>CM034146.1:668358810-669696310 GCA_019776745.2 Taxus chinensis
CTCTAATATTTAAATAATTTAAATGTATCTCTTGGAGCTTGGGTGCAATGTTCAACACAAGAAACTAAAATCCCCATCAGTATTTAGAAAATAGATAAAAGGACATTTAAGAAAAATTAATATAAGAAAATTCCCCATCACAATTCATTTAATGAGAACTTGACTAAACCGGATTAAGTGTGTGCACAAATAGTTGAGTATCTATTCACCAGAATCCATGAGTTTTATTAGACTTCAGAAGGGTCACTAGTTGCGTTGTAGATACAAATCTTTCCCACATTAACATAAATCAACTACCAATAAAAATATATGTACCCTAGTAAACATATTACTCACACATCCTAACATTTCTTCAATGCCAATCAGGTTTATAGCCCCAACGGAGATGCCTCTTGTTCCTCTCTATACATTGCTCTACTACCATTAAACAATCATAGCTCTGGTAGAGATTACCTGAATCACACCTTTTTAAGGATTTGAAATCTAAATTTTGAGAATCAATGAAGATTCCATTTGGTTCGGAACCACCTCTGTGAGCAGGGGATTGGCATATATTTTCCCGACTAGTTATCCTCTAGGTCATTTTATTATCCCAGGATGTTCCAAAATTGAATGTAAAAGTGATGGATGATTTGTATGCAGTTGTTGCCATTACGAAAAAGAAAAATATGCATATAAACATGAATTTACACAAACGTTTACAAACATGTTAGCTTAGAGCACCCAAAATCTTATCTCAATTCATATTTACATGATACTTAGGAGCAACCATGATAAGACATGAATTGACCCAAAAGAGGATAAGACGTACAGGCTGCAGCATTGTGTGGTTTTTTTTTAAAACTCTTAACCTAAAGGTGAGCACGAGCGATTCAACGAAATAAAATAGCATTGGCACGTATGCCCCATTTTTTCCTTACAAAAGTTGGTAAACAAAATGTTAAATAATACTACTAATTTACAAATGTTTAAGTGTTTTATTGCAGTGAAAAGCCAACAAAATAAAATATTTCATCCTTGAGCAACGTTTCTACATAAAACTCGAGGAAATACTTTCATCCTTGAGGAAATCTTGGGACATTTGAACCAGAAAGGAAAGAAAAAATAGGAAAATATATACTTTTTCTTACCCAAAAGTATGTTGTTGAACAAATTTTTGTATCTCCTTGCTCCTCTGTAACTTGGTGGTTGACACTTCATTTGTTCAACTGCATGTTATGGCTGCCTTCATTTCATCCATGCACATTGCAAACAATTTATTTAACTCCAGACTTCAATCTCCCATGGCTTAGCTTCTGGCCATAATATAAAGTCATTTCCCAACTAGTCAAGCTGCACAGGAAAGTAAAAAAATCTTTTGAAATCTGATTTTTTTTTTTTACTATTTAATAAGAATCAAGATCCATCCTCCCTTTGATTACTGATTCATTGAACATTGAATATGGCGAGCCCAGTGTTTAAGTGATAACTTGATAAGCTATTCACTGGTAGGCTTTAAGCATAGCTGTTGCCGCTGGATTCACTGAACCGAGACCACCAGTTTATTCTTTAAATTTCAACTTATACTGCTTCAAAAGTACCTCTTAATGTTGGCCGCTAGAGCCTAGAAATTTAATATCACTGTATCAGTAATAAGTATGAGGGGGGTGTTTAGACGTTGAGACTTTAATTAACGTTGAGACAATGTGTCAGATCGGGAGTGGGACTCAAGACCAGTAAGATGGGATAGGTTACAGCTGAGTGGCAAGCCAACTTTGCCAAAGAGAGACCACGACCAGTAATTATGAAATTAGATATAATTTTTTTTAAACGGTTGGTTTTATTAAGTGCACGTCAATAAGATGCTTTTCGAAAACATTTGCCCATTCCGTGTTACGGGGTAAAAAGTTAAGGCAAACGTTTTTTACGGTTTAAAAACACAAAAAACGTCTGAAACATGCATCAAATTTAAACCCTTACATGCTACCGTATGTTTTCGAACTAATATGTTTAAAAATAATATAACTGTGATTCGACCACTACTCTGCCAGACCCACCCATGCATGGGGCATGCATGTCATGTTTTATGGTTGTTTTTATGTATGGTGGTACATTCTATGGTGATAATAACATGTGCTTGAAGTGGGGAGGGCCTATCTTTCTCCTAATTATATTTATTTTTTATATTTTACTTTTTGTTGTAGATTTTGTGATTATGGGGATAGAGTGGACCCCACCACTTTATGTTTGTAGGTTATCTCTACGTGGAATCCAGCGATGTGAAGATTTTGTAAAACAATTTTTTACATTGTTGATTTTGATTTTTTTTATATAAACCAATATTTAATTTTTTATATCATCTTTAAAATTACACCAAATATACTATAGTTAATAAACTTAAAACATAGTACCCCTCTCATTATATTATTTGAACGAAAAAAACCCTTATTTTTATATGTACCATACTCATTTTTTCAAACAATATATCATATTTCCCACTCAATTATTTTCTTACATCAAGACAATTTCAAATCATTTAATATTTATTATCAATTATCTTAATTGTGAAGATTTAATTATTTGGTGAAGAATCTCCTCATTGAAATTTCCTTATTCAAAAAAATATTATAATTTAATTTTATGGCTACACTTATTTTAATTTAATTTTATGGCCTACCTCTGTAACCTACCCCTAATACTTAGTTAAAGCTATTAATAAATTAAATCTTTTCACCCCTTACTTTCTAGCAATATATTATTTAAAATTCTAAAACCCTAATTTCATTTATTACAAAATTTAAGGGAGTAAATTATATTTAATATTGCAAAGAATATTGTGTCTCTCACTTTTATGGTTGTTTATTTATGAAAATTAATGGTGATTTATGAAAATTGTGTGTAGTGAAAGCAAAGGAACGCCTATTGGCCTTAGTTTGAAAAAGGAAAATTTGGGTCTGAATAATATGAAGTATGAAGCCGTGTAGGGAAAGTTATTAGGGTGGATGAATCTGTATTTGGAAAAGGAATTATTGGAGAATTTAGTTTCCAAGGTGGAGGGACGCCTTGAATTTGTTTAGATTAAATTTCAGGTTTATTTTTGTCATAAATTTATATGGGAAGTATTTTTTCCTCATGTAGTGTATTTAATTGATGTTATATTAAGGAATATAAAGTATTGTGATATAATAATAAAGAAAGTGTTGATTGTCATCTTGATTTTCATCCATTGTTTATAGTTAAAATTTATTGACATATATTTATTTTATTAGTTCATAAATTTGTGATTATGCAATGTGATGTTAAATTTAGTAGACATAAATATATGATAATTTAATTTTGTCATTCCAATCAAAGTAAATTTAATGAATAGTTATATTTACTGTGTACAAAACAAAACTCATTGACTATGTATTCACAATATTTTAAATTTGACGGTCCCAAATGCTTCGTCAAACAATTTTTATTAAGATCTAAAAATTTTAGTATTACCTTTCAAATTGTGTAGAACAATATTACTAATATAATGTTGAATAAAATATGTCTTGGCAGTATTTATTTATTTTCAATATTTAATTTAATTACACAAGGAGGTGTTCCTATAATGTAACCAAGCCCGTAATGGAGAGTGGATCACTTTTATGACACATTATTTCACAAGTATATAAATATATGTATATAGAAAAATGTGAAACAAGTGAAAATAATAATCTTAAGAGAGTAGTAAAAAACAAAAGTAAAAATAATAATATCAAAATGTCCCAAATAAAATAGTGGACAAAAAAAAGTGTCAAAGAACCTTTAAGAATATTTCTATAGCTATTTTTTATTTGCAGAAGATGTAGTAGAACTATTTAGTTAATTCACATTATTCTAAAATTATAAAAAGAAAACCATTATTAAATTTGTCACTTATAATCTAAAAGTGCGCAAAGAGCAAAGAAGGTTTTTATTTTTCCACTTATAATCCAAGAGTGGTTTATTTACTTTATGTTTTATATTTCTTATGAAACATGTAACTATTCCATTCAACACAGTTTTTATTCAAAAAGTACTAATTTTTGTGTAGTATGATAGGCATATATTGATAAAAAAAATTGTAATATTTATATAACTATTTTTTTTATTTGCATTATTATAAAAATTATCAAAAGAAGTCCATTATTAACGTTGCCACTTATAATCCAAGAGTGATTTATTTTCTTATATTGCAAGTAGGGAACATGTGGAAATATTTTGTCAAGTTGTTCAAACGCATCATCAAAATATTTATAATGTTGAAGTTAATGTTATTGCGAAATCACAACACCCCCAAATGAAGGCAGGGTCATTTGGTATGATTTGCATAACATTGGATCATTCCCCAAGTTGTGGGACTTGCAAATGGGAATGATCCTCCAAAGAATGTTGGTTCCTCTTCCTAATCCTAGCACTAAACTACTTCTAAGGAAGGAAATGTGACTATCTACTCCTAATCTAACAATTCCAAGGGACCAAGGAGAGAGAGAGCATGAAAATAAAGAAATCCTACACTACAGAGGTGATAGCACCGAGAAAAAGGAACTGCTAATCACAAACCCAACTTCCTGAAATGGAGAGAGGTGAGCAATGGAGAGGATGGACAGATGCATCACAAACCAAGGATAAAGTTCACACAAAACACCATTTCAAACCCCTTAAACACAGCTCCCAAAACCTACAATGGACATCAGAGATATGCATAATATACCCTGAAATGACGAGAGGCGAGGAGAGACAATAAAATAAGCAAAGGATGGAAAGATGCATCACAAAACAAAATTTATTGCTCCAAAATTTCACAAAGTACACCATTAATGGGAAAGAGGTAGGAAAATGCCATTACAAAGCCAAGGGAGGAGGCTTAAACTCCACATTCGACCCTAGAGAAGAAAGAGAGAGGGGGCAGGGAAGAAGAATGAACAACCCTTTACAATGAATCCTGCCCCTATATTTATAGATTTGATCAGAGAGAAGAAAGAGAGAGGGAAGTGAGAAAAGTGGGTTGAAGCTCAACCACTGTTGTTAATGCTTCTGATAAAATATGCCCCAAATTTGTCTTTACTGCATGATTCCTTGATTTGGCACCTTGAAGGAAGAGGAAACAAAGAACAGATCAAATCTGATCTGGTTGTTGAGGCAAGAAGATCCTGCATTGAAATCCCAAAGATGTTTCCTCCATTTTTTCACCTAACCTCATCAAAATTAAAGTTTCAGACCTCCATGGCATAGGTGAGGCCGAGATCTTTCCAATGGTGTCATATTTGCAATATTTTGAGCCTTGAGTCGAAAGATATGCCCCTTCGAAGTTTGTATCGGGTCCGTACAGGAGGGTGGGAAAACAACTTTAAAAATGGGTCCCCTTTTGATATGCGACACATGGCAGCCATATTGGAACAAAAATCGGGCCTATGGGGCCACAATTTATCTTTTTCCTTTCCTCCGATTCCTCGCTTTGGCTTTGACTCGGGTTCAAACTTTGACTTTTTCCTTTACCTCGTTTTGGAATGCGAGCTCGTAGGTCCGAAACATTTTCCCTTCATATTTTCTCTATGTGTGGGGTTGTTTTGACCAAATTTTTCAGGGGGGTGAATTTGGGATAAAAATTTGGTGACTCACGAGGACATCTACCTGCTAGATGAAGAGACCAGTGGCCTTTTTTGCATGCATTGGGCATGGAGTCTAGCCTTATAAACTAATTATGATTTGAACTCTAAAATTTTGACCTCTGAGCTTCTTGGAAACCTGCTGAAACTTGGAGTTGGACTTCACCAAAAGCCAACTGAATGCACTGTGTGAGAGCAATAGCACCAAAAACTATGTACAAACTGAAAATCATACATGCTCCAAATGGAACATGCAGAGTGTGCAAAAGCACTTCTTCTGCTAAAAAAAAACCTACCTACACTACTCTAACCAAGAGCAAAGGGAGCTCAAACAAAGCCTGCAACTGGAAGAGAGAAATAGCTTCCCTTCCTCAAAAATGGTAGACATGCAAATGATTTGGCACTGAACATGGCTGGTTACATGAGTGAAAAACTGACAATAAGCCGATCCTCCACCCAAATCATCAAGGTATCAACATTAATAGAAAATACCTCCTTAAGATGATTTATATCAGACTTTTGGAGGTGTTGATGATGACCCTTGGTACTTTGATGCTCATCCTCATGTCCTGGAGTAGGCATGACTAGTTTTGGTTTCTCCTTTGGCTCCAATGAAGCCAAGTACCTTATTGGGCATGGTCTGATCCTTTGGATGTACCCATTTCTCTGAAATTAAACTCCAAAAATGGATTCTTCTTATGAAAATTCTTGAGTGGATGGTGTGGGAGAGATGACGACATCTTCATGCTTTTTCTCTTCCTTGTCCTGTGAAGAACATGGGAGAGTCATGTCTTCCAATCTTGGTTCTAGAGGGCTGTTATGAAGTGTAGGTTGTTGTTCCTAAATTTTCTCCTCCATGGCAGCAGGATCATGTGCTTGGGATGTGAGAGATGGAGGAAAAAATGATGTGATCTCCATGGGTTCCCCTCCATCAAGGCAATCCTCTAAGTCAGACAGGTAATATTCCTCCTTGTTGTCCTGCTGTAGGTGCTCAACCTCCTTCATGGTGTCCTCCTAATCTACAATTGACTCACCATGGTTCCCTTCATCCTCAAACATGAAGTTTGAAAACTCAAACTCTTCCTCAACATCAGATCTTGAAGGGGATGAAGTGGGAGGAAGAACTGAAGGTTCTTCTATGGCTTGCTCCGCACTTGGAGCCTCTGAAAATGTATGGTCCTCCTCCACAACCAGAATGTACTCCTCTTCTTTTGGGTTAGGAGTAGCTCCTTCTTCCCCTGCTTGTGCTGTAGTTGGATCTTCCACCACTTGCGGCTTGACCTCATCCTCCTCCATAGGCTTAACCAACAAGGGAACCTTTGAAAACTCAAATTTAGCATCCCAACTCTTCAAATTTTCTATCGTTTCTTCTATGTTGGGTTCCTCTGTTTGATGTTCTCCTTGGATGGATTTTGGAGTCTCTTCCCAACATGGACTTGGAAAGGCAAGAGGAGTGGTGGGTGGGGTATCCACTAGTTGTTTCCTTGTTTGTGGCAGATGGGAAGGCATTTCTTTTGGCTCTTGTAGAGGGGAATTGGATTTTGAAGGGAAAAGGGCAGAGAAATTGAGGTGGGATGGAAGACTAGTAGATGGAGAAGAGGAATTAACATTTGGGGTAGTAGATGGGAAGTTGGGGTCTTGATACTGCTGAAGTGATATTGGCTGAGAATGAGGAAAATAAAAACTATGAGGTGGTGTACTTACCCATTCACAAGGCTACTTAGCACCAAGTTCATAGGCCTCTATCTCTTCTGTCCATTGTGCAAGTTGGGGCAGCATTTCAATCATGAAGTCTAGCTTCTCCTGAGGGATGTAGTGTCTTGGAAAAGGGCCTTCCCATGGACAAGGTGCCCTACAACCAATTCTAAAAGCCATCATTTGAGTTGTTGCCCTTGATCGAACCATGCTAGTCTCCATTTTTCAAATTTTCTCTAGCAGACCAACATCTTGCATTTGATTGTCTTCATTGCATGCATATCCCTGTTCTTGGAAAGCCCCATAGCCAAACTAAATTTGGCATTTCTGCTCATAGGGATAGCATGTTGATTTTGAACCTACTCATAATGATGATTTGAAGGAGTTGTAAAGCATATTGGAGGTGGAATGATCTGCTGTTGTCGTAAATGTGAGTTCCATGAAGGGAATGAAGTCATGATTGCACAACCTCATGGAATGGGATAAAGTGAAAGAGATGGAAGAAGAAAATGGATGAAAATGAGTGGAAATGGATTGAAAAGGTCTACAACTCAGAGAATGGGTTTTTGACCAGATGGAGTGCCAGATGTGCTTGTATGTGCCTCAAAAGGCTAACCCTTAATAAGAACACATCAACCTATGTTAAGATGAAGTGGTAAGGCACTTCATACCTTTCCCACTAGGCGTGCCAAAACTATTAGTGTGAAATCACAGCACCCCCAAATGAGTTATGGATCTGCTTTTCTAAGGCAGGGTCATTTGGTGTGATTTTCATAACATTGGATCATTCCCCAAGTTGTGGGACTTGCAAATGGGAATGATCCTCCAGAGAATGTTTGTTCCTCTTCCTAATCCTAGCACTAAACTAATTCTAAGGAATGAAATGAAACTATCTACTCCTAATCTAACAATGCCAAGGGACCAAGGGAGAGAGAGAGAGAGAGAGAGCATGAAAATAAAGAAATCCTACACTACAGAGGTGATAGCACTGAGAAAAAGGAACCACTGATCACAAACCCAACTACCTGAAATGGAGAGAGGTGAGCAATGGAGAGGATGGACAGATGCATCACAAACCAAGGATAAAGTTCACAGAAAACACCATTTCAAACCCCTTAAACACAGCTCCCAAAACCTCAATGGACATCAGAGATATGCACAGTATACCCTGCAACAATGAGAGGCGAGGAGAGACAATAAAATAAGCAAAGGATGGACAGATGCATCACAAAACATAATTTATTGCTCCAAAAGTTCACAAAGTACACCATTAATGGGAAAGAGGTAGAAAATTCCATTACAAAGCCAAGTGAGGAGGCTTAAACTCCACATTCGACCCTAGAGAAGAAAGAGAGAGGGGGGCAGGGAAGAAGAATGAATAACCCTTTATAATGAATCTTTCCCCTGTATTTATAGATTTGATCGGAGATAAGAAAGAGAGAGGGAAATGGGAAAATTGGTTTGAAGCTCAACCACTATTGTTAATGCTTCTAATAAAATATGCCCCAAATCTCATCTTTACTACATGATTCCTTGATTTGGCACCTTGAAGGAAGAGGAAACGGCAAATAGATCAAATATGATCTAGTTGTTGAGGCAAGAAGATCCTGCATTAAAATCCTAAAGATGTTTCCTCCATTTTTCTTCACCTAACCTCCTCAAAATTAAATTTTCAGACCTCCATGGTGTAGGTGAGGCCGACATCTTTCCAATGTTGTCAGATTTGCAATATTTTGAGCCCTGAGTCAAAATATATGCCCCTTCGAAGTTTGTATTGGGTCCGTACAAGAGGGTAGGAAAACAGACTTGAAAAATGGGTCCCCTTTTGATATGAGACATGTGATAAAAATAAAAAAGAGCTATATTGGAACAAAAATCAGACCTATGGGTCCGCAATTTATCTTTTTCCCTTTCCTCTGATTCCCCACTTTGGCTTTGACTCGGGTTCAAACTTTGACTTTTTCCTTTGCCTCGTTCTGGAATGCAAGCTCGTAGGTCTGAAACATTTTCCCTTCATATTTTCTCTATGTGCGGGGTTGTCTTGACCAAATTTTCTAAGGGGTGAATTTGGGATAATGAGTAGTCTCCTTAAAGGTTTTACACCATTACTAAAAAACTAGTAACCCACAAATTGTAAAATATATCACTTATAATTGTATATACTATTTTCCTTTGAGGTTTATCAATTTTGGATTATCCATCATCATATAGTTCTTTTGAGGCATAAATGTATCATGGCTTCAATAGCTTTTACCACAAGTTCATACTTGGCATTTTAGTAGAGTGGGTGCACACATTACAAAGGCCATGTGGGGAGATAAAAAGAGTTTTTTTGTTGTTGGAGCAATTGTGTAGAAAATAGCTTTCAAGAGTTGAAGATAAAAGTGAATAAAGAACCAATTTTTTCGTTTCTTGATTTTTAAGGTGTTTCAGGTGTATTATGGTGATATTGGCTGAGTAGCTAGTGTAGTGTTGAGTCAATAAGGAAGATGAGTAGCTTATTTCAACAAAAATTTGAATGATGAAAATAAGTATATCATGTATGATAAGGGGTTCTATACAATTCTTCAAGTGCTCAAGAAGTGGAGACACTACCTACTACCAAACGAAGTTATGCTCTTGACCGATCATCAAGCATTAGAATATGTTAACAATCTAGGAAAGTTAAAATAAAGGTATATGAAGAGGGTTGATTACTTCCACGGATACAATTTTGTGTTGAAACATAAGAGTGGTAAGTCTAATAAGGTTGTTAATGCACTAAATAGGCATATTTTGTTGTTGACAGATATGAGAGTATAAGTAGTGGGTTTTGAATCTATTTCATGAAGGAGCTATATAAAGAAGATGAAGACCTTGGTGAAGCATGAAGAATATGTGCGGAAACTATGAGATTTTATATAGAATCATGGTTAGATTATTTTATGTAGAAGGGACTATTGTTTAAAGGAAACCAATTATACATCCCCAATGGATCAATGAGGGATAATATGGTGAAAGAGAAGCATAGTGGTGGGTTCATGGGGAATTTATGTTTGGCTAAGATGTTAGTACAACTAGTAGAGAGTTACTTTCGGCCACACAAATATGTATATGTGTGCAAGTTTTTGAATGAATGAAAATAATGTTAGTTGGCTAAGGGGATATCTTAGAATGTAAGGATATATTAGCCTCTTTCCATTCCAAAGAAGATTTGGGAAGATATCAATATGGATTTTTTTTGTGTTTTCCTAGAATGTAAAGGAGGTTTGATTCCATATATGTTGTCATGGATAAATTCTTTGAGGTGGCACATTTTGTTACTTATAAGAGGACTAGTGATACATATCACATTGTAAATATTTTCTTCAAGGAGATTGTAAGATCGGCATGCATTATAACATAATATTGTGTTTGATGGGGACAATTTTTTTTTCCATTTTTTGTAGACAGTATGGAACAAGATGAGTAACAATGTTTCAATTCATTGTCATTATATCACCTATATAATATTTAGACAAATAGAGGTAGTGAATAATATTATTACAAGAATTACTTAGATGTTTGATGGGTGAAAATCTAGGAACATGGAACACAAATGTTAGCAAAATCTAAAGTTTACGTATAATAAATAAGTTAATCGAAGCATATGGTGCCCCGATAGAAGATACCATTTTAGATATGTATATAGTAGTAACCCATATGAGGAGTGGAGGAGCTGAAGATAATTACTACACAATAAAGGAATAAGTGTAAATAGAAAGATATTTTGCATAATATATGGAGGAAGTGCACCAACACATGTGCAAACAATTGAGAGCCATAATGTAGGGTGCACAATACAAGTACTTCATGCATATGATAAGAGTGCCCATATGTGATTTAAATATTTGGCGCCATAGGAGATATGGTATTCAGGAATTTATGGAAGGTAAGAAGCTTACCTGCAAGTTTAAAAAAGAGTAATCTCAAGACATTGTTTGGAAAATTGGAAACTCGCATAAACAGGTGTTTTGATGTTGTCAAAGAATTTGTATGATATTGAACTTGATAGGCATGTGATATCTACTAATTTACAATATTTTTTATGTGAATATTTGTATCCACCACGTAGTATGTGTTGAAAACTCTTTGCAATACTTAAAAATTTTTATTTAGGAGGATTAATAGAGAGTAAATGCTAAATAATATTTCTATGAACTTTTATATGAGAGAGATTTTCAAACACCGAGATCAAACAAACTAATGTGTTTAAGGGCTATATGGAATAATCTTGATGATAAAACTTGGTTGAGTGTTAATGATGTCATGATCGTGTCAAAATTTTCATTCACTTGATGAAATCGAATCTAGAGGAAGATTTTTGAAATTCTCATCCAAGGTGTATGATGTAGGAAGCTATCTAGGTACACATATTTGTTTCCAAACATAATATGGGATGTGAGGACTAGAGTTATTTGCTGAGAACATTATTTTTGCATCATGTTGTAGTTGGTGGGACAAGTTAAAAAGAAATCATATTATTGGAAGAATGTGGATTAACTGGACTACTAGGAAGGATTTTTAGTTGTTGTAGTTGTGCAGAAAATATCCTTTTATTGAACAAGTAGAGATGAATAGTGTAATAATGTTCCATTCTCACTGTCGATGCAAAATCTATGCAATCTGAAACTAGGGAAAGATCAAACAATGTTTCCCAAGTCTTTGGAGGTATCTCAAAAGCACCGTGTGGAAAATATATATTTCCCAAAAGCAAAAGGATGAGAGCTGTAGTCACAAAATCATGAACTTTAGACATTATTTAGCCTGGTCTCATACTACTATTTAGAAGGTTCTTAAGTGAAGAAACAACTAATTAATCCCATCCTTTTGGCCATCTTGTTTTACTTTTATTTCATTATTACACATTTGTGACCTACATGCCCCATGTTTCTGACATCTTTCATGTTATTTTAGCCTAGCTGGGGTGCCCATGGGGCATCCTGGTCCTACCTGAGGTGAACCATGATCCTTTTTCTAGCAATTTCCCTACCACTTTTTGGGCCTCTTCTAGCCATTTTTCATCTTTATATATTTATGGTCGGAAATTTTCAAAATTAATTATGAAATTAAGATCAAGAGAACCCTATAAATATAAAGTTATGAGACCATAATGAGGAACCTAAGATCATACTACTACTATCACTCCATCTAGAGTTACATCCATCTATTGCATTGGCATCCACATAGCTCCATCATCAAGGCATCAAGCTAGGACATATGTATCACATTTCATAGGGGGGAATTTTATTCTATGCCATGCACACATACAATTAGATTTTCTACATCTAGCTATTGCTTGCTATTTCACCAAGTGCGATTGACACAAGAACACCTAGGGCACGACATGCACACACACACCAAAACTAATTTTGGGTCTGAAATGTAGTGCATCACTCAATTTAGTAAGCCCACTATTATGGCAGCTGAGGTCAATCCGACCCATTCATTCTACATTTTTTTAGGGTTTTGATACTTCCTTCTTGTCTTTTTGCAGGTATTTACATCAACTCTGATTATTGGCGACGTACAGTACATGACATCAAACCTGATGCGACACACAACGAGGGTTTCAGATCACCTTCCGACCCAATGAGAACTAGTTCCAGAGCTTTTTCATATACCAGGGCACCAAAATTGCATACCAGAGTGCCCATGGGCACTCTAGTCCTATTATAGGCACCCCAGTCCACTCAAATCCTCCATATCCAATATTTTTCGGGGCTCCAACATAGTTGTTCCTACTCCTTTTTTCTCCAGCTATCTATGTGACACTCTGTGATAGTCACTGGTTACTAGCTAAGGCATTTTCCTTTCTCTTTTGCACATTAGGGTTAACACTTACTTTTCCATAATTGATTAGTTTGCTTTCATATGTCACTGCTACAACTATTACATTTATTTACAACATTTGTGTCCTCCTAGATTAAATTAACTATTCCTTAACTACTTAGTTTAGTTAATCAAGAGAATAGTAAGGTCTCATAAATGGAAAGATGCAAAATATTGTTTGCATGTAAAATATGTAGAAGAATATGAAAAAGAAAAGAAGTGTTTGAAAAATATAAATGAAAAAAGTGGCACAATTGTTACAAAATTGAGAAAAGCTATAAAGACTGAAATGCATGCCAAAAGTATTCAATTTGCTACTGTATTCCATATATTGAAAAAGGGCAGACCCATTTCAAATTTCTCATAAAATAAAATTTTGTATCAGGTAATTGGCTTACAAAATGTTCCACAATCACATTGGTCAATATACAAGTGGCTAGGAAATATCAAAATGTCTTTCTCTAGTAGAAAAGGAGGATCTAAAAGTGGCTATAAAAAATGCAAAGTGTATTTCCCTTTCAATTTATGTATACACATTTGCAAATGAAGTAATAAATCCCCATCTCTTAACAATTCATAAAATGAGTGAAAATTTTAATTCTGAAAACATTTATAAGTTAGTGGTGTCAAGTTTGAAGCATATTATAGGTATGGATGATTTTTCCATTGCAACGAAGTTAGTTTGTGTTAAAAATGACGGTGCAATTGTAATGCAGGGGGATAGAAATGGTATTTGTGTACGAATACAGATAAATGTTGCCCCTTATATGATCAAAATCCATTGCATAGCTCACAGAATGAATCTGAACGGTAAAATTGTGAGCAATTTCGAATATGTTGCCAAAGTGGAGGAGCTAATCCGAGATTTGCATGCATATTACTCTAGCAGTCCAACGAGATTTTTATAATTTCAAAAAAATTGCATTGGATTGACATATGGGAAAAAGCTTCTCAAAGATGTAGATACTAGATGGATCTCAATGTATGAGCTTGCTTGCAGAATATTCGAAGAATATCCTTCATTGATAGGTTTTATGTACAAATATCACAAGGATGTGGATAAAGCTAAAGATTTATTGTACCATCTAACAAATATTGAAACTTTACTTACACTCTGTGGAATTTTTCCAATGTTGAAGGAGATAAATATGTTGACAAAGCATGCGCAAGAGCATTGCATTTACATAATAGACTTCATAAGACTCAGAAAATGTGTGTGTTTGAGTTTAGATAGTTTATATTTGTCAGATGATAGTTTTAAGGGTCTTGTTTTTGAAAGCTGAAATGCATTAACAAACCTTAAGAATGCAAGTTACTTTTTAAAATTCAATATGCATGATCATATGTGTATAACAACACCTGAAAAAGAGATACGACTTCATACTTTTCAAAAAAGAGTAAATGTGATTGGGTCAGAGATGGAGGAAGTAAGAGTAACACACATTTTATATAAAACAATATTATCTGAAACTCGAAATAAATTGAAAAAGATTTATTTATCTTTATCTACAGAGATCCGTGAAATATTCAAAAAAGATAAATTACTAGAAGCAAGTGGAATTGTCAATCCATAGTTTTGGAATATAGATGGAGGAATTCTTGAAACATCCACTAGTACTTTATTTATCAAATACATGACTAGTCTACTTGAACATTTTTGTAAGCGTGAAGAAATAAAAAAAATTGTTATTGAAGGTATTTTACAGAAAAAGTTGTTGAGTTCTCAGTCACGTGATTTTCCCACCACTATGCTAGAGTGATTTTGGGTTCTTGAAGAGCCAATGATAATGGTTCCATTATAAGACTTTGGAAGAAGATTTATTCTAATAGTATTGTGCGAGAGGATTTGAGTGAGTATATTCAACTATATGAACTTTGTCAAACAATGATTCTATGTTCCATTGAAGATGAGAGGGTATTCAATGAATTTTCGTTTGTAAAGTCAAAAGTATGAAACAAATTAGATAGAAATTTAGAAAGTTGACTGAGATTGTATGTATCTAGTTACTTTGTAGAAACTTTCCCTTATGAATAAGCACTTGCATTATGGAATTCACTAGTAGAAAGAAGAGGAGTTGGTAACATTATGACTGATCCGAGGGATCCGAACACATCTATGGAACACGATTCCGATTATGTAGAGTTCTAAAAGACAAATGAACGGGTTACGCCAAGACTGTTTTAGTTGCCAGAGTTCTAATTTCTTGTATACATTCTTGAAATTATTAGCATTGGAAAATGATTTGATACTGATATATTTCATATGCATTAATGATAATCAATTGGTATTAATAGACTTTTTTTACTTGTAACAAATTCATATTTTTTATATTTTGCTTTATTAATGAAATAAAAACTAATTTATTTGGCTCCATCTGTGTGATTGTCGATTAATGTTTTATCTATGCACAAAACATAAATATTTTTAAACATACACAAATTATATGTCTTAAACCGTGCTTTATTGTTTACATCTCCAAATAGTAGCATAAAAACATTCACAGTAAGTAGAAATCCAATTACAAGTTTGCATATTAAATTGTTGAAAACATTTAATAAATGCAATACAACAGTAAACATAGCTCCAATTCCAAAATATGATTGTATTCATTCTATCAAGAGGCAAAATACTCTATGAAGACATGCTTTCATAAAGCCTTTGCTGCAAATCAATTTTTGGGAGATTCGCCACTCATTCTATAGTATTTTTTTGGAGGGGGGTTCTTAAAATGAACCATGTCATATTCCTTAATAAGATCGTATTTTTCATATTGTTCTTTGGAACATGAAAAAAAGTATCATATAATATTTAGATATTCTCCTCACTATGAGATTAGAGAGAATTTTTTTTTTCCTTTGCAAAGACTCATATAAGTCCCTCCATAACTTTATGGATGACAAGAACCAAAGATACTTGGATATTTTCTCTTGAGATATGTTTGATCTTTGTAGTCCTTTTCCAAAGACTGTAATTCTAAAATGATTTGCACTCAAAGAATTAATTTATTATTTGAACTGTGCTTCTTCTTCAAAATTGAGTAGGAAGCGACCTTTTGATAAGGTTGTAGATATGGTGAGATTAGTGTGGCACACAAGGAAATTTTTTTTTTTCACATATTTTCTTGCTAGCACTTTCCTTATTTTTTGACTTTGTTGAAGTTTCTTTTGCAATCCCTATACCTTACTTTTCATTGTACTTTTTAGTCATTTTAATCTAAGGTCCATAAGGGGAGTTTTTGGAAAGTAATGTGTATGAGAATCTAGATATGTTATGTGGAAAATATAATCTAAATAATAGAGGTTGAAGGATATATTATAGTGTTTATCTAATAAAAAATAAATTAAAGGACTGAGAGACATAAGATGTATAACGGTAAGGAAAAGTTATATTATAGAAATTATTATACAAAATCAAGTTGTAAATAAAATTTATATGCATTCATACTACTTGACACTCTTACTTATAAAGAATATAAGTGTATCTTAATATACAAGGAATAAGATAGGACATTGAAAAATCATTATAATAATTTCATATCTAATTACACTGAAGGCATTCTCCAAATTATATAAAGGGGAGGGTAATCTCTCATCACAAGTCCTACGTGGATTTGAATTTGTGGCATATTGTTATCCAGTATCATGTAGATACCAATCCATTAATAAACGACATAGAAGCAAGAGCTGAGAGGGTGTTGGGGAAGGAGCTCCTTGATTCGTAACATAACTCATACACAACGACAAATTATTTCGAGCTATACTCATTCCCCTGAGTGAAATAGATATAATCTTCCATGCCCATGCAATGTACATTCACAATGTGCATATTTCCTTTACAGAATAGAGCGCACACATATTCAAGAATCCTTGCAATCTCCTTTCAAAACAATTTCCCCCTATGCTTTTGAAACTCCAAGAAAATCACAACCTTGACACCAAAATTGATAGAACCAACAAGCTTAACTCTCTCGCCCTTATCTAACACAATTGCTATCAGAAACATAGACGATCGACATGTAACAAGCTTAATAGACACCCATTTCTCTGCGATGTCTTATAATTTACACACGGAAACCTGGCTTCCACCTTTTTCCAGGTGACTTTGGATGTTGTAGAGCAAAACACATTTGGGATAATCCAATGTACATAAAAGTATGCCTTTCCACACAAACAAATGAACAAGACTCCTCATCTTATAAAATTGCGGTCCTCCTTGACTCTTTTAAAGAGTTATAGATCCGTATAGAAGGGCCATTTATCATATTACCAAAACCCAGAGCCACTGCAATGTGGGTCATCCTATTTCTATCACCATTAAACCTGCTCATAATCCCTGTAGCCATTGAATTTGTGTTTAGAGAAATAGATCGCTCTAACACCTCCATGTGCATGAATGGATCTGAAACATGTGTTATTTTTTCTTCTGTCAACAAAGAATTGACACATTTGAAAATGATTTCTTCTTCCACTAAAATTATCCCTGGTACTGATCCTATGTAAATCTCGAGAGGGAAACCAATACGGTCAATTTTCCATGACTTCATGGAAAAAGAATAGAAGAGAATATAATTATCATTTATGCACATAAGGTAATGCTCGTCCACCGTTAAAAGTACCTGTGGATTCTCTTTAAAGACTATGTTCAGAAATCTGCTTAAACAAATAATGGAGTTTCATTATTTGAATATGGCACAAAAATCACTGAGCGAGGCAATGGGGAGAGAAAACAATATTTTCTCTACTAAATCATCTAACAATGTAGGACTATAGTACTCATCCATTTCACTGACACCCTACTATCGAACACTAATAACTATGAATTTTTATGGTGCCCCTATCTTTTTGCATATGGAACCACCCACTTGAGAAACGTATTTACGATCATACATGTAACAAGGGTTTTGAGCTGATTGAAATCACTTGTAATCTCACCCACATGAGCTTCCACATTGGGTGGCGAGTGAAAGAAGTATGCCATATTACCATCCTTTATGAGGGATTTTCCACTAAATTTGGTATGGTCCCTAGTAAACTCGGGAGGCCAAGACCTTGAGCATAAATGAAAGCATTATCTTCAGCTTCTGTAATAGATTTGTGCCACGACTTAGTCAACACAAACATATAATAACAGAGATCCTATTAGAGGAAATATTTGTAGTGATCTGCATCATAGGATTGTTGAAGCCTTTCCCGAGACATGAAACTATTATAGCGTGCGATGCCTTTTCTACCCTACATTATTATTTCTCTACAATGAGGTTGAACTGAAAATGGCTAGTCTATAGAAACTAGAAGACATTAATGTTAGTGTAGGATTTATTTTCCTCGCTTTATTTGTATTATCCTACTCATGATATTCCACATCACTTGGAGTTTCCCTACACTTATGGGATGTGCTTTCTTAGGTGTACACTTGACCACACAATTTTATAAGTTAGTGGTATTTACTACCCTTAACCAGTTGTGTTTTGATTGGTTATTTCAAGTATGGATGTTACCAATATTCTAGGTGGAGGTTGTCATGATTCTAGGAGGAGGTTACAAATTTACCTCCTATATGTACATCTCTTGCATTATTCTATTTCAATGTATTCAATTAGAGCTATTTATGCGTTATTGAAATTATCTATCTTGTATTTTTATAATTTGCAGTCTTGTATATGTGCTTTGTTTTGTCTTGGAACAATTCATGTCTCACATTGTTCACCTATGTATTCTTTGAACTAGCAGATCCACGAAGTTTCTCTGACATGGTATCACAGTCGAGTTGGTATTGATCTTGTTTGGTTATTATTCTGAAAGTTTATTTTTATTCAAGGACATTATTTGTAAACTATTTGGGTGGTTTTTGGTGTTAGGTGTCTTATATTTGCTAGTTTTGCATGGTTTGTATTATATATAGCCTATTTGCTAGCTTATGAGGTTTGCAGACCCACATAGTGCTTATACAATAGTGGAGATTATTTTTTACAGGATTCTGATGTGTTTTACAGGCCCTATAGCATTTTTACAGGTTCCCTGGAAGATTTAGACGGATCTCATAGGCATGTTACGGACTTTTAAAGGTGTTTGGACGTCACATACAGTCATCAAGGTTGATTGCTAGGTGTAACCAGAACTAGAGGTTGATTTGCATATATGTTCTCACCCTTGCATGTTTTCAAACCCTTGAAGGTTGTTGAATGGAACTCACAACCTGTTTAGGATCCAATGAACATTTTAAATGACCCATACATGCTTTAAATATCTTGCTTGAGTTTTTGTTTTAAGTCCCTCGGTAGAGTTGTTCGCTACACTCAGATTTGTGACGATTTAAGGGTCATGGTGAAGATCTCCTTGGTCCAACATGGCGACAACGTATGTATGGAAAAGATCTTGGGTTCATCTCTACCCACCTCTTTTTTCTAAGACTATATTTTAGTAAAAGAGTATTGTTATCTCAATTTTTCCCCATGTCAAAATTGATCAAACATGACCCTGCACAGGAGATAATTGAAGGGTCAGCTCAGTATTACGAGACCGCATTTCAAATCCAGTAATCAAGGGTCAGACGGGACTCTACAGTGGAGGGGCAGGGTTGGCGAAGGATCAAACAACGACAAGGAAACCAGAGGCTCACATGAGGACAGAAGTCAAAAGGGCTCAAATTTTTCGGACTTAGCCGCATACGAGTCGACTTGCAGCTAAACAGCAGACTCACGGGAGGTGCCATGTGTCAGCTCGGTGTAATTCCAAAAGGTGCATCAAAAGGCATGTCCCAAATGTGTGCTAAGCCTCCATGCATCCAAACGACGCAACTTCAAAAGTGAGACCCAAGGGAGAGTCCCCAAATGAGTGCGAAGCTTCCATGTGTCCCAAGTCCAAAAAGGAGACAATCGGCAGTTGAAAAGTCTCAAGGCAGTGGAAGCCCCCACGTGTCTCATCAATGCAACACCAAGGTTGGGTCCTAAGATCAGGTTCCCAAATGAGCGCGGGTTTGCCACATGGTTAGAGTCAAAGAGGGGATAGAGCCGATCGTCAAATCGGATAAGTATAGAAAGGCCAGTGGAAAGAACCACATGTCAACTCTGTGTAATTTTAAAAGTGAGAGTTCAAGGTGGAAATGCAAACGTGCCAGCTCTCCATGTGGCTAGGTTCCGACAAAATTCAAATGGAAGCGAGCTCAAATTGTTTAAGTATAAGGGTGTCGGCGGAAGGCGCCAAGTGTCTCAACGATGCAACTTCAAAGGTAGAATTCAAAGGGACAGTCCCAAACAAGTGTTGAGCCTCCACGTGTCTTAGGTCAAACATATGGTCCCATCAAACAAAAGGGACTTATCCAAACCACAAGGAAATAGAGCAAACCCATGGAAGGAGCCACGTGTCTCTTCGACGTAACTTCAAAAGAAAAATCCAAAAGTGGTCTAAAGCGTGCCCTAGCTCTAGACGTGGCAACATTTCAAGTTAAAGCAAGAAGGTAGGTCGTTGGAGGCATTTTGAATTTTGTGGATTTTGTTTCGAAAAGAAATAAAGTATAAAAGAGAGCTGCACCTCCACTGATGCCTAAAGGAACCATGTGTCAAGACTAAAATATATGCATGTCGGTGGACCTAGGGAGGACTTTTCACCCAAATGGAAAATGCGGACCGGTAGGCCCGAAGATTTTTTTTTGGTAAAAGTGAATTGTGGGCCTATGGGGGATTTTAGGAAAAAGTGAATTTTGGACCTGCGGGGCCATGGGAGGTTTTTAGATTTTGTGTCTTTTCACAAAAAGTGCAGTTTGTATTTTTGGGCCCACGGACCTGCTTTGCAAAGGTTAAATTTTCATCATTTTTGCACAACCTCAATGTAGAATCATCAGACGACCCTATCTTTTAACTGGAATCTCAGATTCGAGCAAGATAAGAATTTTTGGAAGGGTCTCGACGTCATCTATGCCATGGGAGCACAAAAATTTAATTTTGATGAGGTTAGGTGAGTGAAAAATGGGAAAATGTATTTCATGCCATTAATGTATGATCTGATTGCTTGAACAAACAAGATCGGATTTGATTTGATCTACCTTTCTTCCTTGTTCAACATGCCAAATAGACATAGAGAGGTGGAATTGATAGATTGTGGGTGGATTTGCAGTGAGCATTGATGGTTGGTGGTTGGAATTTAAGAGAAGAATTGAGTTTTTCTTCTTTCCCTCTTGTTTTCATTGTCTATATATTGTAAACACTTCTCATTTGAGAAGGGAGAGACATTCTGGGATGTGGGGAAACTCGGTAAAATTTGTTTCCCGACTCCATTTGAGTTGTAAGCCTTCTCCTGTGCCTAACAAGCATATTTGTGCCTCTGAGCATCCATGTAATGGTCCGTGCACCTCATAGAGCAATAAAATCATGTTTTTGTGGTGTTCTTCAACCCTTTGCATTGTTTTGTTGTTTCTCTGCATGCCTCTCCATTTCACATTTGTTTCTTGTGCATGTAGTTTCATGTTTACAGGTGTAAGATGTCATGCTTCATGGAGTTTCGATGGTGGATTTTGATCTGGTGTGTGTCACTTCTGTCTAACCTCCCTAATCTCCCTTTTCCCCTGTTTCATCCTCCCTTAGGGGAGTATCTCACCACTTCCTTTTTCTGGTGTATCATCACTTAGTGTAGGCTCTCTTTCACTCTCTCTCCCTATCTCATTGGAATGGTTAGATTAGGATAAATTAGGTTCTTCCTGCACTGGAGTAACTTGTGGCAGGTAGATTAGGAAGTGGGAACCAACCTTCTCTGGAGGGCCATCTCAAGTTTTGTAAGTCCCACAACTTGAGAGATGGTCCAATGTTATGCAATCACAATGAATGCCCCTCTTTAATACCAGGCCATTCGGGGGTGTTGTGATTCTGCACTAACAGTTTTTGGCATGCCCGGTGAGACACTGAGGTTATATTCTCTATATTTCCAAGTTGTCTCATTACAACAACAAATCTTAAGCCACCGTGTGACCCAACAATTTTGGGACGCCCAGTGGGATCTGAAGCACCTTACCACTTCATCTTAGCAGGTTGGTGTCGTTCCTGTTAAGATTCATCCTTTTGAGGCACATGTCAATCACATCTGGTGACTTCATCTGGTCAACAACCCATTCTCTGA
This sequence comes from Taxus chinensis, assembly GCA_019776745.2. NCBI lineage: Eukaryota > Viridiplantae > Streptophyta > Pinopsida > Cupressales > Taxaceae > Taxus > Taxus chinensis. The sequence goes on from CM034146.1 coordinate 668,381,064, forward strand.
GTTACATACCTTCTTCCATCCATTTCCACCCATCTTCATTCATCTTTCTCTCCACATATTTCATTTTCTGCTATTCATGAAGTTGTGCAATCATGACTTCATTTCCTTCTTGGAACTCACACTTGCAGCAACAAGTAGTGTAATACACCTCCAATGCATATCTCAACTCCTCCAGATCAGCATTATGATCAAATTCAAAACCACTATGCTTACCCATACGAGCGGTGTCAAATCTAGGTTGGCTTTGGAGCTTACCAAGAACAAGGGGACACATATAATGGTGATAACTACAAGGAAAATGCTGATTTTTTGGAGAAGATCCAAAGAATGGAGGCTATCATGGTGTATTCTAGGGCTATAACATAAATTAAAGCATTCAGAATTGACTATAGGGCACCTTGTCCATGGGCTGGCCCTATGCCAAGATGTTACCGACCTCTAGAGAAGATTGACTTCATGGTTGAAATGTTGCCTCACTTTGCACAGTGCAATGAGGATATTGAGGCATGTGAGAAAAGTGCGAGACAACTTTGTCAATGGGTAAGTTCAGTCACTAGCTCCCTGTCCTTCATTTCCTCTTTCTCAAACTTTATCATCACAGCAGTGTCATGAATCTAGCTTCCCACTATGCTGCCCCTAGTGTTGATTTCTCGTATCCATCTCTTGATCTCCCATCTCATCTTAATTCTTCTGCCCTTTTCCCTTCCAAGTATTTATTCCTCCAAACAAACAAGGAATTTCTACTTCCCTCTCACACCATAAAAAATAGCAAAACTGATTGAACCCCAACCTGCCACTCCTTCCTCTTGCTTCCCCAAATCCATGTTTGGTAAGAGATGAAAATCAGATATCAACCAACCAAGGATAACAAGAAGAGGAACCCAAAATAGAGAAGAAATGATAGAAGATATGAAGAGTTGAGATATATTAGAAAATTTAGGTTTACAAATTTATCCCCTTGGATGGTTAAGCCAACATAGGAGGTCAAGGTTGAAGAACTAGTAGTGGCTAGGGATGATTTTTTTTGCAACATAATAATAAGAAGAAGATCAACACTTCTGTTTGAAATCTGAATATAGTTTCCATAATGGCACTTTGACAATCTAAATAGAATGTTGATCCAATCCAAGTTGATATTTACAACTAGTTATGATAGATGAGGAAAAACCAGCTCCAAGTCCCATTGAAGAGGAGGAGCTGGAATTTGAGATCAAATCAGAGTTGAATTGTCCCCCACTTGACCCGAAGAAAGCATCATTGAAGATTTTTTTGCTTTCATTTGAAGAGGCCTAATTTGATTCATGAATCTATGAAGGAAGAAGAACCATCAGCTCCAAGTCTAGTTTAAGAGGAGCATATGGAGGTGACTAAGACAGATTCAGAGGTACTGAATCATGGGTTGGTTGCATAAGAGATTACAAACCCCTCTCCCATTCAACCTCTCCAAAATTTTGATTTTTTGGAAGAGTTTGAACTCACTAGCTTCATGTTTAAAGATGAAGCTTTATATGGTGAAAATAATGAAGATTTTAAGATCACCATGCAAGAGGGAGAGACCTTTCTACAGCAAGACAATAAAGAGTTTGATTTCCTATTAGACTCAAACGAATGTTTCTGATGAGGAGGAGCTAGTTGAAATTGTAATATTTTCTCCCCCATCATTCATCCTTCAACCACAAGAACCCACTGCCATGGAAGAGAATGTGCAAGCACAACCTGTAGTTTGCAACATGCCTCCTGAATCAAAGTTGGAAGATTTTTATCTTCCTAAAGAAACACCTACTGTAAATGAGAAAGGGTAAGAGGATGTCATCATCTCTCTCACACAATCCACCCAGGAAGGTCAGCAAGAATGCTCCATTTTTGGAGTTGAAATATCATAGTAGTGGGAAAATTCAAAGGACCAGACCTTGCCCAATTAGATACTTGGCTTCATTGGAGCCAAGGGAGAAGCCACAACCAGTCATGCTTGCTTCTAAGCATGAGGGATGAGCCTCAGAAGTGCCAAGGATCAACAACAATACCTCTTTAGGATCCAAGTGAGCAGCAGACTAAAAGAGGTATTTGTCTTGTTTCCAGTTGATAACTTGATGGAGGGAGTGAAGAAACAATTTGCAACGTCAAATTCCACTCCTAGTAAGCAACCATATTCAATTCCAAATCATTTACATGCCTACCCCTTTTGAGAAATTGAAGATATTTCTCCCTCCCTATATTAGGCTTTGTTTAAGATTTTCTTTGTTAGGGTTAGTGTAGGAGTAGGAGTAGATTTTTTCTTTCAGTATAACAAGTGCTTTTGCACACTCTGCATGTTCCACTTGGAGCATGTATGATTTTCAATTTTTTGTACATAGTGTGTGTTGTGGTGTTTTATTGCTTGTACGATGTCCATTCAGGGACAGGTGAAAGCCCCTGGTCAAAAAAAAGTTTCTACTCTTAGATGCCTCACCATCTATCATTTCATCTAGGTCTTCAGGCTAGATGTCCCAGTGATTTTCCAAATTGTTATCGCAATTTTCCCCCGGTAAAATTGATCAAACACAACCCCACACAGAAGAAAACCTAAGGGTCGGCTCTTTCCTGCGTGCTAACATTCAAATCGAAATTTGAGGGACATGCAAGACTTTGCAATGGAGGATCAAGCTCGATAATGGAATCAGACAATGACAACAAGGAGGCCAGAGGCTCACAGGAGGAGAATGGGGAAGACTCAAAGTTTTCAGACTTAGCTGTATTCAAGTTGACTTGGGGGTCCCGAACAACAGACTCATGGAAGGAGCCATGTGTCAGTTCAGTGTAATTCCAAAAGGCGCATAAAAAAGGTAGGTCCAAAATGTGAGCTGAGCCTCCACGTGTCCAAATGGTACAACTTCAGAAGTGAGAGGTAAAGGCGGTCCCCCAAATGAGCGCGAAGCTTCCATGTGTCCCAAGTCTAAAAAGGAGACAGTTGGTAGTTGAAAATTCTCAGGGAAGTGGAAGCCTCCACGTGTCTCATTGGTGTAAATCCAAGGATGGGTCAAAAGAGCATGTTACAAAATGAGCACGGGCTTGCCATGTAGTCAAAGTCAAAAGGTGGGATAGAGCGGGCCCAAATCGGGTAAGTATAGAATGGCCAGTGAAAAGAACCACATGTTAGCTCGGTATAATTTTAAAAGTGAGAGCCTAAGGTGGAAACTCAAATGTACGCTAGCTCTCAACGACAGTAACTTCAAAAGGCATCCAAAAGGTGGTCCCCAAATTGGCTAAGCAGTGTCAGTGGAAGCCTCCACGTGTCTTAACGACATAATTTCAAAGGAAGGATCAGGCTCGGAGGCTCAAAGTTTGTGCCAGTCCTCCACATGTCAAAAAGTCAGAAAGAGGGGACAAAGCTGGCTGTTTTAATCGACTAAGTATGAGAGGACCGGTAGAATCCTCCATGTGTCTTGGTGGCACACACTTTAAGGTTCAAAGTCCTAAAGGCGTTCCCCCAAATGAGCGTTGAGGCTTCCATGTGTCCCAGGCCCAAAAAAGAATAAGTTGAGGGGATAGAACCGGCTGTTGAAAAGTCTTAACAAAGAAGAGCTAGTGGAATTTGCCACATGCCTCAACAGTGAAAATCCAAAAGTGAGTGGCCTAAAAGAGGACCCTGATCTAGTGCCAATTTTCCATGTGATCAGATCCTGAAAGTTGAGCAGGCTGGCCATGAATCGACTAAGTATAAGAAACCGGCAGAGGGTGCCATGTGTCGACCCAGTGTAAATTCAAAGGTAAAATCTGAAGGGACAATTCCAAAACAAGTGTTGAGCCTTCATGTGTCTCGGGTTAGACATAAGCCCCCACCAAACAAAAGGGAATTATCCAAAATACAAATAAACAAAGCAAGCTTTGGAAGGAGCCACGTGTCCTTTCGGTGCAACTTCAAAAGCAAAATCCAAAAGCGGTCCCCAAATGCACACTAGCTCTACACGTTGCCATGTTTCAAGTCAAAGGGGGAAGGCAAGTCACCGGAGGTAGATTGAATTTTTTGGTGTTTGTTTTGAAAAGGCATAAAGTATAAAAGTGAGTTGCACCTCCGCTGATGCCCAGAGAAGCCACATATCAATCCTAAATTACATGCGGGCCGGTAGGCCTGGGGAGGACTTTTCGCTTAAGTGGAAAATGCTGGCTAGTGGGCCCAAAGATGAATTTTGGGAACTATGAATTGCGGGGATGTGGGAGTTTTTTGTATCTTTTTCCACTTTCACAAAGGCCCAGTTTGCAAGGGCGGGCCGATGGGCCCACGGGAGATTTCTTTCCAAGAAGAAAAATGAAAAGGATGTGGGCTTTTGGGGGATTTTAGGAAAAAGTGAATTTTGAACCTGCATGGATGCAGGAGGTTTTGTGATTTTGTATTTTTGTAAAAAAGTGCAATTTGTATTTTCGGGCTCATGGATCCTCTTTGCAAAAGTTACATTTTCACCATTTTTGCACAACCTCAATGTAGAATCGTCAGATGGTCATATCTTTTAACTGGAAGCTCGTATGTGAGCAAGATAAGAATTTTTAGAAGGGTCTTGACGTCGTCTACACAATGTGAGCCTGAAACTTTAATTTTGATGAGGTTAGGTGGGTGAAAAATGGGGAAAACATTTTTTAATTCATTAATGCATAATCTGATTGCTTCAACTACTAGATCAGATTTGATTTGATCCGAACTTATTCCTTATTCAAAACATCAAATAAACATAGAGAGGTGGACTTGATATATTGTGGGTGGATTTGCAGTGGGCATTGATGGTTGGTGGTTGGACTTTAAGAGCAGAATCAAGTTCCTCTTCTTTCCCTCTAATTTTCATCGTCTATATATTGTAAACACTTCTCATTTCAGAAGGGAGAGACATTTTGGGATGTGGGGAAACTCTGTAAAACTTGTTTCCCAAGTCCATTTGAGTTGTAAGCCTTCTCCTGTGCCTAAAAAGTGCATATTTGTGCCTCTGAGCATCCATATAATGGTTTGTGCACCTCATAGAGCAATAAAGTCTTGTTTTCGTGGAGTTCTTCAACCCTTTGCATTGTTTTGTTGTTTCTCTATGCCTCTTGATTTGTGTTTATTTCCTGTGCATGTATTTCATGTTTGCAGGTGTAATATGTTGTGCTTCATGGATTTTCGATGGCGGATTTGGATGTGGGTGTGTGTCACTTCTGTCTGACCTCCCTCATCTCCTTTTTCCCCTATTTCGTCCTCCCTCAGCAGAGTATCTTGACACTATCCTTTTCTGGTGTATCACGTCTTAGTGTAGCCTCTCTTTCACACTTTCTCTCTCCCCCAGTCTCCTTAGAAGGTTAGATTAGGTTTAGATAGTTTTTCCTGCACTGGAGTAGCTTGTGGCAGGTAGTTTAGGAAGCAAGACCCAACCTTCTCTAGAGGAACATCTCAAGTTTTCAAGTACCACAAATTGAGAGATGGTCCAATGTTATGCAATCACACCGAATGCCCCACTTCAGAATGAGGCCATTCAAGGGTGCTGTGATTTTGCACTAACAAATACATTTCAAATTTTAGTACAAATTCATTTAAAATAGGGCTTATTTACAAGAAATCATTATTGTAATAATTTTTTATCAGTAGCTCAAAATTAAGTGTTGTTTTTTGCAAAATTTAATTATTTTTCATTTCCCATGCATTGGACCTATTCATTTTGTAAAATGCACAAATTTATAAAGTGCCAAAACTATGGGGGGCTACCTGATATAGTTTTAGGTGGGGTGTACAATGTGTTTCCTCATTTATTCAACACTTCTTTATTTCCACACATTTCATTATTTTAAGCAACAACTATCATAAATTTACTTTTTGTACTAATGGATCTAAGTACAATTAACCCACTTACACCTTTTAACTACCAGGAATGGAAATCAAAAATGACCATAGTACTTAGGAGTAAAGGGTTATATCGTATCAAAATGGGGTTGGAAACTGAGCCTAGTGCAGACATAGACAAAGTTAAGTGGTTTAATAGGTGTTGGTGTCGAATCACAGGACCCCTGAATGTCTGCAACATGATGGGTTGAGACTCTCAGTGCGATTGCATAACATGGAGCTTTTCCCAAGTGTGGGACCTTGTGAAATCGGAAAAGCTCTCCAGATGAAGACCGGCTCCTATTCCTCTGTTTAGATGCACACGTAAAAAATGCAGAGGATTTACTCAAAAACCTAATCTAACTGGCCAAGGAGACAGGGTAAGAAGATGCATAAAATAAAACCTAAACTACAAAGGTGATGCACCGAGGAATGAAGAACACCTGTCTTGCCAAGAAACACAAACCAAAAAAATGCAATGCAAGATCATGCACAGATAACCATATTCACAGTGAAAGATCGGGAGGATGTAAATGAACACAGAGAGGGTTGATAATCATCCACAGACATGCATTATTTGCTCCAAGATTGATACAATACACTACAAAATTCCAAGAGGCAAAGTTGCATTACCGTTTTAAATGGGAGGTTTGAACTCCACAAATTCGCCTGCCAAAGAGAAGAAGGGAGGGGCAAACACAAAAATGTCCAACCTTTAGAAAGAAGCCCCTCCTTAAAATTTATAGGAGGAAAAAGAGAGGGAGAAGAGAGGAATTCGAAATCTGCCCCAACCACCTCCAGACCGCACCTAACTCATCTCATTATGGCGGTAGGTGAGATCCCCAACAAACTCAAAATATGGTGAACTGTATTTTTGCATTTTTAAGAACTTTTTCCCACCCAATTAAATATATCCATTCGTAGTTGGGCAGAGGACCTTGCAAGATTTCCAAAAAGTCTGACCTTGCGTGAATCCGAGCTCCCTACAAAAAGTTATGGCGATCTGAATATTTCCCGCGTCAGGGTCTTCTGCCTGTCGGGTTCGGGGTTCTCCTTTGCATTTGCATCGGGTTTGGAAGATGCCTCGACATGTGTTTGATGCTTGTGTTTTCCTGAAACCCGCTTCCGCCAGTATTTCCAAGATTTCCTTTGTTTCGGGGTCGAAAAATGGACTGCATGTGCATCAGGTTTGGAAGGTGGCTCGACATGTGTTTGATGCTTGTGTTTTCCCGAACCCCACTTCCGCCAGTATTTCCAAGATTTCCTTTGTTTCGGGGTCGAAAAATGGACTTGCATGTGCATCAAGTTTGGAAGGTGGCTCGACATGTTTCCACCCCATGCTTTCCCAACATGTTTTCCCGACTCCAAGACCCGATTTGCCTAGGAAGTGTTTCGGGTTTGCGGAACTCTCAAGCATCAGGACATCCCTTGCGATCTTCATGCTTCATGTCTCATGTTTCCCGAAACCTGAAACCTGAAATTCCTTTGTGTCGGGTTTTTGGACCTCTTCGACATATTTCCTTTGTGTCGGGTTTTTGGACCTCTCCGACATATTTCCTTTGTGTCGGGTTTCTTGACCTCTCTGACATATTTTCCTTTGTGTCGGGTTTTTGAACCTCCCCGACATATTTTCCTTTTGTGTCGGGTATTTGAACCTCCCCGACATATTTTCCTGTGTCGGGTTTTTGAACCTCCCCGACATATTTTCCTTTTGAGTTTATCTATATTTACCTGGGGGGTAGATATATACAACAATAGGTGTGACGAAGATTTTGGTATCTTATCTCTTTTAGTGTCTCCCAAAGTCCTCTTTTACATAGAGTCAGCCAAATCTCCCAACCAGGTGCGGATAACCTTAGAAACCCTGTTTGGAAAAGTTGACACTATGAGGAGTCATGAGCTAGAAATAGAATTTATCATCTTAAGTCCTAACAACTTGACACTTTGGAAGATTTATTTACCAAGATCAATTCCTTGTGATTGTAGTTGAAGGAATGTGGAACAGAAAAGAAGGATGCACAACTAGTTCTTTCAGTGCTTGCCAAAATAGGTCTTTAGTATACTATATATTTTTCTCTACCTTTTATGCTACCAAGAGGTTGTAGACACAAAATTATGCACTTTAGGAATTATTTAGCCTGGTCTTATACTACTATTTAGAGGGTTCTCAAGTGAATAAAGTACTAGTTAATCCCACCTTTTGGCCATCTTATTTTTATATTTTATTTCATCATTCCCTCATATTTTCCTATACATATCCACTTATTTCACAATTTTCCTATCATTTTATCCTAAACCGAGGCACCCATGCATGTACTAGCGCGCCCTAGTCCTACCTAGGGCACCCCAGTCCTACCTAGGGCACCCCAATCCATGTTCCACTTTCCCACTTCTTTTTGGGGTCTTTCTAGCTGTTTTTCATCCTTATCTTTTTCCTAGTCGGCCAAGTCGGGGTTAATTACAAAATTAGAGCAAGAGAACCCTATAAATATAAAGTTATGATACCATAATGAGGGTCCTAGTGTCACATACTACTATCACTCCATCTAGAGTTGCATCCATTACACCACTTGCATCCACATAGTGTCATGCATCAAGGGTAGGAGATCTGCATCAATACACACAACATAGGGGGAGGATTTTTTGTTATTCCATGCACACATGCTATTAAATTTTCTATAGTTATTATTTCTCACTACTTCAAAAAGTGTGACTAGCACAAGAGCACCTAGGGCATGACATGCACACACACACACACACACACACACACACACACACACACACACACACACACACACACACACAAGAACTACATCCAAGTTTGAAATGTCATCACTTCATTATTCAGTGCATTCAATGTAGCCTGAAAGATCTGATGCGACAGACAAAGAACATTTTAGAATACCTTGTGACCCTGTAAAAACTAAATTCAGAGCTTTTATAGAAACCATAACACCTAATCTACAAAATGTGGCACCCCGGGATGCCCCAGTACCTTCCCAGGCACCTCAGAATGCTCAAATCCTCCAGAGATGACCTTTTCAGAACTTCTAGGTGTTTTTTCCTACTTGTGGATTTTATTATCAGACATGCGACAACCTGTGACAATCTTCTTTTATCAGCTAAGTCATTCTTCCTTACTTCCTTGCATATTTAGGGTTTTATTTCACTTAGTATAATTGTTTACAATTATTTCATACTGTTTTAGTGCATTTATACAACATTTTAGTCCTCATATTTAAATTAACTAGTGGCTATACTTTCCATAATTATTAGAGTTTCCATTTTTAGTTAATCATTTTGGTGAACCCCACATTTCTTCATAGCACCTTCTAGGGTTTTAAGGTTACATTTATCCATTATGCCTTTTTATATATCTTTCTTTCATCCTTTATTCCTACACTCCCCATATGAGCAACTAGTTTCCTTTTATTTATTTCCGTAGTGATCTTACAATCAATTCACAATGAGCATATCTATTCACACGTATCTATAAAATCACCTTGATTGCCTCAATCACCTTAAGGAATACTTAGCTACCCATTACATTTCTCCCCATACATCACCATAATATGTATACCATAAGTTTATTTTGGACTTATCCCTTGATTAAAATCAAATCAATTTCACATCTGATGATCTACCACCACAAGTATTTTTAGAACATGATCTATCAAGACTAGAATTTTCCTCCATAATTTCTATTTAATTAATGTATGTATTATGAATAAGGTGTTGTTAAGTATAGTTAGTAGTAGCGCCCACTAGAAGACAACAACATTGCTAGTTCAACGTCGCCAATAAAGTATAGTACAGTAGCAATCAAAGTATAATACGAATGTTATAGTAAAAAGTAAATATTTTTCGTAAGTGGTCCCAGTAATGTTAAAATGTAAAAGTTAGGGTAAGTGGATAAGTAGGGTCTATATGATTTAGAATTAGAAATATTATATTTGTAATAATGACAATGAGTGATGTCATAAATATTTATATATTTAATTTGTATAAAATCTACAAAGGTGGAACCCATGTGAAATGATAAGATTTATCTTATATTAGAAGATAAGCCTACATGTAAAGATAAGAGTTTAGGCATGGACTATGATTAGCTGAAAAATATTTCCTATCATATCTTAGAGATAAGGTAGATAAGCCTAAAATTTCTATAAATAGAGAGGCCACCCCCTCATTTAGTTTAGAATAAAGTTGTAATGATTATTATATGAATAAAAGAGTCATTTTGAAGGTGTGTTGAGGAAGTCATAAAAATGTGTAACTGTGAAGTTTCTTCCACATTTATTGTTGGAAGGCAAGTGGATTTGGTAACACTTGGAATAATACATGAGTGAGATTGTATCAGTATCATGTTAATAATATAATTTGCATTTGTATTTCAGATCTGTCAACATTCCTTTATATTATAGACTATGGTATTCTTGTGTTATGCATGTTACTGTGTTTCCATATTACTACCACCAAACCAAAAGTTGTGCATTACTAAAATAATCATAACACGAGGAGTTCTCAGTGAAATATTATCATAGTGTCAGACTGGTGTTTACATTTTGGTTCCATTGCACGGACCATTCCTAGTTGGTCAATTTTTTGGAGAGATATTCCCACTTAGTAAGAAATCATTTGGAGGGTAACCTTGTTTATACCATGAATATTATCTACCACAATAAATGTAATTTTTACCATGTATAGTATTTACCATGGTGAAGTAAATTTTTTCCGTGCATAGTGTTTACCATAATAAAGTCATTTTTTACTGTGGATATTGTTTACAATAAATTCACGTTTTACCATAAATAGTATTTATTGTAGTAATTCATGTTTTACCATAATAAATGTAAGTTTACCATGGTCATTTCTAATTTACCGTAAAAGGTGTAAAGTCACTTTTAATTGTAGTGATTTCAATTATTTGTGCACATAAGTCTTACTGATTGTACTTGTGGGTTGGTATTTCATTGTGGTTACTTTTGAAAATGGGAAAGATTCATGTTTTTTCAACCCCATATAATGAATATTCCCCCTCTTTCATTCAATAGTTTAGATGATCTTGAATTTTTAATGGCCTCATAAGAAGGGAACAATGGACTGAAGTTTTTCTTACTTTTTTATATGGTTCAACCCTTAGGTGGTTTGAAACACTAGCTGATAATGTTAAGAAATCATGGGGTGTATTAACGGAAAATTTTATTGAAGAATTTGGTGTACAACATAAGTATGAAGATCTCATGATCGAGGTCACAAATCTAGCCCAAGGAGAGAAGGAGAAGATTAGAGATTATCATGCTCGCATTCTAGAGTTAAGGAGGAAGCTCAATACCCAAAACCAAAAGGAAGGTTTAGCAGATGGGTTAATGAATGGCATGGATAATCTCCTCTATAAGCACTTCATTCTTGGGATGAAGCTAGATATCAAACAACGAGTGAATTATGACCACTCAGAAACCATCGAACAAGGAAAAGAGATTGCTAGAAGGCAAGAAGAAATCATGGAAGAGGAGCCCAAAGAAGTTATTATTAAGGTAGATCCTACACCAACACCTTTGATCCAGACAACACAACCACTTTTGGTAAGAAAAACTCCTCCCTATAGTACCTCCACTGAGTATGAAGATCTCCTTAGGAAGATGGTCCAGTTAATTATTAATCTTCTTCAACGAAAGGAATTTAGTTACCAAATTTCCCAGGGAGATATGGGTCCAAAAATAAATATATCTGAAGGTGTATGTTATGTTTGTCATTAAAATGGTCAATATAAGTATAATTGTCCTAATAGAGCTTCTAGATTTGGTAAAATAGATAATGATAAAGGAAAAACACCTGTGAATTCTTTTGATATAGTAGATAGGAGTTTAAATAATGAAGTAGATGTGCTTGTGACAAAAAAAAAAGATAACCAAGATGGAAATGATCCTAAGAAGATGAAAGGAGAACTAGTAAGAAACATAGGAGAAGAAAGTTAGGTGTGCAAGATTTTTTTATTTCACAGGGACAAGGACCATACTCCATTTTGGAATATCTCTCTGAGAGGCCTGTAAATATTACATATGAAAAAAAAATTGTTGTCTTCTGAGAAGATGCGGGATCTATGAAGTGGACTTAATGCTCGATGTAGGAAGGAGGTTGAGGTCCCTGTTTTGGAAGTAGAGACAGATCCTTATGCTCCACAAGCTGAGGTATTATGTAATGAAATTTCAATTCAGGATGTTTTAGTAGATGGGGGTGATGTAGTTAATGTAATGACCAAGTCTATAATGAATATTTTGGGTTTAAAAATTGATCACCCCTCGACACTTATGCTAAGATCATTAAATAAGTGAAAAAAAACCAGAAGGTGTTGTTTCAGATGTGGCAATATCTGTAATAGGTGTTGTATGTGTGGTATATTTTCAGGTGATGAAGAATGGTACTGTTATGTACCCAATATTATTGGGAAGGCCATGGCTAAGGATAGTTCATGCAAGAAACAAATGGAATGAAGGCTTCATGACACTTGGACATGGCAGAGAGGGTGAGGATAAACATGATCCCTCAAAATCATAAGGCAGAACCTATGGATTCAAGTGATGAAACTAATGATTGGACATCCTCTAATTACTCTAATACCAATGAAGTGGACACAGAAGATGAAGAAAGTGAGGTTGATGTGTTAGTCATGGATATCCTTCCAGTCACATTGGCTCATGAACCCATAAAATTATCTGAGGAAGAAATTGAAAATTGTCTCTAGGAGATAAATAGTGGTGGTGTTGTGATGGAGAGCGAGAATTAATTCGACCTCCAAACCTTTTGAAGGTACACACACTTATTCACTTTTGATTACAAAGAAATATGTCAAGTAAGTTGGGTAGAACATTCTATTAAGCTAGTGGATGGTGCTAAGCCAATAAAGAAGATGTCATATAGAATGAATCCTAATATTTCTAAGATTGTAAAAGAAGAAATAGATAAGTTGCTCGATGAAAGATTAATATTTGTTGTGGATAATTCAGAATGGGTTTCTCCCATTTTTATCTCAAGAAAAAAGAATGGGAAGCTACACATTTGTGTTGATTACAGGAATCTCAACAAGGAAACAAAGAAAGATCATCATTCTTAGATCAAATCTTGGATGAAGTAGTTGGTTAAGAATGCTATATTTTTACAGATGGCTATAGTGGGTACATCCAAGTTTGTATAGCAGAGAAAGATCAGCTCAAGACTACGTTCACCACTCCTTACGGAACATTTTCTTATAGAGTTATGTCATTTGGTTTGTGTAATGCTCCAGCAACATTCCGATGCCTAATGAATAAGGTGTTTGAACCCTACATTAGAAGATTCATCAGAGTATTCCTAGATGATTCTTACATCTACGGGATGAAAATGGACCACCTACGCCAGATGGAGGAGAAATTTCAAAAGTTAGATGAGGCATAAGCCTCCCTAAACCCTGCAAAGTGTTTCTTTGGATGTTCTAAAGGCATATTGTTAGGGCATGTTGTATCGAGAGGTGGTATTCGTACCGATCTTGATAAAGTTTAAAAAATTAAACAGTTACCATTTCCTATGAATAGAAGTAAGTTGAGATCATTTTTAGGCCATGTGGGTTACTATAAAAGGTTCATCAAGAATTTCTCAAAGATTGAACAATCAATAACCAATTTCTTGAAGAATGATGTTACTTATGAACCAGGAAAGAAGGCGCATGAAGCTTTTGATTAACTAAAGGAAGATTTGGTATCTTCACCTATTTTAAAGAACCTAGACTAGAGCAGGCCATTCATTGTATATAATGATGCTTTAGATGCAACACTAGGGAGTAATTTGAGCCAAAAGGATGAAAATGGGAATGATCATCTGATCTACTTTGGGAGTAGGCAAATGAACAGTGTTGAGATAAATTATATTGTAACTGAAAAAGAGGCTCTAGCTATCATTTTTGTTGTAAAAAAGTTTAGAAATTACTTGTTAGGGAAGAAATTTATAGTTGTAAAAATTCATTAGGCTCTAAAATATATTGTGAATAAGCCTAACCCATTATGAAGGATAACAAGGTGGATAATTTTACTACAAGAATTTGAATTTGATGTTATAGATAGTAAAAGAAAGAAACATGTCAATGCAGATGCACTCTCTTGAGCCTATGATGGTTTAGGATCATCTTGTGATGATGATAATTTCTCAAATGCAACATTGTTATCCCTTGACTCAATCCCTAGTAAATACATAGATATTTGGAATTATCTTAATGATTTCAGGTTTCCCAATGGTGTCAATGTAAAGACTAAAAGGAATATTACTCAAGCAATTCGTCCATATTCTATTCTGCATGGCGTATTATTTTAGATAGATCTTGATGGAAAATACAAAAGGGTAGTTGGGCATGATCAAGGAAATGATATAATTAAAGAATTCATTAATGGTACATGTGGAGGACACTTCTTTAGACAACTTACAACAAGAAGGATCCTAGATGTAGGTTATCATTGGTCAACTCTTTTTAGAGATTGTTATAATTATTGTAAGACATGTGATATTTTTCAATCACATGGGAATCATAAGACTTCATCAGCTCCATTATGTTATGTCCTTCCACTTAGTCCCTTTGAAAAGTGGGGAGTAGATATTGTAGGTCCACTTCTAACTATCCTAACCCAAAATAAGTATATTGTAGTTGTCACTAACTATTTAACCAAGTGGGTTGAAACTAGGCCCTTGAAAACAACCTCCATGGATGAAGTGGAAAGGTTCATGTATGAACACATTGTTACCAGATTTTGTTGTTAATTAGAAATTGTAACAAATCAAAGAAGCCACTTTATTAACGAGGTGGTAGAAGCCCTGGTAAACAATTTTTCTATTAAGCTCAAGAAGACAACAACTTACAAGCCAAACACAAATGGATAAGTGGAACAAAAAAATAATGTATTATGCCAAATCCTAGCAAAAGATGCAAATTTTCAAGTGCATAAGTTGGATAAAAGGATTCATGTAGCATTTTGGGCATATAGGGAAACATCAAAGTCAGCATCATAATACTCCCCATTTCAGTTGGCTTATGACATTGATCAAGTTCTTCCTATTTAATTTGATATTCCCACTATGAGAGATATGAAAAATGAAAGGATGGATGAAATTGATTCAGTAAAAGAAAGATTGGTACATCTTCATTTGTTAGGGGAAATGAGGGAAAAAGTGAAGGATACAAGCTATAAGAAGAAAATGCAGTAGAAGGAGTACTTTGATCAAAAGATCCTCCAGTATCCATTTAAGGGGATTGACTTGGTCCTAGTATATGATTATCGATACAAAAAGACGAGGCATAGAAAACTTCTTCCTAAATGGATCGGACCCTATAAAATAGTAGCTATGTATGAAAATGGTACATATCGACTAGAGGAATTGGATGGTTCTCCCATTAGGAAATGAGTCAACTATGACAAGTTAATGATTTTCCAGGCACCAGCTCAAAATGTCCATAATAGTCTACTCCGAGGACAAAGTAGAAGCTAGGGAGGGGGAAGATGTCAACACTATAATTTTCCTCCGTAATTTATATTTAATTAATGTATGTATTAAGAATAAGGTGTTATTAAGTATAGTTAGTAGTAGCGTCCAATAGAAGATAACGACACTTCAAGTACAACCCCACCAATAAAGTATACTATGGTAACAATCAAAGTACAATAGGAATGTTGTGGTAAAAAGTAAATATTTGTTAAAATGTCAAAGTTAGGGTAAGTGGATAAGTAGGGTCTACATGATTGAGAATTAGAAATATTATATTTATAATAATGAAAATGAGTGATGTCATAAATATTTGAATATTTAATTTGTATAAAATCTAGAAAGGTGGAACCCATGTGAAATGATAAGGTTTATCGTATCTTAGAAGATAAGCCTACATGTAAAGATAAGAGTTTAAGAATGAAATTTGATTATACGGAAGAGATTTCCTAGCCTATCTTAGAGAAGGGTGTATAATCATGAAATTTCTATAAATAGAGAGGCCACCCCCTTCATTTAGCATAGAATAAAGTTGTAATAATTATTATATGAATAAAGGAGTCATTGTGAAGGTGTGTTGAGGAAGCCATAAAAATGTGTAACTATGAAGTTTCTCCCAGACTTATTATTGGAAGGCAAGTGGAGTTGGTAACACTTGGAGTAATACATGGGTGAGATTGTATCAATATCATGTTAATAATATAATTTATATTTTTATTTCAGATCTTTCATCATTCCTTTATATTATATACTATGGTATTTTTGTGTTATGATTGTTACTGTGTTTCCATATTACTACCACCAAACCAAAAGTTGTGCATTACTGAAATAATCATAACACGAGTTCTCGGTGAAATATTATCATAGTGCCAGACTCGTGTTAACAAAGTAGGTGACAAGCATGCCTTAGTAGAAAATGGATCTGGCCTCAAAATTTGTAACATCACCTTTCTTCAATATATAGGCGTGTTTGTAGCGTCTCTTGCTCCCTCCTTTATCTCTATTCATGGTTTTGATAATATCCCAAAGCATTTTTTAGGAATTGTTCCTTTACCCATTACCATTGGCCCATGTATAATTACCATACCATGCCATGTCATGCCCAATGACCTGAGCTACAACATCCTCCCAGGTATACCTTGGATCCATGTTATGCATGTGGTCCCTTCTATGCTCCATGTGTGACTCAAGTTTCATTATCACGACACTGTTTATGATGTTCCCAATGACCCCTCACCTTTTGAGTATTGTAACTTTGTTGAACACATTTTTTATTTTCCTGTTCCCCCAAGTATTAGCCTATATCTCTCTAAATTTGGCTTAGGATATGATTACTTTCATTTCTTTAGCTTCTCTCACTACCAAGACCACAAAGTCATAGAGCTTTGGGGCATCCTCACAAGAACACATAATTTTGGACTAGGATACCAACCTCCTTTGACACTTCATTTAGATATGAATACCTCATGGCATGTTACATCCATTCCCTTGCTACACCCCAAGCTTATTAGTAACAACACCACTTTATTTTGGGACAATCTCAATAATTTTCCTGTTGATAATGCATTACTTGACCATATGGGCACTTATGATTATTTCCCCTCTTTCCACCATAAATGGCACCATCCCCTCTCACCTGCTAATATGGTCTACTTGGGAGAACCTGATAACCTCTCTAACAATACCGATCCACTTAATACTATTGCAACTGAGACATACATTGAGGATCATTCCACGTTTATCAATGAAGAATCCATACAATATAATTTGGGAATGTCTTAAAACTCATGCATAGTCTCATTGGCCACCTCTCTTACCCCTACCAAACAAAAGGATATCAAGCAAGTCCTTCATGACTTTTCAGTTATTTTCTCTTAGGGCTATAGTGATATGTCAGGTATTGAAACCTATGTTGCAATGCACAATATTGTCCTTAACCCTGGTGCCAAACCCGTCCAATAGAAAATTCGTAAGATGCACCCTAAAGTGGACCTCTTAGTCAAGGAGGAAATTCAAAAACTGTTAGATGTCAATTTTATCCGTTCTATTGATTATCCTGAATGGGTGTCTAACATTGTTCCCGTAATGAAACTGGATGGTCGTGTGCATTGTTGCACTAATTTCTGTAATCTAAATAAATATTTCCCTAAGGAAAATTTTTCTCTCCCACACATTGATGTCATTTTAGACTCTACCACCACTTATGACATCCTTTCCTTTATGGATGGATTCATGGGTTATAATCAAATCAAGATCAATCCTACTGACCAAGAAAAAACTCTTTCACCACGCCATGCAGTAGATTCTATTATACAATCATGCCTTTTGGCCTTAAGAATGAAGGTGATACCTATCAATATGCAATGACCCATATATTTCATGACTACAATCACAAGATAAATGAGGACTATGTAGATGACATTTTAGCAAAATCTAGGTGGCGTTCTTCCCACGCAAGGTATCTTCGCATACTATTCGAATGATCACACCAATATTGTGTACACCTAAACCCCAAAAAAATGTGTTTTTGAGGTAACCACAGGCAAGTTTCTTGGATGAATTATTTCCTGACGTGGCATAGAAATTGACTCCAGTAAAATTAAAGCCATTGTCGACATGCCTCCACCAAAAAACCTTCACCAACTCCACTCCTTGCAAGGTAAAATTTAGGATATTTGACGTTTTATTGCAAAAATTGCTGATAAAACACAATCGTTCACATGAATAATAAAAAAAATACACCAAGTTTATTTGGGATGAACAGTGTCTACAAGCATTCAATCGTATTAAAGATTATTTGATAAATCCACCTGTTTTGGTTTTTCCTGTAGCCGATTGACCTTTTTTGTTGTATATATCTGCTACATTTCACGCCTTAGGTACGTTAATTGCATAGCATGATGATACTCACTATGAATGAGCCATCTATTGTATCATTAGTATGCTCCTCTCTTATAAAGGTAATTACAATTATATTGGAAAATTGTGCCTCGACCTTGTCTTTGTTGTAGAAAAACTACCACATTATCTCCTTAAGCATGAGGTTCACATCATCACCAAAGTAGATCATCTATGTTATCTCTTGTCCCACATACACCTCTCAAGACAGTTGGCTTATTGGATCATGCTCCTCAGAAAATTTAACTTTAAGTTTATCCCTCAAAAATTAATTAAGGGACAGGTTATTTCCGATCAATTGGCCACTGCACCTCTCTCGGATACATCCCATATTTCTGATTCCTTTTGCGATGACTTCATTTCCCATACCATTGAATCCCATATATGAACAATGTAATTCGATGGTTCTCGTTGCCGCTCTGGCGTCAATTTTAGAGTGGTCTTTATTACCCCACACAGTGACCCACTCCCCTTCGCATACCGGTTGGGGTTTTATTGCCGAATATGAGGCTCTTGTTTTTGGTTTTCTTACCGCTAAAAAACTCATCATTCATAACTTGTGCATTCATGGTGACTCTGAATTGGTCGTCAACCAAGTCAATGATACATATAATACCATCTTATCCCATATAATACCTTTGTAAAAGACCTTTTAGCTACCTTCAACTCTTATTCCATTACTGATATTCCTCGCAAAGATAATCATCATGCCAATGCTATGGCCAGTGCACCATCACTTATCCCACAATATATCACTGATGGCCAGGATACTTTCATCATTATGCACCTGCGATATCCCTATATCTCCTCCCTTCCTATTGCAGTTTGTGCCATCATGCGTAGTAATGACATCATTGAATGGTTCACCCCTATTTATAATTATTTGTTTAAAAAAACTATCCCTGATACCCTATAGACTCACGAATCTCACTGAATACGTCATGAAGCCACTCGTTATGTTATTGTTGGTACTGAATTGTTCAAATTTACTATTGATGGTCATTTTCTCCATTTCTTACCACTTGTAGATATTCCTATAGCCATCTCAAATATCCATGATAGCATATGTGGTGGGAATTTCTTGGGTAAATCCATGGCATAATAACTCTTACATCAAGGGTGTTATTGACCAACGATGGAACAAGATTGTCTTGACTATGCTACTCGTTGCGACAAATGCTAGAAACATGGAAAAATCCATCATGCACATGCCTATGATCCACAACCAATTATGCCAACCTATACTTTTTCCCTTTGGGGATTTTATTTAATTGACCTCATCAACCTTGAATCAGCCGACAAACACAAATTCATAATTACGGATACCAAATACTTCACCAAGTGAGTTGAAGCAGCTCCCTTACGAATAACCACCGGTACCGAAATTTGTAATTTTCTCACCACGCATATTATTACATGTTTTGGTGTGCCCCTCTGCTATCATCAATGATAATGTAACCTCATTAAAAAATAAAGACGTCAATAAGTTTTTATGCTAAATTTAAAATCAAACAATCCTTCTCTACACCTTACTATCCACAAGGCAATGGCCAAGCTGATCCTAGTGTAATATTGTTGACTCTAGCAACACTGATTGGCATAACCAAATTTTCTATGCATTATGGGCTTATCGCAATAGTGTTTGAACACCTACTAATGCTACCCACTTTTCATTAGTTTATATTGTCAAAGTTGTTATTCTTTTAGAACTCGAAATACCAACCCTACAAATCTCTCTTACAGACATCCTTAAAGACAATGAATATCGCAAAAATTGCTTACACAAACTAGAGATGTTGGACTCACGTCATGTCCAAGCATGGAAAACCTCTACACATACTAATTTCCACATTGCACAAGATTACAATTGAAAGACTCTCTCTCGAGATTTCAATATCGGCGACCTTGTCTTAAAAAAAACAAAAAAAAAAATCTGAAGCACCTCTCAAAGGAAAATTTAACCCCAATTGTCTTAGCCCCTACATTTTCATAGATAAGCTTGGTTTTGGTGTTTCTCACCTTTCCACCCTTCTAGGAAAGCCACTCAAAACTCCGCTAAATGTCATGCATCTCAAGAAATATTACACTTAGATTAGCGCAATGTGATCATCACCCGATGACGCACTCTTGTGCTTCAGTTCACACTTGACTGTTGAGGGATTACCATTACACTAAACCCCACACACCACACTTTAGGTATTACATTACATCATCCCTTTTGCGTCATACATTTTCCATTCTACACATATTCTAGATTATACTAATCATCATTACCTATGAGGTTAGTTTTACATTCCATCCCTACATTCTAGATTTACGCTAGGTTACATCATCCATACGAGTCTATCTTTATATTTTATCACTACACATTATATTTCCTATTTACACTTATCACCGCATCTTACATATTTCTTATTCTACACACCATACACATACTACATTGCATGATGCACATGGCATATTTATCCATCATCTATATTCTCCATGTTACGGTAGATTATATTTCATATGGGTTTAGCTTTACATTTAATCATTATACATTCTATTTATATATATATATATATAGTATATATATATATATATATACCCTCTTATTGCATTTTACACATCCTACACATACACTACATCCTATATTGTATTGCCCCATGTCACGCATTTCCAAAACATATTCATCACTTCGTCATTTATACTAAATTGTCTTCTACACGCTATTATCACCACCCTATAACACACTTTAGTTGCTCAGTCCATACTTGAATACCGAGGTTTTACCGATCAAATGGACCTTACATTCACCATGCGACATTTCCAATGTTAGTAACATACACCTTAGGTTAAATTTTCACCCATACTATCATCTTGTAGTGGTATACGCTTTAGGCTAAATCACCACCTCCATTATCATATCTTAGTGGTATACACCTTATGTTACATCACCACTCCCTCCTTTCATTTTGTAGTGACATACACTTTAGGATAAATCGTCAACCATCTCTATCCTTTCATCACATAGTGATATACATTTAGGGCTAAATCATCACTCATCTATTTAAAAATTCATGTTATACGCTTTAGCTATAGGTTTCATGCACATTTATCCACATGTCACCTTTCATCACTATTACATATTCATACTCACCACAACAAGCTAGAAAATGCCAACACTACTCGACCATTTCCTGATGACGCACTCTCATTTTCAGTTCATTCTTGGCTTATGAGGGTGAAAACAAAATGAACCTCATTGCATAAACTTCCATTAACTTGGGGGGCACATTGATCCTATCATTCCATCTTGCATTGGACCTATTCATTTTAAAAAATACACCAAGTTATAAAGTGCCAAAATTGTGGGGGGCTACCTGATATAGTTTCATGTAGGGTGTATAATGTGGTTCCTCTTTTATTCGACGCTTCTTTATTTCCACACATTTCATTATTTTATGCAACAACTATCACAAATTTAATTTTTTCACTAATGGATCTAAGTATAATTAACCCACTTACAACTTTTAATTACCAGGAATGGAAATAAAAAATGACCATTGTACTTAGGAGTAAAGGGTTGTACTGTATCAAAATGGGGTTAGAAACCGAGCCTAGTGTAGACATAGAAAAAGTTAAGTGGTGTAATAGGTCTGATGAAGCTTTTGGTATCTTATCTCTTTTAGTGTCTCCCAAACTCCTCTTTCACATAGAGTCAACCAAATCTCCCAACCAGGTGTGGAAAACCTTAGAAACCCTATTTGGAAAAGTTGACATTATGAAGGGTCATGAGCTAAAAATAGAACTTATCATCTTAATTCCTAACAACTTTGACACTTTGGAAGATTTATTTACCAATCTCAAGTCCTTATGATTGTAGTTGAAGGAATGTGGGACAAAAAATAAGGATGTACAACTAGTTCTTTCTATGCTTGTAAAACTAGGTCTTGAGTATGCTCTATATTTGTCTTTACCTTTTATGCTACCAAGAGGGCATAGACACAAAATCATGCACTTTAGGCATTATTTAGCCCGGTCTTATACTACTATTTAGAGGGTTCTCAAGTGAAGAAAGCACCAATTAATCCCACCATTTGGCCATATTATTTTTATATTTTATTTCATCATTCCCACATATTTTTCTATACATATCCACTTATTTTACAATTTTCCTATCATTTTAGCCTAAACTGGGTGTGCCCAATCCTATACTGGGGTGCCTCGGGGCACCCTAGTCCCACCAGGGGTGCCCCGATCCATATTCTACTTTCCCGCTTCTTTTGGGTCTTTCTAGCCATTTTTCATCGTTATCTTTTTTCCTAATATACCATGTTGGGGTTAATTACGAAATTAGAGAAAGAGAACCCTATAAATACAAAGGTATGAGACCATAATGAGGGTATTAGTGTCACATAATACTATCAATCCATCTAGAGTTGCATCCATTACATCACTTGCATCCACATATATTCATGCATCAAGGCTAGGAGATCTACATCAAAACACACAACATAGGGGGAGGATTTTATTCTATTCCACGCACACATTTTATTACATTTTCTATAGTTATTATTGCTCGTTACTTCACAAATTGTGATTGGCACAAGATCATCTAGGGCACGAAATGAACACACACACACCATAACTACATATTGGTCCAAAATGTTGTCACTTCATTATTTAGCGCGTTTAGTGTAGCCCAACAAATCTGATGTGATAGACAAATAACATTTTGGAACACCTTGTGCCCCTGTAAAAAACCAAATTTGGAGCTTTTACGGAAACCAGGGCACCTAGTTTGCAGACCAAGGTGCCCCGGGGTGCCCCAGTACCTTCCCAGGCACCTCAGTCTGCTTAGATTCTTCATATATGACCTTTTTGGGACTTTTGGGTGTTCGTTTCTGCTAGAAAATTTTATTATCAGACCTGCGGAAACCTGTGACAATCTTCTTTTATCAACTGAGTCATTCTTCCTTCCTTGCATATTTAGGGTTTTATTTCACTTAGTATAATTGTTTACAATTATTCCATATTGTTTTAGTGCATTTATACAATGTTTTCGTCCTCCTATTTTTATTAACTAGTGGCTATACTTTCCATAAGTATTAGAGTTTCCATTTTTTAGTTAATTAGATGGCTCTTGGAGCCACATGGTCTATGCCATATTTAGATGAATTTATTTCCAATTTAACTAAGGAGTGAGAAAATTTAATCCAAATGGGAACCTTAAATTACTCAAAACCTAAAGCCCTCATTGTTGGGAATGGGAAATAAAAATCCTCTAGCAACCTAGAGAAGAAACAAAAGATCAAGGATTTAGAAAAGAAGAAAGAATAGAAATCCACTACCTCTGCTAAGTCTACCACTGAAACCTCCAATTCAAATGGAAAACCTAAGAAAGAAAAGGTTAAGTGTGCCTATTGCACGAAATTTATGCACAATGAGCACAAATGTATGAAGAAGCATATTTACCACCTTAGTATCTCATTGAGAATAACAACATAGGGGTCCCTTAATCTATGAAACAGTCTTCATCAACCTGAGAATCTACTAAGGAACAAGAAAAAGGTAAAGAGAAACATAGAAGGGAAATACACTAGTTACAGTTTCATCCTCATCTACTCCTTGGGTTGTCGACTTTGGTTCTTCACACCACATGATTTCTTCACAAGTTGAGTTTTCTTCCTTAGAGACCTACAACATGTCCTCCATCACTTTGGGTGATGATAATCTATCCATAATTTTAGGGCATGGAAAATTTTAGTGGTGAATATTCATTAATTCACGAATATTCTGGTATTTGAAATTTGAAATTGGTAAATTTTAAGGGTACAAGTTAGGACCAGTTTGCCAAAATTTTCTAGGTAAAATTTAATTTTAGGGGTCAACTTGCCATTCCCGCAAAATGGAAATTTGTAAAATTCACTTAAATATAGTTACCTGGTAGCATATTTTTATGCTACAGTTCGATAACATATAGTATGTAGTCAGTTGGTAGCATTTTTTCTGGTAGCATAAAAAATGCTACCAATCGACAACATTTTTTATGCTACCAGACGACTACATACTATATTCTATCAGACGATAGCATAAAAACATGCTACCCACTAGTAGCATATAAAAAAGCTACAGTCTGGTAGTATTTAATAGTTATGTCATGATGTCTTGATATTTTTCATTCATGTGAAAGATAATATTCCCAGATTCACCAAATATTTTCTAAGGATTTTTTCAGAGGGGACCCTTAAAATTTTCCTTGTTTCAGAGAGGGTTTGTTGAAGTTAAAGGTGGAATATTCACAAATTTTCTTAATGTACCTTCACTTTCAACTAATCTTCTATCACTGTATCAGATGACTCATATAAGGAAGGGCATGAGAGTCCAATTTGATTAAGATTTAGTTGATATCAGGGAGTTTCATAGTGACACTAAAATATTAGTGGGAAGGGAAGATCACCATGCTAGGTTATATACTTTCTCAAACTTTGTATATGATGTTTCCCCTACTAAATTGCTTACACATTCAAATGGAGTTAGAATATTATGGCTTGAGAGGTTTTTCCATCGTAACTACCACCACCTTGAGCAACTAAGTCAGCATGACATGGTCATAGGATTTCCTTGAGTTTGTTTCTCAAAGGGACTTTGTAAGGGTTGTGCTCTTGGAAATAACCCTGAAGAGAAATTTGACAAAGGAAAATATTGGAGAGCTTCAACATCTTTAGAGTTGATCCACATTGATGTCATAGGGGGAATTTCCCCATCCTTATTTCACCAGGGCCAAATATACTCTCACCTTCATATATGAATTTTCTAGATATACATGGGTATACATCCTTAGGAAAAAGTATGAAGTGGTCAATTACTTGTGGGACTTCAAGGCACTCATTGAGGAAAAATTTGGGAAATGCGTCAAGTTATTCAAAAAAATAATGGGGGCGAGAATGTTAGAAATAGATTTGAGAATTTTTACACCATAGAGGGGTATTGATCTACAAACAGACATTTCCTTACACTCCTCAACAAATGGCGTGGCTGAACACAAAAAAAATCCTTGAAAGAGATGGAAAACTGTATGATCCACTCTAAATCTTTGACTCCAAAGTTTTGGGTAGAAGTCATCAATTATGCCTGTTATATACAGAATCGAGTTCCCCACAAAGATTTGAAAGGTATAACTCCCTTTGAAGCTTGAAAACAATAGAAAACTGACAATCAAGCACTTCAGGGTCTTTAAATTACTAGCAATGGTGCACACGTGCCATCAATTTTTCAGGTGTACACTTGACCACACTATTTTAGTTAGTTGTATTTACTATCCTTGACCAGTTTTTTGTTGACTGGATATTTCAGGTATAGGTGGAGGTTTCATTCACCTCCTATATATATGTCCCTTGCATTAATCTATTTCAATGTATTGATTTGGAGCTATTTATGTGTTATTGCAATTATCTCTCTTGTATTTTTATAATTTACAGTATTGTATGCATCCTTTGTTTTGTCTCAAAACAATTCACATCTCTCATCGTTCACCTATGCATTCTTCGAACCAAAAGATCCATTACACTTCTCCAATAATTAATTATGCCTATAAATTCTTGCATTTTGAGTTTGGTCCAATAAATTCTTGAAAAAATGCCTTGGAAAAAGCCTTCAGAAATCCCCTCATGTTGTAATATTTGTTTTTTTATAAAGGGAAATAGAAAAGAAATTTTTTTTCTCAATTAAGAAATACAAAACAAATATTGCAAAATATAAATATTGAATTTCTTGTTAAGTTCAGTTTTCATGTTTTTAATGGGTAAAAGATTTTACTTGTAATGGAATTGTTTGTTTAATTTAGAATGCACATTTAATAGGCCATAATATTCAATTTAGAAGGTCTATTTAGGTGAAGATGTTTTCTAAATGGGATTGGGGGTAGTGATTCTCACACTTGTCAAAAAAATAGACATTTATGCATTGTTGGTAAAGTCACAAAATATGAATGAGCTAAGTGTCCTCACTCTCTTTTTTCATTTACTATAAACTAGGGAACCTTATATGTAACACAATATTATAATGATTAATTATTTCCAGATTCAATTAGTATAACATCATATTTAAATAGTAAAATCTTTTCCGGTGTGCCCGGGCTATTTTTCATTTATTTTACTAAAAATTATTCGCTAGATCTATTTTTTCACTAGCTTCCTTCCTTTAGCGGGTTTTCCTCCTTTCTCATCCTCCTAGTCAAATTCACACCAATCTTCAAAACATATGTGATTTATATTGTAGGCGTAATTTATTGGAGATGCGACATTAGGGAGAGGGTACTCCTTAGATTTATTAGTAGAGATGGTTTTGTGCTCAAGACTTCTTATTTGATCATTTGGAGAATCCAAATGATTCTGCAAAACATATTATAATCTTGGATGTTTCTCCTCTCCATTGAAATAGAAAAAACATCATGATCTACTCCCCTTGTAGGATAAATAGGTTCAGTGTGGGTTAAGTAGAGAATTGTGGAAATATTTGGAAAAACATGCGATGCGAATCCTCAAAAGATTATGACAAGGTTTTAGAGACCTAGGTAATGTCTTGTGTGGATATGGGGATCAATTTTGTAGATCATAGGAGATATTTGGGCATGATAAATTGTAGAGCATCAAAAGGGGAACTAGGAAGAAAAGTATCTTCCTATTTTGGGAATCGAATGATGGATTTTTCTTTATTTGCAAAGGGGGTATGGAGAGTTTGAGATGGTGAGGGAATAATGGAAGCAATGGGGACGGGTTTCCTTTATCTAGCCTAAATAATCATCTTTTAGAGCTTGCAATGCAATTACAAAATCCAGAGGAAGAATAATGCCTCCTAAGGTTTGGATCAATACAACTAAATCAACATTCAAGGACATAAAAATAATAAAATAACGTCATACCTTCTAAGGGTCTGAATTCTTGAGGAATTTCTAAACATGTCCTCGAAAATATGATGTTGAAATATGAGATAAAATCTGTTGAATCTCGTTATATTTTCTAGGGTTTTCCATGAAGAGAGAAATGCCATCTTTATTCTCCTTGAATAAGTTGTGCAGTTGTTTCCATCTGATCCCATATAGAAATGGATTGTGGAGTCAAACTACTATACCAATCTCTTGTTTTACCTATAAAGGATGAAACAATAATTTTAATGTAAATTATCTTCTCTCTAATGTTTTTGAATGGAAAAAAAGTTTGATATGTTCTTGAATTTGATCAATAGGAGATTGATCTCCATTTACAATGAAAGAGGGGGTAGGGTTTTTAGGGTTTTTGTTTTAGGGATTTATTAACACTGCTGCAAACATAAAGGGTGTTCGAACTAAAATGAGAGAATGTAAGTGTTGTCCAAATCTCTCATTTGTTATCAAATTAATGCACTAGCTACTAAAGAAATTAACAACTTAGAAAAGATAGAGGGTTTTGTTTCTTGGATGCTTGATGCTTGATACGACTACTGCATGATGGATCTTTTCTACAAGATAGACTACAAAAAATATTTGGATTAGATAAATATATGCAGGGGTTTTCCAACTAAGTGGTTTCTAAGAAGATTTTGACTTCCTTGGCGGATGTCAATCGTTGTTTGTCTAGAAAGGATGAAATAAAACAAGTGCTGTAAATAACATGTAGAAACAACAACACTAAATCTAGAAATTGATTAAGATGGATTTAAATATGATTTGATTGAAATGACTGTAAAGTAAAATAGGTGTTACCTAGTCTAGTTTGATGGCAACCTAGACTATGTAAAGGCAGGTAAATTTGTGACCTAGGAGGATGGATCTGAAGATCTAGATGAAGTACGCAAACTTATAAGGTCTAAGAGTGATCTAAAAGATGAAGCTAAGGGCCCATGACTGTTGTCAGAGGATCTGCAGGAGAAAAGAAGAAGTAGGAAGGTAGGATAAAGGATGAAAAAATAATTTGGATAGATTATTGGATAAATCAAGGCCCTGGTCAACAGCGACGACTATATCAGAGAGTTATTAAAAGCTAAGGATGATAAGATGAAAACAACAAACTTACGAGTAAAATGATCTATGGGAAGGGTTGTTGAGTGTTTCTGAAGTTTCTTTGTACCTGCAAGATGTTAGAAAACAAAGAATATACGATAGTTCATGTATAAAGGCATGTAATATGGAAAATATATAGAAAGGAATGAGATATTGATGAGAACATTTCATGAATGATGATTGTGAACAATGTAAGCAAGCTGGAGGAATGTCCAAGAAGTTGTGGATATCTCAGAATTGCTCAGGAACAAGGATGCTCAGGATGGGAGAAATTTTTTAAGGTTATAAGCATATGATTTTTTGATTCTTTGATGATGAATAGAAAGGAAGAAACAGGTTTTTTTATAGGTCAGCGGTGATCAGGATAGGTCATCATCAACTATGGGGAAAGTTTACCCAATGGGCATGATTTTTTTCTTTTGAGGGGATGTTTTTTGTTTTTGTTTTTAAGGATTGGTCGAATGCTTTAAAACATGTAGGAAGGATTAAATTTCTTGGAGATGAATTTAAGTTAGTTAGGCCCATAAAAATAGACATGATGAAGCTAAAAAAGCAAGGTAATGTGTGTATAGGATAAAAAATCATCCTAACTAGAACGTTGGTTAGGGAAAATGAGAAAATAATTAATTAATTAACATGAATCAATTAATTAATAAAAATGGGATAATTGGGCATGTGAATAAAAAAAAAATGATTAATTAATTAATAGTAATTAATTAATTAATAAGGATTGGGGTGGGAATTTAATTAAAAATAAGGGGGACAGTTAACAGACTCATAGAATGGGCTTATTGAACAATGGAGTCTCTAGATGTGTTGAGAACTACATCTAAAGGCTAGATATCATCAGGAACCACATCACATGATGATACAAAGTTGTAAAGTGCTTCAATATTGTCCACATAGAGAATTCCAAAATTGTTAACACATAAAAATTAACACCCTTTGCATGAGGATGAACAAACATAAAAAAATTTGGTAAACAGGGATTGTCTTCAAGTGTTTTGGACCTTACAACATGAGACAAACCTCTAGAGAAGGCTATCTCCTCTACCTATCTAACCTAATTCTAGAACTACCTCTAAGATAATGTACACTAACACATATAGGGGACCAAGGAGAGGGAGAGATAGAGAAAGCAAAAACTAAACTAAAAGGGGCGGTGATAGCATCAGAAGAGAGGGTCATTCACTCTCCGCAATGAGAAGAAAGTGAAGAAAATGTAGGAGGGAAGGGTAGACAGACATGCCACAAACTTGAAATCACAAAAATAACCCCTCCCACACATTTACAACACATTAAAAATGGAACCATGTAAGTAGAAAACCACACAATATACCAAAGAAAGAATTGGAGGAAATAATGCAATGAAACATGAGTATGGGGTAAAAGAGAGCCATAAAAACACAATATTTTATTACTCAAAGGATGCATATACCATTACATTTATGGAAGAAGAAACTAGACATATACCAAAGTCCAAATTTGAGGGTCTATACTCATGGGAAGTCAGCCACCGTTTTGGCATGGGGTCATTACAACAAAAGAGGTATCTATTATACAAGGCATGATTTCCATACTTGTAGAAAAATGAGAACGAGAAAGAGAGGGAAAAGAGAGATAAATACCAATTTTCACACCAACTGCCCACCAAAAAAATCAATCAATTCCTTCTAACAAACATAAGTATCTGATAGGGCCAATTTTCAACGTCATCAGATTTGGAAAAGAAGGAATGGGCACCATTTATCATTAAGTTTAGTTGGTGACATGGTTGGAAAATTTTCTATGAGTAAAAATGAGATTTTTTCCTACCCTATCCCATGTTTAACATTTTTATCCTTCCAAAGGACAAATCAATTCATGTGTTTCTTTATGCCAAAATGAATCCTTTTAAGAGACGGTTCGAACGCCACCAATTTCATCAAAATTTGGAGTTCTAAGTCAAAAGTTATGGCTAAAAAATTAGTTCTACTACCTTATTCCATGGCTTTTACAACGTTATGTGGATTTGATTGTGGACGTCTTTTTGGTTTGATAAACCTGTAAGACAATAACCTCTAATCATCCATGGAACTCTCTTCTCTACATTTCATGAGGATATTTATTCTTCATACTGTGTGAAATTTTTACTTGTGACCATGTTTCTTCATTATGCGGATTAGGAGGACCCGTGAAACACTTCAATTGGGAAGCCTGTAGAACAATGGGAGTTATTCATATCTTCCAACATTAGTTTCTTCCAAAATCTTTACCCTTTTCCTCGCAGTGCTTCCTAACTTATTCCTTTTGCATCACGACTTCTCCCCAACAAAAAAATCTCCCTAAGTCTCGACGCTTAATTACTTTGTTTTGTGGGTTAGGAAAACCCATGAAACACAAGCATTTTATCCTTTTTTTTGTGGGTTAGGAGAAACCCATGAAACATTGAGTTCCTGCATTCCCACGGAAGACTAAGTTTTAGTGTTCCGTGGCTTTTTTGAGAATTTTTTCCTAAGTCCAAATTTAATTTGCAAGTTTTTCAAAATAGTCAAGGGTTATTTGACAACAATGATATGTACACGAATCTCAATGAGTTTGTGTGACAATTTTTCAAGCTTAAAAATGTTCTTATGAGTATGAATACTATTCTTGATACTTAGATCATCACATATCGGTGTGCATTCATCTCTAATGAAAAGATGACCATTTTTCTACTCTAAACTATTTTCATTATTTTCAATAAATGAAATAAACCTCAAAAGATAAAGGAGTAGCCAAGGATATAAATTTTATGTTTTCAAATTACTTTTTAGAAATAGAAAATAACTTAAATGGACTTTCCTTTTGCAGAGGGAAGTGAACGCTCACTTATTTTCTTTATTTTGGAATTAATAAAAAGGAGGGGATATGAAATGTCACTCCACTTAATTTTTTGGTTACTTAGTTTCTTATAAATAGGTTGTTGTTTATCCATGTATTAGGGGATGTTATGGAGCTTCAATGTTGTTTAAGAAAAGATAGTGTATGAATCTTTGTATTCATTCAAACTCAAGAATTATGAAGATTTTTTTTGAAATTGTGTTGAAATTCATTTGGTGATGGTATTCATTATTTCATTGAATATGAATCTTTATTTTATGTCCTTCTTTCCCTTAGCACAACATTTCTCCATTTAATTGTCAATCTCTTATGTGATATTTTCTTACACGTTGGGTAAAATATGTTTTTTCTTATTTGGATGTGTAACCCAATATTCTCTCCTCCTTGTTATTCTTGTTAGGAAATAAGGGATAAAATATGCGGAATAATCCCTCACAGAATCGCGACACTAGAAAAAAATATGCAGAAATTATTACAGATCTCAAATAAAATTGCAGAATAAAAATAACACAACACAAAGAGACAGTATTTAACGTGGTTCACCCAATTTGGGCTATGTCCACCAAGAATCACTTGCTCATATTTTATTACAAGCCACCGCTCTCTCAATACAATACCCATATCCGTTGGAGCTATGCTCAACAAACTCTACAGAATTCACACCCGAATTCAAAACACATCTGCAATACATTTGCTTGTACATCTATCATATGCATAAGACCATATAAATAGACAACTGCTTAAGCAGTTTACAAAACTGTGGGTATAAAAACCATGGGAAAAACTTGTCCCATAAACCTATGGGTCAAAAAAACTCGCCCATATGAGAAAAGCCATTTCCTGATATTTTTACGGGTGTAATTTTTTGGAGCCAAAAAATTTACGCCTAAAATTATTTTTTTGGGGGGTGTGCCCCCGAACCCCTGCTACCGGGGGCTTCCACCCCCGGACCCCCGCTCAGGGCCCGGCCCCAAGGCCCTGAACCCCAGCGAGGATACATGAAAAGTGTACAGTACTCTTAGTGTACACCACACTTTCACACATGAAAACAGGCTCCACAACCTAACAATCTCCCACTTGGAGACTAGTTTTCCTCTAAGCAAGCTCTCAATCCTTCACTAGTTTCTGTGAAGACCAACCAAAGTCTGAACACAACTTCAATTTTTCCCTTGTGACCACCTTGGTCATCATGTCTGCAGGATTCTGACTAGTATGAATCTTCTCCAACTTCAACTTCTCTTCCTCCAAAGTTGTCCTGATGAAATGGTACCTTAACTGTATATGCTTTGTCCTAGAGTGGAAAGCAGAGTTCTTAGCTAGGTGTATAGCACTCTGACTATCACTATGTAGCTTACATTCCTCCTGCTTATGCCCCAACTCCTCAAGAAATTGTGTAACCAAATCATCTCTTTGCTTGCCTCTGTGGCAGCAACATACTCAGCCTCTGTGGTTGACAAAGCCACCAAACTTCTGTAGTCGTGAAATCCAACTCATGCTGTCCCACCTACAGTGTAAATATAACCTGTCATGCTCCTCCTGCTGTCTACATCTCCAGCCATATCTGAATCTACATAACCACGTAAAGTGGTGTTTGATCCACTGTAGCACAAAACTGTCCCCATGGTCCCTCTCAAATACCGAAGGATCCACTTTACTGCTTGCCATGCTCTTTACCTGGATCACTCATAAATCTACTCAAGCTCCCACTACATGGGCAATATTAGGCCTAGTCCATACCATGGCATACATAAAACTGCCAACTGTTGATGAGTAAGGTACCTTGGACATTTGGTTTCTTTCCTGCTCTGTCATGGGACACTGCTCCTTTGATAACTTGAAATGGCCTGCCAAAGGAGTCCCAACCGGTTTAGCATCCTGCATGTTAAACCTGTCTAATACCTTCTTAATGTACTCTTCCTGAGATAAAGTCAACTTCCATTCCTTCCTATCCCGAGTTATCCTCATACCTAGGATTTGTCTGGCTGCCCCCAAATTCTTCATATCAAAGGATTCACTTAGATGTTTCTTGAGTCCTTTTATTTCCTGCATGTTTTTACCTACAACCAACATGTCATCAACATACAAACAAGGATAATATAACTTCCATCCTCAAATTTCTTTGTATACACGCAATGGTCAGAATGACATCTAATATAACCTTGCTCCATCATGAAGCTATCAAACTTCTTATACCATTGACGTGGAGCTTGTTTCAGCCATACAAGCTCTTCTTTAGTTTGCACACAATCTCCTCTTTACCTTTGACCTCATAGCCCTCTGGTTGCTGCATATATAGTTCCTCCTCCAAATCACCATGGAGAAATGTAGTCTTTACATCTAACTGTTCTAAGTGCAAGTCTTCTGCTGCCACTATTCCAAGAACAGTTCTAATATAAGTCATTTTTACTATAGGAGAAAAAATCTCATCAAAATCTATACCTTGTTTCTGTGGCAAACCCCTTGACCACCAACCGGGCCTTATATCTTTTCTTTCCTCCTTCTTCATCTTTAACTCTGTACACCCACTTGTTCTGCAATGCTCTTTTGCCTTCCGGTAGCTTCACCAAATCCCAAGTCTGGTTCTCCATGAGAGACTTATGCTCCTCATCCATGGCTTGCTCCCACTTCTTACTAGCATCTACTTGCATTGCTTCATCAAAACTCTCTGGCTCTCCACTATCAGTGAGTAATAAATAAAAAAGAGAAGGAGAAAACCATTCAGGTTCTTTTCTTACCCTAGAAGACCTCCTCACTGTAGGAGTTTGGGGTTCCTGTTGAGTAGGTTCCTGAACTGATTCATGGGTAACTTTCCCATCCAGAAGATCCTCTACCACTATATATTCTTTCTTGGATTCTTCCCTATTTTCCTGCAACTGTTGCTTATACATGAATTTCTCATTAAAGACCACATCCCTAGACTGAATGATTTTCTTTTCCTTAATACTCCAACATTTAAACCCAAAGTCATCACCACCATAACCAATGAAAGTACATTTTTCTGATTTAGCCTCTAACTTGATCCTATCATCCTTGTCTATATGAACAAACACTTCACATCCAAAGACTCTAAGAAATGAATAATCAACTTTCTTACCATACCATGCCTCCTCAGGTATGCCTCCATCAAAGGCACTTGAGGGTCCTCTATTTATCAAGTACACAGCTGTGCTCGCCACTTCTGCCCAAAAAGAAAGAGGCAGTCCTGCATGTAACCTCATGCTCCTAGCACGTTCCATTATTGTTCTGTTCATCCTTTCTGATACCCCATTCTGCTGCGGAGTTCCTGGAACCATCTTTTGCCTGTGGATTCCATACTTAGAACAGTAATCATCAAATTCATTGCTGCAATACTCCCCTCCATTATCTAACCTGAGACATTTTAACTTAAGACCTGTTTCATTCTCTACCAAGGCTTTCCATTTAACAAAAAGTGTCAAATACATCAGATTTGTTTCTAATACAATAAACCCAAACTTTCCTTGTTGCATCATCAATAAAAGTAACATAATAACTTGAAGCCCCAAGAGATGATACCTGAGCCGGTCCCCACACATTAGAATGTACCAGCTCTAACTTACTCTCTTTCTTCGTAGGTCCAACCTTGAGAAACCTTACTCGCTTCTGTTTCCCATATATGCAGTTCTCACAGAAATCCAAACCTGTTTCTGTATACCCAGGAAAATTATTCTTTATGATGTTCATGCCCCCTATGGCTCATATGACCGAGCCTATAGTGCCATAATGTTGTATCTGCATCTGAAGCCACAAGATTACAATCATTAGTACTATCAGTGGTTAAATACAAGTTTCCAACCTTCTTACCTCTTGCCACCACAAGAGCACCCTTGGTAACCTTCCAAGAGTTAGCTGTAAATATCACAGTGCAACCATCACTTCCCAATTGCCCCGTCGATATCAAGTTTCTCCTTAATGTAGGCACATGTCTGACATCCTTCAATAGCCATGTATTCCCATTCTGCATCTTAACCTAAACAAAACCTTTTCCAACTATGCTGCAAGGCTCATCATCACCAAGAAAAAACATGCCCAAAATCCCCTTGAACATAATCAACAAAATAATGCCTATGTGGAGAAGCATGGAAAGAAGCCCCTGAATCTAAAACCCAAGATTCAGTAATATTGTGCAAAGAAAGAATCAAAGCATCCTGACATACATTACCCGTTGCCACATTTTCCTCCTTGTTTTCTTCCTGTTGTTTCTTCTTATCCCGAAGCTCCCAACAGTCCTTCTTTGCATGCCCAGGCTTTCCACAATTCCAGCATACAATCTTGTTCTTGGATTTTGACCTTGCCCTATCTTTTGATTTTCCACGGTTTCCTCTATTCTTCTGTCTCCCTCTAGTTTCCACTATCAAAGCATTCCCTGAAGTAGAAGATTCCCCAAAGCTTTTTCTTCGCATTTCCTCGCTTAGAATCACCCCTACAACATCCTCAAACTTCAACTTTGAGTTAGTTGGAACCGAGTTACTTACCGCCATTACCAGGCTATTCCAACTCTCAAGTAAAGAGCAAAGAATTAATAAAGCCCTAACTTCTTCATCAAATTCTATTGTAACCAAAGCTAGCATATTCACTACCATATTGAAATCATTTAAATGATCTGCTACTGAACTATTCTCAGACATCTTCATATTAAACAACTTTTTCATTAAAAATATCTTATTAGAGGCAGAGAGTTTTTCATACAACTTCCCTAATGCATCCATTAGATCTTTTGTAGTCTTTTCCTTTGAAACATTAAATAATACCGAAGATGCAAGACTCAGCCAGATCGTTCTAAGTGCCTTCCGATCCAACAAATCCCATTCCGCATCTGTCATACTTAAGGGTTTGTTCACCTTCTCAGACAACAGAGTATAAAGATCCTTCTGATAAAGGTAATCTTCCATCTGCATCTTCCAAAGACTGAAATTCTACCCGTTGAATTTATCAACCCTAGATCTTCCTTCATCTTCCATAGCTCCCACTCAAGCTAAAAACTTTCCCTACGATTCAACACTTCAGCAAACCAAACCAGGATCTGATACCAATTGTTAGGAAATAAGGGATAAAATATGTGGAATAATCCCTCACAGAATCGCAACAGTAGAAAATAATATGCAGAAATTATTACAGATCTCAAATAAAATTGTAGAATAAAAATAACACAACACAAAGAGATAGTATTTAACGTGGTTCACCCAATTTGGGCTACGTCCACCAAGAATCACTTGCTCATATTTTATTACAAGCCACCTCTCTCTCAATACAATACCCAGACCCGTTTGGAGCTATGCTCAACAAACTCTACATAATTCACAACCGAATTCAAAACACATCTACAATACATTTGCTTGTACATCTATCATATGCATAAGACCATATAAATAGACAACTACTTAAGCAGTTTTACAAAACCGTGGGTATCAAAACCATGGGAAAAACCCGTCTCATAAACCTATGGGTCAAAAAGTTGCCCATATGAGAAAAGCACGTTTCCCGATATTTCGGGTGCAATTTTTCGAGGCCAAAAAATTTACGCCTAAATTTTTTTTTTCGGGGGCACAGCCCTCGAACCCCTACTTCTCAGGGGCTGCGCCCCCGAACTCCTGCTACCGGGGGCTGCCACTCCCGGACCCCCACTCGGGGCGCGGCCCGGCCCCGAACCCCAACAAGGATACATGAAAAGTGTACAGTACTCTTAGTGTACAATCTTCAACACTTTCACACATGAAAATAGGCTCCACAACCTAACAATTCTTCCATCCCTATTTCATCTTTTTTCCCTCTTTCACAATATATTTCAATTCCCCAACCCTCCCACCCCCCACAAGCTATAATAGTGTAACTACTATAAATACATGTGTGTGTGTGTGTGTGTGTGTGTGTGTGTGTGTGTGTGTGTGTGTGTGTGTGTGTGTGTGTGTGTGTGTGTGTGTGTTTGGTTTTCAATTAAGGGATCCTCCCCTTCAAATAGAGGAGGGAATTTTTCCTCTCACTATTGTTGGAGCACTTATCTTTATATTCTCATAAAACAAATCCCATTAATAATAACATATATTCACTTTGAGGATGGGATCATCCAACCTTAAGGTTACAGAAGGATTTACTTACCTTGTACTTTGAGGGTTCCATTGGAAAAATTCAATTTTTTCACACCACCTCCACTAAGAGATAGATCACCATATATCTTACATTATATATGTTAGATTTATTAAGGAGGATCAATTTGTATTTATATGCTATTTTAAATGTAGATTGGGGGAAATTCATTTGTATCTTCAAAGAATCTTATAATCTCCTCAAAATTTTACTGTGAGAATCATAGATGTTTAGAACTTTTATTTTTTCCTATAGAGATAAGTACATGTCTTATCATATTTTTGTGATACATATTTTATTTATGTAGATCTTGAGAAAAAAAATGATATGGTATCAAAGATGAGATCTATAGAGCCTACTTTTGGTCTAAATGGTTAGATCCTCGCGAATCTCTTTCTTTAAAGCTTTAGCTATACTATAATACATATATCTTCACTTTGAAGATGGGATCATCCAAACTTGAGGTTATATTAGGCTCCAATTACCTTATACTTTGAAGTTTCCATTGGCACAATTTAATTCTCGTATACCTTGTCCGCAAAGAGATAGATCATCATATTTATTAGGTATGTCATATTTGTCAAATTTATTCAATGGAGAGGAACAATTTGTATTTATAATCTCTCTTTAATACGAGATTAAGGGAAAATTATTTCACCTCTTCAAAGACCCATATAATATCCTCATAATTTTATGGATTGTAAGGATTATAGATGCTTTTCCATTTTTTTATACAAAGATAACTACAAATCGTATTTGTGATACACGTGTTCTTTAGGTAAATTTTGAGAAAATAAAATATATGGTATCATAGAGGAGATCTATATAGTCTACCTTTGGTTTGAAAATTTATATCCTTGAAACCCTCTTTACTTAAAGTTTTAGTACTACTTTAGTAGATATTTTCACTTTGAGGATAAGATTATCAAACATTTAAGGTTACACTACGTCATGCAACAATATTTAATTTGAATGACAATATTTTTCTTAAAGAATACATTTTTAATATTATTTTTAAAATCGCAATGTACTACTACTAATATTATTATTATTGTTATTATTATAGTAATAAAAATAAAAATGCAGCCTTCCTTCTTGAATTATAGGTAAATCAAGCGGGAAGGATGAGCAAGAGAGTGGGAAAGACGAGTGGGGAGGATGATTAGGAGAGAGGGAAAGATGAGAAGGAAGGTGGGATTGACGAGAAGGTTGAGCAAGATGAGGAGGAAGATGTGCTGGAAAACGGCAGTAGGGAAACTGACAATATATAGATCTTGCCTGGAGTTTCAAATACGATGGACCAATCCTCGAGGGAAAAAGGTATGTGTAAAACCCTTTCTTTGGGTGGGAATCACGTGGTGTCTGGGTCCCCCAAGACTTATGCTAATATTTTGAACTTGGAGAAAGAGAAGAGTCTTGGAATCATCCCTCAGCTCAAGTAGGATGCTTTAGGTAAATTTTTAGAAATACCAAATATCATTATTGACAAATGGAGAATGCTTTGATAGGAAAACTTGTGGGAGGGCATCCTAATATTGACTCTATTAGATCTTTGGCTGATGCTAAATGGAAACCTAAGGGGCACATGGATGTCACTCCTGCCCTTCCTAATGGCTTTTTCCTATTTAGTTTCAACAACTCTGAAGATCCTCAGAGGATACTCATTGAATTCCCTTGGTTTCTTGGGAAACTTGGCCTCTTTCTTAGGAAATGGACTCCAAATTTCAACCCTAAAAAAGAGAATATTAATCAATTCCCTGTATAGGTGAGACTCCCAGGTCTTCCTCTGAAAACTATGAGATGTGGATATTATAAAAGGAGTTGATAATACACTTGGAACCTTTGTTACTGTGGATAATGCGACACTTACTAAATCTAGAGTGGTTTGTGTGAGATTTTCTATTTATTCTCTGATGGGCTCTTCCCTTCCTAAATACATATCTCTGCACTCAAAATTGGGAAGCTGGGAATAGAAAATAGATTTTGAAAACTTCCCTCTAAGATGTGAGAAATGTCAGGGGTGGGGGCATGCTAAGCACCAATGTAAACTGACTATCTCCAAGGTTTTCAGAGAAAAGCATCCAAAGGATATGGAAAAAGGTAAAGGAAGTGCCCCATTAGCTACTCCAAAGAAGGTAAATTCAATTAAGGGCATCCAAATAACGGAAAATAATGGAAATGAATTGAGAGAGGAAAATATCCTGAATCCTATCTTTATGGATGAAGAAGGTTTCATAGAAGTAAGGAATAAGAATTTCCAATGGAATGCCCATTCGGAACCCTCGGTTCCAAAAGGATATGACCCATGTTCAAGCAGAAAAGGCTCTATCCATAAAAAAGAAGCTGGAAAATCTACTGAAGGAAGTGGAAATATTTCAGTCAAAATATCTAAGTGAAGGCAAGCCTCAATGAGGCTATAGAAGTGTGTTCAAATCCTTTTGAAAATCTTTAGATTGAGGAAAAGGAAGAGGATATTGTGACTAACAAAAATCAATAGGTTTTAAACAAAACTCATGAAATATTTAAAGAAAAGGTCTCTTCTCAGCTTGTTGAGGTCTTGGAGCTGCTCAATCTTAGTAAGGAGGACATTAACCTATCTATTATTGATTCTTCTTCTACTCCTCTTAAAGGGGAAAACTTTGAAGGGACCCCAAAAAAATCCAGATCTGGTAGACCCTCCAAACATGTGGTGAGAAAGAAATAGAGTCAAAAGGAAATAGATGATGGTACCCAATCAAAACTGGATCTAAGGAGTTTTAGAAGAACTAAGAATCAAGTGACTAAATGAATATAATATCTTGGAATATCAGGGGTTTGAACAACCCGGCGGTCAAGTGGAGATTGATAAAAGATTTGGAGAATCACAATTTTGATATCTTGGCCCTACAGGAAACTAAGATGATGGAGGGCCCTTTTCTTAATACTTTTGGTAGGTCTTACAAAAAATTTAGGGTTTTTGTTGTTAGTTCGATAGGCACAACCAAGGGAATGGCTGTTATTTGGATGAATAAAAACTCAAAGGTACGAAGCTCCTTAATAGAAAAAACCATATTGCGGTGCTTTTTTAGGATAAAATATCTAAAGAGTTCTGGATCTTATCTAATATCTATGTTCCTAATAGTAAAAGTGAAAGGAAAAAACTATGGGCCGATCTCTCCAAATTTCAGAATGTAATCAAAGGCATGGAATGGGTGATTTTGGGGGATTTCAACACTCCTCTATGTTTGGGGGAAAAAAGGGGGACATATAGATCTCACTGAAAGTATGGAAGACTTTCAAGATTTTATTTCCCTCAATAATCTTATGGATGCTGAGCTTAGAGGAAGTAAATTTACTTGGTCTAATAGAAGGAAGAGTAACCAACTGATTCAGGTTAAACTTGACAGAGTGCCAATCTCTTGGGGTTGGTTGAACAAAGAAGATGGGCTAATTTTCCCTTCCTTGCATAGGATCTGATCACAATCATATCCTTTTCCAAATCAAGGCCAGGGTTCATTTTAAGAGACCTCTTAGAAATTGGAGGTGGAAAATACCTGGCGAATATCCTTATAACCATTTTCATGGGAAGGCAATTTTTTTTGGGGGTCTAACAGAATTTTTTTTGCCTGATTTTTAAGTGGTGGGACAAAAGGCTGCAGACATGTGATAGATATTTGCTGATGCATGTCAACAAGGTGGTTAACGTGCATCAAAAAACCTCATTGACATGCTTCAACAAGGTTGTTAACACGCATCAATGAGGTTTGTTGACATGTGTCAACCACCTTGTTGACGCACGTCAATAAATCTCTGTCACGCATCTGTAGCCTCTTCCATCTGGTCGCACAACAAAAAAAAATCGGTGTCACGCATCAAAAAACTCTCTGTCATGTGTCTACTTTCTCCACACTCCTATCGCGCATCAAAAAATCTCCTTTTCGCACGTCAACAAACTCTCCCTATCACACGTCAAAAAACTCTTTTTCATGCATCTGCAACCTCTGCCCTCCTGTCACGTGTTTACTGTACTTGATAATATATATGCCCCCAGGTGGTATGAGTGAGCTAATAATAGTGTTCTACCTGGTGAATAATATAGGATTATATAGGGAATAGTTTCAAGGGTATGCGAAGCCGACCCCTAAAAAAAGTTAAACTGTAATTTTTAGGCAAACAGGTCACTGATCCACGCTAGAAAATTCACCTTTTCAATTTTTTTTAAAATGGAATATTTTCCATATTACGAATATTCGCCACTAAAATTATCCCTGATTAAAGATAAGGATAGGAGGAGAGTCCAATTTAGATTTGAAAAGATGTGGCTACTTGATGAGGATATTAATGAGCTAGTGAAGGAGTGGTGGAATATAAAAATCAAAGGTATGACTTTATTTAGAATTATTAAAAAGCTTGCTCATATTAAACAAAAAAAATGAAAGAATGGAATAAAAAATTTTTTGGTAACAATTTCAAAAAGAAGCAATCCCTGGCTAAGGATATTTCTTCACTCTAGAAATATTTGGATTTGTAGGAGGTTTGCAACTCTATATTTACCCAAAATAATGAGAATGATTTACTAGTTGAGTATCATAACATCCTCTGGAAGGAGGAAATTTTTTGGAAACAGAAATCTTGAGCCCTTTGGCTTAAAGAGGGTGACATGAATAAAAAGTTCTTTCATATCTCTACTCTCAAAAGGAGGATCTCTAATAGAATTCTAAGCATAAAAAATGGAGAGGGAGTTATGCTCAATGACTCTGAGAAAATTCAACAAGAGGCGTGTTCTTTCTTCAGTAGGCTTCTGACCTCTTCTCGGGTTCCTAACAACACTAAGGAAGAGAAGTTTCTTGACATGATCCCCCATCTGATAAATGATGATGACAACCTCATGCTCACTAAAATACCTTCGATGGAAGAAATTGAATTCATGGTCAAATCTCTAAACCTTGATAAAGCCCCGGGACCTAATGGTTTCCTAGCTTTCTTCTTTCAAAATTTTTGGGACATTGTGAGAGATGATATATGCAGTGCTATCCAGGAATTTTTCAAGAACAAAAAGATGCTACATGAGCTAAATAACACTTTTCTGACTTTGGTTCCTAAGAATCATGATCCTACGAAGTTTAAAAATTTCAAGCCCATAAGTCTTTGCAACTGTGTTTATAAAATGTGCTCAAAAATTTGGCCTTAAGAATCCAGGTTGTGCTACCTTCAATTATATCTGATCAGCAGGGAGGTTTTGTTATGGGTAGACAGATTCAAGATGGCATTATCACCATACAGGAGACCCTCCACTCTATGAAACAGAACAAGAAAGAAGCTATGTTCATTAAGCTGGATATGGAAAAAGCCTATGACAGAGTCTCTTGGTCTTTCCTTCTGAAGATTCTCTCAAGATTTGGCTTTGGTGAGGATTTTAAGGAGATGATTCTATCTTGTATTTCCACTGCCAAGTTCTCAGTCCTAGTTAATGGGACTCCTTGTGGTTATTTTAACAACACACATGGTTTAAGACAAGGTGATCCTATCT
The DNA here is from genome assembly GCA_019776745.2 of Taxus chinensis. NCBI lineage: Eukaryota > Viridiplantae > Streptophyta > Pinopsida > Cupressales > Taxaceae > Taxus > Taxus chinensis. The sequence continues at coordinate 668,423,778 of CM034146.1, forward strand.
CACCCTTTCTCTTCATTATTTTGGCCAAAACCCTAAGTAGAACTCTTAATAAGGCTACCATGGAGGGTAGAATCAGAGGTATCTCCCCTACTGTAAACTGTCAGAGGGTTTCTCATCAACATTTTGTTGATGATACCATGTTGATTGGAGTTTCTTATGTCCCTGAGGCCAGAGAATTCAAGCAGTTAATGATGGATTATGAGGAAGCTTTAGATCAATTGATAAACTATGGGAAAAGCTTTGTCTTCTTTATCAATACCCCTGAAAGAAGAAGCATCAAAATTTCTGGTATTCTTGGTTGCCCCTCTAAAACCCTCCCAACCAGATACCTTGGTATGCTTATTGGGATGGAAAAACAAAAGAATGTTGAATGGAATTTCTTAATTGATAGATTTCTGAAGAAACTTGAAGGGTGGAAAGGATCGCTTCTATCTCAAGTGGGAAAAGTTGTCCTTCTTAAATGCTCTATACAGAATTTACCGGTTTATACGATGTCTATCTATAGATTACCCTCTGAGATTGCATGCAAGCTGGAGAGCATACAAAAAATATTTCTATGGAGTGGAACTGAATCAAAAGATATAATTCCTCTAATTTTCTGGGATAAGGTTTGTTTCCCCAAAAAAATTGGTGGCCTTGGTATCAGAGATTGGACTAAAATGAATAAAGCTATGCTAGCCAAAATGAGTTGGATACTGTTAAAGGAAGATAGTGTCTGGACTAGTATCATAAGATGTAAATACTGGCCTAACCATCTGCTAATGAATGGTGCTTTTGTACCCAGAACTCTAATGCTTCTTCATGCTTCTGGAAGTCCTTAAATTGGGCTAAACATGTGTTATCTAAAGGATGCAAATGGCTTGTTGGAAATGGTTGCACCATTAACTTCTGGGAGGAAAACTGGCTGGAGAATTTTCCTCTCAAGACTATTTTCCCTACTATCTATAGAGACTCTGTGTCCAAATATGGGACTAAGGTTAGAGATTATTTCAATTTGGATGATCCTTTGGGACAGTGGAAAACCATATCTTTGGATCATTCTAACAGCTTAGAGATCTCTTCTATTAACAACAAATTAAGAGGAGTTATTATTAATAGAGAGAATCCTGTTGAAGATAGCTTATACTGGTCTAAGGAAGAAAATGGTATTTTCTCGGTCAAAAGTGCCTACCACTCTTTCTTTCATGAGGAGGAGATAGGTGATAATTTTAATTGGGGAAGCATATGGATCAAAGAATTAATCCCAAGATTAATATGTTTTGGTGGTTGGTTATCCATGATAAGATTCTAACTGTTGGCAATCTGAACAAGAGAAATTTCCACATGGTTAATAGATGTGTTTTGTGTGAATCTGATTGTGAAGATGCCTCACACCTATTCCTTAACTATCCCTTTCTTTTTTCGGTTAGGGAAACCATCCTTAACATCTTTGATGTCAACTGGGTCTTCCCGGACTCCATAAAATTGTTGTGGATCCAATGGACTAGTCCTTTTAAGAGCCAAGGTCTGAAGTTCTTATGGATTTTCTCTATAATACATTTGGCTTGGGAAATATGGAAGGAAAGAAATAGAAGAATCTTTAAAGGCAAAAAATAATCCCATGTTAAAATTGGAGCCCGTTGTGTGAGATCCATCCTTGCTAACTTCTCTATCTTGAACTCCCAAAAGAAGTCTTTCTCTCAGCATGAATCTTGTTTCTCCTTGAAGTGGGGTCTGGGACCTTCTACCCTTAGGCCCCCTGGTCTGAACCCTAGACTAAATGGATGGGTCAAACCTAGCAAGGACTGTTTAAAATTAAACTTTGATGGCACTTCCAAGGGAAATCCTGGTCGAGCTGGCTGTGGTGGGGTCTTTCGTGATTCTGAAGGAAGTTTTATTCTTGGATACTTCTACAATTTGGGCACTCAAACTAATAATGTTGTTGAAGCTGTTGGGGTCTTTTGGGGTCTATCTATAGCTCTTCAACACAAATTTGTTAATCTAGAAGTGGAAGGTGACTCCCTGAACATAATTAACAACATAAATAAGAAAGGTCCCATCTCTATTGCCAATTTTAACTCTATTAAGAGTATTAATCAAATGGCCCATTCTTTTAATTTTATCTCCTTCAAACATGTGTATAGGGAAGAAAATGTCATGGTGGATTTCTTTGCTAATATGGGGGTTAATGGGCATGATTTGACACTTTTGAGGAAGGTGGAAATTCTTGATCCCAAGGTGCGGGCACACTTATTAAAAGACACTAATGCTCACATATAAGGTCTCTTCATGGGGTGTCTATCCTGTCATGATCCTTTGTTGTATGATGAATTTGCATTTATTTCTTAATTATGAGAAGATCAGGTTTGTGATTTGCACGTATTTTTGGAGAACTCTATCTGGCAACCGCTACTGTAGAATCATTTTGTGGTGTGCGAGTAAGCTCTCAGCTCTCTGGTTTCTGAGTCATTTTGTGAAGAGGCCTTTGTTGTTTAGTGGAAATGGGTGGGGATCTCATCAGGACTGAACCTGTTGACCTTGCTGGGGTCACTCCTAAAGCTATGTCCCTATTTGATAGCAAGGGTTTTACCCCCTTTCTGAAAATATTTGAAGGGCACTATGAGAATCTCAGCAAAGACTTTGCTAGCGCATGGAAAGTGACCAAAAAAGGTGTTATTGTTGAGATGAAGGGGATCAATTCTGGAGATCACTGTGGATTCGGTGGCTAAAGTTATGGGCATTCTGGCGGTGGGGAGGGAGGCCTACAAACCAAAGAAGGAAGCCTCTGAAGAACTGAATCTGTTTCTTAAAGGTAATGAGAATCTCACCTCCCATTTTGTTGGCTACCTTAGAATGTCTTTACCTAATCCATATGATGAGGTGGCTCTCACCTTAATTCAATTCTTAACCCTGGAAGGCCGCCACAAATGTATTTACGCTTACCACCTCCCAATGCTAAACCATTTTAGATGGGGGCAGGCTTTTAGTTTTCCCTATTTCTTGTATCATTCTCTGTGTGCCTTTGTTTCGTAGTTTAAAATGTGTAGGATCTCTGTCCCTCTCCACCAGGGCTTTATCCTTGCCCTTGTCAAAAGGGCAGCCCTGGACATTGACAAAACTGGTGCCCTCAAGCTGGCTTTGGAAGCTTATGCGGATGGTTCGGGGTCTGATTCAAAGGAGGAGGATTCGAGTGATGATGAAGATTCTCTGGATGGCGACACAGAAGAGGATGAGGTGGAGGTGGTCGCGGCCCAAAACCTAAAGGATCTTAAATCTAAGTAGATCCCAAGCACTGAGCCAAACACTAAGGGTGAGTCTAGCAAACAGGGTGCCCCAAACTCCTATAAACGCTCAATTGGAACAACACTATGAGGCTATGGGTCATGTCGGCTCGATCAAAGGGGACAATCACTTGGCTAGGATGGTGGCTGATATCGATGAGCTCAAGGGGGACATGCAGCTCACTAAGAGCTTGGTCCAGTTTCTTTTTAATGATTGGCACAAGATGAAGGAGCAGGTGCAGGAAGCTTAGTTAGCAATGGGCAGGGTGGCGAGATTGAGATCCTAAAGGCCAACTTTGGGGCCATAACTAGGGAAATGGATCAGGTAAAAGCTATCCTCCATAGCTATATGGAATGGAGCATCGTGACTGTTAAGTCGACCCTGCAACACCTTCAAACTCTGGGGCAGCTTGCCAATTCTTATTGTGTTGTGGATAGTCAAGGAAGGAAACGGAAGGCGACCCCGGATGGTTTAGACCTGGGCTCTTTGGTTGTTAATATTGATGCTCTTGCAAAAGAATGGGCTAAGGTGCTGGAGGGGCTTGAAAAAGCCTACAAATGACTTTGGTGTGGGGTGATCTGTTTTTTCACTATCTTTGTCTATGGTTGTTAGTTCCTTCGATGTTGTTAGTTTCACTATGGTTTTTTGTTGTTGTTAGTATCACTATATGGGCTCCTAAGTGCTCTTATTACTATGAAATTTTATACTATGGTTTTTTTATGTTATTATAATTGGCTTTATCTGCTCTCATGGAGCTTTCTTGATGTACGGGGTAGGGTCCCCTTAACCCTCTTTTTACCTCTAATAAAAAAATTTAACCTTCATATATTTTCCATAGTGTGTGTTTGTGTGTGACACACACTTTAAATATACAAATAGGAAGATTTATTATTTTCTAATTTACATAATAGCTTACAGTTGAATACATGAGGAATTGTAAACCACCGTCTAATTAAAAGGCATCAAATTAATTATGAAAATGGGAATAAATGTATAGGAATGAAATATATCAATCAACTTGAAAAATGGATAGAGCACATTTAAATAATAAAGATTTTTTTTCTCATACCATACTCTAGGAAACAAATGAATCATTAATTGTTACAAATTGCATGATTTTTTTATTAGATTGGGTAAGAAGTAGGGATTAAGGCACCCAGAAACCTTATAATAGAATGCATCATGAGCATAACCAAGAAGGAACCAAAAATAAATTGGACAAAAAGGACTAAAACAACATAGCCCAAACCACAGTCCTACAGACAATTACAAGATAGAATAGTCTAGAGCTGAAAAATAATTGGGATAAGAAACCATCCCAAATGAAACATTTCAAAAAAATTTAGGCAAAATCTCCAAGATCCAAAAGACTACTTAATATTCAAATTTTTGTACAACTTCGATTCGCCCTCTTCCTATTCTTTCATCTGATCCTCCTTCTCGGTCAGAATAGGAGTGTCATCTTCGGCCTGCTCTTCATCATCTGAACTACTGAGATGTATATGAAAACTACGAGCTCTATAACCCTACTCAAGATTGACCACACACTCCTGAAACTCCAAAACCTTGTTTTTGATCTTGGCCATATCCTCCTTGATATAGTTTTGGGAGGTTCAGATTTTTGTAGCGACATCAATATAATTCATGACATTGTTTCTCATATTAGTTCCAACTTCACCAAGGGCTTCGATGTCCATTTCGACCTTCCTAACCCTGAGAATCATTTTATTAAAAGAAACATTCCAGTCCTGGGTCATTCTTTCTTTCCCTATAGATGACTCCCCTTTTATATCAACCAGGGAAACATTGGCCCTAGTATCAAGATTATCATTCTTATGGGAATCCGACCCCTTCTTTCTCCTTAATTTGTTTAAACAATCATCAAGAGAAAAAATTTCCATCATAATTCCCTGCATTAGGCTCTAATTCCTTCACCACCACCGGTTTACCATTCTTAAAAATTAAGAGAATCAGGCCATGGTGAATCAGGTTTTCAATCCTCCCCTGTTGAAAATAATTCACTGATATAGAGAGCAACATAAATAAGAAAAATGGAAGGATCATAAAAAATTTATGATTAAACATATTAAGCATTGTAAGATGGTGAGTATAGATATTTCTATTTTTCCCTTTGAGAGTAATGTACCTCATCAGATGGAGACAAACCGTAAACCAAATATTAGGTATTCAGAATCTAGCAATTCTATCCACAAGTAAATAAACATTTTCTTTACCTCGAAATAAAATTTGAGTTTCATGTCTTTGTCTATTCTAGTCTTTGAAAATCTTCAAGCCCTTCATCTCCATACCAGTCGTTTGGGCAATACGCTCCTCCAAAACCTGAATTTCAATACCATGGATCACCATGTTGTCATTGTTCCACACCCTACCTAATTCCAACACAAGATAAGGATCAAACCTAGTGATCTTTAAGATGAAATTCCTAAACTCCCTATTTTAAGAATGCATCATAAGGAGGTATTATCCTTCAGAGCATCATAGCTCATGGGCTCGATTCTAAGCAACCTCCTCCCATGGTTTTAGCCAACTGAGATTGAAAATTGAAGAGGTAATTTCCAAAAAGAAACTTAAGAGCCAAATTAATATAAATCCAACCATTAATCATGCACGTGCCAAAATTCTTGCTAACCATAAGAAAAATGATAACTTCCAAGTGAGAGAAAGGAACCACTCACGCCTCAATACTTGTCATTATTAATGACACGGGGGATATCATTTCCCCTTTCCCACACTCTAAAATTATTACCTTTAGCTCCCAAATTGGCGAGGTGATCTATAGATTTTTTCCCCCTTTCTACGGGAGTGTATACGATAAAAAATATCAAAATATTTAATCATTTCCTTAGTATCTTCAAGGACATTGCCTAAGGTCCAATTATTAATTATATCCTTTCCCAAAGAATTAATAAAAAATAAAGAATCACCTTCAATATGGATTTTCTTAAAACCCTCATGTCTTTGTAAATCAATTCCCCAATAAACCGCCATACTCTCAAGAAAATTATTAATTTGAACCCCTAGAGAACCCACATAAGCAAACAAGTAATTTCCATAATGATCCCTCCCCCCTGCAAGACTAGTATTTCCCTTTGAAGCTCCATCAAAATTCAACTTGATCCAATTTAAAACTGGAGCCTTCCACTTTAAATCATCTTGAGGAAGTTTATGGATGGGAGGACTAATGCAAGCGAACTATTTGAGAACCGTAATCTCCAAAGTGGGATAGGGAGCTTTAATTTTACTCTTAAAATTCTAACATTTTCCTTAAGGGAGGAAACCATGCAAGCATCCAATCTCTTAACAGAAGAAAATAACCATAAACCTTAAATATCCTGAACCCATTCCTTTCCTTCTAAAGGCTCCACATAAGGTGGGGAAGAACCATATTCCTAGGTTGCCACAAGCATAAGATATTTAAAGAGAAAACCCATTGGATATAGAGCTCGTCTAAAGAATGAGGAAATATCTAATTAAGGTTAAAAAGTCTAAACAAAGAGGAAAAACCCACTCAGAGAGAATGGGAAATGAAGAAACAAATGATCAGAAAACTCCTCTTAGATGACCACATAGGATACTTCTTTTAGGGAGTAATCATACCCCATTTTTCTCACATTCTCAAGAGTAAGGATATTGTTCTGAACAGCTTAACTAGTTAAAAATATATTGACCATTGGGAGTATTAAATCGTTTAACCAAAATTTTCCTCTGAGAAATCCTTATGTTCCAATTTTCCAAAATTTAACAGATAAGATGATTTAGTAGTACGAAATCACCTGACTCCTCTTCTCTCCACACCACGAAATCTTCCTGAAGCTGATACCTAGGGATATGAAAGTTATGTATCTTGAAATTGATATTAATAAAGGGTTAAAAACTACCCTCAAATTTCATAAGGGGGTTAATAATAATCCATTTAAGACCTTCAATTTCCTTATCCGAAAATTCAATAACAAATCTTTAGCCATTTTGTTCAAAATGGTGAAACAAGGATTTCCATGGCTTAAGTGAATTAAACCAAAGGTTTAGAAATTCTCAAGCCAAGTATCCTCCCAAAACCTGATTTTTATTCATTTCCCAATATTCCATTTGATACCAGTACACAGAATAGGCATAGTAAAAACAAAACTAATTCCAAATAATTGAGCCCAAAGGAAGATCATAATTCTAAAAAAGAAAGTATCTAGTCTGTCAATATTTTGCAAATATTTCTTCTTTAATATATCAACCCAAAGACCCTCCTGCTTAGACCATATCCATCCCACATTAGGTGCCAAAGTGAGCCATAAATTCATTATATTTACTATAAATAAATTTAAATCCCCTATAAGATTTAAGCTTTTAGTTATCTTATTCCTTTGCCACCAAAGGATATCTGAAATGTTCCCCAAATAGCAGTCCATATATAATCCATACTAGATACATAATTACGTATGTATTTTTCCTTACCAATAAAATGAAGTACGTGTTCATATATGCGTATGCGTGTTGTAAAATGGAAAAATATAATACTATCATGCACAACCCAAGACACAACATTTAAAACACGATCACCAATATGACTAAAATGTGTGATGCATTTCAACAATTTTTGAGAAAAAAAGTTCACTTTAAATTGATCCCCCTAACTTTATGCATCTTACCTATTTCTCTGATTTATACTTAATCTCTAAAATTAGATATAGTAGTTTCATCTGATACCATCTGGAAGAAATTAGCTTTGATCCGTGCATATTTCATTATGCTTTCTAGAAGAGTACATGCATACATGGAACTATCAAACACATATATTAAAGTAATTAGTTTCGTTTATTGTTTATTTCTTTCAATAAATAAATTTTGTTGGAAATATTTGTAGCGTTCTAATGATAGATTGAGCCTTGGTCAATAGAGAACTTGTAAAAGCATAGGGCACTAGCTTGAATCATATTTATTAATTAGATTTTTTGATTGAACACATACAATGTGTAATTAAATTTAGACTGAAAATAATTGAATCATTTTTATTTTAATTTGTTTGTTACAACAAAATAGTTGAAAAAATTTGAGGAACATAGACATTAACTAGAAAGGAATTAACACATCTCCTGCATGTTATCAGATGAACTTGGCTATAGAGATTAACCTTCACCCCCATCTTGTTGGTTATATATCTTTAACAAATAAGTTTATTTATTTATCTGTTGGGATAGTTTTCACAGTCCCACTATGACCATTAAAGGATATAGACAACCAAGATATTATGTGATGCACCAAAATTAGCAAGAAATTAACAAGGTCACAACTTGACCACCTGGTTGTCTGTTTGAGTCCTATTTTTTTTTAAACCACATGTTTGATGAGATGAACACACCGGTAAAACCACCCTACTCAGTTGGAGCAAGTTTTCACACATTTTTTGGCCCTAAATCCATTCCATCTTGAGGCTGAAAATTAGGATTTAAGTTGTAGTTCAGTTTTTTCCTATTTTTGGGCATTAGTTAATTTTAGTCTATTAGTTGCATTATGAGTTAGAAAGTTGGAAATTCCTCTAATTTAGGAATGTAGAAGATGTGTGGAAATTTCTGTGCCCATATGAATAAGCATGCGAACTTACTAAGAATAACAGGTTCTAGTAAACTGCTAAAAATAGTAATTTCCGCCACCTAGAGTAGATTTAGTCAAAGTTAGTTAGAGTTTTCTTGGTAACTCGAGTTGGGAGTTGTTTTCCTATTTAGGAAACATTTTAATTCATTATTCAATAACGAAGAAGGAGATCTATTTTCTTTTGGAGTTCATATTATTTGCAGTATATCAAGTTTGTTTAGAATTTGGCTACATTATCTTGTATCAGAGAAAGGTTCAAGTCTTTAAAAAAAATGGCAGGAAGAGGAAGAGGAAGAGGAAGAGGATGTGGTATTTGCTCAGATGAATAGAAATATGCAAGATCTGTAGAGGTAATTTGTTGTGCTTCCTACAATGATAACCCAGAGAGGAAATCAAGGTGGAGATGACACAGATGAAGAAGAAGTTTGTGAAGAGGAGGAAACGCAAGCGCCACCATTAGCTTTTGAAGAAAGGATGCTTTGAGCATTAGAAGGAAATAATGATGGGATAAGATTTATATGTTTTAGAGTATGGTGGTAGTCTAAAACCAGAGGAGCTCATAGACTGGTTGACTATCATGGGGAAATTTTTTTAGCGGAAGGCTATGTCAGAAGACAAGAAGGTAAAATTGCATGCACAAAATTGAAAGGTCATGTTATGTTATGGTGGGATCACCTACAGAAAGAGTGGTCAAGAAAGGGGAAAGAAAGAATTAGGACATGGAGTAAGATGGAGAAGAATTTGAAAGATAAATTTCTCCCTGTGGATTATGCACAAACCCTTTACATGAGGTTTCAGAATCTCAAACAGAACTTACAAACAATGCAAGAATACATAGATGAGTTCTACAAGTTGTCCATTCGTGTAGAGCATGAATAAATTGAGGAAAAAATGGCTGTAAGGTATGTAAATGGATTAAAATTTTCTATTCAAGATGAGATAATTATGCATAGGATTAAGAGCATGGAGGATGCCTATCAATTAGCCTTAATGGCCAAGGAAAAACAAAATCGTCAAAGTTTTAGGAGATCACCTGGAATGAATATGGGGGCCTCATCTTCCTTTCGAGGATGAGCTGGTTTCAACCAAGGTAGGGGAGAATCATCTCATGGATTGTAAAATCAAGAAGATATGAGACAATATTTCTAAAATCAATATCGAGGCACAAGATTTTCTAGGGGTGATAGAGGATGGGAGGCTCCACGAAGACCATTTGTTTATTACAGATGTGGTGAAGATGGGCATTGGGATTTTGAATTCCCAAATTCTTATACACATGACAACAGGCAAGGAGATGCTCCAAGAGTAAATCTTGTTGAAGCTGAACAAGTAAAAGATGAACAGGACCTAGAAATTCCACTAGATGTTGGAGAAAATATGATGATCAAGAGGACAATGATTGCTCCAAGAAAGGATATCAAGGGGGGTGCATGGCTGCATGCAAATAATTTTAGAACAAGATGTAATTCCAGAGGAAAGGTTTGTAATGTTATTATTGATGGTGGTAGTTGTGAGAACATGGTTTCAAATGAGATGGTCAAGAAATTGGGTCTGCATTGTGAGAATAATCCTAACCCTCACTATATTGCATGGTTTAAGAAGGGTAATGAAGTTACTATTGATAAGATATGTTTAATAAGTTTTTCTATTGGGAACAGTTACAAGGATGAGATTTGGTGTGATGTTATTCCTATGGATGCATGTCATATGCTGCTAGGAAGACCATGACAATTTGATAGAAAATTTATTCATGAAGGGGGGAAGAATACTTATAATTTCTGGAAGGATGGCACAAAAATAGTTTTTCTACCTCTTAAGGAAGAGGGGAAGGCTGAAAATATGCTCTCTACAAAGGAATTTGTGAACGAGGCAAAGGCAACCAGTTTTTGTTATGCACTAGTCGCAAATAAGAATGAACCTGCAAGTGCACAAATACTAGTAGAAACAATAGAATTAATAGAAGAATTTTCTGATGTTATTCCTGATGAGCTACCAGACGGATTACCACCCAAAAGATATATTCAACACCATATTGATTTGATTTCAGGGTCTTCACTCCCAAATCAAGTGGCTTATAGGATGAGCCCGACATTGCATGCAGAGTTGAATAGGCAAGTGGAAGAGCTCGTGAGAAAGGGGGTCATAAGGGAGAGCATGAGTCCATGTGTAACCCCAGATTTATTAACACCAAAGAAGGATGGAACATAGAGAATGTGCATAGATAACAGAGCAATCAATAAGATTACAATCAAGTATAGGTTCCCAATACCTCACCTTGATGATATGATGGATCTGATTTGCTGGATCTAGGTATTTCACCAAGATTGATCTTCGAAGTGGTTACCATCATATTCAGAGCAGAGAAGGAGATGAGTGGAAAACAACATTCAAGATAGGAAATGGATTATATGAGTGGTTGGTGATGCCATTTGGGTTATCCAATGCACCTAGTACTTTTATGAGACTGATGAACAACATGTTGCGGGAGTATAATGGTAAGTTTGTTGTGGTTTATTTTGATGATATCTTGATCTTTAGTAAAACTAAGGAGGAACATTTGAGGCATCTAAGGGTGATATTTGAAGTGTTAAGGAAAGAGAAACTCTATGCAAATATGAAAAAGTACACATTTATGCAAGAGAGTTTGGTATTCTTGGGCTTTATTATTTCAGCAGATGGAATCAGAAAAGATAAAGGCAATTATTGAATGGCCTACTCCATGGAGTATAACAAAGGTAAGAAGCTTTCATGGTCTAGCAACATTTTACAGAAATTTTATTAAAAATTTCAGCAGTATTGTAGCACCTATAACAAGATTACACAAAAGGAAGGGATTTTTTGTGGACAAAGGCAGCTGAGGATAGTTTTCAGTTCTTGAAGAAGAAGGTGATAGAGGCACCCATTTTGGCACTACCAGATTTTGATAAAGTGTTTGAGGTTGATTGTAACACCTCACATGTGGGTATTGGTGTTGTTCTAAGTCAAGGTGGAAATCCAGTAGCTTGCTTTAGTGAGAAATTGAATGAGGTAAGAAATAACCACTCTACTTATGATATGGAATTTTATGCAATTGTACAAGCATTAAGGCATTGGAGGAATTACTTAGTGCCTAAGGAGTTTGTGTTATTTATAGACCACATAGTCATGAAATATGTGAATACAAAAAAGAAGTTGAATAGTAGGCATGCAAAGTGGGTATCATTTTTGCAGGGTTATACTTTTTCTCTAAAACATAAATTACGAAAATAGAATCAAGTTGTAGATGCATTGAGTAGGCATGTGACTTTGTTTACCACTATGGAAAATGAGTTGGTGGATTTTGAAGACATAAAGGGTTTGTATTCTTCTGATTCAGATTTCAAGGATATTGTTGAAAGGTTAATTCATCCATTGTCAGACAATACAGGAGATGTCTTGGATGAGTACATTTTATAGGATGGTTACCTATTCAAGGGATGGAAACTATGTATTCCAGTTGGGTCTATGAGAGAGAATATAGTGAAAGAGTTACATAGTGGAGGATTGGCTGGGAATTTTGGTAAAGATAAGACGATAGCCTTGGTAGTAGAGAAATAATATTGGCCAAAGCTAAAAAGAGATGTGGTAAGATATGTGGAAAGGTTTCGAATTTGTCAAGTCTCAAAAGGCCATAGATAGAATACAGGGTTGTATATACTGTTTCTTGTTCCTAAAGGGTCGTGGATAGATCTGAGTATGGATTTTGTTTTGGGATTATCAAAAACACAATGAGGTAATGACTCAATTTTTGTGGTTTTTGATAGGTTTTCTAAGATGGTTCTTTTTATTGTTTGTAAGAAAATAAGTGATGCGACATACGGAGCTGATTTTTTTTTCAGAGAAGTTGTTCGTTTGCATGGTGTTCAAAAAACCATTACTTCAGGTAGGGACACAAGGTTCTTAAGTCACTTCTGGCGGAATTTATTGAAGAAATTGGGAACACAACTATAGTTTAGTAGTGACTATCATCCTCAGACTGATGGGTAAATAGAGGTGGTAAATCAGAGTTTGGGAAACTTGTTAAGGTGCATAGTTGGGGAAAAGCAAAAACAATGGGGCTTAGCATTACCACAAGTTGAGTTTGCATATAACAGTTCCATAAATAGATCCAAAGGAAAGTCTCCATTTTTAATTGTGTATGGGAGTAATCCAAATGGGGTGCTAGATTTGGTGTAGCTACAAGTTGATGGTAGAGTTAGTGATGATGCAGAAGCATTTTCCGAACATATACAACAATTACAGGAAGAAGTGCGGAAGAAGTTGCAGAATAGTAATGATAATTATAAAGGAAATAGAAGATGTGCACATACGGAGAAATGTATTTACAGTTGGTGAGTTGGTTATGGTGTATCTACGGAAGGAAAATTTTCCAAAAGGAACCTATAAAAATCTGAAGTACAAGAAGATTGGTCCCTGCAAAATCGTGAAAAAGATAAATGATAATGCTTATGAGGTAGAATTGCTAGGGAATTTTGATATTTCTCCAGTGTTTAATGTTTCATATTTGTATTATTTTCATGGGGATGGTGTAGAAGGGGATGTTATTGATGAAGTAGTAGATTGGAGGCAACAGGTTCTGGTGAAGAAGAAAGAAGAAGTGGATCAAATTCTAGATAAGAAAATAATGGACATGCGACATGGGAAATACAACAAATATTTGGTCCATTGGAAAGGACCAGAACAAGAGGAAAATACTTAGGTCACAGAGTGGGAGATTAATAAGTTGGATGCAGATAAATGGAAGGTGTTTGAAGAAGACAACTTGCAGGAGCTGCATTTTATTAAGTAGGGGAGAATGATCCACCAAAATTAACAGGAACTTGACAAGGTCATAGCTTGAGCTCCAGGTGTTTGTTTGAGTCCATTTTTTTAAAACACATGTTTCAATGAGATGAACACGCCAGCAATCCTCCCTACCAGTTGGAGCAAGTTTTGACACATTTTTGGGCCCTAAATCCACCATCTTGAGGCCGAAAATAGGATTTAAGTTATAGTTCAGTTTTTTCCTATTTTTGGGCATTAGTTAATTTTAGTATATTAGTTGCATTATGAGTTAGAAATTTGGCAATTCCCCTAATTTAGGAATGTAGAAGATGCATGGAAATTTCTGTGCCCGTATGAATAAGCATGAAAACTTACTAAGAATAACAAGTTCTAGTAAACTGCTAAAAATAGTAATTTCCACCACCTAGAGTAGATTTAGTCAAATTTAGTTAGAGTTTACTTAGCAACTCGAGTTGGGAGTTGTTTTCCTATTTAGGAAACATTGTAATTCATTATTCGATAATGAAGAAGGAGATCTATTTTCTTTTGGATTTCATATTATTTGCAGTATAGCAATTTTGTTTAGAATTTGGCTACATTAAAAAAGGTTTAATGAGGAATAAAATTATTTATTTCTCTATTGTATATATGGAGGAAGATGAGTAGAAAAGGGAGCCAACCATGTGGTAGATATTGGGTGGAAAAGGACAACATACAAGAGGTGGAAAATGATTGTATCAAAGCATAATAACCCTATTAATGTACCTATTAGCTAAAATATATAGCCCTTAATGTGTGATTTAACCCAATTATAACTTAATTATGTATTTTATATTAATTTAATAGCTTCCACAAGTTTTTTATTTTAATTATTTAATTTCCAATAAAATTACTTGTGGAAAATATTAATTTTTCGATAAGTAAACTAAGGTTGTCACGTCCCTTTCCCATTAGATTAAAATTCAAGAGATATATACAATTGCTGATTTTAATGGGCGTTGGCCCCCAAGTAACTTATTTAATTATAAAATATCCAACTAGTAAAAAGTAAACGTATGCCAACCACTATCAAAGTTCATATCAACATTTCAACAAAATACTACTAAGTTCAAAAGCCCAAAGGGATGAGATTAGAAAATTTCACGAAAGGGATGACCATCCAAAAGGCAAAAGAAATCTCCACTTCACAAGGGATCCAGGAAGGAGGAGAGACCCACATCACCACCACCACCTTCCCTATAAAATATGCCATGAGCTTCATCTCATACCATGTGACCGTCATGAAACTTATCCATACTAACCGGGAGAAATAAGAACCCATAAGCCTAAAGAAAATTCTTCTATTGACCGAGGATATGAGAGCTCATTGGAAGAATTAGATTACGAAGAGCCTCAAAATTGAGCACGAGAAGAGAGAGGCCACATGAATATTAGTCACAAAAGTGAGAAATCACCTTCTTAAAAAATAAAGCCATACATTTGAAACATTATTCCATCTTCTGGTGAGCAATCAGATAAACCCATCCTTGCAAGTCTACCCAGGTGGAAATAATTTGACTAGACAAATGGATTTTGGCCAGTTTTCCATCCAAAGCTCAATGGTTAAACACCCTTATAAATGTGACAACAATGACCTGCACTACCCAAAAATATATAGAAATGTTAGCCAAATTTTGTTCCAACTACAACCAACATAGGGGAAGACACAACCAAAAAAATATAAAATACACAAACACACAAATTATATATTATAATAATTCGAAAATCTTCATACATTCTTAGAGTTACTTCTCTATCTTTTCTTTTGTCTCTTATTGTGTCCTATTCTCCATTTCTTTTTCTTACAAAAAAATTCTCTGTGCTACTACATGTAAACTCCTTGTTATATATCTTCCCTCTTTGTATTTTATGCTACTGCATATATCTCCTCTCTATTATATTCCTTTTGTTATATTCCCTTCTATATTCTTTGGGTGGTGGCTCTCGATATCATTCTTCTTCTTATTCTTATGTATTCTTCCCTGAGCTATTGATGCTATGTTTATTCTTTGTCTTCTCTCTATTTTGTTATGTGCTACGCCATATATATATATATATATATATATATATATATATATATATATATATATATATATATATATATATTACTTCCTCCAGGAGTCATCTATTTATCATGACATGGGACAACCCGGACCAAACGCTACTATAAACTATTCCTCATATCCCAAAAGAGTGGCAGAATCATGCCACGTGTCTTGCAATGGACAGTCGAGATCACTGCTGACCTTCCTTGACTGAGGGGAAGACCCAACACCAATATAGAATATAGTTAAGTCTACTAGCAACTCAGCTTTGCACTGAATCCAAACCCGATGGGATTATTAGCTGCGGTTAATTCCAGGGCCTTCACATCCAAGGTGACCTAAAGCTATGAGGAGGGTTGGAATGATGCCACATGTCCTATGGAAAATGTGGGTAATTCAAATTGACGCCCAAAAGAAAGGAAACACATGTCAGAAGGGTGGTTTAAACTTCAACGACCAAAAAACAAAACAACCACAATTATAAATTCTTGTCAGTTGAGTGGCTCAGGGAGAGAGGGAAATGGATTTGAAAATATTTCACATGGTTCAAGATTACTGTCCACCATTAATCCTAACACTCCCCCTTAATCTTGAGTTAGACAAAATAAAATCAAGGACTGATATTTAAAGTCTTGGACATCTACGATGCCCATAATTGCTCTTAAATGCTCAAACCTTTCTTTTGATAGAGGTTTGGTAAAAACATCAACGAGCTGCAACCTAGACTTACAAAACTTGACTTCAATTTATCCTTTCTCAACTAGTTCACGAATAAAATTATATCTGATTTCTATATTCTTGCTTCTTCCATGAAAACTTGTATTTTTAGACAATGCAATTAAAGACATATTATCACAAAAAATAACAAAACCTCCTTACTGCATTTTGTGCAAATATGAGAGCATTATTTTAAACCAAATTGCTTGACAAGCGACTGAGTTTGCTACAATATACTAACTATGCTTCAGCTGCAGACTATGAAACAACTGATTTTTTCTTCGAAGCCCCATGAAATAGCTCCTGATCCAACATTGCTAACACATATCAAGATGTGCTCTTTCTATCATCAAGGCTACCCTACCTCATCACTGTATGTATATCCAACTAACTCGAAACCATCCATTGACAACATATAAAATTCCCATAATTCCTTGTGTCATTCACATACCTTAAAATATGCTTGCCTACTTTCCAGTGTGTCTATTTTGGAGTCTCGATAAATCTAGAAATCAAACTAATTATATACATTATATTTGGTATAGTTGTAGTTAAATACATCAAACTTCCTACCATGATTTTTGTATCTTGTACGGATCCACATTGCTGTTACAATCTTCTTTTTTCGATTTCAAACTTAATTAAGCTAGAGTAGATGTTGGTTTACTGTCCAACATTCTAAATCTTTGCAAGATTTATTTTACATACTTTCCTTGAGAGACAAATATGTCATGCTCTTTTTGCTTGACCTCAATGCCAAGAAAATACTTTAACAATCCTAAATCAGTCATCTCAAATTCCTTCTTCATGGCTGAATTAAATTCATCTGTTGCTTTGTTTGCATTTCCAGTAAAAATTACATCATCCACATACAAAAAAAACAATTAAAATCTTACTATTGTTTGCTTTGATGTAGAGTGTGGGCTCACTAATGCTTTTGATAAAGTCATTACTAATCAGATAGGAGTATATCCTAATATACCAAGCTCTTGGTGTTTGTTTAAGCCCATACAATGCTTTCTTCAGCTTGTATACTTTCCTTTCATGTCCTGGGATTTCATAACTAGGTGGTTGTCCCACATAAACCTCTTTTTCCAATACTCCTACTAATTATATTATATATATTTCATTTAGGAAATATGATTTAACATCCATTTCTATGGACCTTCCTCTTGTGATAAGAATTTATGACACTAATTGTATGAGCCAATTTGACAAATACCCAAAATGCCCAAACTCATTTTATCCCTCCGCCAATTTTTTGTATGCAGGACACTAATTGTATGAGCCAATTTTGACAAATACCCAAATGCCCAAATTTTTATTCAATTATTTGTTGAATAAATAATGCCCTGCTTGAAATAAATTGTGCTCTTGTTCAATCCTTTTGAAATTTTGCATGCCAGTATTCACTCATCTCAATAGGGTTTTCACCAAGAATGAATTCAGGACATTGTCTGTAATTTCTGGCAGCGCTTTTCACTTTTATTTATTTCTTTTATGTTTTTCTCCAGTTTTCTTTGTAATTTCTCTGTGAAATTCCCCTAGGTTTGTTCCTTTTCTAGTATAGTCTATTTAATTTCCTGAAGCATCTGGAGATCATCTACTAACGCAGCACCAGAAGGAATTAGACTCAAAATGCAAACTTCTGACCAAAAAAGATGAAGTCATGCACAAAAAGCCTCTCCCAGGCAAGTTGCATTTTTTGGAATTAATGAGTGTAAGCTGCAACGGGATTTTTAGTAGTGGCAGGAAGGCGGGAATTTCTTACTTTCCTTGTAGGGTAATTTTTCCCATGAATTCAAAGCCACTTAAGTTGTGATGGGAAAATTAGAGGCGGCAGGCAGGCGGGAATTTCTTAACTGCCTTGCAGGGTGAAAACTCCCATTATAAAATAAAGAAAAATCACTTAAAACACTTATGGGAATTTTTTGCCTTCCTAATAGGCTAACTGTTCCCAGCAAAGAGGTTAATTCACCCATGCAAGTCACACTTTATCAAAGGAGGCTAATTTCAATGCAAGTTGCACTTTTGGGGAGATATTTTAATTTAATAATGGGAATTTCGGAAGTGGCAGGCAGGTGGGAATTTCTTACCTGCCTTACCTTGCAGGGTAAAAATTCTCATTATAGAAGTCAAACAAATTAAGTGAAAGAAGGGATTTTTGGAGCTGCAGTGTAGGGTAAATAATCCCATCAAAATTGAATTCTTATTTTTAGAAATCAGCTATGTCAAAAAGTGTGATCCATTTGGGCACTAAACAATGCTTTTAATGGTATTTATTAATAGTTTTTCTGCCTAATTTTGGCGCCATGGATGAATTAAAAGTCAAATAAAGAATTCAAGCCAAAGACAACTGAAGGATTCATGCTATAAATAAATAAAATAAATTTATTTAATGGCAGCCAGCAGCATGCATAATTGGGCGCCCAATTTGGGTGAATAAACATGTTTTTTTATTAATTAATTGTCAGGAATAGGATGGAAAATTATTAGAAATAGAATGTTGAGGGTTATATAAGTCTGGGCTACCATAATAAAGAAGCAATTAATTATTATTTTCTAAGGATTGTAGCCTAGACAATTTTGGTGCCAAGGAAAGGAGGATTCATGCATTTGGAGGTGTTTTTCATTTTTGGGAAGCTTGAAGGTTTGGCGCCTAGGGTTGGAATAGCTTGATTTATGCTATGATGATTATTTGCATGCTGCTATAATTTCCCAAGTATTCATTACATGTGTTCATAAAGGTGAAAGGGAGTTCAAATCAATGTCAGGTGCATTGAATATATCTTCCGAATCTGAATAAATTGTTAGATCTGCACAAATTGATCTAGTTACAAAGAATTCTGGTAGGAATAAAAGAAAAAGAACTTATAAAAATATTGCTCTAGCCATGATGAAGTGAGATGAAAGAGAAGGGTCAGCAGGATCATGGATAGTTTCTAGATTTGCTGATATCAATGACACAAATATAGGCCCATAACCAATTTCTGAAATAATTGATAGATCCAAGGCCGGAAAGACATTTCTCACGTGGGAAATGAAAAACAGTGGAATTATTCAAGCATCAACATTCCCAGTCACATCTTAGTTGTCTGAGTTCTTCCCAGCATGGATGAACTTTGACCCATATGGACTAGCAAGGAAGACAATATCCTAGGAATACTCACAAGTGCCTTTGTTAGAGGACTTTTAGATGAAGTTCAAGAATGAGTATGAAGTCAAAAAGAAAGACTTCAGTAAGTTATTGGCGCAACAATTGTCTAACTATGGTTTGGCATGGATGCCTATAGATCTCGCAGATGACGGGCATGTGATACTTGAATCATATCATCAAATTGGAGGGGATAGATCTACGCTTTAGGAAAAAATTGGTGGCTATCAGATGATTGAAGAAAGATCTTCCATAGTTCTTGTTAACACTTCAAAATGGTTACTGACAAAGGGGTATTTGCTGGATGAAGCTTTGATAAATCAAATCACATGAAACTTTACCACAGGAGACTCCAGAAAAAGAAAGCACAAAGGTGAAAGCAGCAGAAGGCTGAAAAAAATTAAAGTTCACAAGAAGTATCACATATAGGAGAAGGTCAAATCTACAACTATCATGTCAGTTCCAACTTCTCCAACATCAACTCATAGCACTTCAGCATCCCTGGAACCTCAAAGAGATCTTGTTGTTCCTCCTTTGAATCCAACATCATTTGTATTTTCTCTTCGACCACTCAGGTCTTCACCTATCCATGTGGAGAAGTTAAAAGCACATATGATGGAGTTTGAAAAAGCATTATTTTTGGAAAATTCAAAGGGTGGTAGTCATAACACAGTGGAAATTTCTGATAGAGTGGAATCAGAGCATGAGATGGTGGTGCACTCAGTGACTTCTCATTCCCCAAGAAGAAACTTTTCATCATGGTTAGCTTTGCAAACAATCCCAGAAGCCAGAGAGGAGATAAACTTGGAAGAACATGACTCTCAGCTGCTCCTGAGTTTGGGGTGGAAGAGATAGAATACCTAAAGTTGCCAAAATGACTTCTAGGTTGATTATTGAGGAATTGGGACAAAATTTCACTGAGTTATTTGTTCCAGAAGAAGGAAAGCACAAAGGAGAACTCACAGTAACTTATATAGTAGTGACCAAAATGTGAATAGATCAAACTACCACAAAAGGATTAAAGCAGGATATGAAAACACCAATGAATGTTATATCCTTAAGCTTGAAAAAGAGAAGGCTGAGATATCCAATCTTCAAAATCAGGTGTTCCATCTATACGAGATCATTGCTAAGGTTTCCAAACCTTCCTCTTAGCCCATTCTAGCACATGAGTAGGTGAGTTATCATCTGATGTAGGAGGTAGAAGATGCAGGGGACCATGTCAAAGCTACTGCCCACTAGAAGGAATAGATCATTCACCAAGCTTCTGAGAAATTTGAACCAATACTGGCTGAATTGGAGAACATGCACAAGGCAATATCTCAACTAAAGGAACTGATGACATAGATAGAATATGATAACATAGTTGCTTAAATTCATCTAGATACTTTGGCTAAGATACACTCGTTGCCAAAGGATGTGTTGATTGCAGAGAAGATCATGCCTGGTGGATTGGTAGAAAAGGGGAAGCAGTTAGAAATTTCATTTTCCTTCCGCGTAGAGATCCTCAAACTCATGTTGAAGAGGATGCAATTGCTGGAGATTAATATGGGATAAGTGTTGGAGAGCATCCCAGATGAATTACCTGCTTCCCATGAGGAATTTATACTGGTTTTGCATAAAGAAGTTGATGAATCCACCATACCTTTCACGATGGATTCAATTGGTAGAGTCATAAAGCTTCAAGAAGATGTTGAGGGATATGGGCCTAATTTAGAGAAAGTGAAGGCTAACGCTGCTACTTTTTCCATAGGGTTTTTATAGTTCAGAACCAAGAGAGATGCTATTGTTAAAACAGATGGGAAGATGTTGAGTTACATGTTTGACAAGAATATTCAATATCAGAACAAAAAGAAAGTATAAGTGTTACAAATAGTAGATCTTCTTTATTTTCTTCTTTCTTCTCTTATTTCTTATGTTCTTGGATGAAAATGTAAAATTAAATTTATTGATTTAAAAACCATTACTTTAAGTTATTTGGAAATATTATTTAAGATATGTGACAAATGTGCACAATTTTGGCTTAAAATCCTTATGCATGTCACTAAGAGAGGAATTCTAGGAAGATGACTGCCTAATGTTCCATTTATTACTTCTTCATGTTATAGTTCAGTTGCAGTTTACCATTTGTATTTTCCCCTCTACACACTATAAGTAGAGGAAGAACCTACGGGTTAAAGGATCGGAATTTGTAATCAACATTTCTTGTGTTCCAGACTTTGAGCTAAAACCCCTGATTTCTACAAGCAAAGGAATAGAGAAGAGATTTCCAGAGAAATTTTTGCTTCTTATTTATTTCTAGATCTATTCATAAACTTTGTGTTATTATAGATCTTATCTAAAACTATCCTTTGCTTTAAATTCTATATTTAAAGATATATTTGTTTTATCTATGTGCATGCGATCAACTCTATGAAATATTGATTGGGTTGCACATCTTCCCTCCTTTCTTCTTGCTTTCTATTATTTTCCTCTTCTACAGATATTTCTTTTCTCTTACAGTTGCTTACTTGGTGCAAAACTGTCTAGCTATGGCTCATGAGCTACATAGTTAAAGTAATACCAACAAATAGATATCAGGACATATAACTAAAAAAATATTACATGGGAGCCTCACTGGAAAATGAGGGAGATTTATCTCATGACTACCTAGGTTTTTCAGTTGTACAGAAAATCTAGCCAACATTTTTTAGTGACTCTACTGGGGAATGAACAATCTTTTGCAGACCAGAGCTTATAGTGCTAGTTCCCACTGAAATTTCAACCTGGCTGAATGCTTGCTCACCTGATCTGTCAAGGCTTAAGGAAGGACTGATCATTTCTATAGATTGTAAGAGAAATTCAATTTCAATCATCCTCCTCAAGTTAGAATTTGCAGATCTATTCTTTCGCCAGGAACAAGAGTTCAAACATCTCTAGATCCAGATCAGCTTCAACATAATCTAGCGGCTGGAAGTATCTATCAAGTCTAATCCCAGAGGAGACATGTTCCATTCATCCTGTTGAACCAGAACCAACCTATCCCATGGGGTGCAGATTTTGGGCCACTGAAACTAACTCCACCTATGCACGAATTGCCTAAAGGGTCAAGAAAGAATTTCCTAAAATTCTTTGGAGATGGCAAGCAAAATCTAGATGATCACTTGGCAACATTCTTCATATCTTATGGTGTGCTCACAGTGGAGCATGATGATGTCTTGGTCAGAATTTTCATTAATACTCTCCATGATTTTTCTGGAGGATGGTTCTATCAGTTAGCCCCTAGAACTATAAAGAATTGGGCATCCATGCGAGAGCAATTTCTGAAAAGATTCAAACCTACAGAAGATGCTACGCTGATCACTCAATTGATGTGGTTAAAGAAGGAACCAAATGAGAACACACAGGAATTTATTACAAGGTTCCAAAGGATTATATATATAATCTCCACTTTTTTTGAACTTAGCGATGAAAATCAAAAGACATTTTTTATAAACACTTTGTTTCCTAAAGTTGGATATCAACTATAGAGGGCAAGACCTGTGAATATACTATAAGCACAAAATGTTGTTGTAGAGGTTGAAGATGACTTGATCATGGCTGGAAAAATCAGAAAATCCCCCCACAAAGGTGATGGAGCTTCCTCAAGTACTTCCGACCCTTTGCTTCAAAAGTTGGCTAGCGACATGTTGTAAATCAAGAAGTAGATATCTCAAGGAGGAAATGTGACTCCTTTAAGAACAACTCCCGCTCAGACCTTTAAGGGTCAAAATCAAAATCAAAATAGACTTACCGTTGCACCACAACAGTTGGAAATTGAAGCAGCTCAAAGGAACAACTTGGAAACTAATGAAGAAGATCTTGGCATTGGCGAATCATTTGATGAAGAAGACTTCGTATATCCCGATGGAAACTCCAACATTGGTTACATGGACTATGAATCTGACGAGGGATATTATGAATCTTTTGAATATTTTGATGGTCACACATTAACAGTGTTCACAAGGTCCCAAACACGCTAAAATGTTGAGGATTCCTCAAGTGGCCAAAGAAGAGAAAGAGAAGATCCTGGGCCAGATCTTACCATCCTAAAAAGAGGCAATACACTACCTTCTTCATTAGCTCCCAGGGATAAGCATGCAGGTTCTTTCAATCTCACAGCAAAGGGCCAACGTACAACCAAATGAAGTAAGTCAAACTTTTGACATTATTGATCACATTAAAAAGACCAAAATTCAAATGTCATAAGTTGAGTATTTGAGGGAATTTCCTGATTAGTTAAATAGGTTGGTAAAATATGTGCAAAGTAATGGTCCCAATACTCCAACAAATAGTGCTTCAGGTGGTATTTTGTCTAGTCCGAAGATTACTCCTCCTTCGAATAATGCTGCTACAAGCTCTTCTCCTTCTACTTCATCCACCTCCACATCTAAAAGGATCGAGCCATTTTATGTGTCATTACTTATTAACGGTTATAAATTAAGTAATTACATTTTAGATTCTGGAGCTTCCAACAATGTGATGCTTGCCAAAGTTTTTTATGCTCTAGGTCTCACATTGACAAAAACCATTGGAAGATGTTATTCATAGAAATACAAGTACCTCTAGCTGGGTAAATCAAAGATGCACAAGCAGTACTTGATTCATTCCCAGACAAAAGATTAAAGCTGACTATCCTTGTAGTGGATATCCTAGTATCTTATGGCATGTTATTTAATAGGGACTTCTGTAGAGAACTGGGTGGAGAAGTCAAGATGGATTGGTCTTGTGCACACATACCAATCAAGGGATTTAATCAAAAGTTAGAACCTAAGAAGAAATCTAGGTACATAGTATCAAAATCTGAAGATCCTAGATCTCAGATCTTGTTTCAAGAATCTGATCATGGACTCTATTATCTAGAACTAGAGAAATAAGAAGCCCAACCTGTGATCCAAGAGCCACATCAACTGGATAATAATATTTGGTCTCTAGATTTTGATGGAAGCTACTGTTCATTTGGATCTGGTGCAGGCGTTGTTCTTATTTCTCCTGAGGGAAAGGTGCATATATAATCCTTCAAGTTAATGTTTGAAAATACTAACAACACAACAAAATATGATGCATTGTTTTTAGGTATGGAGTAGGCAAGAACAATGGGAATCAAGCTCTTACACGTAAAGAGGGATGCCGAGTTGATTGTTAAGAAGATATGAGGTCTCTACCAAGTCAAAAAGGAAAAACTTCGGCATTATAGAGACTGGATCTATTCTACTATCCTTTATTTTTCAGCTTTCTCAGTATCTTATATTCCGAGAGAGAAAAATTCTAGAGCTGATTCACTTGTGGTAACTGTAACTTTATGAAATCCAGATTAGCCACCCACATTCTTCAGACAAGGTGATTACAAATTTGAGATGGTCTTCCACCCGAAGGTTCCTGATAACATCCAACAATGGCAGGTTTTTAATGATGACAAACAGATTGCTGCATTTCTCCAACAAAAGGACAACTTCGAAGAGATCTATTATGAGGGAAGCAACTCACCTCTAAGAAAAACTATTATGGAGAAACGGATGCAAAAGTTTCAGGAAGTCAAGAGATTATCCAACTGAAGGGAAATAAAAATTCCTAAAGGCTTAGTATCTCTTGAGGAAATTTTCAACAAGCATGATCATATGCTTAAAAGGAATGAAGAAAGTGAGGAAGGTTCTTCCTCTAAGACACAATTATTAAATTTGGGAGCTAGTAATGATCCCAAATTAGTAAATCTCAGTAAGTGTTGTTCAAAGGTAGAAAGAGAAGCTTTTATAAAGATTCTTAAGAAATATATGGATGTTTTTGCTTGGTCTTACTAGGATCTAAAGACCTATCAGCCTACAGAAGTACAACACTATATCCCATTAAAGAAAGAATGGAAACCTTTCAAGTAGAAGCTGCGGTGGCATAACCCTACTATTTCAGGGACTATCTTTGTAGAAATCTAGAAGTTGTTAGACATAAATATAATTTATCCCATACATCACTCTGAATGGTTAGCCAATATAGTTCCTGTGAGAAGGAAGAGTGGTGAGATTAGGTTGTGCATTGATTTTTGCAACCTCCATCAAGCCTCATTGAAAGAAAACTACTCCATACCCATCATGTACCACACTCTGTAGGTCATTACTGGGTTTGACATAATATCTATGCTTGATGGTTTTTAAGGCTAAAATCAAATCAAGGTGGTTGAGGATCAATATAAAGCAATATTCATTACACCTTGGGGAACCTTTGCTTATCACAGAATTCCTTTTAGTTTAATCAATGTTGGAGCTACATTTTAAAGAGCTATGGATTTGGAATTTTCTCATCTCAAAGATAAAATCATAGTAGTGTACCTCGATGTTATGATGGTATTTTCCAAAGAAAGGATCAAGAACATCTCAGATATGGAAGAGGTCTTCATCCAATGCTGCAAACATGGTATTTCTCTGAATCCTAAGAAATCTAGTTTTGTTGTAACATAAGGTAAGCTACTAGGGCATATTGTCTCAAAGGAAGGAACCAAGATAGATCCTAATCATTTCAAATCTATTCAGACTTTACAAATGCCAGCATCTAAAAAGGGAGTTCACTCTTTCTTTGGTAAAGTAAATTTTCTCATAACATTCATTCCTGACTTTTCTGAATTAACCCTTCATATCTCAAATATGATAAAGAAGACACATGATTTCAAATGGAATAGTGAAGGGAAGAAAAAATTTGAGAAAATTAAAGAGGCCTTGTCAAAATCTCTAGTCTTGTTTTCACTGGACTTTAGTAAAGAATTCATTCTTTACTGTAATTCCTCTGAACACACCATGTCAGCAATCTTGATGCAGAAAAATCAAGAGGATGTAGAAGCCCTGATTGCTTTCATGAGCATGCCTTTAAAAGCTTAAGAGTTGAAATATACTCCTATGGAAAAAACATGCTTATTAAGTGGTAAAAGCATGTAAGGCATTCATGTACTATATTGTTACCTCACATACTGTGGCCCTGGTTCTAGCTAATGCAGTAAAATCTATTCTCACTCAACAAGATCTAGGGATACTAAGAGGAACATGGGTGAATAAGGTGTAGGAATATGACTTGGATATAAATACCATAAAGTTAGTCTAAGGGAGGGGTTTGTGTTAATTAATGACTGAGTTGAAGACACCAAATTTAGAAGAGGGTGAAATTTTTCCCACGGTTCTTTTCATAAATCTGGTAAATGAATGGTACAGTAACATTTCCTTTTTCTTAACTTATGGGGAATTCCCATATCACCTTTCTCGCAAGGAGAAATGTACTATTACACTAAAGTCCAGGTATTTTTTTCTTTGCGATAATGGTTTATATAAGAGAGGAATTTATGGGGTATTTCTCATATGTGTGGATAAAGCTCAACAGGACCAACTTTTAAAACAGTTTCATGATTTGGCTTGTGGTGGTCATTTCTCAGCCTGAATCACAGCTCACAAGATCCTTTGAGAAAGTTATTACTAGCCCACACTTTTCCAGGATACTGCAGAGTGGGTATCCAGATGTCAAGCATGCCAACACTTTGTTGGATGCGTGAAATTGGCCACATTACCATTAAAACTAGTTGTAATTGAGGATCCCTTCCAACAGTGGAGCATGGATTTTATCGGTATGCTCAACCTGGCTTCCAGTGCTGGTCATCATTACATCCTGAAAAATACTGATTATTTCAGGAAATGGGTAGAAGCCATTCATGTTAAGAATGCCACTTCCGCAAAGGTGTGTAGTTTTATAAAGGAAAATATTGTTATTAGGTTTGGTGTGTCCAATAAAATAGTAGTAGATAACGCTCCTAATTTGTCTTCTGAGGAGCTGGTCACATTTTTCTACACTCATGGAATTCAGTTGGTGCATTCTTCCAATTATTACCCACAATGGAATGGCCAAGATGAATCAAGCAATAAGAATATGGTGACTATCATGTGGAAATTAGTGACTGAAAATCAAAGGACTTGGCACAAAAAGTTTTTTGATGCACTGTGGGAAGATAGGATTACACCAAAGAAAGCTATGGGCATGTCCCCTTTCCAGCTGTTATATGGGAGAGACGTAGAATTTCCTCTTACCTTGGAATTTTCTACTTTACAACTTTCTAAAGCTCTTGAGGATGCCACATTCACTAATGCCATTGACAAAAGAATAAGGTATCTGACTAAATTGCGAGAAGTGCATATTTAAGTAGCTGACAGATTGTTAGAACATCAAAGGAAGGTGAAGGTGATCTTGGAAAAAAAATATAGAGAAAGAAAGTTTGAGATCGGTGACTGGGTCCTCTTATGGGACAAAAGATGAGAAAAAAAGGCATGCACGAGAAGTTTGAGTTACTTTGGAAAGGGCCTTTTGTGATCAAGAGATTTACTGGGATAGATAGCTTTATCCTTGCTCATCGAGATGGGATTGAACTATCATTGACTTTCAACGGGCAACATTTGAAGCTTTTCTAGATCTAAAAGTGCAAGGTAAAACCTGTATGTAGATAAATAAACTTTGTTTGTTTTTTCTTTGTTATTCAGTATTGTGTTGTTTTTGTTTGTCTGACCCCAAGCCCAATGGAAAATATATGAAACTAGAGATGCTTCATTTTTTGTTCCTTGCATGTTTTCTTGGTTACTTCCTGGTGTCCCTAGATTTCACCCTGAAATCTAGGACTACCCATTTGAAAAAAAAATCGTTCTTTTAAAATAACGGGTATTTTTGTGTTTTATTGCTAGAAGATTTTTGTATTATGTTAGGATATTCCCCATGAATCATATGAGCCAATTTCGAGAAATACTCAGATGCCCAAACTCATTTTATCCCTCTGCCAATTTTTGCATGCGGGAAATTTGTATTTAATTATTTGTTGAATAAATAATGCCCCGTTTGAAGTAAATTGTGCTCCGGTTGAATCTTGTTGAAATTTTGGATGCTAGTAATCACTCATCTCAATAGGGTTTTTACCAGGAATGAATTCAGGGCATTGTCTACAACTTCTGGCAATGTTTTTTGCTTTTATTTATTTGTTTTTTGTTTTTCTCCAATTTTCTCCACAGTTTCTTTGTGAAATTCCCCTAGGTTTGTTCCTTGCCCAGTATAGTCTTTTTAATTACCTGAAGCATCTGGAGATCATCTACTGACACAACACCAGAAGGAATCAACCTCAAAATGCAAACTTCTGACCAAAAAAGATGAATTCATTCATGAAAAGCCTCTCCCAGGCAAGTTGCATTGTTTGGAATTAATGAGTGTAAGCTGCAATGGGATTTTTAGTATTGGCAAGAAGGCGGGAATTTCTTACCTGCCTTGCAGGGTAATTTTTCCCATGAATTCAAATTCACTTAATCTGTAATGGGAAAAGTAGAGGTGAAAGGCAAGCGAGAATTTCTTAACTTCCTTGCAGGGTGAAAATTCCCATTATAAAATAAAGAAAAATCACTTAAAACACCGATGGGAATTTTTTGTCCTGGCAGAATAACTTTTCCCAACAAAGAGTTTTATTCACCCATGCAAGTCGCTTTATCAAAGGAGGCTAATTTCAATGCAAGTCACACTTTTTGGGAGATATTTTAATTTAATAATGGGAATTTTGGCAGTGGCAGGTAGGCGGGAATTTCTTACCTACCTTGCCTTACAGGGTAACAATTCTCATTATAGAAGTCAAGCAACTTAAGTGAAATAAGGGATTTTTGGAGCTGCGGTGTAGGGTAAATAATCCCATCAAAATTGACTTCTTATTTTTAGAAATCAACCCTGTCAAAAAGTGTGACCCATTTGGGCATTAAACAATGCTTTTAATGGTATTTATTAATAGTTTTATACCTAATTTTGGTGCCATGGATGAATGAAAATTCAAATAAAGAATTCAAGCCAAAGACAACTGAAGGATGCATGTTATAAATAAATAAAATAAATTTATTTAATGGCAGCCAACAACATGCACAATTGGGTGCCTAATTTGGGTGAATAAACATGTTTGTTTATTAATTAATTACCAAGAATAGGATGGACAATTATTAGAAATAGAATGTTGAGGGTTATATAAGTCTGGGCTGCTATAATAAAGAAACAATTAATTCTTTTTTGCTAAGGATTACAGCCCATCCAGTTTTGGCACCAAGGAAAGAAGGATTCATGCATCTTGAGGTGTTTTTCATTGTCGGGAAGCTTCAAGGCTTGGTGCCTAGGGTTGTAATAGCTTGATTTATGCTATGATAATTATCTGCATGTTGCTATAAGTTCCCAGGTATTCATTACAGGTGTTCATAAAGGTGAAAGGGAGTTCAAATCAATGTCAAGTACATTGAATATATCTTCCGAATCTGAAGAAATTGCTAGATCTGCACAAATTGATCTAGTTACAAAGGATTCTGGCAAGATTAAAAGAAAAAGAACTCAGAAAAATATTACTCCATCCATGATGAAGTGAGATGAAAGAGAAGGGTCAACAAAATCATGCATAGTTTCCAGATTTGTTGATATCAATGACATAGACATAGGCCCAGAACCCATCTTTGAAATAATTGACAAATCTAGGGCCGGAAAGACATTTCTCACGCGGCCAATGAAAAGTAGTGGAATTATTCAAGCATCAACATTCCCAGTCACATCTCAGGTTCCCAAATTTGTCATGGAGTGTGGAAGATCATATCATCCTCTTTCCAAAAAAATCTGGGATGCTGCGAGAAAGACAATTATTAGGTTGGATGCACAATTTATTAATTATTGTCTGAAGATTTCGACACAAATGGTGGTCATTGCAATTAGCATGTTGGATGCAGGAAACAAATGGGAAAAACAAAAAGTAGATTATGTGGGCATAATGAACAACATATATATGAAGAAGCGAATGTCTCCATCAAAGTTCTTGAGGACTCTTCCACAATCCAACTTGGTGCAGGAGGCGGATGATATCAATAAATTGCTTTGTAAGTTAATTGGAGGAGGCAAATACTCACAAACTTATTCTCATGGATGTATGCTTTCGTGAGGACTATTGAGATTAATAGAGATAATTCAATAATCAACTGGGAAGAGATCATCAGTGACAACATCGGTGAGCAACTTTAGAGTGTGAGGCAAACTTACATCTTCAAAATGACTTCATACCTGGTGTATGCAGTAGCCTCGAAGGGTATATTTTCTAATTTGGGTAGATGGGGCGTACTTGCGAAAGATCCTATCTTTGAGTGCTATCCACAGCTGACATTTCCTGAATTCCATAAAGATTACAAAGTGGTCAATGATTGGTTATTTTTATGAATTCATCAACAAACTAAATATTGATCTAAAGACCAATAGGGTGAATAAAGAAGCTTGAGAAGTTGTATCTTAGCATGGCTACATTTTCATCCAGTTTGCAAACTTCACCTATCTCAAGGTAACTGTCTTTTCAGGAGAACCAGTAAATTTGTTGAGATATCTAAACGACAAGTGGTTCATCAAGGAGTTGTGAAGAAACCCTCATGGAGATGCATGACTTACAATCAAAGTGGCACAAGTCTGTAGGTTTCTTTCCAATCACAGTGGTTTACTACAGCTATCAGAGCATCCACAAATCTAGAGGATTCAAAGATCAAATATTTTCTAAGTATGATCCTAAGTTCTTCCCAGTACGGCTAAACTTTGACCCATATGGACTAGCGAGGAAGACAATCTCCCAAGAATACTCACATGTTCCTTCGTTGGAGGACTTTTAGATGAAGTGCAGGAACGAGTATGAAGTTAGAAAGAAAGACTTCAATAGGTTATCGACACAACAAGTGTCTAATTATGGTTTGGCATGGATACCTACAGATCTCGCAGATGATGGGCATGTGATACTTGACTCGTATAATCAAATGGGATGGGATAGAGCTGCACTTCAGGAAAACATTAGTGGTTGTTAGACGCTTGAAGAAAGATCTTCCATAGTTATGGTTAACACTTTGAACTGGTTTTTGATAAAGGGGCATTTCCTGGATGAAGATTTGATTAATCAGATCACATGAAAATTTACCACGGGAGACTCCAGAAAAAGAAAGCACGAAGGTGAATGTAGTAGAAGGCTGAAAATACTTAAATTTCACAATAATTCTCACAATATAAGAAGGCCAAATCTACAACTATTGTGTTAGTTCCAACTTCTCCAACATCAACTCATAGCACTTCAGCATCCCCGGAACCTCAAAGACATCTTGTTGTTCCTCCTTTGAATACAACATCATTTGTATTTTATCCTCAACCACTCAGGTCTTCACCTATCCATGTGGAGAAGTTGAAAGCACAAATGATGGAGTTTGAAAAGGCATTATCTTTGGACAATTCGAAGGGTGGTAGTCACAACATGGTGGAAAATTCTAATAGAGTGGAATCAGATCATGAGATGGTGGTGCACTCAGCGACTTCTCATTCCCCAAGAAGAAAATTTTCATCATGGTTAGCTTTGCAGACAATCCCATAAGCTAGAGAGGAGATAAAATTGGAAGAACATGACTTTTAGTTGTTCCTAAGTTTGGGTGGAAGAGATAGAAGACCTAAAGTTACCAAAATGACTTCTAGGTTGATTATTGAGGAATCAGGACAAAATTTCATTGAGTTATCTGTTCTAGCAGAAGGAAAGCACAAGGGAGAGCTCATGACAACTGATATAGCAGTGACCAAAGTGCCAATAGGTAAAAATACCACAGAAGGATTAAATTAAGATACACAGACACTAATGAATGCTTTATTCCTTAAGATTGATAAAGAGAAGGCTGAGAGATCCAAGCTTCAAAAGTGGGTGTTACAGCTGTGCGAGATCATTGCTAAGGTTTTCAAACCTTCCTCTCAGACCATTCTAGCACATGAGCAAGTGAGTGATCATCTAATGTAGGAGGTAGAAGATGCAGGGGACCAGGTCAAAGATATCACCCACTAGAAGGAACAAATCATTCACCAAGATTCTGAGCAATTTGAACCAATACTGACTAAATTGGAGAACATGCACAGGGAATTATCTCAGCTAAAGGAACTAATGACATAGATAGAAGATGAGAACATAGTTGCTGAAAGTCATCTGGATACTTTGGCTAAGATACACTCATTGCCAAAGGATGTGTTGATTGCAGAGAAGATCATGCATGGTGGATTGGTAGAAACGGGGAAGTAGTTAGACATTTCAATTTCCTTCCACGTAGATATCCTCAAACTCATGCTGAAGAGGATGCAGTTTCTGGAGAGTTAGATGAGAGAAGTTCCAGAGAGCATCCTAGATGAATTACCTACTTCCCATGAGGAATTTATGTTGGTTGTGCGGAAATAAGTTGATGAATCCACCATACCTTTCATGATGGATTCAATTGGTAGAATCATAAAGCTTCAAGAAGATGTTGAGGGATATGGGCATGGTTTAGAGAAAGTGAAGGCTAATTTTTTTGCTTTGTCCATAGGGTTTTTATAGTTCAGAACCAAGAGAGATGTTATTGTTAAAATAGATGGGAAGATGTTGAGTTACATGTTTGACAAGAATATTCAATATCAGAACAAAAATAAAGTATAAGTGTTACAGATGGAAGATCTTCTTTCTTCTCTTATTTCTTAAGTTCCCAAATGAAAATGTAAAATCAAAGTTATTGGTTTAAAAACCAATACTTTAAGTTATTTGGAAAGATTCTTTAAAATAGGTGACAGATGTGCACAATTTTGGCTTAAAATCCTAATGCATGTCACTAAGAGAGGAATTCTAGGATGATGATTGTCAAATGTTCCCTTTACTACTTCTTCATGTTCTAGTTTAGTTGCAGTTTACCATTTGTATTTTCCCCTCTACAAACTATAATTAGAGGAAGAATGTACGGGTTAAAGGATCGTAATTTTTAATAAGCATTTCTTGTGTTCCATCCTTTGAGCTGAAACCCCTGATTTCACCGTGACAGTGACCAGCGTTGGTTGGGGTTGCCCGACATCGGTAGGGTTAAATCGGTATCGGTCACAAAATAGGTGACCGATGTCGGTTTAAGGGTGACCGGGGTCTGTTAGAGGTAACCGGCATCGGTCAGGATTTGGAGAGTAAGGGGCCAAAAGTGCCATAGGTTGGGTGAGTGAGATGGGTAGGGGTAAAATAGGGTGTGGGAAAACAATAGTGGGTGAGTATGGGTGTGATAAATGTAGATTAATGTGTTTATTTGTATTGGATGCAAGGGAGAGATTAGCTACGCATGCAGGACAGGGTTCCACCCCTACTCGTGACAGTTCACAATGCAGTGACCCCTGATAATCTACGGCATGTGGAGGCGGTGGGCCTGAGTGGGGTCCGACACTATCAGCATATAGTTCGGCAGCCGAGTCTGATGTTTGCTCTCATTGATAGATGGGATTCCGCAACCAACACGTTCCACCTACTGACGAGTGAGATGACAGTCACCTTGGAGTACGTGTTCAAGATTCTGTAGCTATCGATATTGGGTACACAGGTCTATTTGATCTCCTCCGAGGCCTTAGATGATTTGATGCTAACGTTGTTTGGAGAGGGGATGGCCGAGATGACCTTCCATAGTGCTAGCATGCGCTATGGAGAGATGTACCTAGCCTATCTAGAGGAGACAAAGCTAGTAGTTCTATTGATGGAGGCAGTGTGTTGCTTTACACTGCCAGATGCAGAGGGTGGATGTTTTCCCTGATCCTTGATGGGGGTATTACACGACATGATGATAGACCAAACCTACATTGCCTGGGTACCAGCATTCATGGTGCAACTATATAGAGAGCTGTGGGCATATGGACGGTTCCACAAGTTCATCCTGTGTTGTACCTTTTTACTTCACTATTGGGTATATGAGCACATTGTCTATGTGCATCTAGTGGGCATGCCCCAGGATGATGCTTTTCCGCTAGGCTATGTATGAGTGGGGTATAGGCGATGGGTGCATGTTATTGGAGATCAGAGATAAGACGAGCCCACACATGATGTGGCCTATTTTTGGTGACTATTGGAGGGGTTGTTCGGGGTGGACATCATTTGGAGGCCCTATGTGGGCTTCCCATCATATAGGCATATGTGTGAGGAGCTAGCTAAGCTACAGCTACTAAGATGGATATAGGGTCACCGTGTCGGGGAGCACGAGATGATCCCAATTGATAGAGTGAGGAAACAGTTTGGGCTGCTACAGGACATACCTCCGACCTTCATGCAGTATAGGAGAGACAACATGGAGAGGCCGTTACCTCTACCACATTCGACAGTGCCCATAGGGCAGGAGGAGCAGGCAGTGGACCGGTGGATTTATTATGTTGGGGTCACAGATAAATATAGACAATAGTGGGTAGCTCATTTACAAGCAGTACCACCCAGGCCGGGGCAGCCGGATCTAGCCACCATCACGGTGCAGAGGGACACCCTATAGGGGTAGGTGGCGACGTTGATTACCTAGTTGGGTATGGTGCAGAAAAAGCTTGCCAACTCAGAGGCAAAGGTAGCGGAGTTACATGTACAGGTGGCTAGTCTTCAGGCCCAGATAGTCGGGGGTGGAAATGGAGATGGAGATGGGGATGATGGTTGGGTGGCTGCCCTACAGGAACAGGTGGCAGAGTTGCAGGGCTAGTTATCCACAGCACAGGCACAGATTGGGGCCTTACATTCTCAGATACAAGCACCGAGACAGGGTCCCAGTTCACAGGCCGAGGCGAGACAGGGTCCCACAAGATAGGTACATGGGTCTAGGCCTATGGGGCCGCCACAGACCATGCCTATATCTAGGTTATGGGATGCCCTAGGTGAGGCCAGATACTACTAGGATCAGCTGATAGTGGCCAGGATAAATTTTCTATCCTATGGAGGGTATAGGGCACAATAGGCCTCGAGTGAGAGGATGAGGTCTCACACTCACAATGTAGAGAGCACAGGGGGCCATCGAGCTCTGAGGCCGGATCATGGAAAGGCCACCAACTCACAGAGACCAGCTCTAAGTGACGTGTCAGCAAGGACCTAGTCACCAGCTATGAAGGGTGGGGAGATGTTAGCAGGTCGCCAGATAGGGGCCGAGGAGGTAGAGGGTACAAGAGATACAGATATGGAGGATGTCCACCGAGATGCCTGATATATAGATCCTGATTTTTGATGTATTTTAGTCATTTTTTGAGATATACTAGCCTGCGTGCCGAAGATAGTGAGGATGTACGAGAGTTTTTTATATTTTGAGCATATACCAGCCTATGTGCAGAAGAGATTTTGTATTGTTTCATTATTTAATTGTATATGAGACCGGCCTACATGCCGATGACATTTTGTATTGAGTATCAGCCTACGTGCCAAAGATTTTAAGATAGACATGATGGGATATTTGTGCATATTGTATTGAGACACACATATCTATTTATATGATGAGATACATGAAATACTTGATTTGTTGGTGTTTTGATGAGACTTGTAATTTTTTGTTGTGACATGGATGAAAACTAGGTGAGTTAGGCATGATGGAGTTAGTTCATTTTAGGCATGGATCGAGCCAAGTTGGTTTAGGCATGGATCGAGTCAGGTTGGTTTAGGCATGGATTGAGTCAGGTTGGTTTAGGCATGGATCAATTCAGGTCAGTTTAGGCATTGATCGATTCAGGTCATAGGCATGGTTGAAATAGGTTTGGTTAGGCATGGTCGTGTTCAAATTAGTTTAAATTGTAATTCATGAATTTGAGCAAGAAATGATAATATGGGTCATGTTTAAAATATTGTATAATATATGCATGATGATGGTAGAGAAATGGAAGTCGTGATAAATGTATGTTGTGGTGATGATAAAAATGTTAAGCAACTTGTTATTTGTTTGGTTTAATTTCCAAGTGTTAGATATAAAAAGGAAACTAAGTAGGGTAGAATGTAATTTGAAGAAAATGAAAGATGAATTGGTTAGGGTAGACAATGGTCGAGCTAACCTCCAAGGGCCCCATGCCCTTAGAGTGCTGCCTACATAGTCCCGATGAAAAGGGGACCTCAGGCCAATGTAGTTATCCCATAATTTAGGGAAGAATATGAGGATGTATGAAAATGAGTTGGTAGGTTTTAGGCATGATGGGTTTAGGTCTGTTAGGTGTGAGTGGGTTATAGGTAAATTAGTGTAGGTGATGTCGATTGTGGTGGAAGAAGAAAATTACCCCAAAGGTACGCATCAAGGACCAAGTCCTGTATAAGGTAATCAAAACATAAATATAGACGGTTTAAAAGATAAGAGGGGGAAATAAAGCCACATGATTGGTTAGGATCATAACGAGTAGGTCATACCTCAGAGGAGGTGATGAATGTAAGACCCTAAAGACATTGCATGATTGATTGTTCTAAGGATGAGTGATAGGTACATGATCACCAAATGTCATGGTTCCCAAGAATTACCTTGAGGAAGTAGGAAAGGGGAGTGTGAATGGTGAGAGGGGTGAAAGGTGGGTAAGTTTTGATATGGTATGAGGTAGCATGCTCTTTGGGCAAGAGATCCAAGGGCACAATGGGCAAGTCCATGATTAAAGGGATTTTTGTATTAACTGATATTTGAGATAGACTGATCAATTCGGGATGTCTATATGGGATGAGGAAATTAACTCCTTGAGGTCTTCGTGAAGTTGATCGATGCAGGAAGCTTCAGTTTCTCTCATTTTTTTTAAAAGACCTTTACATATTTGTCCTTCGAGGGATAAATCTATTTATAGCAGCGATTGCAGAGAGAAAGATGTCCTTTTGAGGGAGTCATATTTTTATTGGAAGTTTGACTCAAGGAGTTGGATCACATGTGAGGGCTTTGAAGTCATGGACAAGATCAAGGTGAAGAATAGGATTCTTGTTCAGAAATCAAGGTGAAACAACCATGGGATCTCATCTAAAGGTAGATGAAAAGTATCCATGAGAATCATGTTATGTGTAGTGCCGTGGTAAACATATTCAAGAGAAGATAACAAATGACAGGTACTCACATGATTCTTGTTTAATCGTCGGTGAGGTGCAAGAAGTGGAGAGGGCTCAAGGGATGAGCATGGAAAGAGGCAAAACGTGATGTAGGACTAAAATTCAACAATAGAATGGTCATAGATGCAAGGCATTAAGGGGCTCAAGTTTGGGTTTACCATCGAGTGAAGATAAACGATAAGCACCTGGTCCATAGGTATGAGTGACGATGTATGGTCCAAGCTAATTAGGAGAAAATTTTCCCTATTTAATTTTTTCTACTTTGGTTACATGTTGATTTTCTTTCAGGACAAGGTCACCAACTTGGAAGGTTCATTCATGGACATGTTTGTTGTAGGCACGTTTGATACGTTTTTGGTAATCTTGAAGGTGATCAAGAGCTTTAAGACAATGTTCATCTAATAACTCAAGTTGTGTTAAATGGTCCAAATGTTAGTCATCATCATTAAGCATGTCATGGAGAGAAATGCGGAGTGAGGGGATTTGGACTTCGACAGGTAGAACAGCCTTTGTACCGTAGACCAGAGATAATGGTATGGCAACAGTGGAAGTACGGATACTAGTGCGGTATGCCCACATGGAAAAAGGAATGTGCATATGCCATTCCTTCCCAATATCGTTAACCACTTTCATGAGAATTTTGTTTAAGGTTTTGTTAGTGGATTCGGCTTGGCCATTGGTTTATGGGTAATACAGTGACGAGAAACTTAGCTGAATGCCGAAGGCGTCACAAAGTTTTTGCAATGTTTTGTTTTTGAATTGTTTTCCATTTTCAGTGATGAGGAACACCAAAGCAACAAATGATGTGGTGATTGATGAACTCACATATTTTCTTGGCTTTCATGGAGATGATTGGTATGGCCTCAACCCATTTTGTGCAGTATTCGATAGCGGTAATGATCCATTAATGTCGTTGGGAAGAATGGGGGTTGATCTCTCTGACAAGATCCAAACCCCATTGAGAGAAGGGTCAAAGGTCATGGGCAACCTGTAAGGCGTGACTGGGTGTATGATGAAGGTTGGTGTGTTTTTGGAATTTTACACAATGTTTGACATAGTTGCAACAATCATGGTTGAGGGTCGGCCAGTAATAGCCTAGGCGAAGAATATGCTTAACGACAACAAGGCCACTGAAGTGTCCTCCACATATGCCATCATGAACCTCCTTAATGGTATAAGGAATTTCAGAACACATGAGGCATTGTAAGAGAATACCATCAAAGCCACGCTTATAGAGGAGGCCTCCCATGATGACGTAACAAGATACCTTTTTAAGGAAGGCGTGTTGTCCATTACGGATGAGATCAGGAGGTAAGATGGAGGGAGAAAGATAGTCGGAGTATTATGTATACCAAAGGTTGCTCGGGTCAGGGGCGATGGTTCCGATGGAGTAAATGTCGTGAAGTAAATAAGAGGGTGATTGGATTCATTGTATGGTGATAAATATTTTAGAATCGGCGGGTGAAGTGGGTATTTCAGAAGCCAAACATGCCATGGTATCTACAAATTTATTAGTTAAATGAGAGACGATTTGAAGGTCATAACGGTCAAAGGTGGTCAAAAGTATGTCAACATGATGTTTATACTTTTGAAGTATTTCATTATGAAACTGGTATATACCATTGACTTGGTTTATAACCAATTGAGAATCACCAAAGATGTTGATTGATTTGACATCTAGGGCATAGACGGCTTGGAGACCTAGTACGAGTGCTTCGTATTTGGCAATATTGTTTGTACAATAAAAATAAAGTTTGAAAGACAAAGGCATGAGTTCACCATCAAGAGGAATGAGGATAACTCCAGCCCCACCCCCACGCCAACACTTAGAACCATCGAAGAAGAGTGTCATTTGGTAAGCAGGTTCATCTAGGGAGAGGGTAGCAATGGACTCATCTGGAAAGTAAAAATTAGAGGGTTGATCCCCGGAAATAGGTGCGTCAGCCAATTGGTTGGTGATAGCTTGGCCCTCAATGGAATTTTGATGGATGAATTTGAGGTCGAGGTTAGCCAAAAGCATAATCCATCATACGGAACACTGATTTTGATAAGGTTTGGCATACATGAAGTGTAGGGGGTCAGTGTTGGTTACAACATAGGTTTTGTGGTTGAGTAGGTAATGACAGAGTTTTGTGGCAACGAAAACTAAGGCTAAGAAAAGTTTTTCGGGATGGGTGTATGAGGTTTCATAGTCCAAAAGAATATGGCTTATGTAATAAACCACCTTCTCCCTGTGTTGTTCATCATGATGAGTGAGCATAGCTCCCAAGGAGTGATCGATAGCTGAGATATATAGGTATAAAGGTTGGTCATCTTTAGGTGGAACATGTACGGGTGGTTGGAGAATGTATTGTTTTAAGGCTTCAAAATATTTATGGCAGTCAGCATCCCATGTAAAGGAGACATCCTTCTTAAGTAGATGATGAAATGGTTGACACCGATCAGATAATTGTGAAATGAAATAGTGAATAGACTACAACTTACCTTGTAGGCTATGGAGTTGTCTAAGGTTAGTGGGTGGAGGCATTTCCAGAATGGCTTTAACTTTAGTAGGGTCAACTTCTATACCACATAGGGAAATGATAAATCCTAGGAGCTTTCCTAAGAGAACAACGAAGACACACTTCTTGGGTTGAAGGCAAACGCAATATTTAATGAGGCGGTCAAAAATGGTTTTGAGGACGGCAAGGTGCTCGAAGTGGCATTTAGATTTAGTGAGGAGGTCATCCACGTAATCTTCCAATATACGATGCATGATATCATGGAAGATATAAGTCATAACCCACTGATATGTAGAACCAGCATTTTTAGGCCAAAAGGCATTTCTCAGTAGCAAAAGGTCTCCCAAGGGGTGATGAACAAGGTTTTGTGTTGATCCTCTAGGGCAAGCAAGATTTGGTTATAACCCGAGAAGCCATCCCTGAGTGATAGCATCTCGTGACCAGTGGTAAGGTCAACCAGTTGGTCAATACCCGGTAGAGGCAAGTCGTCTTTTGGGAAAGCAAGGTTGAGGTCATGAAAGTTTGTGCAAATGCGGATTCCCCCTGTCACCTTGGTGGTAGGGAAAATGTTAGAAATCCAATGAGGATAATCAATGGGTAATATGAAGGAAATGGAAGAAAGCTCTGAAGTTCTTCTTTGACTAGAAGGGCAATGTGAGGGTGCATTTTCCTCATCTTTTGTTTGATGGGTTTGGCATCTAGAACAGTTACGATATTGTGGACCACTATGGTGGGGTAAATACTAGGCATGTCTACGTAAGACCAAGCAAAAGCATAGCTATGATCTTTGAGAAAAGAAGTGATGGCTTCCTGTTTAGTAGCATATAAAGATTGACCAATCTTTAGGATGTGCGGGTCGTCCTGAGTATGAATGATGATCTTGATATTCGATTCATTCAACATGGTTTGTGTCTCAGAGGGTAACGAACGATGAATATATGAGTCTTCTTCACCAATGTAGGTGATTATAGATTCATCATCCTGACATTGAACGGCGTTAATGGAAGGTGTATCATCATCGATCATTTCAGGATACATGAAGGGAAGAGAGGAAGGGGCCTCGCCCTCATGTTGATAAGTCAAAGGCCCTAAGGAAA
Source organism: Taxus chinensis (assembly GCA_019776745.2). Taxonomy (NCBI): domain Eukaryota; kingdom Viridiplantae; phylum Streptophyta; class Pinopsida; order Cupressales; family Taxaceae; genus Taxus; species Taxus chinensis. The sequence continues at coordinate 668,464,865 of CM034146.1, forward strand.
TGGTGTTTATGAAAAAAAACTTAGGAGGGATAGATTCAAGATCCATCGACTCCATCAGCGAAGGTGGTGATGAAGGTGGAGCAGGTGAAGAAGACAGAGAAGGGATGGTGTTCCCGATGGGTTCAATGCGGGCCTATTTGGTAGGTGGTTCAGGAAAGCTGATACCACTATGGTCGTTATGTTGGTGGGTGGTACATGGAATGATAGTATGGTGGCCTTACTTGTAAAATCCTAAACCAAAACCCTTACATGCACATCAGTGCAGGAAGGTGTGGGAAAAATGGCGATTGGTGAGTTAGTGGAAGTTAGTGGAAAATGGGTGAGTTTGTGACGGTGGTTTGGGTGTGTAAGTGGTAGTATCAAGTCCCCCATAGGTGAGACTGGTACAAAGATGAGGAGGACCATAAATGAGGTGTTCTCCTATGTGGTGATTGTAGCGAGGATGCTGGTGAAGACTTCCATACTCTTGTGGAGTAAGGAATGTGTTGACACTATATAAGCGATATTCTCCCAGAGTGAGGCATTGAAAAATGCCTTCCAAGGGATCAGTGGTTGGTATGTGGGTAGTTGGAATAGATGATGGGTCGGTGGTCAATGCAGAGGTGGAGCTAAGGGATTGGGAGGCCGATGGGTTGGCCGTGGAGGTTGTAGCAGCAATAACAATGGAGGAGGCGTGTTCGGTTGAGGTAGCGACTGTACTGGTAAGTGGAGGCATAGGTAAAGTGGTAGTGGTTGTGGAGGTAGATGCCTTAATGGGTATGAGAACATCATTAGGTCAATAGAGTATGTTGCATGTTTTGAAAGGTGATAAATCTGTTGGAATGGTATAGGTGTGTCCTTCGTGTTCAAACTTTACATAGCGATGAAAAGTGGAAGGAACGCAACCCATGACATGAATCTACAGTTTACCAAGTAACATGTTATATTGAAATTTCCCTTCTAAGACGTAAAATAGCTCTGGAACAGTGTAGGGGCCCACGTGAATGTGGAGGATGACAGTTCCTAGTGTAGAGGTAATAGAATCATTGAATGAATGCAACATCACGGGATGTTTATGCATGCAATTGTCATGTATGTGCATTTGAGTGAATGCATGGGATGAAATGATATTAATGCTAGCACCCCCATCAATCATTAAATTTCATACATGTATATCATTGATGTGGACATAAATGAAGAGGGCTGGATCAGGGTCATCTATTTGGTGTGGTGCAATCTCTTCCTCTTAGAAGCTAAGGGAGGCTATTTGGTGAGTAGGGTGAGGTGTGGATAAAGGTGGAAATTTGGTGAGAGAGGCTACATGATGGGGTGTGATAATAGAGGCTATGGGTGCAGGGTCATTGGGTAAAACCTCAATAGATTGAAGAACCTCCATGAGAGCTTGACGATGGGATTCCGAGGTTTGGATGGGGTCATATAGGGACATTTTGAGGGGAGATTGGTGTAATTGTTTGAGCATGGTGTGATGTGTGACCCCATTAGAAATAGTGTATGTGGGGCCGCGGATAGTAATTTTAGGTGTGGGTGCATATGGTATGTTGGGTATAGGATTGGTTGGTGGGTTAGTTGCCTTTTCCTTTCCTTTGTCTTTCTGAGCATGGGTAGTGACGTGGATCATGTTGATTTGAGGGGAGTTAGCAAAAGGAGAAGGTGTAGGGTGAGTGGTGTAATGACATGATGGGAAAAAACCTACTGGAGGAGAAAAACCTTGTGAGGTGAGCTGGGCACAACGACATTTAGGTGATGGTGTAGCAAGTTCTCTGATGCGAACCATGTTAATTTCAAATCTTGGAGGTGGCTCTAGGAACTTTCATGGGGAGGTCGTGGTTGTTGAGTGGGCAGTGAGGGAAGGAGTATGGGAATGGGTGTTGGTGAAGCAGGGTCCTCATCGAGAAGTCGTCATCGTCAAACTTGGCTTCTGGAGGACACAACTAGATAAGGAAGGTTTTCAAAGCCTTGCAGGTCTCCACATCGTTCCCTGACACATGATGGTAAGCACAAATTTTAGTGTCATCAAAGACCTCCCAAGGTCATGCCGAGACAGCTGGTGGGGATGGACTATACGCGGGATGCATACAAGCTAGTTAGGCAATCTTATGTCTTCGACGCGCACTAATGGAATTTGTGAATCTAAGGCAAAGAAGGCCCTCCTAACTTGAACTGGCGTGATAGATCAGTCGGCAAGGATGACTAATCGAAGGATCCAATCAATATCAAGCTCTGGCGTGATCCGATCTATAGGTTGTGGGATACGGGGAAAATGACCTGGAATTGTTTCGTGTATATCTCCAGATAGGTTCATAGGATGGATGATGGATATAGTGGATTCTATGGTCGATTCTCTGGTCTAGTCCAAAAATCTTTAGCTTTGTTAGCTACTATGTCTAACAAGGATAATTGTGTGATAATGATAGGTGGAAGTGGAGTGGATCTGAATACTGATGTGCGTAAACCAACATCAATGTCAGATTGCCCCGTGGGTCCGTTGGGTTGTGGGATTTGTGGATCACAACCGTAGATTCATGGTTGTTGTGGACCTTCAATGGTCATATGTAGAATCAATCTCTAATCCCTAATATCCAGTAGTCGTATGCTTTTTCGGCCTCTATATTTAGAATTGCAAGTTGTGTAATCTTCTCAGAGTACCTTACAGGCGTTCTGGCAACCTGAATTCTTAAGCCAATTTCTATGTTAGTGAGAATGTCTCTGGCATCTGGCTATGGGACCAAAGTGTCACAGCCAGATATTTGCTCTCTTTCAAGCCCTTCTACAGTCATGCAGATATTTGTCTAGGGTAATTTGTAGTTTGGCTAGTTTGACCAAAATGTGTGTGCTTGGTTGTCTTCTATGTTTAACCCTCTTCACTGTGAGATAATCTGTTGTAAGTCTACTGCTGTTCAGAAGAATTGGATTCTAAGATTCTTATCTATATCAGTTATTGCCGTAACGAGCTTGGGCTGAGGCACTATTGGCTCGAACACGTATTCTTTGGGATCCTTAGGTCCCGTGATTGTCATGCAAAAAGGAAATGATATAAAGCTAACTAATGACAGAATAAACTAACTATGTAGGATACATCTATGTATATTCTTCTATTTTTGTGTTTTTCTGATGAACTATTTGAACGAAATGTGAAAGAGCAACTATTTAAGATATTTAGAAATTGACAACTAAAATAATAATGAAATTAAAACAAACAAAGCAATCGAGTATAGCTACTTGCATGTGTAGTTGTAAATCTATTCTAAATAACCAGATAACTGATCTAATCTATTTGAAATACTCTCAATCCTACCTCAGAAGTGAGGAGCGAATCATAGTTTCTCAGAAACTATCAATCCCCACAACTTCCCCGGCAATATCGAAAGTGAGATTAACTTAAATGAAATGATTGAATACTCTATTTGATATGTTTTAACTAGTACTTTGAAAGCTTGAACCTGGATTTTGCAGAACAGTGGCGAATCCGATGGTGTGTGGCTTTGTCCTCTCAGTGAGATCTCCTCATTCGTTCGTGCTTACGTGAATCAAGAAAAGTGTGTGCTGTTAGCATCAACAGAAGTTGGTATCAAAATAATGGTAGCTTAGAATACAGACTGAATACAATGCGAGTAGGAGAGGGATAACGCAAGAGAATAGATCTTGGCTTATGTAATTCCTAGCGGGATTTATTGCGAGTCATACGACATAATATGTCCAAAACCTAAAACTAATCTTGTTTGATGAACAAGACCTGCAACTTTAATGGCTTCCTACTGAAAATCAAACTATCCTATTCTAATGAATTGCATGAAATAGTAACAACACTAGCACAAGAAGATTATGTTCCTTCCTCACAGCTAAACAACACTAACCATGCATGCAAAAAATAAAACTATGAATCCTAAGCAAAATTGAAAGGCTAAGATATTGAAATGAGAAATTGAGAGGCAAATTTGAGGGGCAAATTTGAGGGGCCATTTGCTTGAGCACAAGCTAGCTATTTATAGCATTCCCATTTACCCAAAGGTGAAAACCAAATTGAACTCTTCAACCATAAACAATGCCAAAACACTATTCCAGGGAACCAGAATCATAAATACAAGCAAAGGCGGTGAGAAAAGCCGGTAAACGTTGAAATTTTACGTGGATCGCGTTAAAAGAACATTCTAGAAAATGTGTGAAGGACCGCCGCCTAGGCAGGGCGGCAATTTCGTCACTGAAGACCAAAACGTAAAGAAAAGGAGGGGAGAAGAGAAAACAAAGCACGCGGGGGCTAAACGGGGCATGCAGGATGTTAACACATACTTGGAGAGCTTTTCTAGATCCCAAACACCTTGTAAGGATACCTGTATCATTATTGGGGCACGTGTAACTGTGTTCTGGCGGTGCAGTACCCTACAATTTTGGGTACGTACTTATTGCCCCCTCGGAGAAGCGTTTTAGCCATGAAGAGGCGTAAAACGGTGGGTCTGAGTATGGTGGTCCCGAAATGGGAAGTTAGAATTTATACCTAACATGTCCGTGTGTTGAAATGATGTTCTCCGAGATTCCCGCTACCTATAAAATGAAAAGAGGAATCAAGTGCAGATAGACAAAATAGATCGAAAAATAATACTAAAATAATATGAAATGAGGACGTACCATTTGTGCAGGGATAGGAACTTACCTCCGTCGGTGCTCCAAACCTACGAAAAGGGGCATTCAAAACAAGTCAGGATGCTATATATATAAAAGTGGGCCCATTTTCCTATTCATTTGCGCGTGTTGATTTTATTGATTCTGAGCTCTGGAACCCACAGTGATGGTTTCTGATGAGAGTATAGTCAAAATGTTCGGGACGAGATCGTGATCATGCCTTCATGAGCAGAACACTAACCTATGAGATCACAGGTTAGTTCTTCTCGATTTATTGTTTTTATCCCCAAAACGTTAAAATGATGAAATCTTTGTCAAGGGGGGATTATTTTTGAAAATGTCAGTTTTAATAGGGTTACTTAGGGGGGGCGCCTAATGGGTAGGATTTGTTTTGGTTAAAATAGTTGTTTTTTGTGTTTTTAGGTGTCATTTAGGGCACATGACCCACATGGAAATTCGGGACACGACCGTCGCCTTTAAGGTGGCGGTTACGGAACTACCGCCCTGCTCAGGGTGGCAGTTCTTCACAGAATGCTAAAAGAGTACTTGTTTGAAATTGTTTTTACGTTTTTAGCTTTCTTATATGTCTTAATGATTTTTCTAATGTCATTTTGAATACTAACTTACTCCTTTTGTATGTTTTTGGGTGTATGCAGGTGAAGGAGGAGTATATTAGATGGAGTCGAGAGAGAGAGAGTGTGATTGGCTTCCAGTAGTATTGGATGCACTTTCTCAAGATGAGCAGAACACTCTTCAGAGGGCCGGTATATTGCATATATCACGGGTCCCGCATGTTGCACCTTCTAGTCACATACTTTGTGACTTGTTTTCACATTGGGATGCTGATCAGAACACTTTCCAATTTCCAGGAGTCAGGGGTGAGTGGACCATTACTTTGGAGGATGTTTACCACATCCTAGGGGTCCTGATCATCGGGAAATGGCTCACACTTGAGACAGCAGGGTCATGGGCTCAGATAGCATAGTGGGCTTCATATATGGGAGACGTAGTCATCTCCACTGGTTCGAAGAAGGGGTTGAGGGTCCGATCTATTCCTAGCCTGCCTATCCCCTTGATTCACTGGGCCATTATGGGGATCCTTTCCTCGAGATTGATCGGGGACAAGGGAGGAGACACTTTACTTTATTGCTGGTCCCCCATCATTACACAGATTGAGGGACATGGCTGGATTTACACCTAGGAAGCCAACATTCTTGGGACCACTTATCATGAGCTGTACCAGGTGGTTCGTTTACAGGGGCAATCATTGAGCCATTCGACCCTAGTTATGAGCTAGGTCTATAAGTGTTTCATCCCCTATGGGAGAGGTGTAGAGGTGGCAGATCCCGGAGCCATGAGGGAAGCCAGATGGACAGATATGTCAGTGCTTAGAGCACCCCACCAGCCAGTTGTCTCCTTGACTACTGATGATATGGAGGCCACACCCTATTAGGCCATGGCAGGGTTATGGGGTGAGGAGGCCCTTACTTTGATCTCTTGCTCTACCACAAGGCAGCTTGTGGACAAGACGGGGAAGGTGGAGACACATGCTTTTTCTCGAGTGCCTCAATAGTTTGGCCTTCCTTACATCGATATGCTTCCCCCAGTGGTGCCAGTGTTTAGATCGGTCCAGGAGGCTAGAGGAGGTCCTAAAGGCCGGGGTTGGACAGTTGTTACCCCTGGCATCCCTATTGCAGCCAAATAGGTGGTACGTGCTCGAGGGAGAGTCGGTGCTCCTCAGGAACCCCTACTTTAGATTTCTACCGGTCCCACCCACAGTAGTGACAACCCCATTGATATAGACTCTGAGTCCGAGGAGTTCAAGGGGGGAGAGACAGAGGAGGAGACCAAGGCTGAGGTCAGTGAGTCGAGTGGAGAAGAGGATAGTTATCCTAAGTGGCATGACACTCAGGATATCTTACAGGCGGAGAGGGCGGAGTAGAGTGTGGAGAGGGTGACCCTAGCTTCAGAGGAGCCACTTTCTCAGGGCTTGGGTGGAGAGGATGAGTCCGTAGTAGGATGTTATGTGGCCCCAGGAACAGGAGGAGCGCATCAGTCAGTGGTGACATCTGTGGTAGGTGCTGACCCTAGAGATCCATCTTGGAGGCCTGGAGATCCGAGTTGAGTTATCATCCTTATCTTTAATGTTTGTTTTTAGCTATGATTTTATTAGTTTCTATCTCTCCTTTTTTTCTTGTTTCTATCTTTTGATTATTTCTAATTCATTTTCTCCTTTTCTTACAAAGACTGTTAATGAGTGGCGAGACCTGATTCACCGGGTATGCACTGATACCTTGATGATCCCCATGGAGAAGACCTGTGCGGAGTTATCCGTGGATGAAGGGGAGCCCTCAGCAGCTGGTAGGCATACCGACATTTTTTCCCCTATCTGGCATGTGGCCAGGATGGTGTCTACCCTCCGTACCGAGTTGGCAGGATACATGACAAGCAGAGCACCTGATGAGGAGTCACTCTCATGGCGAGGCCGCAGCTGCTCCTCAGGATCATGATCCCTCCGTGCACTCAGAGCGCCGGTGTAGCCGGAGTCCTAGACACGGGCGTGCACCTTTGGAGGGATCTCATAGGGGTTGAGAAGCCACTTGGCTCTCTTAGATTATTTGTATGATGTATTTTGTATTTCCCAGGCTCTTTGAGCGTTTTTGACCATGCTTAGTGCATGATGGCATTATACAGGAAACGTTGATTATATATATATATATATATAGATATTCTTTTTGGATCAGACTCTTGGTATCTATGTTTTTGTGATTCATTTCCACATGTAAACTAGAATTTGGTTTTTATATGCTTTTCAGAATGTGTGCAAATGGAGAACAAAAGATACAAATGCTTTCTTTCTTTTTGTATTTTGTGATGCTGATATATGATAATGTAGACACAATGTGATCTTGAACTTTAGTTTCTATAAGCAATTTTTCGGTACTTCATATTTGTTTTGACAAAATGAGATGATAAACTGGTATGATGAGCAGATGAACTTGCCCCATTCCTAACTCCACGTAACTAGTAAGATGCGAGGGCTCATCACTGAGAGCTAGAAAGGGAACAAGCTATGAAATTTTTTGAATGGTAGTGATGAGAGATAGACAAAGATTTGGTGGAACCAAATTAGGATGCTACAAACTTACTCTACTCGAGTGACTCCATAGTCTAGAATGCTACTTGCTTTGTGGTTTATCTAGACTTAGATCCGTAGATGGCCACATGGTAGACAAAATCTGGTTTTTGGGGTTTTGAGCTCTCTTGGAATTTTGGACACCTAATTCATTTGTTTTTGACTCAAGATTTCAAAGGTTCATTTGAATTGTTTTCTTATGACCTTCAACGTTTATTTTTCAAGAGGACCCCCTACACCTTGCCCCATGTTACTAGTAAGAAGCGTGGGCTTATCACCATGGACAAGGTACAGGTGAGTAAGGGCATTCCCATCCTTTCCCAACCCTACGTCACTAGTAAGAGACGCAAATTCATCACCGAAGGTTGGTAGGGCAAGGAAATGTGTAAAAATAAAATTTTCTGTTTGATCTACATTTGATTTATATATTTGAGAAAAATGTCAATATGTTCTTATTTCCAAAGAGATATGCATACGGGATAGATGTGACACGATGAATCTTCTAGAACAGACCATAGGCAAGACACCTATCCTAGGAAGAGACCAAAAGTGAGAACAAGCATGTAGACCTTGGTATGGTTACCGTTAAGACTTTGTCATATCTAGCTTTATTTGATGAGATGATTTAGAAACAGGTGATGTGATTATGAAAGTGAAGAAGTATGATTTGCATGATTATGTCAATACCATCAGAAGTTTGTAATGAATTTCTTTGAGAATAAGTTCCTTGATCACAAAATTGTACGAAACAAGTGGACAAAATGAACCTAACTACATGAAGATGCAATGTAGATATAATTATACAAATAGTGCGGGTTGCTTATGCATAGAATCGTTTAAGATGCAAGGAATTGACTGTTTCATTGAATTCCTCGCCTTCCAATGTACATAAGAGATATGCACCATTTCCATAGTCTTTCGTGACTCGGTATGGGCCCAACCATTTGGGCCAGAATTTCCTTCCTTCACCGGTCTTTTTTTCAATCCGGTTGTCTAGTCTTAGAACTAGATCTCCTTCATATATATCTCGTTCATAGACCTTTTTGTTATACTGTCAGCACATCTGGTCAGCATAAACTCTATGCCGCTGTTTAGCGTCTAACCTGGCCTCATCTATGCTTTCTAGTTGGGAGAGATGTGCTTCTCTATAAGCGTCTTCATCCAGAATCCCTTATAATGAGATGCGGAGACTGGGTATTTCAACCTCAAGTGGGAGAACTACTTCTGCTCCGAATACCAATGAGAAAGGAGTTTCTCCTGTGGGTGTTCTTATTGAGGTTCGGTGGGCCCACAAGGCCGGGTATAACTTTAAATGCCAATCTCATTTATTTTCTTTTACCGTTTTAAGGAGAATAGCTTTTAATGTCTTGTTTGTTGCTTTAGCCTGTCCATTGGCTTGAGGGTAATATAGGGAGGCTGTATGATGGTTTATTTTAAATTTACTACATAGCTCACGAACTTCGTCATTCTTAAAAGAAGTGCCATTATCTGAGATAATGATTTGTGGGACACCGTACCTACAAATGATCTGGTTCAAAATGAACTTGGTGATCACGGCACCTGGTACAGTGGTAAGAGGCATAGCCTCTACCCATTTAGTAAAATACTCGGTGGCTGTGATTATGAAGTTATGGCCATCTATAGACAAGGGAGAGAATTTCCTTATCAAATCTAGGCCCTATGTAGAAAAGGGCCATGAAGTTGCGATTGGTTGTAGAGCTTGTGCCAGCATGTGAATTTTGTGGGAAAATTCTTGGCATTTATGACACTTGCGTACAAACTCTACTGCGTCGTGCTCTAGAGTGGGTCAGAAATAGCCCATCCAATGTATTTTGTGAGCGGTGGCGTGACCACCGAAGTGGCCTCCACATATTCCACTGTGAGATTTGTGGAGAATCTTCTTGGATTCTTCTATGTCAACACACCTTAGAAGCATTCCATCGAAAGCCTTACGATAGAGCACTTGTTCTATAATAACGTATTTAGCTACAATAATGCATAACCACCTTCTTTGTTGTGATGTAGCACCTTTTGGATATGCATGGCCTATGATATAATTAATAATATTAGTATACCAAGGACATTCAGAGATGGGAGGTCTAGTTTCGACGTAATATATGCATTCATCGGGAAAATCTAGATCTACTAGATCTCCTCCTTCCAACGGGTTATCAGCCAGCCAATCTGCAATGATTTGTCCCTTAACGGACTTCTGGTTTACAAAAGTTAATTCGAATTCACCCATTAAGGTTATAAAGCGTCTAGCCTTTTTAGACAAAGATCCTTGCGTGAGAAAAGTTCATAAATGGTCTATTTTTACAATGACCCTTGTTTCTTGATTGAGCATGTAATGTCTTAAGCGTTTGGTTGCGAATACTATGGCAAGGCATTCTCACTCTGCTTGCGTATAACGTGTCTCATAATCGAGTAATGTTCGGCTAATAAAATAGATCGCATGTTCTCATTTGTCATCATCTTCTTGGGCTAGCATGCAGGCTAGCGAGACATTGGTAGCTCGTGAATATAAGATTAAAGGGCGGTCTAGCTTAGGAGGCATTAGCGTAGGTGGTGACAACAAGAAACACTTAACTACTTTGAAATCCTCATTGCAGTCTTTGGTCCAATCGATACTGTACTCTTTCTTGAGTAGATTGTTGATTGGATGAATGGAAAAGCTTAAATCTGGGATGAATCTTCAGATTGCACCGAGTTTCCCAAGAAACGACCTGATTCCAGATTCATTCGATGGTGGGATCATTTCAAGAACAACCCAGATTTTAGCTGGGTCTACATCGATCCCTTGCGACGATATAATGTAACCTAGGAGCTTCCCTCCTATCACACCAAAGACACATTTTTCTTGCTTTAATGTGACTCTGTACTCTATCAAACGTGAAATAATGATGCAGAGCACTTCCGGATGATCACAACACTTCCTGGCCTTGGCCAATAAGTCATCTACATAGGATTCCATGATTTTGTGAATAAGATCATGAAATATGTATGTCATTTCCTGCTGGTATGTAGCGCCAGCGTTCTTGAGACCGAATGGCATAACAGTGTAGCAATAGGTTCCCCAAGGAGTTATAAACGTGGTTTTGGCTTGGTCTTGTTCAAATATTCTGACTTGATTGTATCCTAAGAATCCATCCATGAGAGACAAAATCTCAAATCTAGCTGTTGCGTCAATGATGACGTCTATGGATGGTAACGGGAAGTCGTCCTTAGGGCACGCCTTGTTAATGTCTCAGAAGTCTATGCAGATGTGTATCTTCCCATTCTTTTTTAGAACGGGAACGATATTAGATACCCACTGAGAGTAATCAACTGGTTTGATGAATCCTACTTGGAGGAGTTTCATTACTTCTTCCTTTCACCATGAGAGCTACCTTGGGTTTCATTGGTCTCGATTTTTGTTTAATTGGCTTTGCATCTGATTTGGTGACGAGGTTATGTACTGCGATGTGTGGTGCAACCCCTGTCATTTCTTTATAATTAAATGCAAAATCCTTCTGATGTTCTTTGAGGATTCGAGTGTGTATTTCTATTTCTTCTAGAGTTAACGAAGATCCTAGTTTTAAGATCTTTGGTTCTTCTTCCGTTCCGATGTTAATATCAATCGTTTCTTCGATTAAAGAAGTGTTACCTTCTTCAAACTCAGGCGGGGCTGGAGGTAGTTCCAGATCTTCTCCATTCTCTACCGCATATATGTCGAGTTCCTTTTGTGGGGGAAGCTCTATCATGGGATTTCCAAAGTAAGAAGACGAATGTGGGATTAAAGAAAAATCTACCACGTGATGGGTGAGATGTAACGCTGCATAGGTGTTTAAGTAATCAAGAGTAGCTCTATCACTATCAACGTGATCTAAGCTAGTAGATTTGTTCTCAGCTATGTTCATTAAAGAGGGTTTGACATTTTCTTCACTAATGGTTTAGTGCGAAGGGATACCATGAAATGGGTGTCCTCCAACTCACTGCTTGGAGTGAAACGTGAAGCTGAGGTTGCTATCAAATATGTGAGAAGATTTTGTTCTCATGGGATTGCTTCAATTGATATGAAGTCAAACTCTTTGCTCAAATCTAATACTGCTGTTTTGTAGAGCTGTAAGTGTTCAACTCTAGTCTCATACACCTCAGAGACTTGGTTTGCTATTAATTGAGAGTCTCCTAACACCCTGATGTCATTAACACCGAGCCTTTTAGCTAGGATGAGGCCAAGGAGGAGGGCTTCATACTCAGCACCGTTGTTTGTACATTCAAAATTTAGTTTAAAGGCGAATGGTAGGATTTTTCCTTCGGGTGAAGTAAAGATCACACCTGCCCCAGCCCCATAACGACATCTAGCTCCATCAAAATGAAGAGTCCAATATTTAATTGGGAAGATGGACGTTGGGACATTTGTTTACGTCTATTTCGTCTACTTTGGTTACTTCTACCATGTAGAGTTCTTCTGCTGGAAGAAAACCAACTCCTAGGGTATATCCCATGCCTACAGAATCAAATGGCAGGAAAATTGGTAGATCCTGTTCTAACAATTCGACAATTTTTTTGCCATAGTTCCTAATGATACTATTTCTACAGTGTTAGCCTCTTCCTTGAGGGCTGGGATATTCTTGATTAGGTTCATAACTTCTAACTCTGTTGTAGGTACCAACTTTCCTTCCGGTTTCGAGTCGGTTGGCTTGTTAAGTTGGTTTGTTGGGAGTTCAAACTCAGAGTGAACACCTGGTCTTTTCTTCAGGTCTGCTAGGTGTATATTGAATGGTTTCGGATCACCTTTTGCTATGAATACCTTTCCTAAGTGCAAGAATCTTACTTCTTGAAATAATGTAGAAGGGATTGCCTTCATATGGTGTATCCACGGTCGGCCGAGGATCATATTATAGTTGGTTTCCCGATCTATAATATAAAACTCAGTTAGGATTGTTTTGGGTCCTAAGGTGACTGGTAGTATTATAGTCCCAATTGACATGGCTTTAAGGCTATCATAGCCTCTTAGCGTATTCCGAGTCGTGGAACAATTTGTTTCTCCATACCCTAGCTTTTGAAGGAAAGAGAAGGGGACTATGTTAACTGCTGCCCCATCATCAACCATTGCACATTTAACGTAATTGTTATAAACCCACACTTGTAAATGTAAGGTTGGATCACCTCTACATGTAATCTCAACGTCTGTTGGCATTTTGTTTATTTCGAATATAAACTCGGTATCCCTATCCGGCTGCCCCGGAGGGTGGATATCAAAGTCTATATGGTTTACCTGTGTTTCGGGAGGTGGAGTGATGTTAATTAAATGACCTAAACCTAATGCTTCTAAAAGAGCAGCCCTGTGGGCAGGAGAGTTCTTCAGTAAGTCCAAAAAGGAGATGTGAGAGAAGGTCTTTGTTAGGTCATTAATTAAATCATAGGCACCTACGGGTTTTACTAATATTTGTTGGATGTTATCTACCTCTAGTGGGTAACTTGGATTTGGCTGAGAGGAATACTCTCCTGTCCTTGTTACAGCTTCTACATGTAGTTCAGTGTCTAACTCCACTAAACTGACTATCTTGGGTCGTGGCTGACTTCCTAATTGTGGTGCAACAGGTGGATTTAGTGAAGTCGAGGCTTCATGATCATTGTTTCCTGTCATTATACCTTTGTTCATCCCATTTGGATTTAATTTGTTGTTATTGTGATTTGGGAGCAGATTGTTGAAGATCTTGAGGGGTGCATTTTGAGGGGAAACTGCCCCTGTAAAAGTATTTGGCGCTGGTGATGCAGGATCTGCCAAGAACATATCTATGAAAAGTTGTCTTTGTTCCTCTGGAAAACGTTGCATGAACTTATTGTAATCACAACACGTTCTAGTGTCATGGCCTCAAATTTTGTGGAAACCACAATACGAGTTAGGATTGTAATTCCTAGGTTGTTGGTTTGGCGCATATTGTGGTCCAAAACTCTGATTAAACCGTTGACCATTAGGATTTTGCATTTGTTGTCTTTGGTTTTGGTTTTGGTTCTGATATCCAGTTGAATTTTGACTTGGACCGGTGTGTCTGGGTCTGCCTTTGTTGTTGTTGTTGTTGCGGATGATTAAAATCCACTGTATTGATTGTCAGGGTAAAGTTGTTTTTGTTGATTGTTAATCGGCGGTGGAGCATTTACAACATTTATTTATTTTTTTGGTTGGTTACTCCATCTGTGGTTATGCCATGATTTTTGTTAAGGATTTTAGGTCCTTGATTGATGTTTGTGGTAGTAGGATAAGTCGTAGTATTCTGGCTGGGGGTGATTAGCCTCCCATTTGTTCCATACATCTTGCGACCGCTATTTATTGCCGCTTGATCTATTCGGAGAGCGCTCTCAAGTACTTCATCGTAAGTCCTTAGTGGGAACTTCTGGACTTCTTCCTTTACCTCTCTGCTGAGAGAATGAAGGAATAAATCACATAGTTCCATTTGGTCCATATTTGGAGCACTTGCCGAAGAATAAAGGACTGTACGCCATCTTTGGATGAAGTGAGCAACAGATTCATTGTGTTCTTGTTTAATGTGCAAGAACTCCTTGATTCCTATTCTCAACAGTTTGTTCATGTCAAATGCCTTGATGAACTCTGAAACGAGTTGTTTAAATGAATGTATGGAAGCTTCAGGTATTCTGTAATACCAATCGAGGGCAATGCCCTCTAACATTTTGGAAAATATTTTAGCAACAACCCCATCCCAAGGGAGCAGTTCTCGAATAGTTGTGGCGTAGGCCTTGATATGTGCATTCGGGTCTCCTTCCCCTTTATATTTGGGAAAATCAGGAAGAGGTCTTGGAAGCATGATGCTTCGTATAGTGAAGTCTAAGGGTTCTTTCAAATATTCTGAATAAGTACCTATCGCATAGGTTTCGACCATCGATGGTGCCTGCTGAGGGGGTGGAGGTGGGATGGTTTGTTGGTATGGCATGGCATATGCATTTGCAGGGGCATAAGGCAATCCCTGTGGTTGAGTGAACATGCTGAGAGAAGAGAACATATCTCCTTGTGGTGATTTGGAATATATGTTCAAGTATGGAGGAGTATTGCCCAGGAATGGATTATTTTGTACTAGACTGGGAGGTGTCATATTTTCCACCGGAATGGTGTTAGAAAATGTGGTTCTAGTTGGGGTTTGTTGCAAATACTGAGGAGGCATGCCCAACGTTCCTATTCCTGTGAGGAGGTCTACTTGGTTGGGACGATGCGGAGGATTGGAATTTCCTACCTGCATGAATTGAGAATTTTGACTTGCTTGAGAAAGTTCTAACCCTCTAACTTTTTCTACTAAAGTTGAGATGACTTCATTTGGTGAAGTCACCGTATTTTTCCTTAGTGGCATTTGTTGTATATCCTGAGGTTGTATAGGCATGTGGTACCCCGCTATGAACTAATTGTTTCCTTGCCAAGTTTCACCGAGGGCATTTCCCATAGGTAGCGGCATGGAGGTGTTTTCTTGAAACGAGACCTTGGGTTGTGTTTGTAAACTTCCTATAGGAAGGTACATACTCTGAGAGCGTTGTTCATTCCTGGCATAATGCACTGAATGTTCATCATCTAAAAATGGATATGGATCTGATTGTCTACTAATTTACGGTCTAAGCAATACCTGAGGAGATGAACCAATTCTCTTGTAAACGTCATGGCATTTGAGCCTGAAGGCTCTGGGTGTTGTGTTTGAGCGAGCTGATCCAACTCCTCTATTTGGAAAGAAGAACTATATCTAGTCCTTGGGGGCAGAGTTTGTGTTGACAATTGGTTAGTTGAATAGTTGTCACCCCATGCTGAGAGCGAGGGTGATGGTTGTCTATTCAGTTGATCGTAATATGCTTCAAGACCTAGGAGAGGTCTGCCATATGCATCGAATCTTGACATATTCGGGGGGTATATGAATACCCCAGAATAATGGGAAAGAGCGAAGGTGGATGGAAGAAATATGAAACACTAAATGGGGAAAGGTAAAAGGGAAGAAACTGTTCCATTTCACAGTTCACCAATTTTGTGGGTGAAGCTGATGTGAAGGCTAACGAGGCGGAAAGATGAAAAATATACAATGAGATGAACAAGTAGAAATATGACTCCGAACCAGAAAGTGTCTGTTCACGTCAGGTTCACCAATTTTGTATGATGGAAAAGTGACAAGCGAGCATGGGAATCTACAAGTAACTCTTCCTCGCACCTGACCTCCCGAGGTCATGCCGAGACAACTGGTGGGGATGGACTATACGTGGGATGTAGACAAGCTAGTTAGATAATCTTATGTCTTCGAATGCGCACTAATGGAATCTGTGAATCTAAGGCAAAGAAGGCCCTCCTAACTTGAACTGGTGTGATAGATCGGTCGGCGAGGATGACTGCTCGAAGGCTCCAATCAATATCGAGCTCTGGCGTGATCCGATCTATAGGTTGTGGGATACGGGGAAAATGACCTGGAATTGTTTCGTGTATATCTCCAGATAGGGTCATAGGATGGATGATGGATACGGTGGATTCTATGGTCGATTCTCTGGTCTAGTCCAAAAATCTTTATCTTTGTTAGCTTGCTATGTCTAACAAGGATAAATTTGTGATGATGATAGGTGGAAGTGGAGTGGATCTAAATACTGATGTGCGTAAACCAGCATCAATGTCAGATTGCCCCATGGGTCCATTGGGTTGTGGGATTTTTGGATCACAACCGAAGATTCATGGTTATTGTGGACCTTCAATGGTCATATGTAGAATCAATCTCTAATCCCTAATATCCAGTATTCGTATGCTTTTTTTTGCCTCTATATTTAGAACTGCAAGTTGTGCAATCTTCTTAGAGTACCTTACAGGCATTCTGAGCAACCTAAATTCTTAATCTAGTGTCTATGTCAGTGAGAATGTCTCTGGCGTCTGGCTGTGGGACCAAAGGATCACAACCAAATATTTGCTCTCTTTCAAGCCCTTCTACAGTCATGTGGATATTTGTCTAGGGTAATCTGTAGTTTGGCTGGTTTGACCAAAACGTGTGTGCTTGGTCGTCTTCTATGTTTAACCTTCTTAACTGTGAGCTGATCTGTTGTAAGTCTGCTGCTATTCGGAAGACCTAGATTCTAAGATTCTGATCTATATCATTTATTGCCATAACGAGATTGGGCTGAGTCACTATTGGCTCGAACACGTATTCTCTAGGCTCCCTAGGTCCCATGATTGTCATGCAAAAAGGAAATGATATAAAGCTAACTAATGACAGAATAAACTAACTATGCAGGATACATCTATGTATATTCTTCTATTTTTGTGTTTTTCTGATGAACTATTTGAACGAAATGTGAAAGAGCAACTATTTAAGATATTTAGAAATTGACAACTAAACTAATAACAAAATTAAAACAAACAAAGCAGACGAGTATAGCTACTTGCCTGTGCAGTTGTAAATCTATTCTAAATAACTAGATAACTGATCTAATCTATTTGAAAGACTCTCGATCCTACCTCAGAAGTGAGGAGTGAATCATAGTTTCTCAGAAAACTATCAATCCCCACAGCTTCCTTGGATATATTGAAAGTGAGATTAATTGAAATGAAATGATTGAATACTCTATTTGATATGTTTTAACTAGAACTTTGAAAGCTTGAACCTGGATTTTGCAGAACAGTGGTGAATGCGATGATGTGTGGCTTTGTCCCCTTAGTGATATCTCCTCATTCCTTCATGCTCACGTGAATCCAGAAAAGCATGTGATGTTATCATCAACAGAAGTTGGTATCGAAATAATGGTAGCTTAGGATGCAGAATGAATACAATGCGAGTAGGAGAGGGATATCGCAAGAGAATAGAGCTTGGCTTCCTAGCGGGATTTATTGCGAGTCATATAACATAATATGTCCAAAACCTGGAACTAATCCTATTTGATGAACAAGACCTGCAAATTTAATGGCTTCCTACTAAAAAATCAAACTATCCTATTCTAATGAATTGCATGAAATAGTAACAACACTAGCACAAGAATATTATGTGGCTTCCTAACAGCTAAACAACACTAACCATGAATGCAACAAATAAAACTATGAATCCTAAGCAAAATTGAAAGGCTAAGCTATTGAAATGAGAAATTGAGAGGCAAATTTGAGGGGAAAATTTGTGCAACCATTTGCTGGAGCACAAGCCAGCTATTTATAGAATTCCCATTTACCGAAAGGTGAAAACCAAATTGAACTCTTCAACCATAAACAATGCCAAAACACTATTCCAGGGAACCAGAATCATAAATACAAGCAAAGGTGGTGAGAAAAGATGGTAAACGTTGAATTTTTACATGGGTCGCGTTTAAAAGAACATTCTGGAAAATGCGTGTGAAGGACCACGACCCTGAGCAGGGCGGGTGGTTGTAGGACCGCCTCCCTGCTTGGGTGGCGGGTCACGAGACCACCACCCAGGCAGTGCGGGCGGTTTCGTCACTAAAGACCAAAACGCATAAGAAAAGGAGGGGAGAAGAGAAAACAAAGCACGTAGGGGCTAAGCGGGGCATGCGGAATGTTAACTCATACTTGGAGAGATTTTATGGATCCCGAACACCTTACAAGGAGACCTATATCATCATTGGGGCACATGTAACTATGTTCTGGCGGTGCAGTACCCTACAGGTAAGTGCAGCAAGTTGGGGGACAATTAAGTGGACATCAAATCCAGAATTTTACATTAAAAATAGGAAAACATCAAATTTAGTCTTCCGCGGACTTAAAACATGCCAAAAAGTTAAAAATATGTCATAAAAATGGTACCATCACATAGGAGATACTGTTAGATTTGTAGAAATATTGATTTTAAAGTGAATAGAATAGGATAAATATCATTTTATAATTTTTTACTAATAGTAGGTCTTTAAGACACTTTTTCTAATGAATGTTTATGTCTACATTTAAGGCTACAAATTTTGTTTCACTTATCAGAATGTGATAAAACTTATACCATCCCAACTGTTGTGAAATTATATACATGTTCAAAAAAAAAATATTTGATTTTAATATTTTTTCATGAAGTTATGGCGGGAAAACGGAAAGTGCTATGTTTTCTTTATTTTTTCAGACCACTTTCATGAAAAAAAGTCATAAAAAATAAAATATTGCTCAAAAAAATACAAATTAAAATCTATCCTAAGATAGATAGTGGCATCTAACTTCTCACCAAAAGAGAAAAATATATATCAATTTTTGGTCATCCAAATCGCGGACAAACAGACTACAATCGTATATGTGTTTTTTTAAAAAATAACCAAGCCATTGAATTTTGAGTGTTTAATATAGCTAAACTTGTCCTTTTAAAAAAAATTGTATTTTAGAAACTAGATTCTGAATGCTACGATTCATATTAATATAATTTTTTCTAATTTTGAGTGTATGTATTGCTAATAATCCCTACAAGTTGATATTATGTTGTTAAGATCTATGGATAAATGAGCCAACAGTGTATAGGGAATTAGCCCCTCTTTGAGTCAGCAAAGCGAAACTGATTTATTGCTATTCTACCAGCAGGAATCTGTGCAAGTCTCACAATATTCTGCCTTCGGGGGTTTGGGATCTCATCCCAGTAGGGGTGTTTCCAACTGCGAAAAGAAAGGAATGAAAGAGAGGATGAAGAAAGATCAGATCCGAAGGAAGAAAAGAAATGAATTCCAAAGTAGAAAGGTCAGAGGGTTTATGTTTTGGGATTGGTAGTAAATAGAGCCAAACCTACTTGCATAAACGAGCAAAGCAATACTGATGAATAAATGAAAATAAAACAGAAGTAGATCCAACAGAACAAACACACAGATCTAACGTAAGAAAGATCTAATGCAAATAACACATGTATTCAGCACAAAGTCTAAATATTGTATTAATAATTCTTTCTGTTACAAAAAGCTCAAAGTCTTTTCTTCCTCACTTCTATTTTTCATCTAAAAGATATCCACCCTCCAAATACAACAAGTATTGGAGTATTTATAGAAGAAGGAGAGAAAAGAAGGCAAAAAGGAGCCAACCACCTATTTACAAAATATCTACAAAAATATCCCAAAGTCATGTTGACTTTTGACAACTTGATGGATGACATCATCCCATGGTGCAACATGGATGATGTCATCATTTGTGCCAACATACTCTAGATATTTACAAAAAGGAAAGCCGAAGAGAGAGAGAGAGAAGAAAGAGAAGTTATTCATCGTCGTCGTCCTGTGGCCGAAAGGGGGTAGCCTGCTTCTGCTGCTGCTCAGGTGACGAGATGTGGAATTGGGCACGATATTCCATGAACTTGCTGATCATGGGCTCTAGTTGATCCTGGGAAGGATCCTTGTGTCACTCGCTGATCGCCTCGCAAGTCTCCCGCTCGTCTATGAGCTTCTCTGGGAGTTTGGAATATTCTTTCTCTGCTTCTATTAGGAACCCGATGAAGTCCCGACAGGCCAGCAGGTTATTGATGGACTCTGCGTCAAAAGCGACCTCTAGCCCCAGCCCTTGCGAAATGATCTCCTTGAAGATCTGGATGGTTTCATCAACTTTCCTTAAGGTGAAGGAAGGAGTAAGCAACCCTGGAGACATGTTGAGAACGATTTGTTCCATTTGGTGCATCGCGTCCAGGGCTTCTTCCTTTACCTTATCGATCTTTTCAAGGACGAATTCTAGTTGATCCATTCGGTAGTCCAGAGTGGAAATGACTTTATTGAGGGCCCTGGGATGACCGAAAACACCGAACTTGACCAGATCTTCGACTGAACAGTCAAACATTTGTTGAAAGGTCTCATGCTGCAGCCTAGCATGGTCCAGCTCTTCTGATATGGGTCCCGCTAACGCTTGGAGCTCTTTATTCACCTTGTTGATGTTCAGATACAAATCAGAGAACTTGGTGATTACTTTTTCACTGTCCTTGAGGATCTGGCTCCTCCAAGCGGAAATGGCCATGCCCTGCTCGCCGATCTTTGCATATTCATTAATTTTATCCTGGCTCAGAGGCACAGGAGTCTCGGTGGTAGTTGTGGGAGGTGCACTGCCCATCTTCTGTAAGGCTTGGAGCAGATGTTTATTTTGCTCTTTCAATAGCCTTTTCTCTTCTTTTTCTTCTTGAAGCTTCTTGCAGAGGGCGTCAACTACAGATAGGGCCTCTCCCTGAAGGCTTTCAGAAGACGTACCCATTGTGACTTGAGTCACTGTATAATCTGTGGGAGACAGATCCTTTTTATCCTTCAGAGGATTGGGGTATGCGATCTCCATTACCCTCTCTCCCGAAGCACTCTGAGAGAAGCGTGTGACGGGCTTCTGCTTCTTTGCCCCTTTAGACGGGATTACGGAAAAGTCCATCGGAGCGATGGGAACTTTCCTTTTCTGTTGACTTAAGTGCTGGGAGATCCAGGCTGGACTTATGGGAGAAGGGCCAGAAACAGAAAAGGGGGCAGCTGCAGTAGTAGAAGGGAAAAACGTGGAGACACTTGGAGGTGGCATCGAGAGGGAGGCCGAGGAAGTGCTCACGGGAGGAAGAGATACTGCAGGAGAGGAAGACATAGGAAGGGAAGGGAGCTCAGAGATGAGGGAAGAAATGGAGGGGGACAGGTCCGCGAGAGAAGAGAAGATGGACGAAGAAGCGGGAGGAACAGTAGAAGAAGGGGGAGAGGACACGACCAAAGGAATGGTCGCTTGAGTCACTCGAGGAGGGGAAGGAGGAGAAGAAGAAGGGACAGAAGGGACCTCGGTTGTTGCAGCAGTGGCGACATCCTGAGTGGATGGGCCTATTGGAACATCTTCTTCCGCTTCTTTCTCTGGAGAAGCCAGAGTTACAACTTGTTCGGGTGCAGCGGAAGGAGGACTTTCAGGAGCTTCCTCTTGAGTGGTGCTGGATTCACCCTCTTTGCTTTTTCCTTTGCCTTTAGGCTGCTGTTTTGATCGAGGAGGTGCGTTACCCAATGGAGAGGTTGTGAAATCGACTCCGAGGTAGATGAGTCCGTTCATTCGGCACCAATGCTCTGTTCTGCGCAGAGTTTCCTTGACCCTTTCCTCAATTGTCTGAGGTGCTTTGGTTCTATCAATTATCGCGAAAGGCCAATCGTCCCCACCTGTGTCAAGATATACTTGATCCACTTCCTCCTCAGTAGTTTGGTAGCCTTTGGGGACGATGGCTACCCCATACTGGATGATTTCTGCTAATGCCAAGCGAGAATGGTCCTTCCTCCTGAGCTCCACCTCATGATATAGGTCAATGTAGATATCCTCGATCTGAGGGATGTGGATCGGATCAAGCTTAGCCCTAGGCAGACAATTTCTCGGGTCGAAGGTGGGCCTTGCTGGGAAGTCATGTTTCAGATTCAGTAGCTCCAGCTCTGCAAACATGTCTTTTGCCTTGTGGTGAGTGAGACATGTATATCTACCCACTGTGAGGGGGAAAGGAGTTCCACCCTTCTTTCTCTTGAGGCATTTCTCATGGTAGGTGACTAGCTGTCTTGACAGCTCTAGCAGAATCAACTTGGGCCCAGCATACCTTGGCAGTCTAGTTGGCTCTCCCAAGAAGTTAGCCGCCCTCAGATAAGTGAATGTGGGGAATTGGGTGAACAGGGCCCCCCATTTCTCAGTGGCTGCCACTATGCTCTTGGTCGTGTGACCGTAAGTCATATTCGGCCTCAACAGGCAGATGATGAAATAGAAAAATGCATCATTGATCTTTGTAAATTGAGGGATGCTATTTTCCAGCTTTAGCTCTGGATAGTATTCATAGATTTTAACCTGGGGCCAAACCCCACTCCGCATCAGAGCTGGATAGTCCCTTTCTGAAGCTGCAGCGTAAACAACATAGGAATTCATGTAGAACCTCCCAGTTGTGGTAAATTGTTGTAGCTGCTCAGAGATTGTGCTGCTTATAATTTCTACCCATTCAAAGCGTTGATCGGGCATATTTTTGTTCATTGTTTCTAAATACCGCAGCATCCATTTGTGGAAATAGTGGGCGTCAGGAAGCCCAAACACCCTGCTCAGGAACGTGATGGTGTCACTGAGCTCCTCTGAAAAATCACTGCGGTGAATGATTTGTGGCCAACGGGTCACCACCTTTTTATTTTTTAGATATACCTCATTCATCAGCTGCATGCACTGATCTTCATTGTCGTCCCAGGCCTTAATGCAGTCTTCTTGGCTGACGGCCACAAAGTGCCGGTGATGAGGAATGCCGAGTATTATCTCAAAGTGGCGGGCAGTGAGGTTGATTACGACCTCGCCCTTCTCATTTACGACACATCTTGTGTCTTTATTGTAGCACCGGGCAACCACCATCATGAATTCATTGTTAACGGCACTGACTGGGATTCCTCCAGCAAAGTGCAGGGCACTGCCTATCAGCTTGTCCATCCATGGAATTCTTGTGACCTTCTG
The DNA here is from genome assembly GCA_019776745.2 of Taxus chinensis. Classification (NCBI taxonomy): domain Eukaryota; kingdom Viridiplantae; phylum Streptophyta; class Pinopsida; order Cupressales; family Taxaceae; genus Taxus; species Taxus chinensis. The sequence continues at coordinate 668,487,979 of CM034146.1, forward strand.
AGTCCTGACCCAGAACTCCTCCATATCAATATGACCCAACTCTGAGTCTCTGATGTCCAGGTCACACTCGGCCTGGGAGTCGGGCATTCTGACCCTCTGATATTTATACTTCATTTCTTCTTCTGTGAGCTTGGCCTTGCCTTTGGATTTGGTAGGTCTCTTGCTTGATGTTGACATATGTTCTTCTGAACTTAATTGCTGATCTGCAAGAATAAGAAGTGAAACCCAATCGAAGAAAGCCATGTCAGCTGTTTGATTTTCCATTGAAATGCTGACAGAAGAAAGAGTTAGCAATTTTGAGGCCTCAGGGCGCATGGCGCATGGATATTGCAGAATGCAGGGCTAAATAGGATAAGGCACACAGGGAAAGGGCTGTTGCAAGGGTAAATCAGCGCCAAAGGGCGCATGGCGCATAGACACTGCAGGGTGCATTCTTTGTTGCTGTAAGCACAAGTGCGCCTGCGCCATGTGGATGCATTTTGTAAAGGGCGCAGATTATTTTCATGTTACACGGGTACAGGAGTGCACATATATCTTTCATGTTGCAAACTTCGGTGCACGAATAATGTTTGTGTAACATCATATGTTCATGCGCGTAGGGGAACTTGGTGCGCGCATGGAAGGTCTGCACAACATGATGTTGTTGCGATGAGGGACGCGCCTGCGCCGTTTATAGCTTTGCACTTGGCGCATAGGAAAAGACTGTTACATGGATGCTGGGTGCGCCAAAGGGCGCAGGAATTTTGTAATGTTGCACTCAAGTTTGATGCGCCAAGAGGGCACACGGAAAGCATTTGCAGCAAGCGAGGGAAGTGCGCCATGAGGGCGCAGCTTTTTATGATGTAGCAGGCAGGGAATGCGCGCCATTGGCGCGGCTGCTCTTTGTGTAACAGGGGTGACAGATGCGCCAAGGGCGCAACTGTTCTTGATGTTGCATGGGTGACTTCGGTGTGCCAAAGGAGAAGGAAAATGCAGTTTCCTTTTCAAGGTTTGATTCTTCTCAGAGGGGTTCCACATATGGCTTTAAGCTCCTTCTGCAAGGTTTATTGGGGTGATAGAAATGGCTTTAAACAAAGGGGTTCCAAGCTTATTATTTTTAGGACAGAGCTTCCTCTACCAGCAGATCTGGAAAGAGGGGGAGGAAATGTGGAAAGACAGCAGGGGGGAAGCAAATTCATGATTTCATTCTTTTCAATCCAAATCATACCCACAAGCAGCCAAAAACCACAAACACAAAAGCACAAAAGAAAGAAGGACCACTTACCTGGATTTAAACGAAGCAAAAAGCGTGCAAATGGGTCCACAAAGTGATCGAAAGCGACAGGGCAGGTGCGCTGACAGGCTCAGAGAAAAAATCACGTGATTTGCATTGGTGACAATGACAGCGCAGACGCGCCTATTTATAGGTGAGGTAGCAATAAATGTGCCACCAACCTTTTCAAGTGGCGCACCAAAAGAGCTGTCGACACGAGAAAACATGCGCCCTTTGGCACACCAAAATGCTTGTCAACAAGAAGATATGTGTGCCCATGGCGCACCGAAAGTGGTGTTGACAGAGGAATATGTGCGCCCTTGGCGCACCAAAAAGTGGCGCAACAAATGTTCTGTTGACAGGAAGGCGCATGCGCCTTGGCGCATGCAGGGAAGACTCAACATAGAGAGGCACACCAAAACGCCTGTTGACACGAGAAAACATGCGCCAAAGGCTTAAAGGGGGTGCATCAACTTTTGATGTTGCATAGTCATTATATGCGCCCGCCCAAAAAGACCAAAAAAACGACTAAGTTCGGAAAACCAAATTTCCCGGGAAGGGATTTTGCAACGTTCCGAACGCAAGGGATCCCTAACGAGGGATTGGAACAAAATTTTCGGTATGGTTATCTGTAAAATTTCCCTTGCCAATTTTACGGGATAACAGCTGGCTCTTTCTGGGGACTATCCCTGAGCAAACTCGGGGGTAGAGAATCCCAGATCTCATGTGCCTATCCATTGGGTAATAGAGTCAAAAACAAGGGCGACCGGAGGGAGAACAAAGGGAACACACAACAAACAGAAAGCAAACACACGACGAAAACAAACACACAACTAAAGAAAAACTGTACAAAGAAGAGAGCAAGCTCTACTTCCTGAAGATCTTCAGATGTTGCCCGCTATAGGGAAGCGGGAGTTCGGTTCCATCTAGATATGAGAGATAGAAACTATTCTCTCCGTTGAGCTGCTTGATCTTGAAAGGTCCTCTCCATAGGGAATCAAACTTTCCAGTGCATGCCTTTTGGCTCTCTTCGCTTGTCCCACAGAAGGACGAGGTCTCCCACCTGGAAATTTCTTTGCTTATCTTTTTTATCGAACAGTCTCTTGACTTGATTCTGATGTTGGTGATCTTGTCGATCACTCTTACTCTCTTTTCTTCGAGCTCTGTCAGATACATGATCCTCTTTTCAAGAGAATTTTGGAAAGTTTCATCTTCAATAGCTCGTGCCAAGCGCAGAGCAGGGAGTTCAGCAGAAATGGGAAGCTCGGCATCAGTGCCATATAACACTTGAAAAGGTGACATACCGAGGGACCTCTTGGGAGTAATGCGATCTGCCCACAACGCGTCGTATAAGGACTTGTGCCACATTCGTTGATTCTCATCCACCAGTTTTCGTATGATGGTCACCAAGTTTTTGTTACTGGATTCTGCCTGACCATTTCCCTGAGGGTAATAATCTGAGGCGTGAGCCAAAGTTATCCCGTATTCATAGAAAAAACTAATAACTTCTCGTGAGGAGAAGTTAGAAGCATTATCAGCAACAATCTTGTTGGGAACGCCGAACCTGACAATGATATTTTCTTTAATGAAACTGCAAACAACCTCGGAAGTGGCATGTTTGACAGGTATGGCTTCCACCCACTTGGTGAAGTAATCTGTTGCTGTAAGGACATAACTATGTCTGGCACTCGATTGGGGATTGAGTGCACCAATAAAATCAATTCCCCACTGCCTGAATGGTTCGTTGACAACAACCGGCCTGAGGGGAAAAGCAGCCAACTTGGGCTTGCCGACGAACTGCTGGCAAGGTTCACATTTTGCTACCCAGGTAGCTGTATCTTGGAAAAGCGTCGGCCAATAGTACCTGGCTCGGATGATCTTGTGTGCTGTCACGGAAGAGGAGAAATGGCCTCCACAGGCTGAATTATGAAAACTTTCAAGTAACTTCACCTGTTGTGGCTTGTCGACACATCGCAAGAAGACACCATCTATCCCACGTTTGTATAAACCGTCATCCCAGATGACATATTTGGCTGCTCTGAGCTTTATAGTGCGCTTCTCCTTTACAGTTAGGTGAGCTGGACATTCGCCGTAGGTGAGGAAGAAAGCAATATCGGAATACCACTCATCGCTGGTTGCGACAAATAGGACCAGAGGCAGAGAATGGGCTTTCTCCAACTGGCTTTGTGCTTCATTGGTACAATCATCCTTTTCCTCAGGGCTTTCTGAATCTTTGTTTTCAGCCATAAGCTGACATAGGCCCTTGCCTCTTACCAGCTTGGTTGGTTTTATATCCAGGTCGTACTCCTGGACCTTTGCAATCCAATTTCCTCGCAAGCTTCCTAACTCCTGTTGAGTTAGAATTGATTTGACTGCCGTGTCAGGAACCAGCACTACTGTATGAGAATTTAAAATGTAATACCTGAAGTTTTTCACTGCTTTGACAACGGCGAAGGCATGCTTTTCCAATTGAGACATTTTTAATTCGTGAGGCTTGAGGGGAGAGCTCATGAACGCAATCGGAGATTCAACATCCTCTGAATTCTTTTGCATCAAGATGGCAGACACAGTATGCTCAGATGCATAACTATACATGATAAAATCTTTGGAGAAATCAGGACATACCAGGACTGGTGCGTGAGCAACGGAAGCTTTTATCTCTTCGAACGACCTTTTTCCTTCTTCGCTCCACCGGAAAGTTGGTGACCCTTTCATCATGTCCAATATATGACGAGTCTTCTCAGCAAATTCGGGAACAAAACGCCTGAGAAAGTTCACCTTTCCAAAGAAAGAATGAACGCCAGTCTTGCTTGTAGGCAAGAGTAAGGCTCTGAATAGCCTTAACTCTTTCGGTATCTATCTTCGTTCCTTCTTTGCTAACAACATGCCCTAGCAACTTTCCTTCTGTGACTCCAAAAACAGACTTTTTGGGTTCAGGGAAATCCCATGTTCTCGGCACCTGGCCAATACTTGCTCTAAATGATCACAATGATCATTTCGTTGTTTAGAGAACACAGTTAAGTCATCCAGATAAACGACAATGACTTTCCCCATCATACCTTTGAATGCCAGGTCCATGGCCCGCTGAAAAGTGGCGCCAGCATTGGTTAGGCCAAAAGGCATCCTGCTGTAGGCAAACGTACCCCAGGGAGTAGTGAATGTTGTTTTAAATTGATCTTCAGGCGAAACTTCAATCTGATTGTAGCCTGAAAAACCATCAAGCATGGACAACATTTCTGATCCAGTTACTGCTTGCAGAACTTGATCCATTATAGGAAGTGGGTAGTTGTCTTTTAAGGAAGCCTGATTCAAATTTTGAAAATCTACGCATATGTGTATTTCCCCGTTCTTCTTGCGCACTGGCACAATGTTTGCTACCCAAGTACTGTGATGGATAGGAAAGATGATTCTCGCATCCAGCATTTTCTGAATTTCAGCCTGGATAGTACCTGAGATCTTAGGATTATAATGCCTCTGTTTCTGGCGAAAGGGCTTTGACGTCTTCTTTCAACGGGATGTCATGCTGGACGTATTTTGGCTTAAAAGACTTTAGATCGGCATAGGACCATGCCAATACATCCATGTATTTCTTCAACAGTTTGACAAATTTCCACTTTTCTTCAGGCGTGCAACATTTTCCAATGTTCACGAATTGCGGATGTTCTACCGAACCTAAATTAACCGGTTCGGTTTCTGGGGATGAGTTAGCATCATCTCGCCTTTTCTTTTTCACAAAATGATCATGCCTGTCGAACAACCGTTCCAGAGAAACCAGGCCCTTTGGAATTTTATTTCCTTTGAGCTGACATATGCCGTCGTTCCCTTCGGATTCATCGTCTTGATCGGTGACTGATTCACGGCAAGTGGAAGTGGATCCTTCGAAAGTGCAATTCCTTAAAATTTTCCACCTTCTCCAGAAAGGCAATGAGTTGATTATCATCGTTGAACACTTGCCAATGCTGAGAATTGTCTGGCACACTTGGGTGGAAAACCACCTCAATGGTGTATTTGTTTGTTTTCAAACCTGGGTGAGGGAGCATGAGGGATGCTGAAATGGCCAATGAATCAGCCATGTCATTCTGAGCTCTTGGAATGGCCTCTATTGAAAAAGCATCAAATTCTTCAATGTTGTCCCACACTGCGTTACGGTAATGCCTGAGCCTTTCATTCTTCACTTGATATATCCTTTTAACTTGATTCACGACTAGCTCTGCATCACCTTGCACTTTCAGATTTTTGATCCCTCTTTCCTTCGCGGCTTGCATGCCAAGTAGCAAAGATTCATACTCAGCAGTATTATTCGTGTTGAAAAACTGCAACTTGAAAGAGAGAGGAATAACCTCCCCTTCGGGAGATATTAGCACGGCTCCGGCACCACATCCACTGGTTGCGCAGCTGCCATCGAACTGCAAGGTCCAGATCTTATTAAGATCTTCTTCTTGAACGAGAACAACCATTTTGTCGGACTCGGTAGACAAGAAATAGTTCCCCATCCCTGATGATTCAAAAAGAATTTGAGCTTTGGGGTCCTCAGAGTTAGTAACCAAGTACTTCTTTTGTGATTCTGGCTCCAATGTCTGCATTACACCTTTGACGGGGATTCTAGCTTTAGACCAGTCCATATGAATTTCCCCACCAACTTCGCTGCAAAAACTTCTTCCCAGCAAAATTCCGTAGGCTGCTGGAATGTCGGCAACGAGGACGGTCATCTTTACTCTTTTCTCTGGGAACGCCGCAAATGCAAATTGCGCGTCTTTGATTTGACCAATCAACGGAACCTGCTTGGTTTCCAAGGAATAACACCTACCAAAAGGCTTGGTAAGGGTGAGGCCCAAAGCATGGGTGACTTTTGCCGGCATGACGTTATCAGAAGCTCCAGAATCAATTATACAGTTACTCAACTTGTGGCCATTGATTAGGAGGGAGAGATAGAAAGGCTCTATCTTGCCTGATGCAGATGTTGAGGCAACATTTATGTGGGATGCAGGAGGAGTGGAAAGGATTCCTTTTGGGGAAACCTGATTAGTTATGACAGCTTGACTTTGAATATACTTGGTCAATCTTACAAGTTGTTCGGGATTTGACTGAAGGTACTCGGCTTCAGACATTTGGATCTTGGTCTTTTTTGCATGGTCTATGATGTCAAATGCGGCCAAGGGTTGGGCCGGTGAAGGAATGAGTCCCTCACTTCATGATGGTAGGGTAGGATTACTGGTCTTGATAGGAATAGAAGAAGGCTGATTTGGAGGAGTAATGGGGGGAAAAGATTTCCTTGTAAAAGACTTAACAGGGAGTTGAGTAGGAAGAGGATTACCTCTTTTAGCAATGGTTGGAGGCGCGTTTGACACGGCCTTCTCCTTCTGCACATGGGCAGCGACCTCTGCTTCTTTTCCTTGCGAGCGGGTAAAAACAACATATGATTGTCCACTTGCATAGCCCTGGGTACCCTCTTCTTCATCAGATTCTTCCTCATCAAATTCCATATACCCGATAGTAGAGTCGCCAGTCGGTTCACCGACGTCTTGATCATCTTCACCTTGAGATGAAGGTTCTTCGTAATCTTGTTCCTCTTCTTCAATTTCGGCTAAGGCGTTAACCGGAGGAGCCTCAAGTGCCAGCCGCGGAGCAGTTGCAGGTAAGCGCGGCCTTTGTGAAACATTGTTGGAAACGAAATTCCTCCGTGGAATATCCCGGTATGAGGAACTGGGGGAAGCTTGGGCCAACTGCTTCTTCAATGCAAGCAAGTCGTTCGCCATCTTTTGAAATGCCGGATTAGACGAAGTAGTGGGCGAAGGGCCCGAAGATTTAGGCTTGGATGATTCCCTTTTCAATTCGCCAGATATTATCAAATTATCTTCAATTCGAATGGCAGCGGCCTGGGCGAGAATCAAGGTAGCCACTTGCTCTTGCAGGAGCAAGAAACTTACTTTCGAGCTCATAGCATTCACGAAGAAACACTTCTGATTTTCTGGTGTTGGAAGCATGGCGACAGGGACACGGTTGATTAATGCATTGAACCTGGCGATAAAATCGTGCATGGTTTCATTGGCCTCCTTCTTCAGGTGAGTGATCTGTGATAACAAAGCAAATGCATCTTCTGAAGGCTTGTACCTGTCTTCAAAAGCATCCCGCAAGGTGGCCCAACTGGTAATAGATCCGGCCGGTAAATGCTGAAACCATTTAGCTGCAGGCCCTTGTAGAGTTTCCAGAAAAAGGTGAACCGACACATCCTCATGAGTTACATCCAGGATACTGCATGACATGATGAATGCAGATATGTGTGAATCCGTGCTTTGATTTCCGCTCCCGTCGAATTTGGGAAAATTCTTTCGGTTTCCGTGAGGGAGCGCGTGAACAGGATGTGGTAATGCGAGAGGGACCCATAGCATTTCCCCATGGTACTGCCATTTGAAAGGCTGGAAAAAGAACACGGGCTGGAAGTGTGGTTCCACTGAGCAGCAAGGCGCTACAAAGGGATGTGGAGGCTCCTTGTGAAAACTGATTCTTTCGTGGAGGTGAGGCACTTCTGGCTGACCGATCAGCTAAACTTAGTGTTGAAAAGTGCACCGGTGTTACACTGAAATTGTGCCTTTGAAGCAGATCGAAAGTAGGATCGACTTCTCCACGAGCTCACCTGCTACGCGTAAATGGCTCACCTGCCAGCGTACCTTCCAGATCTGTGATGTTATGGAGCAGATTTAAAATTTCTTTTTGGTTGTACTTGCTGATTTTCTGGTTTTTCTGACAAAAACCAGCAGCATGTACTTTTCTAAATATTTAAAAACTATCCTCTTCTAAAAACCGATTGTGGTTAATGACAAATAACAGCGAGGATAAAATGACAGTGAAGATTAGCAAGCTGATTTTCAGATCTAAATTTGACTTTTTCAAAGAGTTTGAAAATTTTGGTAAACAGTCAAAAACTCAGATCTACGGCAAAATACTGATTTTTATAAAAACTCAGCGAACTAAAGATCTCCAACTAGGCCAGATCTATGGATCTCAGAAGAAAATTTTCAATTTGGAGCACCTTTGCAAAATTTTGGATTTTTAACAAAAAGTTCAGATTTGCAAACAGGCAGTGATTTTTCTGATTTTTCCAGATTTTCTATCCTACCACTATCATAGATCTGATAGATCTGTTCGATCCCCAGCGGAGTCGCCAAAAACTGTTGGTCCGAAAATCTGTCGCTTGGGCAGATCTATGGATAGACGAGCCAACAGTGTGCAGGGCATAGCCCCTCTTTGAGTCAGCAAAGCGAAACTGGTTTATTGCTATTCTACCAGCAGGAATCTGTGCAAGTCTCACAATATTCTGCCTTCGGGGGTTTGGGATCTCATCCCAGTAGGGGTGTTTCCGACTGCGAAAAGAAAGGAATGAAAGAGAGGATGAAGAAAGATCAGATCCGAAGGAAGAAAAGAAATGAATTCCAAAGCAGAAAGGTCAGAAGGTTTATGTTTTGGGATTGGTAGTAAACAGAGCCAAACCTACTTGCATAAACGAACAAAGCAATACTGATGAATAAATGACAATAAAACAGAAGTAGATCTAACAGAACAAACACACAGATCTGACATAAGAAAGATCTAATGCACATAACACATGTATTCAGCACAAAGTCTAAATATTGTATTAATAATTCTTTCTGTTACAAAAAGCTCAAAGTCTTTTCTCCTCACTTCTATTTTTCATCTGAAAGATATCCACCCCCTTCAATACAACAAGTATTGGAGTATTTATAGAAGAAGGAGAGAAAAGAAGGCAAAAAGGAGCCAACCACCTATTTACAAAATATCTACAAAATATCTCAAAGTCATGTTGACTTTTGACAACTTGATGGATGACATCATCCCATGGTGCAACATGGATGATGTCATCATTTGTGCCAACATACTCTAGATATTTACAAAAAGGAAAGTCGAAGAAGAGAGAGAAGAAGAAAGAGAACTATTCATCGTCGTTGTCCTGCGGCCGAAAGGGGGTAGCCTGCTTCTGCTGCTGCTCAGGTGACGAGATGTGGAATTGGGCACGGTATTCCATGAACTTGCTGATCATGGGCTCTAGTTGATCCTGGGAAGGATCCTTGTGTCGCTCGCTGATCGCCTCGCAAGTCTCCCGCTCGTCTATGAGCTTCTCTGGGAGTTTGGAATATTCTTTCTCTGCTTCTATTAGGAACCCGATGAAGTCCCGACAGGCCAGCAGGTTATTGATGGACTCTGCGTCAAAAGTGACCTCTGGCCCCAGCCCTTGCGAAACGATCTCCTTGAAGATCTGAATGGTTTCATCAACTTTTCTTAAGGTGAAGGAAGGAGTAAGCAACCCTGGAGACATGTTGAGAATGATTTGTTCCATTTGGTGCATCGCGTCCAGGGCTTCTTCCTTTACCTTATCGATCTTTTCAAGGACGAATTCCAGTTGATCCATCCGGTAGTCCAGAGTGGAAATGACTTTATTGAGGGCCCTGGGATGACCGAAAACGCCGAACTTGACCAGATCTTTGACTGAACAGTCAAACATTTGTTGAAAGGTCTCATGCTGCAGCCTAGCATGGTCCAGCTCTTCTGATATGGGTCCTGCTAATGCTTGGAGCTCTTTATTCACCTTGTTGATGTTCAGATACAAATCAGAGAACTTGGCGATTACTCGTTCACTGTCCTTGAGGATCTGGCTCCTCCAAGCGGAAACTGCCATGCCCTGCTCACCGATCTTTGCATATTCATTAATTTTATCCTGGCTCAGAGGCACAGGAGTCTCGGTGGCAGTTGTGGGAGGTGCACTGCCCATCTTCTGTAAGGCTTGGAGCAGATGTTTATTTTGCTCTTTCAATAGCCTTTTCTCTTCTTTTGCTTCTTGAAGCTTCTTGCAGAGGGCGTCAACTGCAGATAGGGCCTCTCCCTGAAGGCTTTCAGAAGACGTACCCATTGTGACTTGAGTCACTATATAATCTGTCGGAGACAGATCCTTTTTATCCTTCAGAGGATTGGGGTATGCGATCTCCATTACCCTCTCTCCCGAAGCACTCTGAGAGAAGCGTGTGACGGGCTTCTGCTTCTTTGCCCCTTTTGACGGGATTACGGAAAAGTCCATCGGAGCGATGGGAACTTTCCTTTTCTGTTGACTTAGATGCTGGGAGATCCAGGTTGGACTTATGGGAGAAGGGCCAGAAACAGAGAAGGGGGCAGCTGCAGTAGTAGAAGGGAAAAACGTGGAGACACTTGGAGGCGGCATCGAGAGGGAGGCCGAGGAAGTGCTCACGGGAGGAAGAGATACTGTAGGAGAGGAAGACATAGGAAGGGAAGGGAGCTCAGAGATGAGGGAAGAAATGGAGGGGGACAGGTCCGAGAGAGAAGAGAAGATGGACGAAGAAGCAGGAGGAACAGTAGAAGAAGGGGGAGAGGACACGACCAAAGGAATGGTCACTTGAGTCACTCGAGGAGGGGAAGGAGGAGAAGAAGAAGGGACAGAAGGGACCTCGGTTGTTGCAGCAGTGGCGACATCCTGAGTGGATGGGCCTATTGGAACATCTTCTTCCGCTTCTTTCTCTGGAGAAGCCAGAGTTACAACTTGTTCGGGTGCAGCGGAAGGAGGACTTTCAGGAGCTTCCTCTTGAGTGGTGTTGGATTCACCCTCTTTACTTTTTCCTTTGCCTTTAGGCTGTTGTTTTGATCGAGGAGGTGCGTTACCCAACGGAGAGGTTGTGAAATCGACTCCGAGGTAGATGAGTCCATTCATTCGGCACCAATGCTCTGTTCTGCACAGAGTTTCCTTGACCCTTTCCTCAATTTTCTGAGGTGCTTTGGTTCTATCAATTATCGTGAAAGGCCAATCGTCCCCACCTGTGTCAAGATATACTTGATCCACTTCCTCCTCAGTAGTTTGGTAGCCTTTGGGGACGATGGCTACCCCGTACTGGATGATTTCTGCTAATGCCAAACGAGAATGGTCCTTCCTTCTGAGCTCCACCTCATGATATAGGTCAATGTAGATATCCTCGATCTGAGGGATGTGGATTGGATCAAGCTTAGCCCTAGGAAGACAATTTCTCGGGTCGAAGGTGGGCCTTGCTGGGAAGTCATGTTTCAGATTCAGCAGCTCCAGCTCTGCAAACATGTCTTTCACCTTGTGGTGAGTCAGACATGTATATCTACCCACTGTGAGGGGGAAAGGAGTTCCACCCTTCTTTCTCTTGAGGCATTTCTCATGGTAGGTGACTGAGCTGTCTTGACAGCTCTAGCAGAATCAACTTGGGCCCAGCATACCTTGGCAGTCTAGTTGGCTCTCCCAAGAAGTTAGCCGCCCTCAGATAAGTGAATGTGGGGAATTGGGTGAATAGGGCCCCCCATTTCTCAGTGGCTGCTCACTATGCTCTTGGTCGTGCGACCGTAAGTCATATTCGGCCTCAACAGGTAGATGATGAAATAGAAAAATGCATCATTGATCTTTGTAAATTGAGGGATGCTATTTTCCAGCTTTAGCTCTGGATAGTATTCATAAATTTTGACTTGGGGCCAAACCCCACTCCGCATGAGAGCCGGATAGTCCCTTTCTAGAAGCTGTAGCGTAAACAACATAGGAATTCATGTAGAACCTCCCAGTTGTGGTAAATTGTTGTAGCTGCTCAGAGATTGTGCTGCTTATAATTTCTGCCCATTCAAAGCGTTGATCGGGCACATTTTTGTTCATTGTTTCTAAATACCGCAGCATCCATTTGTGGAAATAGTGGGTGTCAGGAAGCCCAAAGACCCTGCTCAGGAACGTGATGGTGTCACTGAGCTCCTCTGAAAAATAACTGCGGTGAATGATTTGTGGCCAACGGGTCACCACCTTTTTGTTCTTTAAATATACCTCGTTCATCAGCTGCATGCACTGATCTTCATTGTCGTCCCATGCCTTGATATGCAATCTTCTTGGCTGACGGCCACAAAGTGCCGGTGATGAGGAATGCCGAGTATTATCTCAAAGTGGCGGGCAAGTGAGGTTGATTATGACCTCGCCCTTCTCATTTACAACACATCTTGTGTCTTTATTGTAGCAACCGTGCAAGGCATTGCCTACACCATCATAAATTCATTGTTAACGATGCACTGACTGGGATTCCTCCAGAAAAGTGCAGGGCACTGCCTATCAGCTTGTCCATCCATGGACTTCTTGTGACCTTCTGAGTCCTGACCCAGAACTCCTCCATATCAATATGACCCAACTCTGAGTCTCTGATGTCCAGGTCACATTCGGCCTGGGAGTCGGGCATTCTGACCCTCTGATACTTATACTTCATTTCTTCTTCTGTGAGCTTGGCCTTGCCTTTGGATTTGGTGGGTCTCTTGCTTGATGTTGACATATGTTCTTCTGAACTTAGCTGTTGATCTGCAAGAATAAGAAGTGAAACCCAATCGAAGAAAGCCGTGTCAGCTGCTTGATTTTCCATTGAAATGCTGACAGAAGAAAGAGTTAGTAATTTAAAGGCCTCAAGGGTGCACATGGCACATGGATATTGCAGTTTGCAGGGCTAAATAGGTAAGGCGCACAAGGAAAGGGATGTTGCAAGGGTTAAATAGCGCCAAAGGGCGCATGGCACATGGATACTGCATGATGCATTTTGTTGCTGTAAGGACAAGTGCGCCTGTGCTATGTGGATTTATTTTATAAAGGGCGCACAAATTATTTTTATGTTACACGGGTATAGGATGCGCCAAAGGGCGCATATGTTGCATAATGCGTGTAACATCATAGGGTTTGTGTAACATGTGCTTTTTGCGCGCTTAGGGGGAACTTGGCGCGGCGCATGGAAGGTCTGCACAACATGATGTTGTTGCGATGAGGGACGCGCCTGCGCCTTTTATAGCTTTGCACTTGGCGCATAGGAAAAGACTGTTACATGGATGCTGGGTGTGCCAAAGGGGCACAGAAATTTGTAATGTTGCACTCAAGTTTGATGCGCCAAGGGGCGCACACGGAAAGCATTTGCAGCAAGCGAGGGAAGTGCGCCATGAGGGCGCAGCTTTTTATGATGTAGCAGGCAGGGAATGTGCGCCATTGGCGCGGCTGCTCTTTGTGTAACAGGGGCGACAGATGCGCCAAGGGTGCAACTGTCCTTGATGTTGCATGGTACTTTGGTGCGCCAAAGGAGAAGGAAAATGCAGTTTCCTTTTTTAAGGCTTTGATTTCTTCTCAGAGGGGTTCCACATATGGTTTAGCTCCTTCTGCAAGTTTCATTTGGGTGATAGAAATAGCTTAAACAAAGGGGTTTCAAGCTATCTCTTATTTTTAGAATAGAGCTTCCTCTACCAGTAGATCTGGAAAGAGGAGGAGGAAATGTGGAAAGACAGCAGGGGGGATCAAAATTCATGATTTCATTCTTTTCCAAATCATTCATACCCACAAACAGCCAAAAACCACAAACACAAAAGCACAAAAGAAAGAGGACCTCTTACCCGGATATTTATAACGAAGAAATGCACGAATGGGTCCACAAAGCAATTCGAAAGCGACAGGGCAGGTGCGCTGACAGGCTCAGAGAAAAATCACGTGATTTGCATTGGTGACAATGACAGCGCAGACGCGCCTATATATAGGTGAGGTAGCAATAAATGCGCCACCAACCTTTTCAAGTGGCGCACCAAAGAGCTATCGACATGAGAAAACATGCACCCTTTGGCGCACCAAAACGCTTGTCAACACGAAGATATGTGCGCCTATGGTGCACCGAAAGTGGTGTTGACAGAGGGAATATGTGCGCCTTTGGCACACCAAAAAGAGGTGCAACAAAAGTTATGTTGACAGGAAGGCGCACGCGCCTAGGCGCACGCGCCTTGGGCGCACGCAGGAAAGACTCAACATAGAGAGGCGCACCAAAACGCCTGCTGACACAAGAAAGCATGCGCCAAAGGATTTAAAGGGGGCACATCAAAAGTTGATGTTGCATAGTCATTATATGCGCCCGGCCAAAAAGACCAAAAACGACTAAGTTCGGAAAACTAAAATTTCCCGGGAAAGGGATTTTGCAACGTTCCGAAACGCAAGGGATCCCTAACGAGGGATCGGAACAAAATTTCGGTAGGGTTATCTGTAAAATTTCCCTTGCCAATTTTACGGGATAACAAGATCACGATGTGATGTGAGTGTGGGTTTAGGTGGGAGAATGGGTGATGGCAATGTGAGAGATGTTGTGGTTGGGGATTTTGAAGAGGGGAATGTTGAATGGTGGATTTTGGTAAGGGTGTCATCTTGGGCTTAGGTTGTTTCTTCTTGGGTAAAGGGATAATGGGGGGTTAGGAATAAAAGAAATAATAGGTTTGGTTGTGCCAAGGGGAGGTGTCGGGTTTTTTGGTTTTAATTGTGTCTTCTTTACCAGAGATGATGAAGTATGACATGACGTAGATGGAAAAGAAGATGGAGGTAGGGGACAAGCTACCCATGGGGATAACTATGGGGTAGTATGATTTGATAGCAGAGCTGTAGGTAAAAGGGAGGGGAGTGTTAGGGGTAACGGTGAAGCTATGGAGGGAAATGGTGGTATAGGAGGTAAAGAAATTGTGGATAAGGGTGTAGGTTGTGCGGGCTGTGTGGATTTAGATTTATGTTGGGTTATGGGTAAGGGTGTGTGTTGAGCTATGATGGGTGTCATGGAAGAAGTTGTGGTAAAGGTGATTGCATTCGGTTCGATTATTTGAAATATTTTTGGGTAGATAGTGGAAGTATCAGCAAGTGACATCTGCATCAGTGTTGAGACCGGAAGCAAAAGACGCCCCCACAATAAGGCTCTATCCACATAATCTAGGCAATTGGCCAAACATGAGAATGACACGTCTGTAGGTGATGTTGATGAGGACCTAATGGCTATTCCCGTAAAAAAATTCTTAGAGATAGGGAATTTACTGGCTTCGGCTTCCGTAGGTGATAGAGCCGAAAGTAGGTCTGCAGGATCTTGGGTAGTTGATGGAGAATGTTCACCTAGAGGTAAAGGTATCTCTACTGCATCCGTAATAGGTGGAGGAGAAAATGGATGTTCCTTTGTAAGTGGATGAGATGATAGGTGCTCCTCTGTGGGTGGAGGAGATGATGGGTGCTCCTCCATGGACTGAAGAAGTACTGTGGGTGGTAGTTCCCTAGGTGAAGAAGCCAAAGGTGAAATGGTCTCGATATTAGCAGAAGACTCCTCCACAGGTGAAGAAAGAGGTGAAAGGTGTTCCTCTGTGGGTGGAGGAATAGGTGAGGTGGGTTCCAATGCAGAAGGAGGACTTCGGGCTAGGATTTCCTCGATGGAAGGAATATGTGGTAATTGGGAAGCAACGGGTGCATCGCTGAAAATAGCGTGGACCTCGCGGGTATGGCTATCATGAGTTGAGGTTTCTCCAGTTTGATCAGACGAAGGGGCATGATTGGGAAAGGGTTTCTTAAATATGTGTAGGTTTTGACTGGTAGGTGCGTTAGGATTATCCATGGTTAACTCGCCTTTATCGAGCATTTCTTGGACAATGTTTTTGAAAGTGATGCAATTGCCGTCACTATGAACCTTTACTCAATGATAGTTACAGAAGTTGTGTTCTTTATACCATGCGGGCATGGGGTGAGCAGGGTCAAAACCAGTGGGTGGTTTTATAGGTGGAAGAGTGATGGCCCCAGCTTTGATGAGCATTTCTAAGACAGAAGAGTAAGGCTCCCCAATTGGGGTGTATTTCCATTGTTCTCGTCTAAAATGAAAAGTTTGGATGGGTGAGAGATTAGATGAGGGGCTAGCCTGATTTGAAGAATGAGATGGGTCAGCCTTGAGTACCACTACATTAGCAGTGCCCTTGGCATTTGAATAATTTTTCTACAGTTTAGAAGAAGAAGAGGTATCATTCGACTTGAATTCCGAATTCTTATTACGTAGTTGGATTTTCTTCTCTTCAATGGCCCCAATCTCTAGCTTTCGTGCCATGGTGAATGCTTCGTCAAAGGTTCAGAAAGTTTGGACTTGAAAGGTCAGTGAGATATGTCTAGTACAAGCCCGCGTGAAGAGATCGATGAGTTCTATTTGTGGCACTTGGAGGGTGAGTTTATTGATTAGACTACGTTAGCGAGCGACAAAATCTGCGATAGATTCGTCATCATACTGACACGTAGAATAGAGGTCGGTCATGGTAACCTTCTTGATGACATTAATCGAGAAGGGATCTAAGAAGGCTTGGGGAAGCTTGATTGAATGAGTAGATAGAATCTCGAGGTAACCCACTATACTAGTCTAACGTAGGTCTGGTCAGAGACATAGAGAAAGGTTCTTAAGAGAAAAACATCGTCATGGGCAATCAGATAACACCCATGTTTGAACAGACTACAAATGATGTTGCGGGTCCTCCTTACTGTTGAAAGTGGTTTAATTTAGGCATCTCCCAAAGTACAGGGATATGGGACGAATAGGGAATGGATGGGTGAATGGGCTCGTTATAAATCTACATCATAGGTGAGAGGGAATTGTGCAAGGCGGATACCAATGGCTCTAATGTTTACATCCATGTCCATCATTAATTTTAAGGAGGCCATTAGCATAGGTTTTGATGGTTGGAACACCCCCTGGAGCATAAGGAGGGTTGGATGTTGAACATGGTAAGGAGGGTGACATCCCAGTGTATGGTGTTGTCCGTGAATATGTAGAGGTTGGGGATGGAGGTACTGACATAGGAGGTACGTACCCGGAGTGCATGATAGATGAAACGGGAGGTTGCTGATACTATGCATATGTGAGGTGGAAGGTTCATGGTAGTGACTCTAGTATTAATGGGAGGCTAATGTTTGTGGAATAGATAGAATAATATTTTGAAAGGGGGGTAGGGATTACCGACCACGGGAGGTAGTTGTGTTGCAATGGGTATGTATGCGAGATAATAGGGTGCAGATGAAGATTATGTATGTGAGTGGTTGTTGGAGGAATGGTGGATGACTGACGGGTGCCACGGATGTGGCATATGCTGGCAGTCATTATGAGTATAAGAACCTAGCTACAAAATAACTGGGAGTGAAGGTAGATGTACGCAGTAAGGTAGAGCTAGATGGGGCTGACATATGAAGTACGGAGTGAGAATCAAGGGGATAGATACAGACATGCCGTATGTTAACTGACCCGAGGACATCTCGAGTAGATGATTGGGAAAGGTAGTACTACAAAGCGGTAGCAAGATTCTGGCCAAGGAGTTATCTAAACTCTTTGTCTTTGGTGGCAATAGTGATAGGTTGGTTAGGGTCCATGGCGGGTGATAGAATGGAAGGTGATGAAGGACTAGGTGGGAGTGGTTGACAACTAGCATGAAAGACGAGAGTGCTTTCCTGACTACGACGCTCAGCACCATGTGTAACAAGTAATAGATCTTGTAAGACTGTATCTTGTTTTGTAAGTGACACAGAACACAACAGAAGTAGGAAAACAGGATAGTGATGGGTGGATTGGCGTTCAATGAGTGAGCTTCAAAGCAGCACAGGCTGACCAATGTCGGTTAGGATAAACCGATGTCAATTAGGGTAAAACGATGCCTGTTAGGGTAAATCCAATGTCAATTACAGGTAAACTGCAGCCGGTCACTGTGATAAACTGGATAGTCGGTTATTGTGAGAAAAGATATAGTTTGTTGAATGAAGTCATAAACTAATAATTTTTAGACAAGTATGCCGAATACCGTATGGTGGT
This sequence comes from Taxus chinensis, assembly GCA_019776745.2. Lineage (NCBI taxonomy): Eukaryota > Viridiplantae > Streptophyta > Pinopsida > Cupressales > Taxaceae > Taxus > Taxus chinensis. The sequence continues at coordinate 668,505,892 of CM034146.1, forward strand.
TTTACAACCATCACTAAGAAGATAATGGATAGTGACAACAACTTCTGACATATTCGACAGAAGAGTGAAATAGGTGCCCTTTTGGGTAGGTTAACCAAAAGGACTACGGGAACTGATGCCAGTTGGGTTATAACCAATGATCGGTTAGAGGGTAACCGATTATGGTCATTGGACTGACACCAGTTATTGTGAAATTAAAATAGAGATGAAGAGAAAAGTGGTTGTGATTTAAAATTATGATGTAGAATCAAACCCAGAAGCCTAAGAATGATGAGAGATAAGGTCCAAACACACTCAGATGAAGTTCGAATACACCGACTGTGATGAGGAGTGTGTGAGGAGAAATAAGAAAAGATGAAGAATGTAAATCTCCCACCTCAAAACACAAGTCAAACAGAAACACTAAGAGAAATGCTACATTCCTAAGAGCGCCTATTTCTATTACATTTGTTCAGCTTATGTTATTTTATACGATTGACACATGAATTGTGAAGCATAGAGTTTTTCTAGTGAGGAAGGCTTCCTAAGAAGAAGGAGATCTATTGGGTGATGTTTCAAGAATGTTATGGTGGGGGTGGGCCATCACTCTGAATGGGGTGACTCAATAGAGCAGTGAGTTAGTTGGAGTAACCTGCCAATACCGCAAATCAATGAGATTGCATTGACAGGCGTTCTTCCGGGTGAGACGTTGTTTAAGAATGTGTGTATTGTTTCAAATTTGTGATGTTTTGATAAGACTCAGAGAGAGAGAGAGAAGGAGAAATAAAGTGCTTTATACGATTCATTTTTCAACCATCAGCTAGGCATGACTTCTAGTGTATAGATTGCCCTCAATTAATGTGCAGCTAATGCCATAAAGCAGAATGAAGTGTGGTTAATTTTAAGCCCAAATCGAAATGTGATAGTTCGAATAAGACAAAGAGATGAATAGGAAGAAGGATGCTCTTTCACTAAAATGTAGAAAGTGAGAAGAAAAGATTTTTTTTAAGTACACCAAAAGAAAGGTTTCTTTTAGCACAAATAGAAAGAAAAAGAAGGTTACCAAGGAAGAAAATTAATGTGTATGCTTTTCAGAAGGGAAACAAACACACAAATTTTCCTAAGAATGAATAAAAATGCAAGGAACCCTGGATGGGTCCCACCAGGCATGTCAAAATGTTTCACCAGATTCTTAGACTTTTCTTTGAAAGTGACGAAATAGATAGGGTAGCAGGCGTAGGAGAAATACCTATTGGAATGCTGGTTGATAGGTTGTTGCGCGCGTATGACCTCAGAATCCATAGCTAAATGTGATAGCTTCCTTTTGGCTAGGAGGAACTACCTGAAATGGAACACAAGACCACTAGAAAGAGTTAAACAGTATATGTAGTAAACTGCCTAGCATGTGCTAGATCCGAGAAGTGTGATACTTTCAAGACGACTGTCAGTCCACCGTTTAAAAAATTTTAATGCTGGTAATGAAGTAAATCCTATTGTAGTTAAAATGATTTAGGTATCTCATTTAAAACACAAAAAGAAAGATCTAATCTAACAAGCTAGGTTAAAATAAGATCCGAAGGTCAAGTAACTAGTTCTGGGTCTCTCCAGGTCTGACAGAGGTCTTAGGTAGGTCACAAGTGATTAAGGGTGACGTGAGAATAGGTGGGTAGGTTACTGTTCTGGGTTGTATTGGTAAATACAGAGACTGATGTCAGTTAAGGGTGACCGACGCCGACTGGGGAGAACTGGTACCGATTACTGTGGAATACTGGGAATGTCACAGAATGAGCTTTGGATGTCCCTTATGATTACACAAAGGACTAGGCTGATTAAAATGAGTTATTAGGTCGTTTGGATGGGATTTGGTGAGGTTTTAATGGGGATAGGGAGGGGTGAGTATTAAAGGACATCAATGGGTGACTAGGAGAACAAGGGATGAAGATACAATGATTAAATGAATGAACCAGAGGAGTAAAATGTTCTACTTACTTGGAATCTGGTTCTGGACATCTCTGAGTGAGGAATGAAGGTGTTGATAAGAGGTTGAATGCTTCAGAGGATCATCAAACGTTGGGGATCTCTTGCATGGGCTGCATGTGCTCTCCTTCCTACCTGATTGGATCAAATATGTGTTGGGTGGTTGTTGGATGAATGCTAGGTGTTTGTGCAAGAGAAAATGCTTGATCTCCTTCCTTGCATGCGTGTTCTCGCTGAAGCTTGTTCTCAAAAGATATTATATCTCTCTAGAAAAACTGCCAACCTTTTTCCAACCTCGAAAATAAGGTTGTTTTGGGGATTAAAAGGTGACCGACAACAGTTCCGGCTTAACCAGCGGCGGTTAAGGGAAACCGGCGTCGGTTAGGGTGGGATTTCCTAAGTTTACTAAACTAGGCAGATTCCCTTGATTTTCTAGGATCTCATGTCATTTACTCATGGATTAGACTGGAAGCTTCCTTTAAGCATGCGGGAATGTGGTTAGAGGGAATGTAGGCATTGATTTTTAGGGCTTGGGTAAGTCTTAGTTAGTTATGGCAACTTACTAAGAATAGGTCTTAGGGTGAGGTGGCTTGATGAGGTGTCTAGGTGAGGTGGATATGTGGACATTATCTAAATTAGGAGATTTAAATAATAAATATGGCGAGGTTAATGAATTAATTTAATTTTAATAATTAAATTAATATTATAGTGAGGTGAAGGGGGCCATGGCTAGTGGATGTATTCAAGGTATTTATTTATCGAGGGACCAAGGGGAGTGTGACAATTTTGGTGTCTACACGGTCATCGATGTCAGCCGACAAGGTAAGTAAGACCACTAACAAAAATAGAGAAAATGCTAGGGTCGTCACTTTTGCTGTGAAGAATATCTCGTAAATGGGTCAATGCATTTGAACTCCCTAGATCATAGATTATCCTTTTGAGGGTTTGTAGATTATCCATCCGAGGGTTCGCAAATTAGTGTAACTTGTAAATATATGTTATTTTCATCAATTAACATCATCGACGTTTGCGGCAATTGATGGCAAGGGGTTGGAGTTGGGGTTTCATGGTGCTGTAAGGGAACATCCTTACCCCCTAAGTCTTATTGTCATAGTTAATTGTTTATTACAAACATTATAGTTTATACTTTGACCATTATTTTGATTGATTTATAATATATTGGAATGAGATGGAGAGAGACATGTTTCCAATGAGATGGAGAGAGACATGTTAAATTTTTATTTCACAAAGATCTTATTTGTTTACAGTCCATAAGATATAAGATGAGAGGTTTTGGAAACAAAGAAAAATCTATATTTCTTTTTTTCTCATATTTATTGTCTATCTTTTTATGTGAGAAAAATTTCTTGGAAGCTTAGGTGGTATTTTTTCCAAGAGTTGGAGACCGATAATAACAGGCCAATAAATGGCCCACCATCATCATTACCTTTATTTGTTGTAGTAAAATTTGATATATATAATGTCCCATGTTGGGATACCTCCAACCCATTACATATTCCCATACCCCCTATTTTGATAGGGAATCAAAGACAATTTCTGATTAAAATGGCTTGGGGATTAACTATCCACAAGTCACAGGTACTTACTTTGCACAGAGCAACTGTCGACATTGGAACTACTGAAAGGTAGGTTATGACTTTCACAACTTTATTTATAGTTCCCTTGCTTGAAAATATGTGCATTTGACCTATTTTTTCATTCAAGAGATACTCAAATATGGCACACATACCAACACTTGGAGCAAGAAGAAATGAGGAAGCAATACTATTATCACTCAACCCATCATAAATACTACCCTCTGCTTTGATAACACCTCCACTACTACTCTACTCAAAACTTCTTGTATCCAAAGCGTCACTACTATTCAAGGGGTATCAAATATATTCATGTTTATTGAAACTAAAAATTCCCACTAAAGGCTACCATTCATAATATAAAAATTGCAAATATATACATGTCTCATTATCTGCACGCAGATCTACATTTATTTGATGTTGTGAAATATGATATGCAACGTTAAATGTATGAATTTGTAATAGTATTAAATGTACACTTACAATATTTCAATGTAATGTTTCAACTAAATTCCTACACTACAACTATCAATCACACACATTATCAACTTTACAAAAATGTTTTTCCAGCAAAACACCAACCGAAGAACTAATCACAACTAACAAAATAAACCTAAATTAAATACATACAACATGAACTATAAAATAAATTAACTATCGAAAACGGTATGAAATTTATTCATGTACGAATTTTTAACAAGTTTGAAATGTAGAAACAAATTTAAAATTAAGTGGCCCATCTATATTTCTACACTTACGAAATCAATAACACTCATCATCAACATCAACTACAAAAGTAATAATTATACCTCTAAAACAAATAACATATACCATTCGGCGTTCACATTGCATGAAACACATGCAATTGCTAGTTAATATATGTGTCAAATATAAAACTATATGCATCATATATGTTTAACAAAGATGAATATGTCAACTAACTAATAGACTAGTTACCACTTTTTTGGGATGAAGAAATTGACCAATTCAATTTGAAAATAAATGTGATCTTTATGTTGAACTATCGAAAATAAAAGAGCCTATCCATCACATATAGTTTCAATGATATGTTGTCAACACAATAGTTTCAATGATATGTTGTCAACACATTAATAGACTCATTACCATTTTGTTGAAGTGTTTTTTCATTAGGTAATTCACCAATATAACTTGTAAACATAAGTGATTCTTTAGGCTAAACTATTCGAAATGAAAGAGCCTACCCATTACATAGTTTTTCAAGGATGAATTGTCAACTAATTAATACACACGTTACCATTTTTTTAGATGATTTTTAATTAATTAATTCACCACAAAAACTAGTTTTCCACTTTGATTTTAGTTTTAGCTTTTATATTGGTTATTTAGCATAAATGCTATGTCCAAGGTTACTACAAAAACTTTTTTTTTCAATCTTATCAAGGTTTGATTGTCCTCATCCCCTGCTACAATTTTGGATTGAGGAATGCTTGGTTTTCTAATGGAAATGCCCTAGGTAGCACTTTCTCTATCAATCGTAAGACTAATGATGTGTCGCATTTTACCTTCGCCCATATTTTGGTGGATCTTGATAGATCAATGGACTTACAAACAGACTATTACGCTCAATTTGTCGGACAAAGCATGGAGTCAACCCAGTATACTATGAAGGTGTTTTATCTATTCAGGTGCAAGTATTGCTTCCCTCAAGGGCACATGGACTTCAAAATGTCATAGTCTGTAGTTTACGATGAGTGAAAGAGTGTCGTGGTGGAAGAGTGCCCTTTCCCACCACTTGGTTTTGAGAAGTTATGAGGAAGCTACCTCAAATTCTAATTCAGAGGGGGAGGATCTAGAAGAAATCACACTGAATAAAGAAAATGAACTGTTATAAAAGAGGGACCAAGAACAATAGCAGTGGAAACGGTTCTTATAACTCATGGAATGTGGCTCTTAAGTTTGTCGATCGATCCATGCTTTCAGCATAGGAGCATGTTGAATTGGGGCATGTTGAATTGCGGCCTCTAGTGGGACTAGGGGACGTTGGTAACATGGCCCTGAAGTTTCAAGATGGTTCCCATGTCATCATGCGTATGGAAATAGTTATTCTATGGTTACCCCAAAAGACAATGTTAGGAATTGGAAAGTACCGGGTAAGAAGATAGAACAAAAAATAAGAAGAGATGACTGAACCCTCCAGGCTCCAAGATGAGTTTGTGCTCTTATAAAGTTGGATGAATAATTAATCGGTTGTCTCGTGTTGTAGTAGTTGACTTTTGATAGACTAAACATGGCGCTTTCTAAGGTCTATTGAGTATTTTGTTTTTGACATGGGAGTTGTTTTAGGATGGGGGTTGGATGTAGGCCTTATATGTTTGAATTGTGTGATGACTGTTCTAATGCGCTCTTGAACACCTTTATCTCTCCGTAAACTTGTAAACTTGTATAAGGTGGTGGGTCCTTTCAAAAACCTTCTACTTACCTAATTTAATTTTTGAAAAGTCCATAACCTAAAGAATGTGTGAGGGCCTCACCTATTTGTAAAACGTCTAATCATATCGGGACATAGAGCAATTTCTTCAAATCTTCGTAGGGCATATGATCAACGGTATATGGAAAATGGTATTGTGCAATTCATACAAATCTTTCATCAGAAATATTTGGTAACGTTTTTTCGATACTGTACCGAAAACGAACGATCTATACCGTGGCATCTCTTTTAAAGTAAATATTTGGTAAATACACAATGTTTCAACGTGGCAATCCATTTTAAAGTAAATTTTAGTAAAGCGTAACACATTTTTTGCAAACTTATAGCTAAAACGTATCGAAACGATACCAGAGCATAGCAATTTCTACAAGTCTTCTTAGAGCATCAGGAAAAGACTAGGAAGGAAGCGTAAAACTTTTTTTTAATAGATTGATCAATCACTTCAAATCTTCGTAAAGCATCTATCCGGGCAAATAGGTTGTAAAGTATGTTGCTTAGTTTCCCAGCAACATTTTAAACTATATACTCGAAGCGCTAATCCTCCGGGTAGCTATAGAGTTCAATAATTTTAACTCGAATATGGGGTGTTGCTGCGGAAAATCTAAGGACACCGCTCATTCCCAGGAAGATGCCAAGCTCCCCGATAGTGTAATTTTGCATGTGCAGGGCGATGGCCATGATGATCTCGACTCTGATACGGTTTGGGAGAAAAGTCTTCCTAAAAATTACCAAGAAATCCTTACCATGGTCTCCCCGGCGAATCTCTTCAAAGAAACACATCTATAACTCAGGCGAACATTTCTCATAGAAGGTCAAACAAAGGCTAACACATCTATAACTCACTTTGCGAATCATATCTCATAGAAGGTGGAACAAAGGTATAGAATCAATAACAATCGAATGTTTACCTTCCTGATATTTCCTTTTTTAAATAATTGCTTGACATGTATTTGATATTTCTGAAAACCACAGAGGATTTGGCTTGACAAATCTACGGGTAAACTAGGGTGCATGGTGTCTGGCAAAAGCGTTGGACATCACCTGGGGCAATGACACTAGGTATTGGCGGTGGGTGTCCAGGGATGACTCCAAGTGAGTATGTTTTATATGGCTTTTTAAGCCATATATCAAGGATTCATTCTTTTTTCAGATTTAGGTTAACATTACATTGATGTTTAAATTCATCGTATTTTTTTCAATATATTTTTAACAAATCCATATATTTGTTTATTTAATTCAGGTTTGAGCAAGTTGCAGAACTTGTACTAGTGTGGTGGTTTGAGGTAGGGCAACGGATTGAGTGCACGCTCTTGTCTTCCAATACCGAGTACATCGTCTCCTTTGTTGTGCACGCTCTTGTCATCCAGATACCGGTTGCGGCAATCGTCTCCTTTCGAACACTGTGACAGATGGATAAGAGCAAAGTGGGGCTTGTATCCCATCTCCTTTCGTATTTTCACTTAAATTGCAGAATGGGAATTTGATGGAATCAGCTCGATTTTTGGATGATTTAGAGAAACCCGTTGAAGAACATGGAGGACTGAAGATGATTCCTGTGACATACGGAGAGAATGGATGGATAGAATTTGTTGTGGGCGAGTTCGTTTTACAAGAGGATGACGGCAGCGGTGGGACAAAAGAAATCGAGGTGTATATGAAAAATGTGAACAGCAATTTCAGTAAGACTGGCATATTCATAGATGGAGTTAAGATTAATCCTAAGTAACAATGTGTTGAATCAACAGTTGTAATTGTAGTTTCACAAGTAGTTCTAAGCACTGTATAGTTAATAGCGGAGAGGGGTCAATAGGTGAAGAAGGTTAACTTAGTCCAATAGTTGACATGACTATTGTTCACACAATATTTAATAGTTGTCATAGTAGTTATTTATTTTTGACTTAATAATTATGTAGAGTAGCCAATCACATCATGACATGAAAGACTTCTCACCCATATTCTTTTGCGTGTTATATCTATAGACTAGCAATATCACCTCTTTAAAGTTGCTTATGTATGTATTGTATATTAATATTTAACACACTATTGCATGTGTTCTTTGCAAATGAAGGGTTCCTCAATTAATGTTCATTGACATAAAGTTGATAAAGAGCCATCCACATGAGATATTCACATAATATCGATGTTTTTCGATGAAAGTGTGGTAGATGGACTATAAAAACGCCTTTTTAAAACGAAGTGTAGTGATTACCACAAAAGCTTGTCATACTATTTTTCACTTGTTCAAGACTAACACACATTCTACATATTGAAGATGCGCACACATACAAGTAGAGATATCTCCTTAAGTGTAGCACGTGAAGATAGCTCCTTTATATGCATAGAAGCACGAATCTCACTATGTTGATAGGGGGAATGGCTCCACAAAATCCTATGTATGCAAAGTTTTATCTAGAACAAAGTACTCCAAAACCCCACAAATGAAAAGCCCAATGTTCACAACATATTTAAACATTTTTTTTATCGCATGTTCATTGTGTTAGAGCCCTGCTACAGCAATGAACGGCTACCAACAAAAGTTTTAACAGTCAAAAATATATTAATAATCTTATCACCATTCGTGCTAGTTACTATTGGAAAAATGGGCATTTCCAAGCGGGGGATTTTCCATACAGTCCTGGGCACTTCACTATCACTTGAGTCCCACTTACTCAACACATTTCACAAGTATACACAACTTGGCGATTCGCAAACATGTTTTACAATTATATGCAACTGCAAATATTTATGCTAATATTGATTACTATCTGCCTGCAAACGCTAATATTTACACTAATTACGCCGAAGGTGTTCCCCCTATGGGAAAGGCACCTCCGGACGTTTCTGCGACTGTCCTAATTTTGACAGTTTGACAGGCGTCTGGACGTCTGTTTGTAGCAGTTCTGTTTTAAGCTTTCCTTTTTTTTCAGCACTTGCATTCCGCTATCCGTGCAAGAATGGTATCGCCTCTGGTGCTATGCCTGATAACCAAACGGTAGTTCTTCCTGCTTTCTTTTCCCTTGGCACTCCGAAGAACGGCAAAAGGTTTCTCTAGACACTCTTTGCAGGAAAGTCCTCAAGCCTAAGATATAGGTGTACGTGTGCGATCGTGCTTTCCATCATTCCCTCTTGGAAATAGTCTCTTTTCAGCAAAACACTCTTTTGCAGTGTTAGGAAGCAAGCATTGAAATTGTGGAGGGGATCACTGCTAAGGGCCTTGTATCTTGGAGTCAAGGCAAGCGTCCCTCCAACACATTAGGAAATTACTCAAGAGCTGTGCCTCCGGCTTTCAAAAGGCAAGTGATTCTGGTTGGCGGATTTGGTACCATTTCTAATATACTGGACATGATGTTGATGTCATCAGTTGAGCTTGCACTCAACAACAAACCAGCATGAGGACAGAAAAAGTGAGCAGCTTTGATTTCATCCATTCTTTCACTCTGTATTTCATGGACTTCCACCTAGATATGGAATAGCTCCGTGCTGACTAGTCTGCGTGTTTTTTTTTTGGCTTATAATGGATAAGTTATATTGGTAGTCTGCTATTATGGATGTCACGTTCAAAACAATCGAACAATATTTCTTCTTCATTGATGACATCTTATCAGCATGAATAGCCTCGATATATGTAATGGCTAAGTTGCTGGAAATGTGAAAACGAGTATGGTTTTCAAAAAGAAATGTGAAAGTCCAGACCCCTCACGGAAAGACGGAATGGAAAATAACCAACTAAAATAAATACAGAAAAATTTAAAACTTTCATGCAGAAATGACCAAAGAAGATGACAAATGCATGAATATTGTTTTTAATCAGATATAAAATTACAATGCTTTTTGTCACAATTTAGCCTTTATACCATATGGATGGGGCTGCATGCCATGCTAAAAGGAAATACATGGGATATAATCACAACTTAAGGTTCTCTTTAGGCCTTCAGCCTTCAGAGCATAAAATATGCAAAGTCAACCCCTAATCCATAACTGGGCTCTCACAGAAGCTTGCTGATGTATTAGATAGTATCATAGTAGATTTTTGAAACTAATTATTAAGTCATTAAATGCATTCCACAATGGACACAAAACACTTTAAGTAGCATGCAAATATGTTTTCAGTGGTTTATATCCGAAAATATAAAGTGGTCTTATATTAAAAAAATGATGAGTTTTTTTTGAGTGCTACTTGCAGAAATCCAGAATAACACGATGCCCTTTGGGGGTAGGCCTATTCACAAAATTGGGCACTAGGTCATGGCATGTGAACGCTACTATAAACTTGGCTAGAAATTGGATTTTATTCACTCAAACCTTGATGTCATACTTGGATCCTGGAGGTGAACTTGGTCCTTTCAAAGACTATTACTGTGGCTTTCTGAAGTCCTTTTCTGCCAATCTTGCTACTCTTTACATAACTGTGATTGATGTAAATGCAAAAACAATGTAATTGTTTTTCTTAAAAAATAAAATTTCAACGAAGGGCAGTTTGGGACACCCACAGCCCACAAAAAGCAGATGATTTTTTCTGGAAAGGGGCTGAAATGGCCAGAAGTGTGTAAGAAACGTTTCTTTTGGAGTTAGAGATTAGGAAATGCTGAGGGATAAGTTTCCTGTAATTCTGTACATGATTCTGGCACATTTCTGATTCCGAAACGCTTTTGCTTGAAACAATCTTCCCCCTTGAGTTTCCTGCAAATTGGTGTGATGCTTTGGAGTTAAGGTGCTGGTTTGTTTTGGATATGGGTTTGCGTGCAGAGAATTTCTATTCTGCCCCAGGCACGGCCATACAAAAAAAAATGAAAACTAACAAATATATAAATTCTAGCCTAAAAAAACGGGAATTAACCACATGGTATGCATATTAAAAACAAAACAACCACAAAAACATACTGATAGTTTATAAATTCTAGCTAAAATGACAGGAATTAACCTAAGTTACCGAAACATTTTGGATACGGGAGCGGGAGCGGGGTATCCGATACGCGGATACGGCAGTACAAAAACTATATAAAAATTAAAAAGTATATAAATTTCAACCTTATAAATAGGAATTAAGGTATAATTACGCCGAAGGTGTTCCCCCTATGGGAAAGGCACCTCCGGACGTTTCTGCGACTGTCCTAATTTTGACAGTTTGATGGGCGTCTGGACGTCTGTTTGTAGCAGTTCTGTTTTAAGCTTTCCTTTTTTTTAACACTGATTATTAGGAGAAACATTAACAAGAAGATGCTGGTTCCCATCTGCATTTTTATAACTTACCATGTCGGAACCTTGATTTTGTAATGCACTTGCATCGTTTCTTCCTACCCAAGAGCGTTGTGGAAATATTTCTTTATTAGAGCTATCACCTTTTGGAATTATATAAATTGGCAAGCCGACAAGACAATCTAATTTTCTCTTTTTTGCAGTAGTCTTGGGGCGCAGTTCTTCTTTTCTTCACAACACAAGAACAAAGGCTTGGCAGATCAAAAATTTCAAGCTGCTTTGTCCGCACAATTATTTCCTTCATGGTATATTTTTGGACCATTTTTTTCTCCCTCTGATAGCCAACCGCTTTTTTTTTTGTCCAGCCTTGGCCCCTTTTGGACATATTTCTGGTGTATTCATTCTGCAATAGTGTAATTCAAAATTTTAGTGATCTAGATATTATGCAAATTAGAGATAAAATCAGGGTTGGACTTTTGGACATATTTCTGGTGCATACATTCTGCAATAGTGTAATTCAAAATTTTAGTGATCTAGATATTATGCAAATCAGAGATAAAATTAGGGTTGGACATCTTTGCAAGAAGTAAAATCAAGTATGATTGACATTACAACTCTTAGGATTGCCTACCACATACTCATATTCACACTTTTTGCTTTAGAGACTACTCTACTGCGTCAATGTTTTGTAGTGTATCCATCCTACAATATTGCATCAATAATTGTTTAGAGTTCTGCACAAGAAAGATCATGAAAGAATGCAATATAGTATCAAATGTTTCCTACTTTCAGATTCCAATACATATACTTCTCTATTATAAGGTTGTATCAAATTGAAAGCACTGGAAGAAGGTAAGAAAATTCATACCCACACATGTGATCAAAACTGGATTCAAGCCTTGTGTTTTTGTCTGCACTAATCTTGTCAATATGTATGCAAAATGTGGTAGTTTGGATGATAAATGCCAATTGTTTGACAAAATTCCTAAACCAAATATAATTTCATGGATTTCATTGATTTCAGGATATGCCCAACATGGACATCATAAGGATGTTCAAGGAGAATTTTCGCAGATGCATAAGTTGGGCATGAAGGTGGACCACTTCACCTTTGCTAGCACATTGAGTGCATGTGCAAAACTTGGTGATTTGGCACAAGGCAAACAGGTTCACACCCGCATCATTAGAACCGGGTTCAGGTCTCAGATCTTTGTATCAAATGCACTGGTTGACATGTATGCTAAATGTGGGAGGTTGGATGAAGCTCAAGGCGTGTTTGATAAAGCTTCTGAACGTGACGGAGTTTCTTGGAATGCATTGATTACAAGATATGCCCCAAAATTGACATGATGAGGAGACACTGAAACTATTTGGTCAAATGCAACAAGTTGGTTTGAAGCCTTCATTTTTCACATTTGGTAGCATTCTCAAGACATGTGGTGGTGGTGGAATTCAAGAGCGTGGAAAATTGGTCCATGCTCACATCATTAAAACTGGATTTGAATCATATTTCTATGTTGGGTTTGAAATAGTTGACATGTATGCTGAATGTGAGGGTATATAGGATGCACTTGTAGTGTTCTACAAAATGCCTGAGAGAAATGTGGCTACGTACGATTTAATGATTACAGGTGTTTTCCAGACTACAGATGTTGAGTTGAGTCAAAAATGTGGGAAGGAGGCACTCAATATGTTTATCCAACTGCAACAGATAGGGATGAAGCCTAACCATTTAACCTTTCTTGGTATTCTTGGAATTTGCAGCAGCCTAGAATTTCTTGAACATGGCAAACAAGTCCATAATCACGTCATAAAGGGTAAACTTGAATTAAATGAATTTTTGGGAAGTGCTCTTGTTGATATGTATGCCAAATGTCGATAAGTAGAAGATGCACATAAATGGTTCAGTAAAATGCCGAAACCATATATTGTCTCTTGGATTGCATTGGTCTCAGGTTATATACAGAATGGGGAATGTGAAGAAGCCATGGAACTATTTTGCCAAGTACTTAGGGAAGGGGTGAAGCCAAATCAGTTGACTCGATGTACTATCCTAAGTGCATCTCGGGAACAGGGCGGGAAAATCCATGCCCACAGTATCAAAATTGGATATGTATTGCTTGTAGTTGTAGTAAATGCTCTCATTGACATGTATGGAAAATGTGGAAGCATAGATGACGTAGGGACTTTGTTTGGTAGAATGTTGAAGCGAGATGTAGTTTCATGGAGTGTGCTGATTTTAGGATATGCTCAGTATTGACGTGGGAAAGAAGCTCTCCAAATTTTTGGTCAAATGTAGGAAGAACGAATGAAACCAAACCACATCACCTTTTTTCGTTGATCTATTTGCTTGCAGCCATGTTGGTCTAGTGGATGAAGGTTTTCAATACTTTGATTCCACGATTAGAGATCATGGCATTGAACCAAAAGTAGAGCATTGTGCTTGTATTGTTGATCTTCTTGGTCGTGTTGGGTGTCTCGATGAAGCAGAACACTTCATTAACGAAACGAAAGTTGAATCCAATGCGGTTGTGTGGCGTGCCTTGCTTGTAGCCAGCAGAATCCATGGGAACTTGGAATTGGGTAAGCATGCAGAATAATGCATCATAGAGCTTGAACCTCACACTTCTGGCACATATGTTTTGCTTTCAAACATCTATGCTTCAGCCAGCAAGTTGGACGATTCAAGAAAAGTAAGAAATATGATGAAAGATAGGGGACTTAAGAAAGAGCTAGAACTAAGCTTGAATTAAGTCAACAATATAATAAATTGTTTGACAGTAAGGGGATATATCACACCCACAAAACACACAACATATACACAGTCTTTGAGATATTAATGAAACAAATTAAAGCAGCAAGGTATGTACCTAACACAAACTTCCTCTTCATTAATGGAGCAGGAGCCAAAGGAAACTTCTCTCTGCCATCACATTGTAAAGTTAAGCATTGCATTTGGTCTAATCAGTAACGTGCATGGAACACCAACCAACAATATTAAGAATCTCCGAGCATGCAGTGACTTTCATACTTGCTAATAAGTTCATCTCTGAGAACAATCATTTCCATCATTTCAAGGACGAGTTGGATTCTTGTGAGGGGTCTTGGTCTTGGTGACAGTACAGGAAGAAAACTAACCACAACTTTGAAGGCTTGGTTATAATTTTTCTGTGTTCTTATACATTCTCTTTGTTGTGAAGAATGCAAACAACAAGTACATGAACCAAATCCATGTACAAATAATTCAAGGTGTGAGAAATAATTCTTTGTTTTGAGTAGTTAAAATTAGAAAATGTGCAGCTTTTAACCAAAATAAAAGCTTTCCAATAATTATTTGACTCTTATACCTTGAGATAGGATCTTTTTCCTAGTGTATGTGTAATTTTTACTCAAATATCAATGCTTCGGATGGTAGGTGAAATGATGCAAGAAAAGTAAGATACATGATGAAAGACATGGGAGTTAGAAAGGAGCCAGGACTAATTGGATTGAATCAACAATACTATAAATTTTTGTATGGTGAAGATAGATCACACCCACAAATAGAGAACATATGCAATATTGGAGAGATTGCTGGCGCAAACTAAAGTAGCAGGGTGTGCACCTAACACAAACTTTGTTCTACATGATGTGTATTAAGAACAAAAAGAAACTTCTCTAGCATCATGGTGAGAAACTGGCCATCGTATTTGGGCTAATTAGCGTTCTACTTGTAACACCTATCAAAGTCTTCGATAATCTTTGTGTGTATGGGAACTGCCACACTGCTTCCAAGTTCATTGTTTTTCTACGAAAATACACTACCAAGTTCATTCTTTACTAGGAAAATATAGTACCAATAATTCATTTACTAAAAAGTTGAACCTGCATAATTGGGTTCTTTCATACCCTATGTTGCTAGGTTATGGGTACGGGTACGGGTTCATCAAATGACATAAAGCAAGCTCATGTTGATATAATTTTTTCTACATTGGACGGAGAGAGCATCATGTGTAGTTCAGACCAAGATAAACTTAATTATAGATATAATTACAGATAAATGACAAGAATAATATGCTTATTGGGTTTGTGTTCTCTTTAAAGCTTTGCTTGCATGATCCTAGGTCATGTTGACATGGAAAAGCATGAATGTAGGTTTAGTATGAATCTTGTGATGAACTTCCACCTGGTTGGAGGATTAAACTAATATAACAAAAAAAAGTATAGTAGTTAATTATTGTATTAATTTTGTGAAGTCAAGAATGACAGTAGTTGGGGATTGAAGTGGAATTTGTAACCAGTTTTTTAAATTTGTTAGTACTCAAACTTAAGTGCAATTACATGCACTCAAAAATGCTCAAATATACACAGAACAATAAGACATGTTTTTTACTCCTCATGATATAAGATATGCAAATGTATATCTACGAATTTGAAACAAATTTGAAATGTAGATAGAAAACCTTTAAATGTAATGCTTCGTCTATATTCATACACTTACAAAATCAATCACACCCCTTATCAACATCAACTACAAAAGTAATAACTATCCTTCTAAATCAAATAACATATACCGTTCAGCGTTCACATTGCATTGCACACATGCGATTGCTAGTCTTATATGTTAACAAACTTTGCAAATTACGACGGGTCGAATTAATGCATACAAGATAAAACAATGTAATTATAAAATGATATGAAATCAAAATAAAATTTTGACAGTACGAGACAAAGGTGGATCTGCAACACGTCTGAAGGCATAAAATGGAGGCCAAGATATTCGCGTGATTAGTTCACCAATGGAGGCCCACTCAAAAAAATAAACCAGATAAAATATATTTAAAAAGTGAAATGTCATGGTAGGCCGCAAGAAGGTGATACTCTGGAAGCAGTCTGTAGTTTACTGAAATTACCACCGAATTCATTTCTACGGATAACCTGCACAGGAATAGGTCGTAGCCCCACCACGTCGTGGAACCGATGCAAAACCCCCCTCTCTTTTTAAAATAAATAAGCAACGACAAGAACTCCTGTGGCTACTGTCGTGGAGGCAGATATAATCGTGCCCAAACGCCCGTTTTTTCGTCAATATGTTGGAGCCTCTGTATTCAATAATATCGGTCACAAATGCACGACGAATTTAACAACAAAACAAAATAGCAGCAGGTAGGCTCTGTATTCCAATAATATCTGTCACATGCGACTTGTATATTTAAAATTTGATCGTCATTTTTATGTAGATTTATATGTACATTATAAAATATATCTTAAAAATAATCAAATAAATATTAAATAATTGATATAAATAACATTATTTTGTATTTTTGAAAAACAGTATTTAAAAATTACTTTCACCCAAAAAATGTTTCATAGACGTAGGTGGCAGTCAAATTTAACTCCTGGGTGCAGCATCCTCGTATTAGAGCTAAGGATGCATTCTCTTCACAATTTTTTTTAGTATTAACTATTTTGCTGGTTGGAGAGATATACACATCATTTGTTCATTCAAACACTACTCCTTATGCTTTTAATTTGTTGTTCTCCAAAATAAGCCCATGCTTATTTTTGGCTAATTCCTCGTCCTTTTCCTTCGCTGATACTTAAAATGAATTTTTTGCATGCTTTAGGGATTCAAAATTTTCTGGGTATGACTTCATTAGATAGAGAATTTTTCCACCTTTCTAGAAAGGTAAAGAAGTCATCCTAACTCCTTGTATTTTTTGAGTTAGTGCTCGACGGAGTTAACAGTGAAAATTTGCCTGGGCGGGCCCGCAGAGGTAAGGAGGAAAATTTGCCAGGGAGTCTCCGGCCGACAGAGCGGAGAAAGAAAATTTTGCCAAGGAAATTGGTGGGTTGTAGAGGCGCGGAGATAAATTTGGCACTTGGTCCTTTTTGGGAAAAAAAGGCACGAAGGAAAAAATTTTGCCCGCAGGCCCGAAAAAGGAATGAAGCACACTCGTGGGGCTAGGGAGAAAATTTTGGCACTTAGCTTTTGGGGTGAAAAGGTTAAAGTCAAAAATCGGCCCGCGGATCTAACAAAGGGAAAGGAAAAGAAGTTTCTTAAGGCCCGCAAACCAATTAAATGATGCCACGTGTCCTCGGACTGGCGGGGTCATGGATAATTTTGGGAAAATTTTCCATTTTTGCGAAAAGGGGGGAAAATGTTGTTTTGAAGCCACAGATCAACCAGAAGGTGCCACATGTCATCGGAGAAGTGGGGCATGAAGATTTTTTGGAAAAAATTCCCAATTTGAAAAAGAGGGGAAAAAGGGAGGATTTTGGCCCGCAAAACCCGTTTTTTGCCCTAATTTGCCCTAATTTGGCCGCATAATTTCAAAAGGTCATATCTTTCGATCCAGTGGTCGAAATTCATCAAATTCGGTACCATTGGAAAGCTATCAATGCCCTCTATGTGATGGACACTTCAATTTTAAATTTTGATGGAGTTTTATGGGATAAAAATGGGGGGAAAACGTCTCTGGGATGGAAAAATTACTGAAAACAACCCCAACCACCAAAATTAATGAAGTATGGGCCTCTTTCTTGCTCTGTGAAGCAATGTACGATGAAGTATGGGATTTTTCATGGAAACCCATCATTTTTCAGGCTAATTAAACGGACCTTGTTAGTGGTTGGAGTTTTTAAAATCGATTTGCCCATGTTTTCTCATTTCCTTCATTCTATTCAAGCGATAAAAGCCAGTTTTGGCTCATTTTGTAAAAAGTTGTTCATCCTTCTTCTCTGCCTCTCCCTTCTTTTCTTCCCCAGGATCAAAAATGGAGTTTTAACCTCCTCCCCTGCTCTGTAATGGCATTTTTACCTCTTACCCATGAAATGATGCACAGTGTAAATTCTGAGAAATTAAAAACGTGTTTTTGTGATGCGTTTGTCCATCCTTGGCTCATTTTCTTTGTTGTTTTCCTTACCTCTCTTCATTACATGGTATTCGTGCATGTTTGGATGTTCATTGCAGGTTTTGGAGCTGTGTTCATGGAGTTTTGGAACATTTTCTGTGTGAAATCCATCTTTAGTCTGTGATGCACTTGTCCATCCTTTCCATTGCTCACATCTTCTTGTTCCATGGCAGTTTTGACAGATAATCAACACTTTCCTTCTCTGGTGTATTACCATTTTAGTGTAGGCTCTATTTTTCCTTGTTTTCTTCCCCTCCTTATCTCCTTGGAAGTTAGATTAGGTTAGATTAGCTTACCTGCACTGGAATAACTTGTGGCAAGTAGTTTAGGAAGAGGAACCAGCCTTCTCCGGAGAGCTTTCCCCATTTGCAATCACACCAAATGACTTTGCCTTAAAAAAATCAGATCCATAACTCATTTGGGGGTGTTGTGAATTTGCACTAACAGTTGTATAGAGAAATTTTGTACAAAAAACATTAAACAATGCCTTATTATTGGCATAAGGTTTCATCCTTGGAGCTGAAACCAAATTTACTTCCTCATGCCTGGTCTTCTGCCGACATCTACGTATCTCCAGCTATTGCTTCAGACCATATTTTTCACTCTAATAATCATGTCAGCTACATAGCATTTTCTTCATATTTTAAGACATAATTTGAATAAGCTGAAAATAAAAAATTTATAGATTTCATTTTTATTTTTCAACCCAAAAAAACTACAAAAGTACTAACTATCCTTCTAAATCAAATAACATATACCGTTCAGCGTTCACATTGCATTGCACACATGCGATTGCTAGTCTTATATGTTAACAAACTTTGCAAATTACGACGGGTCGAATTAATGCATACAAGATAAAACAATGTAATTATTAAAATGATATGAAATCAAAATAAAATTTTGACAGTACGAGACAAAGGTGGATCTGCAACACGTCTGAAGGCATAAAATGGAGGCCAAGATATTCGCGTGATTAGTTCACCAAATGGAGGCCCACTCAAAAAAATAAACCAGATAAAATATATTTAAAAAGTGAAATGTCATGGTAGGCCGCAAGAAGGTGATACTCTGGAAGCAGTCTGTAGTTTACTGAAATTACCACCGAATTCATTTCTACGGATAACCTGCACAGGAATAGGTCGTAGCCCCACCACGTCGTGGAACCGATGCAAAACCCCCCTCTGTTAAAATAAATAAGCAACGACAAGAACTCCTGTGGCTACTGTCGTGGAGGCAGATATAATCGTGCCCAAACGCCCGTTTTTTCGTCAATATGTTGGAGCCTCTGTATTCCAATAATATCGGTCACAAATGCACGACGAATTTAACAACAAACAAAATAGCAGCAGGTAGGCTCTGTATTCCAATAATATCTGTCACATGCGACTTGTATATTTAAAATTTGATCGTCATTTTTATGTAGATTTATATGTACATTATAAAAATATATCTTAAAAATAATCAAATAAATATTAAATAATTGATATAAATAACATTATTTTGTATTTTTGAAAAACAGTATTTAAAAATTACTTTCACCCAAAAAATGTTTCATAGACGTAGGTGGCAGTCAAATTTAACTCCTGGGTGCAGCATCCTCGTATTAGAGCTAAGGATGCATTCTCTTCACAATTTTTTTTAGTATTAACTATTTTGCTGGTTGGAGAGATATACACATCATTTGTTCATTCAAACACTACTCCTTATGCTTTTAATTTGTTGTTCTCCAAAATAAGCCCATGCTTATTTTTGGCTAATTCCTCGTCCTTTTCCTTCGCTGATACTTAAAATGAATTTTTTGCATGCTTTAGGGATTCAAAATTTTCTGGGTATGACTTCATTAGATAGAGAATTTTTCCACCTTTCTAGAAAGGTAAAGAAGTCATCCTAACTCCTTGTATTTTTTGAGTTAGTGCTCGACGGAGTTAACAGTGAAAATTTGCCTGGGCGGGCCCGCAGAGGTAAGGAGGAAAATTTGCCAGGGAGTCTCCGGCCGACAGAGCGGAGAAAGAAATTTTGCCAAGGAAATTGGTGGGTTGTAGAGGCGCGGAGATAAATTTGGCACTTGGTCCTTTTTGGGAAAAAAAGGCACGAAGGAAAAATTTTGCCCGCAGGCCCGAAAAAGGAATGAAGCACACTCGTGGGGCTAGGGAGAAAATTTTGGCACTTAGCTTTTGGGGTGAAAAGGTTAAAGTCAAAAATCGGCCCGCGGATCTAACAAAGGGAAAGGAAAAGAAGTTTCTTAAGGCCCGCAACCAATTAAATGATGCCACGTGTCCTCGGACTGGCGGGGTCATGGATAATTTTGGGAAAATTTTCCATTTTTGCGAAAAGGGGGAAAATGTTGTTTTGAAGCCACAGATCAACCAGAAGGTGCCACATGTCATCGGAGAAGTGGGGCATGAAGATTTTTTGGAAAAAATTCCCAATTTGAAAAAAGAGGGAAAAAGGGAGGATTTTGGCCCGCAAACCCGTTTTTTGCCCTAATTTGCCCTAATTTGGCCGCATAATTTCAAAAGGTCATATCTTTCGATCCAGTGGTCGAAATTCATCAAATTCGGTACCATTGGAAAGCTATCAATGCCCTCTATGTGATGGACACTTCAATTTTAAATTTTGATGGAGTTTTATGGGATAAAAATGGGAAAACGTCTCTGGGATGGAAAAATTACTGAAAACAACCCCAACCACCAAAATTAATGAAGTATGGGCCTCTTTCTTGCTCTGTGAAGCAATGTACGATGAAGTATGGGATTTTTCATGGAAACCCATCATTTTTCAGGCTAATTAAACGGACCTTGTTAGTGGTTGGAGTTTTAAAATCGATTTGCCCATGTTTTCTCATTTCCTTCATTCTATTCAAGCGATAAAAGCCAGTTTTGGCTCATTTTGTAAAAAGTTGTTCATCCTTCTTCTCTGCCTCTCCCTTCTTTTCTTCCCCAGGATCAAAAATGGAGTTTTAACCTCCTCCCCTGCTCTGTAATGGCATTTTTACCTCTTACCCATGAAATGATGCACAGTGTAAATTCTGAGAAATTAAAAACGTGTTTTTGTGATGCGTTTGTCCATCCTTGGCTCATTTTCTTTGTTGTTTTCCTTACCTCTCTTCATTACATGGTATTCGTGCATGTTTGGATGTTCATTGCAGGTTTTGGAGCTGTGTTCATGGAGTTTTGGAACATTTTCTGTGTGAAATCCATCTTTAGTCTGTGATGCACTTGTCCATCCTTTCCATTGCTCACATCTTCTTGTTCCATGGCAGTTTTGACAGATAATCAACACTTTCCTTCTCTGGTGTATTACCATTTTAGTGTAGGCTCTATTTTTCCTTGTTTTCTTCCCCTCCTTATCTCCTTGGAAGTTAGATTAGGTTAGATTAGCTTACCTGCACTGGAATAACTTGTGGCAAGTAGTTTAGGAAGAGGAACCAGCCTTCTCCGGAGAGCTTTCCCCATTTGCAATCACACCAAATGACTTTGCCTTAAAAAATCAGATCCATAACTCATTTGGGGGTGTTGTGAATTTGCACTAACAGTTGTATAGAGAAATTTTGTACAAAAACATTAAACAAATGCCTTATTATTGGCATAAGGTTTCATCCTTGGAGCTGAAACCAAATTTACTTCCTCATGCCTGGTCTTCTGCCGACATCTACGTATCTCCAGCTATTGCTTCAGACCATATTTTTCACTCTAATAATCATGTCAGCTACATAGCATTTTCTTCATATTTTTAAGACATAATTTGAATAAGCTGAAAATAAAAAAGTTATAGATTTCATTTTTATTTTTCAACCCAAAAAAAAATGGGCTCAATCCAATATTGGATATAAAAGATAAAGTGGAGTTTCTGCATACAATTTTTAACATGAAATACAAAAATTTTCCCAATGGGCTTGTTGGTCTAACTTAATACACCTTCTGTCCTATGCTATAGTCCTCTTTCTCATATCAAAATAAACTAGCAATTGCATGTGTACAATGCAATCTGAACGCCCAACAGTATATGTTAGTTGGTTTAGAGCATTTCGTCAAATAGTTATCATGCAACCTCTACCCCCTGCTCCCGATATAGGTGCCTGGAAACAACCATAATTACTGTCACCTCTGCATACCCGACAATATAGTTTTCTCTATCCAGCTGGGAGTTGCTTGGAAGGAATGCAACTTTTTTTTGACAACACTATTATGGTGATTTTTGAATTATTCGACACCACAAGGATTATCATATCATCTAGCGAAAATTAAAAACCCAATAGGATCACCTCTACAAGGCTATGCAGACCCTAAACATATAAGAATACAACATAAACATTTCACAAAAGAGAGAGAAGAAAGTAAAAATGGTGGCTCAATAACATTATTTTTTATTCTTGGAAACCATCAAATACAAAATGTCCTCTTAAAGTATTGGGAATGTTAATTCCATTGCAAGACCAACATTTATGTTTGAAAGTAAATGGTGATATACGATGTAGACATGAGAATAACAGTACAAGAAATATCGAAGAGGCCTTTCAAATTTTCCATCCTATATAATGAAATTGTCTTTCCCGTCCATGTACAGATAGACACTTCTCAGACTTCAATCATCCCTCTTCACAAACAAGGAAAGCTATGAAATTTTGCGGTAATTGAAATAAACAATTTTTTTGTTAATTTCTATGAGCTCATGTCTGACAATTTAGGAGAAGAAAAATATGCATAATCAAAATTACTACAAGCCTATTCTATCCTGACACTAATTTTGAAAGCATAACAGAGAAGTTGTAAATATGAGCTCCAAATGGGATGTATATAATTAAACAACTTCAATGAATAAACAATAGGGAATCCTTAGCATATGACATAATTCTGAACCCCACTTCTGGATTATGATAGCTTGTGCAGAACCAGGTGCAACATCTACACCTTTTAAGCTAGATTCATTTCTAGAGTTTGGTGTGGATGCCATTTTGAATTCACCAGAAACAATGGACCTGAAACCATCTCTAGGTGCTCGCAAGAGAAACACTATGCAGTTCAATGCAACCAAGATTATTGCTTCTCCTTTGACAAGCAGAAGATACAATCCAAAGAAATAGATCACAGGTCATTGAAAGAGAAATGAGTAGTAGCAAATAGCAGGTTATAATTCCATCACAAGAATTCATCATCAGGATATAGAAAATAAGTATCATGTTAAATGAAGATATGCAGGCAGTGCTACAATAGTCACTCAAGGGAATTATGTGTGACAAATACTAAAAAAGAAATGTCACTAACCATAAGAGCCAACCCACCCACTGCATAGATTGCTTTCTGGATTTCCTTCCTGGAATCCTCATTTCCAAAGTCACCAAACCAACCTCTGCCCCCCAAACCAACCTCCACCGCGGGTTCCACCTCTACCTCCAGCTGCCTCCCTCTCTTTCCACCTCTTTATCTCCTTGTCCAATCTATTAAATGCATCTTTCTTCCCTCCAAGGGCCTTTTGTAGAGCTCTGAGGGCAGCATCCTGCATGCCAAAACAAATTAAGAAAGAACATATATGTTTGCTCTAAGGGGATGCCACTTGATCTTTCCTCTACTGATTTTCTGAATAGTGTAATGAACAGGCATAATTTCTTAAAGTGATTTGGTTTTCTGAAATAGGAAAATATTTCAAAATAATGGCTACATACAAAATCCGAAGGTTTTATTTCAAATATTCAAATTCAATCAAGACAAACAAACATCCATATAAATTTGAAATATGATGCATTTGCAGCCCAAAGAATATGTTTTCTCTCAAAAAGGCCTGCAAACTTGTCTCGGGGTCATAGCCACAGTGCTTCTACAATCAAATTAGGCACCAAAGCCATGATTTTATGTATTTTCTTATCAATGTGTGATAGAAATCCTTAATGATTAGTTTTGAAATGGTTCAGGCTATTACTTTTTGTCATTGTTTGTGTATTTCTGGTTGGAAAAGTGTCGGCTGTAAAATCATGTCCAAACTCATGGCCATTTTCTAGTACACCTTCTGATCTGTCCTCAGCCTATCTACCAGTGATAGAATGGTCCTAATATTCCAATAACTTCCTATTCAGAATGAAATTCATTCCTACCCTGGTAACAAAAGAAGCAGCAACTATTGCTCTAGAGATCCAAAAATGTTTCTAGGTTAGCCATACAGAAACATAATTTACCAGTTCTAATGACAATTATAAAAAAGAAGAAAAGATAGGATAACTTTCCATAGAAATTGCCTCCATTTTGAAAGAAGATATAAGGACTGTGCAATAATATTGTTTTTCCTTACCCCTTTCATGCTTCTGTAGTACAAATTCTTCTAGCTACTTTGCTTTTTCTTCTCTCTTGAGAGTGCCTTCCTAAGAGTCCTCTATATAATTTAGGAACACCCAAAAAAATGCATGCCCACAAGTCCTCTCTATAATTTAGAAATACCAAAATGTGAATGGGGGTTTAGGGATTTACTACCTTGAAGAGATTGGCCCGCTATAGTTTGCTTGAAAACTATGTATGCAGTGAGTTTTCCTCAATTGCTCTGTTTTGGTTGCCTCTATGGAGCAAGGTCATTACCTACAAGACCCAAATTCCCAATCATTGAAGTTTTTCATTGATAGACCTTCATTATTGTGTATAAAAGTAAAATGAGCTTGGAATTCGATGAGAAAATCATACTTCTTTAGCTGAATAAGTATTATGCTGAGTGAGCCCTGCAAACACATTACCCTAGAACAAAAAGGCCCAAGATTGGTTCATCTAGGTCAACAAATGAAATTAAAGTGTTCACACAAAAATCTTGGGAAGGGCATATAACACACCAGTTTATCCTCTCTAAGAATAAGAGACTTCCCAGGTGACAGGAGATCCTTCACAACTTCATTGTACACTTCAAGATAAGAAATCTAAAAATGTTCGCCATTAAAGCCCAGCGCTTCAAGCTTTACAAGAAAATCCTTCATCGTAATGACCATGACACCAGGACTCCCTACCAATCCAAGCATTGTGTAGGTTTTGCCTACTCCTATTGCTCCATAGCACAACACAGAGGCAGTTCTTCCTTGCAGAACACCATCAACAAGCTCTGCAGTGTTGTATAAGATTCTTCCCAATCTTAAAAAAATTACTACATGTACATATTATCCACTCTCTTTTGTGTGCACTCGTCTACAATATTTTCTTCTACATCCATTAACAGACTGTGTAATTTGTTGTTACTACATGTTTCTTCTTATAATAAGAGTGTGCAGTACCTTGTTTGCATCTTTGGCCCAGATCATTGGCTGCTTCCTACCAATTTATCTAAGTACTACAGTAGAAACCATGGAATATTCATAGAAGTCATCATATTGGGTTACACCGATCTTTTCTTTTGGATCAGATACGGTTTGGGTACAAATGTACAGAAATACATTTGAGGATTGCATTGAAAATAGTCAAAGGAAATTAGGGAGAAACCAGTAGAATAAATCAAAGGAGTTTTAAATACCTGGTGTCAAAACCAAAGAATTGTTCTGATTTTGTTGGCACACTGATAGCCCCCAAGGCATGCGTTGGCGATTTGTAGCAATCATTCGCCCTAAAGAGGTGAGATATTTTGGGACTGCAAACATTAATGACAAATTTTAAATCATCAAAATATCAAACTTTTACCCAAAAGAAAACCCCTAAAGGTTTGAGTAGGCGCATCCCCTATTTATTTATCTTGCTAAATCCTAAAACGGTGACTAATGACCAAGTACAACAGCTAACAACAGGACTTTGCAATCGCTACCAGACCAGAACAGCTGATCATCCATGGCAGGGAACGTATGCAACTATATATCAGACGAACCCAGATCTAAAGGTGGCCACAAATACTCCAAAAAATTCGTCAATCCATTTTCACCATAGCCCCTAGTCGAAATTAAAAACTCTTGTCGAAAAAGGGATTGGCTAAAAACATAAAAGTATTAGCATGTAACTACCTGTCAAAAACATCCAAACGGACGTCAAATTTAACATAATCGCAAAAACATCCGGAAGAGCCTTTCCCATAGGGGAACGCCTTCGGCGTAAGGCGTTATAAATACATAAATCTAACTCCTCTACTCTCATAATCTAATTTTTTATTTATTTTTTTTTATCAACATTCTAATTTTTATTAGTTTTATTAATTTTTTTATTTCAACTAATTGTAATTAAAAGGCCTATCAGCATATTAATAGCACCAAAGGTGCTATTGTTTGTTAGAAAAAATTTCAAAATCATAGCAATTGCAGCCAACAGATGTTAGCCTCATGATTGCATTGATCACTGTATATACACAAAGTGTGTCTCTTGAGGAAAATGTAATTGGCAGGTATATTCAGCTTTTATATGTATGTATGACAAATGTGGATGTTTATTAGATGTTCGCCAAATGTTTGACCAAATGACTAAACCAGACATCATCCCATAGAATATCATAATTGCAACTTACAAAAGACATGGATATCCTAACAAAACATTGACATGTTTCACCAAATACAACTACCACATGTTGAACGTAATCAGTTCATCTTTACTACCATATATTGTGATTTCAGCTGTGATAATGTTTATCATTGTTGTTGCTCTCATTGTTTTTATTTGTTTTCTTATTTTTATTTTTTCCAAATAAACCTCATGAATAAATATTTATTTATTTCTCATTATTTCTTTCTAATTTTTTATAAAATTACTTTTACTTTTATTTTAATTCTTTAATCTCATTATGAACATTGAATACACATTAAATTTAAAACCGTAATTGACGACCATTCAATTTTGAAGACCGTCAACTAATGTTGAACGTCGATTTCCAACACTGATGGCTATATTTTCCTCCATTGTTCCAAATAATGATATTTAAAGGAATTGTCTCTCTGTAACCCCTTGGGATCCCTCCATTCAATATCACATGCTATAACATTTACGTATGAAGCCTCTTGTAATGTTTGCACACATTCAAATTAATATAAATCACATCTCTTTATTGACAAATCACTCTTCACCTGGAGATATTGTCTGTTTGATGCAGCCATAAATCACCAGTGAGTATTCATATTTGGATGATACTGTAGATGATATTAATGTATTATAAAAGAGTGAATGTGTCTATTGTTTTTTGGTTTTTTTAACAAGAATTTTGGCACAAACAAACCATTGTATTCAAGGGAAATTAAATAAGAAATATCACCTACAAGGATTTAATCAAATGTCCACAGAACATTCATTAAATTAGAAAGATGGACTGCAAGGATTTAATTGAAAATCCCACAGCACATTCACAAGACATCATTATCTGAAGCGTGGAGGGTATCAAATTTATATTAGAATAGTTTCTATGCATTCTCTAACAGCTTGAGAAGCATTTGTCCAATTAATTTCTACGAGGGAACTACAAAAACGGCTAGCATCACTGTTAGCACAATTATACATTGCTAGCTGGAGCCACTCTAATATTTCATGTCAAAAATATTTGCGTGCTTAAGGTCTTGAGATATTCCTGCAATTGAGCCCACAACACCAGCTATGGTTACAAGAAGGCAAATTAAGCTGAGAGATTGATTCAGTATCCATTTTGAGGTCCATCTTGGAACTTTAGTTTGTGCCAGGTACATTTGAATCGGAAGATGCACAGTAAGTGGCCAGAATGAGATGGCACCTATCAACCCCATCACCCCATTAAAAAAAGGTATAAGCATGGCAATAACCGTTGTTGAAACCACTATTGAACTTCGCATCAACAGAGAAAACATAGTAAAACTTATGGATCCGCATAACGGAATTTTAATGATGTGTACAGTGTTCACAAGGCCATGTCTTTTCCATTTAAGGGATGACCACTGTTCAATGACTGCAAATACAGGCTGAGAAAACACCTGCAAGTGAGAAAAAATAACACCATTAAGAATTGGGAAAAAATGAAGTATATAGAATGGTGGCACCGTGTAATAGCATTATTAAGAAAAAAACCTTAGTGAAAAATGTTGGTACAGTGCAATTGTAGTAGCACTGTATATATACCTGATAAGCTCCCACAAGATGAATAACTATGCAGATATTTCCTACGTCAATTAACCAGAACGGCTCGTAGAAGCCAAATCCAGTAAGCATGTTTCCAGGGGCACTGTTGCCAAAAGCTGCATACCCAACTAGACCTATGGACATGTAAAGGAGTGTCGTAGCAGTCATGCCCATTAATGTTGCTTTTCTCATGGTTTTGTTCTCTGGAGGAGGAGATTTAAGGGTGTCCTGTACAAAAATCAGTTTCTCATTTGTTAAAGATTACTATTTAGGTCTGGTTATATTGCTTCTATTGGTATTACTTCTAGGATTAAAAGGTTCATGCTATGAATTAAAATTTGATAGTTAAAAATAATAAGTCTCTTACAAACAACTTCTGTAAAATGAAAATCCTACAGTGTTATTAAACTTGAAATGATAAAAAATAGCCAGAAACTTATGTTGCACTTTCAGTATCCACAGTTAAACACATACTTTTACAGGGTATTGCACTCAAAAGACTGCATAAACAGAAGGTTCAGCAACATTGAATAAAACTGTATGCATAAACAAAATAGAGAAAATATATTGCCCTTCAATATTTTCCTCCAAAAAATTTATTTTATATAATTTCATGATCTGTCACCAAAAACAAAGACCCTATATACTAATGCAAGCAAGAGTAGCCAAGAAGAACTAGATGTAATGTAAAAGCACTACAAAATAAGAGAGAAAATTACACATAAACACACATGAAACTAGAAACTCTTATTAAGTGAAAAAGTTACTTAAATATACTAGAACTTACCTGGATTTCTATAAGTACAAGAGAAAATGTGTATGAAAATGCCATGTTTCCCAATGCTTGGAAGATATACCATGACTTCTTTAATTTTGTAACTTGACCACCAATGGGTACCCCAGTTAAGCTTCCAGAAGGATGTTTCCTTCCTACAGAGGAATTAAATAAGCAGTAAAAATACTATCAACAAGTATACTTTATTGGAAATACATTAAAGAAATTTGGTAGTAGGGTTAGCTCCAGTTAAGCTTCCAGAAGGATGTTACCTTCCTACAGTAAATCCTACTGTAAGCAGTTATACTTCAATGAAACTACATTAAGAAAATTCTGTACAGGAGTTAAGTTTGGTAAACATGGATACCTGCAGCTTTGGCTATGCTCAGACCCAGGCCAATTGAGGAATATGCAAAAGACATGATTGCTGCAAGAATTGAAAGCCATGAAATCTTCTCCAAGCTTGGAAGTTGAGACAGTATCAACTCTATTGCCCCAAATGTCATCATAAACATATTGCCTGATACACTACATGAGGAACCATGCCCTTCTTTGTGGAAACATGCAGCCTTTTTTATTGCCCTGATGCAACAAAAACTAATTGCTTCGATCTACATGCCAAAAAGAGGAAGAAAAACTAGAAATTTTTTAAAAACTTAGTATTCCTCAAACATTGTTGAGATTTTAACCTCTACTTACATCATGCTGATAGCTGCAGTCAGTGTGTATCCAACCATGGCTCCATAGAGATTTGCATACTGACCAATCTTACATAGCAAAACCTTTCTGCCACCTAATGGAAAAAGATAACACATGACCCAACTGAATGTAAAACTAAACCTAAACCATAAACCAGCTGTGTCCAACCAACAGAATAAGCTCTTGCAAAACTATGGTATGAGAACAAACCTAAAATGTTTTTCACTGCATCTGGGTATTTGTAGTTGCGTTTTCCTGTGACAGGATCAGGTGCCCTGTAACAGTCTGCAAGCAGAACAGAAGTATATGTTGTCACAACAGCAAAAAACAGAAGAATAAGAGCACCCATAATCCACCCAAGCTGGGCCACACTCCAAGGCAAAGACAAAACTCCTGCCCCAATTACTGCTGTAATGACATGAGATGCTGCTGTCCATACATTCCCTGTGAAACATCAACCAAACAAATTTTCTCATCAATGCTCAAGACACACCAAAAAAATCAAAACAGTTTTCTGATCCAAAATAAACTTAAATGGTAATGACCTGTTCTGGCACGTCCATCATCATAGTTGATATCTCCATGCATATTCCCATTTTGGGTATGTTCTAAATCCATAACTGTTGTTGAACTCTTGAACTGGATATGTCAATGGAGTTAATTGTACTGGTACTGTTATATTTCACAGAAAAATAGTGTGCTCCACCAACGTACCGACACAGACATCATGAATTCAGTTTATATAGAAAATATTAACAAGAAATGATGAAAAAATGTATCTAGACATGTTTTTGGCATGAAGGCAAAAAAACAAATCGCGAGCGAGGAATCTGCAACATATTTGCAGAAAGTATCCCAGCATTTATGCAAAACAGTGTGAGTGAGTTTTTTCGTTTTTTGGAATTATTAGAGGGTGGTACTTAGTGAATAGACATTTCATCCCTGTCGCTTTAAAAGAGATGATATGAATGTTGTAGGACTGAAGCGCTGGAAAACAGGCAGTCTCCCCCTGAACCTCCGCTACGTGGGATTTTTGGAAAAGGTTTTTGAAAGGCGGGGGACGCCATGATTGGCCGCACTGGCTGCACACTTAATGGTTTGTCTGAACTATAAACTGGGGTAGTTGATAATACAATATTGTAATGTTTAAACAGGTTTGAAATTGCTGGTCCCAATGGCACTTCTACCGACAATTACCAATGCCACTACGTTTTAGAAGGGCTGGTCTTAATTTCAAGTTATTCCTCTAATTTTTGTAGACTTAGAGGAGTTTTGATCAAATTTTGTAAGATGGTTGACATTCTCAAGGGAAGGATTTTACTATTTGTAATAAGTAGGAGTTAGTATGTTGTCAATGGGGTTTTGGCTGATTGGTAAAGGTCCGGCATATACTAAGAAGAGGTTTAAGATTCAAACTCCATTGATAGGTTAGAGTGTGAGGGTTGGTTGGTTAGTTTGAATAGGATTTTATTTAATATATGATAATATAATCAAGAGAATATTCTATGCAATGTTGGATTTTGTAAAGCATTTACACATTTTTAGTCATTTTAAATGTCAAAATGTAGCCACTTTTGAAATATAACCATCATGATTGACAGGTAAACATATAATTTAAACGTCAAAATGACATGTATATTCAAAATTTAACCGTCTATATATATATATATATATATATATATATATATATATATATATATATATAAAAGTATATAAGTAATTAATACATTAATTATTAAGATATTTCACATTTTAAATTTGTGAATATTATGACAAATATAACATAAATGAAAATGGAAATTTTGGAATGTAAATAAAATAAAAATAATAGAATTATCTTAATATTTTATTACTGAAATATAACTATATGCATATCTCATTGATAAAATAGAAATATACATTTTTTTTTTTTAGTTTTGTCTGATTCCTTTTTTTAGATTTATTAGATTTCTTGTTTAGCTGTGTTTTATTGATTTTGATTTGTAATTAACTTTCTTTTCTTTTTTTTTCTTACAAATAAAGATTGGATAATAGACTAGATGCATTTGATTTGGGATTTTGTTTGAAAGGTGAAATATGAAGTTTGGGCAAACATACCTAAAAGTTGGAAGTAGGAAATGGAACTCTTTTTTTTTTTTTTTTTCTTTTCGCAAAATTGCTCATTTCTATCATTTTCTTTTAAAATATTTTTAAATTGTAAATTGCAATTTTGTTGTAGTATTCTCATTAACTTCAATGATGTTTATGGATTTTCAAAATTGATTAATGCAACATTAAATTTTTTGAGAAAAACTTATAAAAATGTGAAAAACAATGAATTTGATTAGTCTAATCTATTATCCATAATTAAATAAAGTCACATAACTATGAGAATATTACGAAGAACACCATCGATATAAAAATTAACTCAATTTATGTAATTTATAACAATTATTATAAAAACAAATTTGACGTACATATTAAATTTTAAACGACAAATGGCATCCATATAATTTTCTAGACAGCCAAACAATTTTACTGTGACATGTAACATTGAACGTCAAAATCCAACACTGCTTCTATGGGCCACGAAGACAATGATGGTTTGCACAAACCAAAGACTTGCAACAAATATTATTTTATTGCGTAGGCCATCTAGAAATATCTTTTTGTATTTTACTCCTCCATTGTAATCTATAAATACCAGTTGAATGAAATTCTTAGGCAATCAATTCAGTCCAGATTTTCTTGTGTGTTTGTATGTCTGATATATCGGTGATCTGTGTATGTCTGATATGGTATCAGAGCAAGTTGTGAATGGGTTGGGTATAAGAAAGCCAAGAGTGGCTAAGAGTGAAGAAAAAAAAGTTATTGTTAATTGTGAAGGAGTAGATTATTCCTTTGGAAAAATAAAGAGGACATTGTAAGGAAAAAACAGTTTGATGTGGCTACCACAACAAAGAAGGTTGTGCAAGATTATTATTTTTTGTGAATTAAAAGGGCCACATATCTAGTGATGTGTTTTATTGTGTCATTAATAGTTATATTTGTGGATTTCTCTTATTTAAACTGAAGAATTTTATTTGGGTGAATGAAATATGATATTGAATCTTGGTAAAAATTTATTATTGTGTGATGGATTATTCAAGCATTATAGTTCTTGACTACATATTAGATGGGAAGAATTACTCTTTATGGAATATAAAATAAAAAATGTATTGCTTGCAAAAGATTTGTGGGAATTTGCAGAAGAAAATAAAGAAGCCACTGCTGATTATAGAGAGTTAGCCAAATATAAAAGAAAGAATAATGAAGCCTTAGTTATTATTTGTATGTCTGTTGCTCATGAAACCATCCCACAAATTCAAGGTATTAATAATGCAAGTGATGCTTGGAAAAAACTTAAGGAAATATTTGAAAAACCTACAAAGACTAGGATTTTGCATCTAAAAAGGAAATTACATAAATTAAGAATGACAAATGATAAAGATGTGACACATCATCTCACAAAATTAAAGGAGATAAAGAATTAGGTAGAGGCTATGGGAGATAACGTTGACGATAAATTATTAGTTGAGATACCTCTTAATAGTCTCCCCACAGTGTATGAATATCTAATCACATGCTTAGAAGTTGCTGATAAGATTGATACTCTAACATTTGAGGAATTAAGTGGATACTTGTTGTAGGAAGAACAAAGAGTTAGAAGGAAGTTTGATGAAATTAACTCTACTGAGCAAGCCTACTTTTTAAGAGGCATATTCAAATATAACAAGATGCAAAGTCGAGACAAGATGGCTATAGAATCCAAGAAAAGGATGAACCAAGGAGAAGATAAAAGAAGGCAACAAAAGCATAAGGGGAAGTGCTTCAATTGCGGTAATTGGGCCATTTTCAATCGGAATGTACAAAAAGGAAGCCATAGATGCACAATTGGTCTAAAAAGAAAACCAACAACGTGAGAAATCAAGTAGAAAGGGAAGGTAACCTCTTCATTGCATCCTTATCTGCTCAAGATACTTGAAATGACGTTTGGCATATAGATTCAAGAGCAAGCATGCATATGGATTTTAAGAAAGAAAGTTTCAAATATATTGAAAAATATGAAGATTGTTGAAGTGAAAAAATATTGCTTGGTGACGATAGTGCTTATAGTATAGAGTGCCATGGTGGTGTTCCTATTAAAATGAATAATGGTGAAGTAAAATGTATTACTAATGTGATGTATGTACTTGGTTTAAAGAAGAATCTTTTTTCAGTTAGTCAAATCACAAAGCAAGGTTTCAAAGTTGAATTTTATAAGGATAATTGTTTGATTAAGGATGTGAAACATGGTTACAAAGTGATTGCATCAGGTACTTTAGATGGGGCAATATATAAATTTGATGTAGGAAGTATAGGTACACATGCTCTTGTTACATCACATGATAATATTAATGTGTTATGGCATTTAAGATTTGGGAACCTTAATTATCAAAGTTTGGGTTTGATGAAGATATTGGACATGGTGATATGGTCTTTTAAAAATTCATTCAGATTCAAATGTGTGTGAAGGTTGTTTGTATGGGAAACAACATAGATAGCTTTGAGAAGAATGGAGCATATAGAGCAATTTAGAAAACTTGAGATAGTGCATAGTGATGTTATTGGTCCATTTCCTACTCCTTCCTTTGTAAGATCAAAATATGTGTTGACTTTAATTGATGATTTATCAAGAAAAATTTGGATTTATCGTCTCAAGCACAAAAGTGAGGTGTTTGAAAAGTTTAAGACATTTAAATATCTAGTAGAAACTAAGAGTGGGAGAAAAATTAAAGTTCTTAGAACATATTATGGAAGATAGTATATCACAAAAGAGTTTCAATTTTTTTTTATAATGTAGGCATTAAAAGGCAGTTAATAGTTAGATACACACCTGAAAAAAATGGGGTTAGAGAAAGGAAAAATAGAACCTTAGAAGAAATGGCTAGGTGCATGCTCAAGGCTAAGGATTCGTCTGATTCCTTTTGTGTTGAAGCAATACTTACTGTTGCCTACATATTAAATAGATCTCCCACAAAATTCGTAAGAAATATGACACCTCATAAGGCATGGTATGGTAGTAATCCATTAGTTAATTATAATAGAGTGTTTGGATGTAATGCCTATACACATGTGCCCAATGAATTAAGGAAGAAACTTGATAATAAAAACATGAAATGTATCTTCATTGGCTATAATGAACTGTCTAAAGGCTACAGGTT
The DNA here is from genome assembly GCA_019776745.2 of Taxus chinensis. Classification (NCBI taxonomy): domain Eukaryota; kingdom Viridiplantae; phylum Streptophyta; class Pinopsida; order Cupressales; family Taxaceae; genus Taxus; species Taxus chinensis. The sequence continues at coordinate 668,540,714 of CM034146.1, forward strand.
ATATGATCCTCAAATTGAAAAATTAATTATCAATAGGGATGTTTTGTTTGATACTACATCTACTTTTGAGATAGTTTATGAAGTTGAAGATGTAGAAAAGGAAGAAAATAGTGATAATGAGAAAAGCTCCCCAACAAAAAAAATGTCTTCAAGAAATTTATCAAAAGAGTAAGAAAGTTAAAGAAAAATATCATCATGTTAATTAGGACTTGATGACTAGAATAGAGAAAGTATATGAACCCCACTATTATGAAGAAGTAAAAGGAAAGAAAGAATGGGAATATGCAATGCAAGAAGAGTATGAATATTTAATGAAAAATAATACATGAGAATTGACAGAACATCCTGAAGGTAAAAATCTTGTTGGTACTAAATGGGTCTATAAGACTAAGTTTAGATCTGATGGATGCGTTGAAAAATTCAAAGGAAGGTGTTGATTTTAGTGACACATTTGTTCCAATTGCAAAATTGAATATAATAAGGCTTATTCTTACTTTGGCTACTAACTTTAAATGGTGGGTTTATCAAATGGATGTAAAGAATGCATTTCTCAATAGTGAGCTATAAGACGAGATCTACACGAAGAAAACACATGGATTTGTGAGAAGAGGACAAGATCATCTTGTTTGCATGTTGAATAAATCTTTATATGGCTTAAAGCAAGCACCAACGGTATGGTATGCAAATATTGATGAGTACTTCAAACATGAAGGTTTTGTAAAAAAGTCTCTTTGACCCCAATCGTTATGTTAAGAAAAGTGATGTTGGAACAATAATCATGGCTCTTTATGTGGATGGCATGATAATTACAAGTAATCATGACATGTCAATTGATGGTACAAAGAAAATATTAAGGGAAAATTTTGAGATGACTTATTTGGGATTGCTTCATTATTATCTTAGCATACAAGTATGGCAGAAAGATGATAGGATACTACTCTCTCAATAAAAATATTCACATGATTTGTTGGTCAAATTTAAAATGGAAAATTGTAAATTTGTTACTACTCCAGTTGAAGTGGGGATGAAATTATCAACAAATGATGACTCAAAATATGTAGATGGCGCACTATTCAAACAATTAGTGGAAAATCTTATTTATCTGGCAATAACTAGTCATGACATTACTTATGAAGTTAGTCTATTTTCAAGGTTTATGTCATCTCCCAAAATTCCTCATTGGAAAGCAACTAAAATAATTTTGAGATATCTCAAAGGAACTCAAAATTTTAGAATTGATTATTTACAAGTGGAAATATATCTTTGACAGGTTTTATAGATTCTGATTGCGTTGGATGTATAGATGAATGCAAATATACTACATGTTTTGTGTTCAACGTTGGATCTGGTGCTATGTCATAGTCTAGCAAAAAGCAACCAACAATTGCATTATCATCAACAGAGGCAGAATATGTTTCAGCATGTGCAACTGCTCGCGAAGAAGTATGATTGAGGAGAATACTCGATGATTTACATTTTCCTCAAAATCAACCTTCAATATTATATTGTGATAAAAAAAAGTACAATTCAGTTGGCAAAGAATCCTATTTATCATGCAATAACTAAACATGTAGAAATTCATCATCACTACATCAAAGAATTGATTCAAAATTATGTGATTCAACTTGTCTACTACAACATTGAGGATCAAATTGCAGATATTTTCACCAAAGCATTAAGTGAAATAAATTTTGTAAAATTTAGAGATAAATTAAGAGTGAAGGAAACTACGTAAATGGATACCTCATCAGCTATAAAACCCATAGAGGTAGGTGGGACCCATAAAGTGTGGGGGAGGTTTTAAATTTTGTATGAACATAGAAGAATAAATTTATGGGGGAGTGTTAAAATAAATTTATTTAAGATGTGGAAACTGAATAGTGATGGTCTGCACAGACCAAAGACCATGGACCAAAGACTTAAAAAAAAAAATTATTTTATTGCACAGACCATCTAGATACACAAACCATCTAGAAATATCTTTTTGTATTTTACTCCTCCGTTGTAATCTATAAATACCAGTTGAATGAAAGCCTTAGGCAATCAATTCAGTCCAAATTTTCTTTTGTGTTTGTATGTCTAATATATCAGCAATTTGTGTATGTCCGATAACATCCAAATGAATTTTTGAAGTTAAGTTTTGATAGGGCTAGCAAAGATTACCCTAGAAAATAGTGTTATAGTTCAATCCTTATAAACCATCACTGGGGCTTTGTGATGGCCACCTCATGGCTCATTTCTTTTGAACCGAACAATGAAGCCGAGATGGTATCCTTAATTAAATTTCTTCACATGGATGCCTCGAGGAAGGTGAATAAATTAGTCAATGAAGAATATTCCCTTGTGATATTCAATGAAATTCAAAAGTGCAAAACCTAAAATTAGAGACTAAATTTCCAATTATAAATGATCATCTTGTCCTTTCATTAAATCAATATTCAACACTATTCAAGCTCAACCACTAGATTGGTATACTTCCTAGTAAATAAAGGTTATAATTCTAATATCCTAACCAAAATTGAAAGTGATGACCCTAGTGATTGCATAGTGAAAAGGGATGACCCTAATGATTGGAAAAGTTTGGAAGAAATCTTACAAAATAGAAACTTATAAGGGTAGCCACCTCGTGTGTCTAAAAAATCACAATAATGATTTAATATTTCATTCCATTCATAATAGGTATGAAATGAACAATAGAAAAGGAAATCTTGTTAAGACTATGTTCCTCATGCACCCTCAAGTTTTAATAAATTTGGAGATCATATATATCATGGCCTACATCAAATCACTCCTAGCAATTGGGATTTTTTCTTATAAAATCAAAGTAAAATGAGAAAAAATTCTTGTTGAAAGCGGGTTCACGAGGAAAAAATATCCTAAAAATAGTAATGCCTAAATTCTCTATTGAGTTATAGTTCCTACCCTCCACTTTATTCTACCATGTTTTCCTCTCTACTCTCTTCTACATATATGTCATATTCATCTTAATATCTCCTCCCTTTTCTTCTAAAATTTTGTAACGATCTTATATGTTTATCCTCTATCACCTATAATGTGACATTTTTCAAATTTTTATATATGGGCTAGATCCTAGTTGATATATCAAAAAGGTAATATTGAATTCATAGTTATTATATATGAGATAGGAACCCTATACACCTATCATTATCACACACACACACACATATTTAAAAACATAAGAAATAATTATCATTAACTTTGAATATTAAAATTATAAACACATTCTAACACAATTGTTTACTCTTTTTTACATTGTAACACAATTGTTTACTCTTTTTTTACATAAACCAAAATTGAAATGGATATATTTAACTCACATGGGATGATCTTACCTAGTTCTATGAATTTTTTGACAATTGTGCATGAAGTATGAAGAATGGTTTGACATCCGACACCAACATTTAGTTTTCACTAGTTAGTGGAAAATTTATGGTTTTTCAACCAACGACGACGATTATAATTAAAAGTGGCTAGAAAAATACCTCCATAACCACTTCCAATAGAATCTAACCATCTGCTCAAACAATCTAGAAACTATGTCAAATGAAAAAGAAAATTTTCTATACATTATATATATCCCTTTGGTTTAGGAATGTGGTGATGTGTCAAAAAAAATATAAATGCACTAAATATCAAATATTCAAGAAAATTCACACAAAATCAATGCCATCAATATATCACAAGGGGTTCAACAAAAGATTATTAGAATCGCACATGCATGCATATTGAGTTTTTTTAATCCCATAAAACCAAGACTAATTTAATAGGAAGTATTTAGGAGGTTAGGATTTCTAAATGCTATGGGATGAAATAGGTATCGAGAGGGTAGGGGTTGGGATCAGACTAGGTGGACATATATAATATTTGAAACTTGTAGGCATACATGAAAATTTGAAATCTATAGTTTGATTACCCTCCCGCCTTGTGCTTCTTAAAATTCTTTCCTATATTTTCTTTCCTTTTTATTCTAGATATATGTAATAGAAATCACTAAATATTCTTTTAGGAAACTTAAAATGGATAAGTTTGAATTTTTTTAGTTTATTCAATGATCTAAATGATGGTACCTTCATATTTTTCACAAAACTAAAGCACTTCTCTCCACAACCCATTTTTGGCAGGCACACCCTATAGTCCCAAGGAAAAAGGCTATTTTTATGCATTTACATGCATAATTAGATCATGGTTCCCATCCCATTCTTTGCAAAAGGTTGTTTGGAGTCAAAATAATATAACTAAGTGCCAAAACGTCCCCCGGGAGCTCCAGAAACTTCATCTTCAAGGTCTCTCTGAAGGTATGCTCTCACGGTTAGAAATTTTTTGAAGAGGACACATGTCACCTCCTATTGAAGGCACATTTTTATGTCCCATTTTTCAAATCCTTTTGGGACGTTTGGGACAAAAAATTGTTCCCATGCTTTTTTTAGCCCTCTGGTCCATCATATGTCCCCGGTTAAGCTCTGTGCTACAAGTTTAGCTCTTTCTCACCTCTTTCTAGCCCTCCGCCTTGACAAATCACAAGCTAACACTTATCACTCCTAGATGAAGGAGATTTTTTTTGCCCCATCTATCCCATTCCCTTGGGATAGTTGGGACACAAAAATGTGCCCATATCCAGCCCTTTCCCAAGTTCTTCATGTGACCTAGTCTCGGCCCCTGGGAGCTCTCTCTCTCTCTCTCTCTCTCTCTCTCTCTCTCTCTCTCTCTCTCTCTCTCTCTCTCCTCCACCGAGCAATGACATAGTGCCACTTGTCATGCTAGGGTGAGGGTGCTTTTTTATGCCCCATTTTTCCCATCCTTTTGGGATAGTTGGGAAAAAAAATCACTCCCTCCCAATAAGTTTTAAAAACAAAAAATTGTTTAATTTGTTAATTATTGTGTTGCTTCTTCTTTCCTTGTGTGTGTGTGTAAGAGGTGCTGCAAGAAGATTTTTTTTAAAAAATAACTTTTTCCCATCTCATTTCTTCATAATAACTCCATGCATGTTGGATATAAACAATCAAAAACCTGCATTAAACATATAATTTATCCATACACCATGCCAAAATATTTCTAGAATGATTACATGCTTGAAAACTAGAAAAACTCATATCTCCCGATCCAGTGGACAGAATTGGATGAAATTTTCACAGTCTTCCTCTATTTCAAGAACCTTCAAGAAGCAAGTGAAAGCATATTAGATGTTGCTTATGCTTTTTTAATGGCAGAAAACCCTCATTTTGTGCCCTAGATTTTTTTTTCAATTTTCAAACATTATGGCGAACGGATCGAGGTGAAAATTGGAACACAATGTCCTTGAACCGAGCCTATTCCAATGAATCTATTTTCATGAAAATTTGAGGTGGGGAAGTGTAATTTCTAATAATAGTAAGTTTATGGTGCCTACACTTACTAAAAATAGTAATTCTCTCGTGCCTCCACTTACTAAAAAGAGTAAATCACCCAAAATAGTAAGTCCTCTCATAACAGTGCACTCACTGAACAGTGAACAGTAACAAACTCGGTAGTTCAAACCAAAAAAGCATAAAAGCACAAAAAAGCAAAGGGCAACTATCTAAAAATAGAAAGTTTCCAAAAATAGAAAATTATCATGAACATAGTAGAAATGAGTATGCCAGAAGATCAAGAAGTGCAAATTAGAATGAAATATGTGAAACATACCAAAATAGCAAGTCCTGGTTCAACCTACTAAAAATAGAAAGTTTCCATTTTGAGTGCAAAAAGTTGCAGTAGGCTCAATTTTCATCCAACTCGCTACTTTTTAATAGCTTCATAGGGTTCCCAAGTGGTGGCATAGCTCAAGAAATATAAATTATCCTTTATAAAGGTCTGAATTCATTATTTTTGTTACAGATGTGTACAAGAGTGAAGGAGAACATCACAAGGCACAATCATTGAAAACAAGAAGCATTGTGTAGACAAAGGAGAGATTCGAGTTCTCAGTTGAAATTCAAGATAAGGAAGTCGTCATAAATTTTTAGTCAATTTGGATTCATCATCATCTTTCCTTGATGGACTTAGGCGAGCTTAGTGAGCTGGGAAAGTTGATCAAAGTGAGTTGAGTTGTTCGAGTGATCTCAATGAGTTAGTCAAGGCAAGTTGGTTGACGTAAGCATTACAAGAAATATCCATCAAGAAATATTGATTCATTATAGATCATCCAAGTATCCAAGTATTTCCTCCCCAAGGTCGGAACCTCCCCGTGATGATCAAGAGTTAGTTCCACAGCAAGCTACTAAAGGTACTCTAGTGACAGGAATCATGTCAATTCTTGAAGAACCTTTTCCATGGATTCAAGAATGCTCAAGATTGAGCCAAGGAAAATGGAGCTTGTTATCATACCCAGTATCACAATAACCTCAGGGACACTGAAGTCCAAGCAAAGAAATAAATCTCAGACAACATCTCACTTCTTCATTGACAATTCAAGGAATCAATATGTTAAATTTGTCAGACCAAAGAATGAAAAACCCATTGAAGACATGAATCCGTCAGAATATGAGTTGACCCGCATCTCATTGGGCTAAGCTTCACATGAGGATGAATCTCATCTATTCAAGGAATCTTCTTCCCGCCTCCTCACTCGGAATGAAGAATACAAGCAAAAAAATGTGAAATTGGAGGAAAGGTTAAAGGTTCTCAGTGCTCACATTCAACTCTTCTTGGAACCTGACACAACAACTTCTCTTCCTATAGAAGAAATTCCTCTAGTTAGAAGTGTTGATCTTGAGGTGGTCAAGAAAGAACAAAGATATATGGTGCAATGGAAGTCCAATGAGAAGTAGATTGAGAAAATCATTGATCAAGGAAAGGCATTGTTTCCATATATCGTTTCTCTCACCAAATATGTTCTTGCAACATTTTCAAAAGTGAACAAAGTGAAGGAGGAGTTTGAAAAAGAGGTGAGTCATTTGGATGAGATGTTTCCACTGGTGTCTGAGATGATTTCCTTCAACTATCACACACTCGTGAGTAAGAACATGTTTGCATCTGCTACAGAGAACTTGTCTCAAGTTTGGATCCGCATCATGGACATGAAATATGCAATGCTCAATAATGTCATATCCAAGTTAGATCTGTGTGGACAACATGCTTTCAAGATCTTGAACAATGTCTACAATTTTGTTCAAATACTTGAGTTCGGTAAGTGCACGAAGTTGGGGGGCCAAAAAGTGGACAAGAATCTAAAGAAAATCAAAATGCGCTCGCATTTTAAGTTTTATGGCTCGGGAATCACCAAACCTATAACGCGTACGTGTTTCAATCAAGTCAAAATGTGTACACATTTTGTGCAGTATGGACCATGCATATGTGTTTTGGTGCTTTATACTTACAAAAATAAATGTTCAAGTATTATACTTTAAATTTATTTTAGTAAATATAAGAAACTAGGGTCACTCTGCACCTTATGGAAGTGGTATCGTAGCTCCAACAGTTATAATCTAGAAGATAGTTTTTCAAAATCTAATCTGGTCAGCACTTACTCATTTTCAGGATTTCAGCAAATGACCTAAAACTTTTAGGGCTTATATATTGTAGTCGGTCTTTGTTTTGGGAAAGAATATAGTCATTTTTTAGGTTTTTCGACCTTTTAAAATGGATTTTGGCCCTACCGTGCTACTTGAATTGGTACTAATTTTTAAATTTGGTCCATAATTCACTTTAGTGACCATGAATTAACTCTATGATGTTTGTCTACTTCTTACTAAAAAGAGATCCTCACTTTGTAGATAGAGGATTGTTCCCTGAATGAGATTCATGTCCTATGGAAAAAATGAGGTGATTGTAATGTGCCTCCTTCTTAAGGTGTGATAACACTACTAGGTGTTGAATAAGTTGTTACGAATAGTACCAAGTGAATTGCATCAACTGAACTCAGATGATTGCTCATTCTTAGAAACATGGTGCTACATATAAAGATCATCCCCTCATGTTCCTATCTCTAAAAGCATCCTTTCATGGAATCAAATTCATGATTCTCATACCTACTTTTGTTCATATGTCTCTTATGGAGACAAACAATGCCTTAATACTTCACAAATAATGGTCCTTGATAACTCGATGACATGACTAGCTCATTTTAGCTTGTTCTGAAGAGTGTTCAATTAACTACAAAATGGCCAAAAATTCCTTTGTAGGCCTTCAAAGGAAGTAGTCTATCATAAAAACTAAATGAGTCGATCGATCACCTTAAACACTATTCCTTACACACTGAAACACGCTGAATGATCTTTTTAGGACTTTCCTTTGGGTGAGGGTTTATGATTTAGGGTTTAGGGTTTAGGGCTAAGGGTTTAAGATTCAAGGTTTAGAGTTTAGGGTTTAAGGTTTAGTGTTTAAGGCTCATAGTTCATATTTTAGGGTTTAGGGTTTAGGGCTCAGGGCTTAGGGTTCATGGTTTAGGGTTTATGGTTTAGGGTTTTGAGTTTAGGGTTTATGGTTCAAGATTAAGGGCTGAGGGTTTATGGTTTAGGGCTCAAGGTTCAAGGTTTAGGGTTTAGGTGTCAAGGTTGAGGGTTTAGGGTTTATGGCTCAAGGTTCAAGGTTTAGGGTTTAGGGATTAGGGTTGAGGGTTGAGAGTTGAGGGTTTAGGTTTTAGGGTTTAGGGTTTAGGGTTTATGTTTGAGGGTTCAAGGTTTAGGGTTTTGTCTTACGGCTTATGGCTCAAGGCCTAGGGTTTAGGGCTTAGGGTTTAGGGCTCAAGGTTTAGGGTTTAGGGGTCAGAGTTTAGGAGTCAGGGTTTAGGTTTTAGGGTTTAGGGTTTAGGATTTAGGGCTTATAGTTTAGGGTTTAGGGTTTAGGGTTTATGGTATAGGGTTTAGGGCTTAGGGCTTAGGGTTTAAGGTTTAGGGTTAAGGATTTAGGGTTTACAGTTTACGGTTTAGGATTTAGGAGTTAGGGTTTAAGGTTTAGGATTGAGGATTTAGGGTTTACGGTTCAGGGTTTAGGAGTTAGGGTTTAAGGTTTAAAAGTCAGGGTTCATGGTTTAGGGTTTATGGATCAGGGTTTAGGGTTTAGGGTTGAGAGTTGAGGGTTCAAGGTTTAGGGCTCGTGGTTTAGTTTTTAGGGTTTAGGGTTAAGGGTTTATGTTTAAGGGTTCAAGGTTTAGGGTTTTGGCTTAGGGATTATGGCTTAGGGCCTAAGGTTCATGGCTAAGTTTTTAGGGTTTATGGATCAAGTTTTAGGGTTTAGGGGTCAAGGTTTAGGTTTTAGGGTTTAGGGCTTAGGGCTTAGAGTTTAGGGTTTATAGTGTAGGGTTTAGGGTTTATGGCTCATGGTTTAAGGTTTAGGATTGAGGATTTAGGGTTTAGGGTTTAGAAGTTAGGGTTTAAGGTTTAAAGGTCAAGGTTCAGGGTTTAGGGTTTAAGGCTCAAGGTTCAGGGTTTAGGGTTAAGGATTTAGGTTACAGAGTTAAGGGTTTAGGGCTTAGGGCTTAGGGCTTAGGGCTTAGGGCTTAGGGCTTAGGGCTTAGGGCTTAGAGTTTAGGGTTTAGGGGTCAGGGTTTAGGGTTTATGATTTATTTTTTAGGGTTTAGGGTTTAGGGACCTTTAGGATTTAACATTTAGGCCTTAAAGTTTAGGGTTTACGGTTTAGGGCTCAGGGTTTATGGTTTAGGGGTTATGGTGCATGGTTTAAGGTTTACGACTCAGGGCTCGGGGTTCAAAGTTACGGGTTTAAGGTTTAGCAGTTAGTTACATGTTTAAGGTTTAGGGGTTAGAGATCAGGGCTCTAGATTAAGGGTTTAGAGCTCAGGGTTTAAGGTTTAGGGTTTAGGGCTCAAGGATTAGGGTGTAGGGTTCAAGGCTTAAGGTTTAGGGTTTATGGTTTAGGGATTAGGGATTACAGTTTAGGGTTCATGGTTCATATTTTATGGATTAAGGTTCAGGGTTCAGAGTTACTGGTTTAAGGTTTAGGGGTTAGAGCTCGGGGCTCTAGATTTAGTATTTAGGGCTTAGGGCTTAGGGCTCAGGGTTTAGGGTCTAGGGTCAAGGGTTTAAGGTTATGGGTTATGGGTTTAGGGTTTAGGTTTTAGTGTTTAGGGTTTAGGATTTATTATTTTGGTTTTAGGGTTTAGGGTTTATGTCTCATGGTTGAGGGTTGAGAGTTTAGGTCACAGAGTTCAGGGTTCATCAAATTTGTAGGCAGAACATTCAAAGAGAGTCATAAAAATTTGATGTTTTTCATCTGTTGATATTTTGAAGGAGGGAAATGTCATATTCCTAATTGTCCAATCCTTCCAGAGACCCCTATAGTCCTCAATCCTTGGATGTACATGGAGACACTATTACTTAGCTTCCATTTATAATGAAAGAGATATTTGAAAATTCATGTTATGACCTCTAAATCTATATGAATTTCAAGTTACTTGGAAATCACATCACACCCTTCACTAGGATTGATGACTACCCCTATCTTTTTGTTCAGGGGATTTTGAAAACATCCATGGGTTTATCATATAAGGAATTATCAATGAATGGAAGGTCCCTAAGTTGTAGACCAGGTAACTCCCATTTAGAACTAAACAAGAAAAATTTACTAGGCGATTGATAACCCCTTAGTGTTCTTAGCCATTCCCTTGTTTCTATGCTTATTTTGAACACTTTAGGAAGTGTTGTCACATTTACTATCCATTCTAGTAGAACACTTGAACTTTATCTTTCTCCAGAGGAGAGGATACTACAGGAAATTCAATTATGATCCTACACCTCTGCATTGATATATTATCTATGTTTCTTTTGTTTCCTTTAAGATTATTTTTTTTGTTGTGATGGTTATTTTTGCCAACTTCCAATGCATCATCCTAGCTTGCATAATACCATACATGGAAATATGAGAAATGTGAAATTTGTTTCAGAGTGTGAATAAATTTACATTCAAGAGCGCAAGTATATGTGGGGAGAAACAAGTTTGGAAGAGATGTGTAATATATGCATTACAAGGCACAAGGTAGATGTCATATCCATTTGGTTACTTGTCCCACCTCTCATAAACAAGGTAGTTCTATAAGCAGACTCAATGATGGTTCTAGGCATACGACTAGGAAATAATGATGAAATGTGGTTTAGGGTTCAGGGTTTAGGGTTTAGGGCTCATGGTTCAGGGTTTAAGGTTTAGGGTTCAGGGTTCAGGGTTCAAGGTTTAGGGTTATGGTTTAGGATTTAGGTTTAGGGTTTATGGTTTAGTGTTTATGGTTAGGGTTAACGGATCGAGGTTAAGGATTTAGGTTTTAAGGGTTAGGGTTTAGGGTTTAGGGTTTAGGGTTAAGGATTTAGTGTTTAGGGATAAGGGTTTATGGTTTATGGTTCAGGTTTTAGGGTTTATGGTTCAAGGTTCAGGGTTTAGGGTTTAGGGTTTAGGATTTAATGTTTAAGGATTAAGGTTTAGGGTTTATGGTTTAGGGCTCATGGTTTATGGTTTAGGGTTTAGGGTTTAGGGTTTAAGGTTTAGTGCTTAGGGCTTAGGGTTTAGATTTCGGGGCTCAGGGATAAGGGTGTAGGGTTCAAGGCTTAGGGTTTAGGATTCGGTGTTTAAGGTTTAGGGTTTAGGGCTCAGGGTTTAGGGTTTAGGATTTAGTTTTTATGGTTCAGGGTTTAGGGTTTAGCATTTAGGGCTCATGGTTCATGGTTTAGGGTTTAGGGCTTATGGCTTAGGGTTTAGGGCTTAAGGCTCAGGGATTAGGGATCACGGGTAAGGGTTGAATGTTTAAGGTTTAGGGTTTAGGGTTTAGGTTTTAGGGTCTAGGGATCATGGTTAGAGATTTAGGGTTTAGGGTTTATGGCTCAAGGTTTACAGTTTAGTGTTTAGGTTTATGGACTATGGTTTAGGGTTTCGATTATAGAAGTTAAATGCTAAAATATTTAAGTTGAATGTTGAAATCCTGAAAAATTACCTATGTACTGACCAGATTATACTTTAAAAAACTATCTCCTAAACCATGACTCATGGAGATGTGAGACTAATTCCATAAGGTGCAGAGTGACCCTAATTTCAAGTATATTTACATAAATAAATTTAAATTATAATAAAAATAAAATATAAATAATAATAAATGAAAAACTTATACTTAAACATTTATTTATGTCAAATAGAAGCATCTCAAAAGCATACATAATGTTTATACTACACAGAACACATACACGTTATGTTTATACTACACAGATCGCATACGCGTTATAATGTGTATGCATTATGTAACGCATTTGCGTTATGTAACGCATACACATTTTGCATTTTCTCTTTTCCCAAGCCATGCCTCAAGGCTTGGGATCTAGTTTGGATACCCAAGCCTGAGGCATGGACATGCACAAACACATCAAACAACGTGTTTTTACAAGAAAATGTAAAAATGCCACTTCCTCTATGATAAATCAAAATAAAACAATCAATCCATTTTTAAAAAATTATACCACGACGTAGAGCAGAGTCTCTTCTTTCTAAAAATACAAATTTTCAAATTTTCTGACTAATATAAGGTTTCCATATTATTTATTTTCTAACTATGCCTTTTTATAGCTATTTTTTGAAGTGTAAATATGTCTATCTTTCATGGTGTATCTTTTTTTTGGGTGATCAAAATTTAAAAAAAAATATACTAGCTCAAACTAGGCATAATTCTATACATATTCAAAGAAACAAACTCTAATTTTTCGATATTTTTTGAGGTAGTTAGGGGGGCCACGGTCAGAGCTTCGTTATTTTTCAAAACATAAAATTTATTTTCTAGAAAAATCATAAATAAAAAAATATTTTCTAAAAGAATATTTAAAAAAATGGAGCCCAAACTAGATGCTCCTAGTTATCTTTCTACCAAAGGGTTTTCAAAAATACTAAATGGTTCTCAAAAAATGGTGGGGGGCATGAAAGTCACTCTATTATGTTTTTTAACAAAAACAGGAGCATCTGTTGGTATTTTATTTGTTTGACCCACTTAGACTCAAAATTCTACGATTCATATTTCTACAACATCTTCCAATTTTGAGTGTAACTATTTTGAAACACTCGTACAAGTTGAAGTTTTTTTTTAGAAAAATGTGTCTACTTAAGACCCCCTTTTCGCCCCCCAACTTGGTGCACTTACCCAGTTCCCTCCGCTCACTAAGGATTCATCATCAAAATATCTCATTGCTTCCTTCTAGGAGCTAGTCAAGAAAGAGGCAGGTGACTCTATATCCTTCAATGAAGAAAACTTAGAGTCTCTAGCCAACATCAAAAGTTACATTGCCATAATCGCAATGGATCACGAAGAATGGATTCATTAATGCAAAAAGATTAGTGATGTCACCAAGACATGGACCAAACTGTTGGGCTGCATTTACATCCCATAGGCAGACAATTTGACAGCTATAATAGCTCAATTTAGCAAGGAATCCAAGGAACAGGAGGCATGAATCACCAAATTTCTTCATCACAGGGGGTTTCTTCATCATATTTGGAAACTTCTTCCCTCTTCCTTCTCTCTTGTTTCTAATTCTTCATTGAGTTTAATCATTATATTTTGTCTTATTCACTTAAGTGACTTTATAAAGCTATATTGTAAAATTCCCTTTAATTTATAAAAAGGGAACTTATTTTTCATGTCCTAGGAAGATGAAAATCACAAGTGAATAAGATCATGAAGATTCATGTGGGGGGTAGGTGAAAGCTCAATTCACATTGCTATAAAATGGAATGGATTTTCCATTCCAAAGGATCCTAAAAAAATTTAGATGTTGAGCTTTGTATCACCAACACATGAAATAAAGCTACATTTCTTCCATTTTCCTTTTCCTATGTGTTTCTATATTTTCTCTCTTATGTTCACTATTCAAGCATAGTAATCAAGAAAGAGTTGAGTATCTTTGATAAATAAATCTAATAACTATGTGTCTAGGTTTGTTATTCTCACTAAATGGCTTCATTGTTGCTTTCATCCCATTGAATGTTGAACTAATTCAATTATTGGGTGTGAATTATATTTATGCCTACTCACAATGCATAACCTTCCTTTTTCATATTTCTCTTCTTCACCCCTCATCGTTGCAATTTCCTCCCTTGTACCCCATACAAGAAATTTTTTGCAGGTTCATTGAAGTGTTCATGTGTGATCCCTGGCCTATTTAATCACCCCACATCAATATATAGGAGTATATTAGTTTGCATTCAATAACGGGAACCTACCCATACATAATAAGGAGGGGTGTAGCCCCGTGAGCATTGGTAGAAACACTTAATTTTTCATATCGACAAATTATTTCACCAACAATGCCCTAAGTAGAATCTTTTCCTTGTTGAGTGATATTCTTATGAGAGTAGTGGGGTTTAATGTTATGTATATACTCTATAAAAATTATGAATATTTCATAGATGCGTGAAAAATGCATTAAAATAGTGAGCTTCAATCATATGCCATGGTTATAATACTTCTTCTAGGAAAGGTTTTTGTTCAAATGAATGTAGTTTGGCATACGTAGAGGGTCAATGAGAGGTAATTTTATCCAAGAGAAGCATTGTGGAGGATTATCTCATCAATTTGGTATACAAAATACATTGGCACAACTAATTAAGAGATAATTTTGTCTTAAAATGGTTAAAGATGTACATAGATGCATAAAAACATGTAGAATTTATTTAATAATAAAAGGGAAGAGTTAAAATACATGGTTATACCAACCACTTCCAATACCTTAGTAATTGTGGCAGTAACTGAGTATGTATTTTTTTATATTCACTACAATGTATAACATCCATTACGCTTATATTTGTTGTTATAGATCTAGATTCTCGAAGATGTCTTATTTTATTTCTTGTAAGAGAACTAGTAATGTTATAATGGACTTATTTTTAGAAAATTTATGAGACTATATGGATTCCCTCACAATATTATGCCAGGAATACATATTAAGTTTGTTTGTCACCTTTTTTACACATTTTGGATAAATCAAAACACGAAGTTGAATTTTAGTTCTACATGTAGACACTAAATCACACACTTTGGGTAATTATCTAGTCTGGATTGCATACTACTATTCATGTGATTCCTAAGTAAGAAAAGTAATAATTAACCCATATCTTTGACCATCTTTCTTTGCTTTATGTTGTTGTTTTTTGTCTTGCACACCCTCTTGCGCAATCTAACCTCTGACCCTTCAGTTTCTCTGAGTCTGGACACCAGTGCCCAGCCAGGATGCCAGCGCTAGGTGTTTCAGTCCCCTCTGGGTGCTCCTGCTCTCTTTTTACTTTACTCACCTCTTTTGGGTCATTTCTAGACATTTGAGTACTTTATCTCTTTGAAGTTGGCCTTTTCGGGGTTAATTACATAATTTAAGCAAGGGAATCATATAAATATAAAGTTATGTGATCATAATAAAGGACCAAACACTAAGCATTAGCTATCACCACTTAAGGTTGCATCCATCAAGCATCTAAGAGATACATTTCATCTATCTAGCATCCATCCTAAGGGACAAAGTATGTTTTTCTAAATCACGCTTCATAAGAGGGGAGTTAATTCTATTCCACGCACACATCTATTTACATTTCTACATCTAGTTATTTCTCTTCTAGTATATAGCGCCCCTACTCCATTCTGGGTGCCCATGTCTAGCTTATTTTTTTGAATTAGCATTTTTCTTATCTTTGATGAAATGGTCAGTGCTTCGTATTTTCTAGTTTTCCAGCATTGTGTATTTTCTAGATCTCTGTGAATCACCTAAGTTCCTTCTTCTCCTCTTTGCAATTAGGGTTTCATTATTTATTTTTTAGTTGTTTTGGTGTTCATTATTGTACTTTTATTTTCATTTATTTATTTCTATCATAACATTCATATTAGGATTTTTTATTTACATTTTATCTTAATCACTACATATCAACCATAGAATTATGAGCAAACAAAAAAATCAACAAGAAATCAAGAAATGTTTTGAGATGTTTCCTCAAATAAAATGTGGTGACAAGAGATTTGGTCCTTATATAGGAATATTTTTCATATAATAACTATATTAATAGAATCACTTGATAGTTTCCTTTCTAGAATATTTTATGCACTAAATCCAAGAGGGTCAGTGGAATCACATGAAATTTGTCAATAAAACTAAAGAAGCACATAACCTAAATAATGTTTTCAACACATGAAGGATGTGAACCAACAAGTTCCCATCAAGTTGGAGGAGATAAGTTTGTGTACAAGGAACACATTAATTTGAGAAGAAGAAAGGAGGATTTTAAATTTAGTGACATAGTTCTTTCTCGCATTCACAAATAGAGGTTCCCAAGAGGAACATATGGTAAATTAAAGTGGAAGAGTATTAGACTATGAAAATCATTAAATACATTTACATCAAATGTATATGAGGTAGAGATTACGAAGGGGATATACGTTTCACCTATTTTCAATGTGGTGTATTTATACCCATACTTTGAGGGGAAAATAAGTAATGAGGAATATGGTTTCAAAGTAAATTGGAGGTACCAAATACCAGATAAATGCATAAAGAAACTGAAGAAATTTTAGGCACACTCATTGAAAAGATAAAGCATGAAAAAATAGGTGTATACATAAGGTACAATATCTATATGGTGGAACAAGCCATCAAACACATGCAATGATGTTTCCACTACCTTGAAAATCATCTCTCTTCAACCTAAATACCAATACAAACTTTTCAACACTGTTAAAAAAACATGAAACAAGTTGGATTGAGGGGCTCTCTTTTTATATGGAGTTGGTCTCTTTGATCATGAAGTTGGTAAAGTTTCAACATAATTTTTGTGACATTGTACAATATTATGATTTATTTTATTTGAATTAAGAAGGAAAGCTGAGGAGTTTGAGGTTTTGCACAATATTTTGGATTTTTGTGCTTATGGATGTTTTTGAGCTTTTATAACTTTTTTATTTTGCATGCCTATCAATGGAGGCTATACACATTTGAACCTTTAAGTATCTTATGATTATTTTTTTCACCTATTAATATGTGATCAACATAAACATTATTATACCTACACAAGTGGGACTTATTCCATTTTTTACTAATAAGATGATTGATTGCTATGGTATAATTAGATCATATGAAAAATTCCTAATGGTTGATTATATGCAAAAAGAATGGATTAATATACCAGTAATCTAATATATTTGTGGAAACTTTGCAAAGGTATATTTACTACTCCCACTAGATTCTATAAATAAAAAGGAGTGATGGACATGAAATGCATTGATATAGGGCCAAGGAGGAGATCCTATGGAAAATTCTCTAAATTTAAATCAAGATCATTTACACCCACAAGATATCATTCACACCCAAAAGGCCTGAGTAGCTGTGTTGTAGTTTTTTAAAATTTAATACGTAATCACCTCAATTGAGAAAAAGATAAGGATTATTATATATATATACACACACACACTGTCTGTCGAAAGGTATGTTGTGCGTTACGCGTGGGATTGTCAAGTTTCCACGCGCTGCATGTGAGAGGTAAATTATGAAGGATACAACTCAGACCTGAATGAGCTCACATTCTAGCGAAAAAAGACAGGCTATAGGTGGGCTTAGAAATGTAGGAGCAGTGTCACAGAGAAGGCATTTGTCAAGAAGGAATTTCAGAAGTGGTGAACTTTTGCATTTGTCTTGTACGTGACCGTCAAAACCGTTCAGGAAGCGAATACTGACTCGATTAAGTATGGCAGAGCCAACAGGGTGACAAAATTTGTCCGTCGCCCATTTTCTCCAAGATGAATCCATAAACTGCGGCGTCAAGCAAGTCCAGTATCTTACATCATTTCCCAAGAGTCAAAGTGGGCCGTAAAAAATTTACTGAGTTTTGCAGTCATTGAGATAAGGTGAAAAGTATATTTTTCACGATAATCCGGTACTAGCCAGATCATGTCTTTCTATAAGCATATCATGTCACGTGTAACCATCTAAAAAAGCGAAAGCCCACACGAGCACCAGTTGTATTCTAGTCATCTTGCTCGCGATTAGATGAAACATGCAGAAAAATATTATCCAGGCCATAATAATGTAGAATCCAATGTATATACACCATACACAGAAACAGAAATTTGATCTCAATGCTCGTTGGGCACTACCTGTAAGACCTACATATTATAATCATGGGAATTATAGCGAAGAAGGGCGGGTGTCAATTGTCCGAACTCTGTCAAAGTGGGTTTCGATGCATTTCTCATGGTGGTTGGATCAAGATTCTAATTTTCCCAAATCTCTCTCTTTACATACGATATATATTGTCGCAGTTGGCTCGTTTGAAAGCAGAGTCTTTCATGGCCACTAGAGAAACACAGTCAAATTTGCCTCAATAAATGAAGGCAGATTTGCAGTAGCGAACCTTAAAAAATGCCAGAGACAAAAGCATAACAGTGCCTGCATATTGCAGAAATGTATATGATGCTGTTCACCTTTTCGAGCAATAAAAATATGTTTTAGTGGTGTTCTGCGAACCACTAAAAGTCTGGCATCAAATTGCCAGCTGCTCTGAGCCTACATCCCTATGAGAAAACGGTCTTTATGTCGCTGGTGGTGACTTTGAATGAGAGGCTCTGCCCGTTCAAGAAGCTGTTGTTTTATGCCAATTTAATGGCCCCAATTGCGAGACATCTGGCTGCCATGTCAGTTTTTTCTGACCTCCCTTGATCTCCAACTGCATGGACTATCCCCTGCTCCTCTCAACAGAATATCTCGCTTGATTAGAACCAGTGTATGACTGTTATAGAGTAGGCTTTGTTAATGGTAAATCGTATCTCTCTCTCTTTGTTTCCTGTGGACAGGGAGACTCTAGCATTACATTAGCTTGGATACACTAGAATACCATATGGAATGTTTACAAATTAGCCAAAGCAAGAACTTGATGTCTTCTCTGACAGGATCATTCCCATTTTTAAGTCCTTAACAGTCTTGGGGAATGATACATTAGATTATGTTAGTCACACCAAATGACCCTGCCTTGGTAGAGAACAGGGACATATTCCCGCTCTGGTACTGTTGCAATGTGCTGGACTAACAAGGTTCCGATAGATCAAAGTGCTCTAATGGGATAGGATCTGAAACACCATACCACTTAACTGCATCATGTTAGGAAGTGCGTTGTTTGGTGAAGGTTTCAGAAGTTTGTCGCAGTGACCACAATTGTATTGCGAAGGAACCATCTAGTGGACTCCATCGTTGTCAACTTACCCATCCTGCTAAGTAACATGATCCTTCTTCCGGAGGCCATTATTAAAGAGAGCAGTGCTTCAAGGCTGCTGTCATTGGGTGCCATATCCATGAGGTTGTACAATCATGATTTCCATAACCTTCATGGCACTCACATTATATCAGACAATGCAAAGTTCACCTCCAACGCATTAATCCAGAACAGGGCACAGACAAAACTGAATAAGTGGAGCAAAGGACAAAATCAATATGTCAATTACCCTTTGAGTGCCGGATGCATCCTCGCCCCCATAAATCAGTGTGGCTATGAGCAGCTTGTCTAAGCCAGCAGGAAAATCCAAATCTGGCTATGGAGAAGAAACCCAGCAGAATGCAAGTTGTGTAAGAGCCATTGGTCCTGCAGCATCTATAAAATGGAGATCTGGCAATGGCTTAGTCATGCACTATATACAGTGCCATAAGTACAGGTGTTTATGCCAATTGGTTACCCGCCACAGAGTCTCATGGGAAGGGCCTTATCCAAGACATTATAACCCTGGATGAAGAGAAGCTTAAATTCATTGAGATAATGTTAGGGAGTGGTGCCTCATCGTTACACAATGGATTGAGGATTTTTAGGGGCTTAAGAGTAAAGTGTGGGACAACATTTTCGGAATAGTATACAAACAAGCACGGGAGCTCCATACCTTTCACCTTTACACTATGAGACTCACTATTTACGCTCATGTCAATAGAGGCAACTGATTCAAGCCCCTCACAAACAGCCCTAAGATTTGGTTTACAGCTTGTGTCCATCTTCTGGTCTTCCATCTCATTAACTGCCGTGTTCACATTTTCCCTACCAAATCTATGATCAAACTCACAATAGCCAAAAGCAATACCTTCCCCTCCGCCATGGAAAAAGGAAAAAGTAATGTGAGACCCCACCCACCACTCCTCTAGCCTTCCCAATTCCATTTTGTTCAGGTTTTTCTAAAAACCAAAAAAAGTGATCGTTTTAAATTATAGGAATCCCAACAGCAAGAATAAATGATAGAAAGATATGTAACATTTAAAATTCGAAAAGTAAGATGTTATATATACAAATATAAACATTATAAAATAAAAAAATTGAAAAGAAATTTAGGTCATAGCCGCATTAGTGGTGATAGCTCCAGCTAAAAAAAAAACAAGGGAAGACTTATCCTACTCATAAACAAGTAAATACAAGAGCCGCTACATATTCAGTGCTAATGTAGGTCTTCCATTCCCAGCTTTCCAGAGGCTTCAAGTTAGTAGTGGTTCATAGAAGAACCTATTAAAGTTTTGTGTTCCTACTTCATTTTCAACTTAATTCATAGCCTTTGATGTATCTAGAAAATACTATCCAGCTACATCTAACTTCATGGATGAGAATCCGTATTCAGGGAAGCATGGTGATGTCAAGTTATCAGATCAGGAGGACTTTACCAATCGTACGCAACTTTCGCACTGTCCACGTATTTACGTCAACATCTGCCGTTCAGATTACTTTTTAACTTATATTTAAAATAAATTTATCTTTGATGGATGTGGAACGTTATGGATTTCATGTCGATTTAATTCCTGAATCTGTTTTTTTGTCAAGTGATATGATCATATTTCAATTTAGTTATGTTAGATTTAATAAATAGCAATTCGTATACTTCAGTTTAGATAGCCATCTATGTAACCAATATACCAAAAGATATTATTCTCGAGGTGCCTATTGTTCTGTGACAGGAGAAGTGGAATAGGTATCTTGAGCATGATACCTCTCGGCATCCCTTTTACATAGATTCATCTCAAGATAGGTCCATGCTAGTAACATCTGCATTTTTGGAGTCACATTTTACATAAGATGCTACCAAAAATACGAAGCATCAGGATTGTGCCCAATGTGGTACGTTTAGTTCGTGCATTGAATGCCAATTGAGATGCCAAAACCGGTCATGCCTAGTCCAGGTGACATTAAGATGAGCATCATTATTAACATAGGGTCACCATCAACACCTCCAAAAATCCTAAATACAAGGCATGAGATTGAGGAGGTATTGTGTCTAGGGTTTAGCGTTTTGTATACAGATCTTTGCATGATTTGGGTACAAAGTTACGCTTAATGTTCAGTGTCTGAATTCAGGGTCTAAAAATTCATGTTTACTGTTTAGAATTCCACATGCATGGGTTGTTATTTACTTGTCCTATTTACATTTTATGGTAGTCCCTGTCAGTGGCATGGTTTTGATACCCCATAAATGATAATGTCAAACCTTAAAATGCTCATTGGATCCCTAACAAATCGACGTGACATTCTCAGGTATTAGCATTCATCCTAAACAACACAAAAAATTGTACTTTTGCAAAAAATTGTAAACCTTAAACCCTAATTGGATCATGTACGATTTAACAATGTTGTACGATAGTTTTTGATGATGATGGATTGCTCTTGCACGGTGACCATGACTGTGGAGATGACAATCATGATCACGATCAAATACAATGTTTATATCAACGATGACTATGACGAAGATGATTCAGATGAAAATGAAAATGATACAAGAAGACACTGATGAAGAAAACTATGACGATTTGATGAAGAAGGACAATAACGAGTGTGATGGTGATCATTAAGATGACAGTCCATGACGATCAATGGATGACAATGACAACAAAAATGAGAACGATGAAAATGGTACACTTCATCTAGCAACGCATAATGTCAACCCGTAAAATCATCATTAGATCCTGTTATCCCAAATTCACCCCCTTCGACAAATTTGGTCAAGACAACTCTTGCACATAAGGAAATTATTGAAGGAAAATGTTTCAGACCTACGAGCTCACATTCTAGGATGAAAAACAGGTAACATGTGGGCTCGAAAATGAAGGAGTCAAGAGTCATGCAGAGAAGCTAGGAGCAAGAAGGAAAAGAAACGTGGTGAAGTTTCAAGGTCTTTAGGCTCAAAACTGTTTATGAAAGAATCCAGAATCAACTAAGTATGGAAGAGCTAGCATAGTGAGCCACATGTGTCCTAACGGATCGCTTCTCCAAGATGAATCCATAAAGGGAGGATCAAAAAAGCCCAAAATCTCCACGTGTCCGAGGTCAAAGCGGGCCGTCAGGGGTTTTCTAAGTTTTATGTTTCGGGAAAAGGGGAAAAGATAAATTACGGACCCCAGAGCCCGATTTTGTATCTAATCTTGGCTGCCATGTGTACCATATAAAAAATGGAAAGCCCAAATGGAGTGCCAGGCTACCGTGGTGGCCCTGGTAGGTGAAAATGGAGAAAATTCATTCCAAGCATTAAAGTAGAATCCAATCTCTTCAACTACCATATCTGATTCGGTTCAATTTGCTATGGAACCAGAAGTGACATATTGTGGGTGGATTTGCAGGAGGCATTCATATTCAGTGGTTGAACTTTCAAAGTGGGATTTGATGCATTTCTCATTGTGGTTGGAGATTTTAGGATTCAACTTTTCCCTCTTCTCTCTCTTTTCTTTCTATATATACTGTAACACTTCTCATTTTGAAAGAGAGAGACATTCTGGGCATAGAGAAACTCTGTCAAATTTGTTTCTCGATGCCATTTTTGAGCAGCGAACCTTCTCCCACG
The DNA here is from genome assembly GCA_019776745.2 of Taxus chinensis. Taxonomy (NCBI): domain Eukaryota; kingdom Viridiplantae; phylum Streptophyta; class Pinopsida; order Cupressales; family Taxaceae; genus Taxus; species Taxus chinensis. Next base: position 668,563,494 of record CM034146.1, read on the forward strand.
CCTGAGAAAATGTATTTTTTCCTCTATTCCAAAAATGTAATGGTCTGTGCACCTTCTAGAGCAATAAAAATGTGTTTTTGTGGTGTTCTTCAACCCTTTGCATCGTTTTGTTGTTTCTTCAGTGCCTCTCCCTTCCAGATTTGGTTTTTTTGTGCATGTATTTCACGTTTGCAGGTGCAGGATGTTGTGTTTCATGGAGTTTAATGGAGAATTTGAAGATCTAGGCCATATCACTTTTGTCTGACCTCCCTCATCTCCCATTTTCTCTATTTCTTTCTCCCTCAACAAAATATCTTGCTTCCTTTTGTTGGTGAATCACCATGCTTTAGTGTAGGCTCTATGTTTTTTCAGATTTCTCTCTCCCCTTGTCTCCTTGGAAGTTAGATTAGGATTATATTATCTTTCCTTCACTGGAAAATCTTGTGGTAGGTATTTTAGGAAGAGGAACCAACCTTCTCTGGGAGGATCATTCCCATTTGCAAGTCCCATAGCTTGGGGAATGATCCAATGTTATGCAAATCACACCAAATGACCCTGCCTTAGAAAAGTAGATCCATAACTCATTTGGGGGTGCTGTGATTATGCACTAATGGTAACCTCATGTATAAGATACAGAAGGTTATATGTTAGTCTATATCTAAAATTTCACTATATTAAAAGGATGGAAGATTTTTTTTAATATAAAATCAAGGAAGATGAATCATTACTTTGACGGTAAAAAATTCTTCATAATTAATTATCATCTACTACTAGGATTACTTGAAACTATAGTGTATATTAATAACATCAAAAAATTACGAAATTGGGAAATGCTATAAAGGGGTTAGGATATGTGTGGAAGACATGCATGTTACACAATATGACGTTAAAATCATTTTTGATGTTATATTATGAAATAGAGAAATATTTAGGTATCATGGGCCAATTGAAGGTCTTAGAATATCAACAAGGATTCAAGCCCCTAGAACATGTATGTGGGTACATTTATGATACTAGATCCATTTATAAAGCCATGACCTAAATAAATGCCAAGATGTATGAAATATTGGGAGTCCCATATCCTCTTGGATAATTTTCCCATCATTGAACGAAAATAGTCCCCATTACTTGCAGTTGTGGAAGAAGATACGGAAATTTGTTAGCAATTTGAGCTACATGGTGAAGTGCTTTCATTAGGAAGGTTCTAGACATGCATTGATAATTTGAAAGAGATGGTATCTTATTATATTTTCATTTTAGCTTTGGATTCAAATACATGATATGAAGGTGGAAATAATGGTATAAGAGCTTTTTTCTATAAAACATATATGCAACCCAAGATAAAAATTAAGATTAAGTTAAAAATTGTTTTCTTTTACTTTCTTGGTGATGGCATAGGGATCATACCAAAGGGGATGAATCTTTTGGTAAGGTCCTATCATTCACCCCTTCTATAAGTCAATCAATACCCAATATCTAACCCAGAAGGTGTGTAGTGTGTGATGTGTTTTGTGGTCCTATTTGTATTTATCATTTTTCTATTGTAAATTTGCTTACACTTATTAATGAATGTGTTAAAAAAACTTGAAATTTTTTTAAAACTTTATTATAAACTTCACGAGATACTAATATTGATGGTGGTATAGGATATGCTACATTGATGGGTTCCATCAGTTGGAAACACAAACAAACTAGAAAAGGACCGTGTGTCATAGAGTTGTGTAGAGATCTATTGTAGCTATGATGAATGAAAGGAAGTATTTCATCCCACATGCATTGTTTCTTTGAATTTTTCCATTCTAATAAGATGCATGATCATCTTATTAACCAATTATATTCATACATTAGTCTCTGGGTGGAATTTGGTAGACTTATTTAACTTTTTTGTATATGATCCAAAGTTATTTCCAAAAAGTCCCAAAAAACAATTTTGTCCCTATTATAGATAATAGTTTGTGGTAATCCAAAATATACCAAGACATGTTCAACGTACAATTATGTAATTCATAGTGCACGAATATATTTATTACAAGGTATAGGAATTGTTCATCTTGAATAATATATACATTGCTCTATAAATACAATCATTAACATGTTTGGTAGTTAAGTAGCCAAAGAGGTAATCAATAAAATGTATTCCTTTTTTATTTTTGGAATTTTTATAGGTATTTACACACCTTATTTATTGTTAAATGGTTTGGAAATTACAAAGGTGGTATGATGAATTAATTTATTTAGTAACATCATACATAACTTTTGGTAAAAATACATTCTTTTTAGCACTAAAAGAGTATTTTTAACTACAAAGTTCTTGCAAAATTACTAAAATGATGTTATTATGTTATTTTATGCTTCTCTATCTTGTACAAAACACACTTGAAATAATCAAGTTAGTATAGGATTAAACATCTTGTAAGAAAAAAATTGGAGCTAAACTTACCTCTGAGCAAGTTTTGATAGATGTATAGTGAATTTCATATTAGAACGGTACAAATCTAACCAAGTATTTACCTCATGTCAACAAGTTTCATGAAATATGAGGAGAGATTGAACCAAAGATAAAATCAAACAATAAATTACTGTATTATAAATTCCCTTTTATGCTTTATGTTTAGGTGGAACTATTGAAGATAAGAAGGCAATTTTTCATTCCACTCCTACTACCACTTATTCAATGTCCACAAGAATTGAAGTTCTTTGTGATTAGTTTGGATAACAATATCCTTCCACGAGATATAATGATTCCAATGCTTACATACCTAGAAAATATCTCAACTCTCACAATCGTATGTTGGGTTGTTTCTTATCATATCCATGAATGTTACACTATGGTAATAAATTGGGTAACCACATTGAGTCAGGAGGGCCTTAAGTACCTAATCAAATGCATCATTATATACATCAAATGGTTTTTTTAATATCAACTAATGCAAGTATCGAAAAAAATAAATTTGACAACTTTAAATCTTAAAAGGATTATTAATTTGTAGATGGTCAGATAAAGATTGTTTTGGCACCTCCTTTAGTAATATAATACACTCGTTAAGTGATGTGAGAAAAACCAAGTATAAACCTCCTATATAATTCCACTCATCTAATAAGTTTTGGAGTTTTATGATATTCATTGGTGTAAGTCATTATTGGATGATGCATATCTTAGTTGGGTCCATAAAAACTCTTTTTACATCTACTATGTATCCAAAATAACATGTATCATACATAGAAAATGAGCATTTTATCCATGTTAACATATAGCTTCTACTATCATAAAGTTTGAAACACTTGTTAAATATGGTGCAAGTGTTCCTCCTATGTTTTGATAAAGATTAAGATGTCATCAAGATAGACTATAACAAATGAATATGTGAAATACCATAAAATGGCATTCATCATATGCATGAATGGTTCAAGTAATATTCAATCCATCCAAAGGAAATAAAAACCACTCAAAGTAACATTCCTTGGATTTGAATATTACCTTCTAGATATTTTTAGGTTCAAAAAACCTAATGATACCCAGACTTAAGATCTATTTTTTGTGAATAACATTGTGATGTGGAACTTTTCTAGTAGATCTTAAATCTTGGTAAGAATATATAGCTATTCACTATGATATTTTTGAGAGATTGGGAGTCAGTTCACAACCTCCATATGTCATCTTTCTTTGGCATGAGCACAACTAACCTACTATAAGATGATGAATTGGGATTGATGTGTCCTTTGTCAATGAGTTCAGGAATTTTTTACATTTTATTTATTCATTATCCAAAAATGATGTGTGGTACAAATATTAATTAGGAAGAGGCATTTATGGCATCAAATCAGTAACATGTTTTACTGTGTAATGTGTAGGAACTTTCTTAGGTGACAGGAAATTGTTCTTATATTTTCCCATCAAGTTGTGAAGTTGTCGCACATTTTTAGAAATAACCATGGTATAGAAAGGAGCTACAAGGATTTTTTTTATTCAATATGTTAGTGTAAACATGTTCATACCAAACTAGTTTAGGTTATTTCCTAACTAGATTGCTTGGAGTGTTCACACTTTATAAGCTTCATTAGGGAGCTTATTTTATTTATTGTTAAATAATCTATTTTGGGTGAGTTTGTTTCAACCCACGTACGTTTTAGAGCTTGTTGAGAGATTCTCTCCACTCCTTGATTTGTGGAGATAATCTCATCTCCAACTTTATGTTTCCTTCCTATTATTCGAGTAAGCAGGCCTGGAATTTGACGGTCACTCCTGCCTATCAAAAGGAAAATTCATGATGGTTTGGTCTTTCAATTTACGTTTTTAGTAATATTCTAAATTGTCGAAAAATCATAATTGATATACATCATTTTTAAATAACTTTAGAATGATGAAATTATTACTTTTTTAAGCATTTCAACCTTATGTATTTGAATTTATTAGTTTAAAATGTATATTGCTAATTTTATATCTAAAATTAGATGCTTTGTGTCGTGAGACTTTTCAACCTGTATGGAACAAAATTTCTATTTTTTTCAAATCTTGTTTTATTTTTCATAAAAATAGAAAGTATAATATGCAATGTTTCTATGTTATCCAAAATAATTAATATGTCCCTATATTGATATCTGTATCAAGCTTCTTTTTTGATGTTTGTAGAAAGATTCTTCAAATTTTGTTTAAAAAATTATAATTATCAATTAGCAACACTAAAAACTTGAATTGAAATCTCCATATTACAATGGAAAAAATAAAATAAAACACATTCATAATATCTAATATTTTTTTGAGAAAATGTAAAGAGATGGTGTGTGTTTCATAATTTTTGTTTTTAATTTCTAAATTTAAACTTGGATTTATTATACCAAGTTACTGAATAGATAGAAATTTCAATCTAAAATATTTATTACTTTTTCTTCAAAAAAAAATAAAGCTAATTGTTGAGTATTGTATTTGGTTATTTCTACAAAAATTAAACAAAAATATCTCTATCAAAATCATATATATTATATAAATTTAATATATATCTATACCTAATACATTGTATATTTGACTATTAGTAAATTTTAAGGTTTGTAAAATATATAACTTTCAAAATTACAGGTCTAAATTTACGGCCAAAATATGAAAAAACAGTCCACAGACCATCAAATTCCAGGCCTGCGGGTAAGGATTAACATTGTAAAACTCTATATATTGCATGTTCCCAAGTGTGAAATTAACAAGCAGTTAGAATAATATTTTGTTTGGATTTTTCTCTGCAACTTGCATATTTATTTTTAAGCTGTGTACTTGGCTTTTCATGCTAAGATCTGGCTATCAAATCCAATTTGGTATCAGAGCAGGAAGGTTGTTGCATGTTTTCTCAGTCTCAATCTTGAGCTACAACACTAGTTTTTTACTGGCGCGGCGTGGTTTTTTTGAGCTATGTTTGGCACCTTCCTTCGTTGCCTGCACCACGCGGAAGGTGTATTTGTTTTAGGCTCAGTGTATTCTTCCAACTGTGGCTCTACCCTGCTCACTGGACTGCTGTGATCTCTGTATGATCCGCTCGGAATTTTGGCTGTGTAATTTTTTTAATCAGATTCATTTTTTTCCATGCATAATCGTGGCAGTCTGTAGCTCGGCCTTGGCGAATAGAGTACCTACTGTAGCTCGGATTTTTCGTTGGTATTCATGGAGGTTTGTGCTTTGTGCATTGTTGTTAGTCCTTGAAAATACACAACTTTTATTTATTTTTTATTATTTTTCAAGTTTCTAGAAAATATTACAATTATATTTTCCTTAGATATTGTTGTGCAAGTTGTTGGTGAGTGGTCTGGGCGCTTGGCTTGTGTCTTGGAGCTCTTAAGTTCAAACCCCATCGCCTGCTTTTTTATGCCAATTTGGATGCAAACAATTTCGCTTCTAAAAGATAATATTTGCCATCCAAGTTATATGCAATCACACTTGTGGTGGGGGTTGATTTTCCTTTCACTTAATATATTTTCAGATTCTATAATTTTTGGGAAGCTTTTTTTTGCTCCATTAATTTTTGGAGGGTTGTTTATAAATGGAAGTTATAGTTAGAATCTACATCTTCTCACGATTTTAACGAGTTTCACGCGACTACCTTGACTTCTCTTTGGTCTGATTTTATAATTGGTGGGTCTTTTTAAATTAAAATTGGCTTATTTTACGGGAATTTGAAAGCTTAATAATTTTTGCACGGTAACTTGAAATCGAGTGTCATTTTTTTGCAAAATGCATGTTTTTTCAATCATTTTCTATTGATTTAATTTTTATTACCATCTAAGAAGTTCCATTTTTTGCTCATTTGGAAGGGAACCTGCAGTGGTGAATACATTGTCTTTTGGAGTGCAGTATATTTTTCTCACTGATTTTAGATGGCAAAACCCTTATTCAAGGAAACTAAATCTTCAACACCAGTGATGGATACAAGGTTCTTTGAGCCTTTAAATTCGTCAAATTATCATATATGGAAACCAAAGATGTAACAATTGTTGCAATCCTATGGCCTTATGGCGTGTCTTCAATGCAATCATTCCCACCTTCACCACAGAAAATGACAAATATTTGTATGCATGCAAACAAGATGAGGCACTTGGGTTGATCACCTTGAATGTGGTGCATAATTTGTAATTCCACATTTCTTCTACGAATGCACCGAAAGAGGTATGAGATAAATTTAAGACTTTATTTGGTAAGATGAATGAGTTCAAGTTGATTCAACTAGATTTTGAGTTAAACTCGTTATCACCTTCAAATTTTGTTTCCATAGAAGAATTTCTCACAAAATTTAAGGAAATTCATAGTCATTTGTCAGCTGGTGGTAAAACTAAAAAAGGATGAAGAATCTATTTACATGGTTTTGACCAAGTTAAAGGGACTTTTTTTAGTTTTCACCTATTCCTTTTTTTCTACTATGCATGCTTGGGTTCTCAAGTTTCTATGCCCTCATTTGAAGTTTTTTGTGAACGTTTGTCTCAAGAACAGACTAAGATAATCTCTCTTGATGTCATACCAACTTCAATACATGCACTAGTAGCTGATTTGCCTAAGAAAAAATAGAAAAATAAACCCAAGCCAAGTCTCCTCTTATCAACCTTTATCATCTCCAAATTTGGATCCTAAACCTTCACCTCCCTCTATTGATTCCTCCAAACAACAGAATACTAGAAAATCTAAGAATTCATCCCAAAAAAGAGTGTTTGATCCATGCTCCTTTTGTGAAAAAAAAAAAAACCATCCGGAATCCAGATGTTTTTTGAAATTGGAAGTTTTGGAAAAGGCTCTAAAACAACACAAGATCATTGTTCCATCTCCTTCTTCCTCTTCCAATACTGGAAAGGATAATTCTCTTTCTACATGGTCTTCTTCCCCTTTGCGAGACAAGTGTATTTTTGACCTCAAGAGCTTCACATCATATCACACATTCCAAATATTTGTTGACTTTTGTTTCTGATTGCAAACACTTTACATATTTTGGTGGGCAATTGTTCTTTTGTTAATGTTGTGGGTTCTGACATGGTCAATATGCCTAATTGGCATTTACATGATGTTCTCTATGTTTCCCAATATTTCTAGACAATTTACTTTCCATATATCAAATATGTAATTCTGGTAATGGTAGAATTGTTGAATTTTCACCAGATAAGGTTGTAATAAAGGAATTGCATGATCATGATGATATTGTTGCTACATGAGTGATCAAACCATGCTTACATTTGTATTTGTTTGAGAACTTTGACAATACTATAGGATCTTCACTTGTTGCTCATGTTGATTCTTTGAGTAAATTGTGGCATGAGAGGTTTGGACACCTCAATTATAGGTATCTACAGCAACTCTCTTCACAGAATATGGTCACAAGTCTTCCACAGGTGAATTCTAATGATGGTATTTGACTAGGTTTTATGTTGGGTAAGTAACTATCAAGATCCCTTTCCAAAGGGACACAGAAAAATGAGCCAAAGCTCATCTTGAGTTAGTACATAGTAATATCATGTCCTTTCCTCATATGTCATTTTCTGGTGCTAAATATGTGCTAACATTCATAGATGATTTTACTAGAAGAACTTGGGTGTATTTTTTGCAATATAAAAGTGATGTCCTAGATAGATTTAAATTTTTTAAATTTATTTTAGAAAAAAAATCTGGGCATTGTATTCAAATACTTCGTACGAACAATGGGGGGAATATGTAAGTTATGAATTTGTTGTTTTTTTGCACTAATCATGGAATTGTGCACCAGTATATTGTACCTTACACCCCTTAGCAAAATGGAGTTACTGAACAATCTTGATCATGAGGAAAACAATTTTTGTACATATGTTATTGTCTTCTTACACTACTTGGCACTAATGAGTGTGAGTTTAGGAACTAATTTCGGTATGCAGTATCTCATATCGCCAAAATGTATCAAAACAATATTTGAATTTTCTTTATGTATTTCATGTTGATGGTAAAGATTTGATTAATTAAGTAAACACATCACATAAATCTAATTCCACAACGTCACATTAAATCTAATGACACGACATCAGAAAGGACTACATCTTGAAAAATATTAATTTTTTAACACCATGTAACACTACTTAGTAACATGTTTCTCAAAACCCAAGCTAAATTTTCCAATTATGTATAAATGCAGGGGAGGTGTTGTTGGCCTATACCTAGAAGAAATTGGTAATGAGCTTGTTGAGATTTGAATTAGAGAGTTATATTTCTAATTTTTAGAATGATTAGTATTTGGTGTTGCCCCTTAGTAACTCATTTACATATCTTGAACATGCCCTTCTAAGATAGAGATTAAAAAACTTATAAAAATCATGATAGTGTGTAGTAGCATCCGATAGAAGATAACGGCGCTGCCAGTACGATGCCGCCAATAATGTATAGTACGGCAATAGTCAAAAGTACAATAGGAATGTTGTGGTAAAAAGTAAATAGTTGTCGTAAGTGGTCCAGTAATGTTAAAATGTCAAAGTTGGGGTAAGAAGAGAAGTAGGGTCTACATGATTAGGAATTAGAAATATTATATTGGTAATAAGGACAAGGAGTGAGGTCATAAATATTTTGTATATTTTATTTGTAAAAAGTCTAAAAATGTGGAACCCATGTGAAATGATAAGGTTTATCTTATCTTAAAAGATAAGCTTACATGTACAGATAAGAGTTAAGGTATGGAATATGATTCGTCAGAGTGGATTTCTTATCCTATCTTAGAGATAAGATGGATAAGCCTAGAAGTCTATAAATAAAGAGGCCACCCCCCTCATTTAGCATAGAAGGAAGTAGTGAGAAATATTGTATGAGTAAGTGTGTAAAGGAAGCCATCAGTTTAAAGGTGTGTTGAAGAAGCCATTAAGAGGTGTAATTGTGAAGTTTCTCCCATAGTATTGGTGGAATGCAAGTGAAGTCAATAACACTTGAAGTACCTCATGGGTGAGATTGTAACAATTTCATGCTAATATTATAATTTACTCTGATATTTCAGATTTATCATCATTCCTTTTTATCATAGTCTATGGTATTCTTGTGTTATGTTTGTTGTTGTGTTTCCAGATTACATCCACCAAACTAAAGGCTGTGCATTAGTAAATAATCATAGCACGAGGAGTTCCCGGTGAAGAATTATCATAGTGCCAGATTGGTGATGACATTTTGGTTCCGTTGCCGGGACCATTCCTCGTTGGTGGATTTTCTGGAGAGATATTCCCACTTAGTCAAAAATCAATTGGAGGGTAACCTTATTTTTACTGTGCATAGTAGTTACCATGGTAAAGTCATTTTTGCCGTGAATAGTAGTTACCATGGTAAAGTCATTTTTGCTGTGAATAGTATTTATCACAGTAAAGTCACTTTTTACCGTGAATAGTATTTACCGCATGAATAGTATTTACCGCAGTAACTTCACTTTTTACTGTGAATAGTGTTTACCACAGTAAAGTCAGTTTTTACCGCAGTAAGTCAAGTTTTACCATAGTTACCGTGGTCATTTCTATTTTACTGTAGAAAGGTGTAAAGTCACTTTCTATTACAGTGATTCCAATTATTTGTGCACATAAGTCTTGTTGATTGTACTTGTGGGTTGGTATTTTACGGTGGTTACTTTTGAAAATGGGGAAGATTCCTATTTTTTCAGCCCAATCTAATGAAGATGCTTCCTCTTTCATTCAAGAGTTTAAACGATCTTGTATTTGTAATGGCCTTATAAGAAGGGAACAATGGACTGAATTTTTTCCTACCTTTTTGGATGGTTCAGCACTTAGGTGGTTTGAAACACTAGGTGAAAATGTGAAAAATTCATGGGATTTATTAACTGAAAGTTTTCTTGAAGAATTTGGTGAACAACAGAAATATGCAGATCTCATGATCGAGATCACAAAGCTATCCCAAGGAGAGAAGGAGAAGATAAGGGATTATCATGCTCGTGTTCTAGAGCTAAGGAGGAAGCTCGATGCCCAGATCCGGAAGGAAGGATTAGCGGATGGGTTGATGAATGGCGTGGATAATCTCCTATGTAAGCACTTCATTCTTGGGATGAAGCCAGAGATCAGACAACGAGTGAAGTATGACCACCCAGCTACCATTGAACAAGCAAAGGAGATTGCAAGAAGGCAAGAAGAAAGCATGGAAGAGGAGCCCAAAGAAATTGTTGCTAAAGTAGAGCCTACACCAGCACCTTTGGTCCAGAATCCACAACCACTCCCGGTGAGCACAAATATTTCTCCTAGTACATCTACTGAGTATGAAGATCTGCTCAAAAAGATGGGTCAGTTAACTATTAATCTTCTTCAAGGAAAAGAATTTAGTTCTCAGGGAGGAGATAGAGGTCCAAAAAGAAATATTTCTGAAGTTGTATGTTATGGTTGTTATAAAAAGGGTCATTATAAGTATAATTGTCCAGATAGAGCTTCTACATCTGGTAAAGGAGATAATGATAAAGGAAAAGCACCTGTGAATTCTTTTGATGTAGTAGATAAGAGCAGAAATAATGAAGTAGATGTGTTTGTAACAAAAAGAAAGAAAGAAAAAGATAATCAAGATGGAAATGATCCTAAGAAGATGAAAGGAGAAACTAGTAAGAAACATAGGAGAAGAAAGTTGGGTGTGTAGGATTTTCTGATTTCACAGGGGCAAGGACCATACTCCATCTTGGAAGATCTGTCCAAAAGGCCTGCAAATATTACATATGGTCAACTCTTGGCTATGTCTTCTGAGAAGAGGCGGGAGTTGTGAAGTGGACTCAATGCTCGATGAAGGAAGGAGGTTGAGGTCCCTGTTTTGGAGGCAGAGGTGGATCCCTATGCTCCACAAGCTGAGGTATTATGTAATGGTATTTCAATTCATGATGTCTTAGTTGATGGAGGTGCTGCAGTTAATGTAATGACCGAGTCTGTAATGAATATGTTGGGTTTAAAAATTGATCGCCCTTCAACACTTATGTTAAGGTCATTAAATAAAGGAAAAACTAAACCAGAAGGTGTAGTTTCAAATGTGGCAATATCTGTTATGGGTGTTGTATGTGTGGTAGACTTTCAGGTGATGAAAAATGGTACTGTTGCATACCCAATGCTGCTGGGAAGACCATGGCTAAGGAGAGTTCATGCAAGAAACTACTGGAATGAAGGTTTCATGACACTTGGACGTGGTAGAGAGAGGGTGAAGATAAACGTGATCCCTCGACATCATAAGGCAGAACCTGTGGATTCAAGTGATGAAACTGATGATTGGACATCCTCTGATTACTCTAGTACCAGTGAAGTGGACACTGAAGATGAAGAAAGTGAGGTTGATGTTTCAGTCATGGATATCCTTCCAGTCACACCAACTCATGACCCCATAAAATTATCTGAAGAAGAAGTTGATGATCGTCTCCAACAAATAAAGATTGGTGATGCTGTGATGGAGAGTGAGAAGGAATCCTACCTCCAGCTCTTTCAAAGGTACATACACATATTCACTTTTGATTACAAGGAACTCCGTCAAGTAAGTTGGGTAGAACATTCTATTGAGCTGGTAGATGGTGCTAAGCCCATAAAGCAAATGCCATATAGAATGAATCCTAATTTTTCCAAGACTGTAAAAGAAGAAATAGATAAGTTGCTTGATGCAGGATTCATATTTGCTGTGGAGAATTCAGAATGGGTTTCTCCCATTGTGATCTCAATAAAAAAGAATGGGAAGCTACGCATTTGTGTTGATTACAGGAAGCTCAATAAGGCAACAAAGAAGGATCATTACCCTCTTCCATTTTCAGATCAGATCTTGGATGAAGTAGCTGGCCAGGAGTGCTATAGTTTTGCTGATGGATATAGCGGCTACAACCAAGTTCGTATAGCAGAGAAAGATCAGCTGAAGACCACGTTCACCACTCCTTGGGGAACGTTTGCTTATAGAGTTATGCCTTTTGGGTTGTGTAATGCTCCGGAAACATTCTAGCGTTTGATGAATAGGGTGTTTGAACCCTACATTGGGACCTTCATCAGAGTATTTCTGGATGATTTTTACATCTATGGGAGCAAGTTGGACCACCTGCACCAAATGGAGACAACATTTCAAAGGTTAGATGAAGCACAAGCCTCACTAAACCCTACAAAGTGTGTCTTTGGATGTTCTAAAGGTGTTTTGTTAGGGCATGTTGTATCCAGAGATGGTATTGGTACTGATCCTGATAAAGTTTCAAAAATCAAAGAGTTACCATTTCCTATGAATAGAAGTAAGTTGAGATCATTTTTAGGCCATGTGGGGTACTATAGAAGGTTCATCAAGAATTTCTCAAAGATTGCACAGCCACTAACCCAGTTCTTGAAGAAGGATGTTACTTATGAACCAGGAAATAAGGCGCATGAAGCTTTTGGACAACTGAAGGAAGCCCTGGTGTCTTCACCTGTTTTAAAGAATCTAGATTGGAGCAAGCCATTCATTGTGTACACTGATGCCTCAGATGCAACACTAGGAAGTACTTTGAGCCAAAAGGATGAAAATGGGAATGAACATCCAATTTACTTTGGGAGCAGACAAATGAGCAGTGCTGAGGTAAATTATACTGTAACTGAAAAAGAGGCTCTGGCTATCATTTTTGCTGTAAAGAAGTTTAGGAATTACTTGCTAGGGAAAAAATTTCTAGTTGTAACAGATCATCAGGCTCTAAAATATATTGTAAATAAGCCTAACCCATCAGGGAGGATAGCAAGATGGATAATTTTGCTACAAGAATTTGAATTTGATATTATAGATAGGCCAGGAAAGAAGCATGTCAATGCAGATGCACTCTCTCGAGCCTATGATGGTTTAGGATCATCTTGTGATGATGATGATTTCCCCGATGCAGCATTGTTATCCCTTGACACAATCCCTAGTGAATACATAGATATTTGGAATTATCTGAATGAATTCAAGTTTCCTGATGGTGCCAATGCAAAGACTAAGAGAAAGATTACTCAAGCCAGTCGTCCATATTCTATTCTGCATGGAGTATTATTTCGAATAGGACCTGATGGACAGTACAAGAGGGCAGTTGGACGTGATCAAGGGAAGGAACTGCTAGAAGAATTCCACAATGGTACATGTGGAGGGAACTTCTCTGGACAACTTACAGCAAGAAGGATCTTGGATGCAGGTTATCACTGGCCCACTCTTTTTAAAGATTGTTATAATTATTGTAAGACATGTGATATTTGTCAAACACATGGTAACCGTAAGACTTCATCAGCTCCATTATGTCCTATTCTTCCACTTGGTCCCTTTGAAAAGTGGGGAATAGACATTGTAGGTCCACTTCCAACTACCTCACGCCAAAATAAGTATATTGTAGTTGCCACAGATTATTTAACCAAGTGGGTTGAAGCTAGGCCATTGAAAACAACTTCCATGGATGAAGTGGCAAGGTTCATATATGAACGCATTGTCACCAGATTTGGTTGTCCATTAGAAATTGTAACAGATCAAGGAAGCCACTTCATTAATGAGGTGGTAGAAGCCCTAGTCAATAAGTTTTCTATTAAGCACAGGAAGGCAACAACATACAAGCCAAGCACAAATGGACAGGTGGAATGAACAAATTTTGTGTTGTGTCAAATTCTAGCAAAAGATGCAGCCTTGCAGGTACATAAATGGGATAAAAGGATTCATGCAGCATTGTGGGCATATAGGGCAACATCAAAGTCAGCAACAGGATACTCCCCATTTCAGTTGGCTTATGGCATTGATCCAGTTCTTCCTATTGAGTTTGATATTCCCACGGTCAGAGTAATGAAAAATGAAAGAATGGATGAAAGTGATTCAGTAAAAGAAAGGTTGGTACATCTTCATTTGCTAGAGGAAATGAGGGAAATAGCTAAGGATACAAGCTATAAGAAGAAAATGAAGCAGAAGGAATACTTTGATCAAAAGATCGGTGGTCTCCATTTCATGTGAATGACTTGGTTCTAGTATATGATTCCAGATACAAAAAAAGAAGACAGAGAAAATTTCTTCCAAAATGGATGGGGCCCTACAAAATAGCAGCTGTGCATGAAAATGGTACGTACCGACTGGAGGAATTGGATGGCACTCCCATTACGAAATGGGTCAACCACGACAAGTTGAAGATTTTCCAAGCACCAGAATAGTCTACTCCGAGGACGGAGTAGAAGCTAGGAAGGGGGAAGATGTCGACACTAAAATTTTCCTCCGTAATTTCTATTTCATTAATGTATGTATTAGGAATAGATGTTGTTAAGTATAATTAGTAGTAGCGTCCGATAGAAGATAACGGCGCTGCCAGTACGACGCCACCAATAATGTATAGTACGGCAATAGTCAAAAGTACAATAGGAATGTTGTGGTAAAAAGTAAATAGTTGTCGTAAGTGGTCCAGTAATGTTAAAATGTCAAAGTTGGGGTAAGAAGAGAAGTAGGGTCTACATGATTAGGAATTAGAAATATTATATTGGTAATAAGGACAAGGAGTGAGGTCATAAATATTTTGTATATTTTATTTGTAAAAAGTCTAAAAATGTGGAACCCATGTGAAATGATAAGGTTTATCTTATCTTAAAAGATAAGCTTACATGTACAGATAAGAGTTAAGGTATGGAATATGATTCGTCAGAGTGGATTTC
Source organism: Taxus chinensis (assembly GCA_019776745.2). Classification (NCBI taxonomy): domain Eukaryota; kingdom Viridiplantae; phylum Streptophyta; class Pinopsida; order Cupressales; family Taxaceae; genus Taxus; species Taxus chinensis. The sequence continues at coordinate 668,578,554 of CM034146.1, forward strand.
TTATCCTATCTTAGAGATAAGATGGATAAGCCTAGAAGTCTATAAATAAAGAGGCCACCCCCCTCATTTAGCATAGAAGGAAGTAGTGAGAAATATTGTATGAGTAAGTGTGTAAAGGAAGCCATCAGTTTAAAGGTGTGTTGAAGAAGCCATTAAGAGGTGTAATTGTGAAGTTTCTCCCATAGTATTGGTGGAATGCAAGTGAAGTCAATAACACTTGAAGTACCTCATGGGTGAGATTGTAACAATTTCATGCTAATATTATAATTTACTCTGATATTTCAGATTTATCATCATTCCTTTTTATCATAGTCTATGGTATTCTTATGTTATGTTTGTTGTTGTGTTTCCAGATTACATCCACCAAACTAAAGGCTGTGCATTAGTAAATAATCATAGCACGAGGAGTTCCCAGTGAAGAATTATCACGAATTGGTGATGACAGGACCATACCCTGAGGTACAAAAGGTCTCAAAATCCATATTAAACAAGAGTGTATCAGTGGCTTTTTGACCAGTGGGGACCACACCCCAGAAACTAAATCCAAAAATAACTAGATAAAACATTTGGAACCAAGGTATGAGAAACTTGTAAACATGGAGCCAAAATACAACCATAAAACAAAAACACCACACCTGTTCAAACGCAAAAAACCAACACACAAACCAAAAAATCCAAAAAAAACAAAAACTTGGGAGCTTGAGACCATCATTTGAGAGAATTGTTGAAAAAAAAATTGGCCTCCTCCATAGCCCTAAAAATATTAAGATTTGTTTGATGACAGGGGTCTTTACTACTTGACAAGATACCTTTTTATTTTATTTTTCCTCTTTCCAAATCTCTTTAGAGATGTCACTTAAATCACAAAAAAAATTACCCGTACCTGAATAAAATAAAATAAGGCCTTGTGCATTGTAAGGTGGTCAAGTTGTATGTTTATGATCTAATCCAAAGTCCCTTTCATGGTCTGCTGCTTCTTGGAAATATCTTCAAGTTTTTTCTCTAACATAGAGAACTCAAGCTCATTATCCTCTTTACTACCCTCATTGAGTATAAATTCCACAACGTCACTGAAGGTCTTTATCTTTTCAACATGTAACTTGATTCGGGCCTTCAAATCATTTTTGGCTAAGGTACCCTACTCATTTTAGCTGATGGGTAGAAGGCTTTCATAAATGACCAAATCCTTACCCTTGTTGCGACTTTGAAGCACCCTCTTGGTCGAAGGTGGGGAAGGAGGTTTGAAATTTTTAGTTGTGATTTTAGGGTGTTAAGGTTGTTGGGAAAGGATAATAGGGTAAGATGGAGAATTTTCAACCACATCATAACAATATTGGTGTAGGAGAAGTATGACACCCCGATGAAAGGGTAAACATCTTTGGTGGACATGCACTTATATGATAGTATTCTCTAGGGAATAAAGTATGTAATATGAGAGGCTCGCCTTTGGCACCCTACGGAAGTGATTCAATAACATAAGGTGGTGTAAAGGCAGGGTAGAGAAATGACCCTCCAGTGTTATGTATCTAACCACCATTCTAGCAACCTCATCTTATGGGGTAGGAATGGAGGAACATACCATACCCACCTTGCCTATCTTAAGGGTTTCAGTCTCTTCCAAAATATTTTTCTATTTAGCTTCCTTGTCAAATTTGTTTCTAAAATTTTTTATACCATTCATACCCAGGACCGTGATAAAGGAAATAATGTTTTCAGTAATAGGAAAATCCTTACCTTTGTAAGTAACAACTTTGTCCTTCCAATGGTTGGCAAAGGCAAAGGTAATATAAATATGCTTGTAATGCCCTTTAATCCTATTCATAAAGGTTATTAAACCGTTGACATCTAATGCATTCCATAAAGCCTCATTTTGTTTCCATGAAGGGTCAAAAAAAGGTTCAACATGGCAGGGAGGTCCACCCATGGCAGAAGAAAATGCAGGGAACAGAGAACTCACAGGCTTGAAATAGCTCCAAAAAAACTTCTCAATAGCACAAAAATATATGAGATTATGAAAAATTTCGAAGCCTTAAATGATTTTTTTGAGTGAGGCACGTCCTGAGCATGTGGTATACTAATTAGACATTTTTCTCGCTTTCCCTTTCCACCGGAGAGTACTCAATTTGTGGATAGATGGACTTGTTATCATGAATAATGATTTCATTAGGAATTTATGGAATTTCATTGTACTACCATAAGCTAAGATGATTCATAAAAATAGCTTTATTGGCTAAGGAGTCTATTGATTTATTACCCTCGTTATATGTATGACATAACTTGACATTAGTAAAAGTGTTGCAAATATGCATAGCCTCTAGAACAAATTATTATGTAGTCCATATTGGGGGATGATTTTCTTTAAGGTAATTAATTATATTTAAAGAGTTGCCCTCTATAATTAAATTATGACCCTTTTTATCTTTGGTAGCTTTTATACCTCAAAGATCAACAAGAGCCTCGGCATAGTGATTGGATTGGGTTCCCATAGGAAATGCATATGTAACAAGGATATGACCAAGATGATTTCTAATTAAGCGTCCACCTCCTGCAGCACCTGGGTTTCCTTTAGAGGCACCATCAAAATTTATCTTGTACCAACCTTCTAAGTGAGGGATCCATTGAAAAAGAGAGCAATCAATGTTGGGAGTTATAACTTTGGAATCTAAGTCATTAACACCTTAATCTAATTTTGATTTAGCAAGTAAATATTGTAATTACACTATGTGTAATTGACAAAACAATAAAAGGTAGGTTACTTAAAAGATTTTGGGTGTCTTTTTCTCATATGTGAGGTTCCATAAAATAAATGATCAAAAGAGGCTTTTTCAATACTCAAACCACAAAAAAAAGGATAACAAGTTTCTGGATGTTACCACTTAAAGGTGACACCTATTTTGGACAAGAAAATTCTACATTTACTCGTATCATCTAGGAAAAATATGTGGGTAGAATTTATAATTTCTAGTGATACTTCACCCCTATCTTCTCTCCACTTTTAAGTATATGTAATATTTTCATCTCTTCATTGGTGTTTTTTTTATCTTCTTTATAATCCTAATTATGCTTATAAAAGATAATGGACCTTTAACAATAGGTTATACTTCTGATTAGGATTGATCTCAGTAACCCTAATGGCTAAGTATTGCCTACATAACAATACTATTAAGAGCGATCTTACTTGGGTACTTGTCCCATGTAAGTGAAAGTGTGTGAAATCATGCTCAAATAATCTCCCTTCCTTTAAAATTTGACATTTTTCATCGTGTATATGTGTTCTCTTTGGTTTCCTATTTACTTTTATGGAATACTCTAGGGGTACTCATCAAGAGACTACATATTTTCATCACCTTTGGCAGTGATCCTCAATGTAGTGAGAGTAATATAGGATTGTGTTATCTCATTTTTTATTTTATTGATAAAATGGGATAACCAATCAAAATTTTCATGAAGAACCTATTTATGACCCATTTTTCATCTAAGGATTGCTTTTAAAATGCCTTATTTTATTTCTAAATCAGATTTTGTGGTTTCTTTTATATTTTATACAAGCCTTGGACATTCCAACACTCATCAAAATTATACACTATCAAGAAGTTTAAATGCCCACGAAGCAGCAAGCCACATGGTAGGATTTTAGGCCTCTCTGAGCCATTCTTGTTTTGCAAACTTCAAGTCAGCGAAATGAACTAAATACAATATAGTTTCGGGTCCATGGCGGGGTAGAAAAAGCTAGCACAATCAAAGAGAAATAACGCTGAATCTAAAGGTTGACATGTGTCACCATTCTGGTTTTCTTTAAGTCATATGCATTCCACAAACCTCAAGTATGCGGAATAAACCAAGTTCAATAAACCTTTGGGTCTGGGTGGTCTGGTAGGTCAAGACCCTATACACGGAAGCATTTCTATGTATCCAACAAAAAATTCCACCCAAATATAAGTCACGACGTGAAGTAGCATTACCCTGTAGTAATAATGAAAAAAAACACAAAAGAAAGAGATTCTAACAATTGTGAAATTCAAAGATATGTGGAACCTTCTTACTGGCTCACCTTTCACAGTCTAACATGATGGTGGAAAAGTAGAGTCAGACACAGTGACATCATGGAGTAGCATGGATATTTCTTATTGGTTTTGCTTTGCACCGTGTCAAGGTTCTTATAAATAAGGTGAATTACAAAGTATGCATGGAGATTTCTTGTTGGTGTATACTTCGCCATGGATAATGAAAAGACTAACACTACAAAACAACATGGAATGTTTTGATTGGTTAGTACTTCACACTCTCACAAGATTCTTATATTGGAAGAATGACATTTCCAGGAGGCGTGGAGCTTTTCTATTGGCTCATGCTTTGTAGTAGTTAGAAGATATTATCAAACATGCTAGAATTTTGAAGTAGTGTGGATATTTCTCATTGGTTTATGCTTCACAATGGATGATGGAGATTTCAAAGAGTAGTATGACACTGTGAAGGTGTGTGGATCTTTCTCATTGGATCACACTTTTCACTAAGCATACCTGATGAGGGGTCAAGGCCTCGTGAGGGCCTGCACATCAAAGAAAATCCAAAACATAGGCCGACACATGGTAGAATTCCATCGCACTTCAGACTGATAGAATCTGGAGGATCTCAAGCCCTAAAATGAGAAAAATTTGGTAAAAGGTGTTAGGTCTAGAAGAGGGAAAGGGAAATTAAAAGTAAAGGGAATAAGACACATAAGCAAAGCCCTACCCTGAAGCCCACTAGAGACCAACACATGGAAGGAAAATCAAGTAACACGTAGACAAAGGAAATCCCTGAGCCAACCAAAGGTTGTCATGTGTCATGTTCTTATGCTCCCCGACATGCAAATTTTCAGATGGCCGTAACTTTCACTCTAGAGCTCTAAATCATGAAAGATTTGTCTCATTGGAAAGGTCTACTTGAGCCCTTCAGTTTGGCATCATGAGATTCAAAAGTTGATGGCATTTGATTGAGAAAAGGAGAAAAAACATTTTGGCCATTAATGCACATATAGAGTCAATTGACCCTCTGATCAACCAAAGTGCGCCATGTGTCTTTGCATGTTCAGTTTGCACTGCAATCTTTAAATCACCATAGCTTCTATTGCAGAGGTCATATCCTTGCACTTCTAGTCTTGTTGGAAAGATGCTAACATGGGCGACACTTTGGACCATTCAAAATCACATTTTGGAAAAGTTTGATAGGAAAAAAATAGGGAAACATAAATCAGGCTATTAATGTGAAGATCTAATTAGCTCAATCACCTAAATTTGATCATACTCAAATTCATTCCTTCTTCTGCAAGATAAAATAGACATGGGGAGGTGCATCTAGCAAATTTTAGGAAGGTAATGCTTGTTTTTTTATTGGAAGGAGATATATGATTTTCTTTCTTCTTCTCCTAATCTTCTCTCCTTGATCTTCGATAAATAGTGGAGTAAGACTCATTTGTAAGGGTTGTAGATTTTTTGTATGAAATAGATCTTAAAGTTGAAAAGAGAGAAAAAATACATTTTCTTTTTTCTATTGAATAATATTAAAGACACATGTCTCAAAATTTGTGTTGTGGAGATGTATTTTTCATTTGAGGTATTGTTCTTGTGTTCAATGCATTGAATTGTTCTTTTCTTTAACATCTAATTTATTGAATCTACATCTAGTTATTACTATATGATCACTTTTGACTAGCTTTTGATATGCATTTTATTAATTGAAAGAACATTCACATCTATTCTCTTCTTATTCTTCTAAATTTACTCCTATCTTTATTCTTCTTATCTCTTTACACACCTTCCTTTCTAACAAAAAAAATCCACTGGGATGAGATCTCAACCCCGAATGGTTAGATTAGTGTAGACATTGTAAACCATCTTTAGCATGCATTAGATTAGTAATAAATAGGGTGCAATCCCCTTTATTTGAGGAGGGACTTTTTCTAGCATACTATGGTTGAACCTCATATTTTTTCTTTGACAAAATATCTAACCAATAGTTTTTGGCGACTCCACTTGGGAATATAGAAAAAAAATACTAATCCTAATATACTTTTGGCGACTCCATATTTGATTTTTTCCTATTTTTTATTTCCATAGTCAAGCTAGAAAGAATGGAATACACTCAAGCTAGCTGGCCTAGAGGTAAAATTAACCCCTAATTCGATTTGTTGCATTAACATAATTTTAATCTTATACCAAAAAGGTTTTCCTATGGATGGGAAAGTATTTCATCACCTATGCATAGGAATCATGCTACGTAAGAATGAAACACCTTGACAACTTGTAAAACATTATGTAGACAGGGACGGAAGCCTATAGAATTATATTAATCAACAGAATCAAAATACAATAGAGCAAGCTACAATATTTATACATATTGGATAGCCTAAATACAAACAGATATGGAGTTGTAACTATGAAACAACCAAACTAAAATACAGTAGCGTCAAAAATACATCTGAGAAGCACAAATGAATAATGAAAATAATATTGTTAAAACAATATAACAACACAAGCAGTGTTTTGAATACAAACAATAAGATGGTTATGATTAAATATAACCATATAAACAATAAATAAATACACTAATTAATATGCAATACATATTTAATAAAGGTAAATAATAATTAACCTAAAATTCCCCCCCTTAATTATGCATTGTCTCAAGGGATGAGGAGAGGAACTCTCTAAACAACTCAAACTTGTCACGTGCAAGTGAATTTGTGAAGATATTTTCTCGGTGTTTAGGTATTGGACAAAATTGAAGTTGTATATTGTGCTTTAACACATGCTCACGTATGAAATGAATTTGTGCCTCAATGTATTTTATTGTTTCATGAAAAACTTGATTGCAAACAATTTTGAGAACACCTTCATTGTCAACATACATGGTGGTCAGTTTTTCTTGTGGTATTCTAAGTCCTTCAAGTATGTGACGTAGCCAAATCACTTCACAGAAAGCTTCTCCTGCAGAACAATACTTGGATTATGTGGAAGAACGAGAAACAAAGTGTTGTTTCTTGCTTCCCCATGATATTGGTCAAGATCCCATAAAGAATACAAATCCTTAAGTGGATTTTTTGTCATCAATATTTCCTACATGATCTGAATCCAAATATCCTGAAAAGAAGAATTTTTCATTCTTCTTGTATTCTAGACCAAGATCCAATGATCCTTTGAGATATCTCAAGATGCACCTTGCTGATTTCCAATGACAAACTTTGGGTTCCTACATCAACCTAGATAGATAGCTTACTGCAAATTTGATATCCGGTCAAGTGTGGGTTAGGTAAATGAGACTCCCAATCAACTGCCGATAGAGAGTGGCATTTACCTCAGGAGATGGATCTGAACGAGATAACTACAATCTGTTCTCCATAGGTGTAGCAATCAATGTGCAATCCATCATCCTGAATTTCTCGAATGTTGTCTTGGTATATTTCATCTGAGAAACAAAGATGTGATTCTCTTTCTACCATACTTCTAATTGAAGACAATAGTGCATTATCCTGAGATCTGTCATGTTGAATGATTGATTAAGATCTTTCTTTGTTACATCGATCATCCTCACTTAACTATCGGTGATGACTAGATTTTCGACATAGACAACTACAATCACAATCTCCCCCCTTGATTTTTAAGGTAAATATTGGGATCATATGGATTTCTAATAAATCCATGTTGTATGATATGCTCATCAATTTTTATGTACCATGCACGGGGTGCCTATTTGAGGCCATACAGAGACTTCTTGAGTCTGCATACCTTTGCTTCTTGACCAAGTACTACATATCCCTCAGTTTGAGTCATGTAGACTTCTTCTTGTAAATCTCCATTCAAGAAGGCACTCTTTACATCCATTGATGGAATTTCCAACCAAATTTTCAACTAGAGCAAAGATCATCCTAATCATTTTGATCTTAGTTGTGGGAGCATATGTCTCCTCAATGTCAATGCCTTCTTTTTGTGCATACCCCTTTGCTACTAGTCTCTCTTTATACTTGTCCATTGTCCCATTTTCTTTGTACTTTGTTTTGAATATACATCTGCATCCAATGGGTTTCTTCCCTAGTGAAAGATCGACAAGCTGCTAAGTGTTATTTTTCATTATTGACTGATATTCAGAGTCCATGACATCTTTCCAAGCTTTTAACTGTAGGGATTCCTGGACTGTAGAGGGCTCATCAGAATCAATAACTCTACTCATCAAAGCAAAGTTCACTTCTTCTCTTACTTTACTGTGATTTCGTGGTCCAGGGGTGGATTTATTCAGTGGAGCATCCATTCTTGCATCTCATAACGTGCTAGTACACCACTTGGGAATATGTTGAACTATTCACGTGGGTAATGGTTCTATCAAATCAACACCATCATCCTCATCATCGTTGTCATCATTAGTGGGAACATCAGCTTCATTTTTTTACAACTGGTAAAGAATCTACATCAGGTGATTCTGGAGGAGGATATTTTTCTTCCTTATTCTCAAAAAGCTCAACATCTCTGCTGGTGTAGAATTTTTTGGTCTTTGGATCCATCAATCTGTACCCAAGAGTCTCTTTATTGTACCCAATGAAGATAAGTTTATGTGACTTCATGTCCAATTTCTTTCTATTTTTCTTGGGTATGTGCATACTTGCTTTGCACCTGAATACTCCAAGGTGTGAAATAGATGGTTTCTGCTTTGACCATGCTTGTTGTGGTGTTACTCCATCAAAAGCAACTGTGGGCACTCTATTCAATAAATGCATGATTGTCTTTGTTGCTTCTTCCCATAATTTCTTTACAAGTCCAAAGTCATCGATCATGCATCGCACCAGTTCCATGATAGTACAATTTCTTCTCTCAACAACACCATTTTTTTGTGATGTGTGTGGAGGAGGTATTTGTTGACGAATCCCATGAGTTTGTAGGTAGTCTTTAAACTCATTATTGGTGAATTCCTCCCCCCCCCTCGATCTAAGCAGATAGTTCTAATGTGACAACCAGTTTCATTCTCAACAACTACTTCGAATTTCTTAAAAGTTTCAAAAGCTTTATTTTTTTTGCGAAGACAAAAAATTCCACATTTTTCTTGAATATTCATCAACATAAAGCATGAAGTACTGAAATCCAGAATGACTTGGTTGCATTAGACAGCAAAGATCGGTATGAACGAGATCAATCTTACCATGAGCTCGATATGTACTCTTCTGGAACAAAGCTTTGTGTTTTTTTCCTGCTAGGAAGTGAGGACACTTGTCTGTATCCTTCTGAAGAGATGGTAACCCATGTACCATATTGAACTGAAGAAGTGTCTCGAGATACTTGAAACTAACATGGCCAAGTATCCGATGCCACAATTGTGCTGAGGTAGAGTTCTTAGTCACAAGTTCCTGATCATCTCTGTGGAAAAAATCAAGTTGGAACATGTGTCCCACATTGGAGGATTTTGTAACTATTTTCGAGCCTCGTGATTTGTCTCAAATTAAACACATTTTCTTTCTGGAATGACTATAAAAGTCATTTTTTAATTTGTGATCTAGGAGTTTACTAACTAAAAAAATATTCTTTTTCAACCCAAGGACATATAAGACATCTGATATTCTACAATTGATTGAACCAAGGGGTAGAGAAATGTTCTCAATCCCCTGAACTGTATATGAAGAACCATCTCCCAACGAAACATGATTTTTGAAAGGTGTGTCCCTCATTGAAGTAAACCAATATTTGTGGATTTTCATGTGTCGAGTGGCTTCCAAATCAACTTACTAGATATCACTAGATGATGTGGAAGGTTCACTTGATCGAGCAATGTACAAGAAGTCTTCATTATCTGAATGTTCTTCTTGTTCAGTAATTTCCTTGTTGATGGGGTCTTATTTTCTAGTTCCCCATTTTCTGCCCTTAATTGTATTTTGTATGTCCCTTGTGAGATTATTGGTGTTGAGGGTTAGAGTTGCTTGATGAACCTTTCTTATAAGTGTTATACCAACAATCTTTCAATTCATGTCCTCTTTCGCATATTGGACATTGTTTCTTCTATTGTTTATCCCCTTAATGTTGATATTGATTCTGATGTTGGGAATTTTGATAGTAATTAGGTTTTCCTTTACCTTTTCCTTTCCATTTTTGATGAGAATAAAGTTCCTACTCCTCTTCATCATCCTTATTATGCATGGCTTCCTCTTGTTACAGTAGGTTTACCAGCTTTTCAAAACTAACTGTCGTATTTGACACATTTAGTGTTGTTACAAAAATATGGTAAGAAGAGGGGAGTGCTCTCAGAACAATGGGAATGAGAGCATCATTTGTGACCACTTATCTTAGGGCTAGAAGTGAAGCCCTCAATTCTGTAACTCTTCTTAAGAAAGCTTTAATTTTCTCATTCTTCTTGAACTTCAGTGTATGTAACTAACTCTGCAAATTTAGTGTGACATTCTTGTTTTTGGCCTCATATACTGTGCTCAACTTATGCCACACTTCTTTGGATTTTTTGGCATCTCGAATGTGAGGTTGCACATCATCAGCACTCTAAACAAGATGATGAATTTCTCCTTCTAATCTTCTTTATCAAAATGTTGTTGTTGTGTTCTATCAGTTGTTGATCTAGTCAGAGTACCAATCACAACAGGCCAGATCTCTTCAAACTCAAGTTGTGTCTTGATTTTTGTCTTCCAGGAAGCATAGTTGTTTCCTCTTAGTAGTTGTGAATCTAGAAGAAAAAATTGGGGGCATTGGTGCCTATTTTGTAGAAATCACTGACACGGTTTGGCTCTTATCACTCTAGGTATAAGGTCTCCCAATCTATATACCATCAGTCTGATATACTGAACCTTTCTATATACGCACCCTTCCGATATACCCAGAGGTGCGTGGAAGAAGGTCACCCTTTCTATATACTTGATAGTACATGAAAGAGGCATTAATGTACGTGAAAGAATTCAATATGTGGTACCAAGATAGTATTGAAAGGGGTTTGTGTGATTATTGACACTGGCTTAAAGAAATGTCCTCATACGCATGCGTAACTTAGCTATATACTTGGATAATTTCTCAGTCCAGATTTATGTTGTGTAATTGTTCACAGATGGATGGGATGGCTCATAGTGTGTGCACTATGACCTTATTACTCCCCGTCGATTTAAAGGGTTGATGCCTAGACGACGTTGTTGTAGCTATATTAGGCACTAAGTGCAGTAGTGGTCACGATGGCTTTACTTGTAAGCACTTCCCAGAGTCACTGTATATACCAAATGTTGCGAATGAGATCTAGGATCTCGTGAGTGTTTTAGAACCAATTTTTTACTTTTTTTATTACAACTCTCTGCCATTTTCTGAGAAGTTACAATATTTTTGGTTGACTATGGAAACCTAGAAATTAGTACAATATACTAAAGCATGCAATTATATTCAAAATTTTGGAAAAAATTGAATGACAAGTAAAAAATTTTGTTTTTCAGGCCCTAGTGGCCTCCAAAGCCCAAAACAACCCTCTATGCCAAAAATTGGAAAAAAATAGCTGAAAATGCAATTTTTTGGTACATCTCCTTTAGCAAAAAATGCTCAAAATCAAAAAATAGGCCTATTAGGAGAAAAAAATTGCCCTATATTAGGGTTTTTCTCGTTAAATTTTTTGGGGCCTGTTTAGTTACAAATAAGCAGTTTAGTGGAGGTTTGCCCACTAAATTCTCCTCCAAACTTGAAATTTTATCCAAATGTGCCGCTAAATCCAATTGGTTTAAAAAAATTGTATTGGGGGTGGGGGTTGAACCCCAAACTTTCCTTTCCCAAGTCTATTGGCTTATCCAACTTAGAAAACAATGCATTTGTGCAATAAAATGAAGCATACAATATTTAAACAATAAAACATGGCCTGACCTTTTGAAAGGAAACATGGCGCTGACTAGAGTTCCACCTAGCTTGTGTGCCGGAAAGGTAGAATTTTAGGTTTTGAGTGCATGAAAAATGGATCTTCAGCGCATTTTGCTCCTTGTTTTTCTAATGCCATTGAGTATACTCGCCTTGGAAACATTTCTATTTATTGGTCATCATTTCTATATCCTCTTCTTGATTTGTATTTTCTTTTGTATTATTTTACTTCCACCTCTTTTTATTTGTTTTCTAACACGAGCTTTACATTTGTTATTTTGTATTATTTAAAGGTGCATTTGGATGTGTTCTTCACCATGTTTCTATGTAAGTAGGTTCACTATGTTTTTTTTTTAGGGACAGCATTGGAGGGAGCTCATGGAGCAGGGGTGCATGTTAAATTGAGGTGAGCTCGTGGCTCAGTCGGCAGGGAGTAGCTCGGTCTATTGGAGGAGACCCAATCCAAGCCAATGCAAACTCGACCACTGGTTTCTAGCTCGTGGTTGTGTAGGAGGTCCCGTGTGGAGTTAAAATTCCAAACAAAATGCAAAAATTCCTTTTCCTTGATGACTTAGTCATGTGAATAGGGGCTCAGTGGTGAAACAGATTTAATCCTGGTAATAGCTCGATCAGGGGTTGTGTTCACTGCACAATGCAAATTGATTTGTCCAAATATAGCAGGTTACTACATGTAGTAGTAACTGAATACTTCTCTAATATTATAGATAAAACCCCTAATGGGGGAAAAATAATAATAATTTTATAAAAAAATCTATACCTGTAGCAAATTTTTCCTTGTGCATGGTGCACCAATGCAAAAAAAATTGTGTTCCAAACACCTGGAATGAACAGGAGGATGTGGGGAGGCAGGGATGGGATTGGGAGGTTACAGGAGGCTACACAAGCTCTCAATTGCTACAAACGCTTATCCAATCTCCTCTATCTTTGTTTCTCTCTCTTTCTACACCTTCTCTGCCTCACAGGTCCATATTCTTGCTCTAGTACTAAATGCAAAATAGGGACGGAATCCTGTAGAATTATATTAATCAACAGAATCATAATACAATAGATAAAGCTACAATATTTATACATATTGGATAACCTAGATACAAACAGATATGGAGTTGCAACTATGCAACAACCAAACTAAAATACAGTAGCTTCCAAAATATATCTGGGAAGAACAAATGAATAATGAAAATAATATTGTTAAAATAATATAACAACACCCGTAGTGTTTTGAATACAAACAATAAGATGGTTATGATTAAATATAACCATATAAATAATAAATAAATACACTAATTAATATGGAATGAATAATTAATAAAGGTAAATAATAATTAACCTAACACATTACTCTTGACTAATACTCAGATTCATGCACAAACAAATTTTATGGGTGCACAACAACCACAAGCCCCAGTTCCTTGGGCCTAGCTAATGGCCCCCTTGCATTGGTTCAACAGCTACATGATTTTTCACATGCGTCACACAAGAACTTCCCAAAATTCACTGGCGATGGGAAGTAATACCTAGATGAATATATAGCTACATTTTTTATATCTTATGGAGTTTTGGGAGTGACTCATGAAGATGTATATGTTTGGTTGTTCATTGAGACATTCCAAGGCACTTCCGCAAGATAGTTTTATCATCTCTCATCTGTATGTATCACCAATTGGGCTACTATGAGAACATGGTTTCAATCCAGATTCAAACCAGTAGAATATTCACATGACTTGTTAGCACAGCTCACCCAGATGAAGAAAGAGCCACATGATCGTATGCATGATTTTGTGGCCAAGTTCAATAAGTTGTTCTGTAAAATCTCAACACATGTATTTCCTACTCTCAAAAATCAAAATTTCTTCTTCGTTAATGCACAAATTCTTGAAGTAAGTTTCTTACTGAGAAGATCTAACATTCTTGACTTGGTTGTTGCACAGTCAGCCGTCACAGAAATTGAGGATGATCTTATCATGGATGGTAAGATCAGAAGAGACTCTTCCAAGGCCAATAATCCAAATGCCTTTCAAGGTACCACGTATCCTATGATCCAAACAATGGCCAATGATTTATTAAATCTAAAGAAACAAATGTCTCAGCACGTATCAGTCACTCCTTATAGGGATATCCCTAGAGGAACTACAATGATAACAATGGTGCTCCTGCAAGGAATAGGAATCATTTTCCGGTCACAAAGCTTAGAATGGCCATTAAAGCTCTTCTATTTAATGTAGTTGTTGAGATGATTGAATAGGACAAAGAAGAAGTAAATGATGAGGTTAATGATGTCTTTAAGGCTTTTGGTTATGTTGATGAGTCATATTGTGAGTTAGCTGGTGACTCTAACATTGGGTATTTGGAACATGAAGAAGATGATTGCGAGGTTAATGGTCAATATTTTTTTGTTTTCACTTGTTCTCATAATCCAAGGAAATAATTAGAGCAACCTAAAGTGAAATAATATCTGATAATTATTTCCAAAAAGGGGAAATACCATGCTTATTCAACTAAAGGATAAAATTGTTGTCAAGATAGTTTCCACTAATTCTAATTATCCTCCTTCCCCTCATCTCAAGATCAGTCCTCATAATACACAAGTAATTATTGAACATTCTAAACCTATAATTATTTCCTCCTACATCATATTTGATATCATTGATCACACTAAAAGAACTAAGATTCAGATGTCTGAGAGGTGAAGCACCTCCAATCCAACCTGGAGCAGTTTGAAAGTCTTACTGAATTCATTAGAATAAAAGTAGGTGTACCACCTAATGTCACAGCCTAAGGAATTATCCTTAATCTTATACCCCCTTCATCTCAAAATAATATGACTTCAACCTCCTCCCTCAGAAAGATTGAACCATCTTATTTGTCCTTTCTCATCAATGGTTTCAAAATCTATAATTACATTATTGATTCTGGAGCTTTGGATAATGTTATTCTTGTAAAGGTAGCTCATGGTTTGGGACTCACTCTTACAAAACCATTTAGACACTGCTACTCCATGGAAACCAAGTAGGTCCTGTTGATCGGTTAAATCAAGGATGCATAGTTCGTGTTTTCTACATTTCTGGAGAAAAGGGTCAAGATGAATATTTTAGTTTTGGATATCCCAGAAACATTTGGTATCTTACTTGGTAGAGGTTTTGGTAAGAATGTAGGTGGATAAATTCATATGGATTGGACAAAGGAAAGAATACCAGTTAATGGAACCAGTTCTTGAACATGAACCTCAAGAGAAATATCTGGTCACAAATTCTGATGATCCTAAAGCTCAAATCCTTTTTAAAGATGATGGTTTAGGGAACTATTTCATGACTTCAAATCAATAATTTACTTCTATATAAGTCATGGAGATGGATTCCAATGTAATGTGGATTTTGGAATTTTAGGGGAGTCGCTCGACTTCTAGATCTAATGTCAGTGTAGAATTTCTCTATTGAATTTGAGATATTTCCTTTTTTATTAAAATTACAATTTTATAATACTAATAACACAGTTAGACATGAAGTGTTATTGTTAGGAATAGAAATGGAAAAATAAAAAGGAATCATAAACCTTAAAGCACCAGGGGATACATATCTCAATGTTAACTAAGTTAGGAAAGTATACCATGTGAAGAATGATTGGTTGAGGCACTATATAAATAGGGTTTGGGACTGTATTGAATACTTCGATGCCTTTTCAATCAAGGAAGTTCCCATAAATCACAATGACAAGGAAAATTCCCTTGCAGTGTCTGTTTTATTCCTCCTTCCTCATCCTGAGTTTAAAGAAGACAAGTACATTGTTCAAATAGTTTACCAGCCAAGTGTCCCTGATAAATATTCCCATTGGAAAGTATGCAATGATGATTGACAAATTGTGAATTTTCTAGAAAATTATAATAATTTTAGCGAGCTCTACTTTGATGGTTCTAAATCAGCTTTCCATGAATCTGTTTCTGATTCATAATAAGAGATCAATGGAGAAGTTATTAAACTAAAGGGAAATAAAATCCCCAAAGGTTTTGTGTCTTTATAATTATTGTTCGACAAACATGGTCGCTTCATTCAAAAGAAGAAACATTCTGAAGCTAATTCCTCTGCTAAGATTAAATGGTTGATCTTGGAACTGCTGAGTAGCCATGGATTGAAAACTTTAGAAAATGTTGCTCCCTCAAGGAAAATAGGAAATTCGTTGGAATTTTGAAGAAATACATGGATGTTTTAGCATGGTGTTACTCAAATTTAAAATCTTTCAAACTGAAATATGTAGAACACAATATCCCTTTTAAGACAGATGCTCAGCTATACAAGAAAAAGAAACGTCATTACAACCATAAAATTTTTGGAATCATTCTTGCAGAGATTCAGAAGATGTTGGACACAAGGATTATTTTTCTGATTCACCATCCCACTTGGTTTTCCAACGTTGTTCCTATATGTAAGAAGAATGGAGAAATCCGTATTTGTGTTGATATTTTAAATCTCAATAATTTTTTGTTGAAATACAATTACCCTCTACCTATTATGGATCAAGTTCTACAAATAGTGTCAGGGTCAGAGATTCTTTCTATGTTGGATGGATTTTTGGGATACAATCAAGTTGAGGTTACCACAAAAGATCAACACAAAATAGTATTCAGCACTCCATGGAGTACTTTTTCTTACCATAGTATGCCATTTAGGTTGATTAATGTTGGATCTACCTTCCAAACGGCTATGGATCTAACATTCAAGGACCTAATGGGAAAATTTATTATGGTTTATTTAGATGAACTTATGGTCTTTTCATAAAATAGGCATGACCATTGTAATCATCTAGAGCGAGTTCTGATAAGGTGTCGACCATAAGAGATCTATTTGAATCCCAAGAATTTTATGTTTGAACTCACATAGGGAAATTGTTGGGACATATCATTATAGAAGAAGGAACTAAGATTGACCATGAATAGGTTAAAGATATAAAAATACTCACCCTTCCTACAAGTAAAACAAATGTGCACTCATTCTTTGGGAAGGTTAATTTCTTGAGACCATTTGTTCCAAATTTCTCTAACATGACTTGGAACATTGTTGAGATGATGAAAGGTAAAATTCCATTTCAATGGAATGCCAATGGAAAACTTTATTTTGGTGAAATAAAGGAATCCATAGCTCATGCCCTTGTCCTAGTATGCCCATATTTTAAAAAATATTGTATCATGTATAGCTATGCCTCAACTCATATAGTGTTTGTTATACTAATGCAAAAGAATGTCAAAGGAGTTGAATCATTGGTTGCTTTCATGAGTTTCCCTTTGAAGGATCATGAGATCAAAATGTACCAAATCGAAAAACATTCCTATGTCATGGTTCGAGTAGTAAAACATTTTAGGTATTACATCCTGAATTCTCACACATTGGTTCTCATCCCAGATATGGTGGTGAAGTTTTTCTTCACTCAACAAGAGTTAGGTAGTCAGTAAGATAATTAGATTGAAAAGGTGTAGGAATATGATTTAGAAATAAAACCTACGAAGCTTGTGCATGGAATAGGTTTGTGTCAGTTAATCGTTGTAAACATCATTGAAGAAGAAGCTCACAAAGTCGAGGAAAAACACAAAGAAGTGCCTAGGGTACTATTTATAAGTACAACATATGATTGGTATTTATATATTAATTTATTTCTAATCTATGGAGAATTTCCTAAATATCTTAGCCCTACAGAGAAACTAATAGTCAAATTTAGGTCTACTATGGATGTTCTCTCAGATCATGGTTTGTACAAAAGAGAAATTGATGGATTTTTCCTTTGCTGTGTGGATAAGATTCACCAAGGTAAGCTTCTAGAAGCATTGCATAGCTTGGCATGTGGGTAACATTTCTCATCATCTGTTATAACTCACAAGATCTTACGAGATATATATTATCCACCCACTCTTTTTCAATATGCATCCACGTGGGTAGCGGAGTGTGAAGCTTGCCAGCAATTTTTTGGTCGTCCAAAATTGGCAACACTTCCTCTAAGGCCAGTGGTAATTGTAAAACCATTTAATCAATGAGGAATTGATTTAATCAAAATGTTGAATCCTTCATCTAGTATTGGTCAGAGTTATGTTTTGACTACAATTTATTACTTCAAAAATTATGTGGAGGTCATCTTGATAAAACATGTTACCTCTGAAGTTGTCTATAGCTTCATTAAAAAGAATATAATAGTTAAGCTTGGTGTTCCTCAAAATATTTTTTCTGATAGTTCTTCTATTTTTACATCTTATGAACTCAATGAATTTTTCTATGGTTATGATATTTCTTTAGCTCACTCATCGGATTATCATCCTCAAGGGAATAGTCCAGCGGAATTGAGTAATAAAAAATTAGTGATTATAATCGAGAAGTTGGTTGATGAAAATCAATCGACCCAACACAAGACATTATACGATGCATTGTGGGCTGATTGTATTACTCTAAAAATAGATATTGTGATGTCACATTTTCATGTGTTGTATGGAGTTAATGTGGAGATTCCTATCTCCTTGGAAGTACCAACCTTGAGGTTGGCCAAATTAATCAAAGTATGAATGGAGAAGAAGTGATCTGGGAAGCTGTGACAATTGAATAGACTATAAATGGCATCATAAATGTTCACTATGAAATATAGAACCTGAAAATAATCCCTGATAGGGACACCTATTGCTAGACAAAGGTGCCTGGGCATTGGTGACTACTCCTAGGTACTGGTAACTACATAAAGACTAAGAATTTTCTTTTTGTTATGTCATTAGGTTTTCATAATTACTCTTTTTTGATCATCTGATGTTCACACTATGATCATTGAAGGCTCGTGTAACCTACAAAAGATAAAATCACCTACACAAGCCCACAAATCGTATCAGACCTAAAAATTAAAATGTAGAATGGGGATTCAAACTGACCATGGTAGTCACCCTGAGAGTGAAATTACAACTGAGCACTGCATTACATCTCAGAATCCATGTAGTTATTTGTGCGTGTGTAGAAATGATACTCTATGATGTCCTTGTGCAAGTTGCATAACTTATAGCAGGTTAGATATAGAATGTAGAAATGTATAGCATGTGTGGGTGGAATAGAATAGGCTTCCCCTTCCTATGTAGTGTATGTAAAAGTATGCATCCTTTATCCCTTTAATGGATGTTATATGGATGCCTTTGAAGTGATTTATTTCCTTTGGATGCAATCTTAGGTGATGATAGTAATGATTATTGTTTGGTCCTTTATTTTGAACACATAACTATGATTTATTTCATTCCCTTATTTGAATTTCATAATTGGCAGCTGGAAGGCCAACCCATAAGGGAGAAATATGCCCAAAAGATAAAATAGAACCAAAAAGAGTGAGTAAGGTGAGAAAGTCTTAGGGCCGCCTAGAGGGGATAAGAGCGCCTAGGCATTGTTGTCTTGGTTGGGTGCTAGTTTTTGAAGCTATAAAAGATAAATGAGTTAAGTTCCGACTAGGTTATAGGGTTTGTAAGACCAAATAGAAAATAAGAGAAAGAAGAGAGGCCAAAGATAGTTGTCAACCACTATTTTTCTTACTTAGGAATCATATAAATGCTAGTATTCTTTTAGGACCTATAAATGTACCCAAGTGTGTGATTTAGTGTCTACATTTGCCCCCACATTATGTTTTTGAGTGAATACTCAACAACATAAAGTATATAAGATATGATTACCTTATAATCTTTTAGATAGTGTGGCAAATAGCATTCCTAGTTGAAAAATGAAGTGTGGATACTAGGAAAGGAAAATGACCCTCCAAGTGAAGTGTATACATTACTTATATATGTTGTTGTGCTTGCATTTGTTGTTATAGGTTGCTTCTTGTTGCATATTAAGAATGGACTTGCAAAAAAGAGTGGAAGAGTGGTCAAAGTCCTATATATGAAATATCTAATCAATGTATGCAAAAGTATGTAAAAGTGTGTAAAAACAGTAGTAAAGGAAGTATACACCTAATGTAAAAGAGTGTAAAGGATAGAAAAATGTCTTGAAATGTTGTGAAGAGTGAGTTTTTTTTTGCGATCTCACCCCAAATGCAAAATTTTTAGGCAATCTCACACCAAAGAGCAAGTGTTGGGGAGAGCGGTCTAGTGTTACTCTCATTCCATGACTCTGCCTAATAAGCATCACTACAGAAAGTGTGTCCCAATTTGTTCATATTGTTCCTTTTATCCCGATTGTTTTGAATTAGTTTTGATTGTATTGATTGAAGGAGATAGAATGCATTATGTAATTGGAGGTTTGTGCCTGTAACTGTAGAATTTCTCTGAAAACTTATGTGAATTGTGTTAATAAGATAAGTTGATTATATGTGCCCCTAGGAAAATAGCACCCAGGAGAGGAAACAAGTGCCTAGCAACTACTTTTTGATGTTGTGTTCTGGTGTTTTTGCTATATTGAGGGCCCAATTTATATTTTGGGTCATTCTATGGCTGTGTTCCTATTTGTTTTCTATATTGTGTTGATCTAAAATGTAGCTCTCATCTGTTGTAGGGGTGATTTATTCACTCAATGTTTGCCCCCTCGTTTGGGGTGCATGTGACATCAATAAGAGAATGTGACCCAAAGGATAGGACCTAATGATGTGTTGGAGTGGATACTTATAGGGGGTAATGGATGTGCATGGTAGTAACCAAGGCACATGTAAACTGAGTGTCTAGTAACATATGTTACTAAAAAAAGTAGCAAGCATGCAATAGAAGACAATGTAACAAGCAAGTGTGCAAACAAAGTGGACCATGAAAAGATGGTTTCAAACATGGGACAATGTCACAAGACAATCAAGGCTGAATCAGCCAAAAGCATACAATGATCATACAAGAATTTGGCATAGCCGGTAAACAATAACATACAATGGAAAATAGTGTCAAGAAAATTGTTTCAAATAACCATGGTGGCATATAGTCTTGCAAGGAAAATGTTGTACATGAAGCACCCGTTAGCATGTTAGAAAGATAAAAAGTATGTCAAGACATGTATGTATCAATGGAAATTAATGTGTTAGTAAGAATAGGAAGTAGTATATGATGAAATAATAACACTTATAATGTGTGAGAGTAGGAAATGTAGATCTCCCTAGGAGCCTCGGTGTTACTGGAAAAGGATATAATGTTGAGCATCATTGTAGCATGTGAAAATCCATAATATATCTACATTCACTTTAAAATACCAAGTGAACATGCATGTGTATATATATATAAATATAATGACATACTGAGTATCATACTATCATAATAAGTAAAGTACATTATGTAAGTAGTACAGCTAGTAAGAGTAAATGCAACCAAGATATGCAAATACAATGTATGAGTGTGATGGAATTGTATGCAAAGTGTGAAGATTGTAGAAACAATGTGCTCCACAGTGAATGTGTATGAAATGAATTTCATTTATAGGAACCCTAAACAGTTAATAATGAACTATAGAACAAGAGTGTATCATCGGGAAATGGTTTGAGAATGTGTGCTAGTAAGATAGATCATGAAGTATAGAGCATGAAAAGTGAATGTCATGAGGTTCATTTCATATTTATAACCTCAGTAATCGAGTATGAACCGTGGAACTAAAGTGCGCCATAGGGTAATGATTATACATTGTATGTATCAAAGGGTGTGAAAATTTGGAAGAAGATTAGTTATGATGCATGAAGCACAAAGTGTAGTAATATACGCTAAAGAGAAGTGATAGTGTTATGCGCCCCAAGTGTGTCAATGATGGAAAGCTATGTGACAATAAAATAAATACATTACGATGGTGATAGGGCTTGAAATATATCATAAGAAATAATATTTGCATCACAATGGTAGGTAGGAGCAAGAGAAGAACCAGAGTTGGAGGTTGGGTTAAAAGGAGGAAGTCTAAATAGGTCATCTAGAGATTTTTGGTCTTGCATAGTGAGTGGTTACTTATTTGGAAGTGGTAACTTTGTAGAATACTTGAGATGAAGAAGGGAATGAGGACGTATTTTGAGAGGTGGTTATTTGATAGGAGGATGAGATAGAGGATGGATTTTGAGAGCTGGTTTCTTAACAAGAGGAGGAGATAGAGGACAAATTTTGAGAGTTGGTTGTTTGATAGGAGGAGGATATGGAGGACGAACCTTAATAGGAGGTTCATTAGTTTGAATAGGTTGGATAGACTGCTCTTTACTGACTGGATAAGAAACATTAGTGATTAGGGATTGATGCTCATAAGACATGGAAGGACCAAATTTAGGAACTCATTAGGATTTAGAAATTGAAGATGAGCATGAAGTAGAATGTTGTGCAACAAATGAGATAAAACCCTAATGCTCAAGGTGCTTAATTCTTAGTTTTAAAGCATATTGATCATTGGCATTATGTCCATTAATTATATGATAATTACAAAATGGGAGACCTATGCATTTGGAAAGCCAATAAGGAGGGTAGCAATGATTATTTCGTAATTTGATCAACTAGTGAGTGAGGAGTTGATGAAGAATATCATGTTTCTTAGCATTGAGATCAAACTTGAGAGGTGTGGGTAGCAGTAAGATTTGGAGTTCACTAACATAAACACATGTAGAGGACATAAGATTAGGATGAGATGTAGAAGAATAACTAAAATGGGCCTTAGAACCATCCTTGAGATGTTTGATTTCAACTTTAAGAGATGTAATTGTGGTTTTGATAGCTTTAAATTTGTCTTGAAATAACCCATATAAAGTTTGAATTAACTTGGAAATGGATTGATTGGGTGTGATATCATGATCATTAGAGAGATGATTAAAGATGGCACTAACTTGACTAGGTGGTTTATTATGGGGGATGTGCATAGTGTCTTGGGATTTTTGGAGAACAACTTTACAAGTTGGGTACATTTGAAGCAATTCATGCAAAGAGATTTCAGGAATTTCAGGAGCCATGAAAGAAGAAAAATAAAGATCCAAATGTATGATCATTAGTAGGTTTCACCAAATTATTTTGTAAATTATTTATTGATTAAATCTAAGTATTGCATAGTAACTATTGAAATAAATAATGTACAAATAATAAAGTATAGTGATGACACAAGCAAACTAAGATGCAAATTATGAAACCCTATGTAAGGAAGAGAGAGAGAGGTTTTAGATAATTTATGAATGGATAAGAAGTGATCTGGGTAGGTGTGACTAATGAAAAAACTGCAAAAAAAGTCGTAAATGCTCATTGTGAAATTTGGAACCTGAAAATAATCCCAGATAGGGGTGCCCAGTGTTAGAAAAAGGCACCTCAGTGATGGTGACCATTCCTGAGCATTGATGATTGTGTAGAGACTCAAAATATGATTTTGTTGTGTTACTAGGGTTTCTTAATTGCTCTTTTTTAATTTCTTTATGTTCATACTATGATCTCTGAATGTACTTGTAACCTACAAAAGAGAAGTTCACTTACACAAGCCCACAAACCGCATCAAACCTAAAAATGGAAAATTTAGAATGAGGATTTGGAATAAGCTTGGAAGTCACCCTGAGAGTGAACTTACAACTGAGTGTTGCATTAAATCTCAGAGTCCATGTAGTTTTTTTTTTTTTTTGTAGAAATGATGCCTTAAGATGCCCTTGTGCAAGTTACACAATGGATAGCGGGCTAGATCTAGAATGTAAAAATGTATAGCATGTGTGGATGGAATAAAATGGACTTCCCCTTCCTATGAAGTGTACGCATAAGTATGCGGCCATTGTCCCTTGAATGGATGCTAGATGGATTCCTTTAAAGTGCATTAGTGCCTTTGGATGTAAGCTTAGGTGATGATAGTAATGCTTAGTGTTTGGTCCTTCATTTTTAACACATAACTATTTATTTGTATGATTCCCTTGTTTTAATTTCATAATTGATAATTAGAAGGGAATCCCATAAATGAAAAAGATGCCCAAAAGATAAAAGAGACCCAAAAAGAGTGGGTAAGTTGAGAAAGGGTCAAGGGCACCTAGAGGGGACAAGAGCACCTAGGCGCTGCTACCTGAATCCATAAAAGATAAAAGAGTTAAGTTCCAACTAGGTTATAGGGTGTGTAAGAGAAAATAGAAAATAATACACAAAGAAAAGAGGCCAAATATAGTTTTTAACCACTAGTTTTCTTTCTTCGGAATCATATAAATGCTAGAATACTTTTATGACCTATAATTGTACCCAAATGTGTGATTTAGTGTCCACACAATCCCATTATTCCATGTTCATTCCTTTTAGTCCTCACAATCCATAATAAGTTATTAATAACATAATCAATCTATTACATATACTCACAACTAATTACATCCATGCACACAACCTTCATCCAGTACTTAACACTAGGAATTTACATACACACACTCTATATCCTCCTCTTACAAGGAGTGCAAAACATATTTATATTGGATGGAAACTTGTCCTTTACCACTTACAAGTTTTAATTCTAACAATAGATATCCTAAATATAGGTCGCATGCCCATAAACCTCTTCTTTAATCTTCAACTTACGCTATAAATAGCTCAGCCTTATCCATGTTTTGATTCTATATTTAGATTTATCCATGCATAATCCTTCTCTATATTCACATGTGCTTTACCTATCATTTGTGGCTTATCATTTTTTATGTCTATTTATATACTTTTCTTTATTGCTACACCAACTCTATTTTTCCTATTTTTAGCCTCCACTGGAAATTCAGCTAACTTCTAAAACCTTTGTGTGTGTGTGAGTGAACCCTTGCACATTAATATCTTCATCCCCTTACACATATACCTTTCATGCATCGACTTATCTCTATAATGTTTCTCTTCTTTTACGTGTGCTTTTGTGCGTTAATTTGGCCTTAGCTATTTTCTCTCAATTCATATGCACCCTTCTATGCATGGTCTTCCACCTCCACGCATGGCTTGTACTTATCCATATTTTCAGTCCAACAAGGTGCTACTACTCAAGTTTTCAATCAAGTTCAACCCACACCTAATATTATAACTATGGGGGCATCAGAAAAATTCACCCAAACTACCATACCTACATTATAATTGGACCTTGTTTGTCACATATGACTCAAGCTCCAATTCCTAATGCTTATATCCAATAAATCCAAGACTTGCAAGCATATATAACTCTTTTATCATAAAATAAATTATAAATCACCATGAGTGCTAATGGGTTACTTAATAACCTACTATCCCCTAAGATTATTAATTATCCTATGCCTTTTGGTTTTTCTCCGCCAAAATTATCATTCTATAATGGTAAGATTGATCCATAGTAGCACATTTATGCCTCATTCACAACTTGTATGGACTACATATGTAATTATATATTTCTGACCAAGCTTTTACTGCATATTCTTGAAGAATATGCACTTGATTTGTTCTTCACCATTCCTTTGGGTTCTATAAGGTTATTTCAAGATTTAGGTGACAAATTTATTATCCATTTCTCAAGTAATATTATATAGTGCCAATATTTTTCACAAGTCACTCAATTCAACAATAATACCACAAAATCATTGTATATTATGTATTACAATATAATAATTTCCTTTCTTGAGGTCTTAAATACATACATGAGAACGAGTTTATTGAAGTAATCATTGTTATCCTTATACTGAAGCTCAAAGAAAAAGGTATGTTTCATAAATTTTCCTCCTCTGAGGACCTATATCAAATGTTTGAATTCTATGAGACTAAGCTCATGGAATATAACATGATGAATAATGAGAACAAATATTCATCTAGTCATAGACACCTAAATTTGGAAACTTAACCTTCAGCAATGACATGTTTGGATTTGTTTTAATATTATGACTTACACACACATCCAAAGTCCATTTGACATATATTTATCTCTCCCACGTGACTTGTTTAATTCTACACACTTTTTTGTCATTAACCCACTCTTTTTTATTTATCAAAAGTAGTATATCAGTCACAAACATATTTCCCATAATCTTTCTTAAATGATATTAATTTCCTAGTTAAAACCATATGGACTAGAACTAGGACATACCATGGTATAAACTGATAGCTCTTTTCTTAATTTTAATATATATATTTGTATCATTTCTTATCATACATATTGACCTTAATGAAGTGTATAACCTATAAAATCCTATATAAGTAAGTTAAATGAATTTATCAACTCACCTGGAACTTACAAGCACTCCTCGAGCATAGTACTTTCTGAAAGCACTCAAGAGTCTCCTAAATATCCTTAAAACAAAAAAAACTATCTATAAGGAATGATAAGAAGATCGTTCCAAGCTTTGAAGATCTCAGATGATCATAGCACACCACATTTGATAAGTTGAAATAAATTCACCATAATAACTTTACAAAAAAAATAGCAAACAAAGAACAGTAATATCATATATTACTATAGAAATCTCATGTATATTTGTACAATGAGAATGGGCCTTGTTTATATAGGAAAGGAAGATCAATCTAAGAATCATTCAAGGCCATAGATCAAGCCATAAATCAAAGAAAGAATTAGTCATCAAAGAACTAGTCAAGACCATATATCAAGGAAAGAACTATACCTAACAACTAGACAATATCTTCCTAATATCTAAATAAGATAAAAGAAATATCCACACACATAAGTGGGTGAGGATAAATAAAATAGAGGTAAATAAAGTACTTAGGTGAACATGAGCTAAGATAAATACCTACTCTAACACCACCCCTCAAGTGAAGCTAGGGGCCCGAAATAAAAGTGGCATATCCACAATATGAGTCCCAACAACTAGGCCTAATGAGGTACTCATGTACAATAACTGGGAAAAAGGGACGCCGCAAGGTACTCAAAACCAGTAACAACAAAGTAGAGAGAGTAAAAACCCACTGTAAAGCATCCCAAGAAGCTCGGATCAAAAAAATCATACAATGCTGAAGAAGTTTGGTGTGCATTGTTGTCTAAATCCACTTCTCGATCACAAAACTCAAAAACAACTAACACTGGGCTTCACCAGAATAGCTCTATATAAAGATACTTTCAACGGAGTGATGTCAAAAGTGAAAAAAATGCCAAAATAATTCAATCAACTGTTGCAAATAAGTGTGCCATGATCCAAGAACAATAACCAAGGCAATAAGGCAAGGACATAAAACCCAAAGAAGCGGGATCAGCACTATACCCTCCCATAATACTGAATGGGTAGAATAACACTATAAATATGTATGAGTTATCAAAATAACTACTCTAACACTAACAAACTAACATTGGGCTTCACCAAAATAGATCCCCTAGTAGAGAGACTCTCAACATGCCAAAAAAATATACACGCTTATACATGCTTATAGATGTAATTTTTGGGTGCATTCTTTTATCCACTAGACGCATATCCACTAGAATGCACCCAAAGGGTATAGATATGCGTCTAGTGGATAAAAGAATGCACCCAAAAATTACAATTGTTAATACAAACTTAGACTGCAAATATCTCTTTTTTGACACCTATATCAAAAAATAGAAAGAAACTCAAAAAAATTCTCAAAAACCCCATAAAGCTGATATAATTTTTGTGTCAAAAAAAATGTGTACATAATTATACGGATTTTTTTTAGAAATGTGCCAAAAAACCCTTTAAAATGTCCATATTTGACTATCTCAAAACATGGTCGAGTTTACAATCAATTTTAGGGTTTTTATACCTTCCAAATCCAATGGTGCACTCTATTTTGCATAAAAATGTATGTTGCAAAAAAGTGCTAACAAATTATAAATACATGAAAACAATAAACCCTTGCTTGCAAAGAAAAACTTACATATGGATGTCAACATAATCTATTGCTCTAATACCATGAAAGGAACAATAATAATATCATTCCAAGCCATGAAGATCTCAGATGATCCTAGCACACCAGATTTGATAAGCTAAAATAAATTCACAATAATAACTTTACAAAAGAATTTGCAAACAAAGAGCAATAATATCATATATTATTATGGAACTCTCATGTATATTTGTACAATGAGAATGGGCCTTGCTTATATAGGAAAGGAAGATCAATCTAAGAACTAGTCAAGGCCATAGATCAAGCCATAAATCAAGGAAAGAACTAGTCATCAAAGAATTAGTCAAGACCATAGATTTAAGAAAGAATTGGTCATCAAAGAACTAGTTAAGAACATAGATCAAGGAAAGAATTATACCTAACAAATACATAATATCTTCATAATATATAAATAAGATAAAATAAATATCCACACACATAAGTGGGTGAGGATAAATACAATAAAGGTAAATAAAGTACCTACGTGAACATGAGCTAAGGTAAATACCTACTCTAACAACATCTCTTATAGAAGCCTCCACTTAAAGTGAAATCACTCAAACCAAGTTCAAGAATTTAAATCCTTCCAGTACCAAGCCTCCAAATGTCTTAGATCCAAGTCATAGAAATAACAAGTCACATAAAGCATTACTAAAGTATTTAAGCAATAAAACTAATCAATTTAGCATATGAAGCATGTCACACTATATCACTACCATAAAAGGTAAATCTCTATTTTATTTTTAGTTACAATTGTTACTCTTTGTGTCAATAGGCATAAGGGAAACATAAGGGATTGGCTTATATTTGTATACACTAGTATACCTATGTCAGGAGAACCATGTGGGGTTTTCTCCTACTTGCAAGGAGATGTAGTGTAGTGCCTAGATTGGTTTAGTAGGGGTTATTTTCTAGGATCATTCCAACTCCACCTACATATGAATTTATCATTTTGTTATATAATCATGTTCATTAAAATCTAGTGTAGATTTCTAGAGTTTGATATATTATAGGTCAAAACATGAAGGTGTTGCTCAGCCGTGAGCCATGGTGACAAATACCCAATAATATTTTGAGGTCGTTGATAACTGCAAGACGTTACACAACCCTAGTATATTTTGGTTTAAGATTGTATAGCCGAAGACCAAACCATACTATACCCTAAAAAAAGTTGTATGATTCTGTAAATGATCATTTAATAGTTATATTTCTAAAGACAGGATTTTTATATCTTAACCATCCTGCATATCCAATATACACACCCAAATCACCTTTATACCTCTATTTTCATCTAAGTACTCTCCCGTTCTTATGTTTTAAGTAATCATTTCATTAGTTTATCATTGTATGGTGTATTAATATCTATATTTTTATTTTTCATTTTTAATGTTTATTAATTAATTCAAAATATTCTACTTGTAACATCCTTATGCCTTATAATAAATAAGGAAATAAATTTTACTATAGTCTTATTTTCTTACTCAAAACCCTAGGTGCCCTGACACCTCATCTAGATGAATCTAAATTCTCAACCGAAGAATGCAAAGGTAACGTGTCCCTCTTTTTATAGAAGCTTGTTCAAGGTGCTAACATGCATGAAGAGATATTCCATAATCATTTCAATTAAACAAGTGCAAACATAAATGATCCAGATCACAACCATGATGCATAATTAACTAAATAAGGATCAAGATCAGATTTACCATACAATAATCATGAGTAAAGACATCAATTACCAATATTCATTCATAATGATCCATCACATTAAGTCATCATAAAACATAGTAGTTGAATACATCACAAATTCATATGCGCAACCATACCAATAGCATAACTTTGTTACTATCAGAATATTTGTCTTTATTAATGCAAATCAATACATATATATAGGGGTGGGGACTTTCCCTTCACCGCCCATGCACTCTCAAAATAGGTTGCATGCTCAAAATAGGCATGCGCCACTACAAAGATAACTAAGGAATCATGCAAGATTCAACTAATAATATATGAAGTCTAGATTTAATCCTAATATAAGCTCATACTCTATATGCCACTTGATCTTCCACTTGTTCCCAAAATAGCCTGCACATAACCTTGAAGTCTTTATGTCTTGATCCAATGTGTACTCCGCACTCCAATATATCTTTAGCCCGTACATGTAAAATGGCTAAGTCCAAAATCTATCTTTCCCCGGCATTCCTTTCTTTCATTGAACTTCTGCATGCACCTACATGGCCCCTTCCTGTGTGCCCTATTCTCATACACCTTTCATACTTATCCAATATTTCACCCAGTAACTCAGGGAGCTTGGAATCATTTTCTATATATTTTCCATTTACAATTCTAGGCTTAAGGTATATCTATACCTTAGTCACACCTATGTCTCCAATCGCTAAGCTCATTGAGTTGATGTTCACATCATCAGAAATCATCTTTTCTATATAAGCAAATTTTCTTGGGTACAGTGTTGATGGTACTCGAAATCCACACTGTCAACATCAAACCTTAATTTCCATGTATTGGAGAATTTGTTTACTAGAAGCATGGAATTATCGCATGGTGAAGGAATATGGGAGTTTACACCATGGGCTCCACTTTCTATCCTTCATTTTGAATCTTCTAATGCAAAAATGTTGAAAGACTACAAACTGAGTCTATTTCTCCAATACCAAAGGAAGGTCCTTGGGTATTCTCCACTCATGCTCAAATTCCTCCCTCATGTGCTTGTACCATAGTTCCAATATTTTCTTATAAGGGCCACTCATGGATCCCTCATAGGTTTATTTTGAAAATCTCTCTGCAAGAGATTTTTTATCCTCGAGAAACTATCATATCTTGTCATTTGACCCATCGCACACTCCAATCTCCACAAATATCAAAGATAATAGGATGGATCCAAATCTTATCTTGTAACCTTACTTGAATTCTTCAATAATGGTCTCAACAATGAAAGCAAACACATTATACACTACTCCCTCATATATCTTCTTTAGAATATGTAACCACCTCCTATTTACCTGAGTCCAACATTCCTGGTTAATCAACTTAATGAGAAGGTGGGTATCAATTTTAACCACATATTAGGACTCCAGCTTCTCAATATCCATCATGCGTGTACCCTTTGCATATTATAGCTCTGTAAAATTTGTATCTACACTAGCATCATCTATCAAATCACTTGTTATTTCTATGCTCGTGCTTCTCAAACTAGTAAGCTTGCCTATCAAGGATGTGGTGATGCACACCCACCTTCCAGAAAAGTAAAATAAGTCCTCATGGACTCAGGACATTAACCATTGATACATCTTTTCTCGTTTTCTGAAGTAGGCTACTTCCTTCTACTTATTTCCTCATGTAACTGCTCCTAGTGCTTTCTTAGGTGCCAGTATGGTGCTTGTAACGCTTCCTACTCTCTTTTGATCTCTGTAAACTCAAATATCCATGTGCCCTAGTGTGCCCTAGCTATAATTTAGTTTTCCTTGAACCCTAACTCCGTAAATCTTCTTCGCACACGTCTTCTACTCACTCAAACACTCTTCCAGTGGAGCTTCGTTAACGGTCATGTACAAATATCACCGGTTCATTGATTCTTATTTGCTTGTTCTCACACTTTTGTACTCAAATTACTCTTTGAAACAATCTACATAACTCGAATACTTCAATATGCAAGGTAAAAATGACATCGCAAACATTCCTTATATAAATTTTACAACTTTTTTTTACGTTAATTGTTCCTCATCCACCACCAATTTTCAACATTAATGATGTTTCTTTCCTTTTTTCGTGCTTTCCACTGACTTTTTTGCACTCTAGTAATAACCTTCTGGTGTGCCCACTACTTCTTGGCCACATACCTCCTTACGCGCGCCTTCATTTTCCAAAGTACAAAACCATTGTGCCTTATACCAAGTAGTTTCCCATGCTGCTACTTACCTTGTGTTACATTGTGTGTCCATATTTCTACGCATGGTCTTCAATCTGAGCAATTTCCTAAAAAAAAACTTCACTTCCAGGACCTATAACATATGTCTTCTATGCATACTAATCTTTCATAGGACATTCATCTTATCTACATAACCACCTGTACTCTGAATTTATTTCCATATTAACTTGTACATGTATCTGATCCACCCCACACTAAAAATATGTGCGGTCATATGCACATGAACTCAATAGATAGTAATTAGCTATGGTGCACAAGCATGTTTCTTACAACAAAACACTGAACTAAATTGACAAATCATAACAACAATGAAAGGAAACACATAAAAGGGAAATATAATCTAAGTGGAAATATTGTCTTATAGCAAACACCAAGAAGCCTTATTTATAGCAGGGATTCAGCCTACTCCCGTTAAAGTAACCGAGAAACAAATTGTCATCCAACACCTATAGTTGACAAGCATCTAAATCAAGTATCTTACTTATGAAAAGGGTCCCAACCAATGCACTTTTAATTTCCTAGGGTGCCGCATAAACTTGGAGTCATAAAACAGGACCATCTTCCCAAATTCAAACTTCTTATTTCATGTGTGCCTATTATGTCATGCCTCCTACCTTGCTTTCTCGATCTTCTGGCTCCAACGTGTAATGAAACGTCACTCATCTAATTGCATCAATTTATCAATTCACTCTTCAAGGTCTTTTTCATCATCCAATCCTCCTACGCATGTAATACGTAGGGAGGGTAACATAAACTCCATAGGTAAAACAACCTCCATGCCAAACACCAACTAAAAGGGCGTGGCTTTAATTAACCTTTTGTAAGTAGTATGATATGCCCAAAGTACAGTAGAGACTTTTTCATCCCAATATTTCTTTCCAACATCACAAATCTTTGTCAATGTATGCCCCAAAATCTTGTTGAAAGCCTAAGAAGTTCCATTGGTTTGAGAGTGATAAGGTGTTGTCTTATGGTATGCCACCATAAATTTTGCCAATAATATTATGATCTTTTCATTAAGAAAATTAGGGCTCCTATCACTTGTTAAGCTCTACGGACATCCATACCTACTAATAATGTTCTCCCATGAGAAACTTGTTATTGTGGATGTCGTGAAATCCTTTGTAGGCATTACTTCTTCCCACCTTGTCAAATAATTTGTAAAAATAATAATATAACACGAGCTAGTTCTACGCATGGGTGGTGATATAGGACCTACAAATTTAATAGCCCACTTCTCAAAAGGTTTTTCACTTGTAATAGGCCTCAAGGGTATCTCATCTCTACACCCATAATTTCCAAGACACTGACAATTGTCACAGGACCTAACATACTCTTTACAATCCCTATATAAAGTTTCCCACCACAGGTCAACCATCAAAATCTTACGCATGGTGGCATTACCTACATTATTTCCTCATGCAATCCCACCATGAGCTTTCTCTAGAATAGCTTCATGCTCATGCTCAAGTACACGTCGTCATAAAACCTCATCACGACCCAACTTATATAAATCTCCACCTAATTAACTAGTAGAGCGTGGCCTGAATGTCAAGTTGTTTTTTCTCTAAAGTCTTCATCCCTTTAGGCGCCACACTAGTTTACAAAAATATTGCAATA
This sequence comes from Taxus chinensis, assembly GCA_019776745.2. Lineage (NCBI taxonomy): Eukaryota > Viridiplantae > Streptophyta > Pinopsida > Cupressales > Taxaceae > Taxus > Taxus chinensis. The sequence goes on from CM034146.1 coordinate 668,611,717, forward strand.
TCTTCTAATTCATAGGGCACACAATTCAATTTAAAGAGATGGGCATTCGACATTGTATCTACAATGCTCTGGGCATCCTTACCTGAGTTAATTTTTCATAAATGATATGGCCCTATTTTAGTTTTTTCTGGCTTTACTACCATTGTAAAGTCAAATTTTTAGAACAAGAGTATCCACCTACATATGTGTCCCTGCAAGATAGACTTATTGACCAAATACTTAAGCGTCATGTGATCTGTATATAATATAAATGGAGTTACCAACAAGTATTGTCTAAAATTTTGCAACGCATAAATCATGGACAAAGCTTCGCACTCTGTAGCTGTATAATTTTGCTCAGCTGGGGTCAATTTCCTATTTGCAAAATAAATAGGATGACCTACAATACCTTCTCCAGGTTGTGATAACATGACGCTAATGGTTGTGCCAGAGGCATCCACATGTACATGAAATCGTTTGTTCCATGAAGGAAAGCACAAAATGGGCACGGTGGTAAGCTTTTCCTTCAATGTCTCAAACATTTGTTGTTGTGCCTCACCCCAATGGAACTTTCCTTTACTTCTCAAAAATTCCTTTAAGGGCGTAACAATCTTAGCGTATCCCTTAATAAACTTCCTATAATAACCTGTATGACCTAAGAGTCTACACACCTCACTCTGATTGGTAGGCTCTTTTATGCCCAAGATAACTACAACCTTATTTAGATCTACCAACAAGCCTTCTTTACATATAATGTGTCCCACCAAAGTTCCAAAGGGTGTAACAAAGATACACTTCTTAATGTTTAGAGAGATTCTAAACTACTGGCACCTCTCAAACATGAGTATCTAATTTTCACAGTGATCATTTACCAGCCCATACACAGTCCAATCATCCAAGCATACCTATAAATACTTGTGAATAAAATCTTGAAATGCTTGCACAATAATGCACGAAAAGACTGTAGATGCATTCCTCAATCTAAAGGGCATAACTGTATATACAAAAATTCCCCATTCAGTGGTGAAAGTTGTCTTTTCATGATCTTCCTTAGTAATACGCACTTGATGATAACCAAAAAATTTGTCAGTAAAGGAGTATGATTCATGCCCTACAATGCCTTCTAAGATCTATTCTATAAAAGGGGTGGGAAAAGGATCAGTCACATAGGTAGCATTCACCTTTGTGTATTCAATGCAGATCCTTATCCTCTTATCTTTATTTATGATTATTACCATAGGGTTGACCCACTCTAACTCCTCAAAGGGTTCCATGATGTCAGATTTCAACATCTTGTCAATCTCTTCCTTTACCTTGATGCGTAGATTAGTATTTATCATGTAAGGCATATTCCTAACTGGGAGCACACCTTCTTTTAATTTTATCCTCATTTCACCCAAAGACTAATGCACCCCTTTCAATGCATGATAGCCCCATGGAAATAATTCTTGGAAGCCATGCAACAACTCAATAATATTTTCCACCTTCTGTTTAGACCAATATTCCCCAATGATGGCCTCCTTAGGCTCTCCATCTATTCCAATGTTAACCTTCTTCATTTTCATTGGCTCATGATATGTGCACACCTTCTCATCAACACTATCCAATACCTCTCGCATACCTTCAGTATGATCAACATCCAAATTATCCACTTCATCATCATCTATCATGTAAACCAGTTTACACTTCTCTTTTTCCAGCCAGGCATGCCCAATTTGTTCCTCATTTGTCTCTTCTTCAACATCAAAGTGCACTTATAATTCAAGTTCTCATAGTAGATCTAAAATGAGCTCCTTAGCCTTTGCACCATCTCCTAAAGTAAGGCATTTCATAATCTACGGTGTTTCATTCACCAGAGGTTTAGCAAAAAAAATCAAAGGTCTAAATCATACCTACTGTCATCTCTTGCCAATTCCATGTTTGTATGTTTAATTCCACATAAACATACCATGCACATGTAGCCACGTAACGTGGAGTAGAACTTATGCACGCAAAGAAAAGGCATTAAGGCCTCCTGTCCCTCTATCTAAAGTCTCTCACAATCCTAGACGTGATGTAAGGTAGGGGTCTTCCCATGAAATTTACACATTTTAGTAGGCACATTACTCCTTAGAAATCTAGTAGAGAAGGAGATTCTCCACTCTCGCCACTCTATAATATTATCTATGTGTGTCATCCACCAACGCATTGTTGTCCCACGTAAGGTATATACCAATATATTTATTTTATCCCCTTCATTAGTCCACTAAGCCTCCGTAACACACAAAAATACATCAGGGTTTCCTTTTCTAGTGTACCTTAGTACCTAGTTACTCCCCAGGTGCCTAACCATGTGCAACCTGACCTATGTGTGTAACTTTGTTTTTCATCTCTCACCTAACCATTTCATATATTCCATGTGCCCACTTACCATAAGAAATGTTGGTGGTATCACTAATCGATTGAGCATCATCCCATTAAATCACGCCTTCTTTAGATGGCTCAAGTACCTCTAGATCTCTAATTATGCCCACATATATTCTGTTTAGATCTTATTCACTCAAGGGATCTACATATGGTGCAACCTTGGAATTTTTCAAAGGAATAATGACACGCTCCTCCTTGTTCTCAAAGTTTATGTATCCTTTGTTAAAGCGCATACCCCCCCCCCCCCCCCCCCCCCCCCCAACATTATTATCATAGCACCAAGGGCACCCAAGTAGTGCTGAGAAATTATCTACTTCTGCAAGCTCTAACACCTCAAAATCCCAAGTAAACTTGGTCCCTTCAATAGTAATAGTTACATCATTCAGTTATCTAATGGGCATGGCCCTAGTCCTATTTATTATATACAACACATTCAAAGAAGGATGCAATGGTGGTCTCCCCATCTAGTTCCACACATTCAATGTGATCTCTTTATCATGTTCATGACTGTGAGGAGGTAGATTTGCATGTAATATTTATCTCTTGCACTCAGATCCAATGCACAATACCTTTTCTCTCAACCATTCACCCAACAACAGAATAATATTCTCCTAGTGTAACATCTTACAAACCTCCTTCAATTCATCTACATCTTTATAAGGAATCTCAACTTTATTTTCCTTCTCTATCTTCCACGCTTGCTCCTTCAAGCATCAAATTTCACCCTATAAGTTTCTAATGACCTCCATAGTCTCTTGATATACCTCCTTCTGATGGGAAGGATCTGGATACTTTGTATTTATCACCTCCTGTTTTGAAATAACAAGTTTTTTCTTTGGTATCTAACAAATGTGTACAACCTCATCTCATGTAGTCACCAATACAGGTAGCAACTCAAGATCAGGTGATAACTTCATCATTCACTGATCTTCCACAGTACTCTCTATTGTTATCATTCCCGAGCCTTTATCATTCTTCTTATAGTTCTTACTCATTTTCCGCACCATGAGCAAACTACGTTTTGAGTGAATTTGTGCTTATAATGATCAGGGAATCCACGTGTAAAATAGGTTCCATGAGGTAATTCACTTCGTCTAATGCCATGACCACGGCCTTTGTATCCTCTGTGGTAACTATACGACAGAAAATCAACATGTGACCTTATTTACACCCAACCTCTTGAGGTCGTGCCAAGACAGCCAGTGTGGAATGGAAGTGGATATGAGTGAGATGATGATGAATAAGCTAATTGGTCAATCTTATATCTTTAACACGTAATATCGGTATTTGCGAGTCTAAGGTGAAGAATTCTCTCCTAACCTGAAGTGGTGTGATGGCTCAGTCTTATATAATAGATATTCGGAAACTCTAATCAATATCAAACTCTGCCAAGATTCTATTTATTGTTTACTAAACACACAGAAAGTGGCATCCGAGCACCTCATATAGATTTCCAGACAATGTCATGGAAGTAAGACTAAGAGGCATAGTAAAGCCGCAGGGACTATAGACGATTCTCTGGTCTAGTCTAAAAGGTCTTAGCCTAACGGGTTGTTATGTTCAATAAAAAAAGTTGTGCAATGATGTCAGGTAGAAGTGCTGATGACCTAAATATGGATGCATGCAAACCAGTGTTGATAACTAATTGGTTAGAAATCTCGTTGGGTTGCGGGACCTGAGGATCACAACCGAAAACTTGTGGATGTTGTGGTCCCATTATGGTCATGCGCATAATCAAACCCTATTTCCAGGTGCAGTCCAATAATCATAGGCTTGATTAGCAATGATGTTTAGCGTATTTAGTTGTTCTATTTTCTCAAAGAATGTAGCAGTTGTGCATAAGACTGTCAAATGTAAACTTGTATCGATATCTGTTATCAACTCTGGCCCGTTGGGTTGTGGGACCAAAGGATCACAACTATACGCCATTTATTGTTTTGGGCCATTGATGGTCATACAAAATTAAATTGAAATGATCCTGATAAAACAAACTAACTATAAAAGGAAATATAATCTATGTTTTTGGTGTTTTCACAATATATCATAGCAAAAATATGAAAGAAAACTAATCTAATAGAAGTAAATGTTTTTTTATCTTTTCTATTTTTTAAGCAATGTGTTCAAATCTAATAAACAAACTAAAGGCAAGTAATCAGCCGGATTTAGTTGGTTACATGTGTGATTATGTGAATATAAATCTAAAAAAATTAACCTAATCTTATCAAAACTCTTCAAACCCTACCGTAAAGGTGAAGAACAAATCATGACCCTGAAAGAGCTATTGTTCCCCACAACTTCCCCAGTAATTTTAAAGAGAAAAATTTATAATGATTTGATCTACTTGTAATTTCCTAATCAATTAAAATGAATAATTTTACTACTTTATTCGATATGTGATTGAAACTAATAATTCAAAATTGATAATTTAGCAAATTAAGCAAAAAAACAAACAATTCCAACCTGGATAGACAAGAGCTTTGGAAAATCCAATTGTATCTATGTTTATCCCCTCATTTTGTTCATTTCTTTCTTTATGTGTTCATATGAGTCCAAGGGATTGGGAATGTAAGAACAACAGAAGAAGAATACGCTTGAATGATGGCAGATTGAAGGCAGACTTGTTGCAATGCAAGTAGAAGAGAGATAGTACAGGAGATCTAATCTTGGATATGCAATTCCTAGCAAGATTATGGCAGCAATACTAAGAAAGATACATAAATTCTCATGCCTTTTGCTTTAATACAAGCATGGAATATATAAGAATTGGGGCCAGGATGTGCCTTCATACACAGGGTAAGAAGAAGCAGTTCTAACTAACTAAAGCACATGCAAAAATAGAAGAGGGAAGGAGAACCAAGCAATCAGAACTATTTTTAGAAAATTTGGCTCACAGACGCATCCTAAAAGTGAACTTAAGTGAATCGTCACATGTTAAAGACATGCATGACAGAATCTGGAAAAATCACTCAAGACCGCCACCCTGCTTGGGCGGTGGTTTTAGAACTGCCACCCAGGTAGGTCGGCGGTCCTGGCACTGAAGGCCAAAAAATGCATAAAAAGAAGCAGGAAGTTGGGAAAAGGTGCGGGAAGGCTAAGTAAGGATGAATAGGCTGAAAATATACACTACGAATGGGTTTTGGAGCTCGAACACCTTCTTGAAAGGACTTAAATCGTCATTGGGGATTTTTGTAACCATTTTCTGACAATGTAGCACATGAAATTTTGGGTGCATACATATTTCCCCCTTGGAGAAGCATCTTAGCTATGAAGAGGCATAAAATGTAAAGTTCGAGTATGGCATTCCCGAAATGGGGAATTAGAAGCTATACCTGACACGCCCGTGTGTCGAAACATCATCATCCAAGCTCTCGATACATGTAAGAGGGAAAGAAGACTCAAGTTCAGATAGACAAAATGTTAAAAAATAAACACTAAATCAAAACAATAAGAGGACTTACCATTTTTGCAGGGATATAGAGATATACCTGCGTCACTGCTCCAGCCCTACAAAAACATACACTCAAAACAAGGTTAAAACAATGTATATATATAAACTAATCCCATTTTTCAATTTATTTTTGCATTCTTGGTTTGGTGAATTTGAAGCTCTGGACCCACAACAACCATTTCCGATGAGAATATAGCTGAAATGACTGTTACGAGATCATGATCATGCCTCCATGAGCGAGAGATCGACCAGTGTGTTCTAAGGTTGGTTTTTTTCACTTTTACGTTTTCATACCTAAAATGCAAAAATGTTGAAAAGTTTACATAGGGGAGATTATTTTTTTAATTTGTTGTCTTAAATGAGTCTCTAAGGGGCGCCCATAGGACAATCTTTTGTTTTTCCCGAAATGGTCACTTTTTGCATTTTTGAGCATTTTTAAGGGTTAAAGATGTTTTCAGAAAATCGGTCCAGGACCGCCACCCTAAACTAGGCAACAGTTCTAGAAAGAATGACCAAAATGCGTGTTAACTTGAATTTTTTTTTGGATTTTTGATGTTTTTCATTTTTTTGATGAGCTTATCTTTTTATATACATTACTAACTTGTTCTTTTTCTTTGTTTTGGTGACTGCAGAAGGAGGAGTACATTAGTTGGAGCCGTGAGTGGGATTTTGATTGGCTCCTGGGAATTTTGGATCAGTTGACCTAGACTAGGAGGGACCCTCTCTAGAGGGAAGGGATTTGGAGGATTTCATGGGTGCCCCATGTCACTCCTACTAGTCATATCCAGTATGACTTATTTTCTTATTGGGATGTAGACCGGAACACTTTCTGGTTGCCAGGTGTCAGGGGTGAGTGGACCATCACCTTGGAGGATGTATACCACATTCTCAAGATCTCGATACTTAGGAGGATATTGATCCTAGAGATAGCAGGATCTAAAGCCATGATGACTTTATGGGATACTTATATGGGGGACGTCGCGGTCTCTTTCAGTTTGAAGAAGGGGGTCAAGGTTCGATCTATTCCTACTTCTCCCATCCCCACTATCTGCAAGACCATCATGGGTATCTTGGCCTTGTGGTTAATTGAGGACAAGGGAGGTGACATGCTACTGTATTTCAAGGATCCCATTATTACTCATATTGAGGCACATGGCCGCATTTACACTTGGGGAGCATACATATTGGGGACCACATAGCATGACCTATACAGGGTTATCAAGATGTAGGGTTAGTCATTAACCCATCCTAACTTGGTCATGAGTTAGGTGTATGAGTGCATTGCCCCTTATGGAAGGGGAATATCATTGTTGGACCCAGGGGTTGTTCTAGAAGTGAGGTGGATAGGGATGTCCGTACTTTGGACCCCACACTAGCTAGTGGCTTCTCTGACCATGACAAACATGGTTTCCACACCCTACTAGGACATGGCATGATTATGGGGCAGGAGGCGACCACAGTGGTGGTTTGCTCTACCATAAGATAGTTAGTTGACAGGGAAAGGAGAGTTTAGATCCATCCATTTGACGGGGTACCTTAGCAATTTTACCTCCCCTATGCAGTTATGCTTCCTCAAGTGGCATTGGTATATAGGATTGTTTAGGAGGCCCGGAAGGGCACTAGAGGGGACCTTAGCTGGATGGTGGTTACCAAAGGAGTTCCTATTGAAATTAGGCATGTGGTCTATGCTTGATGGGAAGCTGGTGCCCCTTGAGTACCTTTACTTTAGATTACGGCCACTCCTGCTCATAATGAAGATGAAGATTATCCCATTGATGTAGTCTCTAATTCTAAGGAGCACATAGGAGAGGAGACTGAGGAGGAGTCAGTCAGAGAGGAGACAGAGGGTGAGGGGGTCAGAGAGGAGATGGAGGATGAGAGGGTAGGTGCTGGGGTTAGTAGGGCAGCCTACATGGAGGAGGAGGAGAGTGATCCTGAGTGGCATGACACTCAGGATATTCTGAGAGTAACACATGAGGGGAGTGCGGAGAGAGAGACCTTGGTCTCGGAGACATCACTTCCTCGAGATGGAGAGGGAGATGATGATTATGTGATAGGATAACATCACACCTCTAGCTTTAGGGAGGCGCCAAACCCACCACCACCACCACTAACCACCAATCTGACTTGGATTCCTGGAGATCTGATTACGTTAACACTCTTCTCTCGACTTTGTTAGTTGGAAATGTCAGTTGGTACTTCTTTTTGCCTTGTTCTATTTTTTGGGAATTTTCTAACTCTTTGTTTCTTCTTCTTTTCTTGCTTACAGCAACTCCACAAGATTGGTGAGAGCTTATTAGATGGGTGTGTGTGGAAACCTTGTTGATCCCCTTAGGGAAGACCTAAGCTGAGATGATTGAGGATTCAGGCCATCCGCTAGCATCCGGAAGACATACTGATGTGTTTGCACATATCTGGAGAGTAGCTGAGGTGATGACCTCCCTTCATACTCAAGTGGCTAGATATAAGGCAGCTGAGTGATTAATGAGGTGGAGCCACTCTTGTCGTGAGACCACAGCTAGTAACCATCACCATGAGCACTCAGACCACTTGGTTCACTCCCTTCGTTGTCATAGCTGCAGCAAGAGTCTCGGACACGAATGTGCACCATCCGAGGGATCATAGAGGGACTGAAAGGCCACTGGGCCTTTTATTGCTTTGTCTTACTTTTTTCGATCATTATACGATTTGGTTTTTATATATTTTGGGCTCATTGAGGTCATTTTGATGACACCTAGTGCGTGATGGCATTGTATACAAACTTGACTCACCGTGATATATACAAACTCTTCTTTTTAGTTCAGTAATCCATTGTATATGAGTTGACTTCCTTTTGTCTTATCTTACTTGTGTACTCTAGATGTTTAGAATTTCCACTTTTCTATGCTTTTTAGAATGTATGCAGTGGATGTGAATGATAACAGAATGACTTCTTTTTGTACTTTATAATGCTGATATATGATAATGCAAACACATTGTAATGCTAAACTTTAGTTTCTTTAAACAACCTTTTTGTACTTCATATTGTTTCAGAAAAACATGGTGATATAGTGATGTCATAAGCAAATGAACTTGACCCACTGCTGACTCCACACAACTAGTAATATGTGAGGGCTCAACACCAAGAGCCATAAATGGCACAAGTTATGAAATTTGTTGAATGGTAATGTGTAGATCAAGAATCTTGCGCTTGTTACCTGTCCAAGTTAATGCACCAAACTAAACACAAAAACCCTGAAAAACTCCAATAAAATTGATACCTGATGGACAAGATCCAAAGATGTAGACGGATAAGGAGGTCGATGTAGATAAGATGGGCGCACACGAGTAATTCGCACAATAGATCCGAGTAACCTGTAAGACACCGATGCTTGACAGAAAAAGACCACGTTAAAATGTATTTAGGTGGACTGCCCGAGAAGCGGGTCCGGGAAGCGATAAGCTTCCTCGGCGGATGTCAGTCCACATTTTCAATTAAGTAAAGAAGTATACATGATAAAAGATGTACGTACAAGACTAGATTTTCTGATCAAAGTAATAAACAGAATCTAAACAGCAGGCAGAAAGCAACCGAAGACAGGGAACTATGAAAACAAAACTGGATTTGTGTTACCTGTGTTCTTTTACCTATCTGCAGAATGATCAGCGTCGATTATATAGAATCGGCATTGACTAGTTAAAATCGGCGTCGATTATGTAGATCAGCGTCACTTTTTAAAATCGGCGTCGCTTTTTAAAATCGGCGTCGACTGGTTAAAATCGTCATCAATTATTTAGATCGGCGTCGATTGGAGACAAAGTGCGACAGGATTTGGAAATCGGAAAATGAAGGCAAGATCGTAAATGAAGGCAAGATCATCAATGTCTGTTAGATCTGTAGAAGCTGGAGAGATACTGGAAAGACTGCACCGATGCTGGGTGTAGGAACAGAGTCACCAGAAGATCGATGGATACGTGCGATGTTGATGTGATAGGAGCAGAGTAACGGTGCTCCTCTCAAGGATTGAGTTAGACAGGATTCGCACTCATTCGATAGATAATGTTCACACTTGATGCGTAAAAAATCTCTCTTTCTTACAACCTGTGTCTCTTTCGCGATCTGTCTCTTTCTCTCTCTCTCTGTTCGTGCGTGTGTTCATTCCTCCTTTTTTTCGTCCCTAGAACTGAGTTTTGGGCTTCTATTTATAATCGGCGCCGCTCCTAAATATCAGCATCGACTGTACCAGTCGGCACCGATCGTGGAATAGACTCCCGAGATGGCCAAAATGAATGATTTCTAGAAAGATAAGAGTTATCCCTCCACCTCAAATACGGGAAATATCCCACTGCTTGATTGGGAAGAGGAAAAATAGGAGGTGATACATAGATAGAATAAATTTGGGGTAGATAAGTGGTTAAGATACATGTGAAGAGGCGTAATTAAATAGTTAATATTTAATTACTCACGGGTAAGATACATAATGGGGTAAATTAAACTTAGAATAGGTGTTTAAAATCACAAATCGGATAATATCCCAAGGGGATAGTGGTGACATAAACATGCCCCAGGTTATCTGAGCAGAGTAAATGAATGCACGAGGGACACTAAATTGAGATAACCAATTTTAAGTGTCTACATTTTGCCCCTTTTTGTCAAGTAACTTGCGATAAGCAAGGTTATGAGAAAAAAACAAGGAGATGGAAGAAAGTGAAGAAAAAGTGATGATGTGATCCCCCTCAAACTAGGGATGGGATGGGTGATAGAACAGACGATCCCAAGTTTGAAAAAGAGGTAGATGAAAACACGAGATGCCCAAGTCTGGATGTTTGGAGTAGATATGATCATTGATGATGCATAAAAATAAATAAAGAGGTAGCAACGTAAGGAACTCACATTGGTAGGGAAAACTAGACAGTCTCCTCATGAGACGACGTTAGTACCTACAGACCCATGAGTGTAAGGAGGGCTGCAAAATGGTTAGCATCTAAAGAGAGACACATTGGTAGGGACAACTAGACGGTCTGCAAGGTAAACGACGTTAGTACCTACAGACCCGTTGAACCCTAAGCGGCCAAAAAAGTACGAGCGTCCCATGCAAAGGGAAAAAACTCGAAAAGGATTGTAATATAGATAAGATGTGCCGAAAGGCAATATTCAGCTGCACAATAATGACCAGATGGGTAAATAAGCCAAGCATCAACACTATGGCAAAGAGATTAGCAGATGGAAGTAAACGACGTGGAGAAGCGATACCGCAATCCACGGGAAAAAATGAGTATAAATCGATGGATGATAGATGATGATATAGACATAGACTGATAGATGATGAATAGATGTGATTGGATAGATATAGACTGATAGAGGATAGAAATAGACGTGATGTAACTTGATGTGATTGATATGTGGATAAAATTTTGATGAAAAAGAGAGATAGATAGATGTAATGTAACTTGGATGTACATATTTTTCAATATTTTGATGGGTAGATGGATAGATGTAGCGTAATTGTGATGAATATAGATATAGACTGATAGATGATGAATAGATGTGATTGGATAGATATAGACTGATAGAGGATAGAAATAGATGTGATTTGATGTGATTGATATGTGGATATAATTTTGATGAAAAATAGAGATAGATAGATGTAATGTAACTTGGATGTACATAGTTTTTAGATGTTTTGATGGGTAGATGGATAGATGTGATTGATGTATTCGGTATGTTTGAGATGTTAACTTAATTTGGATGAAAATAGATAGCCAGATTCACATGTGTTGATAATACATACTTTGATAGATAAAATGAAATTATATAGATGGTAAATTTTGATTGAATTAACATGTGAAATGTCAATTTGACTGGATGAAAAACAAAGAATAATAGGGAATACTCTTTGCAAGAGCCAAGGATGTAATGAAAATGACCTTGACTAGAAATAAAGGAAATATACTCCAGATAAGAAAGAAAATGATAAGTTGGACTCCCAACCGATCCATAGATAGAATCTGGATAGGAAATCAAAAGATCATGCATGCAAGGCCCTATATGAGGTTAAAATAAACCTGACACTAACTAGCCGCAAACCAGATTTAGGAGGGAAACGAAAGGAGCAGTAAGTAAATATCTTTGTCGGAATGTACAAGGGACAGAATACATGTCCATACTGGGAAAATAGGATTCTCCATATGATCGACAAAAGGTCCTATATCTCAGCTTCATGATTTCTGGCAGAAAAGCAAACTGATCAATACGGGAACTTTGCTTGATATTGAAAGACTGATCAATACGGGAAGTCTTTCAATGATGCTAAAAAGTGTATAAACTGACTGAAAGGCTGATCAATTGCAAGAAGCCTTGAATATTTCTTTGAGAAATAGCCGTCCTTCCAGGGAACGGTCTGTATTTTGAATTTTAATGATAGCCATCCTTCGAGGGCATGGTCTATATATTTTCTTTTTGATCTTTTTTGATAATGTATGGATAGCTGTCCTTCAAGGGATCAGTCTATCTTTTTGGATATCATCTTCCTTTTTTTTTTTGTTTTTGGAAAATCTTTTTGGAAGAAGCTAAGTTTAGACCTAGATAGATTAGATGGAGGGGAAGAGAACATAAAAGGAACATGCACTCATGCCCCGAGTAGATCCGACTAAGATAAGCACTTGGGACAGATGAAGTGGTGATTAAGGTATTCCTACCATGAGGAGGAACATATCCAAAAGAAACATGAAATGAGTAGGGCCGCGGTACTCATATTTTAAGGTAAACAGAGACAATAGGCGGAGAACCACATAGTTTTGAATCACCCTGAAAGTATATGACCGGTTGTTTTAGACGGATGAAAGATCTGTGTTGCGACTAGGCTTGTGTAAGATAGATTTTAACAGTAGAAGGGCCGTAGATGCAAGGCATTAAGAGGTTCCACTTCAGGTATACCATCCATGGAAGATAAACGATAAGCCCCAGACCCATATTTATGAGTGATAACGTATGGGCCCATCCAGTTGGGAGAAAACTTACCATGTTGACTTCTTTCGAGTGTAGTAACATTTTGATTTTATTTAAGAACAAGATCCCCAATTTTGAAGTCACGATGCTATAAATGCTTGTTATAAGCATGTTTGACACACTCGAGATAGACTTGATGATGTTCAAGAGCGTTGAGACGCCGCTCATCTAATAATTCAAGTTGCGCTAGATGATTTCGACGATAGTCTTCATCGGAGACGAATTCTCTGAGAGAAACACGGAGAGACAGGATTTGGACTTCTAGAGGAAGAACAGCTTCAGACCCATAGATGAGAGAGAAGGGAGTAGCACCAGTAGGAGTACGGATGCTAGTCCGATAAGCCTAGAGAGCAAAAGGGATATGTAGATGCCAATCCCTACCAGCTCGACTAGTTACCTTTGCGAGGATATTACGCAAAGTTTTATTGGAAGCTTCGACTTGGCCGTTAGCTTGAGGATAGTATGGGGAAGAAAAAATGAGTTTGATATTGAAAGCATCATAGAGGTTTTGCAAATCAACGTTCTTGAAAGACTTACCGTTATCTATGATTAGCTTGTGTGGGATGCCAAAGTGACAAATGATGTGTTGATAGACGAAATCAACCATGGGTTTAGCCTTTCTTGAAGAAAGAGGGAATAGCTTCCACCCACTTAGTAAAGTACTCAGTGGTAGTAATGATAGAATGATGACGCTGTGAAGAACGGGGATTGATGAGACCAATAAGATCAAGACCCCATTGCGCAAAAGGCCACAAATCTGTTGTAGGTTGTAAAGCTTGACTAGGGATGTGCGTGAGATTGGAATGTTGTTGACACTTGACGCATTTCTTAGTGTATTCCCAACAATCTTGATTAAGAGAAGGCCAATAATATCCCCAAACGTAAGATGCGTTTAGCCACAGCTAAGCCACTAAAATGTCCACCACAGATACCGTCATGGACCTCCTGGATGGCTTTAGATGATTCATGGGTTTTGAGGCACCGAACCAAAATACCATCAAAGCCACATTTGTAAAGAGTCCCACCTAGGATAGTATAGCGATTAGTGCGTTGGAGAAAATATCTTCTACCATTGGTAGTCAGATCTGGAGGAAGCACCGAATGAGATAGATAATCAACAATCTGTTGATACCACTCATCCTAAGTATGGGTTGTGATAACATGGATTGAAGTTAGTTGCCTAAGATGAGATGGTTGATCTAATCATTGCACAGCCACATAAAGTCGCGAGTTGTCTGTGAAAGGTGGGATAAGTGAGGCTAAGGAAGCCATTGTATCTGCGAATCGATTTGCAGTGCGAGGAATAGCTTGGATAGTGAATTTATCGAAAGATTGGAGTTGAGCAAAAACGATATCACGATATTTTTGAAGGATATCATTCTTGCATTGATAGACACCCGTGACTTGATTAACGATGAGTTCAGAATCACCAAAGATGTCAATATGACGAGCGCCGAGATTAATGGCATTTTGAAGACCCAAGACAAGAGCTTCGTATTCAGCCATATTATTGGTGCACTCAAAGTTCAATTTGTGTGCGACTGGGATAGGCGTACCCCAAGGAGGAATCATCATGAAACCCGCACCTCCCCCTTGCTGACATTTGGATCCATCAAAGAAGAGCTTTACTTTAAATGGAGATAAACCAAAATCAATTTGTTGGATATACTCATCGGGGAATTGAGCAAGGGGGTCTTGAGTGTCCGGAAGAGGAGCATCAGCTAATTGATCTGCAATAACCTGACCCTTGATAGACTTTTGCGGGATAAACTCAAGGTCAAATTCAGTCATCAGCATGAGCCAACGAGTGATACGATCATTGTGATAAGGCTTTGCATGAATCGTCTTGAGTGGATTGACACTTGTGACAATATAAGTTTTGTGATTAAGGAGGTAATGACGAAGCTTAGAAGTTGTGAAGAAGAGAGGACAACATAGCTTTTCAACTTCGGAGTAACGTGTTTCATACTCATGAAGGGTGTGAATAATGTAATAGACAACTTGTTCTTTACCGCAAGCGTCCCGTTGTGAAATCATGGCTCCCAGAGCATGGTCAGTCACAGAGATATAAAGATAGAAAGGCTCCCCCTCACGTGGAGGTGTAAGCATAGGTGGAGAAAGAAGATAAGCTTTGAGATCATCAAAGGCCTTTTGGCAATGTTCATCCCATTCAAAATGAACATTCTTACGGAGGAGATGGTGAAAAGGCTGACAACGGTCTGACAATTGTGAGATAAAACGACGCACTGATTGAAGACGTCCTTGGAGACTACAGAGTTGCTTTAAGTTAGAAGAGGGAGGCATCTCAAGGATAGCTTTTATTTTTGCAGGGTCTACTTCAATACCCCTAATGGAAATGATAAAACCTAAAAGTTTACCAGTGAGAACGCCAAACACGCACTTAGATGGATTTAGACGAAGACAAAAGTGGATAAGCCTTTCAAAGAGAGGTGCAAGGATGAAAAGATGATCCTGATGACGTTTGGACTTACCGAGGAGATCCTCAACGTAATCTTCCATAGTTTTGTGTAAGAGATCATGGAAGATGTAGGTCATCGCTCGCTGATAGGTTGCCCCTGCGTTCTTAAGACCGAAAGGCATGATGCGATAACAAAAGGTCCCCCAAGGAGTTATGAAAGAAGTCTTATGTTGATCTTCTGGTGCGATGAGAATTTGATTATACCCAGAGAAACCATCCATAAGAGAAAGCATCTCATGACCCGCAGTGAAATCCACGAGTTGGTCGATATTAGGTAGAGGAAAATCATATTTTGGACAAGCCAGATTAAGATCCCGGAAGTCGGTACAAATTGTGAATTTTCCCAGTAGCTTTAGTTACTGGTACTACATTGGAAACCCATTGTGGATAATCAATGGGTTAGATGAAGTTATCCGAGAGCAAGCGCTGTAACTCTTCTTTAACAAGAAGGGCTACTCTAGGGTACATTTTACGTAATTTTTGTTTAACTGGCTTGATGTTGGGAAGAGTAACGATATTGTGGACCACAATATCGGGATCGAGTCCGGGCATATCCTCATATGACCAAGCAAAGGCTTGACGATGTTTGGAAATAAAAGTGGTAAAATCTCCTAACTCCTGTGGATTAAGGGATTGGCCGACCTTAATGATGCGAGGGTCTTTAGAAGTCCCTATATTAAGGTCGACAGTGGCTTCGTTGAGAAGCATAGACGTGTCAGAAGGAATAGTCTTGGGGAGATATGAATCCTCTACCCCCAGATAGGTGAGGACAAAATCATCATCCGCACAGTGGATAGTGTTGATAGTGGGAGAGTCGTCTCCAACTATTTTAGGGAAGATTAACGGTATGGAAGCGGACCGGTTGTTAGTCTTATAGGCTAGCGGCCCTAAGGAAATGGTATTGATAAAAAAAAAAGTTAGGCAGGATGGAAATGTCATCATCCACATCGAGTGATGCTTCTGACATAGTGGGAGCAGATGGTTCCTCAATAGGAAGAGGCTCATCGAGGATGAGTGATGGTGGCTTTTGAAAGAGGTTTAAATCCTAAACCAAATTTTTGATGTGGCATGAGAGTAGGAATGGATGTGAGGTTGTGCACACCTTGTTCATATTTTCCTAGGCCAAAAACCCTTCCACGCGCATCGATATAAATAAGTTTTCGCAAACGTGGGATTCTGTAGATAATCGAACCCTGTTAAGTAAGGTTTGGTCCTAGGAGGAGAATCTAGGTGATAGTGAGGTGAATCAAGACCACCGTGGATGAAATTAGTCTGTTGATGGGGCAGACCAATGGTGACGATGCGACCGAGACCTGGTTGATATTCAGGTTTTTTTTCCGGTCTACCATACTCACTAGGGTTGAGATGGGCATCGAAAGAAAAGAGAGGAAGCTCTCCCAGTGAGAAACGGTACAATGTCTCTTCTAGATTTTGTAAATCTGGTAGTTTGGTTGCAGGTAAGGAAGAAGATGAGGCCCTGTCAAGAGAAGAAGTATTTTCCTTTAGAGGGGCAGACCTTGTGGTCATGTCGCATTGTGCGGATGGAAAAGGATCTCCTAGATGAGTATATATTTTGCCCTCATATGGGTATTTTAAGCATCGATGGAGGGTGGATGGGACACAATGCATCGTGTGAATCTAGGAGCGTCCAAGGATCATATTATAATGGAATTTTCCTTCGACAATGTAGAAGAGTTCGTGAAGCAGCTTTTTACCTACTCGAATGGGTAAGACCACAGTTCCTAAAGTAACTGCTAGCTGATCATTAAATGATCAAAGGGCGAAAGGTGGGGGTGACACTACGTTCTTTGGTAACTTAAGTTGCTCAAATGTGTGTGAGGAGATGACGTTGAGTGCAGCTCCACTGTCGATCATAACGTGTTTTAATGTAGTGTTGACGATTTGGACTGTGATAAAGAGGGGAGTCTCCAAATCCTCTGAAGAAAGAGGAGGAATTTCCGAATCTTCAAAAGAAATGGTGGTTGATGGTCTATTCAATCCAACAACCAACTCATAGGGCTAGGGCTCATCTGAATTCACCGCGATGTGACGCAGATTATCAATCAGAGCCTGGCGATGTTGTGGAGAGGATTGGATGAGGTCAAAAAGAGAGATTATGACCGGAGCCTGAGTGAGTTGTTTCATAACACTTTCCTCAACTAACACGGGAATTTGAGCCCGAGGGGTAGCACGAACAGAGACCTTAGGTCATGGGGCTAATGAGGAAGGAGGAACTCCTTCGGGGGTTGCAGAAATGACAACCCATGGTCGAGATGCTATAGATGAAGATGGATTATCATAGTGTTGGGTTCTAGTGGCGATATGGATTGTATCAATTTGAGAAGGTGGAAGATCAATTGGAGTGGAATCACTAGAGGTCTAAGTGGATTGTTGGGGCTCAGATGGAGCTAAGATGACAGGAGGTGCTTGTTCCTCCTCCTCCAGCAAAAGATCACTTTCTTCCAAAAGGTTGTTGACAACAGCTTGAAGAGCTTTACATCCCTCAGTATCATGACCCGGGGTACGGTAGTAAGCACAAATTAGATCAGAGTTAAACCAGGTAGGTTAAACTCCTTTAGGGTTATAGGGTTTAATCGGAGGAAGGGATATGGATGAAGATTGGATAAGTTGGCAAAGGATTTCAGTATAGAACCCAGTAAACGAAGGATGGGGACAGAGGTGATGAAGGTGTCTCTTTCACTTTAACAGACTGCCGAGGCAAAAGAACCTGCATGTCAGGTTTGACAGTCTTTTTAGGGATCATCTTATTTTTTTAGACACTCTGGATGAGCAGCCTTAGGCACTTGAGATGGAAGTAAGTGAGACATGATTGATTTTGGTGGAGGAGGAGCCCCTAAAATAGATTTTGAAGATGATGGAGATGTGACAAGTGTTGTGGTTTTCAAAGATAAGGGGGGTTGCTTGGTTGAATTTACTGACGATTTAGATAATGTCGATTTAGATGAGGAAGAAGCTCCCAAAGTAGGTGTAATTGGAGGGACATAGGGCGCCCTGGCTTTTGGTATTGAAGATGATGATTCTGATAGAAGAGGTGACGTCTCTTTTAGTAGGTAAGTCCAGCTTTTTGAGGTGCTGGTGAAGGATGTGTTGTAGAAGAAGATGATGGTTTTGATAAGTGTGTAGTAGAAGATGCCTTCTCAGCGGATAAATCCAATCTTTTATGGGGCATAGAGAGAGATTTTTGTGAAAAAGCACCAAGAGTCTTGGTGGTTCGAAATATGGGCCTTCCTTTTTTAGGGATGGTGACAATTTCAAACGACATAAGGTGATTGCAACCTTTTTGGAGGAAAGAAAGTGGGGTGGTACTGATGACACAATGTTAGATTTTGGTTGTCTCAGTTTAAGTTCAGGAACCGAGTGTATAGGTGTTGGTGATACTTCTTTAGATTTCCCCTTAATAGGAAAAGAAGCACTTGTGGTGGAAGAAGTGAGTGATGAAGAAGTAGTTCTTTGCGAGGGGACTTCTTCTGGTGCAGTAATTATGGGTGGAACTACTGTTGGAAAAGAAACAGGAAGAGTCAAAATCGAAGACGCTTCCATCAGAAGTTGGCACAACTACAGGTACGTTCACCAATGGCATAGTCGCAGCCAAAATGGGAGCAACATAAGTAGATGTATCTGTAGTGGAAACTCGAAGGGATGTAATTGCCTCGAGCATTGAAAGAATGTTCTGAAGATGAGACAGATGAGGATGAAACTGTCTCAGGTATGGATGGAAGATGAGACAAAGAAACAGAGAAAGGTGAACCCGTATCTAACGATGTTGGAATATTCGAAGACGGGCTATCTGAAGATGGTGGAATTTCAACGATTGGCGGAGTGGAAGGAGGTTCTGATTCGGTTGACGTGTTCGCAGATGGCTTGGTTTTAGAAGAAGATTCTTTAGTAGAGATGAAGTTGATAGTATGAGTGTTTGGTTTTTGAGTCTCTGAAGCATTATGGTTCGGGGAATGATTAGGAAAAGTTTGTTTAAAAACATCCATTTCGCTTGATTTGGGGGAGCATTTGGGTTATCCAGAATGAGCTCGCCTTTATCAATGAATTTCTGGACAAGATTTTTGAAAGTCTAACATTGTTCGATGTCATGACCTTTGGTTCTATGATAATGACAGAAATCATTTTCTCTATACCAAAATGGACGTTCTTGGCTTTCATCAATATTCCTAATGGGGGGAAGTTCGATCATGCGAACTTCCAACATTTTTCTCTAAGATAGAGGCATATGATTCCCCTAATGGAGTGTAAGGATCGAGATGATGAAGTCCCTTTTCGAGAAGATGAGGAGTCTCTTCGTGGTGTTTGATTAGAAGTAGTATCGGCTCGTGATGTTTTTAATACGATGGCATTGGTGGATCCCTGATTATTGTCTTTAGAGGGGGAAGAATTTGGTTTGGTAAACCGAGAAAAATCGGGTTTAGATTTAGAGCAAAGTTTTAGCTTCCCTTATTCAATGGCGCGAGATTCAAGTTTGCGTGCCATTGTAAAGGCTTCTTCAAAGGTATGAAAAGTTTGGATCCTTAAAGTGGAAGAAATATGATAAGCACAAGATTGAGTAAACAACTTGATTTATTGGGATTGAGGAAGGGAGAAAGACAATTGGTTGATTATCCCTCTCCAACGAGCGACAAAGTCTGCAATAGACTCATCATCAAATTGACGAATGTTATAAAGATCTGTAATCGAGATCTTATGCGTGATATTTATTGAAAAGTTTTCAACAAACATTTGGGCCAATTGAGAGAAAGAAAACAAGGAATGTTGAGGAATGTTATTGTACCAGTCTAAAGCAGGACCTGCTAGAGACATAGGAAAGGTACAGAGCATAAGTTCCTGATCCTGGACTATGAGGTAGCAAGCATGTTTGAATACTCGCAAATGTTGTTGAAGGTCCTCCCGAATATGAAACTTTGAAAATTTAGGAAGTTCCCATTGGGGGGGATAAGGCTTAAAAGCCACTGAGGGGTGAATGGATTCATTACACACTTCTTCAAAAGAGTATGAAGGATGAGCCCCTTTGGTGGAGGCTTCCAAGTCTGTGATTTTCTTGAAGAGAATTTGAACCATGTCAGATTGAGGAGGAGGTACACTGGTATGTCCTACATAAGAAGAAAATGGTGGATGTTGTTGAGGTGTCAACGGAGGATTCATCTGTTGATTGATAGGATGATAAGAGGAGTAACCAGGTGTTCTAGGTGACACCTGGTGGGGTATTTGTTGTGAAGTAGCTTGTGTATAGGCAGGTCATGTGAGATAATAAGTGGTTGAGAAAATGAAGGTTGGATGACAGGTGGAGCCTGTAATTGGTGGACTCCTATGCTTGTTGACTGAATCAGGATAAATTGAGGAACATGAGTGCTGGTTTGATTGGACATATTGGGGAACAAGACCTGAAAGGGGCCTTCTACTGTCGGATTAGGCATTAAGGGTGCTGATGCTAAAGGATGGGTGAAGGTCACTATTGTTGGAATATTGGAAGAAAGACCCACTGGAGGACGGGAAGTAGGAACCAACTGACTATTCGGAGGGGGTTGGCTCATAAAGGGGTATTGACCTTGGGACACGATGGAGGGCATAGATGAATTAACAGCAATATGTGGGTGCGCAGACGCATTCATTATAGCCAGGGCAGAGGACCTTTCAGAAGTAGGTTGTGGAATTTTCGAGGTAACTGCAGTGTTAGGAATAGGTAAGACTATTTAAGAAGTAGTCAATATAGTTGGTGGAAGAGAAAAAGGAGGCACAGGGGCACTCACCCTTCTCCGTGACTGGAGGCGAGAGAGATGATGCAAACTATTCTACAAAGGCCTGGGATGGTTCACAAGAATAATCATACACTTGTTAGATTGGTGGTCCTTGATCAGATATTTGAATAGACTTGTGTACTAGGTAGTCCATAAGGGCTACCGGATTGCGATCGAGGAACGCCTGAAATTCAGGATCCCCGTGGGGAACATACTCTGAGTCAGAAGTAGATGATATTTCTGAAGGACTAGGGGAAGCTGGACGTGATGGGGTTGCTTTGGCTTGATAGAAAGGATTATATGACCAGGATGGGGAACCAACTAGCAGCGGTCCCGAGGAAGATTTGGGGGGTGCCGAAACATCCACACTAGTGGTAATCTCGGAAGAAGAAGGAGCCAGTTGAGCCATTCTTCTATATTGTAACCGAGTAATGACTGTCATAAACACACAGAAAAGAAAATTGACCTAACTAATGCACAGACAATTCAAGCAGTGCAGATGATTATCTCCTTTAAGTTTTGATGCCTTTTAAGAAAGAAAATATTAGGGAAGGATTTTTTAGAACAGGAACTACTCAGATAGCCAAACTAAGGATGGTTTGGGGAATGTTTGGTGAGGAGTCCCGAAGGCATTTCAGTAAAAGACAGGTACGTGGCTTGATATAGGGGCCTACCCCCGCACTTCACACACCGCTGCGATAAGGGAGTCGGGTGCTTTGCCAATATATACCAGAACTTCCGTGGATTTATAGCACAGCCTGAGTACCGCGTAGGCTCTTCCTCTTGGATATCACTTCCAAGTAGGTGAGGCCAGGGAAGGAATTTTTGTTTAAATGCTTTATACCTAGTGATTTTGGCTTTGTGTGCAAGGGTGAAAAATAAAAATCAAATAGTGTCACTACCGATTTTGATTAATTTTCTAGCCTAATTAAAACTAGGTGAGAAACATGCAACATCAATGATAAAGAAAAAGGTACCTTTTAAGCACTTAAAAATGAAGTGTTTGATTTCAATGAAGACAAGTCAAACAAATTCTTTCCCAAATGTGATTAAATTCCTTTTAAGCACCAAAAATTGAAATGTTTGGATGTGATAGACAACAAACAAAGAAATCTTTTTTTTTAATTTTTTATTTATTATTATTATTATTTTATTTTTTTTAGTTCCTAAAAAGGAGAAAACACCGTAAAAGAGGAATACCTGTAGATTTAGCTCTCCAAGGTGTGTGGACTTCAAAAATCGCATTGTTGAGCTTTTCCCCTTGAACAATCCCACAAACAAGCAAAGTGCTCCGCAAGAAGAGGTTAAGAAAACGCCAAACAAAACCCAGAAAGATATATCCGGATAATGGTGAAATGGAAATTTCTACTTCAAGGAACTAGGAAAATTCCAAAGAAATAAAAATTTCACAAAAAGAGCAAGATTAAAATGATGAAAGGAAATGCTCAAGCAGAACTGATAGAAATCAGTAAAGAAAAAGAACAAAGCTCAAAACTAAAAAAAAAAGAAATGAACTTGCCAATAAGGGACTTTGGTTGGGTCCCACTGGCGTGCCAGAATGTAGATCAAGGATTTCGCGCTTGTTACCTGTCCAAGTTAATGCACCAAACTAAACACAAAAACCCTGAAAAACTCCAATAAAATTGATACCTGATGGACAAGATCTGAAGATGTAGACGGATAAGGAAGCCGATATAGATGAGACAGGCGCACACGAGCAATTCGCACAGTAGATCCGAGTAACCTGCAAGACACTGATGCTTGACAAAAAAATACCACGTTAAAAGGTATTTAGGTGGACTGCCCGAGAAGCGGGTTCGGGAAGCGATGAGCTCCCTTGGCGGATGTCAGTCCACGTTTTCAATTAAGTAAAGAAGTATACATGATAAAAGATGTACGTACAAGACTAGATTTTCTTATCAAAGTAATAAACAGAATCTAAACAGCAGGCAGAAAGCAACCGAAGACAGGGAACTGTGAAAACAAAGCTAGATTTGTGTTACCTGTGTCCTTTTACCTGTCTGCAGGATGATCGGCGTCGATTATGTAGAATCGGCGTCGACTAGTTAAAATCGGCGTCGATTATGTAGATCGGCGTCGCTTTTTAAAATCGGCGTCGACTAGTTAAAATCGTCGTCGATTATTTAGATCGGCGTCGATTGGAGACAAAGTGTGACAGGATTTGGAAATCAGAAAATGAAGGCAAGATCGTAAATGAAGGCAAGATCGTCAATGTCTGCTGGATCTGTAGAAGCCGGAGAGATACTGGAAAGACTGCACCGATGCTGGGTGCAGGAACAGAGTCAGCAGAAAATCAATGGAGACGTGTGATGTTGATGTGATAAGAGCAGAGTAACGGTGCTCCTCTCAGGGATTGATTTGGACAAGATTCGCTCTCATTCGATAGATAATGTTCACACCAGATGCGCAAAGATCTCTCATTCTGTGTCTTTCACGATCTGTGTTTCTGTCTCATCATCCTATCGTGCGTCCTTTTCATCCCTAGAACTGAGTTCTAGTCTTCTATTTATAATCGGCGCCGCTCCTAAAAATCGGCGTCGACCGTACCGGTCGGCGCCGATCGCGGAACAGACTCCCGAGATGGCCAAAATGAACGATTTTTAGAAAGATAAGATTTATCCCTCCACCTCAAATACGGGAAATATCCCGCTGCTTGATTGTGAGGAGGAGAAATAGGAGGGACACATGGATAGGATAGATATGGGGTAAATAAGTGGTTAGGATACATGTGAAAAGGTGTAATTAAATAGTTAATATTTAATTACTCATGGGTAAAACATAAATGAGTGAATTAAACTTAGGATAGGTGTTTAAAATGCAAATTGAATAATATCCCAAGGGAATAGTGGTGATATAAACGTGCCCCAGGTTACCTGAGAGAGCAAACGCGCACGAGGGACACTAAATTGGATAATCAATTTTAGGTGTCTACACATTGTAATGCTAAACTTTAGTTTCCTTAAACAATTTTTTTGTACCTTGTATTGTTTTGGTAAGACATGGTGATATAATGATATAATAAGCAAATGAACTTGCCCCATTAATGACTCCACGCAACCAGTAGGATGTGAGGGATGAACACCAAGATTCAAAAGGGCACACATTATAAAAAATTGTTAAATGGTAATGATGAAAGAAAGACAAGGTTTTGACAAAACCAAATTGGGACACTACAACCTTGCTCTACTCAAGTTTGCTTCATAGTTTAGAATGTGAATTGATTTTTTAGTTTATCTAGACTTAGATTTGTAGATGGCCAATTGGTTGAAAAAATTTTGTTTTGAGGTTTTAAGCTCTTTTGGAATTCTGACATCTAACTCACTTTGTTTTGACTTACGATTTCATAATATTTGAATGAACTACTTCTAACTTTTAAGTTTGTCAAAGATACACCCTACACCTTGCCCCATGCTACCAATAGGAAGTATGGGCTTATCACCATGGACAAGGCATAAGTGAGTAAGGGAATTTCTCTCCTTTCCCAACCCCACATCACTAGTAAGAGATGCAGGCTCAACACCGAAGGTTGGTAGGGAAAAGAAATGTGTAAAATAAATTTTTCTGTGGATTTGCATTTGATTTATTTATCTAGGCAAAATGGCTAGAATGTTCTTATTTCCAAATAGATGTTTATGGGATAGATGTGACACCATGAAGCTTCTAGAACAGATTATAGGAAAATATACCTAATCTAGAAAGAGACTATAAGCATAACCAAGTATGGAGGCCTTGGTATGGTTACGGTCACAACTTTGTCTTATCGTGTTTGGACTGATGGAATGATTTGGAAACAATTGATGACACTATGGATATTTGGAGAGGCATGATTTGAATGTTTTGTCATTGTTTTCAGAAGTTTTTAGGAGTTGTTATTTTGAATAAGTCTCTTGATCATAAATTTTACATAATGAATTGGCTAATGAAAATGCAATACAGATGCAGTAGTGTACATATGAAAATGCTAATGGATCATGTGTAATACCTCTTCATGTGAAGAGAGTTCACAGATTTGTTAAAATCTTCACCCTCTAGTGTACACAGGAGAAATGCCCCATTTTTTTTGTCTTCTATTACTCGATATAGACCCAACCACCTGGGTCTGAATTTCCTTCCTTCACCAATCTTTTTGTCTATTCAGCTGTCAAGTCTTAAAACCAAATCTCCTTCATATATTTCACACTCATAGACTTTCTTGTTGTACTCCTGAGCCATCTGGTTAGTGTAAATGCTATGCCATTGTTCAACGTTGAGTCTAACCTCATCAAGACTTTCTAGTTGAGAGAGTCATACGCTTCTCGATAGCCTTCTTCTTCAAGAATTCCTTGCAATGATATACAAAGACTAGGTATCTTGACTTTGGGTGATAAAACTACTTCTGCACAAAATACCAAAGAAAAGGGGGTTGCCCTTGTCAGCATTTTTAGCGATGTCAGATAGGTCCACAAGGCTGGAAAAAGATTTAAATGCCAATATCACTTGTTCTCCTTGATGGTATTAAGGAGAATAGATTTCAATGTCTTGTTCGTAGCCTCAGCCTCTCCGTTGGCCTGAGGATAATAAAGAGGGGTCGTGTGGTGACTTATTTTGAATTTCTCACACAACTCACATATCTCTTCATTTTTAAAGGATGTTCCATTATCCAAGATAATGACTTGTGGGAACCCGTACCTACAAATAATTTGGCTTAGAATGAACTTTGTGATTACTGATCCAGGAACAGTGGTAAGAGGCATGGCTTTTACCCGCTTGGTAAAGTACTCTATGGCCATGATTATGAAGTTATGAACATCTATTGATGAGGGAGATAATTTACCTATCAAGTCCAGTCCCCATGTGGAAAAGGTCCATTATGTTGCAATTGGTTGGAGATCCTGTGCCGGTATGTGGATCTCATGGGATAAATCTTGACATTTATGGCATTTGTGCACAAAATCTACCCCGTCATGCTCTAGCGTGGGCTAGAAATAACCAATTCGATGTATTATTCAAGCAGTGGTGTGGTCGCCGAAGTGACCTCCACATACTCCACTATGTGATTCGTAAAGATTTTTTTTTTTTTAGATTCTTCCTTGTCAACACATCATAGCAACATTCCATCAAAGGCTTTACGATAGAGCACTTGCTCCAAGATGACATACTTGGCAGTTGTTATATGTAACCATCTTCTTTGCTGCAAGGTTCCCCCTTGTGGGTATATATGGTCCACTTTGAAATTAATGATATCAATTTACCATGGACATATAGAAATAAGCGGCTTAGTTTCAACAAAATACACACACTCGTCGGGAAAGTCTAAATTTACTAGATTGCCTCCATCCAATGGGTTATTGGCCAACCAGTCCGTAATGATTTTTCCTTTGACGGATTTTTGATTAAAAAATGTTAATTCAAACTCACCCATTAGAGTTATGAACCGTCCAACCTTCTTAGATAAGGATCCTTGCATGAGAAACATCCGCATGTGATCTGATTTAACAATAACCCTTGTTTCTTGGTTTAACATGTAATGTCTTAAGCATTTTTTCATGAAGACTATATCAAGGCATTATTTCTCCACTCGTGTATAATGTGTCTCATAATCAAACAATGTCCAACTAATGAAATAGACTGCACACTCTCTTTTATCATCATCTTCTTGAGCCAACATGTAGGCTAATGAGACATCTGTAGCTCGTGAATACAAGATCAAAGGGCGATCTAACCTAGGCGATATAAGTGTGGGAGGATACAACAAGAACCATTTAACTGACTCAAATGCCTCATTGCATTCTTGCATCAAGTCAATGCTGTAATCCTTTTTCAACAAATTATTGATTGGGTGAACAAAAAAGGTCAAATCAGGGATAAACCTTCAGATTGCACCAAATTTTCCAAGAAAAGATTTTATGCCAGACTCGTCTAACAGTGGAGTCATTTCTAGTATAGCTTGGATTTTGGCTAGGTCCACATTAATCTCTCATGAAGATATGTAGTATCCCAAAATCTTACCTCTCATTACATTGAACACACATTTTTCTGGATTTAACATGACATTGTATTCGATTAAGCGATAAAGGATGATACAAAGCACCTCTAGGTGATCGCAACATTTTTTGGCCTTAGCTAGAAGGTCATCCACGTAGGATTCTACAATCTCGTGTATAAGATCATGAAATATATAAGTCATCACGCGTTGGTATATGACACCAGTGTTCTTAAGCCCAAACGACATAACGGCATAACAGTAAGTTCCCCAAGGATTTATGAACGTAGTTTTGGCCTGATCTTCCTCAGAGATTCTGATTTGATTGTACCTAGAAAACCCATCCATGAGAGACAAAAAATACAAACCAGATGTTATTGATGGATGGTAATAGGAAATCATCTTTGGGACAAGCCTTGTTGATATCCCGAAAATCTATACAAATATAGATCTTTCCATTCTTTTTTAGGACAGGGAAAATATTAGACACCCACTATGAGTAGTCAACTGGCTTGATGAACCCTACCTGGAGGAGCTTCATCACTTCTTCCTTCACCATGAGGGCCACCTTTGGCTTCATGGGCCTTGAATTTTTCTTAATTGGCTTAACATCTAGCTTGGTGACAAAATTGTGTATTGTAATGTGCGATGCGATTCCCGTCATTTCCTTGTAACTAAAGGTGAAAGCTATTTGATGCTCTTTGAGGATACATGTATGTATTTTAACTTCCTCAGGAGTTAAAGAGGATCCTAGTTTCAATATTTTTGGTTCTTCCTTGGTCTCGATGTTTATATCGATCGTTCCCTCGATTAAGGAGGCATTGCCTTCCTCACACTCAGGCAGGGCCAGAGGATCCTCTAAATCCCCCTCGTCTCCTACCTCATAAAATTTGAATTCCTTCCCAGGGGAAGATTTTATCATGGGATTTCCAAAATAGGAAGAAGAGTGTGGAATTAGGGAAAGATCAACCTCGTGATGAGTAAAATGTAATTTTGCAAGAGTGTTTAGATATCCTAGAGTTTATTTGTCAATGTCAACGTGATCTAAAATGATAGAATCACTCTCAGTTTCTATGTATGTCAACATTGGAGTTATTGATGTCTTACGAATGAAAGGCTCAACACGTACCGAGACTGTGAAGTTTGTATCTTCCAACTCACTACTTGGAGTAAAGCAAGAAGCGGAAGTTGCTATTGAGTCTGCGAGGAGGTTCTGCTCTCATGTAATTGCTTAAATCGATATGAAGTCAAACATCTTTGTTAGATTTAACACTAATGTTTTGTAGAGTTGTAAATGCTTAGCTCTAGTCTCATATACCTCAGATATCTAATTTGTAACAAGTTACGAATCACGTAGCACCCTAATATTAAGAGCACCCATTCTTTTGGCTACAATGAGACCAAGTAGAAGGGCTTCGTATTCAGCCCCATTATTCATACACTCAAAGTTTAACTCGAAGGCAAAAGAAAAAATCCTTCCCTCGGGAGAGGTAAGAATCATACCTGCCCCTACACCAAAATGATACTGGGCTTCATAAAAATGGAGAGTCCAGCAGTTACTTAGAAAAAAGGATGTTGGATCATCCTTTGTGTCCTCTTCTTTTACCTCAGTTACTTCAACCATAAAAACTTCATCTTCTGGAAGAGAACCGAGTCTTAAAGTATGTCCCATACCCATAGAATCAAAATGAAGAAGGATAGATAAATACTTCTCCAATAGTTTGAAAATCTTCGCTGTGGTTCCCAATGACAATGTCTCTATGATGACGGTTTCATCTTTGACTACTAGAATGCATTCGATCAAATGCGCAGCTTCTAATTCTGTTGTAGGAACCATCTTTTCCTCTGGTATTGAGCTTGTAGGTTTATTTAACTGATTTGTAGGAAGCTCAAACTCGGAGTGGATCCTTGACCTCTTTTTCAAATTAGCTTAGTGTATGTCGAAGGGTTTTGGATCACCCTACGCCACAAAGACCTTCCCTAAATGTAGAAACCTAACTTCCTGAAACAAATTGGAGGGAATAACCTTCATGCATTGAATCCAAGGACGACCAAGGATCATATTATAGTTGGTTTCCTGATCTATACTATAAAACTCGGTTAAAACTGTCTTAGGCTCGAGGGTGACTGGAACCATTATAATTCTGATGGATGTTGCTTTGAGGCTATCATAACCTCTCAGCGTATTTCACATTAAAGATAAATTGGTCTTTCCGTAACCTAGTTTTTGAAGGAAAGAGAAGGGGACTATGTTAATCGCTGCCCCCCGTCATCAATCATCACACACTTTACATAATTGTTGTAAATACAATGTCAGATCACCTCTATGAGCTATTTCAACATCTATGGGCATCTTACGGATGTCAAATATGATTCCAACATCTCTTCAGGCTACCTTGGAGGATAGACATCAAAGTCCACGTGGTTTATCTGCACCTCTAAAGGAGGGGTGGTGTCAATCAAATGGCCAAGACCTAACACTTATAATAGAGTGGCTCTGTGAGCAGGGGAATTCTTCAACAAATCTAAGAAAGAAATGTGAGAGAAGGTCTTGGTTAGATCACTAATCAAGTTATAAGCACCTACTGGCTTGCCTAATGTATCAAGAATGTCATCTGATATAGTTGGGTAGATCGAGATTAGATACAAAGAATAATATTTGGTTCTAGTGGTAGGGTTAATATGAGATTCAATGTCCAACCCCAAAATTTTCATTTGCTGATGACCATCCAAAGGAGGTGTCACTTGTGGGTTTAACGAAGTTGAGGCTTCATGATCATGGGTCATTATTACAATACCTTTGTTCAAACCATTTGGATCTATTCTACCATCCTTTGGATGCGTGGGGAGAGGATCTTTAAAGATTCTGAGCGGTGTGTTCTGTGGAGATAACGGTCCCCATGTAAGTGTTCTGAGTTGGCAATGTTGGGTTTTCCAAAAACATGTTAATAAATAATTGTCTTTGATCCTCTGGAAAACACCGTAGAAACTTGTTACAATTGCGACATGTTCTTGCGTCATGCCCGCAAACCCTATGGAAACTACAATATAAATCAAGATCATAATCTTGAGGCCTTTGGTTTACACCTTGTTGTAGTCCAAAATTATGATTATTTTTCAGCTGTTGATTGTTATAGTTAAAAATTGGGAACCCTTGCCCTTGGTTTTGGAATTGGTTCAGATACCCACCTAGGTTTTGATTAGGGCCTTGGGTCTGAGTTTGTTTAGATTGCTGGGGTTGTTGTTATTGTTGTTGTTGACGGTTAAAATCCACAATTTTGAATGATGGTGAGAAGACATTGTTTCTATGATTATTGTCATTGTTGTTGTTATTGGTAGCATTCATATTGGGAGGACTAACAACATTAGGCTTCTTGGGCTAGTCAGTGAAACCATCCATTGTGACCCCACAATTTTTATTAAGGACCCTTGGCCCTTGATTATTGTTTGTGTTGTTGGAGTAACTGGGGTTATTTTGATTAGGGGTGACTAACCTTCCATTAGCTTCATAAGTCTTATGACTACTATCAATGGCTACTTGGTCAATTTGAAGAGCACACTCTAGCACCTCTTCAAACTCCTTAGCGGGAAATTTTGAACTTCTTCCTTTGTCTCCCTATTGAGGGAGTGGAGGAAAAAAGCACAAAGCTTCATCTGATCCATATTTGGAGTGCTTGCAGAGGAGTAGAGAACCTGTTGCCCACCTTTGAATGAAGTGGGCTGCAGACTCATTGTGCTCTTGCTTGATATGAAGGAATTCCCTGATTCCTAGTCTCAAAAGTTTGTTCATATCGAAAGCCTTAATAAATTTTGATATGAGTTGCTTGAAGGAGTGTATTGAAGCCTCTGGTATCCTATAGTACCAATCGAGAGCAATACCTTCTAACATCTTAGGGAAAATCTTCGCAACAACTTCGTCCCATGGGAGTAGCTCTCAAATGGCTGTTGCATAAGCTTTGATGTGGGCGTTAGGATCACCCTCCCCTTTGAATTTTAGAAGATTAGACAAGGGTCTTTGGAGCATGACTATTCAAATGGAAAATTCTAGATGCTTCTTAAGATATTCATAATAAGTCCCCATTGTGTACATTTCCACCATTAAAGATCCTTGTTGGGGAGGTGGAGGTTGCATCGGTTGCTGAAATGGGACAGTGTAAACATTTTTTGGGGTGTATGGCATCCCTTGCGGCTATCCATATGAACTTGGGTAAGTGTACATATCCCCTTGCAGATATTTAGAATACATGTGTACATAGGGGGGTTGGTTACTTTGATATGGAATCAAAGGCACAAATCCAAGGAATGTTGCATTTCCAGCTAGTATGGCATTTGAGAACACACTTCTGACTGGTGCCTATTGTAGATATCCATATGTGGTGTGAGGGGGCATACCCAAGGTACTCATCCTAGTCAACAAATATCTAGGGTTTAGAGCACCTGTATAAATTGGAGGATTCTATGTAGTAGGTATTTATCCGTAATTATACAATTAGGGAGAAGTTCTTGCTTACCCTGCGTATGAAATTTGAGTATTTTGGGCAAGCTCCAGCTCTTTGAATTTGTCTCTCAATGTCGAGATGATGTCACCTTTTGATGGGATGGTGCTTTTCTTAGGTGCTTGTTGTTGAACTCTTGGAGGTTGTTGAGGAGTGTGGTATCTTACTATGAATTGTTACTATGCTACCACCCCTCGTTAGCATTATTTTTGGTTGGTAGAGGGGTAGCGTTATAGTTTTGGAGTAGAACATCACCTTGTCCTTGCAACCTATCGAAATCTCAGTTCATATTCTAGAAGAATTTTTCACTCCTAGCATATCATGCTAAGTATTCCTCATCTAAATGTGGGAGATGGTCTGATTGTGTACTAATGGGTTGTCGAAACAATACCTGAGGAGATGAACTTGCTTCCCCAGTGAAATTCATGTTGTTTGAACTTGATTGTTCATGAAGATATGTCTACATGATCTAGTCAAGTTCCTCAATACGTATAGAGGAACCGACATTGGTTCCATAAAGAAGAGGATATTGAACAGTTGAGTGGTTGTCTGCCCATGTTGAGAGTAAAGGTGATTGTTGTGGTATACCTGTTTAGTAGTTGTACATGTCAAAACTTGGGATGGGTCCACCGTACTTATCATATCCCGACATATTCGGGGGGTATAAGAATACCTACAGAATAAAGGATGGACGAAGAAAGTGGAAACGTTTAGAGACTAGCTCTTCATGTCGGGTTCACCAATTTGTACGAAAGAAAATCAACACGTGAGCTTCTTCACACCCGACTTCCCAAGGTCATTCCGAGACAACAAGTGTAGAATAGAAACAAATGTGTGTGTGTGGTGGTGATGTATAATCTAATGAGGCATCCTTATATCTTTGACATGCAATAACGAGATTTGTGAGTCTAAGGAAAATAATGCTCTTCTAACCTGAAGTGGTATGATTGATCGATCTAATATGATAGCTGCTCGGAGACTCTGGTCAATATCAAGCTCTACCGAGATTCTATTCACTGGTTGTTGAACATGTGGAAATTTATCTACGGGTGCCTCATATAGATTTCCAAGAAAGGTCATGGAAGTAAGAATGAGAGGCGTAGTGAAGCTGTAGGGACTATGAGCGCTTCTCCGGTCTGTTCCAGAAGGTCTTAGCTTGATTAGATGCTATGTTCAATAATGAAAGTTATGCAATGATATTAGGTGGAAGTGGTGATGATCTAAATACTAATGCACACAAACCACTATCAATATCTAATTGGTTAGCAGGACCGTTGGGTTGCGGGACCTGAGGATCATAACCAAAAACTCGTGGAGGATGTGGTCTTGTTAGAGCCATACACGTAATCAAACCCTATTGACATGAGTAGTTCAATAATTGTAGGCTTTATTAGTAGTGATGTTTAGCGTGTGTAGTTGTTTTATTTTCTTAGAGAATGTAGCAGGTATGCATAAAACTGTCAAACGTAAACTTGTATCAATAGCTATTATGAACTCTGGCTTGTTGGGTTGTGGAACCAAAGGATCACAACTGAACGTTTTTTTTCTTGTTGTGGGCCATTGATGGTCATACATAATTAAATTGAAATGATCCTAATAAAAAAAAAATAACTATAAAAGGAAATATAATCTATGTTTTTGGCATTTTCATAATATTTCAGAGCAAAACAATGAAAGAAAACTAATCTAATAAAAGTAAATATTTTTTATTCTTTTCTAGTTTTCAAGCAATGCGTTCTAATCTAATAAAAAAACTAAAGACAAGTAATCAACCGGATGTAGCTGGTTACTTGTGTAAATATTTGAATCTAAATCTAAAACAAATAACCTAATCTAATGAAAACCCTTCAAACCCTACCTCAGACGTGAAGAACAAATCATGACCCTGAAAGAGCTATTGTTCCCCACAACTTCCTTGGTAATGTCAAGGAGCAAAATTTCTAATGATTTGATCTACTTGTAATTTCCTAATCAATTGAAATGAACAATTTTACTATACTATTTGATATGCAATTGAAACTAATGATTCAAAATTGACAATTTAGCAAATGAAACAAACAAACAAGTAATTCCAACCTGGATAAACAAGAGCTTTGGAAAATCCAGTTGTATCTATGTCTGTCCCCTAAGTTTTCTCCTTTCTTTCTTTGGGTGTTCATATGAGTCCAAGAAATTGGGAATGCAAGAACAACATCAGAAGAAGACACTTGAGCAATGGCAGCTTGAAGGTAGTTTGGTTACAATGCAAGTAGAAGAGAGATAACACAAGAGATATGATCTTGCATATGCAATTCCTAACAGGATTGTGGCATTAGTACTATGCAAGATACACACAAATTCTTAGGCCTTTTTCTTGAACACAAGTATGGAATATATAAGAATTGGGGCTGGGATGTGCCTTCATGCACAAAGCAAGAAGAGGCAGTTCCAAATAACTAAAGCGCATGAAAAAATAGAAGAGGGAAGGAGAACCAAACAATCAAAACTATTTTTAGACAAATCAGTTCACAAACGCATCCTAAAAGTGAAGTTAAGTGAATCATCGCATGTTAAAAACACACATGATGGAATCTTGAAAAATCACTCAGGACTGCCCGCCTTGCAGGGCACCCAGGGTGGCGGTTCTGGCACTAAAGGCCAAAACATGCATAGAATGAAGCAGAAAGTTGGAAAAAGCATGGAAAATCTATGTAAGGACATCTAGGCTAAAAATATACACTGTAGATGGGTTTTGGAGCTCAAACATCTTCTTGAAAGGACTTGAATCATCATTGGGGCCTTTTGTAATTGTTTTCTGACAATATAGCACATGTAATTTTGGGTTCGTAAAGTAATTGTACGCACCCAAAATTACACGTGCTACATTTTCAGGAAAACAGTTACAAGAATCCCCAATCATGATTCAAAATCCTTTTAAGAAGGTGTTCAAGCTCCAAAACCCATTCGTAGTGTATATTTGTAGTCTAAATAGTCTTACTTTACTTTTCCATACATTTTTCCATCTCCCCACCTCTTTCTATGCTTGTTTTGGCAAACCATCATCCTGCACAGGGCGGCGGTCATGTCCTCTTTTTCCAGATTCTTCACACGTGTTTTAAACATGTGACGGTTCACTTAAGTTTTCTTTCTACATGCATCTGTGCACTGAATTGTCTAAAATTAGCTTTATTTGTTTGGTTCTTCTTGTTCCTTCTATTTTAAATGAGATTTAATTAGTTAGAACTGTCTCTTCTTGCCTTGTGCATGAAGTAACCTCCTAGCCTCCATTCCTATATATTCCATGCTTGTATTCAAGTAAAGGTCCTGAGAATTTTTTGTATCTTATATTGTTTTGTTGTCATAATCTTGCTAGGAATTACATAGCCAAGCTCAAATCTCTTGTGCTATCTCTCTTCTACTTACATTGCGTCTAGATTGCTTCCAATCTGCCATCAATTGCCATCCTCTTATTGTTATTCTTCACATTCCCAATCCCTTGGACTCACATGAACACTCAGAGAAAGAAAGGAAAGAACTGAGGGGACAAATATTGATACTACTACATTTTCCAAGGTTCTTGCTCTTCCAGGTTGGAGTTGTGTATTTTTTTTCCTTGTTTATCAAATTATCAATTACGAATTGTTAATTTCAATTGCATATCAAATAGAGTAGAGAAATAGTTCATTTTCAATTAGCTAAATAATCTCAAGTAGATCAAGTCAATAGGAAGTTTTCTCTTCAGCATTACCAAGGAAGTTGTGGGGAATGATAGATCTGTTAGGGTTATGATTTGTTCTTCATTTCTGAGGTTAGGTTGGAAGGATTTTGATTCAATTAAAATAGATTTTAGATTTAGATTCACACGTCTACACAAATAGTTAGCTACATCCGGCTAATTGTTTTTTTTTTTTTTTTTAATTATTACATTATATGTATTGCCTGAAAAGTTAGAAACGAACAAAAATATTTACTTTCCATAGATTAGCTTGTTTTACTGCTTTGTTCTAATATATTGAGAAAACACCAAAAACATAGGTTAGATTTCCTTTGATAGATAGTTTATTTACTGAAAGAAAATCAATTCATCTTGCATGACCATCAATGGTCCACAATAGGAAAAGACTTACAGTTTTGATCCTCTGGTCCCACAACCCAACGGGTCGGAGCTGATAACTAACATTGACACAAGTTTTCATTTAATAGTCTTACACACACCTGCAACATACGTTGAGAAAATAGGATAGTTAGATACACTGAATATCATTGTTAATCAAGCCTACGACTTTTGGACTACTCCTAGAAATAGGGTTTGATTGCATGCATGACCATGTGAGGGCCTCAGCCTCAATGAGTCTTTGGTTGTGATCCACAGGTCCCACAACCCAACGAGCCTACTAGTTAGCTAGATATTGACACTAGTTTACGCACATTGGTATTCATATCTTCACCACTCCCACCCGATATTATTACACAACTTTCATTGTTGAACATAGTAGCTGATCAGGCTAAGACTTTCTGGACAAGACTAGAAAATCACCCATAGTTTTTGCAGCTCTGTTACACCTCTTGTCTCCATTTCCATGACCTTTTTTGGAAACCCATATGAGGAACCTGAAGGTTACTTTCCACGTATTTCGTAACCACTCAATAGAATCTCAGCAGAACTAGACATTGAATGGAGTATCCGAGTAGCTATCATATCAGACCGTACTATCACACCCCTTTAGGTTAGGAGGGCATTCTTTGCCTTAGATTTACAAATTCTATAATTTCGTGTCGAGGACATAAGGCTGCCCAATTAGCTTGATATCCGCCATCACTTTCACTTCCATTTCCATTCCACATCGGCTTTCTCGGCACAACCTCGGGAGGTCAGGTGCAAAGAAGGTCACATGTTGATTTTCTATCGTACAGTAACCTCTACCTCTACCACCTCCATTAAATCACCCTTCATGGTGTTGTCCTTCCTCCTTTGAGTTATTTGCAACACTGGTCTAGTGCAAACTAGTCTCAATAACCTCATGAATTTGATCAATCAATCTACAATTCTTTGTATCATGAGTGCGGGACTTATAAA
The DNA here is from genome assembly GCA_019776745.2 of Taxus chinensis. NCBI lineage: Eukaryota > Viridiplantae > Streptophyta > Pinopsida > Cupressales > Taxaceae > Taxus > Taxus chinensis. The sequence continues at coordinate 668,648,314 of CM034146.1, forward strand.
TCTTATAGTATGAAGACACATTCTTCTGGATCACATGTTGGAAAAAAAGGCATATACTTGAATCATGATCTAAGTGATAGATCTCAAAATCTAGTAATATGGCACGTACCAATTTACAAGGGCAGTTGTCCTTAGTATGTCCTTCCACCTTGCAATCTATACACCACATACCACTACACGTCTCATGAGCTGAGTTGGCCGATAGTTTCTCTAACTAATTTTCCATAGATGCAATTTGTGCCTTCAAGAATGGACTAAATCCAGTGTCTATGCTTTCAACTATCTCAGCACATAGACCTAGCTCCAGAGCCTCACGTAGATCTATTAACGCCTTATGAGAGAGCACCCTTCTAAAAGGTGTGATCAATTCACCAAACCACTCTACATGATAGCTAGGGTGAATATCATAAGAAAAAAATGACATTAAAGTTCTGAAACATGCATCATACTCTCTTACGCTCTCAGCCATGCCTTGGTTAATTTTCTTCAGTGTGGTAATGCTCTTCTACTCAAACTTAGGTATATAGAACTCAGCCAAGAAAGCATCATGCAATGCGATGTAATCCACAACAGTCTGGTCTGGGTCATACTTTCTATGCCAACTATGTGCATGCCCTTACAAAGTAGTAGCAAACTGACTTGCCTTACGCTCAAGAGTTGTAACTCCCTTAACACACCATAGTAACTTGCATGTATACACATGCTCAACAATGTCTTTAACACCTCTATAATTTGGTAGGTGAAGTGAAATTTTTGTAGTAAAATTTTTGTGGTTAATGGGGGTGTAGACCATGCCCACCATATCCATAACCTATATTACCTCTAATATTCCCTCCATCTCTAGAACCACCAGATCCACTAGATCCCAAACCTTAATATCCTCATGATCCACCTACTATAGCAGGAATCAAACCAGAGGATGTGTTACTCTATGTTCCAACTGTTGTACGAAATTGAACTCCCACTGTCTACGAAGTTGTACTACTTCCAGATGTAATACCAACATTTTACGCACCCACGCTCTATCCTGATGATGAACCAGAAAAGATACCACTAATCGGACCACCAAACAAAGAAGATGTGTGTGTGGCCATAGGTGTATGTGTCATTTGATGAAATTCTATATTTAAAGTAAAATTATATGTACATATTGCTACTCTATCACCAATACTAGCCTGATTCTCAATGACTGTTTCAAAAACTTGAACACCAAATGCAAAGGCAAGGTTGCCATGTGGGATCAGATGCATACCTACGGTCCTCATTCTTTCTTATTTTAGCACACTCTCATCTAAACCTGAAGGGTATTATCTTCTGCACTTAGCTAAATAGAGGATCATCAGCTACTCAGGTTCCACATCTTCCACATGAACCTCAAATCCTTTGTGCATCACCTACCTCCACAACTCCATATTAAACGCCATGCTTCTTCGCTAATTCCCTCTCATGCACTTCATTATACTTAAGTCACTTTCCTCTCTTTCCTTTTTTGTTGTAAGGTCCACCATCTTTCACCACACCTGCTCCTTCCCCCATGCGTGGTGGAGGTTTAGCTATCCATAGGTATTTCTTCCAAATCCAAGGTTATCAACAAGATATTAATTGCTAAAGGAATGGCGCACAAATAATATCCTTTGGGCTTGTGAAAAAACTCAAATTCAACAACCTCTAGATAGGAATAAGTAGAAACAGTGTACTCCAATGTATAACTATCCAAAACACCAATCCAATAATGATCTAGAGCGTGTGTCCAAGTCACATCAGCATCATGCAAAGTCTATTAATCCACATGTGTCCAAAAAATTGATCTATACTTCCAATTTCTCTTCGATGAATATGTTACCAGCCACTCATACAACTCTATAGGAAATCAGAAAAATAACATGTCATAGAGCCCATGATGTAGATGTTCTTCAACCCATGTGCATGCATTGAAATTAGGTCCATTATTATATCTATGAGAAAACTAATATTATAAGTCTACAACCCAACTCTCAATGTTTTCCAAATTCAACTAATACATATTTATCATGCAACATCTTTGCAACGGCTTTAAAAGAGGTCCCGGCAACAAAACCAAAATGTAGTCTTATTTTCTTACTCAAAACCCTAGGTGCATTGACACCTCATCTAGATGAATCTGAACACTCACCCAAAATGCACAAAGGTATCAGGTACCTCTTTTTATACCAGATTTTTCAAGGTGTTAGCATGCATGAAGAGATACCCCATAATCATTTCAAGTAAACAAGTGTAAGCAGAAATGATTCGGATCACAACCATGATGCATAATGAACTAAATAAGGATCAAGATCATATTTACCATACAATAATCATTAGTAAAGACATCAATTACCAAGATTCATTCACAATTATCCATCACATTAAATCATCATAAAACATAGTAGTTGAATACATCACAATTACCATCGCAAAGTCATGCGCACAACCATACTAGCAGCATAACTTTGTTATAATTAGAATATTTGTCTCTATCAGTATAAATTAATACATATATATAGGGGTGGGGAATTCCCCTTTTCCACACATGCACTCTCAAAATAGGTTGCATGCTCAAAATAGTCATGTGATGCTACAAAGATAACTAAGGAAGCATGCAAGCTTTGCCTAATACTATATTAACTCTAGATCTAATCCTATTATTATCCCACACTCTACATGACACTTGATCTTCCAATTGTTCCCAAAATAACCTTCGCATAACCTTGAAGTCTTCATGTCTTGATCCAATGCGTCCTTCGCACTCCAATTTATCTTTATCCTATGCATACAAAATAGCTAAGTCCAAACTATGTTTTTCCTCAGTGTTCCCTTCTTTCACTGAACTTTCACACACACACACCTACTCACCCCCTTCCTACACGCCTTGTTCTCATGCACCTTGGATACTTAGTCAATATTTCACCTGGTCAAAATTTACTCAAGCACTTATTTATTTATCTAGGATGTAAACACTAGTAACAATAAATTTCAAGAAAACCTTCATACAAGGGTAATCAAACTAATAATGAGAAGGTTGAAACTATAAATGTCACATAATTGACACCCATAAAAAATCTTACAATATCTCTCACACAATGATGTAACTATTTTCCACAACATCCTCGCATAATTTTATGAAAACTTTTTTAGGGAAATTCAATTCAATTATCATTACGTATTGTTGTTGGTATGATAAATCTACAAGGTTCAAAGTTAAATGAAAACTGATTATCACCGTTTTCTAAGACATGCTATAAGCAGGTATTTTACATTACATAATTTATTTAAGAGTTCCTTAATAACAACACTCTCTACAAGACCTAGAGCCACCTACTAACACAACAGTCACTCAACCCAATGCATGATTAAGGTTATTTATTAATTCATTATTTAATGATATAAATGATGATAAAACAAATAAATTATGTATGTGCTACCAGCCGGTAGCATATATTTATTTTATCAATCGGTATTATATATTTATGCTACCGATCAGTAGCACAAATAAATGATACCATCTGGTAGTATAATGTACATGCTACCGACTGGTATAACAACTTATATGCTACTGACTGGTAGCATAAATATATGCTATTGGCCGGTAGCAAAGAAATATGGTATGGTATTTTTAAAAATAATTTGTTATATGTCCATAGCGAAGTATATGCTATCGACCGGTAGCATTTCTGACATTTTCCATTATATGCAACTTCAACATAATAATATCTTAATTATTAAAATACATTTAATGTTGGAGGGTTGTGATATGTAGCTGATCTCAATCGTTAATGCCCACAAGACCACAGGCATAGGTAAAGGAATTGCGAATAAAATATAATTTGTACTTGATATTCAAAATTGTAATTTTTTTATCACTCTATATATGAAGGTGAATTTTACAATTTTTAATTTTACGCTGATGGTAATTTGAATTGGAAAATTTGGTTACTGGTGTAAACGTTAGGAGAACTAACCCCCAAAAGTAACTTGAACCCATAAAATTTAGGCAACCCAATCCTAATCCCTACACCTAAATTTTCGCCAAATACAAATTTAAAAAACAATAATATTCATGAATTAACAAATATTCACTGCGTTAATATTTACTCTACTTGTGACACAGTGGGTGTCCCATGTTTGTAGCTTTATACATTTTTGTGACTTTCTTTTCATACTTGCAACATTTTATTTTACTATTGTTGTATTTGTCTTCTCCTATATGTATTTATAATACTCTTGTTATCATCTATATGGTTTTTATCTATTGTTATCATTTCTTTTATTTCATGCCATGGTTTCCAACATACGCAAATACCTTCCTTTTTGTAAGTACATGTTCTTCAAGGTGGTCACCTCTTCAACATCCTACACTCTCCTACAATTTTTTAGACATCTAGTGTATGGACACACATATTTTATTTTGAGCCAAATGCTCAACATGGTTTTCACATATGCCTCAAAATAAGGGGTATTCATCAATTATATTCTACAATTATAAAATACACATGTATATTTATGGGGTATGATATAAGTATACATAGGGAACATGTACTCAAAAACCCAAAAAAACACATAAATTCAAAAATTCACATATTCATAACGGTATAGATTAGTCGAGGGCATATGGTGCGGTCCTAACCTTCCCATATGTTTTTATCTAGGGGATAAAAAACGTCAAATTACTCAGTAGTTTCATATTTAGTTACAGTTTTAGGTTGTTGGCATAGTTTCAGGATCAGTTCACTCAATTCACACTAATATAGGGGGCTTGAAGTACTTCATTTCTTCACCATGGCATTCAATGTATACTACATTTCAAAAAAATTGGGGGCATGAGTCTCCTTCCTATATCGGCATTTTAGTACATTACATTTTTTTCCATTTGTGTGGCACATGGGAAGGGCATAAGGGATCCTATTATGTGTCCTTATTCACAAAATTAGGAATATATCCATCTACAAAGGTGTGGTCTGTGTGGTTATGGAAAGTTCTGAATCAGATAAGTTCTTTGTAGGTAAAATTTTCTTTCCTCTTGCACTCAAAGGGGAAGATATTTGTGTTGTTGAATAACTTTTGTACATGGTCTTCTTCCTTAATGGGGTGTTTCCGCACTTCATTATTCTTCTTCTCTCCTCAACATTTCATGTTGGGTTGTATGCACCTAACACTCTATTTCTCCTCAGCACAGTTGGAGACTTATCACCCCTAATCATTTGGAAAAGTTGAACATGTTTAGCAAAGTGAATCTTTAAGCACAAGTAAAGCACAAGATTTTCTCCCTCTACAAAGAAACAAGTGTATTCCTTCCTTGTTTATATATATTTCATTTCATTCTTATGTAAATGCAAATATTTCATGCTACACTTTACATATTGATTTAAAGTTTAATTATTTATCACGGACATTGAGTACACTCCATGGTGCAAGTTTCATCATGGAACATGCCAATACTAAGCACAACAAGATTCTATAAAATAAACATTTTAGTGAAGACAAATTTTGTCTACACACTCAAGTATATTTTCCTTTAAGAATGTAATTTCACATAATATGTAATAGGGGTAAATATAGACACTCAAATTCAGCAATTAACTTTTTAACATTGTTAGTTTTGATAATACATTCATGCTAAGATAAATTAAACCTTCCCATTCCCACTTAGCACAATTTGAGGTTTCTCTTTTAGCTTGTTTATCCTTGCAAAATGACATGTCATCAAATTTTGAGAGCATAATGCATAAAATTCATAGACAAACATCAAGTAACAACTTCCAAATTTTAGATTACATTTTTTCATTCCCTAGTTAAGGTCATACAGTTTGGTTAGGATAGTACATCATTTCCTAGCCAACTTGTACAACATTGGACGAATATGTCCTCCAAATTTGCTTTTAAATTTATATATTTTGTTGGGTATTCTAATCTCTATGGGTCAACACTTATTAAATAAATCATATTCAAATACATATATAAATAGGTAAACACTAGCTCATTTTTTAACCTGGAAACCATATGGTACTGCATTGATACACTCACATACTACACTTACAAAAGGCATCTAAGGCTCCCTAAATCTTGTAATAGCTCATCTACAATCATTACAGTAGCAATATCTACATGTATGAATCTTCTTACTAGGTTAAGACAACAATCTCTCTCATCTACAAGCACTCAAAGATTCCTTCCCTAAGTATCTTAACAAGAGTCAAACTCAACTCAAGCATGATCAAAGATGGTTAGTAAATTTAACTACACCCATTTAGATATCACATGCTAAGCCAAGAATGACATGTGGTTTGAGGAATCTTTGGATTAGTGGAAACTTTGGTGGTTCACGAGGAATCCCATAACCCAACTAATGTTTATTATAGGAGTTCTCATCTATGACTAGGGTTTGAGATCATGATCAGAGTATTTAGAGAGGTTTCTAGCATGATCACAAATTAGGGTTAGACAATAAAAAATAGTTCTAGGAAATAAGTAGTGTGCATAAGTTACAGAACCTAGAACTAAGTAGGTCCAAGACCATACAGAAGGGTCAAGACCTTACGGTACATCCTGACATAGTTATACAGTCCTACCCAAGTTGATTTCCAATTATAATTTCCAAAATGAATCTTGATCAAGTCTACATTTTCATGTTCCTATAGTGGATCCTCCCATAACTTTCTTGAATCATTTGTAATCAGCTAAGTGCACTCATTCCTTTGTGTTTACAACTTTTATCTTATTTAGCATATCAGTTATATTGGCACCCAACACTGTTCACTTCACTTTTGTTGGCCATGTGATTAAAATTTTTAATTAAAGATTGGGTGAACATAAAGCAGAGTCAACACAGAGGTGTTTTAGGATCTTATTCTCATAAATGCATTTGTTTGAGGTAGGTCCTAGATTGTGCGGTGTTCACACATCTCTACAAGCAAGTTCTAATATATTTAATGGAGGATATAGTCTACTCGGGATGTATTTGGAGTGTTTACAAAATGTTTAACATTCAACCCTTGGTGAAATTCACCATTTGGTCACATTCAAAATTGAGTCTCCATGTTTTTTTAAGTCTCCATTTATAAAGGAGGTTGCGGTAAAAATGTGTTTGCTCTATGATTCGTATTTTGTGTTCACAATTAAATAAATGGTTGGAACCTTTGTTTTCACACTTGAAGGCCTATCCCACATTCACAAGTAGGAGAAATGCAATTTATTTTAAATGTACAAGCACTTATATTGTTAAGTGGAGCAAAACTTATATGGTTTAATTGTTTTCCCAAGTGTGAATCGGCTAAGGGATTGAGGGGGTGAGATTAAATCAATTGAGATTATACCACACAACATAATCCCTTGAAATCTAGTTCTTGAGGAGAATTTTCTTAAAACAACTAAGGAATAATATCCTTGAGGGGCTCATGATATGTTGTTGGGGTTGAATATTCTAAACTTGAGAAGTGGTGAAAGCTTGGGATCACAGAAGGTCGTGATTGGTCCATTTGGACCAATGACAGTAGTTTGTGGTCTCATATTTTGAGATCTCAAGTGGTGAAGAAAAAAAAAGGTACAATATCCTAAAATTATGAGAGTCTAAGGAAATCCCAATACTCTAAGAAACCTCGAGGTCGTGAGGAACCCATAGCATTGAAAAGAGGTGATTGGTTCATGTGGACCAATCACAAGTCACTAAAAGTTACATAAACATAGAGATTGAGGCAATGGTGACCTTATGGACTCGAAACCCAAAGAATCCCAAAAGTTCCATAAAACACCAAATTATTTAATTTGTCCTCATGTACCAATCATGGCTCACCGGATCCCTAAGAATTTATAAGTTGAGGTAGAGGCGTGGAAGCTTGAGGGTCCTGAGATCCCAAAGCCATAAAGAGACCTTGAGAGTTCGATTAGATATGATATCTCAATATGTGATACTTGGTGGACATGTGGCAAACCCTGGTGATTAGCTATAATGAATTAACCATGAGCTTAAAATTGAGGGTCTACCCTAGTTCAAAACTTAGCTCATGGATTTCATGGGAAAAGAACAAAAGAGCTATTGTTTCTTTATCATAAATTTTCATTGGGAGCTCCAAATGAATTGCAATCAATGTTATTATAAAGGCCATTAAGAGAGCTTTATATTGACATGAATTTGGAGCAGATAATTAATAGATTCTAGATATTTTCTTGATAGATTTTTAGTGACCTCCTTCTTATATTCTTCAATCCAATGGTTCCTAAATCACTATCTAAAGCCTTTGCATTGTTATAACTTTTTCTGAAAGATTCATAAGAGTTAATTATCCCTTTTGGCCCCCACCAAATCATGCTCAGAAGTTAATTAAATCAGGAATCAAAGGGATATGATATCATGACAACTCAAAGGTGGAGTATTAATCTTCCTAGTGAAGTAAAAATTTCTTGTTCATCCAACTTCCTAATTTTAAGGGATATGTGTGTTCTCTTCATAGATCCAATTATGTTTTCTCCGGGGTGATTTTTTGGCCATATTTATCTTGTTTTTGGTCTAAGTTTGTGTTATTTTCCATATTGATTTTATGAGAGTTATTTGAAAATGCTTCTATCTCTTCATTCATTGGTGGATGGTTTGTTTTCACCTAGTGCTGACAAGAGGCTCTTTTCTGGAATCTAATTGCTTTTGAGAGAATATTCTGAGTACCATTGGTGTGCACCTTTGTAAAGGGAAAATGTATAAAGTGGGAAGAAACTCTCCATGATGATCTTTTGGCTAATGAGAAAAATTGGTTGTCCTGATTTGAGCATTTTGTTCTCCAGTTTTCTAAGCAACTGAATAGTGATAATATTTCCTAGTTCAAAGATTAAGCATTATGGGATGTTGAGCAAGTGTTATGTTTTTTTAGGAATATTTGAAGGTGAAAATCATTGTTTAGTCATTTAGTGCTTTTTATTATTGTATAGACATTTGTAAGTGCTAAATTACAACAATTCCTTACATGGTTTCACTTCCTTTTTTCCTACAAGGGCTTTAATATCAGTGTATTGTCATTTTATGATTCCTTGTTGTGATGAAATGTATGTGTAGGACATTTCATTATTTTTATAAATTAATGGTGGATTCATAGCAATCGTGTAGCTTGTTGTTCTCTTCAGTTATCACTAGCTCACTTAATCTAAATTTGGGTAACTCCCTGCCCAATGGATTCATTCACTAGTCTTAGTTCATCTAATCAATTTCATTATGTTAAACATTTTCATTTAACTCTTTGCTCCAAATAAAATCTCACTGCATTTGTGTAAATTCTTCAATATTTCAAAAATGATAACTATAAATTCATATTTACAAGTTTACCTTTAAACACTTTGCTTGTCTAGATAGAAAATAACTTGTGAATTAAAATAAATTTATCATAATGAGTTGTTTACATGCAACCTTTGCTTATCCTTAGGCAGCCTTATGATTATTCCTGCTAGTGATACAAAATTGAGTGGAGATTCATATTGGTTAATTTTTCAGTTTAGGTTTGTTGTACTTCAATTATATATTTGTGACATCTCACCCATTTATGATGTCATAGGGTCTCTTCTATATGTTTCATAGAGCCCAAAAAGTAAGAATATAACCATCTTCTCATTTGTTGACCCAAATCTGCCATTCTGTGTGAAGAAGTGCCTTACTATAATGACCTATCTTGCTACCTTCACCCCTTTCAATCTTTGTACAGATTTGGGGGCCAAAAATTTACAATTATAAAAGTGTTATTCTAATTTTGATAGTTAATGTTGGAATTCAATTAATCAAAATAAGCATATATTGCTAACCCTTACATCCTTTAGTGTACTAATTCACTAAAATCAATTAGGTTTTATGTTAAATCTAATTAGGGTGTAAAAAATTTTATTAATTTCAAGAATGCCCTTAATGGCTTGCAACAGTGATATCCCAATGTTTAGGTGTCTAAGTTCTTGACTAAGGTCAAATTTAGTGATCTTACTAGTTTGTTGACAAACTATTTTTCATTTGCATCTATTTAGAAATGATATTTATGGGGAATCATGAATTTTTATTGGTTGTTGACTATGCAATAAAAGCTTATTAGATGACTCTTTCAGTTATTATTTTTCATTAGTTATTTCTTCAATAATTGGCGAAGAAGGTTGGGATAGAGTTTTCCTAGAATGAAGCTGAACATTGGCACAAATGATAGCATTTAGATTATCTAAATTTTTTCATTCCACAATATGGATAGGGGTTCCCTATTTAATATTTTTAAGATTTTCCACAAGTTGAGTATTGTGATTAGTTAACCCACTCTATTTGAGGTTGTTGATTATTACTAGAGGGTCTGAGCATCAAGGCTTGTTGCTTATTTTACACATTTTTATTTCACCTTTGACCTTGGAATCACTTATTATACATTTTCTAAGGTACCAATTATTTTTGGTATTGGTTATACCATGGTGGTTTATTCCACTCGTGAGAGACATATTGACCCTAAAGTTGAGAGCTAGACCATGATGAGGTCCATTGATTTACAGGCCAAAGAACTTTGGGAATGAATGGGTTAGAATGTTGGTAAGGAAAGTTACAACATTGTCTTTTCCCTGTGTAATTAAGTTTTGATTCTTTGTGGGCACTTTTCTTCAAATGGTCTTTAATTTTTCAAAGTAAGTCACACTAATTGTTGGATTGATTTTGGTCACAAATACCACATATTTGAGTGTATGTTTGTCTCTGCATCTGGGACAATAAATAGATAAACATTCAATAACCATAGAATTTTCTTGAATACCATCCAAATAAGTATTAAAGAGCATTAATATATCCATTTTCAGGTTGGAAAAATCCTCCATAAGTGTGATTACTTCACTACTTCCTTTCTTTTTCCTGTTCCTTTGAGTTCCTGGTGTGGTTCTTAAATAATTCCTACAGAGGTTAGCATTTTCTATGAGTCCCAACTTGTTTACATCACCTTTTCCCATAAATTTTAGAGAACCTCTAGATTCAACATCTAGTCCCCTAGGGAAGGTAGTTTTAGTTAATTCTTGGCCTATCCCATTACCACAACATTTGTCGACAAAGAGGAATCTATCAAGATACTCTTCAAGGATTTCATCGCCCTTTTGGGTCATCCAGAAGAGTTCTTCTTTGTGGGCACAAATTTTACAATAGTCTTGGTACTTTTCCATAAAGATTGTTTACATGTTAGATCACTTATGAATCGAAATGTGATTCAATCTCATAAACCAATGTGTGGCTAGTCTTTAAGTGTAGAGGGAAATAATTTTAACTTTTGGTTGTCAGTTATGTAATCATAGGCTTGATAAAGAACCTTAAATTCAAATAAAAATGGATCAAGTTCTTATGAAGATATACCCCTAAAAGTAGGAAACATTATTGGGGCATACCATGCTCCTCATTTTCTATCACTATAAGATTGGTGAAGGTTTTATCATGTATAAGAACAACATTTTCTACTAATTCCATGTTTTCTCATAGTTCAACCTCAAATGATGACCCTACAATTTGATCTTGATTTTTTGGGGGGGGTTTGTTTTAAAAATATTCCTTGTAAATTCCCAAGTATACACATGAAGTGGGAAATTATATTTAAATCATAATTATAACCATGAGTATTGTTAAATTAAAATTTTCCTCTAAACTAAGAAGTTTTGAGAGATTTTTGGCCCACTTAATTCAAAAATCCCATAAAGGTCTTCATGTTGTCGCATACAAGTACTTTTTATCATTATAGGAACTAGGAATTTTAAAATTATGAAATGGAAACTCACAAAAAACTTGTTTCAATACACCTCATTTAATAAGTCTCCTATTGATACATAAAGTCCCTAACAATGGTGCGAAAAAGTGATGAGGGTCATTGTTCTTTCAATTTAATTCATCATTTATCAAACTAGGGTAGCATCCAATAGTTGTGTATTATAGAAAAGAGAGGGTAACGTTTCTCTAATAGTTTTACTATATATATATATATAAAGAAAAAAACATTCAATTCACAACTATACTATGAATATAAAAAAACAGTTCTAAATTACTCAACCAAAATAAAGGACAGTAGTAAATAATTTGGAAACTAAATTCTATAATCTATCAACTTTGTAATCTTAACAACAAGATAAGTAAGAGTACTTAAAAGGAAACAAAACACAATTCTATTAAATATTGTAAATTTCCTCCTCCTTGGGTGAGATTGGTCCCTGCTCTTCCCTTGGATTCAATTTCTAAAACCATATCAAAAATTCATAAACATTTATATACAACAATTGGAATTATATTAATTTCTTAAATGATTTTACAAAATATAAAAATGTGATCCCCATATTTAAGTTACAATGAAATGTTTATAATAAATACCTAAAGATTAAATCTTTTTATGCTCACATGATTGTAGAGTAATTTTCTATGTTCATAACAGTTTATTGAAGCAAAAATCCTAATAAAATTCAAATATGACTATATCTTTCTAAATGACAAGTGTGGATATTTCAACTAGCTTACTACTCCTAAAACAATAAATATTCAACAACTAAGACTTAGTATCTAAGACTCCTTGCATAAAATATGGGAGAGTAAACCATTCCTATCTTCTAACTATTTGATAAATAAATTGCACTTTATTACCATGTGTTCATTTACTCAAACAAAGGATTGTGCTTTTAATATATTTTTGAAACTTGACCACAAAACATCCTTACATATTATTCTAACATGTACAAGGAAACCTAGAATAGTTCTTTATAGTCAAAATCTATAGTGTCTTAGTTTGAAGCTCTTATGTTTCCGTTTGAAGCATTAGAGTGTAAATTTGAAGCTATTGTGTATAAGTTTGAAGTTGTAGTAGTATAGTTGAAAGCTTATTCTTACGTCTAAAACTTTGTTCCCGGATAATTTGTAATTCCTTTCTTATTTTTCAATCATGGTCATTGTGCCCTATTTTTCATGAAAACATCAAAGCTTAGTTCTACCTAAAAAACTTTGGGTCTGCATAATTTGTAATTCCTTTATCATTCTTCAATCATGGTCAGTGTGACCTATTTTTCATGACAAAATACCTACCTCACAAAAATTATTATTTTTTAGGAAATAATCAGATCATTGTGTTTTATGAAATAAATTCATCATATATACCTTGTGTTTTAACTTAAAATAGTAAAAAATCCTCTTAATTACAATTAATTCCGTTAAAAACTTACTCAAAAATATAGAATTATAGTTCAAAAAGATGATATAATTATATTATCATCATAAGGAAGTTAGTTTTCGTTGTTATGGACATATGCACTAATGAGCATTAATTTGAGGTTCCATCTTATAAACTATACACACCATTAACAAAGGTTATGGAAGGGCTTAACGTAGCATTCGTGACACGTATCAAATGATAGATACATAAATTGGTGATGTGATCCTCAAGATAGTTGGAGATTTTGTGCACCAAAACTTATTGAATGGTGTCAATCTAAGAGTGCAAATAACCTACCTAAACCAATTGATTAAAGGATAAAAAGAGTAAGATTACAATAGAAAAAGAGAAGAACAAAGAGATGTTCCAAATACACATGGACATAGAAATTAAGGACATGAATTTGTGCTAAGTAGTCCTTTTGAAGGATGTCAACCTCATGGCAGGAGTGACACTTGACCAAGAAGATGGAGTTTCCAAATTTGATGTCGTAGTGGGGCTAATCCCAAAGAAAAGGAAAGATGATGGTGGGGCATGCACGCAAAATTTATTGAAAGGATAGCGAGATAAATTCAAGGCCCTGTGTATGAATAAATTGAAATAATTTGGAGACTTAATGCCTTAGGTAAGTAAAAAATGTACATATGTTAATAAATTATGTAAGGGCTTCACAAAACAAAACAAAATTATTAAAACACACATCCTCCCAGGGAAACAAAAGTAGAATTCCTTAAATTTGCAATATTTTACATTTGACAAGGCTGGAAGAGATAAACTAATATAGGACATCAAGGATTTGGAGGAATAAATAAGTTCTAAGAAGGATAAAGTCAAACAATGTCTCACACAGGCTAAAAATAATACATTCAAGGAGGAGAGTGTGTTTCATCAAGAAAATGATGAGGTATAGAGTGCACTAAACTCGATTCAAGTAAAGGCATAAGATCCCTATAATAATACTAAGGCCTTACGAGACATGTGATCAGGACTAGACAAGTTATGCCCACTCCTATAAACCATGCTCGACAAGTGGAAAGGTAAAGAGGATAAGTTGTGGTACGAGATACCATAATTTTTTGTGGAAATAGATAAAAAGGGTTACCAAAGGGTAGGAAAATGATACAATAAAATACAAATTTATTTTACTGAAATATGAATTTAAAGAATTCTTATAATGATATACAATGAAATAAAGATGCTAGGCAATTTTATTAGATGTAATTATGAAAGCAAATGAAAGAGATAGGGCACTTACATTGATTTTTCTTATCTCAAAATGTGTTTGGATTGGGAGAACTAATGGAACAACAACTCAAAATGTTATAATCATGCTCATAAAAATGTAGAGCTGTCAAAAATTCAAGACCATCGGTGCCTGAATAAGGGAGAGGGATCCTACGGGCACCCTAGACATCTGGGGGGCACTGGAGTCTGCCAAAAAGTTCATAATATAGTTTCGTCACGGTTTTTAGGTTTCGCACATGCTCTTCAATGATCACATATATGTTGCACTTGGATTGCTGAAGTACTTGTAAATCTGCAACACAAATAATCTCCTCCAAAACCCTCAAACCGCATCAAATCCTAAAAAAGAAAGATGCAAAATGAGGGGTCGGACTATCCTCTATTGTCAAAAAAAATAACTTATAACCGAACGTTGCACTATATATAAGACTCAATGTAGTTTTATATGCATGTGTGTAATACTACTCCTAGGTTACCCTCACACGGGTGACACCAAGATAGTGGGCAATAGCTAGATGAAATGCAAATGTGTGGGATGGAATTCAGAAACTTCCCCTTCCTATCTAGTGTGTATGTAAAAATAATATGCCCAAATGGAATCCCTTTTGATATGTAGATAGATAGCCCTTGATAAAAATTTCCCACCATTATAATGGTGTGTGTGTGTGTGTGTGTGTGTGTGTGTGTGTGTGTGTGTGTGTGTGTGTGTGTGTGTGTGTGTGTGTGTGTTGTGTTTATATATGGATCTCTTGCTTGAATTTCAACACTAATGACACGACATGTCAACTAGTACCTCAAGACAGGAGTAAGAAAACTAAAAAGGTGGACTACACATGTCAAAAAATTAATCAAGAAAAAATAGGACAAGAGCACCCAGTTTGGATAGGAGCGTTTGGGCGTTAGTGTCCAATCCTGGGTGTTGGTGTCTAGAGACAACTCGTTAAAAATGTGAGAATACTAATAGAAAGGGATCCTTGTGACTAGACTAGAAATGGGTGTAGAAGTGAGAGAGGTGAAAGATGATAATAATATAGACACTCAAAGTAAGAATATTGACTAGACAGTGTGTCACCAGTGAATTATTTTCTTACGCAAGATCCATATATAAAACAACATACTTGGTGGTATAGTAAATAGTAGTATGTGCATGATTTTAGGTCTACATTTTCCCCCCCTTTATGCTATTTGAATGAAATTCAAGTAGTGTAAAGGAAGTAGGGAATGTACCTGTGAGAAGTCTAGAGAAGCCCTGTTATAGAAGATCATGTAGAATGAGAGTATATAGTGTGATGAACCGGTGCGTCGATCCATGTGGCATAAATGGAGATGGTGAACCATAATAAAGATTACTTAGTGAGATTGATTATTTGGTTTCTAGTTATTTAAGATTTTGATTTTGTCATTGATGTGATGGGGTTAGGATTGATCGGTTCCCAACCTGATTTTTGTATATGTGAAAAAACGAAGAATTTAGACGTCCTTCCACTAGAAGAAGAGTCTAGGGAGAGAGGTCTAGTTTTACCCTCCAAATTTAACTACATCCTCAAAGGGTCTAGCCACTGTAGATAGATAAATAATTAATTTTGTTCATTTTGATTCATTTCAATCCAATGAGAATAACCCATATAGGAGCAGTATAGGAAAGGAAATGACGTCTCATTTCCCACACTCCAAGGGTGTCGTAATATGTATGATTTTTGATGGCTTCCATGTTAGGTAATCTAGAAGTGATAGAAAATGTAAAGTAACTCCTATGTTAGGTCATGTGGAAAGATACAAGTTGAATGTAGCTCCCAAGTTGGTCATTAGAGATGGTAATGCAAGAGTGAGTGGGATGTTATTGTGGGTGACAATTCCACGTGTTTGTCAATTGAATAGCAACAACTACTTCACCATATATTAACAACAAGTGTGACAGGCACAATTAAGACCTTAAAAGAAAGGGAAGGAGTAGGGAGGATCCTTAGCGTAGGATGTGTTTACACAATATGTGGATTTCCAGAGGTGATTCTCAGAGTAGGCAGTTGAGTCATGCTATACAATAGGCAATTCAAGAGATATAGGGGCCGTGACCAACGACGTAGTTTGAGCAGTGAATCATCTAATTCTAGAGTTCCCGTAGGTATGTAGTGATAGCGATGATGATATATGACATGTATTGATGTAGCGATGTGTGAGGGATTTCCCCCTAGTGTTGGTATTTTTACAACTATGATTTTGATCAATATATAGATGGATTATTTACATACTTGTGTTGTATTGATGTTTATTGATGTGTGATGTGATTATTAGTATTTGTATGTCGATGTGTGATATTTTATTTGCATTACGTAAATGATTATGTGACATAGATGATGATGAGTAACTCTTTGAAAATTTGATTGCATGTATGACTGAAGAAAGATAGTATGGGATGTTAATAGATGTGTGTGATGTATAGCATGATAGATAAAATGAATTAATCTTGAGATGATGTGAAAAATATGTATAACGATGTATGATATAGTGTGTAAGATGAAGAATTGGGAAAAAAAATAGTTATCCCCCCCAGTGTGTGCATAGTAAGATGAGGTTCATTTCTATAAGATTTCTCAGCAATCAAGGATGAAATGTAAAGCAAGAGTGCGTCATCAGTAATTGGTTTGATAGTGTATACTAGATAGATAGATAGATGAATTTTATAGCGCATAGGTAAAGTAGGGTTCTTATTGTAACATATCCCTCAATATTCATGTAAGAACCATGAGAACACAAGTGTTTCATTGGGTATTAAGGTGATAAAAAACACCTACCAAAGACCAAGCAGGTGTGAAGTGGTGTAAACATGTGGAGTGAAAGCAGCATGAGTGTATGAACTAAACTAAATGTCGAATAAGATGGTTTTGATGATGGGAGATGTAGTGGTGGGAAGTAGAGATGTCGATGGCTTAATAATCCAATGTGTAGTAGGAGAACTGCGTGGTGGATGAGATGGTGCAGTGGTGGATCAATGAGATGGAGAGTCTGCATGAATAATGACTTGTGGCAGTGGGTAAGTAGTGACCTGAGAAGTAGGTGGAGGAGATTAGTGAACCATAGTAACAACACACTTGCATAGAATTGGAGACATAGACCACTCATGAGAGTGAGAGCCAAAGGAAATGACACCCTTATCTTCTAATTTCTATAATATATCATGAAGGGCATAATAGTCATTATCACAATGGTTATTGATGCAATGATAGTTACAATAAGGAGGAGGATGTTGATTAGAAGGCAAGAAAATAAATTGTTTATCAAGCAAAGCATATAACACATCATGAGGCTTAACAGCATGACAAAATTGTAATGGCTCCCGAATAGAAGATGCAAAAGTATTAAGAAGAGCCTAGCATGGTGGAGGAGATGAAGGATGTTTATGCGATGGAGAATACTTAACTTGTTAGTTGGATGGAGGAAATTAAGACCTTAGAGGACACTTAACAGATGGAAGAGGAGAATAACTAATTGATGAAGTAGTATCATAAATAGGAGGATGGTCTATAACATGTGTAGCAATTAGGTCTTATTCCATATCAATGACTTTATAGCATAATAGTGTGAATGATTTGCATGTGCCATATTGTAAGTGTTGTTTTAAATAAATAATCAAGCCACAACAAAATATGAATTACTTCTCTAAATCAATGGGCTAAAAGATAGTTGATGCATACAAGCATTGAAATGCAAAATATAATCAATAATAAGTTTTGTCTTTCCTTGATGTAAGTTAGGTAAGCGATCATGTGTGACTCTATGACCATTCTTAAGTATAAAGCATCAAAGAAAGGTCTCTTCCATCTCACAATAGGTACTAATATATCCAAAGGGTAGATGTGTGTACCATTAGAGAGCATCATCAGTAAGGATATGAAGAAAATATTTAAGCAAAAATTGATCATTGGAGTAAGAATCCATAGCTAGACTATAATAATTGAGATACATATATGGATTTCCACTACCATCAAATGATGAAATGTAGGCATGATGAAATCCTTGGGAAATGTTGAATTGTGGATCTTTTTTACAGTGGGATTTACATGTAAAGAATTGTTATCAATAGAAGCATAATATGCCTTGCTTTCAAAAGTGAGAGATTAGACTTGAGATTTTAATTTTTCAATAACATGCATGAGTGAAAAGACATCATGTGTAGGAATGGTAGAAGATGTGAATTGTATATTGAGTGGTTGAAGCTAGCCATTATGAGTGATCATATGAATGCCAATAGTGGAGGATTTAGATGTTATAGGCACACTAGTTTTAGGTGTGGAAGAATTAAGATGTGATGAAGAACATGAAATTTCATTAGAAATAGCATCGGAAGGGTTGTTAGGAGATGTAGCAGTAGAAGGAGAAGAACCAACATGCCTGTTACTAGAGACAATCTTAGAAGAATATGAAAACGGGGTGGAGAATTCACATTCAGTGGTATGTAGAGAAATAGAATCATTACTAACATGTGCATCATCAATTTCAGATGAAGACTCACATGCAAGAATTTGATCAAGTATATCATCAACATATAATGAAGTATGATAAGAACTTTCATGAGATGTATGTTTATAATCATTAGAGACATTTTCAGAAATGCAATGAGTATGAGATGCAACTACATAATCATCTTAACTAGTATGAGAAACAACAATGTGCACATGTATATTTTCATCATTATTTTTATTTATAGCATCGTGATCAAGGCCAAGCATATAACAAATAATAGCATCATCAAGATTTTTACTAGAAATAGAAGAAGGTGGAGTAGTCCTAGTGCAAAATGAATAACAAGGAGTATAACTAGAAACGTTTTGTTCTTTGGAAACAATGTTGCAAGAAGAATGGGTGAAGCTAGTAAGAATGTTGATTTCATTGGCTAGAAGTTGTCTTTGAATGTCACCATTGAGTTGAGGATTATGAAAAGGAATCATAAGTTCAGCCTCAACAGCATCATCAAGGATAGGATGAACACTCACATGATGTATAGCTTTCTTAGGAGAACATGTACTTTTATCCATTTAGGGTTTTAGTGGATCTTAGGGTGAGGAGTTCTAAGCTACGAGTTCACCAAAATCATTCAATAAAATTTGAATTTATTTTACTAAAATTTGAATTTAGAGAATGTATATAAGGATATACAATGAAATACAGATTCTACGTAATTTTATAATATGTAATTATGAAATAAAATGAAAGAGATAGAGCACTTACCTTGATTTCACTTATCTCGAAGTGTGTCTAGATCAGGATAACTGATCGAACAACAAATGATAATGTCACAATCACACTCAGAAAAATACATAGGTGTCAAAAATTCTAGGACATGGGTGCCTAGATATGGGTGAGGGCACATGCAGGTGCTCTAGACCTTTGGGGGCATTGGAGTCTGCCAAAAAGGTCGAAATATGGTTTTGGAACTTTCGGCAGTGTTTCATAATTACTCGATGATGATCACCTGTATGTCACACTTAAATCCACAAAGTACCTATAAATCTACAACACAAATAATCTCCTGCAAAACCCTCAAACCATATCAAATCCTAAAAAATAAAGATGCAAAATGAGCAGTCAGAGTGTCCTCGACTGTCCAAAAAGTGAAATTAGGACTGAGCATTGCACTACATCTCAAACCTAATTTAGTTCTATGTGCTTGTGGGTGAAATAGTTCTCCTAGGTTTCCCTCACACCGATGATTCCAAGATAGTGGGTGATAGCTAGATAAAATATAAATGTGTGGGATGGAATTCATAAACGTCCCTTTCTTATGTAATGTGTATGCAGAAATAATATGCCAAAATGCAAGTCCCTTTTGATATGTAGATAGATATCCCTTGATAAAAAACATTTTCCATTATAATGGTATGTATGTTGTGTTTATATAGGGATATCTTACTTGAATTTTGACACTAATGACATGACATGTCGACTGATACCTTAGGATACGAGTAATAAAACCAAGAAGGCCAACTATAAATGTTAAAAATGTGATCAAGAACAAAGAGAACAGGAGTACCCAAGTTGGACAGGAGCGTCTGGGCGTTAGTGTCGAGTCTTAGGCATCGATGTCCAAAGAAAAGTAATTAAAAATGTGAGATTACTAATAGACATGGATTCCTGTGACCTGATCAGAACTGGGTGCAGAAGTGAGAGAGGTGAAAGATGAGAACAATAGAGACACTCGAAGTAAGAAGACTGGATAAATAGTGTATCACCAATGAATACTTTTCTTATGTAAGATTCATATATAAAACAACATACTTGGTGATATAATAAATAGTATCATGTGTGTTATTTTATGTCTACAGAAATCAAGCTAGTG
This sequence comes from Taxus chinensis, assembly GCA_019776745.2. Lineage (NCBI taxonomy): Eukaryota > Viridiplantae > Streptophyta > Pinopsida > Cupressales > Taxaceae > Taxus > Taxus chinensis. The sequence continues at coordinate 668,669,068 of CM034146.1, forward strand.
TGTGGTAATGGTGAGCCCAAATTTGGTAAGAGAAACATGATTTTTGGATAAGTATTCCCCTCCTTTGAAGTATAAATCATTGTTTTATTGGTGTGCACATATTTTGTTCTAGGTAATTTTTTAAGTTAGTGTGTACCCTTTCCTTTTTATAGGACCTCGGTTTACATGTACAAAATCCAAAGAGAAGAACATGTTTAGTGCATAGGGACTTTTCAAGGACTATTATCTTCTCATGCACATGGAATTCGGTGCACACTGTCAGGGTTCACGCATGATATTTTTTGGGGATGCAATAGTCAAGGAAGGAAGAAAGATTCAACTTCAAGTGATGGACCCTCTTACATGACAAAGGAAAACCATTTGCACTAGACAATAAAGCCATTTCATTTCATTAATGGTGTAGAATCTCCAAGAAGATAAAGCCACCATGTAGATCCCATGGAAAATGAATGACACCGTCTAGAATGCACACCATCTAGTTAACTATTAGTTAACTCTTTGTAAACTAGGATCAAGATCCAATGTAACTTATTGATAAATTGAAGGGAGAGACCTTGTCAATATATATACCCCTTAACACATGGATCTTATGCAATGTTCACAACTATTGTTTCATATGCTCCTATATATCACACATTATTTCATTTCATAACATTACAACACTCTTCTTTTCTATATATGTTTGTTAGTTGTGAGTGTGGTTGTTTACTACTTTACTTGTGGCCCAAGGGCCTTGTTTGTATTGATACACCATGGGTGTCCCATATTTATGGCATCATGTCTTTCTTGTGTGACATGGCATCTCTTGATTTCAAGCCCAAGGGACTTGATTTTTTTGTGACACCTTATGTGTCCTACGTTTGTAGACATTATGCCTTTTTGTGTGGACGTTTTTTATACTGTTATCTTTACACTTACATATGCATTAATATTGTTGATTACTACTAGTTTTCTTGTTGACATTATTGTTGTTATTATTCTTGTTTATATCATTTCTCTTATGCACACCATGGTCTTGACCATGTGCATCCTCTTTATAGGTACATGTTATTCTTGGGGGCCACCACATCAACCCTTCTTGTGTTTTATATGTAGATTATCAGACTTATCATACATGGTTACACATATATTATTTTGAGTCGTTTACTCAATCTTTGTATCACATGCACCTCAAAAGAGGGTGCATTCATCTAGGTATATTCTACACCCACATTAGACATAGACAAAATTTTGGGCTCATACACAAGTAGGAATAGGTAAAAACTACTCTGAAACAGCACCAGATATAGGAATGCAACAATACAAGCATAATGTCAAAAACATTCAATCCATTTAATATGGTACGAACATTCCTATCCCATTTATACATTTTTACCTTGGTGGAAGTTACAATAACTTTCTCAATAGTTTCAAATTTTCACCTACAAACATGAGTTGTTGGAACAGTTTCATACTCAAATGACTCAGTTAAGATCATTTTTAGGGGACATGAAATTTTTCATTCATTCTTCATAGAATTCAGTTTTAGCTTCAATTTAAGCAAGATTAAAGGTATGTGCCTCTTTTATCAGCTATATTTTAGCACATTTTAGATTTGTTTGGTTTCTACTCAGTTGTGTGACACATGGGGAGAGTATGAGTAAATTCATTCTCTTTTATACCATGTCCTAATTTACCAAATTGGTCCTATATCCATCTATAGCAGTATGGTCTGTGGGGTCATAGAAGGTATCAAAGCAGCTAAATTCTTTATAAGAAGTTCTTCCTCTCCTCATAAACCTAAAGGGAAATATATAAATAATAATAGTTGTTGAATGACTTTGATACACGGTCGTATTCCTTCAGTAGGTGCTTTGGCTCCTAATTCGTATTCACTCTCTTTGGAATTTATGTGTTGGGTTCCATACTCCTAATACTCTGGCATCTCCTTGCAACAATTGGGGACTAATCACCCCCAATTCTTCAGTAAATTTCAATAATCCAAATCTTCAAGTACAAGAAAAGAAAGGGAAATTCTTCCCTCTACAAAATAAATAGGTGTATTCTTTCCCCAGTTTGCATCTTTTTATTTGAGTTAAAGTTCAATTATTTATCATGGACATCAACTACACTTAATGTTGTAGGTTTCACCATGGAGCGTGCCAACACCAACACAGTAAAATCTTACAAAATAAACATCAAGTGAAGACAAAGTGTGTATACACACTCGGGTATATTTTTATTTAAGTATGTAATTTCATTTCATACCTAAAGAGGGGCAAGTGTAGACACTTGAATTTAGTAATTCTACTCTTTGGTATTGCTAGTCTTGACATTGCTCTCTTGCTCAAACAAGTACACTTTACTCATTCTCATATAGTACATCTTTAGGTTTTCTTGTCTAGCTTACTTGATCATATACACTCATATGTCGATAGTTTATGATAATTAAATGAATGAAATCCATTAAGAAATTTTTTTGGTCAGCTTCCAAACTTCACACTTTATATTGTCTCTCTAGGGTCAAGAATGTATAATAGGGGCAAGAACATCCATACTTTGCTGACCCTAGTGTACAGTTTTTCCCTTGCTCATGTTGATCCCAAAATTTCAATTACACTTATATTCTTTGGGTCATTTACTACTCAATTGGCCTTTGTAACTCAAATCACCTTCAGATTCATATATAAGCAAGTGAAACTCACCTCATTTAGAACATGGAACTCTTATAGAGTCATATTGCAAAAGCTATCACAAAAATCACCCAAATCTCCCTACACTCTATAAATACCTTTGCACATTCATTAGGGAAGTACACTATCTACAAGTCTGAAGATTCCCACTAGATCTAGAGTGATTGCTTCCCACATTTGCAAGCATCTCAAAATCACTCACTCAAGTAGATTTGCATGAGAGAAACTCAAGTCAAGCTTTGTCAAAGAAAGAATGTCAAATCTAATTGCACTACAGTTAGATATCACATGCTAGGTGTAGAACAATGTGTGGTTTGAGGCCTCTTCGGAGTAGTGCCAACGTAGACAGTGCACAAGGGCGTGCCACAACCCAACTAATGTGTGTTTTGTATGACTCTCTCATCCATGGTTAGGGTTTTGAATAGGTTAGGCAGGGCCATTTAGAGGTTCCCGTAGTGTGACCACCAGATGAGCGACAGAGAGCGACAAAAATATTCAGACAAGCAACAAACCCATAAAGTTGCAGATCACGGTTTTGAGCAGGGTCAAGACCATACAAATAGGTCAATACCGTATGGACGCTCCAGCCACTACTATACGAGTGGTGCCCAAGAGCATCTTCAAGTCATAATTCCATTTTTGAGGCACTATCTCAGGTCTAGATCTCCTTGTTCCATCATTCAGATCACCCAGAATTGGTCCCAGAATCACCTATAATCAGCTAAGTGCACTCAATCTCATGTATGTTTATGAACTTGTATTTTATCATGTACATTTGTTGCAAGTATTAATGCATTATTCTGATATTGAATGGTTAATGTTGGAAGCTAATTAATCAAAATAACCCCTTGCTAGATTTCCATTTCATTCCTTTTTGGTTATAGATGTAAATCTTAATACAATTCCTGCTCATGGTCGACACACCGCACTAGTCGAACTCATTTAATATCTTGCTTGACCATTGTCTTAGAGTATTCCTCATCAAGCTTGACTTGAGTGTTATGCATTATGTGTTGTGTGTGCTACATTTTGAGCAAAAAGCCACTACGTTGACTTCCTTGTTATCCTAGCATGATTGGTTCTAGCATTTGGACCTACAGATTTGTGGGTACATCTTGGCTTGCGCTTTTACATTTTGTCCCATCATGTTGGTTATTATCGATCTAATTAGATTCCATACCACCTAGAGGATATCCTGAATTTTACTCTCGTATAATATGTTCCATTCATATCCAACCACAGTGTTTAATTTGACTATAGATCCCAATTCTCTAGCTTGAATAGACTATCCTCCACGTTCATATCCATGGTGCATGTGGATCACAAATAAACCACTAATGTCAACCAACACAGGTGGAAGCACTGAATGTCTGACCTCATCAATCTACCAAGTGTTCAAATGATGTCATGATCATAATGCTGATATGCAGAGGCATTCTGATAAATCAAAAACGGAATAGAAATCAAGTCTGCCAATTAGCAAGGACAGCAGAATTTTCCCAAATGGAAAAAACAAGTGCAGCTCTATAAAAGATTCAAGATTACAGGAGGGTCGACGATGAAAAAACTGACGGGCTCATAGACAAACGGGTAATATTCCTTTATATTTATTCTAATTTCTTAGATGATAATCCTTATGCTTTAAATATTGTCAGCCCTAGAATCCAAGTTTTATCCAGTTTTAACCATCAGTAATTACATACAATATTGCAGTCATCGCTGTGTAAGTGATCAAGGGGGTTTTGTTTGATCCTAGCAATATAGACAAGGAAATCCCAATTGCCTCGTCATAAACCATGGTGAGCTTTGATTGTAGGGTGTCAATAGCTCACTTGCAACATTATTCTTATTGAAGTGTGTCATTTGAATTCCTGAAGAATCGCATCTTCTTGACAACATACCAAAAACAATCCTCCTTCGTAATGGGAGCAATCTAAGTTTTTATCTTCCTCATATACATGTTTTATTTGATCACCTACATAGCCTTTGTCTCCTACATCTAATGCTATTTAAAAAAGAATAAAATGCATTCTATAAACAGCTTCAAGCAGTGATTCCAATTATGATTTCAAAGCATGGAATGAATGACTACAATCAAGCACACCAATATACACGTTATAACAGCTTTGGTTGCAAAAAAAACAAGCAAGTTTTTAAATAAAACATATGTTACACGTGCGCAAGGAAAAAATGTGCTCCTACTCAAGAAAGGTAACATGGAAAAAAAGATATTTTACCTGGTATGTAGCCCTTAATTGCCTCAATCTTCTACCAAGGTTTTCCTATTTCACATGACCCGTGTAATTGAAAAACTAGGGGCCCTTCTAGAACACATCATATCATTGACCATGGGTACTTATCATGGAAAAGGAGAACCTTTGAAAGAGCCTCTAACATATTTATGTCAGTACCCCCTCAAGAGGTGCTTATAAGTCTGAATGCACGTGGTTTGATAATGTCAACCATCTAAAGATTCATACATTGAATCTAGAAAGTAAATACTAGTATGTTAGTGTTGATGTTAATCCCATCTACAAAAATCCCAACCCACGAAAAAATATTTCAAGCTCATTTCTCTAGGAATTTTGTCATGCCCACATTCTAATTGTTTGATGGCACTTCGGATCGATATAGACATCTTATGCATTATCGAACACTTATGGATTCGTATGAAAATGATAGACTCCTTCTAAAGGCCTTCTTCTTGAAGTCTTACAAGTGATGCCTTTTATTGGTTTACCCATCTTTCTGATGACTCCTTAGGTGCTTTTGTCAACCTTGAACATGTTTTTCTAGTATACTTTAGTTGTACTAGAGGCCTTAGGGCTACATATGAGTATCTATCATCTTTAAATAAAGGTGAGACTGACCTATAGTTGATTATATTATATTATTCTATAGGCATGAAATGACGCACTTTCTACTTATATCAACACCTATAGGTATGTTATATGCATTGATCTTGAAATTGCCCATCTTATTGAAATTTGTGTAAGATCTAATTTCTTTAGCTTTAACAATGAAATATATGAGTAGACTGAAGGTATCGTAATGGGGTCCCCGCTCTCTCCCATTATTGTTAATTTATTCATGGAAAAATTTGAAAAGAAATCCATTAAGTCATCCCCATTGAAACCAGAATGGTGGAAGTAGTTTGAGATGATACCATTGTTTACTGGGTTCATGGTATGGATCAACTCAATGATTTTATTTCTCACCTTAATAGAATTTCTTCACACATTCAATTCACTATGGAAACCGAGGTTAATGATTCCATCCCTTTTCTTGATACCTTACTTAAAATAAAAGATAATGATACTCTCACCCATGGTGTTTTCAGAAATAATACACACACTGATTGTTACCTTAGGGTTGAGTCTCACCATCATCCTTCCCAAAAATTAGGTGTGTTAAAACTCTTATCTCCAAAGCGTTGAGGATTTCTGATAGTGAGCACCTCTGTCTTGAGTTGTCCCACCTTTCTAATGTTTTTAAGAACAATGGTTATAATGATTATATGATTACTAATAATTTTAAAAATGTTTGTAATCCTTCTCATCCTATTATTAATTCCCCTAGTTCTAATAATAAAAAAGCCTTCCTTCCCTATATTAATAACACCACTAATAAAATTTCTAAAATTCTAAATAAAAAAGGCATCATAACGCCCTTCCTTCCTATCAATGACCTTAAAACAAACCTCAATTCCCTTCAAGATAAAATTAAGAACAACCTCAATAGTAGTGTATATATGATTAAATGTTTGTGTGGAAAACCTTACATTAGTAAAACGGGGCGATCGATTAAAACTCATATTAAAAAACATGATAAATATATTAAATATGATCGTGTTGAATGTTCTAAGTTGGAATAACATTATCTCAATACTAAGCACACCATTTGTATGGACTCGGCGGTTGTTATCACCTCGGAAGAAAAATTTGTAAAAAGGCATCTACACAAAGCCATTGAAATAATGCACCATGATAATAACATCAACAAGGATAGAGGTTGGTTCTTAAGAAAAACATGGAAGCCCATTATTGCAAACCTCCATAAATAATAAGGTATTTTTATTTCTTTTATTTAATTTTATTTCATTTATAATTTTAGCTTATTAAAAAAAAAAAAATCCTAATAGGTTATTCCTTTTTTGTCTTTTATTCTTCTCCTTTCTTATTATAGTGTTTCCTAATTAAGATAATTGTAATTAATAATATATTTCCTCTTTATTGTTTTGCCTTGTCCCCCCTTTTATAATTAACTAGTTTGTTTTATGAGTAACTATTATTTTTCTTCTTTTACTTTAATAAGTTTTTAACCTTTGTTGTCGGGTGTCTTGTAGCTTAAATATTATAAAATAAAAACTCTTAAATTTCCTTGGTTCATTATTTTGCTTTTTTGTTTTCCTACCCCAACCAACTATTTTAATTGCCTTCCAAATTGATATTTATTAATGAAAAGGATTTCAGAAATCTTATGATTTCATGTGATTCTATTTGTCCTTGATGATGCATCTAGAATTGTGACCCAAAACATTGGACTTTTTAAACTCTTACACAGTTATTCCAAATAAAATGAGCACTTTGTTAAACTGTGGAAAGCTCATAAAATCAACACTTATTTTAATTTTTTTATCATTTTTATCTTTCCCACACTCTTATTATTTGCATTTCTAGAATGATCCCTTTACTTTTAGACATTAGATGACATGCGGCCCAGCTCTGTATTAACCATTATATATTCTTAGCATCCTGAACACTACCACCCATTAAGGACAGGATCGCCAGAGGCGCTATTGTCCTGTTTTGGTGCTTTTTTCCATTTCCCTCATTTTCTCGATTTTGAATTACCGCATCATTCAATGTCTTTTCAGGATTTTATTTTATCACTTTGGGTTGGCTTTTTAGTTGTTAATTACAAAATTCAAACAAGGGAATCATATATATAGATAACTTACTTACCATTATTAGGTGTGAGACAATTTGGGACTAATACTTACTATTCACCACTTAGGAAAAAAGAAACATTCAAAGATTACATTTGGGCTACATCATTAATTACATAGGAAGGAACATTTCTAAATTTCATATCACACATTCATCTTGGCGTCAAAGTAGTTGTAGCTCGTTATCTTTGTGTGACTAGAATAAGGGAAACCTAGCTTCAAGGAACACAATCCCAATCACACACACATAAGAACTACATAGAGTCTAAAATTTAGGGTAATGTTTGGTGACAATCACATTGGGGTGACTATTGAGGTCATTCTGACTCAAGCATATACATTATTTATTTCATCTAATGTTTTCTTAAGCTTTTTTCTTGTAGATAGTGTTCGTTTTATATATACAAATTTAACACATGAACCCTACAACAATGTGGATGTGACAAACAACTAAAGGAAGAAGCTAAACTTAGGGATTGAAAAGACCAGAAGTAAAGTTGTAGTTGGGACACTAGCACCTATATCAAACACTAGTATTCATGGCGGTCATGTCCTAATGCAGGCACCCCCGTCGAAAGACATCCCAGATCTCAGTTTCCCAGATAGATCTCACACATTCCAAATCCAACCTATTCCATTAAATTTCTATCCTAGGATCGGTCCATATCTCCCAGTACAAGTTAATTCATTCTTATCTCTTATCTTGCATACTTATTTGTACTTTACATGTCAGATCTTGTTTGTATTTGCTATATTCATTTGATCTTATCCTTTGAAAAAGATTTAAATTTATTTAAACCAGCTTCAAATCCAACATGCATTTACTTATATATCAACCAAGTGATAGAGGAATGTAATTTATATTTTGTAAAGGCCTCACATGGTCCCTTAAGGCGCAATTACTTTATGATGCATGTGACAAATTTAACAAGCTTTGTTTGCATATTCTTGATTTAGATCAAGATATGTGGCAATCAAAAAGGCCTCAATATTGTCATCCCACATGTTACACATGATTATGGCATACAACAAAAATTAATACCCAATTACCACATAGTTAAAGTCTTGCAATGTGATGGCACTTTTTACCATCGTGGTCCTAAACATAAAATTAATTCGACACCCCCCCTAAAATGAAAACACGTCTATTTTGACAAATCTATTACTCAACCTCATGACAATTTATTAACACTAATAGAAAAGAGGTTAATTCGGTTACCACCTAATGATCATCACTCTCCTCATTGGTCTGAGCGAGAAAAGGGTTGTCCCTTTTGTAATTTTCATCATATTAGTGGAAATTGTGACAACAATTGTTATACATTGGATCATAAACTTAAGCTATTAGAAAACAAAGGAATTATAGCTTATGAGACATGGCATTCAAATATATCTATTGCATGTCCTCCATAGTATAAGCCTTTAAAAAAATTTACATTTGATGAGTATTCTTCTACTATTACATCTGGCAATGTTTCTCACACCGAAGTTCTTCCTACACAAGGGAAATCTAAGCCCCTCTAAAAATGTATCAACAAGGACCAAGGGATTGTCCCAAATGTTTCACACCTAACCTCAACAAATGCTTCGGATAAATACATTTTGCATCCCATCAAGTTAAATCTTTGTGTTTAAAGTCCCTAGTGCATTTCAATACCTTAGATGACTACTCAACATCAAGCACTCAAAGTATTTTTTACATATAATGTTTTACTCATTACCTCTATAATCCACACTTCTTATGTTCACTTCCCTTTCACCGAAGTTTCTTTTGGGCATATTTTTGGACCACCGTTCCTTCTTTTTTATGAATAGGTTTCCTCATCCTATATTCTCACAGGGACTTATATAAGGGTTATGCCTAATCTTTGTGATGGTTCTCCCATGGTTATGCAAATATCACTAATAAGGTACAATCAAACACTTAGTCACATACATTCAATTTACTTATATATTGATATAAAAAAATAGATTTCTTATTAAACCCTAATTACAGAGTAATATATAATAATAAAATGTTGAAATACAAATTTAACGCAAGCAATAAGCTAATAAAATATGAAACTCTAAGTGCGAGAGAGAGAGAGGAATGGACTTAGCTGATTTGTACTTGATACAGGACAGATGCAGACTGGGTAAACTCTTAAAAAAGAAATGAATATTGTTGTAAATATTCCACATAAATTACAGACTGCATGAATATGGTCAAACATGGGCACCCACGGTTGGACAAGGCTGTCTGGGCATTAGAGACCTCTATTGGATGCCTATGACTATAAAAATGGTTAGGATTTAATTTTAATTGTCTCACAAGATCATTGAGGTTGCTCCTTGTTGATCGCCTATGTGTCATAATATGATTGCCGAAGTACCTGTAACCTGTAAAATAAATATTCCCCTGCAAAACCCAAAATACCACATCAAATGAAAAAGAAATCTGCACTATGGGGAGTCGGACTGACCCCGGTGGTCACCTGATAGAGTGAGCTTACAACTGAGTGTTGCACTACAACTCAGACTCCATGTAGTTCTTATGAGTGTGTGTAAGAATCATACCCTAGGATGCCCTTGTGTAAGTGCACTTGATATCAGGTTGTAGATAGATGTGTGGATGGAATAAAGAAACTTCCCCTTCCTATGTAATGTATGTAAAAAATACAGTCCCTTGTCCCTTGACTGATTCTAGATGGATGTTTTGAAGTGCTTTAGGTGCCTTTTAGATGCAATCTTAGGTGATAGTAATAATGCTTAGATCTTGGTCCCTTATTTTGATCACATAGCTATGTATTTATATGACTCCCTTATTTGAATTTTATAATTGACAATTGTAAGGCCAACCCATAAGAAAATAAGATGCCCAAAAAAAGTGAGTAAGATAGAAAGAGGTCAATGGCACCCAGAGGGGATGAAAGCACCTGGGAGCTGGTATCCTAGCTAGGCGCTGGTGTCTGGAGCCATAAAATATAAATGAGTAAAATATTAGCTGGGCTGTGGGGTATGAAATACAAAATAGAAATAAAGAAACAAATACAAGAGGCCAAAGATAGACGTCAATTACTAGTTTTCTTGCTTATGAATCAGAATGCTAGTATGTGTTTAGGACCTAGAAAAGTACCCAAGTGTGTGAATTTGTGTTGAAATTTTCCCCCACTTTATGTTGTTAAGTGAATAATTGATAAAAAAAAAGCAGATAATAGATGTGTACCTTTTGTTCTTGTAGAGTGTAATGGCGATAGTGTGTTAAAGATACAAGTGAAGCGTGGAATGAATGCAAAATGAAGTGTGGAGACTAGAAAGAGAAAGTGGCCCTAAAGGTGAACTGTATGCATTATATCATGTTATACATGTTGTTGTGCTTATTTTTGTGCTTGTCTTTTTTTTCTTGTAAGGATGGACATTCAAAAAGAAGAGAAAAAGAGTAGTCAAAGTCATGTATATGAAAACTTTTATCAAAATATGCAAAAGTATGTAAAAATATGTAAAAGTGTATAAAAGGAAAGTGTGCACCTAATGTAGAAGAGTGTAAAAAGATAGAAAAGTGTCCTAAAAATGTTGTGAAGAGAATTTGTTTTGGGCGATCTCACGCAAAGAGCGAGTTTTTTGGGCGATCTCACACTAAGAGCATTTTTTTTGGGCGATCTCACACCAAGGAGAAAGTGTTTGGGAGAGAGGTCTAGTGTTACTCTCCTTCCATGACTCTACCTAATTATACACCACTATAGATGTTGTGATCCTGCTTTGTTCCTATTGTCTCTGATTTTTTCTGAATGCATTGCTTGTTCTAATTGAAAATGAAGATAGAATGCATTTTGCCTGCTGGAGGATAATGCCTGTACTTTGAAAAATGCTCTATAAATTATTGTGAACTATATTCGTCTGATAAAGTGACTATGTATGACCCCAAGGCATTAACATCATGGGGAGTACATAGGTGCATGGGTGCTCCTGTATGAGCCTGGGTGCTCCTGTCTGAGCCTGGGCCTTGGTGTTTGTGATGTGTTGAAGACCCAAATCAGATCCTAGGTCATTTTGTAACTATCCATATGTGTTGATTCTATACTATAGCTCTGAGCTATTGTATGGGGTGATTTGCTCACCCAATGTATGCCCCCCTCATTTGGGGTACATTTGTTGTCGTTAGGAGAATTTGGATCAAAGAAGATGCCCTGATGCTTATTTGAATAATATCCCTACACAAGGGAGGGAATGTGCATGGTAGAAACTAAGGCACATGAAAACAAATTGGCTAGATACTTGTGTTAGTATAAAAAGTAGTAAAAATGTCATAGAAAAATAGTGTAACAAGCAAGAGTGCATACAAAATAGACTTTGAAAAGTGGGTTTCAAGCATGGGAATTATTCACAATGTCACAAGATAATCAAGGTTGAAGAAACCAAAAGCAATTAAATATTGATCAAACAAGACATAGGGCATATCTCGCAAACAATGTATCAGAAAACCATGGTGGAAAATAGTCCTGTAAGGAAAATCCTACATATGAAGCACCCATTAGCATGTTAGAAAGATAAAAATTATGTCAAGGAATATATGTACCAATGGAAAGTAATATGCTAGTAAGGATAGGAAGTAGTACCAAATGAAAAAATATCACATGTACTTTGTGAGAAGGTAAATGCCCCTAAGAGCCTCAATGAGATTGGTAAAAGGTATAGTGCCAAACATCATTACAGTGTGCAAGGACATGTAATAAGTCTGAATTCACAACTAGATACCAAGTGAATGTGCATGTGTATATAAAAAATGTATTGACATACTAAGTATTCATCTAATATGGGAAACAAAGTGTACATGCAAGTATAAGAAAGAAATATTAAGTGCAACCCAAGATATGTCATATGAAGTGAGTCTGAATGTGAATATGGAAGAGGTAGCATGACCCCCTAGCATATGTGTATGAGACATGTATAAGATGAGGTTCATTTATAAAAGACCCCTCAACAATCAAGAATGAACCATAGAATAAGAGTGCATCATCTGGAAATGGCTTGAACATGTGCCCTAGAAAGATAGAACATGAAGCGTAAAGCATGAAGAGTAAATGTGATGAGGTTCATTTCAGATTTTAGACCCTCGTGAGTCAAGTATGAACCATGGGACTAGAGTGTATCATGGGGTAATGAAGATACAAGGTGTGTATCAAAGGGTTTTAAAGTGCTTAGAAAGATGAATCATGAAGTAGAGAGTAAAGTGCATGAGATGATAGATACATTTGATAACAATGCAAAAGGAAGGGGAAGAATCTATTATTCCCCCAAGTATGTGAGTTTTGGAGATCTATACGGTCATGTGAGAAGGACCATGCCATGATGGAAGAGCTAAAAATGTGTATTGGCCATCAGTATACGGAATAGTTGGTTTAACAAAGACAATTAGACATGGAAGTGGAGTAGGGTGGGGAGGGATCTTGAATGGTAGTAGCTTATGTGGGATTGATAATATTGTAAGATACTTGAGTGTTAGGAAATAAGGGATAAAATATGTGGAATAATCCCTCAAAGAATCACAACATTAGAAACTAATATGCAGAAAATATTACAAATCTCAAATAAAAGTGCAGAATAAAATAACACAACACAAAGAGATAGTATTTAATGTGGTCCACCCAACTTGGGCTACGTCCACCAAGAATCACTTCCTCTGATTCTATTACAAGCCACTGCTCTCTCAATACAATACCTAGATCTGTTTGGATCTATGCTCAACAAACTCTACAGAATTCACGCCCAAATTCAAAAAATATCTATAATGTTACATTATACCTACCATATGCATAAAACCATATAAGTAGACAACTAGTTAAGCAGTTTTACAAAACTGTGGGTATTAAAACCCTGGGCCAAAACTGTCCCATAAACCTATGGGCCAAAAATCCTGTCCATATGACAAAATCACATTTCCCGGTATATCGGGCACATTTTAAGGCCAAAAAAAAATATGGCAAGACAACTGTGGAAAGCGTACAGTACTCTTAGTGTACAATCTTCAACACTTTCACACATGAAAATAGGCTCCACAACCTAAGAATCTCCCACTTGGAGAGTAGTTTTCCTCTGAGCAAGCTTCTCAACCCTTCACTAGTTTCCATGAAGACCAACCAAAGCTGAACATAGCTTTAGTTTTTCCCTTGTGACCACCTTGGTCATCATGTCTGCAAGATTTTGACTGGTATGAATCTTCTCCAGCTTCAACTTCACTTCCTCTAAATTTGTCTTGATGAAATGGTACTTTAACTATATATGCTTCATCCTAGAGTGGAAAGCAGAGTTCTTAGCTAGGTGTATAGCACTCTGACTATCACTATGTAGCTTTCCTTCCTCCTTCTTATGCCCCAACTCCTCAAGAAATTACTATAACCAAATAATTTCTTTGCTTGCCTATGTGGTAGCAACATACTCAGCCTTTGTGGTTGTCAAAGCCACCAGGTTCTGTAGTCGTGAAATCTAGCTCATTGTTGTCCCACCTACAGTGTAAACATAACATGTCGTGCTCCTCCTGTTGTCTACATCTCCAGGCATATCTGAATCTACATAGCCACACAAAGTGGTGTCTAATCCACTGTAGCACAAAACTATCCCCATGGTCCCTCTCAAATACCGAAGGATCCACTTTACTACTTTTCAGTGATCTCTACCTGGATCACTCATAAATCTACTCATCGCTCACATTGCATGGACAATATCAGGCCTAGTGCACACCATGGAATACATCAAATTGCCAACTACTGATGGGTAAGGTACCTTAGACATCTGGTTTCTCTCCTTCTCTGTCTTGGGACACTGCTCCTTTGATAACTTGAAATGGCCTGCCAAAGGAGTCCCAAGCAGTTTAACATCCTGCATATTAAACCTCTCTAAGACCTTCTTAATGTAATCTTCCTAAGATAAATTCAGCTTCCGTTCCTTCCTATCCTGAGATATCCTCGTACCAAGGATTTTTTTGGCTGCCCCCAAATCCTTCATGGCAAAGGATTTACTTAGATGTTTCTTGAGTACTTTTATTTCTTGCATGTTTTTACCTACAACCAACATATCATCCACATACAAACACAAGATAATATAACTTCCATCCTAAAATTTCTTTGTATACATGTAATGGTCAGAATGGCATCTAATATAACCTTGCTCCATTTTGAAACTATCAAATTTCTTATACCATTGACGTGGATCTTGTTTTAAGCCATACAAGTTCTTCTTCAATTTGCACACCATCTCCTCTTTACCTTTGGCATCATAGCCCTCTGCTTGCTGCATATATAGTTCCTACTCCAAATCACCATGGAGAAATGCAGTCTTTACATCAAGTTGTTCTAAGTGCAATTCTTCTACTGCAATTATTCCTAGAACAGTTCTAATAGAAGTAATTTTTACTATAGGAGAAAAAATATCATCAAAATCTATACCTTTTTTCTGTACAAGCCCCTTGACCACCAATCAGGCCTTGTATCTTTTCTTGCCTCCTTATTCCTCTTTGAATTTGAACACCCACTTATTTTGTAATGCTCTTTTTCCTTCGGGTAGCTTCACCAAATACCATGTCTAGTTCTCCATGAGAGCTTGATGCTTCTCATCCAAGGCTTGCTCCCACTTCTTCCTAGCATCTACCTGCATTGCTTCATCAAATCTCTCTTGCTCTCCACTGTCAGTGAGTAATAAATAATAAAGAGAAGGATAAAAAATGGTCAGGTTCTCTTCTTACCCTAGAAGACCTCCTCAATATAGGATTGAGGAGGTTCATGAACTAATTCATATGTCACTTTCCCATCCAGAATATCCTCTACCCCTACATATTTTTTCTTGGATTCTTCCCTATTTTCCTGCAACTGTTGCTTATACATGACTTTCTCATTAAAGACCACATCCCTAGATCAAATGATCTTCTTGTTCTTAATACTCCAACATTTATATCTAAAGTCATCACCACCATAACCAATGAAAGTACATTTTTTCTAATTTAGCCTCTAGTTCGGTCCTATCATCCTTGTCTATATGGAAAAATAGCTCACATCCAAAGACTCTAAGAAATGAATAATCAAATTTCTTACCATACCAAGCCTCCTCAGGTATGCCTCCATTCAATACACTTGAGGGTCCGTTGTTTATCAAGTACATAGTTGTGCTCACCGCTTCTGCCCAAAAAGAAAGAGGAAGTCCTGCATGTAACCTCATGCTCCTAGCACATTCCATTATTGTTATGTTCATCCTTTCTAACACCCCATTTTGTTACGGAGTTTCTAGAACTGTCTTTTACCTACAGATTCCATTCTTAGAATAGTAATCATCAAGTTCATTGCTATAATACTCCCCTCCATTATCTAACCTGAGACATTTTAGCTTAAGACATGTTTCATTCTCTACCAAGGTTTTCCATTTAACAAAAGTGTCAAATACATCATATTTGTTTCTAATACAATAAACCCAAACTTTCCTTGTTGCATCATCAATAAAAGTAACATAATAACTTAAACCCCCAAGAGATGATACTTGAGCTGACCTCCACACATTAGAATGCACCAGCTCTAACTTACTCTCTTTCTTTGTAGGTCCAACCTTGAGAAACCTTACTCACTTTTGTTTCCAATATATGCAATCCTCACAGAACTCTAAACCTATTTTTGTATATCTAGGAAAATCCTTATTTATGATCTCCATGCCCTTATGGCTCATATGACCAAACCTATAGTGACATAATGTTGTATCTACTTCTGAGGCCACAAGATTACAAATATTAGTGCTATAAGTGGTTAACTATAAGGTTCCAACATTCTTATCTCTTGCCACCACAAGATCACCCTTGGTGACCTTCCAAGATTCTGTTGTAAATATCACAGTGCAACCATCACTTCCTAGCTGCCCTGTCGATATCCAATTGCGTCTTAATGTAGGCACATGTATGACATCCTTCAATAGCCAAGTAGTATTCCCATTCTGCTTCTTAACCTGAACATAACCTTTTCCAACTATGTTGCAAGGCTCATCATCACCAAGAAAAACATGCCGAAAATCTCCTTGAACATAATTAACAAAATAAATCCTATGTGGAGTAACATGGAAAGAAGCCCTTGAATCTAAAACCCAAGATTCGGTAATATTGTGCAAATAAATAATCAAAGCATCCTGAAATACATTACCCATTGCCACATTTTCCTCTTTGTTTTCTTCCTGTTGTTTCTTCTTGTCTCAAAATTCCCAGCATTCCTTCTTTGCATGCCCAGACTTTACACAGTGCCAGCATACTATCTTGCTTTTGGATTTTGACCTTGCCTAATCCTTTGATCCATGGCTTCCTCTATTCTTATGTCTCCCTCTAGTTCCACTGTCAAAGCATTCCTTGAAGTAGAAAATTCCCCAAATATTTTTCTTCACATTTCCTCACTTAGAATCACCCCTACAACATCCTCAAACTTCAACTTTGAATTAGCTAGAACCAAGTTATTTACCGCCATTACGAGGCTATTCCAACTCTCAGGTAAAGAGCATAGAACTAATAAATCCCTAATTTATTCATCAAATTATATTGTAACCAAAGCTAGCATATTTACAACCGTATTAAAATCATTTAAATGATCTGCTACTAACCATTCTCAGACATCTTCATATTAAACAAATTTTTCATTAAAAAAATCTTATTAGAGGTAGAGGGTTTTTCATACAACTTCTCTAATGCATCCATCAGTTCTTTTGTAGTCTTTTCCTTTGAAACATTAAATAATACCGAAGATGCAAGACACAACCGGATTATCCCAAGTGCCTTCCTATCTAGTAAATACCATTCCACATCTGTTATGCTCGAAGGTTTGTTCATCTTCTTAGACAGCGGAATATAAAGATCCTTCTGATAAAGGTAATCTTCCATCTGCATCTTCCAAAGACTGAAATTCTGCCGATTGAATTTATCAACCCTTAATCTTCCATCATTTTCCATAGCTCCCACTCAAAATAAAACTTTCCCTGGGATTCAACACTTTAGCAAACCAAACCAAGCTCTGATACCAATTGTTAGGAAATAAGGGATAAAATATGCAGAATAATCCCTCAAAGAATTGCAACTCTAGAAACTAATATGCAGAAAATATTACAGATCTCAAATAAAAGTGCAAAATAAAATAACACAACATAAAGAGACAATATTTAACATGGTTCACCCAATTTGGGCTATGTTCACCAAGAATCACTTGCTCATATTTTATTACAAGCCACTGCTCTCTCAATACAATACCCAGATCTGTTTAGAGCTATGCTCAACAAACTCTACAAAATTCACACCCGAATTCAAAAAATATCTGCAATGTTACATTATACCTACCATATGCATAAAACCATATAAGTAGACAACTACTTAAGCAGTTTTACAAAACCATGGGTATTAACACCATGGACCAAAACCGTCCCATAAACCTATGAGTCAAAAATCCTGCCCATATGAGAAAAGCACGTTTCTCGGAATATCGAGCACATTTTAAGGCCAAAATTAATTGGGGGCTGTGCCCCCAAACCCTGGTGAGACAATTGTGGAAAGTGTATAGTCCTCTTAGTGTACAATCTTCAACACTTTCACACATGAAAATAGGCTCCACAACCTAACATTGAGAGCGTGATGGGTTAGAACGATTTTTAGATGAGGTTGCTTAGTTGGAGTTGGTAACCTGGCAAAAGACTTTAGGGAGGAGGAAAATGTTTAGAGTATGTTTCATAGGTGGAATCGATTGAACAAGTGGCTCTTGACTTACTGTAGAAGGAACATTAGTAATGATGGCATTTTTCTTGTTAGACATAGATGAATCAGATTTAGGAACCCAGTGATGTAGTAGCATTTTTTGTAGAAAATGAAATGAGACCATAATTCTTAAGGTGGTCAATTTGTCACTTTAAATCATGGCAATCATTTCCATTATGTCCATTAATTCGATGATAATTATAATATGAGTGACCTTGGTATTTTGCAAGTTGATAAGGAGGATAGCAATGAGTAGATGGCAATTTGATCAGTTGATGATTTACGAACTAAGGAAGAATACAATGTGGCTTAGCATTTGAATCAAACTTGAGATTCGTGGGGAGCGGTAAGATTTAGGGTTAACTGACATGAGTACATGTAGAAGACATATGACTAGGATGAGATGTAGGAGAAGAACTAACATGGGCTTAAGAAGTATCCTTGATGTGTTGAATTTCATATTTAAGAGATGTGATCATTGTTTCCATATCTTGAATTTTTTCTTAAAATAGAGAATGCAAAAATTGAATTGACTCTAAGATGGGTTGATTGGATGGAGGATTAGGAGCAATAGAGTCATCAAATAGATGATAAAAATGGCACTTACTTGAGCGGGTGGCATATTCCGAGGGAGATATATAGTGTTTAGGGTTTTTGAAGAACATATTTACAATGTGGGTACATTTGAAACAAGTCATGTAATGAGATTAGAGGATTTTTTAGGATCCCTGAGAGAAGAAAAAGAAGAATCTACATGTATTTGAATGTAGGTTCACCAAATGATTTAACAAAAATAGATTTATTATTAAACTCTAATTACAGTGTAATATATAATAATAAAATGCTAAAATACAGATTTTACGTAAGTAATAAGCTAATAAAATATGAAACCCTAAGTGCAAGAGAGAGAGGAATGGACTTACCTTATTTGTACTTGATTGGGGATGGATGTAGACTAAGAAAACTATTGTAAATGTTCCAGATAAATTACATACTGCAGGAATATGGCCAAACACAGATGCCCATGGTTGGACATGGCCACCTGGGCACTAGAGACCTCTATTGGGCGCATGTAACTGTGAAAATGGTATGAATCTGATTTTTAATGTGTCATAATATCATCATTGTTCCTTCTTTTTCATCACCTATGTGTCTTAATATGATCGTTGAGGTACATGTAACCTACAAAACAAATATTCACCTGCAAAACCAACAATACCACATCAAATCAAAAAATAAAGATGCAATATGGGGAGTCAGACCGATCCCGGTGGTCACCTGATAGAATGAGCTTAAACTAGGTGTCGTACTACACCTCAAAATCAATGTAGTTCTTATGAGTGTGTGTAAGAATCGTGCCCTAGGATGTCTTTTTGCAAGTGCACTTGATAGCGGTTTGTAGCTAGTTGTAATGATATAGATAGATGTGTGGATGGAATAAAGAAACTTCCCCTTCCTATTCAGTGTATGCAGAAAATTCAATCCCTTGTCCCTTGAATGGATGCTAGATGGATGTTTTGAAGTGTTTTAGGTGTCTTTTGGATGCATGCTTAGGTGATAGTAATAATGCTCTAAGCTTGATCCCTTATTTTCAACACATAGCTATGTATTTATATGATTCCCTTGTTTGAATTTCGTAATTGAAAACTATAAGGTCGGCCCATAAGAAAATAAAATTTTCAAAATATGAAAGAGTCCTAAAAAGAGTGAATAAGATAGAGAGAGGTCAGGGGCACCCAAAGGGGACGAGGGCGCCTAGGCATTAGCGTCTTGGCTAGGCACTAGTTTCTGAAGCCATAAAATATAAATGAACAAAATATTGATTGGGTTGTGGGGTATGAAAGACCAAATAGAAAGTAAGAAAAAATGACAAGAGGCCAAAGATAGTTGCCAATTACTAGTTTTCTTACTTAGGAATCATATGAATACTAGTATGTTTTTAAGACCTAGAAATGTACCCAAGTGCGTGATTTTGTGTTTACATATACCAATCACGTCTATATTAAATGTCATATCACATATTTTTCCTTAACCATCAAATATTACTACGCAACATACAAATCTCATACATCACATACTGATCTCATACATCACATATTGGTTGTTGTGTTGCTGTATATTTTTCTTCTCCTAGGCCCTCTTTGGTACATAGTACTACCATAGTTTCATTGACAATTAAGTGACATTATTTGGCACATATGAGGCATGGGCCTCCATCATTTGTGGTAGTTGATTTACCTCCTCAGGAGGTTCTTATTGGATATATTTTTTACTATACATTTTCTTCTACATAGTTATGCACTAGGAAATACAAAAATACCAATATGATTACAAAAAGTAAAAACATTCAAATATTTTCAAAAATGTAAAAATCAGGACATGTTTCCCTTGTTCATAGGGTGAATTGAGCATGATGTAGGACATAAAAATTGATACTTGATTATAGGATCTATTGCGGTTCCTTGCATACTTCTTCTGGGGGCATCCCTCCACATAAACTAGGTGTTATTATTTCATTATAGTGCATTTTCACTTCCTCATTATGTTTAATTACATACATAGTGTATTTTTTATCTTTTGAATTAACAAGACTAACACGTCTCTTGTGTGATGTTGATTTTTTTGCTTCATATGCTCCTATATATCACTTGCTATGTCATTTCATCACATAATGATAATCTTATTTTCTATACATGTTTGTTAGTTATGTGTGTAGTTATTTGTTACTCTATTTGTGGCCCAAGGACCTTATTTGTATTGTGATACCATGGTTGTCCCATGTTTGTGGAATCATGCCTTTATTGTGTGACATTGCATGTAATAATTGTAGGCATGAGGGAACTGATTATCTTGTGTCACCGTGGGTGTCCCATGTTTATAGGCACTATACCTTTTTGTGTGACACTATTTGTATTATTATCTTTGCACTTATATATGCACTATTGTTATTGATTATTAATAGTTTTCTTATTAACATTATTTTTTCTATTATTCATGTTGTTATTGTTTCTCTTGTTGTGTGTCATGGTCTCCACCATGTGCATCCTCTTTGTAAAATTTATTATTAGTGGCCACCACATTAGCCCTTCCTATGTTTTCTATGTAGATTATCAGACTTATCAAACATGGATACACATTTATTCTTTTGATCTGCATCCTCAAACTCTTTATCACATCTGCCTCAAAAGAAGAGGCATTCATTCAGGGATATTCCACACCTATGATAGGCACAAATGGAATTTTGGGCTCAGACACAAGAAGGAACAAGTAAAAATTACTAAAAAACAACATCAAACACATAAATTCAACAAAGAAAGCATAAGATCAATTATGTATAGTTAGGTCAGGACCATACAAACATTCCTAACCCATTTATATGGTTTTCCCTTGGGGGTAGCTACAACAACTTTCTCAATAATTTTATATTTTTAACTACAAACACGAGTTTTTAGTGTAATTTCAAAATCGTGACTCATTTCATATCAGTTTCAGGGGGAATTAAATTTTTCATTCCTTCTTCTCTACAACACTTAGTTTCAATTTCAAGGATATTGGGGGCATGGGTCTCCATTTGTTGGCTACATTATAGAATTTTCAGCTTTATTAAATTTATACTCAGTTGTGTGGCACATGGGGAGAGTATGGGGCTAATTCATTTTATTTTATACTCTTTCCCAATTTACAAAATCAGGCTTAGATTCATATACAATGTTGTGGTCCATGGAGTCACAGAAGATATCAAACTGGTTATGTTCTTCATAGGTAGTCTTTTCTCTCCTCTTACACCTAAATGGGAATATATTAGAGTTGTTGAATGACTTGATACATGGTATTCTTCCTTCATGGGGTGTTTTGGATCCTCAATATTCTTCTCTATCTTTGACATCATGTGTTGGGTTCCATACACCCAATACTCTAGCATCTCCTCAACATGATGGGGATTGATCACCCCCAATTCTTCAGAAAATTTTGAAAATCCAAATCTCTAAGTATAAAAAAGAATGGGAAATTATTCCCTCTACAAAATAAACAGATACACTCCTTCCATGTTTTGCATCTCTTTATTTCACAATTTACAATTTCGTATTTTATTTACATTACATTTTTTATTTGAGTTAAATTTCAATTCTTTATAATGGAAATTGACTACATTCCATGTTGTAGGTTTCTCTATGGAGTGTGTCAACACCAACACAGTGAGATCTTGCAAAAAAAACATTGAGCGAAGACAAATTTTGTCTACACACTTAGGTATCTTTTCCTTTAAGTATGTAATTTCATTTCCTTTAAGTATGTAATTTCATTTCATACTCAAAGGGTGGTAAATATAAACACTCAAATTTAGTAATTCTACTCATCGACAATTCTATTTTTTACATTGTTCTCTTACTTAAACAAGTACAATTTACCCATTCTCATCTAGTATATATTTAGGTATCTCATCTAGATTTCTTGATCTTACACACTCATCTGTCGATAGTTTCTAAGAATTAAATGCATGAAATCCATTAATAAAATTTATCGGTCAACTCCCAAACTTCGCACTTCAAATTGTCTCCCTAGGGTTAAAAATGTATAACATGGGTAGGAACCTTTATACATTCCTGACCCTAGTGTATAATTTTCCCTTACTCACTTTGATCCTAAACTTTCAGTTGCACATTATTCTTTGATTCATTTCATCATTGTTATTAGACCTTTGTAACTTAAATCACGTTTCAGAAACATATAAATGCAATTAAAACTCACCTCATTTAGAACCTGGCACTCTTATGGAATCATATTGCAAAAGTTGGCACTAAAGGCACCTAAAGCTCCCTACACTCTACAAATGCCTTTGTAAATTCATTAGGGAAGCACCATCTATAATTTTGAATCTTCCCAATAGGTATAGGATACTACTTCCCTAGCTTGCAAGAACTCAAATTCACTCACTCAAGTAGATTTACAAGACATAAACACAAGTTAAGCTTTGTCAAAGGAAGGATGTCAAATCTAATTGCACTACAACTAGATATCATATGCTAGGTGTTGAACGATGTGCAACTTTAGGCCTCTTCATAGTAGTTCTAATGTCGGTGGTGTACGAGTGTGCCCATAACCCAACTAATGTTTGTTTTTTAGGACTTCTCATCCATGGTTAGGGTTTTATATTTTGATCAGAGCATTTAGAGGCCCATGTAGTGTGAGTAATAGAGAGTGACAAAGATATTTATACAAGTAACAAACCTAGAAAGTTACGGATCATAGTTATGAGAAGGGTTAAGACCGTACAAAGTTATTATCCCTATTGTATGGTCCTACACATGAGGATCTTCATGTCATAGTTTAAGTTTCAATGCACTCTTAGGAATAGATCTCCCTGATCAGTCCATAATCATCTGTAATCAGCAAGTACACTCAATCCCTTGTGTTTGTGAATGTTTATTGTATCGTGAACATTTATTTCAAGTATGGATGTATTATTATGATATAGAATGGTTAATGTTGGAAGTTAATTGATCAAAATAAAATCTTATAGTTTTTATTTCATTCTTTTTTGGTTATAGGTATAAATTTTAATCAAATCTAAATAGGGTGAAAACAACAAAAATGTAGTATGGTATAGACCCTTACAAGACATTTTTTTTCCTATGGAAATATTCCAAAATTATCATATTTTTTATAGGATTTTTACAAACTTATAGTATAGATTAAAACATAAGTGACATGGTTCAGAGAAGAATACAGGGGGCATGAGTACTTCATTCATTATCCATTGCATTACTCAAATACATTTACATATACAAGGTTTGGGGACATGGGCCTTCTTCTCTTTTTTATTACTCTTTTCATAGTCAAAGTCAATTATACACTACATGATGGGGGCATGGGGCATCCATGCCTTTTATGCCTTTTGTTATATTTACAAAATTGGTCCCAGGACCATTTGTAAGGGTGTGGTCTATGGGACTAGAATATATTGAGGTGAGTAAATATTTGTATGTTATTCTACCTTCCTCTATCTATTTGTGTGGGAAGATATCAAGGTAGCTAGATAATATGTACATTGTTCTTCCCTCTTAACAAGGTTCTTTGGTACCTCCATTCTTTGGTGTTGGATCTTGTGTACTCAATTTCATCTCCTACTTCAAATTCTTCTTGAGAAAAACTTGTGGATTAATCACCCCCAATCCTTCAAAAACTCAAAAATAAGTTAACATCTCTAAATTTTAACAAGAACAATATATTCTCCCTTCTTGAATGAATAAGTGTGTTCCTTACATGTTTTACATCTCTTTATTTTACTTTGTAAAAGTTCAATATGTCAAAGTTGAAAGCATTATTTACACGAGTTACAATTCAATATCATTCATATATATTGACTTCACTTTGTTTTGTAGGTTTCAACATGGAACGTGCTAACATCACTGCAAAGGACAACAATATATTTTTGCTTTAAGTATACAATTTTCAATTCCACTCTTGTAAGGAGATATAGAAACTCAAAATTAGTAACTTATCATTTGATAATGACAATTTTACCTTTTTCCCATGCTAAGAAAATTTTTTGCATTCCAAGCTCAAATGACATGTATTTATATATCTCTCATTAATTTCTCATCTTTGCACACTGCTCTATCATTCATCCATGAAATATTAATTATCCAAAGTAGTATCCATCTACAAGCATCACTCCCAGACTTTGGCTCTTACCTCATTAATTTCCTATCTAGGACTGTATAACACAAATATGGTTGTACTATGGCCCTAGATAACTTGTATGTGTAAGCAAGGAAAAATTACAGTAATGAAAGACAAAGAAACAATTTTTCAAACCTTCCTATAACCTTTCAGGGAAAACCTTAGTAAGAGAGATTTTGAATTTGTATAACCTTTCAAAATGATTGATTTGTGAGTGCTCTTGAATGGCCTCCAAATGTTGGTACAATTTCTACAAACACATTGATTTTGGATTAGATTATTACTTCTGAAATAGCCGAATTTGGAATGCAATTTGACAGAGTAAGTGTGTTATGAATCCAAAAGGATTTGATAGAGAGTAAGCCTGAATTTTATAGAGGTGGAAGTAGTTAGAATTTGGTTAAAATGGGTTGAATGCACATGCTAAAAATAGCATTGGAGGAGGTTACAATAGTTTCGGGGCATTTAGGGGCAATAAATAAATTAATTGTAGAAGTTGCATCTGGAAAGGTGGTTGTACGTATAATTCCATTGCCCTCACCTTTCTAGGATTTTAGAAGTGTAGTTAACAAGGATGAATATGTGGAGTCCAAGTGGTTGTTGACTAAGTGGCAGTTGACTAGGATGTGCACACTTAATTAATCAACCATTTAATTAATAAATGATAATTAAGTTAGTACAAAGGGTACTAAGGATTAATTTAATTAATCCGAAGGGTGCAATGTGTATGAATAAATAAATTAATCACAAAAATTTGGATAACAGGGTACTTTATGATAGCATTGGGAACATGTGAGTAATTTAGGGGTGTCTACATTTTTCCCCTCTTTAAAGTGCTATTGTGAAGTAATATTGCTTTAAAGATAGTATACGCATGTAAATCAACGAGTAGAAAGCTGTGAAGCATTTGGATGGCCCTGCAAGAAATGAAGCATTAGGATACCCAAGTAATTAAAATGGTAGAGGTATGCCCCCTCAAGTGGGTGTGTGATGCTACAAAGTGGTGGATGACCACTTGATAGGAAGGAAAACAAGGGATTGCAAGATGGAAAATGACTGTGCTCATAGCATGAGTGTCATTTGGAAAGTAATTTTAGAGTAACCTTATTTTTTATGTTACACAATAGATTTGTCACCATGATTATAAAAGAATCAAGATGGTTAACCTAGATGTGCGTAAACAAACACACACAATAAATAAAAGATAATATTGGAAAACAAAACCAATATATAGAGTAGGTGTAGGCATGAGGGTTATAAAATAACCAAGATGTAATCACACTACTTGTAAGTGGTCCAAAAAGTAAACATCAACAATGAAACAAATATTCAAAAAAGAAGACAATCAGTTATGCCCCTAATACATGCCACAATCATGAGTAAGTAGATGCAAATGTTCCAAAGTGGGAATAGGATTAGACTGGAAGAGCATAGTTAAAGCAACTCCTTATGACAATCTTGTTGGATCCGTTGTGCAAATGATCGAAAAGAAATTTCCCTAGGCAAAGTTATATCGTGAAGGAAAAACAATTTTGTGACTTTCCCCAAGCAAAGTTAGAATATCATGCAACGAGAAGAAAGTGATAGTTGTAACATTGGAATGATCACTAGGGTAATAGATAAAGTTATGATGTTTATCAAGGTTGTATTGAAATGTTGAAAGATTCACTACAAGGGTTTTCCAATTGTAGGATTTCTATGATAAGTGAATGGTTGTTTGAAATTTTTGTTTTTATTTTTTATTTTATTTTATTTTTAAATATTTCATTTTTTGGACTTTGAAATATTTGATTTTTTTAGATTTTGAAATATTTGAAAAGTTTGAAATACAAATGCAAACAAACATGAATACACAACAAAAAGGAAAACATTCCATGGCTTAAATAAACCAAGAGGAAAACACAACACATGCAAGCGACAAGAAAACATAAAACAAGCATTACAAACAAACCCAATATGAACGGGAAGGAACCACACCAAAGTTATATGTGAACTAAGATGCACGTAAATTTCCTGTAATTGGTCTACAACAAAGGTAAACAAAGTACAACAAAATAAAAAACTAAAAGAAACAAAAGCATCATCACAATGTTGACAAATTACAACAATACAACACAACATGCAAAAATGATGTCTAATGACACTCAAAATGTGTTCCACATTGAAGAAATAGATAGATTTGAATGCCCCCAAGTGATAGATTAGAATACGAGAGGATTCATTCATGCTGAAGAGAGAAGTGATACTTAGATACTCCAAAATATACTCTTGTCAGATCCTATTGAATTTTGATCTATATTGGATTAAAATGTAAAATCCAAGTGTGCCCAAAGAAAAGTTATATTTTGAAAGGGTAGATGATTGCCTCGAGAATAGATATACATTACGAGAAATACAAATGAGCATGATATGGAACAATCATGAGGAGCACCGTTAAAAGGCACAATTTTTGAGTTGTGTTATCCAGTTGCTAAAAGTTGGTCAAACATTATCTGAATGTTTTGATTGTGACAGTTTTATACTATTTTTTGAGTTTTGAACAATTTTCTATTGTTTTTGTATTTTTTGAGACATTTTTGAATGTTTTTGATATTTTACAACTCGGTAAAAAGGGTGCACTTCTTGAAAGCAAGTGTAAATAATTAGAAGCATTCCATTCCATTGGCAGAAATGTAGATGATAAATGATAAGGTGTTTCACTCTAATCGTGGCTCCACACAACTAGGAAGATGTAAGGGCTCATCACCGATAGCCAAGAAGGACATGAAAATGAAATGAATAGAGATATGAAAGGTGAAGATAAAGGATGTGACGACACAAGGTGTAACAATGATACATATGAGAAAAATGTAACTCATCTCTAGTCAAGATTATCTGACCAATTCCAAGATGATTCCAATTTATAGTTTTTACTTGACTTAGATCATTGATGGCCTATTGATCAGGGAAAGTTGGGTGAAGGAATTGTTTTCTCTCTTCATCATGAGTAGCTAAAGTACTTATGGGGACTTTTTTGATTAAGCACTTTGATTAAGATTTCATAAAGGTTTTATTGGTTGATTGATTTTTCTGAAGGACCCCCTACATATTGCCTCATGCCATCAGTAAAAGGTAAGGGCTCAACACTAAAGAAAAAACATAGACGAGTAAGGGCTTTCTCCATTCCCAGTCTCATACTTCTAGTAAGAAGTATGGGCTTATCACTAAAGACTATGAAGGACAAAAGGTGTAATAATTTAATTTTAAAAAATTATATTTTTAGATTGATTTAATTTTCCTTGTATGTTGATAATGTGCTTGTTGGGAAGGAACATTATGCCCCCAAGTCTTGGCCTCATGTGACTAGTAGGATGTAAGGGTTCAACACCGTATATTTAGATGGGACGTCAAAAAGGAAAGGGTAAAGAATTTCATTGCTTTCAATTAAAGAGAGAGCTTATTTAAAAGGAGGAGTTTCCATCAGTAAGCTTCGAGATGAAACCGTAGGTGAAAAGAGTTGAAATGGTAGGAACCATGAAAAAAAAAGAAAAACATAATGCCCAATAGAAACAAGGTTAACCTATGTCATAATAGGTGAAGAAGGTGAATATATGATAATGGTATGATTAAGATATCCACCAATATATGGAATTATTAGCATTATTTGTACATACTTCATCATTTCCGACTTGTAAATAGTGTTTTAATGCGGAGTTTTGTTTTCATTTTATGCTTTTTAAGTTTTATGGATGTTGGTGGATGAATATTTGCAATGGACTCTTCACAAAAGAGGTCCATGTTTATTGAAGTTGAAGGATTCTGAAATACGAGACTTGTGTAGATGAAATCCAAGTCAAGTGGGGGAATCAAAAGATTTGATAAGTCCTAAAATATGAGACTTGGCTGGACAAGGTCCAAGTCAAAGGTGGAAATCCAAAGATTTGATAAATCTTGTAATACAAGACTTGGGAAAATAGGATCCAAGTCTTGAATCAAATGATTCGACAGGTCCTAAATTACTAGACTTGGGAAGACATGTTCCAAGTCAAAGGATGTGTGACTAGATAAGTCTTTGATGAGATCGACAAACAAATGCAATGTTAGAGAAGGTTATTGACGTGGGAAATATGTCGAGATTCATATCCACCTGTGAGTGAAAGAGTGTGAGGAGAGAAGGATGGATATCCGTATGCATATCCAAGGCTCCTTATAGGCCATAGAGAGGAGATAACCAAAATTACTCCTTCTAGGCTACGAATTAGTTGATTTGACAAAAGATTTGTAATTAAAGCTTGAAAAGGTTGTATAGGGATATTCCTGGGTATAATTACCTTACATAATATATTCATGTCTATATATTGCAAAGTGGGAATTTTAATTAATGATATGCCTACAAGAGTGGTCGTTTGAGATATAATGGACACAAAAGGTTATGTTGTCGCAAGTGTCCAAGCTTGTTGTGATTGTACTTCGAAAACAAGACCAAAGATGTTAGGCGTAAGATCCGAAATGGGAAGAATGTAATCAAGCTCAATTGAACTTGATGATGGACCCTATTATGTTATGTCAAGGATTGAAAGAGAGCCTTGGATAAAATTCAAGATCTCGTTTGGTGTTAAAAGATTGTCTGAAATAGGTTTAATGTCTGTTTAGACTAAAGGAAGAAAATCTGTAGAAGAAATAGATTGGTTAGAGGGGAGATATACTTGACTTTCATAATGACCTCATGAAATATCAGTATGTATATGAATGGGAAAAACATTCAACTCTTCATTTAAAGTGGAAATTGACATGTCATCGGTTATGAGAGATTCATTTTCAAGCTCTATGGAAATGGTTTTGTCATCAATTAAGTGTTGAACAAGATGAATAAGAGGTGTATAATTATCAATAAAATGGTTTTGCATGCGATGGCATTCACAATGTTCAGATGTATTATACGATGTAGGATTGGGTTCCCCATCAGAAAAGGGTTTCATAGGTGGATATTCAATCATGTTAGCCTTTATTAATTTTTGAAAGGCACTAGATAGACTTTCTTTGAGAGGTTTAAATTGGTGTTCAATGATGTGTGGAGTAGTGTTGTCAATATAGGATATGATCGATTTATAATCAACGTTGTTCAAAGATGCACCATGTTCATGAGATCTACCCTTTGCATCATCGTTAGGTGGTGGTCTCCAGCCACTATGTCTCCATTATCAATAAGGTATTGGATGTAATTGCAAAGTTGTTTTCATTTTCCCATTTGATGATCATCTATGCAATGAAAATTGTAATATGTGTTAGGTTTATACCAACCTAACTTAGGTTCACCTTCAGGGAAGGGTTGCATGATAGGATAAGTGAGCATATTAGCACTTACTAGTTGTTTTAAGAGGTTTGAAAGAGATTGCCCTAAAGACATATATTGTCTTCGATTGTAATCATGAGAAGGAGGAAAAGTCTCTCTTTTTGAGATGGTGATAGATGGTTTAGATGTAATATGTTTTAATGGATTGTTCTATAAGTTTTGCATGTTGTGATTATATGTGACACTATCGTTGACAACAACAAAGTTTCAATTGATGTACCTATATTTATCTTGAGAAGTGTTAGGGTTAGGGTTATTGTTATTGTTATTGTTATGATGATTATGATTGTGCCCATTGTCTTTATAATGAGGCTTAATTAAACCTTTAGAAATGAGGGGATTTTCAATTTGAGTTCCCTTTTTGATAACTTCCTCAAATTTGTTGAGGCAATGCATCTGCATGTGAAAATACAACTTGTCTTTAAGGTTAGGGATAAATATGCTAACCATCTATTTTTCAGGGAGTGAACATGGGAATCAATTTGTGATTCTTTTCCATCATTGTAAGAAATTTGCAAAGATCTGATTTTTTCATTGTTTGGCATTGCACAAATCCATCATGATT
The DNA here is from genome assembly GCA_019776745.2 of Taxus chinensis. NCBI lineage: Eukaryota > Viridiplantae > Streptophyta > Pinopsida > Cupressales > Taxaceae > Taxus > Taxus chinensis. Next base: position 668,700,004 of record CM034146.1, read on the forward strand.
ATTTCAGATTCAAGGTTGAACGAGAAGTGTTTGATGAAATTCTCAGAGAGGTCTACGAAGGTAGAGATAGATCCCTTTATAAGGTGTAAGAACTAGTCCAAATCTTGTCCACCTAGACTCTTAGGGAAGATGTGCAAGAGAAAGATGTCATTATAAGCCACCTCTTGGCATGACATGAAAAATTCCTTGACATGCTTTCTAGGATCAGTTTTGCCCTTGTATTTTTCAAATTTAGGCATCTCAAAAGAGCATGGGAAAGGCATGCGTAAGATGTCCATGTCGAAAGGGTATGGACATGATTCATCAAAATTAAATTGTTTGCATTGTTTTTGCATACCCGAAATAGTGTCCTTCATCATTTTCCACTCTTGAGAAAATGGTGAATTATTTTTTGGTATGAATGGTGATTTATCATTCGTATGATTTTTGTTCTTATTATTAGTCTTAGAATGAGTTTTAAAGGTTTCGTCACTTTTCTTGGTGTGTTTGATACCTTTGGTATCATTATTAGTGATCGTCGAGGATAGATTATCCAATTGTTTCACCATTGCATTAATTTGATCAAGCAAGGCTTGGTTGGCATTAGAGGACAAAGCATTAGATTTTCCTTTATCATTGGCTTTTGTCTTACTTTTTCCTTCATCGTTATGTTTTTTTGATGTGAATGGTGGACCCTTAGGGTATTTAGGTCGCCCCTTTAAGGATTTCAATTCATCTGCATCGAATTTTGATGGAAATCTTTCTCCCACTGCAGGGAGGCAAAGAAGGAATTGGTTCTTGTTTTGGCATCAATAGAAAGGTTTTAAAGTTGATATGTGTCCTCTTCATCCGAGTTGATATGGAAAGGATTTATTTATTCCCATCAAAAAGGAATATAGTCATAATTTTGTGTTCCCACCATTTTTGAAAGAGGGGAGGATTAAGAAGAGGTGCTATAGAAAAATCAACCCTTAGCAAAGTGAATGCTAAGATGAAAGAGGGAATAACATGAAAAATCTTAACCCTCGGTGAAATGAGTGCTAAGAGGGAAGAGAAAAAAATGGTTAGTGTGTTCAAATGGAAAAAAATTAAGTACGACAAGAGGAGACTTAATATACAATGGACAATTCTCAACTCTTGACAAAAATGTGTTAGCGGAAGAAACTGAGGAAAAATGATGATGTTGCTCATCTTTTAACAAGGTGTATGTTAAACAAGGAGACTTAAGAAGATGATGAAAGAGGTTTACTCCTAACATAAGTATGTTAAAAGAGGAAATACAACAAAGAAAGGGGATCAGGAAAAGAATGACAAAGTGAATTTCGTCACAAGAAGTGAAGTAATGATGATGAGAAGGTTTGAATCTCACAAAAATGGAGATAAGATACAAAGGGGAAATTATTTATTAGTGATTTAAAATTAAAGAAAAGTGGATGATTGAAAGATAGAAGTGAATAAATGATGATGATTTCTATGATGCAACAAAATGATTTACAAAGTCCGACAACGTAAGATCGACGGAAGAAAAATAGAAGAATGTCATCAATTCAACAAATTGAATGTGCAAAGTGATGACATAAGACTGATGAAAGCGAGATTAAAAAATGTCATCAATAAAAAAAAAGAATGTGTAATATGACGACGTAAGAGTGTGGAATGTTTAGATTTCAACAAGATAACGTTAAACTTAAGACTTACAACAAATAAATACGAAGGTGATTAAGAGGGTGCTTGACAATGATAAAGTGAGTGTCACAAAGCCAAGATGTAGTGAAGAAGAATGAAAGTGCTCAAGTGTGGATATGGATGTCTATAACTCGAGACTTAGACATGTTTAAAAAGAAACAATGTGGATGAGAGAGAAAACATGAATAACAAAAGTGAAACACAAGTGTGTAACACAGGAGAAAATAGAAAAATGATGTTTGTGAAATTTTTGGCCTCTACCTTAGATTGGTTTAGACAAGGCGTGGCTTCCTAGATGGTTCACTCAACTAGGTGTCACCAGTATACCTAAGTGAGCATGATGTTATTGCTAGTTGAGGGCTTTACTTTACCCCCTTTGAAACCCTGAGCAAAGATCTTGCTCGGAATTAATCGCACTGAGTTTGCCACTAATGGATATCCGTGACTCTAACTCATAAGGCTTTACTAGTTAGTTGGGATGAAAGGTGCCCATTTCTTCAGAAAGATCCCTCAATGTGCTTAATACTTTTGGGTTCATATGGTAATCCTCAAAATATTTTTATGGCTTATGCCAAGGCACTTCCCACAGTTATGTAGATGGGTTTTAACCCTTATCCAAACCTACAAATATAGTGTGTAGAAAATTTTAATTTCATCTTATTTATCATCAATTTCCTACACACAAGAATTAATAGTTTGAAATGCACGAGCGAGGCAACCTATGGTTAGTAGTTTTCAATGTTTTAGTAACCTTCGTGAGAGCGGGTCCTACAAACAATGATCAAAAAAATTTCCTGGGGTAGGTAGAGGCCAAGACAATAGAAGAAAGTTCATGTTTCTGATTTCCCAGATTGCTTAGAAAGCGCAAGCAAAGAGCATACGTGCGAACAAGCTTTAATTAAGAAAAAATGTTAATTCCCAAAAACAAAATGAGAAACAATTACATTTTTTATTCCTAAGGTCACTTAGAAAGCGTGAGGGAAGAGCATACGCGTGATCACACAATGACTTAATCTCACAAAAATAATAATAATAATAGAAAGCATGCAAAACACATGAGAAAGTGTTAGTCTAGTGTGAAAAATGACTAAATGTGTACAAGAATGGTTGAAAAACTGATAAAAAAATAGACTGAAACGTCCAATAACGTTATTTTAGCAAGTTTGATGATTATTCATGATTAATAAAGGGATGAAAAATAACAATGTTTGAGTCAATGAGACCCCCAAAAACACCTGTCAGACCTACAAAAAATGAGATTCGTGATTATTCTACTTGGCAAAAAGGATGAAAAATAAAAGACGAAAGCACCTAATTGTGTACTGAAAATTCTAAAATTAACGAATTAAATTAAATATTAACTAAATAAAACAAACTACAAATTATTTAAAAGTGAACAAGGGTAGCACCTTATTAAAAAAAGGTTAGAATTAAATAAACTAAACTATATAGGAAGCTATAATAATCAATAAGAAAATAAAATATATCAAAGAATCCTAAAAAAGGAAAAGCGAGGTGAGGAGAGTTAAAAAGAAATAAAATAGAGTGTCATATTTAAAATGACAAGGAACCCTAAACTTGCAAACTAATAGCTAGAAACCTAAATAATAACGATGGAGAACCCTAAAGTTGCAAACGAAAAACATGGTTGTACGTGTAATTTAATTGCCCCCACCTTTATAGGATTCTAGAAGTGTAGTTAACTAGGATGAGGATGTGGAGTCCAAGTGGCTATTGAGTGAGTGGCAGTTGACTAGGATGTGCACACTTAATTAATTAACCATTTAATTAATAAATTATAATTAACTTAGCACAAAGGGGAACAAAGGGTACTACGGATTAATTTAATTAAGCCAAAGGGTGCAATGTGTATGCATTAATCAATTTAATCAACTAATCACAAATGGTTGGATAACAGGGTGCATTAGAATAGCATTGGGAATAAGTGCGTAATTTAGGGGTGTCTACAGTATGGTCCTAAAACCTCTCATCTAATTACCCTTTTTCTAATTTAAAAACCTTATGTGAATTAGTTCTTCTTTTCTATGTCATTCGTAGTGCAAATGTTTAACCTATGGAATCCTGCATAAGCATTTCAATTTCTCTTTATAGGTCACCTAACATTTTTTAAGAATCTTATTGAAAATAATGATACTAAAGCACTCATGGATCTCCTAAATCTTCCTAAAATAGTTTCACATCATTTAGAGTAGCCACGCCACAAGTATGAAGCACTCAAACTATGTTTAAGAGTTTATCTTCCTCCATTTCTAAGCATTTTAAGATCCCAAAGCCATGTCTTAGTAAGATAAAATCACTCCACAAATTTTCAAAGATATTTAAAGGAAAAAGGGGATTATTCCAAGCACTTGAAGCACACTACATCACACTAATACCATGTTGGGTACATTTTCTAATCTATAGTTAACATGTTAGATTTATGGCAAGAGACATGAGAACATACACAAGGGGTTGGTTTATATTATATACACTACTTATACCAATAATAGGACAACTACGTGATGCATTCTCCTTCTCTAAGGGATGTAGTGTAGCACTTAGATTGGTTTGTAAGGGGTTGGCCACCAAGGGTAGCACAAATTCACTCACACGTGATTTATCCTTTTGGTATTTAATGCTTTTATGAAGTTTCTTGTATGTGTTTAGGGTTTCTATTTATTGCAAATTAGTACAAGTGGTGTTGAAGTTGTGCAATCCCTAGCAACCAAAAAGTGACACTCATTTCCAAACAAGTGAATGGTAGTAAAAATTTTAGAACCCTATTATGTATAGATATGAGATTGTTAATTTCATGCCAAAATTGTACTATGCCCCAAACTGAGTTATACGGTCCTAGATAGGAGTAGTTTATAGTTTGAGATCCATAGATGAAATATTTTTAGATTTAGAATAGCTCTTTCACCAATTTTTTACACCCAAATCATATTTATATCACTTTCAACAGGTAAGAGTTTATCCCTCTTTTATTTTAAGCAATTTTTATATCATTTTATCACAGTTATAAGTATTAAAATATTTATTCTGGATTTTATGATTGGCATTAATTAATTTATTCAAAATGATCAAACTATAACATTTTTTTACATTTCCTAATTCATTAACTTGTATTTAAATAATTAGGAATGTGTAGAAACAACCTTATAGGCATACTATTACATTCGATGATGTTGATATTATTAATGATGTTACCTCTCATTCGTTTTATATTGAAGACTTTTTCAATCAAATTTCTATCCATAGTATCTGTAATGATATTACTTGTATAAATCAGAACATATACAACAGAATAACATGAGAGAACACCAAAATATATATAAATGATGACAATATGCTTATATAATAGCTTTGCCACTTCGAGGGGGCAACCTCAAATACCACTTCAAGGGGGTAACCTCCAAACCATACAATAACACTCCAATACTCAATAGTATGATTAACTACAACCTTCTAACCCCTATATATACCATTCTACCTATGGCCAATACTGAGGCCGACCTCCTCAGCATAATAAATCATAAATGAATGATATAATAAGATAAGGGGATGTGTGCCACATGTCGGTATCTCCATCAATACATATGCATCATAACATCCTTTCCCTAGGTGCATAGCATTCCTTCCCTCCTTGACATGTTTCATCCCTGAAACATAAGAAGAAACCATGTAATGAGTGTGTTGTAAATTTTTACACACTTTGCGCCATGATCGATCATCCATCCATATGTGATCCTGGTAGATGATACATATCTGAACTAATATCCATATTTCATTGCGCTACTCTGATAACATGCATGACCATAGTTTATCATCCTTGGATTCCGTGCATAACCAACATAAGGATTCAATGCATAACCATAATAAGGATTCCATGTATAACCATAATAAGGATAACCATAATAAGGATTCCATGCTTCATAATTGTTGCTCCATTGATCCCCTGTATAAATAAAGTGATTATTCCTCCAATTACCTGTATATCTATATTGGTTGGAAATATGATGTGCCCTAGGATATCTCCATGATTTTTTTCTCTCATGTTGACGTGGATTTCCATATGCTGCAGTTGTAGTATCCTTAACCTTATCAACCTGTTTCTAAACTTTTTTTTCTTCTTCCACCTTTGCATTTGATATTTTCTTTTTCTCTTGAGTAGATGAATCATCATTTCCTTATTTTTCTTCATGTTCCTCTTTTGAATCATCCTTATTCCCTTCTTCTCCATATTCTAAATCATCCTCATGGTGTATATTGACTTTTCTTTTATTTCCATCAAGCTTGATATCCTGTAAAGTGACCTTCTTCTTTTTGTACCAAATCTTCATAAACTTATTTTTCATATTAATATTAATTGTCCCCAATGTCTCTAACCAAGGATACCCAAGAACAATATCCAAACCATCCATATATAAGGCAAAAAAATATGAATGTAAAGTATATTTGTCCATAGTAAGTTTTAAATCTTCAAAAACTTGATTTTTCTTACCATTCACTTGAGCTTCTTTGATATTACTTTCTTGAATATGTAGATGTTGAGCCATATCCTTGTTGATGAAGTTATACTTTCTGTTAGGTTTTATGGAAACAATTATCTTATTCCTTTGAATGCATCCATGAAACTGAAATATGGTATCTTCCTTCTTAGCTATAATATCTTCTTTTGCATCAATATCTTGTTTTTCTTCCTCTTCTTCATAGTCTTCTTCAACTTCTTCTGCATTTGATTCTTCAATATATGTTGCACCATCATCTTCCCTTGAATCTTCTTCACCTTCCTCTTCATCTTCTTTCTCTCTTGATTCTTCAATATATTCTTCCCCATCATCTTCCTTTGACTCTTCTTCCTCTTTGTGGTCCCATCTATCCATAAAAAGTTGTTCCATTTCCTCCCAAGACCAATCCTTCCTGTAATTTTTTAACTTAGAAAACCAAATCCATGTAGGACCACCAAGATAATGTGAAAACCTATTCCTTGTCATGAAATATGAGAAATATATATTCTTAAATTTTATCCACCTTTCTTTAGCATCCATCTCACCATTTCCATAAAAATTTGTTATCCCCATGATCATGATTAGGGTTTAGGAATTCTGAAAATATTTCGGTAGATGGATAAAAATACAAAGAACAAACCCTAACTTAAATTTCAATAGCTTTCTTAAAATATAAATTTTGCTAAAAAATACCACAATTTGCTTCCTAAAAAGTGAATTTATGAAAAAACATAAAACACCAATAACATCCGCAAAACAGATCCAATGGAGCTGAAATTTTCAGATATTCTGACTTAGAGTGTTACCAAATTATAATGACAACATTGGGATAAAAAATTAGATACCCTCTTTAATATATATTCGAAACAAAAAATTAGGGTTTTTGCCCTAATTTTGGCCGAAATCGCTGCTTTGATACCACTTGTAATGATATTACTTGTATAAATCAAAACATATATAGCAGAATAACATGAGAGAACACCAAAATATATATAAATGAGGACAATATGCTCATATAATATATTTTCCACTTCGAGGGGGTAACCTCCAAACCATACAATAACACTCCAATACTCAATATTATGATTAACTACAACCTTCTAACCCCTATATATACCATTCTAACCTATGGCCAATACTGAGGCTGACCTCCTAAGCATAATAAATCATAAATGAATGATATAATATGATAAGGGGATGTGTGCCACATGTCGGCATCTCCATCAATACATATACGTCATAACATCTCTTTCCCTAGGTGCATAGCAAATATCTTGGTTGGAAATAGATTCTAAACATAATAATAAATATGTACATTTCAAATTACTTTCTTATTTAGGCTCTACTAAGCAACATATGTAATTCATTTCTAAAAATTATATTTGGCGCATCATTTTCCCTCTTACTGTGGGATCCACTACTACGGCTATATCTTTCATGGTTATGTTTTCTCTTGGCACATGTCACATAATACTAGGATTCCCTTGGCTTCATAAAATTAAGGCTATCCCTTTTGTGCTACATCAATTTGTTAAATATATCCATGACAATCAAGTTTTTATAGGTAAGTGTATCCCATACAAGACTCCTTTTTCTAATCCATTTACTAAGAAAACATTGGTTTCTACACCCATTATAAGTGAACTTATTCATTTTATATATATAGTATCTGTCATGTATAGGATTTCTCACATGTTTCATATTATAAGTAACAAAGCTCTTAAGTATGTACTATAACCCTGACTTGAGGTGATACATTCCACATCTAGTGTGGACAATGAAAATTCCAGGTCTAAACCTCTCCAATCTACATATTCCTCTCCTCGCCCTCTTAATATTATCATAAGGTAGTATTTGATTTTCACAAATATAAATATCCATAACATAAAAACATTTAAATAATCTAATAAACACTAAAAAAATTCTAATATTATCAAATTACAAATTTAGGACCTACATATGACCTGGTTTGCCAGTTATTTCCTTTACATATGTCATTTATCATATGGTTGGATAAATAACATATTCTTTACACACATCTTTCATGAGGTATTTGATCATGATGCAGGACACATAAATTTTCATGTTAATAAGTGTTTGTTTAGTCCCCTTTCCTACTAGATTTGATAATTTTGGGGCCTCTTCTACACTATTAAGTGTTATTTATTCATTACTCGTTAATTTTTACTTCCTCACTATTATTATATTATATATTATGATATATGTTATTTATTTGGCCTAATGTGGCTAACACATGTGCATTATGTAAAACTAATATCTCTTAATCTATGTGGCTCTGATCCATTATCTACTATTGTATTCACTTACTTACTTGTATGTTTGTTTTCATGTATACACTAATATATTTTGATCTATTGGCCTTTTTCCATTATTGTGTGCGACACTTGTGTGTCCCTTATTTGTGTCCTTTATTTCCTTTGCTCATGTTTTTTGTGTGTGTGACACTCATATACCCCTTGTATGTAACCTTTGGCATTTTCAATGATTTCTTATGTTACATTGTTTGTACTTGTATGCTTGTATACTTATTTTATTATATGTGGGTTTGTTTGAATGTTTGTTAGATATCTCTTCATGTTGTAGTTTCTACTATGCACTCTTTTATAGAAACATGATCTCTACAGTGGCCACCTACAACAACCTTCAATATAATCTAACACTAATTATATGTTATATCTAACATGTACATACTTCACTTATTTTGAGTTGAGTGATCTATTGCACATATCATTCACCTAAAAAGAGGGAGGTTTAGTGGGGATATCACATGGATATATATGCAATTAAAACACACAAATAAAATACATAATTCAAAATTGAGTGGAATAGGGTGCAAATACACAAAAACATGAATAGATATAAATCTTGAGATTATAATTTACACATGGAAAAACTATCCAACAAGGGACATAAGAATCATACATTAGTATCTAGGATGGATGGTTTTTTCATAGGCAGTTTTTCAGCAGCGAATTTGAAAATTTCTAGAATTTACAATTTTTTATAGGTTTCTAATATAGGTTCAAGAACATGAGGCACAGTCCAAAGTAGACTTTTACTAAAAATTGGTACATAAATAGGGGTTATGAGTACTTCATTACCTTTCAAATATATGCATCTTCAGCAACATTACAATGTAAAGTATGGGGGGATTGGCCTCCTCGTTATATTATATTCAATGTTGCACATTTGATACATAAGGACAATACATTGTGGAAAAAATAGTGTTTACACCCTAGTTCAATTATGTTACATGACGTGAATAGTAGTTGATGTAGCCTAGAATTTATAAATACACAAACCCTTGCGCGCTAACACATCACTCAGCCTAGACTGAGCGCTCATCTGAAGCACACAATGGTACCAATTCCCTCCTTAGGTTTATTTTTGGTAGGATGTTAGCATGATGAAGACTTCAACCATTCAGATCTATAATTAATATGTATTTCATACAGTGCATAGTTAGATCTAGATCTAGAAAATAACATACTTAACAAATACCCTTAATGAAATTAAGCATGCAATACTGAACTGTAAACATGATAACACCTTGATTCAATCCATAACCTCTATTACATTAAATGCAATAAGTACATAGAATCTTCATTACAATAACAATAGTATACACTCACGCGCGTAATAGATTTAGAAACATCATCTCACTATATCTCAGTTCTCACTCGTATAACTATGCTCTCTCTCGTTCTCCATGTATGCATCTATGTATATATCTTTACAATTTTACTACATACTTATAAGGGTGTGGACTTTCCCTTCACCACTTATCTAATCCCAAAATAGGTCACATGTTATTATTAGCCACACGCCGTTACAAAAATAGCCACACATGTAAGTGCACTAACAATAGACTACTGTTGCTTAACTGATAGTAGTAGATTTATTCCTGGCCTATGTCCATGTAAAGCACTTCATAGCTGATCCTCCAAAAATAGCCAATGTGTGACGCGCAAGTCTCCAATCGGTTTGAGTGCTTCGCACGCTATCTCTAAAAATAGATCCTTGTCATGAAAACAGCTAAGTCCCCAAACCTGTTTATGTTCATCACACGCGATCCTTTCCGATACTTCCACGCATCTAAATGTGCTTTGTTCTCCCATGCAAAACTTTTGTATTTCCTTCGCTAAGTGCCAGATTATGGCTAATCAAAAGTAGTATATAGGATATAAGGGTTTATTACAAGAGAATATTATGATCTAATCAATTTACAATAAACCATACATAATCAAAATAATGCATTAATACTTATAATGATTGATAAATGATAAGTGATAGCTTAAATACATAATAGCGAGAAAAATACTTGGTTGCACATGTCAAAAAAGGATATCCAGATGTGCAGGTAGGTGGAAAAGATAGACCAAAAATGGGGAATGTTTCAATATCAATTCTAGAATTAGAAATTGAGTTAGTGTAGGACTGTAGAAATTTTATATGACCTAGACCTAAATTTGTATGGTCATAAGTAGAATTTTACAGTTTTGTACCCTTTGAAATTTGAGCTCTACAATTTCTTATGTGCTTCACTTGTTTGGAAATGTAGCTTGTTGTATGTCTCTCTTGTTTGCACAACTTTGGGATGACCTGTATTCACCTACAAGAGAATGAAAACCCTAAAGACATACAATACCCTTCATCAAAGCATAGATAACCAAAATGAGAAATCATGTGTGTGGTTAGGTTAGACTACCCTTGGTGGTCAACTCGAGCAAATTAATAAAAGTGTTGCATTAGATTCCCTTGTGCAAGATCAAGCCTCTAGTAGATCTCTTAGGTGCTTGTGTAAGTGTGAGTGTGATCTAAGTTAACTCATTAAGGGTGTCCTCATGTATTTTGACAAAAAGATATCGGATTAACTATCTTATAGAATTTTCCTAATATGGTAGTAGTGTGGCATGGTGTTCTTCATCTACGTGACCTAACCCTTTATTCTTTTAAACCTTTTGACAATGTTTGGAGTGACTTTGCTCTTATTAAAACAAGGCTCTATCGATTTTTCATGCTTGAAAATTGACTAAGTTAGACTCTTTGAGCTTCATACATGCAGTAGGAGCTTCTCTAAATGATGTATAAACAATTTAGGAGAGATTTGAGTGACTTTGGAGTGATATTTGTAATAATAGGTTGTAAGAATGTCAGGTGAGTTATAAAGTGATAATTGAATTACTTATATAGCCATTCTATAGGTGAAATATTCTAATAAATGGATGACCCTAGGAAGATGAAATGACCATAATAGAAGATATTTGAAATTGAAAACTCAGATTTGGTAGAAGGTGTGAAGGGGCAGGACCATACAAGTTGTCCAAGACTGTAAGATTATGACCTCGCATCCCAATCCATCTGTACAGTTTTCAAGAATATAGAGACTGATGATGTCAAGACATGAAAGTTGTAGTCATGAACACAAAGGAATAGTTTTATTATGATTTGGTCAAATAATATTCTACAGAATTGGCGAAAAGAGAAGAGTATAAAGATGAGAAAGTTGTAGAATAGCTAGAGAGATAAAGAGATTGGATTCTAAATGTGAGGAATCATCTTAGAAATGGAACATGGCAAAACTTGTCACTTGTAAAAGGACAAGTTACCAAACTGTTAGCATCTATAATGGGGATACTTCATGTCCCTTTCAACATTCATGTTATTTTGTCACATTATATAGACATTAGGCAAGTCTGCATTTACAAATGGGATCTCTATTATTCTATATTGTAAACACCTTATGTGGGGCTATGGATATGATTATTTTCCATGTAAGCACCCTGCTTGTTACTAATGTTAGGGGGTTCAAATCCCTCAATGATGATTTTTTTAGACATCTTGTGACAGACTTCCTCGTTTTCATGGTGTCCTATTTGGGTAACCCTATAAAGCTATTGTAAAACCCATATCATGGTATTGTGTCAAGTGAACCCCCATGTTGATGTGACCCTATAGGATTTATATTTTTTAGTCCCTATCACATTTGATAAACCACTGGTTGTACTATTTTAAGTTTCACAATGCTTCAGTTAACACCAAATTTAAGCCCCCTATGTATAAAAATCCACTTTATGGTCAAGCATGTGTTTTTTCACTGTGATTTTCTAAATAGGTTGTAACTTTTTGATCCAGGAGGCTTTTCATAGGGGTGTTTCAAATTTACACCCTTCATAATTAAAATTATCAAGCTCCAAATATGTTTTAAAATACGAGTTCAAATTTGATTCTTTTTGGTGGACATTGAATTTCAATACAATTGTAGATTTTTTAGCAGGTTTCCCTTTAGCTCTCAAATGTTGACACTTTCAAAGGGATATACCATTTGACACCTTTGAGCAGGGATATGGCTTTTGATCTACATTCACTTAGGAATTTAAGTTTCATTTTTTTGAATGTGTGTATTTTTTCAATTCCTAGATTAGGCAGTGGGTGATTATTATATTAGTTACAATCCATATAAATTTGGGAATTTATTACTTGATAATTTAACATATTGGTATACTGATTAAATTCATGACTTGTGAACACACTATTTTGATCTAAAGTGCTATACTACTTTTTAGCCATATTGCATGACTTTCACTCCACTTCTTAGTCATTATAATAATTTTCTGGTCGGGCTTATTTGCATTCCATAGTGGTCTATTACATGCCAACTCTTCATGCCTGGGGTATTTTTGTAAAATCTACATCATTACAAGTAGTTTGGGACTACCTAATAAAGACTTGAGTGTCAAATTGTTTGAAGTCTAAATCAAAAGAACTTTTTTGCATTCATTATCTGTAATGAAATCCACGCTAAGATCCTTCACACTCTTATGGAGGAAAATAATAATATACATTTAAATATTTCCATGCTTATTCCTAAAGTATGTTTACTTAGAAAAATATATGGTTAGTGATTTCCTGAAGAAAACACGAAAATATTCATTAAAAATACATTTTGAGTCCATATTTGTGTCTCACTTGAAAATTTATACACTTTTCAATAAAAATGGCACCCTTTCTTTAGGTCATTAGAAAGACAACAATTGTAAACTTTGTAACGTAGAGGACATTTAGTGTTTTAGAAAAAATGGATATACATTTTATCATAGCATACTCTGTTTCCTATATGAACTACATTAACTTTCAATTTGGCTTGGGTTATGTCCTAATGCACATTCAGGAACTGGGAACCTATAGCCCAATTATAGTTTTCCACTATACACTTTTGCACTCATTTTTGTACTTTCATGGAGCACCCCCTATCTTGATCAGCATTTTTTATTAGTTATCTACATGGCTCATTTGTAAGAAGCACACAAATGAGGATTATGTCATGTTTAAGTTCTCTCCATGGGTCACTCAAGAAGACTATATGGGCCATTGGTAATACATATTTAGGGTATTATTTCCCCTATCCATCCTTTTCATTATATTTCCTCACCACGTAGGTGTTAATTATAACACAAATAGATTCTTCCTTGGGTCCACTTCATGCACACTCACATGTTTTTGACTCATTATTGTAGATAATTGTTTTTGAGTACACTTAAGCAATACATGAGTCCTTATACACAGTTTGAATTTAGGAATTATGCTAAGACATGATATTCTCACATTTAGATAATAGGTAAAAAAGAGGGGTCTATATCTCTCAGGGGACTTGCTCAAACCCTATTACAAAAACTGATATAGCATTCATATATAAGAATATTAATTAATAGGAATTAGGAATTCAAAAACATGCATCAAAATCCAAAACCACTAGGTGAAAACAACACATGTATGTCTGTGCAACCCCATAACAATTTTGGGCCATAGTGTACCCATAGTCTTGAAGATCCAAAAATCAGTTATAAACCAATCCTAATACAATTGAATAACTTGCACACATGATCAATTCTGATCTGTGCTACTTGCATGGAGAGATGAAGAAGGTCCTAACATGTATTGGAAGCCTCTATAAGCAATTTATTTTTTCACTTCATTATCTCTACTAACCCTCTCACAAGCTCTTATTGCAAATATCAACACTAAAGCACTTAACTCTAGTCAGACATGAGGTTCACGACACTTTTAGCAGGTGATTTATCACATTCACTATTTAGGTGCACTGCCACTAGATCACAAGTAGGAATACCTTCCTGCATTTCCTATCCATACTCACCTAGGTTTGAGATCTCATGTTTTAGAAAGTTTTTGTGACTCTAAAGAATTTTCAAATGTCTTTAATGGTATATAGTATTCTATTCTGGTGATTAAAGATCCTCCACCATCACACTAATACAGTTTTTTGTACATTCTCTACTCAATACTGTTTAGCCTATATATCCCTTATGTGTCAAGAGACACGATCTCACACATTAAGGGGTTGGCTTTACTTTGCATAGTTAAAAAACTGCACTTGTAGTTTGAGAAGTACAAGAATTTTGGTCCTACTCGAGGGGATGTAGTCATAACTTTTTTATTTGTTAAATGGGTGTTGACCTCCAAGGGGAGTGTAGCCTCACCCTCATATTAATTTATCCTTTTGTCATTATGAGGGGTCTGAGTTATGGTATTATAAGTATCTAGAATCTATAATTCATTGCATGTGTGATCATAGGTTTTTTCAAGGTTATGCAAGCTCAAGTGACATATAAGTTGATACACATATTCCCAGGTCAGCTATTAGTGACATTATATTTGTAAGAGCCCACTATTTTATAGGTCTTTAAAGCCTTGACAGAAGGATCTATGATTGTATCTGCCTTTTAGTAAGCAATGTATGTATCATGGACGGGAGAAATTATGTCATTGCAACTTTGTGTTTGATCAATGAATTTAGATGAAGTATTAAAATAAATCGTCCACCCAGTTTAGCATTACCATGGGGATGGTGGGATGGGGGTGTGTTTACAAGTCATGCTACTTATCCCTTTGGGTATTGTGTCCCTTACGTATCATCTTCCATCACATCACCATAATCTAATTTATGTAGTTAACATATTATTTTTAGTGTACATGGCTAATGTTATATTAATCTACAGTTTCACTTAATAATGCTACTTGTCTAAACCCCCTTGCAACCTATATGTACATATTCTACACCTATGAGTTGAGTGGTAGATTTAGACCATCGTGTAGATTTGAGTTCTTCAAAAGTATTTTCAACTATCAATTTTTTTTATCACATAGTCTTAGTAAATGAACTTATAAAAAATTCCATTCCAATGCATCTTGATTGATGTGTTTTCAGCCATTCCCTAAGGACGAATGACCTTCACAATACTTTCGTAAGCACTCCATTGATTAATTAATTGAAAAACCTAGCTATTTCTTACATCCCATTTGTTTCAGTATGTTTTAATTATTTGAACAATGGGTACCTCATCATGCCATAGTTGGTGGGATCAATGTATCCTAGAGGATTCATACGACGATATTCATCATTTGCTTCTAGGCCTCCCTAAGGTTGTACTTAGGGAGGATGCTTAGTGCAATAATATATCCTTAACAAGTTAGAAATGCTTAAGTTGAACTCTATATTAACTTTAATATATACTAGGCTTGCATATTATATGACCTCATAGGATTATGTTAGAGATAAGTCAAATCAATAATCACTTTCCAACACATCCCACATTTCTATCTATGTTTCCAACACTTCATGATGAAACGTGTTGTTCAAATGGTCAAAAGTTGTATACATATAATTTTTAATTTTTAACTTTTCATCTTTCATACCTATTACTAACAATCGTCCTCTATACATGGATAAGGGTTATTGATGCATCTATTTCTAGAACAGGTGCCTTAAGGGGCCTGTCAGGAATGGGGAATGGTTATTCATGTAACCATTATGGGTTAGAGACAATACACAGAGAGAGTGTTCACTATTTGGTCTTGGCCTTAGTTTTCCTTACATTAGTTATCCTTATCCTCCTAGGTCTCATACATACATCACATTCACAACTTCTTGCTTGCATCTCATCACTCTACACTTTGTTTATCCACATCCATGATCTATGACACACTATTTTACCTTTTATGACGACACCTTACCTCATTTTTAGCACTTTTGGCCGACGCCATCAACTGTGGGCGATGGTGTCAGTGTCATATCTTCTTATGGATGATGTCATCGCCCAGCGAGAGATGGCATCCTATATATACCCTCACCTCATTTGAAACTCATAAGAAAAAGGAAGCCAGAATCATTCAGAAATGCCATTTAGCTTTTCTCTTTTGCACCATCTTCGCATATCTTCTTGCCTAGCTCTTAGTTCATCTTGCATTGTGCTTGGATTGGATTGGATATCTTCTTCTTCTTGGATGGTTACTTGCACTATTAGGTCACCTATAGTGAGTCTAGGATAGGAATTGACGTTCCCCTTCTCCACCTAATAGTGAATATCTCTTTGTGTGTTACTTCTCTGGAGAGATAGATGCATCAGTGACCACCCTACATGTACAAGGTGAGTGCTCTAACCATATCTTGTCATTTTTTTTGCATAGATAAGTTTAAGTTTCCTTCTTAATTGTACTATGTTAGCTTAGTATTATACATGTTTGGATGCTAGTTAACATAATACTCTTACCCATATCAGCTCTTTAGCTATCATCACTTTCAATTTTTTAGTTTCATTTATTTGTTAATCTATACTTCTCCCACACCCAACTATCTAATATCTCAATAGGGTTCCTTCCTCTATCTTGATCATGCGGGCCTTGGAAACCCTAGGTTGACCTAGTGTAGGATTACTACCCTCTAGATATGTGACCCTAGTGCTCATTGTAGCCCCTTTAAGTATATCCCCTTTGTATATCGGTACATGTGTGTTTCCTACTCATTGCCTCAAATACCCTTGTGAACAGATGATTTAGGAGTGCAAGATGTTATTGAGACACATTTTGGCTCTCATACATTCTCTGGTGAACCTGATGTGAATCTTATAGACACATTCTTGATTCAAGCACATCTCGTTAAAATCACCCACTTTCAAATTTGAACTTCATCTAAATACCAAAAAAACCCTAAAAAACCTCAAAAACCCGTCTACATACACCATCACCCATGGGTGATCTTGTCTGTCTCTCATTTTCTCACATCTAAATGCCTTTGCAACCCCTATGTGTAAACCTATCTACATGACTGATCCTCATCTATCTTCTAGATATACTTCCAGACACCTTCGACCCATGTGTGCATGCTTTTGTATACAACTGATTGTGTCTATAGCCTTAATTTTTAGACCTTTTCTTATCCAGATTATCACTTCATCATGGAGCATCTAGGTCATTGGGTCCTCTGACTATCTACTGTAGACTTTTCCTGAGACATATCATCCTGAAAGGTGAGTTCCCCTTTTGTATGGATTGTTGCAGTCATAAGAGCACCTAGAAAGAATCCTTCTACCCACCTTCAATGGCCCACCTAAGGATGAGGAAGAAGAAAGCCAAAATGATGATACTTTTGACCATCCTCCTAAGATTCAAAAATTTCTATCTCAGTTTCCTCAATACAAGGGAGAATCAAAAGAAACACTTAGCAAACGCCTTCTCAATTTTATCTCTGAACAACTTGACCATAGGGTAGAAAAGGGGAAATACATTGAAATAGGTTCATCTAAAAATGCCTCCAATTCTGATCCTACCAACCTCATTCTCCAACTCATTGAAAAAATGAGCCAACAAAAATCTGTTATGATGGCTCAATTTCTCTCAAATGCAAGCCAATATGGCTAGTTAGTCTAACCACCATCCAATGGGCTCTTGGGCATCACTGCCCCCTCCTTTTCCAAATGGGCCTAATGGGGTGCCCATCACTCAACCTCCCATTCAAAACAAAGTCTTGTGAGTATTCCAACAAGATCCTTTAGCACCTTATATTTCTAGTATGGATATTGGTGGCATTGCTCCATCTATCTCTTATGATGGGTCTACTGATCCCACCCTTCATATCAAAGCCTTTGGCAAACTTTACAAAGAATGGATTAGGACCAAT
Source organism: Taxus chinensis (assembly GCA_019776745.2). Classification (NCBI taxonomy): domain Eukaryota; kingdom Viridiplantae; phylum Streptophyta; class Pinopsida; order Cupressales; family Taxaceae; genus Taxus; species Taxus chinensis. Next base: position 668,718,175 of record CM034146.1, read on the forward strand.
TCATACACTGCCACCAAACTCTTAGCAAAGACACTTAAAAAAGATGTTTTAGATTGGTACCATACTTTTCCTCCTAATTCTATAGTTGAGCTAGAGTCCCTAGTGACAACCCTAGTAAATGAATTCCAATATCACAATCTACCTGAAAACAACATCAATGCTTTCATCAATTATCAAAAATTTGAGAATGAATCAACACAAGTATTTATTAAGTCGTTGGAAGACCCTATCCACATAGGTAGAGCATAACATGCCAATGATAATGATAGCCTCTTTCAATTTTTCTTATGAGCCCTTGAGCCTTGCCTTCAATACAAGGTGAGGTCACTTTTATCCTACTTCCCTGGAAGAGGCCTTTGAACAAGCCAAAAGGAAAGACTATCTCATGAGGGAATTTGAGAAGGCTCCATCCAAGACACAAACTAAAAAACAAGTCCAAATCCTTCAACGTTCTAAAAATAAGAATGCAATAGATGATGGAGTCTTAGATACTCTTCCTCTTGTCACTTCTTCAAATAGGATTATTTTCAATATTGATCAATAACCTAATGAAACAACAAAATCTAACCTAACTATCATTAACCACTGAGTAAGGAAGAGTTGAAGCGTCGGTTTCCTAACCCATTTACCATGATCCTAGATCCTTCTCAACCCGTTCCTCATTGGCATGATGAGAGTAAGTTTTATTAGTGGCGCTGCTAATTGGGTCACTCACATGAGAATTGTCATGCACTCTGAATGGATTCCATTATCTTCTTCTTAGGACCTAAATTTGATTATGATGCCATCACTTACGAGAATTTTACTAAAGTGGTCAAAGCTTCGTGACACGGCTTCAAAAGAAGGATCATCATGAAGCCATCAACTAGGCTAATGAAAAGCTAAAAAGCTTCTCCAATCCTATGCTTAATCATGATGTCGCACCAAAAGTTATAAAAATCAAGAGAATGACTACAACCAATGTAGTTGACACGGATTACCCTCCTGAAAATGTGGTTGTAATTAACTATGTAAAACATATCATAGCTTATGTAGAACAAGAATATCATGTAACATTCTAGACCTCAAACTCATATAGTCATATATCCTTTTGTACCTCAAAATCAAGCTCCTCAAATAAAAAACCCACCTCCTCTAGATTCCATCAGCCCCTATGGAAATTCTCCTACTTAGGACCAATTGTGTCTGGATCTATATCTCTATCTATAGACACCACCAGCCCTTGTGAAAATCAAACTTTCAGGGCTGATGGCATAGGAACTGAGAAAAAATTAGTTTTAAAAGTCTCTCTAAATACCCCTTCTCCTTCTGGATATGGTTTTAAGGACTCCTAACCACTCTCAGCCTATTGCACACTCCAGTCATGATGAGTGTGATCCTTTACAAAGCATTTCCCAAATTCCTGGTCCAGTTCCCTTCTTGGAACTTATGTGTACATTACCTCACCATCATGAGCATCTCATGACTTTGTTATTTGACATGAATATCCCTTTCCTCCCTCTTTAGGGAAGAGTCCTACATTGCATGGCTTGAAAGAAAGTATCTAGCTGATAATGTGAGGAACTCTTCATTCATACTGATCTCACCATGGATGTTCATTCATGCATATGGTTTTATCACTTCTATGATCTTAGATGAGCTCTTACTTTGTGCAATATGATCTGCCCCTCTTCATTTTAGTTCATATTGGTCACACTTTAGTTAAGTGTTCTCTCATTGATGAGGGATCAGGCACATATGTGGCCTCATTAGATTTCATCAAGGCTCTCAATTATTCTATCGATAACCTAAAATCTACATGAACCACTTATCAAGGATATGATCATCTGACAAATACCTCATATGGGGTGTATTTGGTTACCCATCACCATTCCCCATAGTAATGTATACGTCAAATTTATGGTATTCAATTTTCCCTTATCTTATAACATTCTCCTAGGGTGGCCTTAGACTCATCATATGCATTTTATCTCTTCTTATGCATGTTCAATGTGTGAAGTTGTCCTCACCAGGGAACTATTTATAAGATTCAAGGGGATACTAACCATTGGAATTATGATAAACTTTAGAAAAAGGGGAGATAAAATCTCCCCACTCTTGATGAACTATCACCTATCCCCTTTCAGGAATATTAGCACTTTAACTACCCTATAGATACTCTTCGTAGAAATTATGGTCATCCTGAATTGGTTAAGGCGCATGCCTCCCAGATCTCTTGGAATCAAATGATGATGAGCCTGATGAATTCACACTTATAATCAATAACCTTTTATCTTTCTAAGATCATCATATCTCATCTTCATCCTTTTTTGCAACCTTGCAAGAAGGATCCTTCAATTCTAGTAATTATCTCATAAACACCACAACCCCTACAGGAACATATGGTCTAACTCGAAACCATAGTTAAGTCTTACATGGTGGATGCTTCATATCATATTATGATTAATGGTTGTGCCTTAGATGATCCTCATATAGTTAGCTATACCCATATTCATGATTAGGGAAGTCTTGCACTACCAAATAAACCCTACACACCAAAATTACTCACGACGTGAACATCATCCTAGTATAAGAGGAACCCCCAAATATAGTTGACAATTCTTCACACTAGTGCATGAGCCTCATATTGATCCATCGGATACACCTACAAATACTACCATAGACTTAGGTGACCCATTTTCCCTAACAAAAGTATGATAGGGTTGTGAACTTTAACTACAAAAAATAATGATCTCATGGGTGATGGTCCTATTTATTGTGCCTCGATGATTGGGTAACACACAAATCCATAAATACCATCCTTACCCATCAAATTAGTATCCTTATTAGATACTCTCACTTATCATTTTATATATTATGATACCTCTCCCCTTACCTCTTTCCCTTATGGATCCTTAGTATTTTGTGACCAAGTCATACTACACATGATAGGAGGCTCCGAGTCTTGATGTTTTTGATTGTAGATCCGATCGACACCACATGAAGAAGCTTAAAGCTAAGGTCAAATATGACCAAATAAAAAGTCTACATATCCTTTTGCTTCAGTTCCCTTATTTTTCTCCCATCATGGGTATTGCACACACATCGACACCAACTATTAGGTTTTGTACATAGGAAGTGTCTCATTGTAGAAACTTCCCTCTCACAATTAGAAAGTGTAGAGTTGATTCCTCTTGAGAACCAACCAAATTCCCCTAGAATAGACTAGAACAAAACCTACCTATAGACCTCTACCTTTTTACCCTGATCCTTTTCCTACCATGGATAATGACCAGTGTGATATTCTCACCTGACTAGAAGATTTGATCGATGACACCTTATTCACCACGCTATCTAAAGTTCATCAATAAGGGGATATTACACAACATGCTAAATCGAATACCTCATGAATCATGTCCCAAAGACACATTTTACATCAAGTTGATGACATTATCACTGATGATAATAACATGATATTTCCCCCTCATGGATAGATACCTACAAGTACCTTGATTATATCTTAGTTTCTTATTTTGGCCTAGTCCCACACATTCCGCTTGGGATCTTGGCCCCCACTTAGATTTTACAAATACACCCTCTTTCTTCTCTTTCGGGCTCTTAATACCCCATTGGGTTTATCACACTATCTCCAATATGTCATTACATTCTTACTTGGTTTCTCTACCATTGGATTCTTGGTCACCATTCATGCCCTGACATCCTACCATTGGATCGCTACAATATTATGCGGATTATTTATGCCTATGGATTTTATCGTGTGAGTTGCGATATCATATCAGTCCCCTTCTCGCAAGATTTACCTATCTATCACTTTATAATTATTCCTAAGTACCATGGTTTTATCACATGCATACATGCTGAAAGCAGGAAAACGATAAGACAAATCATCACATACACATCACTGAATACCAAAATATCCAAATACCATCAAAAATTATATATATATATATATAATCAAGTTTTATGCATTGATAAAAATCATACAATATGGATCTAACCTATCTACAATATGATTCAAACACCCTCACTCCCTATGGGGGGTCTATATATGCTTTGGGCCGATGTGGTCATGTTGGCCATCTTCTCGCATTATGCAAACTACGGATGCTCACCTTAGATTTGGATCTGGAGGCCTCTCCCTGCGCTCTCGCTAGATGGGTCTCTAATGAAGTAATCCACTTCGCAGCTCTTCTGGGAATCTGATAGGCAAGCTTCCTTGCTCCTGTACCATGGCTTCTTGTCGCCTGCAATAGACTATGCAACATCAAATATATGTTGTCGATAGATCCATTTGTGCTTGTGCATCCTGATATCTCCTCAATGTCTATGGATGCCTTGCCCATTAGATGAAATGACCTCACTGAAATCCCTAACCGCCATGATGCTGTTGGATCCACCATTACTGTAGTATCTTGGACATATAACATGGAGTCTAGGATCTCATGGAGGATGCTCTAAATCAAGTGAGTGCCACTCCTCCACCTTCTACTCTGCAAAATTGAAAATCTGACACATTTCACTAACAATATCACATACGTCTATCAAAAATCATTTAAATAACATACTTTCACTCATACCTAATTTCTCTGAGTCTCTCCATCGATGGTCTCAGTCATTTCCTCAGTTTCCCAACACCTCTGCCACCCTCATCATCACAATGAGGTATGAATCCAACATACTATGTACCCACCTAATCTCTAGGCACTAAGATCATATCTCCTCTTTGCTATGGTTTGGGCCTTTGTCTCAGATGCATGACCATCTGAACCTCTGAATTGACGTCAAAAATCATCCTTCAGGGCCATCACATCTTATGCTCTATGAGCCATGGTGTTAGTCTGTCTGGCTCCCCCTCCTATGGTATTGGGATCTGCTCTACTCCTAGTGTGCAGTCCTATATCTATGGATCCTCTATCAGATCCCTCATCTGAACTACTTATCCTTATAGATCTGTGGTGGGCCCTGAGTATCCTCACTCATGCCTCTGTTGCCTTTGACCAGGTGTGCACCTGCTGCCCATATCCTATACGGTCTCGAAGTGTTGGTATTCATGACCTCTGGCTCCTGACAACCTCTCTGAGCATGACAACATGTTGGTAGGGTGATCAATGTGTGGTGTCACCACTAGCGCCACTGGTTGCACTAAAACTATGTCATGGGATCATTTCTCACTGTGCGGGTCTCCCCCCAATAAACATAATGTCTTTGTCACTTTTGTCATGGTATCCAGGAAATCTTCTCTAGAGCCATAGCTAGACCACTAGATCTACATTACCTTATATAGGTTCGCCATTCTCACATCACCTAGACCCACCTGTGTTAGTGGCCGGTATACCCAAAGTTGCTCTCATTGTTAGCCCCTATGCCCACTCAAGCACTCTCAGGGCATTCTACTACTACTGCATGTGGTGTTCCTTGTCGACCTGTCACATAAGGAACCTCTCATATATCCAGGTCGTCAATAAAAATCACGAGTGTCCCCGACCCTCTTACCTCTTTCGCTAAACACCTGTGCATAAATCATGCACTAATTACACCTATATGGTTAATGCCACAACTGAACAGTACCCCATGATAGACAACATCTTTGCACACTGCAATCTAAGAACATTGGGATGCGATAGCTCTATTTTCCTTGTGGAACACTATACGTGTCACCACGATCCCCATAACTACCTTTCGGATATATAGAATTCCTGAAGCCTACTTGTATTGCGCTAAGTCAAACACACAACATGTGTTCATCATATGTACTGTTCCCCATAGCCCATATGGCCAATGCTCTTCGCTCTTTGCAGAATCAGGTGTCAAATTAGGATACATACAGGTGCCACCAATTGATAACCACTAAAATCCCATGTACATCCTCTAATGTCAAGGACATCTCCATCATCTCATGTCGTTGTCCACCACCGCAAGGTGTTGGACTTGGTCTCCCAAACAAATGAAAACATCTATAATAAATCCATATCCAATGGTATCCTAGGTCATCTTACATGATGCCCCCAAAATCCACAAACATGTAACTCAGGTGACCTCTTCTTGTGATAAGCCATCAATCATCGCACTAAGCCATGACACATCTACACTCCAGCATAGGCAGATTCTACACTCTACATGTATCCACAAAATGATAACAAGTAAACATTTTCACTTCTGAACTCCACAACATGTGTCATTTGATGTGTTATGACTATGATCTCACACCATTTGTTTTGACCTATTATATGACTATTTTCTACGGTCTTTGATTTTTTCCTATTTTTATGACACCATATCACCATACGATATTTATGACATTACCACATCTTGACATAATATCCATCCCATTGCCCCTAGCTAGGTGATTTATGTCTTATTTTACTGATGATCATCTAGTGTTTCCTTTTAGTTTTGCTTTTCCAGGTTTCTTACAGCATCATGCTTGCACGTGGCAGGATGACCAACACTATCAAGAATGCATTGGTGGGTATATTCATTTTAGTTAACCCTTTTAACATTATTTTATGTACTTACTTTTAGTATCAGTGTTATGGAATATCTTTGATGTTAACCACCCCATGTTTTGTTATTGTGGCATGCGGTGATCAATAGTTAGGGCATATGGATACACCTAGTTTTTCACTTTTTTATCTTTCATACATGTTACTAACAATTTCCTCTATGTAGATAAGGGTCGTTGATGCATCTTTTTCTCTAGCAGGTGCCTTAAGGGGCCTGTTAGGAATGGGGAATGGTTATTCACGTAACAATTATGGGTTAGAGAAAGTACATGAATATAGTGACGTTATTTGTTCTTGACCTTAGTTTTCCTTGCACTAGGTATCCTTGTCTTCCTAGGTCTCGTGTATATTGCAATCACAATTTCTTGTTTGCATCTCACCACTTAGCACATTGTTTATCCGCATTCATTATCTATGACACACTATTTTTACTTTTCACAACACCTTACCTCTTTTCAATCACTTTCATTTCAGTTTCATTTATTTTTGATTTAAACTTCTCCACACCCAACTATTGATATCTTAGTAGGGTTCCTTCCTTTATCTTGACTATGGGCCTTGGAAACCCTAGGTTGACCTAATGTAGGGATTACTGCCCTCTAGATATGCGACCCTAGTGCTCACTATAGCCCCTTTAAGTCTACCCCTTATATTTTGGTACACGTGTGTTTCCTACTTGTTGTTTCGATACCCTTGTCAAACTGATGAATCAAGAGTGCAAGTTATTGAGACACGTTATTGGACCACATAAAGAAGCCCCTCAAATCATCAATCGAAGTTGGGGTATGTCTATTTTCCTAAAAATACATTACCACTTAAGGCCCCCTTTTAGCTCCTCGTGACCTTACACTCACCCTATCTAGAAGACACAAGCACATTTTTTTCCATTGAAGACACAAAGTAAGATGAGTCACTTTCCTTAATTGTATTGGTTATGTTCACAAAGGTTTTCTAAAATAAATTGGTGTCGTAATGAGTAAAAGGACATTAAAATGAAGAATTAAAGAAACTAAAATATAAGATAATTGTAAATGAGCAATTTCTACATATGAATGAGAAAATTCTTATGGAATTATTTGAAAGAATACAAGTACTAATTTTAAAATCAAATTGATTTTGATTGAAGTTGTTACTTGTATAGATATTATTAAACATTCTAAATACGAGTTACTATTTTCATTCTTAAGATGCATTTATATCTAATATAGAGACTTTGTATAAGCAAAATGTTTGTCATTGATTATAATTATAACTTTGAAAAATGAATTGAACATTTTTATATTACCAACCCTCACTTACCTTACTGGCTATGTTAGCAATCTTGAATGAGCTCTAAACTTTGTCATCAAACTTGTAACTTACACCTATAAAGTAGAAACATCTTAGAATTTGGTGGACACTCTTATGTTATTGGAGACATAAAAAAGTGAGGAAATTTCTCGTGGAATAAAATAGTTGGAGCTTACCAAAGGCATTCAAACCCATTAAATCTGTAAACACCTTCCAAATGCATCAGATATGTCTTAAAACTTCCTAATAATGTCATTATCCTATCTTCTATGACAAACCATTTACCATGCCCAATCTAATATACAGATCTTCTATGAAAATCAAATATTAAAAATGGAAACATGTATATTTTTAAATCATTTATCTTGATGTAGCACCTAAAACAGGCTTTAGGCATTTATTAGTGATTAAAATGTAGTCTTATAAAACTATACTTGGTGACGAAGACAAACTTCCTATCGACAATAACAATGAATAAAAAGTGTAGTTAAGAGTGGGTATTGTGGAATCACGTACAGACAACCCAAGCATATAATTGTGTCCCAATTTTTTGCATTTTTTGTACCTTTAGAAAAATATGTATCATAAACAAAACATGACAGAACACACATAAAATCACCAAACATGTCTTTGTAAGAGCTTAAATGTACCAAGGAGATGTGGATGCATAATTTACTTAATTTTTTTTATTTTTTAAAGTATTTTTAAAAATTTATTTACTAACTAGGTTTTAAAATATTTTTAGCCACCAAATGGGACACCCTATCATGTGTTCTACTATAATATTCCTTTGGGATAACATCATAATACATAGTGAGTTCCTTGACATTTTAATATATACCCATGTTCAAAGATACTAAATAAAAAAGCGATGGTTGATGCAATAAATTGAATTAATTTTAAGTGGTAAATAAAAAAGTGACAAAACATTGATTATGTCATGTGATTTTCTATCTAGTTTGAGTGCATAAATAATTTAAGTTAGAGAGTGTCGCGAAGTGGACATAAATTTAACACATAACCACTTTATTAAGTTTGTGTCTATGTCAATATTTGAACTCAAACTATTTTTTTATAAATGCTTGCCTGTACAAATTCGATCCAAAATTTAACGCCAAGTTCATATTGTGTAACAACATATGAATAACCATTTTCGAACAATAGAGATAGATAATGTTGAATATCATAATTGTATGTCTCACCACTTTTGCATGGTGATTCAAAAGTTTATTTTTTTACATGGATTGGTAATGACATTTTATGTTCAACCCATAAATATATGCCTATGGCAGAAAAGGGGTTGAATATTTGCATGAAATAATTTAACGAATTGATGGTCATTTCAAAAACCTTAAAGTCCAATGGTAGTGTTGTTTGAAGAGTGTAACAAATACAAATATTTTTTGTGTGTATTTATGCTTTGCTACATAATCAATCATGTGTGGTTTCTAGAGCTAGTAGTTCGATGTGGATCTTCCTCATTTTTTCACACAACCAAAATAGCATATCGTAGGTTCACCTTGATGGTCCACAAACTGAATGGGTCAAATAATATAGTTATAGGCTAAGCCATGCTCACCCCAAATGTCAGTGATAGATGGATAAAGAACTGACCACTGAAGTCTCAGAGACAAGGTTTTGTAGGTGAATATATGAAATTTTCTTTTTGTAGTTTGTGTTTTGGTTTTGTATTGTATTACTACTAGTTTATTTAATTTACCTTTGTAATGCATTTGAAGTAGTTTTTGATTTAATGTAAATTACATTTGTATTTCAATTCCTAAATTCATTATTTTAAAAACAGTTTCTTGGCATCCCGAGCCTTCTGTTTACACCCTTAATAGATTATGTGAAATCTAAGAATTGGTGAATTAGGTACACTAAATGATCTAAGGGGAGCTACAGGGGGTTATTTTGATTAATTAACTTCCAACAATAATTATGTAATATCATAGCAACACATTAATACTTTCAAATGGTGTATGTAATAAGATGGAAACTTGAAAACACAAGAGGTTGGGTGCACTTAGGTGATTACTGATGGATTTGAGAGGTTATGAGAGTGCAAACTGCCGTTTTAAAAAAAATATAGATTTTATTAAACCTTAATTATAGAGTAACTAATGTAAACAATGATATACAAGTGCTAAGTACAATATGACGCAAGCAAATAAGAAACTATGAAACCCTAAGCAAGAGATATAGAAAGAAGGACTTAACTGATTTATGTCTGATTTGGAAGTGCTTTAGACAAGGAAAACTATTGAACAAGAAGTGAACAATGTCATAAATGCTCAGGATAAATTTAGGACTCCAAGAATAAGGTCAGACACGGGTGCCCACGACAGGACAAGTGCGCATGGGCCTTGAAGACCTCTTATGGGCACATGTGACTATGAAAATGGTCAAAACCTGATCTTTTTTGTGTCACACAAGTGTCACAAATATTCATTTTGATCACTTCTGTGTCACTCTTTAATCGATGAGGGTACTTGTAACCTGCATAACAGATATCACCTGTAAAATCCCACAAACCACATCAAATCCAAAAAAGAAAGATGTAGACTGGGGATTCAAACTGACCCCGAAGGTCACCCTGAGAATGAACTTACAACCAAGAGTTGCACTACATCTCAGAATCCATGTATTTATGGTGAGTGTTCACAAGAATCATGACCTAGGATGCCCTTGTGCAAGTGTACTTGATAACAGGTTGTAGCTAGATGTAACATTGTAATAGAATCTATGGATGGAAAAATGAACTTCCCCTTCATATGTTGTGTATGGAGAGTTGCAACGCTTGTCCCTTGAATGGATTACTAGATGGATGCCTTTGGAGTGTTTTATGTGCCTTTGGATGCAAGCTTAGGTGATGATAGTTGTAGACACAAAATCATGCGTGTGGGTACATTTCTAGGTCCTAAACACATACTAGCATTCATATGATTCCTAAGCAAGAAAACTAATAATTGAAAACTATATTTTTCCTTTTTGATTTGTTTCTTGTTTTCTCTTTGTTCTTACATGTCACATCTCACAATTTCATTATGTTTCATCGCAAGGTTAAGTTATTGTATGGAAAGTTGTTTACGAAGGCGGGGGATAAGCATTGTTGCATAGTTGAGTCTGCATTTATACATGTGTATGTATATCCTAAAAAGGATATACATAATTATGTGTAGTTGCATGCCCAACCACGTAACAATGTTTATCGAAAAGTTTTCATAAAGTACTTACCATGTTGATTACGATGATTTTGATGATGGGAGATATAGCTAGGAATGTTGTACATGTAGTGGATATTGTATTGTGTTGGCGTGTGGTCCTATTAGGTGTTTTCATTGATACAAAAACACATTAATGAAAAATTGGATGATGTATCAGGGTCAGATGATATTGTGGATGATGCTTCCATTCTGGTTCAGGTTAGTCTATGATGCTACAAGAAGATTCAGTAAGGATTGTTTGCCCTTACAGGCCTATTCAGGTGCCTAGTTGATTTTTCATGGAGATAAGAGCTTCTTGGATTCTGTAAAATCATGTGGACATGATGGATAACAGGTTTGGAGAATTTTTAGGCACTAACAACAGTTGCATGATGTAGAGACAGGTGTTCCACTATGATACAGGTGCTTATTTGGAGCAGGTATGGTTGCTTAGAGGTGTGAGACTAGGGTTTGGAGCTATATGATCTCATGGATGATTTCATTCTGGTATATCATGGTATATCAGGTATCTTTCAATCATTTTTAGAGGTTTTATGATGAGTTATTACATTCTTTCAATTGACCCTGGCTTTTATAGTGAGAAACATGCATGTAAGCAAAGGTAAGTCTTAATAGTTGGAGAGATTTAGGTATGGTATTGACTTTATGATTATTGGAGATGTTACTTTGATGTGTCATGATGTTTTGGGAAAATTTTAGGATGCCATGATGAGTATTTTTCAAGATATGTCAGTTTTAGTGAGACAAGGTCAAAATCTACTAAAATTCTAGCTCAAGTTGGCACGTTTAATGCTCACCTTGAATTGTGTGTTTTTGTGGGACATTGTGTATTTTATGAATGTTTATATGGTGAATTTATAATGTTTCAAAAAAATAATTAGCAAGTTTAATCATCAGGTTTTTATGAACGAAGGTTAAGAAGACAAAGTGCTGTAAAATCCTAGCTAAACCGTAGCTAGGACCAGTTTGCAAAAGAAGAGGTATATTGAGCTAGTTTTTATTTTTTAATGAAAATTTGATGATTTTATGTTATAGAGGACACTTCCATATTTCCATAAATGTATGGTTGAGGTCATGGTGATATGTGGGCCCCACCTAAAAATTCTCATTTCTGAAGAGTTCCAGTTTGTGGAAAAGTTTTCCAAATTAGGTATGAGATAAATTGATGTTATGGAATTTATGTGAATTTTTATTGATGTATATTAACATTTCATATCATTTTTGTGATGAAAACGTGCAATTTGAGCTCCATTCAGGTTGACTAGTCAAAAGGCAGTTTTGAGGCCATAAAAAGCAGTTCTTAGTAAAATGGCCATAATAGGGGCTACATGTGAAATTTTGATGTGATTCAAGTTGTGTTGGAAAGAGGATTCAGATATATTTCCAATGGTAAGAGTTTTTTTTTATCATGATGAGGTTATTTGATATGGTTTCTAGGTCATTCTTTGGATAGGAAGGTTTTTACTAGTTCAAGGCAAGATGTGTTTGGCTGAAAGTTTTGAGTTAAATGAAGCATGTATTGGAATAGATGATGCTTTATATCACCTTGAATTTGAAAAGGGATTAATTTTTCATAAAATAATCCATACATAGGTATTGAATATTTTTATAAATGTTTTTATCAGCTGATATTTGGAAACAGATTTTTGGGCAGGATGGTTTGGTGAAGACAAACGTTGTTGTCGTTTGAGCAGTATATTGTTTGAAGGATTATAAATTACTTAGAAGTGTTATACATGATCTATAATTTCCCTAAAGTTTCGATAAGACATAGTTTGGCTTACTTTAAGTCATTTGGTGGCATAATTAAGTTTTTCAGGGTGCTGAAGGGTGTAGGAAACAATTGTTTTGAGAAATATAAAGAGCAGTGGGCTGAGTAAACAAAATAATTTGATTGGTTGAGATAAACTGTGACCATATATTATTTTTAAATGTTATTTTAAAAAAAAATTGATGATTTTTAGAGCTTTAATAAAAATATATTTGGGATTAGAGATTTTTTTCGTCCCAATGGAAGGGTTTTTTGGGATTTTTAGTGCATGGATGAAGTTTTTTTGCTAGGCTGAACCATATGAGTTAATTATGAATACTCTAGTGATTGTTATGGGGTGTTTGAAGGATGTTATGGTTATGCAAGTGGAGGGAAACTGACCTCTTTTGAATTTGAATCAAGGAGAGGCTATAAAAATGGACTTTTGAGTACAATGGTGCTAATCTTTTGGAACCTTTTTTTTTAAGAACCCTTTTTCTGCAAAGAAAAACCCTTTGGGCCTAGCCCAAAACCCCAAGAATTCCATTCTAGGATAGCGTCTAGTTGAGTTTTCATGAGGAGAATTTGAGCAAGGGCAAATTTGGTGTTGTTTCTTTGAGAGTGAGTTGAAGAAGGAGGGCAAATTTGGATGTTTGAGTTTGGATGTTATCTTCATAACATGTTGACGTAATTTACAGGTTTCTAAGGTGCTTTAAGATCTGATATTAAGTTGAATACATTCTCATAGTTCTATATCTTCATATGTATACATGAGACATAGTTGATTTTCTCAAGAGCTAATGATTTTACCTTGTTGATCGTTGTTGAAGACACTACTAATTGTAATCTTATTTGAATATCAAATTGAAGTGTGTTGATCTAATTTTGAGCATCAACATAATTTTGTTTGAGTCTATTTTATGATCCTTGCATTGTGTTAATTTCACTGTGAAAAATATCTACTTTGATGTGTTGTACACGAGTATGTGTGGTTAGGGTTTGAAGCACAAGTGTGAAAGGTTTTATTAGGGACTGATTCACCCCCCCCCCCTCTCAGTCCTTGTCAGCTTCAACATAGTGCACCTTGTTATGTTGTGTGTTATGAGTTAATTACTTTTTGAATATGATGATTTGATGTATCAATATATTCCTTAGTTGTTGTACCTATTTATGAGATTTGCATACCTTATTACTAAAGTTAATGGGTTGTCAATGATTGGTAATTTGTACATGGATTTGATAGTATTATATTAGTATTGAGATAAATATATAACTATATAATTCTAACCTTATTTTCTTATCATGACAGTTAAAGACGGTAAAGTATAATAGTGGTCCTCGGCAAGGGGTAGGTAAAATGTGGGACTATCAAGGTAAAAAGTTCAAATTTGGTTTAATCATAATTTTTATCAGCAAGTAAATTTCAATTCATTATGTTGTGAGAAAATATTAATTTGGATTATTGATTTTGATTATCTACTTGAGTGTTTTATGGCTTGACCATAGCATTTGTAAGTAAATTCATTAGGATGAATTATGTCGGTCTAAGACCACCATGCAACTTCGATTGAGGTTTTCATGTGTTGTTTAAAAGAGCCAAAGACCATATGATGGTGGCATTATAAGATGAATACAATTAAGTGATTAAACGAACTTATACCATAAGGTAATGGTATTAATATTGTTTTGATAAACATAAGGAATGGTTACTAAATTGGACCTTGGTCGATTAGTGGACCACATAAACTCGAGGAAATTGATGGTTGGTTGAGAAGGTCTTCGAATGATCATAGGCTCTTCATTCAAAATTTTCTTATAAAAAAATTAGATTAGTTTGTTTCTTGTTTGGACACAGTCCATCATGTTATTTGGCATCTTATTGTGAAGTCTAGATAAACTGGGACCAACCACCACCAAAGTTGGAGGGAATAATTTTAAATTTTAAATGAGGCCACATTGTGACACTTTGGTATTGAATGTGTAGTTAATTCCCTTAGAAACAATGAATCTTCCCTAAGAAGCTACTTCCCATGCATAATCTCATTCTAGTTATTTTACATTGTTTTTGGTTTAGTGACTTTTTGGGAAACCATGCATGAAGGTTCAACAAGCTAACTGCAATCAAACTATTTTTGGGTCTTCCTTACTAATTTTGGATGTTTTATTTTGAGTTGGGCATGGGAGGTGTTTGAGCTATTTTCAGCCTCTCTACTATATATCAGATATTTTATTTGACTTCATGGGCGCATTAAACAAAAAAGGATATTAGGGGTTTCATCATGTTTAAGTGAGCAAGCTTCGTTAGATGCTCGTTTGGTCGACCTGCGGTAGAAATTTATAAGGAAATAGAAAGATCATAGCTCTCCATTTTACATGCATGGACTATTTTCTCTCTTTCTAGTTACTTCATTTTGAAATAATTGAATGTCTACAGGTTGCATGTTTGATTATTTTTCTATTTTCACTGCTATTAGATGGTAAATACTTGAAAAGTTAATTGGGTTATCTTCTTTTGGATCCATCATATGAACTTTAGTTATGATGTTTTGGAAGGATTTCTTATTTTCGAACTTGTATTATGGCATGTGATTATTGTTTTTTTTAATACTTTTGAGATGGGATGTGGGTTTTTTATTGGTTTGACTCCTTACTGGGTAGTTGAAGATGATTAAATTTAATTGGTTCATATATTCAAAGCTTGTAGATTTGCATGCATGGAATGGATAGATTGTATGATTTTGATCATCTTGAACCTCTTTGAACTTGCAAGAATAGCCTAATCTTCCCACTTAAACAAAGTTATGGGAAGGGAATTTTAGCCACAAAAATTATGATATGACTTGACTAAGTACGAACTTGGGCTCAAATGGGTTTCAAAAAGGCATCCTCATCACTGAAAATCTATCCCATTTTTTTTATCTTGTAAATGGGCACTTATGATCTACGAGACTAAGTTGAGTGCTAGAAAATAGGCTATTATTATCTCTGATTAAACTGTTTCTGAATTGTTAGGTCAGCAAATCATACAGTGAGATATTGTAGGTATTAAATTAAAAAATGGTTGTTTAACTATTGTGTAACTTAAATTTTTTTTATTATTTTAATTATCACAGTGCAGATAGTCTATGTTGGTTGATATTGAATGATTAATAATCAAGACTTTGAGAAAAGAGTTTGTTTTCCACTTTTTTCTAGTTTTTGTAAAAGACAACTAAGTAGGTCATTGTGGATTTAATTTCAGGAATAAGTTGCAATGTTTACATTGTTGAGTAAAAGAAGACTCTTGTAGTAAATAAGATGTGAATTTTAAATGAAGTTAATATGGTGAATCATAGTGATCTAGTAATATTTTCTAGTTGTAGAAAGAAACATGGTTTACATTGTTAGACCAACTTCATTATTGTTTATACACTACTTGACATGTGATTTGATTAATTATCATAAATCACGTAGAAGATATTCAATTATTTGGTAATGAGATAACTTGATAGATGCAAAGCCAATACATGCCAATTTTTTTGAGTTGACCATTTATAACTATTATTTTCAAATTCCAAGTTTTGAAAAGTATTACGAAATGGTTAAAAAACGGATTATGACATACTTGGTTGATATTATATTGATTTATATGATGTAATACATGTACTTGTATTTGATTTACGGAGAATGTATTACTTCACAAATGAATAAGGCATTTAAAGGCATGTTGTATCTTGTTATTGATTACAATATCATTATGTACTTTAATAACGAGGTTTTGACCTCCATTATATGAACATATGTTGATGTTTTTATAATGTACTTTTGTTTTACAAAAATGTTATAATGTCGAAATCATGCCATATTATGTATGCAATAATG
Organism: Taxus chinensis; assembly: GCA_019776745.2. Taxonomy (NCBI): domain Eukaryota; kingdom Viridiplantae; phylum Streptophyta; class Pinopsida; order Cupressales; family Taxaceae; genus Taxus; species Taxus chinensis. The sequence goes on from CM034146.1 coordinate 668,734,806, forward strand.
TAAGTGAAATATGTGATTTGCTTTCTTTATGATTTGATTAATGATGTATGTTAAAATGAGACAACATAATACGACAAATACAATAACAATATCTAACACTGTTAAAGTTGCATTTGTTATTTATTTCATATGATGACACATTTGATTATGTAATAATTCATATAAGTACACTGATTAATCAAATAAAAGTTAACAACAACCTAACGTTGTGATAACACGATAAAAGACAATAATAATATCTCGTTGCTATGATTATGACTTCTAATCATTAACAAATGATACGTAACAAGTTAAGTATACATTTCTTAAACATGAGTATATATTTGTTAAACATAGATAATTATGAGGATATACATCAAATTATATGTTTGAATCATTGAGAATCAAACTATTTCCTTTTGATGGCAACAACTTACACTATAAAAGATTAATTTGTATCGTCATAAGATCCTGATTCTGTTGTACTTCAATGATAAAACAGTTACGATGATATGGAGCAAGGTACGAAAGTACATTGTGAATTCATGAAATAGTACATAAGAACATATTTGACTTAGGAAATTTGAAAGGTACAAGTGTCTTTTAATAAGCATTAATAATGTTTAATCAATCTTATGAGATGGTTTAAGTCTTATACTTGACTAAACCTAATCAATTATCATAGATCAATATAGTCGGCGATCATGCAAAAGAAGGTATATACATTATTCAGTGACTTGAGGGGATCGTTCTATTTCACCAATAAGTTTTACACTTTCTAAGATGAAACAAATAGAAGGTAAAATGGTTAAGGAGGAATACCTTAGAGGTGAAGGTGGAAGGTAGAATGTGTGCATTAATGACTTTTGATCCAAGTTGATCATGAAGAGCTTCCCTTTGGCTAGGAGGAATGACCTGTATAAGAAACAAAACAAGACCACCAAATAGTATTAATAATATAGGTTAGTGGACTGTCTAGCGAGTGTTAGATCCGGGAAGTGAGGTGCTTCCTAGAAGGTTGTCAATCCACTTTCAAATACAATTTAATGCAATAAATATCATGAAATAAGAAAATCCTAGTGTTGTTGAATGATTTAGGTATCTCATGTTAATACAATAAGTAAATATAATCTAACATGCAAGGTTATGATTAGATATAGAGGTTTGGTAGGTTATTCTGGGTTTTGTAGGCCTGATAGGGGTCTGGGATTGATCGGGAGAGGTATAGGTTGATTGGGTAAGGTCTGGGTTAGATTTGGTTGATCAAGAGGCTTACTGGTCAAAAGGAATGAAATAACACATAGACCGATATTGGTCAGGTGACCAATGTCGGTATAGAGGTGAAACCGACGATGGTTAGGTAACCGACATTGGTAGGGGCAATTGAGAATAATTTTATAAAAATGATTTTTGGGCTTCTCGGTGATTGCACAAAGAGTTAGAAGGGTGTGGTTAGGTTTGTAATATTACTGAGAAGACTCAAGGATATAGAGGGGGAAGTCACTGAAGGCAAAAAGGCTATAGGTGGCTGGGTTGGTAGATTGGTGAGGAGGTGGAGATAAAGAAATACAAGCAAAAATAAAGTATAATGAAAGAGGTAAGGAATTTATACTTTAAGTAAAAACAATATGATCGAAATCATGAATACTTACTTGCCTTTATAGATTTGGTAGGTGAAGGTGGATGGTAGTTGATCCGTGAAGATATTCTAGAGTCAATGTCGCCGCAGTACTCCCATAGTGTTCCCGTGAGTATTCAAATACTCTGGAAGGAGAACCGGATGCTTTTTTTGGGCTTGTGGTTGAGTATTTTGTGTCATTTGGATGATGAGGGGCTTTGGATTCACGTTTGAATGCAATAGTTCTCCCAAAAATAAAAATGACCAACCTAGGTAAAAGGTTGTAAAATTGTGTATATAGGAACTGATGGTGGTTCGGTAATCGGCGCTGACCGAAGGATAACCGGCATCAATTAAGGCAAATAAGTCTAGGTGTACCAAAAATAGGCAGATCTTCCCATATTTGGTGTGTTTTCCAAGTTGAGTCCACTTAGGGAAGTGGAGTTCTCGTTAGAAAAGGTGGGAAGGTCATAGAAGAAGTCTAATTAGGTTTGAGAAGAATTCTTAGTTAGTTAGGTCAAGTGGTGACTAAGAACCGAGAGTGATGACTTGGTCACTATGAGTTAAATGCCCCTGGAGTGGGTCCAGGGTGAGGTTTAATGATGAGGTGGAGAAGTGAGGATGAATAAAACTTAATTAAAATAATTAAATCAATAATTAATGCAAGGATGAATATTAATATGGGGTGAAGGGGTCATGATTAGTTAAATGTGTTACGTTAATTAATTGAAGGGGACTAAAGGGCATGTGACCCAAATTTGGTGTCTACACATTGTATACCTCTATCATGTTTATATATCATCATGAAAATTAATTTAACTTGTCCATATAATGAAAGCATACCTTATTAGAAATGAATAAATTAAAATGGTTAGCTATAAATTTAATACTTAATCAATGGAAATGAATCCAGATAACTATGTTGAGACAGTTATGCGGTGAAGGGAAGATAGGTTTCAAGTGATTTTTGTACAACTAAGAAACTAGGCTTGTTAACGCACTGCCAAAAACTACGATTGTAGTAGTGCAAAAGGAATGATTGCATTGTTTGTTCACCATTTCTTCTTTCAATTGTATTTTGAGTTGGAGTGAAGTCTTTGTATTCTTCACTTTCTGAAATCAAGAAGGTTTACATGATTCTCTATACCTACAAAAAGTTCTAACCAATGATATACAATGTATATTGGCTTGTATAGAGTGATGAGGGGAGATCGAGAAGGATTTGTAAACCATTGAAGTTGCACATAGTTATCATAGGTTTTCAAGATGGATTTTGGAATATTAATTAATGTTGGATTACTTAGCGTTGATCTAAGTAATGATGTTAAACATTACATCATGAAAATAATTAAGGGATCTTTTAAATTTAATTAGTATGTTGGATTAATCTGATGCATGTTGATAATCATTGAAGGCATCAAGTTGATTAAATGGTTTTAAAAAATCCATTGGTTTGTTGAAGCATAATTAGGGTGTTGCATTACACACCCCACTGCCCAGTCGGAACTTTCACTTCTATATCTTTCTATGGACTTTGGGCACTAGCACCTAGCTAGGATGCCAACGCGTAGGCACCCTCGTCCCCTCTGGGTGCCTCTGACCTCTTTGTATCTTACTCGCTCCTTTTGGGCCTCTTTTATCTTTTGGGCATCTTGTTTTCTTATGGATCGGCCTTTTAGTTGTCAAGTACAAAATTCAAATAAGGGAATCATATAAATACAAAGCTATGTGACCATAATAAAAGACCAAACTCTAAGCATCTATTATCATCACATAAGTTTGCATCAAAGGCATCTACGAGCATCAAAGCCATCCATTTAGCATCCATACAAGGGATAAGGTACTGCATTTTCTACATACACTGCATAAGAAGGGGAAGTTCATTATTCCATCCACACATCTACTTACATTGATACATCTAGCTATCATCCACTGTCAAGTACACTTGTACAAGGGTATCCTATGGAATGATCCTTTCATACACTCACAAGAACTACACAGATTCTTAGATACAGTGCATTACTTGGTCGTAAGTACACTCTATCGGGTGATCGTTGAGGTCAGTCTGACTCCCCATATTGCATCATTTTTTAATATTGATGTGGTATTATGGGTTTTGTAGGTGGATCTTTGTTTTGCAAGATATAGGCGCACTCGGTGATCATATTGTGATATACAAGTGACCAAAAGTGACTATCAGTGACACTTGTGCGACATTGTAGAAATCAAGTTAAAATCATTTTCATAGTCATGGGCACCCAATAACAGACTCTAGCGCCCAGGTGCCCTGGTCAAGCCTTATCCAACAGTTACAAAATTTTATCTGAGTATCGATGACACTATTATCTTCTTGTTCATCATATTTCAAGTCCATATTAGTTCCAGGAAAATTGTAAATCAGCTAAGTCCTTTCCTCTCTCTCTCTCCTGAACTTAGGGTTTCATATTTTATTAGCTTATTGTTTGTGTCATAGTGTATCTAGCAACTATATATCATAGTGTACATTCAGTTACTCTACAATTAGGGTTTAATAATTCTATTTTTGTTATTTATCATTTGGTGAACCTACATTCGAACACTCTTTGATCGTCATTTTTCTTTGCTCATGGATCTTAAAATGTTGTTCTTCAAAAATCCCTAGACACTATCTATTTCCCTCATAATATGTCGCTTGCTTAAGTAAGTGTCATTTTTTATCATCTATTTGATGACTCTATTCGTCATATTTCTCCATCCAATCAACCCATATTAGATTCAATTCAAGCTTTGCATTATTTATTTCAAGACAAATTTTAAGCTATGGAAACAATGATTACATCTCTTAAATATGAAATTCAACGTCTCAAAGATGCTTCTCAAGCCCATGCCTATTCTTCTTCCACATCTCATTCTCCTTCTATGTCTTCTATATGTGCTCATATCAGTGAATCCTAAGTCTCACTACTCCCTACACCTCTCAATTTTGATTTCAATGCTAAACAACAAGATATTCTTCTGTGGTTCCTCACTCATCAATTGATCAACTTACCATCTACTCATTCTTATCATTCTTATCGGCTTGCACAATATCAAGGTCATCCATATTGCAATTATCATTGAATTAATGGGCATAATGAAAATTATTGTTATGCTCTAAAATGAAAAAATTTCCACTTTAAGCATTAAGGTCTTATCTCATTTGCTACACAACATACTGCTACATGTTCATCTCCAATTGTTGCATTCCAATGGGTTCCTAAATCTGATTCATCTATGTCTAATGAACATCCTCTCATTGTTACTCATATTCCTTCTACAGAAATTCAATAGTCATCTAAGCAACTTCCTCTCAAAATCAGTCCAACCCCTCCTCCTCTCAAGTCTTCTATAGCATTACCAAGTCAAACTAAGCAACCACATCTCAAAATCAGTACATCCTCATCTCTTATCAAGTCTTCTGCAATGTTATCAATCTCACCTAAGTTACCACCATTCAATATCCCTCCCCATCCTACTCCTCTTCCATTTCCAATTCATTTTGTCAAACAAACTATTCCTTATATTAATGGCCAAGACACAATTCAAGATCCACCGCCATGGCATGGTCCTTCTCACGTCGCTACGTAGATCTCCATCAACTCACATACTTTGGGGGGCATCATAGCTTCTCCCCATTGCATTGTTATCAAATGTCTCTATCATCTCATGCACTTCATCGCTCCGCACTTAATGTATAATCTTTCCTTAAGCATCAATACACACACCTTTGATACACACCTTGTATCATCATTTACCCTATGACACACTCTTGTGCTACTGGTTCACACTTGACTGTTGAGAGCATACTACATCCATGAACCTCACACACTACACATTTCATGCTCTATGCTTCACGATACATCTTTCCAAGTATTCTATTCTCATACATCCTACTACCTTATGATGCACTCTAGTTCCACGATTCATACTCGACTACTAAGGGTCTAAATTTGAAATTGCACCTCACCTCTTTCTACACTTTACACTCTGCGCTTCATGATCTATCTTTCTAGCATCTCATTTTTCAAACCATTTCCCAATGATGCACTCTCATTCTATGGTTCATTCTTGATTTTTGAGGGGTCTTTTATAAATGAACCTCATCTCATACTCATCCACATCCGCTATGGGGCATGATGCTCCTATCACACTAATATTACATACCATTGCATCACACTCTTGGGTTACAACATATTGCATATCTTGGTTACACTTATTCTTGCTCTGCTTATACTTACATGTACACTTTGTTTCCCATGCTAGATAGATACTTAGTATGTCAATATATTTTCTATATACACCTGCACATTCACTTGGTATTTAGTTGTGAATGCAGACTTCCTATAGATCTTTACACACAACAATGATGCTTGGCACTGTACCTCTTACCAGTCCCACTAAGGCTCCTGGGGGCATCTACATTTACTACTCTTACACATCACAGGTGCTATTGTTTCATTATTTACTACTTCTATTCTTACTATTACACTACTTTCCATAGATCTATACACACTTTGACATACTTTTATCTTTCTAACATGCTAATGGGTGCTTCATGTGCAACATTTTCCTTCCAGGAACTATTTGCCACCATGGTTTTTTGTTACACTTTGTTTGACACTATTGTTTGCCATTAATTGTATGTTATTATTTACAGGTTATGCCCTATGTCTTGTTTGATCATTGCTTGTATGCTTTTGGCCACTTTGGCCCTGATTGTCTTGTGACATTGTGAGCGATGTCCCATGTTTGAAACCCGCTTTTCACGGTCACAATCTTGTATGCACATATTTGCTTGATTACATTGTTTTTATATTACATACTTTGCTTACTTTTTCTACTAACACATGTTCCTATCCACTTTGTTTGTATGTGTGCCTTGGTTTCTACCATGCACATCCCCCCCCTACAGGAATACAATTTCATATCATCATCAGGTCCTCTCTTTGGGCCACATTACTCATAGCAACATCACATACACCCTCAAATGAGGGGGGCATACATTGGGTGAATCAATCACCCCATACAACAACTCAAAGCTACAATATAATACAATCCTACACGGTATAGGAAAATCAACACAAGTTACAGTTATAGAAATGGCCCAGAATATGACTTGGGTCCTTAGTTCAGGCACAGGACTCCAATGCACCAGATACAGACACTGAGCACTCAGGGTACTCCTGACCTCTCCTAGGAAGCACTATGTCTGGGGGGACAGATACAAATACTTTCTCAGATCAACATAATTTATAGCAGTTCATAGATCAGTTTTCACACTACATGCACAGTCCTCCAGTAAGTCAGAATACATTCTATCTCCATTGTAATTGAAATAAATCGAAACTAATAAATTGTACAACTCAGAACTGAAACACGGATCACACCATCTGCAGTGGTGTATAATCAGGAAGCATTCATGGAAGGAGAGTAACACTAGACCTCTCTCCCTAACATTCTTCTACCATGGAATGAGATCACCTCAAAAAAACTCACCCTTGGCGTGAGATCAGCCAAAAAACTCGCTCTTGGCACAAGATCGCCCAAAAAATTCATTTCTTGGCATGAGATCACCCAAAAAAATCGCTCTTGGTGTGAGATCACCCCAAAAAAGCTCACTCTCCTACACAACATTTTAGGACATCTTTCTATCCTTTTACATCATCTTCATCAAGTGCACACTTTCCTTTTACTACTTTTTACACACATTTACATACTTTTACTTTTACAGAGTTTTCATAATACATGACTTTGATTACTCTTTCGCTCTTATTTTGTGTAGGTCCATCCTTAATACACAACAAGAAGCAATCCCTACATCAAGCACAACAATAGGTACAACACAACACCATAATACACTTCACCCCTAGGGTCACTTTCTCTTTCTTAGTTTCCATGCTTCATTTTTATAACTTCACGCTTTAACTTGTCTTCTTAGGCATGGTTATCACCATCACATGCCACATGAATATCAGCTACACATCTTTTGAACTACTTTATGTTATCGAGTATTCACTCAAAAAAATAAAGTGGGGGTAAATGTAGACACGAAATCATGCACTTAGGTACATTTCTAGGTCCTAAATACATATTAACATTCATATGATTCATAAGTGAGAAAAATAGTAAGTGACATCTATCTTTGGCCTCTTTATCTACGTTTATTAGTATTATATTCTTTTATTTTAAACTCTACACCCCATTTGGGAACTTCAATTTTTTATCTTTTATGGACTTCAGACACCAATACTCAGACCAAGACACCAAACACCTAGGTGTCCTCATCTCCTATTTGGGTGCCCCTGGCCCTATGTTCTATCTTAGTAACTCTATTTTGGGTCTTCTTTTATCTTTTGGGAATCTTATTTTCTTATGGGTAGACCTTCCTAGTTGTTAATTAAAAAATTCAACCTAGGAGAATCATATAAATACATAGCTATGTTATCAAAACAAGAGACCAAATATCTAAATCATCTACTATCACCACCTAATCTTGCATCCAAAGGTATCTAAGAGAACATCAAAGGAATCCATCTATCATTCATATAAAGGACAAGGGACTGCGTTTTCTACCATACACTGCATAGGAAGAGGAATTTCCTTATTACCATCCACATGCATCTATTTACATTGTTACATCTAGCTATCAACATGCTATTACTTATACTTACACAAGGGCTTCCTAAGGTATGATTCTATCACACATGCACAAGAACTATATGTAGTATGAGATGTAGTGCAACATCTTGTTCATAGGTTCACTCTAGTCAAGCAATCTTTGGGGTCAGTCTGACTCCCCATATTACATATTTTCTATTTGGGATTTGATGTTGTATTGTAGGGTTTTGTAGATCAATATATATTTTGCAAGTTACAATGTGAAACTTAAAGATCAAAGATGCAACATAGAGGAAAACAACAAACCAACATCAATGAAACTTTATTGTAATACCAGAAAAATCAGGTATTCTGAGCCACCTACGTAGTTATGGGATGCTCGAGAAGTAGACTCTGACATGCCTAGGTGCCCTTAACCTAGTCTAGGCACCCTCGTCCAACTCTGTATCTAACAACTCCAAAAATTATCAGGCAGTGATTGTGACAATTTTAACTTCTTGTTCTATTAGTTTATCTAGGCTGCACAGATCCCTGACATCATAGTATAAAGTGAAAATCATACTAATTCCTCTCCTCTCTCTCTTTTTCACTTAGGGTTTTATGTTTATCTTGTTTATTAATTGTGTCATAATATATACTTTAATAGATGTTTATCATACGTGTACATTGAGTGACCCTGTATATTAGTGTTTAGTAGAAATCATAAATTCTATTTTTTGTTAAATCAGTTTCGTATTCATGAAGCGTGTGGCTTATGTAATGGACAACCCATTCCTTACATTGTTCATCCTAATTACGAGCATGGTTCCCAAGGCATGGTCAATTACAAAGATGTAAAGATAGAAATTCTCCCCATCACATGGAGTTGTAAGTAGTGGAAATGATAAAATATATTTACTAAGAACGTAAAAGGAATATTAACAATTAATAGTGTTTGGAGCCATAAAAGGTAAATAAGTAAAATATCATCTATGATATGGGGTGTAAAAGACCAAATAGAAAATAAAAAACAAAGACAAAAGGCCAAATACAGTTGTCAATTTTATTAGTTTTCTTGCTTAGGAGTCATATGAATACTAGTATGTGTTGAGGACCTATAAATGTACCCAAGTGCATGATTTAGTGTCTACATTTTACCCCACTTTATGTTTTTAAGTGAATACTCGATAACATAAAGTAGACGAGAGATGTGTACTTGATAACCATGTAGAGTGTGCGGCGAAGAGCGTGCTGAGTGGACAAGTGAAGCATAGAATGATGTAAAAATGAAGTGCGGAAACTAAGAAGAGAAATAGGCCCTAGGGGTGAAGTGTATGTGTCGTACTGGTTTTTATAGCTTGTTGTTGTTGCTTCTTGTAAGGATGGACCTACAAAAGAAAAGCAAGAATATAGTCAAAGTCTTGTATATGATAAATCAAAGAAGAATGTGCATAAGTTAAAGTATATAAAAGTGTGTAAAGGAAAGTGTGCACCTCATGTATAAGAGTGTAAGGATAGAAAGATGTCTTGAAATTTTGCAAAGGGTGATTTTTTGGGTGATATCATGCCAAAGAGAAAGTGTTGGGGAGAGAGGTCTAGTGTTACTCTCTATCTGTGACTCTGCTTGATAAACACCACTGCAAATGGCGTGACCCTGTTTTGTTCCTACTGTCCCAATTATTCCATATTAGTTCCAAGTTATACTAATTGAACTGAATATAAGAGCTAAATTGAATTATGTTGTTGGAGGATTGTTCATGTAGCTAAAAAACTACTCTAAAGATTTATGTGAACTATGTTGATCTCAGAAACTAATTGTATGTGCCCCCAAGACATTAGCACCCAGGGGAGGACACAAGCACTTTGGCACTCATGTCTGAGCCAAGGCACTGGTGTTTGTGTTATGATTCTGACCCAAGTCTAATTCTAAGCTAGTGTTGTAAGTGTTGGCTGATCTTGACAATGTGTGACTCTTTTGGCGTGTCAAAATTAACATTAGTGGTTGATTTATTGAGAAGCATGGATGTATCAGAGGGTAAGGTTTTGTGAAGATAGTGATCTTAATCATCCATGTAAGTTAAGATAGTAATCATCATGAAAGTGGAGAGTTTCAATGATATGGGAATATTCATCTATTATGTGTGGTAGTATCAGGGGAATGGTTTCAACTTACCATTAGCTTGATAAGTTAGTGGTCTAAGTGTAATAACATTGACTAAAAAAATATAGAGGAATAGATATGGTGTCTTCATTATCAGAGGGTGAGTGTGATAACATTAATAAGTGTGTTTGGGATTCTGATAATTATGGAGATGGATTAGAGGAATATGATTTGAAGACAAGGCCATGTTTATCATGAGGTTTCCTTATATCTTAACATGGTAATTCATGTGGACCCATGGTGGCATATATTATTGCAAAGAATTAATTCCTTACACATGAAGCACCGGTGGAGGTATGTAAGAAAGATAAATTTTAGTTTGTCTAAGAATTATAAATATGTATCAGAAGTAAATTTGTGTGGTTGATCATCGAGATGAGATGAAGGGCGGTATATATACTCTATGAAATGATAATTCGTGGTGTAAAGGAAAAGGGGACCAAAGGAAATGATATTTCCTACGTTAGGCTCGGTGGTACTGGTAAGTTTGTCTACAGTCTCCCATAACATCATTGTAGAATGTAAGGACGTGTATTGAGGGTTAGGAGGATTGAATCCCCTAGTGCTAAAGCGAACGCGCATGAAATCTATATGGAAGGATCCACTTACATATTAAGTAGTTTGGATGAGGGAATGGAGGAAACAAAGTGTAGAATCTTAATTTAAAAGCAAGCAAGAGTAAATTCAACTAGAGATAAACACGTAATGAGGCCTATAGGTCATGTGAAAAGATTTAATAGTATTTGCATTGCAGTATGCCCCCCAGCAAATGTTTTTTACCCTGAGGTTAATTCATAAATTATACATCAGTGCAATTTCAATGGGATATACATGCATATCACATATAACTAGATGGCTTGACCTAGTAGTTTATTATATTGGAACTCTCCTGTGCTACAAAGAATAGATCATGAAGAATAGAGCATCACTAATGAATATGGTTAAGTTTAATCCATATTTACACCCTAGGCACAGTATAATTATGCATGATTTAGGGTTGATACGTGTCATCATTGAGAAATGAGGCACAACATGTGTGCTAAGAAAATATTATGATCAATGGTTCATTTCAGAGTTAGACCCTAAAGGTAGTGGAGTATGATATTAGTTGAACTTGATGTGTGTCATAGGTTATTGATCATAAAATGCGTCTATGAATGAGCATAAGTGTCATTGATGAAAAATTGGGTGGTGACAAAGAGAGGAAGGTCATGATCCTTAGAGATTATAAGAAAAATATTTTATGATGTATTCAAATATGATAGTGGTAGAAATTTGTAAGTGTGCCAATAAAGGTGTGAAAAATGGCTAGGGGTCTATCTGTGAAATGGCCTAAAGGAGATTCATGTCATGGCCTTGATGGAAAATGTTGAAATGTGTGAGGAGTATCATTGATTGGTGAGCTCAGGAAGAGTATATTTCTCTCAAGTAGGAGCTTGATGTACATTGAGATTTAATGGAAACCGTCTTTTTGTGATAGATTTGTATGATTGATTTTGAGGTGTTAACCCCAAAATGGACATCTTGGCTTTAGGAATTTGATGGGTTGGGTGACCTTACGGAAAGATATATGGAGATAAGAAAATTTAGGGTGGATTGTGTTCAGAATGTTAAGAGTGTATTCTTTTACTCCTTATACGGATGGAATGTATCTAGAATTTAGGGGATTTTCTATTGAGAATCCTTATTTTTACTAGATAGTGATATGAAATGACCATACCTTTGGAATTTATATTTTTGGGAGAATGTTTGGAGTCAAAGTAGGGGATTCAGGTGTTTGGATTGATAGTGTTGTATTGAGGCTGAAAGATGGATTAGGAATCTACTAAGGCTGTCATGATGGACCAGAATTATTTTACTCATGAGACTTAAGATTATGTGTATGGAGGGCTTTAAAGTCCTCTATATAGTGTCATGAATATTTGATGATAATTATAAAATGCATCATAGTTCATACCGAGGAAGATTTCCACCCCATTAGGAATTAAGGGTATTGATGGGGTATTATATGTTATGACTGATGATTAGCATGACAAAGTTCATGGCCCAGATGTTATGTATAATAGCATGATTGTACCTAGGATGAACTTGATGGGGGATATTTTTTCAAATGGGTTAGGAGCATGCAGATAGCTTGAGGATTCGTGTCTTGTGATGGTACAGAAAAGCCAAGTTGTTTGAAGGACGAGTTAGTAGACTAAAAATGTTATGGTGTCATTGTAGCCATTTGGATCAAGTAAATGTCGTCTTAGAATGTTATAAGGTATTAACATTGAAATTTCTTATAAAAGTGTTTTCCTGGTGATTGTCTTGTAAGATTGCACATATCAGGATATGGCCTCTATGAAGTTTTGGAAGGAAAGTACTAGTATTGTGAAAAATGATTACTGGGATAAGAAGGGGCCTAAGAGTGTTGAGTGAATGTGGTCTTGGAAATAACTGATTTAAGATTAATTTGAATGTAGGGATCTATATATTCTCAGTGTCATTACTGAACTAAATAATGTATGGGAATGCTTGAATGACACTAAATGACATGTAATGATGTGGATAAGATATGATAATTAAAACCAGTGGAAAATAAGAAATAAAGAGGAAATAGTTGATGTTACGCTTGATTCTGGGGTTTCATTTAAGCTAGGAAACACTGGGTGACTAGAAACCATAGGATAAGAGTTTGTTGTAAATTACTGTCTGATAATATAATGAGACCTACAAGAATAAATCCAGACACGAGGTTGCCCATTGTACTAGCATGGTGTGGATGATTTACTGGAGACCTCTTCTGTGTGTCTTTTGACTACTCAGATGCTCAAAATTTTAATTTGAATAGTGAATGTCAGATTAATCTGTGTTGTAATTTTCACATGCTTGATATATGTCTTGGAGGGAATTGATCATCGAGGATACATACAACATTTACAAAAAAATGTCACGTCCTCAGACTCGAAGATATTCCACAAATAATCATTTTCAAACCTATAACATAAAGATGCAATATGGGGATGTCAAAATGACATCAGACATGTCACCCCGATGGTAGGGAGCTTTATCATACAGAGCTGACATTAGAATTTTCTCAAAGATAACACTATAGGAGTTCCCCTAAAGTGTGTGTGCATGTATGTTTAGGCTCATGATGCCCTTGTGTATGGAGTCCAAGAATTGATACTTTGGATGCATTATTTTAAAATGACAATGTTTTCCAAATATTTATATTAATGTGTGGCTTGGAAAAATAATGTAACCTGGAGGAATCGGTTTCTAGTGTCCGTGTATCCACAGTTTTAGCCTCTTGTCCATATTTATTGGGATTTCTAGAGTGGAGCCTTAGGAGACCCATGGTAAAGTTCCTTTTAGATGTAATGTTTGGTGATGACCAAACTTGAAGAGTTGATGATATACGTTTGACACAGGTCCTTGATTTTGAACACATAACAATGTATTCATATCAGTCCCTTGTTTGAAGGGAGAAGGATAGTTGGTTGACAATTTCTTGCCATCTAGTACATCCCATAAGTCAGCAACATTCTCATCCTTAAATTATTTGATAAAATACAGAACTAAAAAGAGTGGAGATTTTAAGGTGAAAAAATTGTCAGGGGCACCCAGAGCGGACAAGGGTGCCTGAGTGCTCATGTCCTGGATGGGCATTGGTGTCTAGAGCCAAAAAAGATAAATAAGTAAAATACAGACTAGGTTGTAGGGTGTGTAAGACCAAATAGAAAATAAGAAATGCAAAAAAGAGTCCAAAGAATGTCGCCAATTACTAGTTTTCTTGCTTAGGAATGATATGAACACTAGTATGTGTTTAGGACCTATAAATTTACCCAAGTACATGATTTTGTGTCTACAAAATATAACATTATCGAATTAAGTTTTACTTCAAATATATGATTTTTAAATTTGTGGCCCATTCTTGTTCTAATATAAGCCAACTTTTAATTAATGTTTCTAAACAAACCTACCACCATCAAACACTTTAACCTAGAATCAATTTGTTGCAATTCTTTTCTACATAAAATTGAGAGGCGTAGCTCATTAAAAAATATCCCTTTAGATCTATCCCATATGTCTATTCCATGAGTCGATTTACAAATATTACAAATTTCCTCATTTGAAACGCATTAAGTCCTCAATTTAGGAACCTTATTTTTCTAAAGCAAATTAGATTCAATTGTCCATTATATTCATTAAGTCTATAATAATTGAAATAGGTTATCAAACTTGGTCATTTTATCATGTCCTGGTTATGTGGGTATCAATTCATTAAGATGGACAATTATGATACAATTGGTGATTGAGTAATCTTAAGAAGTAATATCATTAAGTTTCTTAAAATGACATGATATCAATATTTTCTATTAAATATAGTAACTAGCGGTATGACTTTAGGTTCACTAGATAGTTAGCAATATGTAAAATACATTAAATAAAAATAAAAATATTAAAAAATAACTAGCATGAGCTTGATAAAACATCACACGAAAATGTTGGATTATAACAATGTCACCAAAAGTATGTAATCGAGGCATTCTCTATAACAAAAAATTTAAATTGAAATAAATATAGCGATAGAAGCATGTACCCAATCAACTTGTACAATATGTGTTTAATTTCAAATGGAGGATTACCAGCGATAGAAAACATGATATTAATGAGAAAATAATTAGATACTGATTCTTGAGCATGTTTCGTTCTAATGAGGTACGATACATATTGAACTACACAATTAATTAAAAAAATAAAATAAATATACAAAATAGAAGAAGAATTTATTCAGTAGTGTAATATAGTAGATATTTCAGGAATTTGAAAATCATATGGAAACAATATAATTAAATGAGAAAGAATAACTTGCAATCATATGAGTGATTCTAAGTGTATGATCTACGAGTTTTTTATGCACCCAACTGATTTAACGATATAAATATAGATAATTCATGTAAACTTTCTAATTATGATTTACTAAACAAATTTAATTAATAAATTAAATAAAATTTCTAAGTAGTAATGACTGACTCATGAAGGTTAGTTATTTTAATTAGGTCATGAAAACCAACTAACTTAAGATGGTTTAGGATGACCAGAATTATTAGCTTATGTTTGGTTCCTTTGCAAGAACCTAGAATGTGTTAACATTCAATTCTAGACTAGGAAAATTATTGAACAAGAAGTGAACAATGTCATAAATGCTCAGGGATAAATTATGGACTACAGGAATAAGGCTAGACAATGGGTGCCCATGGCAGGACAGGGGCACCAAAGACCTCTTATGGGCACCTATGACTATGAAAATGGTCAGAACTTGATATTTACTGAATTACAAAAGTGTTGCAAATATTCCATGTTGATCGCATGTGTGTTGCTCTTTGATTTCCGAGGGTACCTGTAACCTACAAACATATATCACCTATAAAATCCCATAAACCACATCAAATCCAAAAAAGGATGCAGGATGGGGGAGTTGGACTAATCCCAGTAGACACCCTGAGAGTGAACTTAAAACTGAGCATTACACTACATCTCAGACTCCATGTAGTTTTGGTGAGTGTGTTCAAGAATTGTGCCCTAGGATGACCTTGTGCAAGTGCACTTGATAGTGGGGTGTAGCTAGATCTAATAATGTAATAGAATGTATGGATGGAAAAAATGAACTTCCCCTTCCTATTTTGTGTATACAGAGTTGTAGACCTTGTCCCTTGAATGGATTGTTATATGGATGCCTTTGGAGTGCTTTAAGTGCCTTTGGATGAAAGCTTAGGTGATAGTAGTATATGTGTAGTGCTTTGTCCTTGATTTTGAACACATAACTATGTATTTATATGATTCCCTTACTTGAATTTCGTAATTGATGACTGGAAGGCTGACCCATAAGTGAAAAAGAAGCCCAAAAGATAAAAGAGACCCAAAAGAAGTGAGTAAGGTGAAAAAGGTTCAGGGGTGCCCTAGAAGGGACACGAGCACCTAGGCACTCCTGTCTTAGATGGGTGTTTGTGTCTGAAGCCATTAAAGAGAAATACATAAAATACTGATTAGGTTGTATGGTGTAAAAGACCAAATAGAAATTAAGAAACAAAGACAAGAGGCCAAATAAAGTCGTCAATTACTAGTTTTCTTTCTTAGAAATCATATGAATGCTAGTATGTGTTTATGATCTATAAATGTACCCAAGTGCGTGATTTAGTGTCTACAACTATTGAAATAGAAAGATTTTAACATAGTGATGCTTTGTTCTAAGAATTGTGACTAGAAACTGATTTAGGACAAAATCATACAATTATGCCTAGACCATTTATATAATCTTGACCCTCATGTATGGTCTTAGACCTACTCAATTTCTATGTTTGTAAAAATCTGATATTTTCACCTACCTGGAAATGTTTGTCGCTATAAAACCCTAGTTGTTATACAAGCTGCAAAGCCCTCTGAACATTTTGAACATGATATAAAACAACCTTAACCATAGATTGGAAACCCTATAAAACAAACATTATTTGGGTTTTGGGCATCCTCGTGCCCACCGACTCTGGCACTACTCTGGAGATACCCCAAACTACTCGGCGTTTTCCACTTGGCAACTAGATTTGACAACCTCTTGACAATGTTGGAGTTGAGTTTGACTCTTGTTAAAATACTTGGAGAAGGGATGTTTGAGTGCTTGTGATGATGAGAGAGACTGATGTCTTAACCTCACAAAAAGCTTTAGGCCTATATAGATTATTGCCCTAATGACTATAGATGTGCTTTTGCGAGATTTAGGGATCCTTGGGGGCCTTTTACAAGTGTTGGAAGTGAGTGTCTCAATGTAGTTTCCATATAATTTACAGGTTCACAAATGAGGTAGTGTTATTTCGCTTATATAGGGTTTTGAAGATGAATTATTTAAGAAAGGTCGACTCAGAGGGAGTAAAGGACCCATTGGAGAATTTGGAATTAAAACCAAATATGGAGGATATGACAGTGTAAAAACCGTATAGATAGGTTAGGATCAAATATCAATTCTTGACTAAATTATACAACCTTGACCAAAGATGAAAAACATGCTAAATGAAGGTTGCATCTTGTTATGTTGACTCAGTATATGGATTTTCTATATTATACACTCATAATGTGTTGATATATCAATGTGTAAGGATAAACATGCTAGACAAGAGACCTCAGAATGTGTTTAAGCAATAATGAAAAGGTTCACACTTATCTTAACAAGAGTATATTGTCAAAACTAACAATGTCAAAGTAAATTACCAAATTTGAGTGTCTACATTTGCCCCCTTTAAATATGAAATGAAAATTACATGCTTAAAGGAAAACGATACATGAGTGTTATAGTCACACTTTGTCTTTGCTAAGAGTTTATCTTGCAAAGTCCCATTATGTTTGGTGTTAACATGCTTTAAGATGAAACTTACAACAAAAGGTTGCAGTCAATGTCCATAGCAAAGAATTAAACTTCAACTAAAATTTAAAGTATAACACAAAATATTTGCATTTGCATAAAAATGAAATGAAGAGATGTAAATAAGGAATGGAATGCACCTGTTTGTTTTACGAAGGGAGAAGCTCATGTGCTTTGATTTTACTTAAAGATTTACATTTCCAAAATTGTTAAAGGATTAAGGGTGATCAATCCCCAATTGTGTCGAGGAGAACCAAAGTGTTAGGTGTATGCAACTCAACATGGAAACAAAGTAGAGATATAAATAGAGTAAAGTAATGAAGCACCGTGTGAAGTAAGGAGATCACATATCAAAGTTATTCAACAACCTTAGTATCTTACCCTTTGAATGTAAGAGGAAATGAATGACTACCTACAAAGAACTTCGCCACATCGATACATTTTGTAACCCCCACAGACCACACTGTTGCAAACATACATGCCCAATTTTGTAAATTATTAGGACATGCAATAGAAAATAGAATGAGTGCCCCATTTCCTTCTCATGTGTCGCACAATAGGCTATGAATTGAATAGAAGCTGAAATGTACTAAAATGTAGATGAAGAGAGGAGACTCATGCCCTAGGATTATTGAAATTGTGGTAAAAATTGAGTGCCATAGTGAAGAGGGAGGGAAGTATTTCATGCCCCCTTTAACTTATCCAAACTTAGTTAACTAGATCTAAAACTAAGCCAAAAATGTGTAACTATAGGTGAAAATATGAAACCACAAAGGAAAGTTGATGCAACTTCCTCCTGAGAAAAAACATGTGAAAGGGGTAGGACCATACATATGGTCTTGACCAAAGTGTACGGTTTTGAGGCTTGTGCCTTTTTCTGGATTTTTGTGTTTGACTGTATTTATGAGTACCTGGTATATATACTTGTATGTTCCCCTAAAATTTTACATGTGTGTAGTACAAGTGTAGAATATACATGAATGAATGCCCCCCTCTTTTGAGATGCATGCACAAACCATATTGATCACTTGGCTCAAAAGAAAATATGTGTGTCCGTGCACTAGATGTCTTAGAAGTTGTAGAAAAGTGTATAATTCTAAGGAGGTGGCCATCTCAAATAACTTGTACTTGCAAAAAGGAAGGTGTTTACGAATGGTGGAAATCATGGTGCATAACAAGAGAAATAATAGAAATGGTAAAGATGATAAAAAGTAGTAATAATGATGCATGTATAAAATGATAAATACAACAAATAATGAATTAAGATTTAAGATTATGCAAACAATCTCACACAAAAAATGTAGAGCTTACAAACATGGGACACCCACAAACATTACGAGATAATAAATACCTATAGGCCAACAAATAAGAGCACACAAGATAGGTACATAGTCATAAATATGGGACATCCATAGTGTCATAAGATAAGTAAGTCACTCGTCCCATGATCAATGAAACAAGCAAGTAGCAACACACACACAATAAACATGTGATGAGAAACTAATATTTTCAGAACATGATGACATGATAAAACAACTAACATAAAAAGAGACATGTGAATCAAGAGGTGTCAATGTTGCACACGACACATGTGCTAGTCCCATTAGCTCAAAAGATAACATGTACAAAATATATGTAATCAAACATAATGAGGAAGTAGAAAGGAACTATAATAGAAAATTAACAATTGTGTAGTGTATTATAAATTCCCTTAGATGTATAGGAAATATAGGTAAAGTTTTGACCAACATCTGTCATCGTGTACCACTTTGTGTGTGTCCTGCATCAAACTAAATATACCATGCAAACACGTGTGTGGTAAAAACGAAAGAGGTATGTTAATCTATCAAAGCCACAGTGACAGGAAATATGTGCAATGTAAAGTGTAAACATCTCAAGCTAAGTGTACGAGTCTTGATTCTATTTTTTTATAAAAACATGAATGTTCTTGTATTTTGAAACTATATTAATGTTTTTGTATTTTTGAACTACTTAACTATGTACAAGAGAAGGGTAAAATGAAAGTTATCTAATAAGAACCTCTTAGAGAGGGTGGAGTAATTGTCAGGGAAAATAGAGGCACAAACATCAATTGTGATTGAAATGCAAGTGGGTAATAACGTTAGGAAAAGAATTCCTGTGTGGAGGATTGAAGAAACAAATATACCGAGACATACCACAGGCACTAGAAGAATAGTGAGAGGTTGTGGAGGAATTTCTTGCACTAGAGGAGCAACACATGATCCTACAAGAGTGTGAAGTGTGAGAAATAGTGTGTAAAACCAAAGGTCTATGAGGAGACCTAAAATAGATTGAGTTGTGAGAGGTAGTGTGTGTAACCAAAGGCCTATCAATGACCTACGAAGGGCTAGATCCATGAAATGCAGTGTGAGAAATTGAATGTCTATTAGTAAATACACAAGGGGTAGGGATACGAACTATAGAAGAATGACTAGGTAAAGTATGAGAATGATCCTTAAATGAGAAACCTCTAATTTTGAAAACTTGTTGATCATGAATAAACTTGACACATCAACTCTGAGGATGATGATGATTGTGCTAGGGGTAGCCGGACCGAGTTCAAGGACTCGGGAAAAAAGTACTTGAGGGGTTGTTTTCAGCCTTGTTGCTGACCTTTTGTTATGGGTCTTTTTCTTTTTTTGGGTTTTTTGTTGGGTTGGGTAGTCTTGGTTTCTCGTTGTGCTACTCGTGTAGAGTTAAAACCCTTCTTGACTCAAGCAAGGTTTCTTTTTTGGCTTGATTTTTTTTATAGTTTTTTTTTATGGATTTGATCTCACATTGTAATTCTATATATGGCCCTTGGATCCTTTCCAAAGTTTATCTATCAAAAAATAAATAAACTTGACACATCGGTGAGTAATTAACGAAAATAACCTTAAGAACACGTAGTCAAGGTAAACCTAAAAGTAATGCATTAGAGCTAAGGGAAACAACAACCAAGAATGAAACTAATGTAGTGAAAAAACCAACAATGTTATCTAGGGTTATATGATGGTAACGAGGATTAATATCGAATACTATATTTGATCTAGAAAATTCCAAGAAACAGAAGTAACATGAGAGAGCATACATTATCTTTATTACGTGGATCATCAAAACATCTCGTATAGGTACTTGATTAATAGAGATAGGGATGGATAGAGTAATCTTAAACAAGTGTATCATCTATGTTAGAGTCGTCAAAAGTGATAAGTGGCATAGGAGATGACATGTGGATGATAATGCCAATCATTACATATAAAGGTGATCATAAGAGGGTGATGGTGGTTGTAGACACCCTGAAAATACATACTTATTTCTAGCCTATCCTTGGATATATATAGCCTTTGTATAATGTTTCAATTTACAAAATCTTTAGAATTAATTAAATTAATTCTATCCCACTATAAATTCATTCACATTCATTTAGAATTAATTCTATCATGATTTAAGTATTCATCCCTTCAATATTTAATTCAATTAAATCTATCACATCCCTTTGGAATTTATTAAATTAATTGTAATTACACTTAAACTATAGTCATATGATCCTTGGCTAATTTAATGAAATATTTATTTAATTAAATGGTTGATTAACTTCTAGTCTTCCACTTAAGCTCCACTTTACTATCATAGTCACTCCACTCAACTCCACTTTTAGAATCCTTTAAAGGTGGAAGCAACAAAGTTACACATTCAACTACCTTCCTAGATGCAAACTTATTGGCAACTGAAAATTCACTGCCCCTTAATGGATATTCAATTCATCGAACTATTATAACCAAATCCCATGACTATTTTGGTAAAATACATTCACAATTTCATTAAGAACCTTCAACCACTTCATGGCCTCTCCATTAATTGCAAATAGTAGGTCATATCCTTCACAAACAATCCCTGGAAGCTTTATGCAATTGTAACAAACCTCTGCTCATTTTCAATTCAATATTCACATACCGAAAGGTTATCCTTGTGTCCATTTCTTTCTCATAGCATCATTCCTTCATTTGGAAGAAAAGTTGGAGCACCCATAACCAACCCATTTCAAGAGATCCAACAAGTGTGTTTTCACTTCAACAATCTCATCTTGCGGTTGCAAGAAAGAGCTTGGATAAAGGTTTGCGGTAGTTTATTTGCTTGTCTTTCACTTTACTGAGTTTTTCCTTGTATATAGTGGCACCACACAATGTGTTATGAACTTTTTAAAGTAGACTTGTCAATGTCATGCTAAGCGAGTGGATCATTGAAGATTTTCAATTTGGCATTATCATCAGTTGCCTTAGAAGATTCAATGGGCTCATCCCATTCAATGGTGTGTCAATTGATAAGATCTTGAATGACATGAAAAATATCGATACATCAATCAATGAGGTAAGTAATACATTTATTATAATCATAGTAAGCATTAACATCAAAACTTTTACTTTGAGGATTGCTCATATCAACCTCAAATGGCGGAGGGAGAGACATGAGATTACACTCAAGTAATTATTTCAATACAATGTGTAAGGCACATGGTAAGTGAGTAAATTTTCGGCATGCTGACAAAATTTGGAGCTTAGTTGGTTAAGAAATAATATTGAAAATATTTTTATAAACAACTTTGGTATCAATAGTCTTGCCTTTGAATATATATTTACTTGGAAACTTGACATTAAAGGCATTAGGAAGAGCGCTAGCAACATACTTGAGTTTTTTTTTATATATAACAACTTAGCTTCACACTCCTTAAACATATGACATAATGGTTGAAAGATCAAAACTTGTTGAACATGACTGATTTTCACAAAGGATGAAACAAACTTTGTGTAAAAAGGTCTTGTAATTCATTATTAGATAAGATATTACTCATCTTAGTAAACATGACTTGTATCATAAGACATAATTGTTGATAGGTTCATTGGATCCTTATTACATTATAGATAGTTGTGCATAATAAAATTTGTCCCCAATGTTGATAGAGAGTTGTGCCAAAAATTGTTTTACCGAAGTAGTAAATAAGTGCATAAAATGTGTGGGAAGATCATAGAATTGTTTGTAGTACAAATGATAAAAAATGGATCTAAAAGTACATAATTTTATGTATTCTCTTATTTCAAATTTGTAGTACATACCTTCAACATATTCATTGTTTTGGAAATGGTTAAGTCAAGCTGACAGTGATCTGGAAACCTTCGAATGACGTAAAGAATCCATTTCTTGTTATGTTATGTGTGATGAATGTGTGGCAGTTACATAATTGTTGTGACGTTTACGAAACCATTGCTCTTCATAAAGTAACAGTTATGCAACCACCTCCAGTAGACATCAGGGGTTCTGCACCCGACGACACCAAAATGGGGAAACTCAACTGTTGCAAATGTCTGGGCTTCCCAATTCAAATTGTTTCACCTTTCCTTCCATCCTTGGGAAAAGAAACTATAAATGCAAACAATTTCATTCATCTAGGGAGGTAATTTTGAGTGAATTCAAGTGGGAGCAAAGGAGAAAGTCTGAATTGTTCTTGCTTTATTTACAGACAACTGAGTTATTTCTTGTTGAGGATTGTAAGCAAGGAAATATAAATAGAAGGAGTTGTAATACTTCTTGAAGGCCATATATTAGCAGTGAACTTGTATTATTTAGAGAATTACATAGTGAAAGTAAAGAAAAATTTCTTACCCAACTGGAGTTTTTCCCACAATGGATTTCTCCAGGATAAATCTCTTATCTTCTTATCTCTTGTTTCTTCATTTGAGTATTGTTATGAGTGATTCTAACATAATATATTGTCCTAATAAGAACTCTTGCATTTTTGCATTCATCATCACTAAGATAGGATTTTTTTATTATTTAAAAGAGGTAATTCATGGATGAGAAAAGTCCTTAAGACTTATAGGGAAGAGCTTGGTAAACAAGATGTCCTGAGAGGCATAGTCAAAGCAAATCTATATGAAATGATTTTGATATGTTTGGTAGGGTCCCCCTTTGCCATCATAGATAGGGATTTTGGGAGCAACAAAACCAATAGGCAATGGGTAAGAAATCACTTTGGGTGCAAGTGGGTTGTGAAGCAACTGCCTAAAATCCATAACATGAGAATAAGCTAATACACCTCATCGTAATTGTAAGATTCAAGCTTGTAATTATGAATAAGGGTTTCAAGAGCTTGCATGATAGACAAAGAAATGTGCAAACCATTATAAGTGGATATCTAGGTGTATAGTAACAAAAATGGTTGCAGGAAAAGGCTCAAAGACATTTTACATTGTTATATTAGGTTCCCCAAAGATGTAGGTATCATAGATGTAGGAATGATAGATGTTGCTAAAATGGGAGAGGGTTGAGAGCACTCCATAAGTGATTATTCACTAGATTTATGATCATGAGCGAGTTTTCTAGCAAGTAAAATTTTGATGATAAGCTAAATGTGGTGGGGATTCTAACAAAGTTATTCATGAAAATGAGATACAAGTTCCACTTATTCATGATCCATGGTGTTATCATCACCAAGGGTTAAAATCATAAGAATCTTCGTTATGTGGTTCAATGTCATGTAATGTAACCTCATGAATGGGGTCAAAAGATGGATGAATTGATAACAACATGGAATTAAGATGATGCCACGAGGCTACGAAACTTACGAGTATGAGGATAAAAGTCAATATGCTCAATAAGTTGATTGGTAAATTAAGCACTAAGCTGGAAGGGCATAGGAAGAGAGCATATACAATCTGAAATAATATGAGATGAGTAAGAAGGAAAAACAAAATATACTTCAGAGAAAAGAGAAACATTATGGTTAATATAAGGACAGAGTCATGAGTCAAGTTCACCAAAATGTTTACACCCATATTAGATTATGTGAAACCTAAGAATTAGTAAATTAGGTACACTAAAGGATGTAAGGGGAGCTATAAGGGTTATTTTGATTATTTAAATTCCAACATTAAATATGTAATATCATAACAACACATCAATGTTTTCAACTAATGTATAAAACAAGATGAAAACTTAAAAACACAAGAGGGTGATTGCACTTAGTTGATCAAAGATGGATCAGGGAGGTTTTAGGAGTGCACACTATTGAAATAGGGAGATATGAACCTAATGATGCTTTGTTATGGGAACTGTGACTAAAAAATAATATGGGGAAGGACCATAAAACTCTACAGAGATGGTAGATATACTGTGTAAAACCGTATAGACAGGTCAGGACTAGATATAAATTTCTGACCAAATTATATGACCTTGACCAGGGAAGAAAAACATGCTAAATGAAGTTTTCATCCTGTCAAGTTGACTTAATATATGGTTTTTTGTATTGTACACTCAAATTGTGTTAACATATCAGTGTGTAAGGATAAACAAGATAGATAAGAGACATTGGAATGTGTTAAACGAGAATGGAAAAGCAGAGTTTATCTTAGCAAGAGTGTTGCATTATCAAAATCAATAGTGTTAAAGAATAAATTATCAAATTTGAGTGTCTACACCTTCTTTGCCTACTTTCGTATTGCCTTCGAGGTAGTACTCGATGTAATGAAAATTATATTGGTCATCCAACCGCGAGACAGAAGAGGTGATCACACATACTTCATAT
This sequence comes from Taxus chinensis, assembly GCA_019776745.2. Taxonomy (NCBI): domain Eukaryota; kingdom Viridiplantae; phylum Streptophyta; class Pinopsida; order Cupressales; family Taxaceae; genus Taxus; species Taxus chinensis. The sequence goes on from CM034146.1 coordinate 668,760,160, forward strand.
GCTTATAAACATTATTAGAAACACATTAGTGGTTCAAAATGAGATTTAAACCCAATTTTTTACAATAAAAATGCTTTGTTTATTAAAAAATAAAAAATATTGTAAAATCAGGGGGCCATTGTCAAATGTGTTCTTACTGCCGCCCTTGCAATTAGATTGGTTAGTCCTCACCTATAAAGCATTTTCCCCTTGATATAACATGGTGGCTAGGATAGCCCTCCTCGATATGATAAATTTATGTGATTAAACTTGACCATGTCTCCTCACAAGGCTTCTCTAAATAACACACAAATTAAACCCAAAGATAACCCAAAGGTAGTCAAAAATAAAAACAATGCAAACACTAGGTAAGAATCCATACACGAAAGCAATGACTTACCAAATAGTGGTTGAGACAAATCAAATGACCAAGATCCACCCCTTGTTATTGACTTCCTTCTCATCACTAATTAATTTCTTCTACGTTTTATAATATTTAGTTGATTTTTCAATTGATCATGCTAACCTCTAGGTTAAATTTGATGTTTGTTTAGACATTTTTTCAGATTTTAACCATAAAAAATAGTCTAATTAAATTTTATCCCCATACCAAAGGATGGGTGATTTTTCTCGCAAGCTATCATTTTGACGTGTACTTCATAAAATTGACCATTTCAAATTACTATAGTCTATAAATATATAAATCTAAAATTTAAAAAAATTCCAATCTCCCATGCTTTAGCTGCGGTGCCCAAATCCCAAATCCAACTCATGACAGTGAATTAAAATTACAATTTTCAGCTATTGCCAGCTAATGTTGAATTTGATAGAAGTGAATTGGCAAGCTGACAATTGGATTTGATATTAATGATCATTGAAACTTTATAAGATTGAAGACTTTTTAGGAGGCTAGGCGTCTAAATAATAAATTAAATAATCACATGTGCAACCATAAATAATATTAGTTTATTTAAATTTTATGCCATGTGTGTTAAATTTTAAGCTTATAATATTGGCAGGTGAGATGCACAAATGCAATATTAAAAATTCATCTATTTAAAGATTTCAAAAGATTTAGTCATGATATCTTCAATTTCTAGCGGCCAAGATTAATGTTGCGGAGTTCGGACCTGCAGGTTGCAATTGAATTTTGTTAATAAAAAAAGGATCTCTGAAAACTAGAAGCTTCCAATTTGTTTGAGAGTGATGAGAAAAACTCGTAGTCAAGGTGAAACTAAACAATCTACTTGTGCAAGAAATTGGAGATCTGAATGAACCTAGCATGTGAATTCAACACTTTTTTGAAGAGTTTGGGAGGAGTGATTCAAGAAATACATTTCAGAGGTTAATTTTTAGTTGTCTTAAGTGTCATTCCAAGTCTCCAAGACTCCAACCATCGCACTCATTTTTGGAGGGCTTTTCCAATAAAGGTGCCAATAAATTTTTTCAGCCTTAAAAATACATTTGCTTTTGTTTGTTACTTAATAAAAACACCATACACTCTCTAAAGAAACTATTTCTTTATTTTCAAACCTCTAGATGCTTAACTAATAATAAGTCTAAAATTATGCTTATTTTTTTAATGACAGGGACATGCATCATCTTCCAGGGGTATTATTTAGCTTTCAAGATCCAATTGGATTGTCTTGGGTTTTTATCTTTACACCACATATATTGTTTGAAATTTTCTATTCTCATGGAAATAGTTCACTCATCAAACACTTAAACAATTCCCTTTGTTTCTTCCCTAAATATGATATATAATCAGCATGCTCCCCATTTCATTCTCATTATGAAATTCATTAAAATATATAACATTGAAAATGTTTGATATGCTCAAATGTTCTTTCGATAAGCATAATCAAATAAGTTATAATTCCATAGGGTCCAATCTTCTACTTTAGTAGAAAGTACATCTTTTTTCAAATGCATCATTAGCTCATCTATTATAATTGATTTCCTTCATCTAAATTCATTTTCTTTAGCTTTGTACTTTTGTTGCTTGTATGATGTCATTCTCTACCCTTTTCATGTAAATTTTACAATTAATTAGGGAATTTATTAGCATTGTCATCCCTTCTCCAAAGGAATTTCCACCATGGGAAGAAATATGTAAGAAATTGGGTTACGTAGTTTGCATACACATTCATCATGCTAGGAAATACTACTTTTGATTGCAAAATTTCTTCCATTGCTTGAGGAATATCCATAATCTCTTCCATTTTCTTGGAGGATGTTCACACAGATTCCTAAGTTTGTCTTTAGACATGGGAATTGCATTTATCCAAACAAAATGTAAGGCTTCTTCTTCAACCAATATATTTATATTATATCAAATGATCATTATAGTATACGAGGGCTTTTTGTGTTGATATTGTGTCAAATGCATGTGACTTTTGTAATCACTAATCACATACACAACTATTGGGGCAGCCACAGCTACAACTTTTAGTTGTTTGTTGGACAGTTGTTGGCAAAGACTAGTGAAGTTTTCTTTTCAAATCCCAATAGCATTTACATGAATATGTAGAAGACATTGTCCCAAACTTATTGTGCTCATATCCAAAAATAATTAGAATCCATGAATTGAATCACATTGAGGTATTTTATCAACAAACCATGAGTCTTCTATTTGATTCTATAACTTGCTTTCACATCTACTTGTCAAGTCACATAATTTCTATTTTTTTCATGAGAGTACACAGTGTTCCCATGTCTGCTTCAGCACATGCTAAGAAAATATTATAATTTTTTTTTGAGTTTTGTTTAAAACATGCAAATTTGAATGCATTATTTAATATGCATCCTCTTAAAGTTTAAATTAATGCCTTAATTTTTTGGGGGTTTTTTAATCTTCTCATATTTGTGTGCATTTTTTCCTCAGAGTCTTAGATTGATTTTCCTGAGCAGAGTTTCTCTGAGTCTCCATAGATATACGATTTCTTCTATAAATCTCTCAATTATGGATTTGCAAGGTACCACTACTTCCACATAATGACTTGGGATTATTAAATAAAGTACCAATTTAGCTTTAAAAATAAGTGTTTTATATTTTTTTACAGATATTAGTTTATAAAATTAATAAACAACAAACAATATTTTGCACATAATGTATCAAGAAAAAATTAAAAGTTTTTTTTCATAAAAATTTCCCAACATTTTAAGGATATATACATCTTATTTGGTGTATGCCTTGCATTTTTAAAATTTTGGCCTAATTTATAGCCTCTAAATTTTCTCGGAAGGAACACATAACAATTGTATAGATAAGAGAATATAATCCTAACTTGTATAAGTTAATTCTAAGAAAGATAAAGATATATTTAATTAAATATTAAAAAAATAAAAAAACCATACTATTATATCACTGTTTTCTAAAACAAAAAATGGGCAATCCAATATATTCTTGTTATCTTTATTATGTAGAATTATTTAGATATTTTTATTATTTTTTCAAGGAGGGTAAATCGAGAGTGTTGAAAGGACCCACATCCTTGTACATTTGAGGATTTTTTGCGAGGATACACAACCTAGCTACAATGAAGGGAACCAACACTAGGACCTCGATTAAAGCAACCATGAAACATGAGTGAAGATGCAACATCCACAACGACTAAAGAAGCAACCTGAGTGAAGCAGCAACCACAACGAGTAAAAGTGACCGCAGCGAGTGAAGCAGCAACCTGAAGCAACGACCTACAATGAGTGACAACAACTGCAATGAATGACGCAACAACTTGAGTGAAGCAATGACCACAACAAGTGAAGAAACAACTTGAGTAAAGCCATAACCAACATGCTACCACTGTAGTGAATGTAGCAACCAACATGTTGCGACTACAATGAGTAGAGATACAACATCTAGCAACAAAACCACCTCAGAGAGGATTTTGCCTCGGGGGGATTAGAACACGAGTGGGCCAGCACACAACCATGTGACTTGACCGCACCACTCCCGCCCCATCAGTTATTTTTATTTTTTTCAACTAGAAATCATGTTATTAATGTTATTACAATTATTATTGTTGTCAATATCAAAATTTATATCTAATAATTCTACACTATTTAGATTGTATAGGCACACTATAAATTAAAATGTATTAAAACAAAAGAAGCAATCTTCAATCAATTTTTTTTTTGGATGGTTAAACACATCACAAGCTTCATCACGAGAGGATTGTAATTTTGATTTAAATGAAGACATAAATATTTTAGGGTATGTGATGAGTATGGTGAGGAATCTGAAGGAGGAGAAACTTCAACACAAAATGAAAAAAATGGTAGAGCAAAAAGAGATTTTAGAGATGAGTGGAAAGTGAAATTTAAGTGGGTATGTTGTGCAATGCATGAAGGGAAAACAATCATGAAATGCATATACTATGAAGAGCATAAGTCTGTTGGACCATGGGGAATTGAAACTAGTTGTACTACTTTGCAACATGATGTAATAGTTACTAATGTTGATTCAAACAACCACAACATTGTATGAGCAAAATGCATACGTGGAAATGAAGGGGAAGAAAAAACAAATCCAGAACATATTGCAACTATTGATGATGTAAACAAGGAAAGAATCATCACAACCATGAAATTAGTTTATTGAGTTATGTAAGAAGACTTTCCCCTCTAAAAATATGAGTCCCTTTTCTCTCTTGAAATGTACTTGGAAACAACAAACATGCCCAAAAACAAAGACTATAAATCATATACAAATCACATGGTTGTAAATTATTTAATTTTTTCCATATATAAGTATCTTGAAGAGAGGCAAAGCATAAAAACAATAGAAATTTCAATGCTTTCATCGATGTTGGATGAAAATATTGATCAAAGCCTAGAGAAACACCTTGTGGTTTATATTACTTTTCTGGAATCAAAAGGGTTGGGGCCGCCTATTTCACAGTTCTCAAAGCTCATAAATGTATGTGATGGAAGAGGAAAAACATTGTATGATGCGATTTGTGCTTTGAAGAAAGAAAGGGGTCTTTCAAATAAAAGATAGATTGTTGTTTGTACAAATGGCGCTTCATCAATGGCGGGGAGTGAAAAGGGAGTTGTTACTCTTTTAAAAAAGGATGTACACAATGTTATAGGTATTCAATGAATTTCTCATCATGAGGATTTAGCTGCATCAGATGTTGTTAAAAAGATACCTGAATTATTGTTTGTTGAGAATTTGGCAAACAAGGTATATTTCTAGGTGCAAAATTCTACTAAAAGACGCAATGAACTTATTGGTCTTTATGAACTCATGCAACTTGAAACACATAAAGCTCTTTAAATTCATGGAGTTAGATGGCTCTCATGAGGACAAGTTATTGAAAGAATTATTGTGTTGATTCCTCCATTGTTGACTTTGTTGAAAAGTGAGAAGAGAAACTCGTGGTATGACAAGGCTAGAATCTTCTCAGTACAATTTTTCTTACATTTGTTTGCAGATGTATTATGTGAACTAAAGAAATTAAATAAAAAATTTCAAGAAGAGAATGTGGATGTTACATATTTAGGGGCACCCATATATTATACAATGCAAACTTTAAGCAAGTGGTTTCTAAGGACCGATAACTTTGCAAATGACACAAGTTCCTTGTCTAAAGAGGCCTCTAAATATGCTTATTTAGAGATTGTTGATAAAGATGGACACATTCATAAACATGAATTGTGATTTGTGGCAGTTCTAAATGTGTATGATGATTATGTTGATGCGCCAAAACAAACAATGAAGCCTAACATTGATGGGTCACTAGAGAGTTATAAGAAAATTGCAAAAGATTATGTTCAAAAACTTGAAGACCGTTTAAATGAAAGATTCCTAGATCTTTTATTTCTCAATTTTATAAAGTTGTTTAGCCCTTGTTATTATTCACAGGACACACATACTAGAGAAGACAATTTAAAGCGACGACTTCTTAAGATTTTTGAGCACTTGCAACATACTTTCTGTGAGGGAGAAGAAAATCCTTTGCTTGATTTTAAAGGTTGTTCAGAACAGCTATATAACTTTGTTGATACTCTTCACTTTAATTGTGAAGGATTCCGCATGAAAGAGGCTTGGAGGGTTTTTTATTCCATAGATTCACATACAAGTTTTATAAATATGACAAAACTATGGCAAAAAATTCTTACCATTCCAACAAGTACAGTGGCATGTGAGAGAGGATATTCAAGGCAAAATATAATAAAAGATATACGAAGAACAAACTTCTCATTTGATACATTGGATGCCTTGATGCAAGTTTCATTGGTAGGACTTCATATATCAATGGTGGACTGGAATAGGGTTTATGAAATTTGGAAAGATGTCAAAGAAAGAAGGGTTTAAAATATCTTAGAATGTTTATATTGACATATTTGTAATGATGTGTTTAATATAAGCCAATGCACACTATATCTTGTGCTTACACTACTTGTATATTGTTTAAAGGTACTTTATCAAGTCAAAAGTGGTGAATCCATGATATACATTTGATCTTTTTTAAAGATATTTTAGTGTGTATTGAGAATGTTATAATGCTTTGTTTAAAATGTTTTTTTGATTAAAAAATGATGGCATACATATGATTACTTTGAATTTTGATTAATTTGTATTGGGTATGATATGAGAGTTGAGGCCCATCTAAATGTATTCAAATATGTTGCATTAATTGGCTTCAATATTGAAAATAATATATTATCTCTTATCGAGTATTGTTTACTTTAAAAAAATTCAAGTCTTAATTAATGTATATTATTTTTTAATGAAAATTATATTGAATTTTTAACTTTTAATGCTAAATCAGTTCATGCATTCTATTGAAATCGTTTCATTGATGATTATGAGTTCTAATATAAATGCATCCACATTATTATGACGAGTTAAGGTTTCTTATATATTAACATATAATTATAATAGAATGAGATTTCATTTTTGTCAATAATATCTCTATTTTCTATAATGTTATTATATGAAAATATAGATTTTGATATTTATATGAAAATCATGAAAGGTAAAATTGAAAAATAAACATCATGTGCAAGGTGATGTTAATTTAAAAATTGTCACAATTTTTTTGACGGGTAGGTGTGACCGTCAAGTTTAACCCCTGATGCAAACCCATTTGGTTGTATCCCCTTTATTATGCCGATAGGCGAGCCCTTATTGTCAAAATGAATGAATGAAAGATTTTAATGATGTCCACGAGACTAAAGATTCTATGAGACCAAAAGTTTAGACCTTAAGATGATTTTAGACTCTTTTCAATATCATATTTTCTACTATGAATCTTGAGCACATATCCGTCAATCTTTTCAAGTGTTGATTCTTCGTATAACTCATATAATTTTCCACCTTCAAGTCATTTCCGTACTGAATACGAATATCAACATAAGTTAAACACTCCATGACAAAGTGTCATTCCGTCTCTACCACCCCTTTGTTGCAGAAAAGACAAGTTCTCCTTTCCCAATCCTCCTTGGGTATATATTCCATTTAGCGATTTCATATCAAAGGTGATGTGATCTAGTCCTCAGTTGAGATACTAATATCTTTGATTTATCCTTAATAGTTGCCCATAGATAAGCATTTTCATCATGCTCCCAAGTGGGGTTAAATTATTTGATGTAATATGTTTTCTTTCTATCAATCTGCTTTATCCACATGACAGTCCTAAATTTTTCTATCACATGGTTTTTATTTCCCTGTTGTTGTTAAGAAAGCCCTGAAGGTTGATGCCCCATTTGTTCATCCATTTGTTGTTCTTGCTTGATCCAAGTTTTCTTTCTACGCTCTAATTTTTTCGCCACGACCATTTTGAGCCAGCATGATGATTCATGCTTTCAACCTTTTTTAGCAGCCAACATGATCTCTCCGTCTATTGAATTTGATCCCTCCATGCATTGAAGTCCCATGAAAACTACTCCCATTAAGCAAGAACTAAACACATGGTTTCTCTAGAAGGTATGCGTTGAAAGAATTTGAGGTGTTCCTCCTGTTGTGCTCCTACTTCTGGAGGCCATTTGAAGTGAGGGTTAAAATGAAATTTTTCACAGAGAAAAGTGAGTTTGCGGATAGAGTGGTGGGATGCTTTAGCGACTGCTCTGTCATGGCCATAAAAAGTTTCTCTGAAATTGAGGATGAGAAGTTTTGAAAATATTTAGAAATGATTTTAGGAAAACCCGTCTTTAGATTAGGTTATTTGTTGCCATGTGACCAAGAGGCTTAAGTAGAGGACGTTGATGCTCTAATTCACCAGTAGGCATCCACCTTTGAAGATGCCCTTGCTAGAAAGTGTCAAATTCCAGCAGTTAACTTTAGAGGTTGTCGAATTTTAGATATTATTCTACAGGCTGAGATATATCCTCAATTCCTTTTAAATCTCTTGACACTGGAATAAATTTATCATTACACTTATTTTGAGATCCGTCCTCTCCTGGGCACAATATTTTAGTGTCGAACACACTTAATATCTCTGTAGATTTTGATCTCAATTCCCTCCCCTGCTCTTCCACCATGATCTTCTTCATAACTTTACATATATCATTCCCTTCAACTTTTTCATGCACTCCTCTCTTAACCTCCACTCCAATAATCAACTCCTCCATGACGAGTCACATAAATAATTGAAGAAGCCTCTTGCTTTTCCAGCCACCATAAGCTATAAGCATTAGCATCCTCGACCTGATCCCCCTGATCACATGGCAGCAGATGACCTAATGCAAACACGAGTTTTCCTGAAATTATTTCTAAATATTTTCTAAACTTGAATTTTAAAGCAAGTTTTTACGGCCATGGCAGAGCAGCCACCAAAGCATCCCACCACTCACTTCAAATGACCTCCAGGTGATGTAGTGTAAAGCCCCGCCTTGGGAATGGAATTCAACCAAATATTACAAACCCATTGGGATAAAAAGAAATTTAAAGTAACTAAAGTTCTACTTTACCCCTTTTCATTAATATTTAAGTCATATTAATTATTTATTTCCCAAGGTTGCCTAAGATAATTAATTCTAATTAATTTTAATTATCTAGCCTCTATAAAATTTACACATTTTTAAATCTATATCTCATTTAATTAGAATTCACCCCAAAGAGAAATAAATACTCATCCTTAAATAAAAATCATTTCCCACAAAATTACCCATGACTTAATGTGGGTAGGGTTGAATATGGACCCTAGGATTAAATCAATCTTGGCCCTTGGTTTTGAAAAAGCCCTAAAGTTTTCCCTAACTTTTTTATCTCTTCCTTTTTTTATTTGAATTTCTTTCTTATTTCTCCTCTCTCTCTTTTCATTCTTTTTCTCATTTTTGTTTTGTGCGGGTTGGAAGAGGAAACAATGGGGTTTGGTTGATTTGTTTTCTTTTTCATTGTATTGTTTGAAGATTTCAAACAATACAATTAAACATTTATCTTTTTTTTTTTTAAAACAACACATACTAATATCATTTTTTTTTTGTTTTGAAGGGGAGAGGGGCGGTGGACTGTGTAGAACAGTGTGGGGAGAGGTGGAGGAGGAAGGTGGGTGTGGGTTGGAGGCGGCTACGCACCAGGCTTGGGGACAGGCGGCGGAGGGGGCGGGTTTTGGGAGCAAGGGTGGGACGGGGGCAGTGGGGGACGATCGTGGCCATAAGGAGAAGGGCAACGTAGGGGTGGGGAGGGTTCGGCCCTCCCCACTGATTTTTTTTTTGTTTTATATATATATATACATATATACATGTACATGTATACATATACATATATGTATACATATACATATATGTATACATATATATATATATATATATATATATATATATATATATATACACACATGTATATATATATATACATGTATACATATATATATACACACACACACACACACACACACACACACACACACACACACACACACACACACACATATATCTAATTTTAGACAGTAAAAAATGATACTATTTACCATCTAATATATATATATATATATATATATATATATATATATAGTATATATATAAAAGTATAATACATCTAAAGAAGAAGTTCTAAGTAAATACAGTTCTAAGTATAAAAATCTGCAATGCTTATTTTTTTATTTTTTTTAAAATACAAGAGAATATAATTAATAGAAGTTTAATTTATTTTTGTATTCTTTGACAAATATACAAATAGCAATATTAATAACTCAAACTCCCTTTTGAACACAAATAAATAGATTTCCAAAACCATGGTGGTAGAAATATTTTTTATAAATCTAATTTTCACTTAGTATCCAAATATGTGAACATTTTGCAAAGGAATGTACATTTCAAATTGATAATAATTTCTTCCAATATTAAAAAAACAAGCTTCATCTAACAAAGTAGATGTCTTTTCAAATAACAATTTTTTTGGTCAAAATAATATTCCAAAACAGGGCATGTTAAAGGAATGTGAATATATTTCTATTGAATGTATTTTAAAGGAATACAATATTTTACAAGTCTTCTTTAGCACAATCTTCTCAATACATCATTTATCAACATACTAAAATGCATGAGGAGACAACCAAATAAACCTATTCCCACGATTGAACAAAAGCTTCTCATATACAATTGAAATACCCATCTTACAAGTGGTTATCAAATACAAGAAGGAAGAGAAATGACAGTAAGGGGAAAGTTTCCACAAGCCATACTCTAGGGGTTACAATGCAAGTAGTGGTTCACAAAACTTTGAGAGAACAAAGGAAGAACAAGATGTTACCAACTCCAACTTTGAGATCCAATCTTCATGCCTTTAGAAAATCCAACCAAGGAGAAGAAGCTTGTTTACCACCCAACCATAGGCATCATAACATGCATTTCCCAAGGATGGGATGCATGCTAGCCCCCCCAAGCCCATGGGAAAGAGGACTACCATCCACAACTTGCACAAGAATGAGGTGAAACAACCAAAAACACATTCACATGGAAACAAAAACAAGTAAGAAACAAGATTCCAAGTTTTACAAGGAGGAGAACCCATGTTCTACCTCAAAAGTGCGGAAGAGAGGAAGGAAGTTCTCCAAAAACTATAACCAATAATAGTAGCATAAAACCAATAACTCCATACCCTTCTTATTTCTCCATTTTCATACAATCTCTTCTTATTCCTCCTCCCTTTCACCAAATCCTTCTTGGAAGGATTTTCAAACCCCAAAGAGGTTTCCTTACCAAGAATGGGGAAGGAGATTCAAGCCAAATGAATCACCTTCCCCACCTCAAGCCATTTGAGGGGAATAAAAAAATCCTACAAGGCTTGTCCATCAAGCCTATGCGGATTGAGAGGGAAGAAAATCCCTCTCTCTTCCCCCACAACTCCAAAACTCCACAATGCCATATGATGGAGGGAGTAAAATCAATTAACAAAAACTACAAAACCACGTATAACAACCATATTTCCAAGAAAACAAAAACTAACATCAAACATGACTACAACACATACAACAAAGCTTAAGAGCCTACCTCAAAGAAAACTTTCCAAAAAGTTTTCCAACTTCAATCTTCTCCACTCCTTGACCCAAGCAACCTTTAACTCCCAATCACACAAGCATCCAAGCAAGAAGTTCCAAAAAAAGTCCTCTTCATTTCCCACGAGAGGGAATTTGAAAAGGAGCAAACAAAAATCCTCACAAATGAGGGGGTGACATGTGTCACCCCTTTCCTCCTTCGAGGTCAAAGATGCCAAAAACAAAAGAGAGAGAGGGGTAAAATGTCTTTTAGCCCTCTTCTCCCAAATTACCTAAATTGATAACAAAACAATCTTAGTGCAACTTTTAACAAGCACTCTAATCCACACCCCTTACATGGATGTGACCAAACAAGAGGCAAAAAGGGAGGGAAAACTCCCTCTAGCCTTGGAAATAAGCCCCTACCTATTAGGTAGGGTCCAAGGGCTCATTTTTATGATAAGGGGACTCTCAAACTAAAAAGGGGTCCCTAAAAATGCCCAAAATAACCCAATTTCGGGTTGGCAAAATTAGGCACAAGGTTAGAGGGTGTGGGGACCACCCAAGGGTTCACATGTGACCCTAAACCCCCAAAATTTATTACATCATTAAACTAATTCAAAACTTAATACAAGTGGGGTCATTAATTCCCCAAAACAAGTTTACAACATAAACTAAACACCCTAAGCAAAATTAATAATTACAAGACATTTTACATTACAAAAGAGAGTCACCCATGGTGTCCAAAACAATAATTCTAACGCTAAGGCCTTAGGCAATAAATATGGCTAGGGCTTAGCACGTGGGCTGCTTGTGTAAAGTTGCGTAGCTGACTTGAATCCCATGTTCTCCTGTAACCTGTCACCTGCACACTCATTGCACACATTAACCGTACCTGTCATATAAAATATAAATCAATGACTCAGTAAGATATCAATGAGTTCTAAACTAGCCTAACATCCTACTGAAATCAAAATGTGACAACGTGCACAATTATACTCAATTCACCAAAGGCTAGACAAAATGATAGAGTGACATATAACCATAGAATCCCAACATGCACAACTAAGTATCCATCAATATAATTACGTTCGAAAAACAACATCATATCCATTAGTATCCATGACATCATATGATAATGCGACAACATAGAAATTAAGCTAAATTGGCTCCATACGCCTAAATGTCCACACATGTCTAATAAGATCAAATCTCTAATATAATGTCCAAGATATAACCAATCTCTGTCAAAACATGTCTATGAGCAAAGAAACAATAAGTAACTAAGCTATAAAAAGTGTGGGCACTACATGTAGGAGGAAGGGATATGGATGGGAGGCTTCATCAAGTCTCTTGCTATCATTTCTTCTTTTATTTTAGCGGCCTTGTTGTGCCTAAAAAAAATAGCCAGTAGTCACAACGTTGATGCTAAATCAGTGGCAGCCGTAGGAACCTAGTGTTGTATTGCATCAAAGATGACTACATTCGGATAAATTTGGCGCAAAAGAGCTAGCAAAGGTTTTTCTAATCCTTCAATGGCTTTTTTTAATAGAGGCGTGAGCTACACCGAAGGGAGATCTACGATATTTTCTATGCTTGGAGGCAGACCCTCTACAGGGGGCAATTCTAACTCCACTAACTACACTTTGTTCTGTTTGAGAAAGAGAGGGGTAATCCTAAAAATGTTAACCGGGCTTGAAAGGAAGGATATACTGATGCCTTTGGCGGCTAGTGTTGTGGAAAGGTAAATTAAGGCAGCGATATGGCCGTGAGCGAGCCATGGGAACGTCAAAATGTGTAAGCTGTCATCGCGATTACCATTGCCATTTTTGGAAGCAGAGAATAGGTATCTCCATCTTAAGTAAGTAATTCGCAAAGGGATATCGGATCAGTACTATCTACAATATCCACCCCAATTTTCCCTCGCTCTTTTTGAAAAAGATATGAGATATTGACCATTGAAGACTCTTAGGAATGGGATAGGCTCTTGCATTGATACGTGTAATCGAGATATTATTACCTTACATTCAATTGGACAATGTGACAAATGGATGTGGATGCTCATATCAATATTCATGAAGTCAAGAATTCAAGAGTAGAATTGGAAGTTGTTGGCATCATCAGACAAAATTCTTTTCAAGACAAGACCGAAGGCACTCATATTAAGTATTTCCTTCAACCAATGCCATATAAATATCATTAGCGCCGAATTAACACATACCATGTTCACAAACACCTTACCATGATTTTGACACAGATTCACGAACATAGATTTGTTGTTCTGTTTGTTTCACTATTTCACAGATTCATGGACATTCAGTAAGCTTATACTCTATTTCACCAATCATATGTAGAGCCCGAAGTCAAGGAGAAAAAAATTACAACATTAGATGCCTTAGCCAGTTAATCTCCTATTAATGGAAAAATAAAGGGTCTAGGGCTTGCTAATTTATGAGGATTGTTGTATTGTTTTTTTCGTTATCTCATTCTCCCTCTGCAACGGACATAATAGGACTAGGGACAAAACTTGAGCATTGGAGTTGGTAGAATACTTTTGACCCATAACATCTCTTATAATATATGTGCTCATTGCCACACTATAACAACTAGCAATCGTACGCGGACTATATGCTAGAAACGCCAAAGGGTATGCATGGAAGAAGCAAAAATGGAGGGACTGAAATAACAAAAGAGGTCGAGATTGGATGGAGAAGGGGTAGAGGGATGAGAAGTCCAAGGACAGGGAAAGTCAAGCGCATTTCATGGGAGATTTTAGAGATGGGGATACGTGTAAAAGATCTAACATCCAAGGGTTGCAAATTTATGCACATCTATGATAGGGGAATCTCTCTAGCTATAAGGGCAACACTAAGGGTTTACCTTGTCAACATTCTAGACAAAATTTTCCATCAATAATCATTGACATGAAAAGAGATTTTCTTTTTTTAAGGGTGATCCACATAATCGTCTGCATTTCGTTTGCATTATAGGTACACTGCCATGTAGACAAAGTTTTGTCCATGCACACGTAAACGCCATAAGTTATGAATATTTATTTGTTCGATAGTTCATATAAATATAAATAGAAACAAGGCCAATTTTGTCGACTGACCACGACTGCCGTACGCGAAAACATAAACGACCGTCAAATATACGCCACGTGTATAGTGTATCAGCCGTTTGATCTATATATTTTGGATGGTTAAATGATCATTGCCTAGATGCACAAATATCATAAGCCTTTCTCCATCGAAGAGACCCCTATCGATGTAATTATTAATTTTTATTTAAGTTGGTAAAGAATATCATGATTTCTTTCCCATGGGAGTCGGGACCCATAGGATAATAAATCAACCCGTGGTGTCACCCTGTAGACGTACATACAAATGCATGTCTCTATGGTATAGAAGTGTGACCGATTCTTCCTTAGTAAGTAGGCATGCAAAATTATATATTAAATTTCCTCCTAGACACTGCCTTACAGGATACTTGCAGTCGTATTTAACTCCTCCATCGAGTCGCAGCAGCTCCGAAAACAACATTAGGAAAATTGAACCGCATCACAGCATGCACTCTGCAAGATGGAAAGCAAAGGACACAGTCGCCAGGGTCGACGGAAATTTGGAAATGAAGCACTTCAGAAAGATAAAGAAAACTGGTTGTGGCGGTTCAGGAACACTGTTTTTGGCTGAATTGGGGGAGACTAAAACCTATTTTGCCGTAAAGGTCGGGGACAGTAAAAACATGTGTAATTTGTGGAGAGAGATACAGGTGCTCAAGTATTTGCGCTCTCACCCTCTGTTTACAACCTTATTCTTCCATTGCGAAACAGAGCGGAAATCATATATTGTTACAGAGTACTGCCCAACAGACCTTGACAGGCTTCGCCACATCCAGCCTGAAAGTTGTTTCCCGGAAGAAATTGTCAGGTTAATATTGTCTAAATTTCAGAAATTTTGGGTGAAAATGTCTTATTCTTTGTGTTTTCAGCCTGAAATTTGTGTCCAGAAGAAATTGTCAGGTTAATATTGTCTAAATTTCAGACGTTTTGGGTAAAAACATCTTATTTTTCTGTTTTCAGTGGTGTATAGTAATCCGTTTTGATTTAGGGACAATGAATCGCTAAAATGTGCAGGTGCGCTATCTTTAGTTACAGTCATAATCAAGTTTTATTATTTTGTAGGTATTATTGCTCTGAGATTCTGTTAGCCATGGAATATCTTCATATGCTGGGAATCGTACACAGAGACCTCAAATCAGCGTATGTGTGAGGGCAGCCGGGTCGACTCCAATGTATATACGTTTTCAGCATAAAAATTAACTTTAAGATTGTTGAGAGAAATGGGAACCATTTCATTCATTTTAAAAAGGGAGAATGTTCTTGTGGCTATTATTGGTGATGTTAAACGAAACAATTTTAAAAAATAAGCTTGCATTATAATAATGTGCCATTTGCCTGATTATTCTCACTTTCTAGAAAGTTTTTTTTTTTTAAAAGTTTGCATATACTTCATTGTAAATTACAACTCCAACAAACTTAACATTGTTATATCTCCAGCATAATTTGCAACTCACGCAATTGTTAGTAAAATATATATCAGAATAGAGGCAACAAGGTTACCTAATAAGGCCCTAGGTGCTTGGAGGCATACACAATGCACATGAACTGTTTGACAAAATGCTTGAAAGATATATGTATTCTTGCATACACAATGCACGTGCACTGTTTGACAAAATCCTTGAAAGATATGTGTTCTCTCATACACAATGCACATGCACTGTTTGACAAAATGCTTGAAAGAGATAGCCATCACGATATGCAAAAAAATAAAAAATAAACTCTTTTATAATTTGTTTCCCATGTAATGCATTTCTTTGTCCTCCACCAATGCACCAATCGTAGCAAGAGGGCTGCATAAAATACACTCTTGGAGCATTGTTGGTGAGATTGATGGCCCTGTTCTTACATTGTAAGTAGTCCTTGCTTAAGCATTAAGAGACTACTTGCTCTCATGATTTATAACATGTTTGTTGTGTTGGAGCTCTCTCCATCACAATAAAATGCATTAATAGCCATTTGAAAGAGATAGGTAGGGAGACATATCTGCTTCATTCAACAATTAACATGTGTAGTGCCAATTTCTCTAAACATTCCTTTGTGGATCAGAGGCTCAAGCTTGCATGAATTTGTTAAACTAGGTGACGCCATAATGGAAGTTCCCTTTCATTAACATACTCTAAAAACCCGCATTCAATCAACCAATCAAACCCGCATATTAATTGGTTAGTTTGTCGTGCAGTGACATATAAACACCCCAATATATCATGGTCACAGTGCCAATAGGAGTGATGTGCGAGAAGTCACTCTCTCACCAACATAATGGTTGACTATTTGTGAGATCAATATATTTTCTTGCTTGACCTTCAAAAATGCCTCTAAAAGTGGCATAAGACTAAATTTCCATTTGAATTGCCCATGGTTGTGTGACATTTGAATTATGTGGCATAGTCAAATAACGACCCAAAAATCCACACATGAACAACACAGTGAAATACAGGATAACTTTTTTTTTTGAATTTCTTGACACATAACATGACGCAACATGTCGTCACCAAGGATACAACTAACACTGTGAACAACTTGATACAAGGATGGCCACAAAGGCAACATGGAAATGTTCACACCTATCAAGGACAATTTACTTTTCTTTTTGACAAGACTACATAGAATTCCAATCACAAAACACACTTACAGTTAGGGCCATCCACAATGAGATATTCTTGAGGGTTATTTATTTTTAAAGGACATCTTGCAATTCTTAGCTTACTTTTTCAAGGAGGCTCAAGATATGATTCATACAATTCATCTTACCGAGTTAAGTTTATTCCTTTTGACACAGAGTAATTATCTTTAAATCTTCTCTATTATGACATTTATTTGCTTAATTCGTTTATCAACAAAAAGGAGTATTTAAATTCCACAAGACCATCTGCTCACCACTAACACTACTAAGATTCGTTCTTGCCCACAAGACAACATGGTTTTAAGTTCAACACACTTAAGAGAAGAGATACAAGGTGCCTTGGAAAAGGGTTAGAGGGAGAAGGTTGAGATGAAACATCTTTAGGACCTCATTAGTTATTTCCAGTATTTAATTGAAGCTACGGCTCTTAACCAGAATTATCAACAACTTTACTTAGGCTTCGCTAAAAGTATTAATAAGGAGTAAAAATTTACTTTCCAAATGGTGGTGAGAAAGATGGTGAGGTCTCCAATTTGTTTTCTCTGGCTTATTAAATCTTATCATCTTCAGACAACTAACAGTTCATTTCACCTTAGGGTCATTTTTACAAATTTCACCATAAAAGGGAATAATGTTCACTAGAGGAGCTAGGGTTATCATGATATAAAGTTTACTTACAATGATAGTCCTGCCCTTGTTTACTTAAAGAATTTCTTTCTCTCATGTTGGTGACCCCTACCTTATCTTTATTTGAATACAACTTTTAATTTAACTTCCAGAAGTATTAAACAATCCCATGTTAGTTTACTTATAACACTTTATTACTAAGTCATGACAAGGTTAAACTCAAAATTTATTCTCAAGGCAAGGTTGTAGCAACACTCATTTACAAGAACAAAACAATATTACATCAATTCTTAAAATACTGATACTCCAACAAAGTCACTCAACAACAATAACCAAATTTTCATTATAATTTCAATGATGGTAAAAAAATACAAGGTTTCCAAAGTTCAGATGACAAAGTCCACAATACTTTATACTAAGACATTAATCCTCTTTTAAACTTTCCACTGGACGTTAACAATAGTTGAACAACATAAAATGGTTTCGAGCAAAGGAACTTCTCAACTGAGGTTGATGACAAAAGTCTACAAATCTATCCCTCATCTACACGCAAAATCCATCTGCAGCAAATTTTCTACAAGAGTCAGTTCACGAGAACTGAGCAAGATAAGGCTACACAAAACCACCATAACTATTAGTTTAACAATATCATGAAAAGGAAGCAATTTATTACAAGAATTTGGTTCAGACCTCTAAACACTATCAACACTTCAAGTTATAATAAAGTTTCCACCATGCCAAACAAAGAAGAAGAAGACCATAGTACTTCAGTCAGGAGTAAAAACAATGAAAATATAACCACCGAAACAGAAAGGCCCTTGGCCCTATAAGGAGAAAATAACCAATCTAGCACAAAATAGGATTCCCATCAAGTAAGTAATTAAACCATAATTACAAGATTAAGATTTGATATATAGTACCAACCATCTAGAAATTTATCAAAGGTACCAAACGCATAGACTAAATTAATATATTTCTAAAAGAACAAGTGTTGATCGGCCCAAGAAAGGGGAACCACAGGTTTCAGAAATTAACACAAAAAAGCCATGTATAATTGAGTTTCAAACCGGAAATCAATTACAGTATACACACAACATAAGTTTCAAGGTGAAAGCAAAGTATATCAGTTTTGACCATTAACTACAAAGATTTTCCAATCATCCAAGAAGGGTCAAAGTCTTATAGGCTAGTAGTAAACACGCGAGAGAAGAAGGGGGTTCCATCCAACAAGAGTATACAATAATGTCATCAACAAATTTTTATAACACTAAAGATTTGCAAACCTCCACTACAATACTAATGTTTGGTTAATTTAAAATAAATTACCCATATCCCAAAACAACCATATTTTACAGCAACCCTTGGTAACACAATCAACCATCACACAAATAGACACAAACATAATTTCTAAGTGACATTATCAAAACAAAACCTTCCGCTATGAATCCATAAGATTATCAAATGAAAGCTGAGTTTTTCCGGAAGATTAATCACATTTAAGGAAATTTCCATCACAAACTATTATGGTAATTACGTACATAAAAACTGACCAATATTAATTAATAGCGCTAACATTACAAGGGAGAAAATAATGCAAGTTAGGAAAAATAGAAGAGCGCCGTCAGCAATAATTCAGAGAGGGGGATTAGACAAAACTATTCTAGTGTCAATGAGGTACTGGATTCGCACAATGATACCTCTAGGTTAGTTGATCTGAAAAGCTAGTTATGGTTCAAGTTGATAGGGATGGTCAAGATACTTCTTGAGGATGGCCTTAAAAGCCTAAAACAAGATGAAAGATAATATAAGAGTCTAAACACGCGATCTAGAAAACACATTGCACACAAACCTTTTCATTCTAAAAGTTTTAATACCGAAACTCTAAGCTGGCTAGCCCCAAGCATTGATCACACAATCCTACAACCTTTATTTCTCGATGCCAAAAGGTTATCAAAAGGGACTTGCGAAGGAGCTAACAAAAAAAATGTCAAAAGACAACTTGGGTGCTAGGGAGGGGATTTCATAGTTATCGTAACTTACTTCCATAATATCGAAAATACTAGCTGATCAACGTAATAGCTTGCAACTCAATCACAGAGAAGAATTAATACATAAACAAATAGACGAAGGTCTATCATTCGAGCAAGAGAAACATAACATTCAGGGGAGAAGGGCACACGCATCCTTTCGACCAACATACTGTCAATGATAAAAGCTAAAACAAGGAGAAACAAGCAGAAAGGGGAAATCTCCCATCATGACATCCAACTGACAAATCAATGCAAGGAAAAGTGGTTCGATTTCACAATACATTTAAATAAAATAATAGTAGAAAGGTGTAGAAATATCTTGCCTATTTCTCCAGCTTCAACAGGTCGCCCTACAGACTCTTCGCATGGGCTTTGCATAAAAACATGAGCTTTTCGTCGGCGAGCTTCAACCATGTTAGTAAAGATTGCCAGACGGAGCGTTTGGGCTCGTGAAAAATAAGCTGTTTGACGTCCTTGACGTTGTGAAAAGAATTCAATGACCCTCTAATATTTGATAGATTTGTTCAGTAAAAGCAATCTGTTAATCCAATCTGACTGCAAGGAAGACCACTGCAACTGATTTATCTTCTAGCACCAGCTGTCCATAAGCTCCCATGCATCGGATCAGGGCCTCCACCCTTTGCCAGGGGCTGACTTCGCACCTGACAGCTCCCATATGATGTGGCCTGGCGCATCATCTCCAGCGCGTGTAAATATGGCAGGGGCTGTGAGGAGCCCACGTAAGGGCATTCACACTAGTTTTTGATAGCCATTTCTGAAGAACAGTCTACAACTCAAGGCACAGTTGGATACCTGATATCCAAGACAATGGGCACCTTACAGCACACTGCTCTTCAGTATATATTTGATGTGGCCATAAACCTTTTCCTTGCGTAATGCAAGATCCCATGAGGACAACCAATCAAACTCTGTTCGGTGGTTGCAACATTAGCAAAATGCTGTTCAGCTTGTAGAGGTGTGATAATGTCCAGACAGATATAACTTTATGCCTACCAACTTGGTGACTCTTTTCAAAAAGAACGGCCTCATTGCTAAACACTGAGCAAATAAGCAAATTTTGCCTTCATGAATATTCTGATATGCTAAACAGATCGAAGCCTCAGGAATGAAACAGGTTCTCAGAAAAATCCATGAGCCATACATCATAGAAACAAGTAAGATACTCAATAGAGAATACTCCACTTATTACCCTAAACTGTTCATCAGGGTCTACTGAGCTTTAACACCCTCGACTCTCACATAGATCTCTTTTTCTCTGATACAAACTCAGTACATGTTCTGGATCTGAAGCCATATCCTAGCTCACCATTCAGTCTCCCAATCTCGATTTTCTCCAACATTGCATGAGATCTCCTGATGCAAAGTGGATGTGATCTGTCACAATTGAAGGAGAATGGACCTGAATGTTGAGGATGCATCTTCGATGCTAGGAACAGACTCCAACAACGTAAGTTGGACAACCTAGAAAATTGTACAGGTCTAGCGCTCAAAATAGGATTCTACTATACTGTAACATGAACCTGTTGCTCTGGCTAACTCCAATTGTCTCGTTTCCTAGCACTCTTTCCAGTGTAACCACAAGAGATTTTGGAACCTTAAACGCAATGTCCCCTGGCCTGGAGATCTTCGCTCGCAGCACATAATATATGGACCGGTGTTTCCCATCTTTTGACTCCCTTTCCTTGAGCTCCACCTTACAAGGTGGGAGGCCGTGCATATGTGCATCCATGACTTCAAATCCACATAGAGAATCTTTCGTGTGCTACTTCTTCATCAGGCTCGCAGACACCCTCACCGTCTGCTCCGACCCTGCCGCGAACGTGTCCCTGCAGAATACCACTGGAAACACTTTGCGCCACCGTGGGATTCGAACTCTCAACCTGCTACCTTGCATGCTCCACATGATGATTATTATAAATGCTCGAGAAAGATGAAGTATAGGATCTCACTGAGCCACGTGGCTGCGATCGGGGACGAGGAAAGAGTTGTTGCGGTGTAGGAATGGTACAGGAAAATATTTGCTCTGCAATACAATCCCATTGCCGAGCTCTCCCAAGAGAAAATTTCAGATATTATAGTCTGTGGGTGTCTACTTATCCCTTGAGTGAGGGTTTTTTTCTGGTCCATCTGAAACGTGGCGCTCGATAATCTCAGCCTTCTGGGTCGAGCCAAGGGTAGAAGACAATAGATTGCAAGTCAAAAAAATTAATAAATGGGGCATGTGCGGCCACCAACTAGAAAATTTGAACACGCCAAGAAAGGTGCAAGGGGTTTTTAATGCAATGGAAGGTGGCCATTAAAGCCACCC
Organism: Taxus chinensis; assembly: GCA_019776745.2. Taxonomy (NCBI): domain Eukaryota; kingdom Viridiplantae; phylum Streptophyta; class Pinopsida; order Cupressales; family Taxaceae; genus Taxus; species Taxus chinensis. Next base: position 668,782,295 of record CM034146.1, read on the forward strand.
ACCTCCAGCCAACCAAGGAAACAAAGTAAAAAAAAACATTAACCTTTCCTTCCCCATGCCAAACGTGGTACACAAGGAGATCAAAAGGGAGAGACAAGGTAGGTTGGGGACATAAAAATCCATATTTAAAATTAGTAATTTAAAACAATTCTAAGATTGCAGGATCGGTCGACCCAGGAGGAGAATGGGTTTGAGTAATTCAATGAAATATTTACGTGAACACCACTCCCAAACCGTGGCGCCACCACAAAACATACTCTTCCTCATTTGCGCAACGAGGCTCGATCAGCGGGAGCGATAAACAAATCAAAAGGATAGTTTAACGATAACAGAGGATGATATCGATAACAATCGATATAAAGAAGGTAATAATAAAATACAATCGTTGATCGATAATACAATCATAATGTCATTATTATTATTATTATCATTATTATCATTTTACAGCTTGAAAAATAATTATCAATTATAGTCATAATGGTCAGCAATCGAGGTCGAAAGGAAATGCAACAACATTCAGCTATAAGAAGCACGGTCGTCGCAGAAGCAAAGGAGCAACGATGAACGGGGCATTACAGGTTGGCTTGGATTTTAATTACATATCAACCCCAATATGTCGTTGTCTTAATGCTAATAGGGATGATGCATTGGAAGTGACCCTTTCACCAACATAATGGTTGATTATTTGTGAGATCAATATATTTGGTTGTTTGGCCTTAAAAAATGTCGCGCATCTACCAACCCTTTTGACACGAGCAAGACATTTTCCTAGGGCACCTCAAAAAAATGGCATCGACTAAATTCCCATTTGAATTGCCCACGATCGTGTGACATTTGTAATTATGTGGCACAATCACATATTTGATTGCCTTACCTGCCAAAAGCTTATGCGTCATGGTAGGTCAACACCATATGCTTGCTAACCCATGACTTGGCCTCAACAATTAATCTTATATCACTTCACTTGTGCTCTAATTTTGTAGTTAGATCGATTACCTATGCTCTCCAATTCATCATTCCTTCAATAGACATCTCTTCATACACATTTGAAACTTTGCATGATATTTTGGTGTCTTCGGCTATATAGTACTTACACATTGTTTTTCCCTTTATATTAATGTTATTGAAATTATCTACAAATGGTATTAGTGTGAGAAAAATTATGCCATGTGATTTGAGGTTCTGCATCAGAATCATAACTTCGTATGATTTATATCCTGTATTAATTTTTTTCAAATGATTTCATATCTTTTATTTCAATGACAAGTAGTTTCATGGATAACGAGAATATTAATGAATTGCTTCAACCCTTACAATCTATCGGAATATATTCTGTAATATATTGCATCTTTAGGTTCTAAAGTATATTATATTTTTATGGCATTTACAATATTTTTATTGTATCAATTCAATGCTCAAAACAATAAAATTTTGGTATTCCCAAAATATGCAATGCCATTAAAAGGTAATGCTTTTTAGGGGTGCATCTACTCATAGAGATGGTTTATATTGATGTAGTTAGCAATTAATTATTGGACCTTGTTCAAGTCTAGCCACATTAGGCTCGCCTCATGCCACACATGAGCGAGCTCATTACAAATATAATCAAAGCCATAAATTTTCAATCCTTTCACCAAATAATTTGTCTCTATCTTGTAAAGAATTCCCTGATAAATTTTTGCTTATTTCTTCATCAAATTCATCATAGTTATGTGATATCAAACATGGCTCTCACAACCTATCGTGTCTCACAGAACCTAAGAAACTGGTGACATATTCATGTTATCAATTTTTTTTGCAAGTGGTATTAGTGTGAAGAAACCATATCATATGATTTGAGGTTCCACATTGAAATGGCAATTTCATATCCCATATTGAAAAAATCTCCAAAAAATCGAGGTCACTAATTTTAATGTCAAGTAGTTTCATGAATGCCGATAGTAGTAGTGAATCCATTCTTGCCATTTATGGTTAGAAGGAAGAATGAAGGTATATATGATATAGATCATTAATTGAAATGTCAACAACTTTTGTCATTATCCTTCATGTAGTATGCACCCCTTCTCTCCTTTGTGTGGTTTGCATAAATGACATGTAGTCCATATGTTATTTTTACCATATGAAAGAAGAGGACCATAGATCAGAGGAGGGACTTAAGTTGTTGGGGGTTCACAACTACGCTGACCATCTCCCTTAGATTCACTGGTTGTATCTCATTTGAATCCACATATGTGGTGCATGACTCCTATCGTGCCTGTCATGATTCCTTTATAATAGAGTCTGCTGAACAAATTCTTAAGCCTTTCGCCATCAAATTTGTTTCCTTTATTGTCTAATGCTCAAACCTTTTTTGGTTCTTTCTTTGACGGTTTTACATATTCACGAGAAAGAAAAACAACATCAAACTGAAGAATTGTGTAAATCTATTTTCTATATCCTATTATTCTTGCATTTCACACGAAAAACAATCCATCAATGGTGTTTTATATTCCTAGAAAAAAATGTTTAAGAAGAGGAAAATGAACAAAACCTTGAGTTCCACCAAGAAATGAGAAAATAATAAAAAATAATCCTAGGTTTTGTGCTCCAAACGATACCAATAGAAAAATGATTTTTACATTAGGAGTGTTGAATGAAAAGTGCTTACATTTAGAGCTAATACCAAAGTATGTTGCCTTATGGATTTTTACCTCGCACCCTTTTTACCTTCAAATAGTTTGCACAAATGGAACATGGTATTAATGCGACTTTCTAAAACAAATATTTTCCCTCCAAGATTTTCCCTTCCCTTGTAATGCTCCTCCATTCATCTCTTCCTTCGTCAACCCACTTCCTGGTGCAATTTTTCTCGTTTTCCCTTTCCTATCGACATATTTATTGCACTCTAGAATGCAATTGCTAGCATATATTTGTATTCCTAAACTTTGGACCTAATATATGAATTTTGAGGCATAGATTTACGCCGAAGGCGTTCCCCCTATGGGAAAGGCCCCTGCAGACGTTTCTACGACTATCTTAATTTTGACGGTTTGACGGCCGTCTAAAAGTTTGTTCTTTTTCACCTATTTTTAATAGTTATTTTATTATTTTTTGCCTATTTTTAATAATACTTTTTTTGGGTGCATGTTGAATGGAGCGGCTATTTTTAACAGTCGTTTTTTCTTTTTGCAGCAGCTATTTTTGACAGATTTTTGTGTATAAGTAGATGAGGTGCGGGTTTGCAATTTCACAAGATTCATTACAATGCTGAGGATTTCAGGTTTGCAATTTCACAGGCGGGTTTGCAGTGCTGAGGATTTCGGGTTTGCAATTTCGCAGGATTTATTACAGTGTTGAGGATTTCGGGTTTGCAATTTCACAGGTATTTATTACTCTGTTCTCATCAATTTGCTTATGGCTATTCTTTGTGCAATTACGTCTAATTCCCAAGTCATTAGAATTGTTTACCCTCCAACAAGTAGTGCATATACCCTGCTATTCCACCCTCCAACCGCTCAATGGAAACAATTCTAGAATGAAACATGATTTCTTGGTAGTGAGTGTTGGATGTTTCTCCTTCGGTTTTACTTCCAGAAATTTTATTGAATGGTTTACTCGTAGACATTCTAGGGTTTAACATTATTATTTAAATTGTGTAAAGCATAAGTTTGTCAATACCATGCGTTTTGATCTGCTTTATGCAATATAAACTCTAATCATGGGTCAGAGAATGATTATGGTCCCTGGAGAACGCTTATGGTCCCTGGAAGTATACTCTGTTGTCTTAGGATGCTGATGAATATATTAAAAATTGGAGGGACCTAGTGATTTATAAACCAAACATTTAGAAGTTACCGTTAGGGAATTAAGCACACCTGCTGACTAGAATGTTCACTCTTCTCTTGGATTTGCTGGATGTTTCCTGCCATGGTTTCATGGCTCCAGAAACAACAATTTGTCCTGACTTTGTTTGACCGTCTTTTACATTGTCATCTTCTTCATTATGCGTATCCTCTGTTTGTGTCTTAGACTGTCCACTCTCTTCATCACAATTTTCTCTCCCAGTTATGTTGTCATTATCATTGTAGCAGTTTGCTTTTGTCCATTGACAATTTGGTCAACTTCAACCTCATTTTTCATAACCTATACCTACGAAAAGAAAATAATAAAATATATGTGCAAATAGCAAATTTCATCAGCACCTAAAAAGAATGCACCCTCTCAAATCCCTCAACACAACTTTAAGAGAAGTTATGCAGATAAAATTTGACCAAAGTTTCTTAATACCTTATATGTCTTGTTTGTTGGCCCAAGTTTAACACCAAAACGGTCTAGATATCCTGTCCATGCTTACTTTCTGTCTTTGTTGAATATACCTGAGAAGCCTTCATTATGTTCCCGGTGGATTTCAAATCAATTATTATTATAATGCACCATACAAGGAGTATTAAGAAAGCTACTCTTACCCAAAGGCTTTTTGCTTGCTTTTGCCAATAATTAGCTTTGTGGCCTTGTACAAGCTTGCTTCTGCTGTCAATACCTTTCTTGCTACAGAACCATGAGAAACCTTGACTTGAAGGTCCACCTAAACTAAATAAAATAAACAAATATCAGGTCCCGGATCTTGTTTGATAAGAAATGCAAGAGATATCAATATGAAAAATGTCTAAGATTAATTACTTGTTTCTTAAAGCCTTAAGAATGAATCCAGGCATATATCACACTCTTTATTGTTCTATGGGGATAATGCCCTACCCAGCAGGGTAGCAAATGTGAGCAGATGGTATTATTGCTGCATCTGAATGTCTTCCTGCAACGCTGCAAGGATCATCCAAACCATCATTTGGTAGTGCACCTCTGACTAGTTGTTTTATAGAATTCAGAGTTCTGATCCTGGCACCAGTTCCTGCACCCAATGATGAATGAACCATTACAATACAAATCAACCCATAGAGGTAACCAACTTTATTTTTGTATATATGTTTACATGCGAGAAAAAAAAATCCTTACTATCAACGCAAAACATCTACCCACAATGACAATTGATTGTTCTTAGCACCATGTTTATGTTACCTTGGAGAGATTGTGTCCCAACTTTCTCAAATATGATTGTTCCATTATCAACGACCAGTACAGAACAGGTACATGGTAAGTTCTTGGCACAATAGGTGGCAAGTGACTTTGAGGACCTGAGACATCAACTATATGTCTAATCAGAAGTGCCTCTTCCCTATCTATATTCAATCCTTTTGAGATTGCTTTTAAGGGTGAATCCCTGAATCTTAAAGACACAAGAAGTATTAAGAAAGCTACTCTTACCCAAAGGATTTTTGCTTGCTTTTTCCAATAATCAGCTTTGTGGCCTTATACAAGCTTGCTTCTGCTGTCAATACCTTTCTTACTACAGAACCATGAGAAACCTTGACTAGAAGGTCCACCTAAACTCAATAAAATAAACAAATATCTGGTCCCGGATCTTGTTTGATAAGAAATGCAAGAGATATCAATATGAAAAATGTCTAAGATTAATTACTTGTTTCTTAAAGCCTTGAGAATGAATCTAGGCATATATCACACTCTTTATTGTTCTCTTCATGTAGACATGTGAAAAAAGGATTATGAAAATCGGAGTTGTGAACCAATACAGAAAAGGTAATGATACTTGTTAAATAGTAAACTTAGCGAAACCCAGGTGACATACAGTTACATTATAACAGAAGAAAAGAATAGTTCAATACCCAAGTTCCTTTTAAATAAACCATTTAAAACAGGTCTCATACTTCTAAATGAGAAAAATAAACATCAAAGTGCAGTACCAATGTTACAAATTCCAGAATGAAACATGATTTCTTTTGTATCATTTTCCTATTAGATTAAACATATTTATACGACTCTACTATGAGCCCTACAGTTGTTTTCAATAATACCAAACTTTCATTACCTAGATTACAGGGAGCATGGTCTATTCTCCAGCTGTTGTAAAAAGTATCATCAATTTATTGATAGATTGGTAGTGAGTGTTGAAGAATACATCAATTCACATCTTTCGTTTATTTCTAGGTTACTGATTGATGCTGCTATATGATAAAAATGCCTTAATCAGAATAAAATTAGACATTATTTTTTGTCGCTTTATTTCAAATAAACCCACTTATAGGCCTATGGTTCTTTTCATTACCGCCCAAGTTTCATTGAGTTGGGACATAATGAGCCTGGTTCATTCTCCAACAGCTGTGCATATACCCTGCTATTCCACCCTCCAACTACAAGTGTATATACCCCACCAGAGAATGTTATCACAGTTGAGGATAAGCAGTAGAAGTTGGTTCAGTCTAATTTTAAAAAGATCTAAAATAAGCTTGGTCCTGTTCTATACCCACCAAGAGAGTTAGCTTCACCTGACTAGGTATCAGCTCAGAGCTTGTGTTAGATTTGAGATACTTCTTCAATCAGAACAAGTACAACAATAGGGCTTATAAAAGAGTACTAAAATTGGATTTGGTCTAATAGAAAAATGGATCCAAAAGAAAATTCATGGCATTCTATACCAAGTTACAACTCAATGGAAACATTTCCTTTGTCAGAATGAAACATGATTTCTTTTGTATCATTTTCCTATTAGATTAAACATATTTATACGACTCTACTATGAGCCCTACAGTTGTTTTCAATAATACCAAACTTTCATTACCTAGATTACAGGGAGCCTGGTCTATTCTCCAGCTGTTGTAAATATTATCATCAATTTATTGATAGATTGGTAGTGAGTGTTGAAGAATACATCAATTCACATCTTTCGTTTATTGCTAGGTTACTGATTGATGCTGCTATATGATAAAAATGCCTTAATCAGAATAAAATTAGGCATTATTTTTTGTCGCTTTATATCAAATAAACCCACTTATAGGCCTATGGTTCTTTTCATTACCACCCAAGTTTCATTGAGCTGGGACATAATGAGCCTGGTTCATTCTCTAGCAACTGTGATAATGACCATCAATTCATGGATCAGTTGGTTGTGCGCGTTAAAGAATACATTAAATTGCATCCCTGGTTTATTGCTAGGTTACTGACTAATCTTGCCATGTGATGACAACTTCTGTCAGAATGAAACCGTGATTCTTTTATGTCATTTTCTATTAGATTAAACCCACATATATCACTCTTCTATGAGCCCTTTGGTTGTTTTCATTAATACCCAAAATTCATTGACCTAGAGCATATTGAGCCTGGTTTATTTCCTGCAGGCTGCATCAATCCTCTTCAAAATGTGGATACATTGGCTGCATCAAATAATACAACAAATCTCATCATTGGTTATTTGCTAGGTTATTGACTAATGCTCTTTTGTGAAAGCAACTCCTCTGTCATAATGGAATTGGGATTCTTTTGGATCCATTTTCCTATTACACTAAAACCACATAAACAAGTCTACTGTAAAGTGTAAACCCTCTGGTTGATTTCAATAAAGATGTATATCAAGTCCAACAATTGAACTGATGCTTGGTAGGGCAGACACTCTTGCTGGGTATAAAATGAAAACCTGGATACCTCTGGACCCATTTTAATAGCAGCCGAAACCCACTTTTACTATAAGATCTATGGTTTTTCTTGTTGATGAAATATATCAAGTCTACTGCGAGCTCTGAGCTGATACCTAAGCAGGCAGGGATAACCCTCTTGCTGGGTATAAACTAGGGTTCTTTTGGAACCATATTTTTTATTACATTAAACAGATCACCATCAGGATATAATCGAACCAGGACCACTTTTCCCTTTTATCTACATAGAAATCTTCATCCCTATTTCTTATGATACCCCTAATCACAATTATGTATGGAACCATTTTCGCATTTCCGTATAAGGTAGAACAAGTATCATATATTATTTGGGTGGGAATAATCTAAACCAAAGAGGGTTTTTTTAGCGTACTTTAAAAATGGAATAGAATCAAAACCTATCGTCCTCCCTACAATATCAATGTTCCTCATATATATATTTTTTAACAAAATGTCTTTAAAAATAAAGTAAAACCAAGCCTTATCATACAAAATCGATACCTGAAATTGCCTTGCCGGGCACCCTGGTTTGGTGTTTTGGTGTGGACTTACATTTACAAGATAATTGATCTGAGTTCTGAGTCCTGCCACATCAATATATATATATATATATATATATATATATATCCAGCAATATCCTTTCAAACAGACCACATTTCAAGAATATCCACATCAATTAAATCATAGAAAATTCTTGTACTTGTCATTATAATTAATGATTATATGATATTCTGATATGTTAAAGAAAATTTGCATCTCTGTCTGTATTTTGAAACACCTAGGTACCAGGGTTTTTTGTTAGTGGATTTAAGCTCTGGTGCCGATGAATTGAGGGCTTGACACTATGTTATCTAAGTTTTCAAAATATTAAACCTCTCTAAACTTTCATAAACTTTTTATTCAAAATATATCATCCTTGCTCATATACTTCCAAATTTTTGTTCGCTGTGGTTTTTCCATTCAAAAGGTGGTTTTACTCATGATTTCTATGCATGGTTTTGTGAAAGAATTTGTCATTGTTGACTTTGTATTTTTTGTTTGGCCTCTTAGTTTCCCGTGCATTATTATCATGGATTTTTCCAATGGCCACTACAAACTAAATACACACATGTTTTTATAGAAACGTGATAGGGAGAAAAGAGAGGTCGCCAAGTGTTTGACAAAATGCCTTGAGTTGTCTGGTTATGCAGAAAGTTTTCATTTTGTTTGGATGCCAATGTGTTCTATTAGATTACAATCATCATGCTTTGTGAGGAGAATATGTGCTTGTTTTGTGAATATTATAGTCCATGGGTTACCCTTTTCTTCAGAATTCCATCAAACAAATTCTCTGCGACTCTTTGTTTATTACTAATTGTCTTAGGATTCCAGAAATTACTAATAAAATGTTAATTATTTCTAATTTCATGCTTCAAATAAAGTCTAAGTCTAAGAAAATTTCTTGAGCTGTCAAGGGCTGAGAAATGGAAGGCTACAGGTACCAAGATTTGATGTCTATTGGATTGGGATCCATAAGACCATCTGTTGGACCCAAATCCAGGCCATTCAGGAGCCCTGCCCATTGCATTGTAAGATTCAGAAACTACAGCTTGTAGCTTAATTCCATGGCATGTGACCTCAGCAAAGAATTCTCCTCTTCCAGCTTCATTTACTTCTGGGAAACAATGTTGAATCATGTGAGAATATTATTGTTTTCTACTCTGAGATTAGCTGCTTCAGCTCTCAGTTCATCCAAACACTGCTACTTTCTCATCTTGGATCTCCTTGCAGATTCTCTATTGGATATCATTCTCTTCTGCTTCCTCTCATCAATGATTTGATGTGGGTCTTCCTCAGAGCCTGAATTTTGAAGCTGCATCACATGACCACAAGAAGAATTTGTGGAATTTGTGCAAGCATTCATGCCCATCATTGAATTAGGCATAATAAAAATTGATGGAGGAACCATGGTATTAACTAGCTGCAAAAAAACCAGAAACCTGAATTAGCGGTAATTACATCAAACGAAAATCCACAAACCCAAAAAGGAAAATAGAAAGAAAGAGATGGTTAAGAAGCTAAATACCTGATTAAGCCTTATTAGTTAACAAATTGTTATGAATTAACAAAATTTGTCTCTATCAGCTCAGATTGACAGGATCTATGTATAACCTACCCCTTATTCGCCATGTTATCTGAGAGGGCCGAGATCTCTGCCTACTCTATCACTTGATTTACCCTATTTCCTCTATGTATTTTGATCTATGTTCTATAACAAAAAAAAGCTTATGGGAAATATTCTTATAGAGGGGGATTCTAGAGGCTGGAGGGGCGATAGGGGCTAAAACTATAAACCCACATAAAAAATAATACAAAGACTAAGATCAGACCTATGTCAAGTGGAATCCCAGAGACCAATATTAGGAATAAAACCATATGACCAGTACAGAGAATTGAAAAAATCTATTATGGAGACAGAGCTAGATTTAAAACCATCAATCCAAACAAGCAAGGCTCAGTTGGGTTGAAGGAAAGCACCATAAAATCCAATTTCAATTGAGAGAACAGAGGAAAACTATGGCCTGATTCAGGATTTACAGAGTGCAATACTGAGGCCTAAAACAATAATAAAAAATATAGTTTACTATTTTCTTATGTATGGCCTCTACTAATATACAGTTTTTAATAACTCTTTATAATCTTTTTGGTTTTGTTGTATTATATTTGAGATTCAAATTAAAAATATAGAATAATCTTAATTGATGAGTGCCTCCTTTTGAATTCGCAGATACATTTAGTTTTAATAACTTCCTATTTCGTTTATTTGCAGGATATTTGTGCTTCTCTTTCTCTGATGGTAAAGAAAAGAGTGTTGTCTTTAGACGAACTTCAGGTGGGTTTCAATACTGATTGAAGTTTTTATTCAGTTGATCTCTTTATTGCATGCTATGGACTAAGGAATTATTGTAGAGAGTTTTGATGTTATTTTGTTTGGATTGTTCCATTTATATTTCAAATTGGCTCCAATCTTTTTCCCGAAGTGACATGTGGGGGCATGTGCCTTTGTCAATGACAGGATTCATTATGTGCCGAGGGGCTCGTTCCCCAATGAGGCCATTTCGAAGCGTCCCAAGTTGGACGTTAGACTGATCAACGACAAGGCTTTTAAAGCTGCCCGTCATACCTAAGAACATCTTGGTGGACTAACATACTTATTGTCTCTCTCCAGTTTAATATGATGCAGACTAGAAACACAATTCCCCTCCCCACAACGGGATTGACATTAACTACGCCTCACTTGCAGAGGGAGGAAGAATTTAACCATATTCAATGTGTTGTTAATGTTTTGCATTGCAGGCAACCGAAACCACCTAAAACAGTGATAGCCGAAATGATCAGAGATCGCCTACACCTGATGCCAACATCACCAATTTTTCTCTCCAAAATCTGAACAATTGGAGATCATTCACGAGGCTTCTGTTTGATTTATGATTCTAACGAAGATGCACTGAAATATGAACCACCCCACAAATTGAGGAGAATGGGAATACCAATTGAGGCATCTGTAAATGGACAAAAATACAAGAAACGTGCTAAGAAAATTACACAAGCAAAAAGCAAGAAATTTGATTTAAAGAAATAACTTGTAGTGGTTAGTTTATAAGTGTTTTTGAAACAAACTGTAACTCGTACCAAATAATTCCATATATGCATTGTGGCAATATACATCGGACATAGAATCAAAATTTTTAAACACATGTTCAGTTTATGTAATCCAATAACTATGGCTTTCGAATTTCTTTAAAACTGTATCTCCATATAAATACCTATAGTTTTCCTACGTCAAGTGTACATATTGTTCTTATTGTCTTCCATTCTATTTGCTTAACATAATAATCTGTAATTCGTTTAAACCATGCAAATTTTAGTTCTTTTCAACCAAAGCTTTGTGTGTTATATAACTTTTTTGCATATTGAATTGTTAAAGGATTAGACTTCGTGTTTTCACTTTTTAGCACATATAAAATAATAAGGAAGGCAACTTTAAAGGTTCTCATTCTTTACAAATACATGCTTTTCTGAACACATCCTTCATTATCATGATTGTCTGCCCTATAAGTTTACATTGTCCACCATATATTTGCAGAATTCCCACTATCGCGAGCATCTTTTAGTTGCCATGGAAATAACTTTGACACACGAAGGCATTACTCAATTAATTGAGGGCGGTTCCAATGTTGACCCCACATTTCAGATACTCCACTTGTCCTCCCTAAGGTCCATTCTCAACATTGGTGCCCAACATCGTGTTGACCTTTCAGATGGGATACATTTTCAGACAACACTTCTACCCTCCAAATTTGCAAGTCGTGTAACCGACAAATCAATACAAGAAGGCTCCATTGTGTGCTTACACAAATCCCTCGTTAGAATGATCAAAAGTGAACTGTAAGCTTCATCTCCTGCTCAATTACCAATGTACATAAACTTCCTATATTAATTATAATATCTTTCTATTTGTTTTTTCGATCCGTTGTTCAGTTCTAATTCTATCCCGATTTCCTTTTCCATTGCAGGACTATTCTTATCATTGAAATGGTTGTTCTTGTCGAAACACATTTGGTAATCGGTACTCCAATCCGACTACCAACGAATGCTCTCGAACACATTCAGTTGCCGTAAATAGATGCAACTGCAAATCGGGTTAACAAATATTTTGCAAGAACACCAACTAAAATAAGTGCTTTGAATACATCTATGCGCATGTGGTCTGTATAGGGCCGTGCCCTAGCAAAAACAACCCTTCACCAATATCACAATGCAAGGGGAAATGGATCCATGTTTGGGTTTGATTTTGTTGATCAGGAAGGAGGGGAAATCCACATCACTTGTTTCGACGAGGCCGCGGAAGCATTCTATGAGCAGATTGAGAATGGAAAGCTATATACAATTTCTAATAGGAGGATTGCGAGTATTGCTGATGCAAAGCTATGTTACAACCATTTGAACAATGCTTTGGAGATTTTCCTGCAACCTTCCTCAACCATATCTCCACTCATAGCAAATGAAGATACAATACCTTCCCATAACTTTCACTTCACCAAAATCAAGGAATTACCTACAAGTGCTGAAGGTTCTACAGTTGATTTGATTGGCATTGTTGTTACAATGTCACCATGCTCAACAATTCGTCGGTATGACAAGTCTGAAACAAAGAGAAGAACACTGCAATTAAAGGACATGTCAGGTTTCAGTGTAAGTGTCACATTATGGGGACAACACTTAGATGATATAAGTAACGAACTTGAAGACATGCTTTCTATACCGCCTCTTCCGGTCCTCGCCTTGAAAGCTGCTCGCGTCTCCAATTTCAATGGAAGCTCAGTGGACACTGTTTCAAGAACCAAATGTTACGTCAACCCTCAAATTTCAGAAACAAATACACTTCATGGCTGGGTTGATTCTGATGACTACTTGCTTCTGGCGCCCTCTATCACAAGCCAATTTCTGGGCCCTCCAAAAAGCCTAACCTCTATAACGATGATTTTTGAGGTACTAAATATGGGGAACACTGAGAGAAATGAATGGGCCATGGTTACTGCAGAAATCACGAATATCAGCATGGACAACTTTTTTACAAGGCATGTCCTCTTCAAAAAGGCGAAAAACAATGCAGGAAAAAGGTGAGAGAGAATGGTAATGGTTCATGGTTATGTTCGAGTTACAACAGACAAGTTCACAACTACGATTATAGATATGCACTCAGAATCGATCTAAAGGACCCAACAAGAGAACTTCAATCAGTTACTGCTTTTGATGAGACAACTGAGTTAATCATGGGTGTTGCAGCTAGTGACCTCCATATATTGTCTATAGACGAAGATGCGACTAGTGAAATTATAAGTAATGTCATCGGCAACGAATATTGCTTCACACTTTCACTGAAAAAAGAGACATATTGTGGAAACAACAGATTGAAATGTGTCATCCTCAATTCAAAGAAAGCGGAAAACATTGCAACTCCTCCATAACCTTTACGCAAGGATTTCCAACCCACTCGTCCCTTCAAACATTACACCCTCGCTCATCCCATTCTATACTTTGAACTATCACTGCTATGTTCCTTATTTCATATCTATGTTTCACTTTTTTCCCTGCTTCAAAAGAAAACTGTTGAATTCCCTTATACACTGACATACTATTGTCTCCTTCTATTATGTGGATTGTTAGTACTTTTAAGAAAATAAATATACAAATGCAATTTTGTTATGTACGTATTTACATCCTTCTGTAGTATGTGAACACATTGTGTGTTTCTATATATGTAATACTCTTTTCCTTAATAAAAAAAGTAGTTTCTCAAAACTCACATTGTTACATCTTGTGCGTATTTCCCATTGGAACTCCACATGAATTACAATTGAATTCAGTTTTACATTTTCACTTATTTCAGCATTTGTTTGTCATCAACCTATGTATCGTTCCTGACTAACCCAAAATGATCTTTATCCAACAGGTGGTACTCCATAATCTTGTCACTTCGAAATCATGTCGACTCCTGCAAAACGAGCCCAACGAAGAGAGAATTACGCAAAAAATAAAGTACACATAATTGCTGAGCAACGACATCGTAAATTAGAGCATAGAACAACGAAAATCTCAAATATCTTTCAACTTACAACGACCAACAACCCACGATCCCTCGACATTTCAATCTTGCCATCAAATACAACTACTAAAGAATTGCCAACCAACATTCCGCATGTAACTTCCATGGAAGAAAACTTTCAAGAGCATACCACTTCCTTCTGTACGAACCCATCTTTGCTAACAACTGTCACTTTCCCCCAAATGTCTGGGATGCCACATGAAACTGTCTCAAGTACTGACCTCTCTTCAGTTCATCACACTAATACAACCAGTTTATCCTCTCCTTTAGACTGCTTTCCACCTTGCAATCCACAAAGGACTGAAACAGAACACCCCACCCCTTCCAATACATAGACAATTCCCATATCCCCACCCTCTTCGCTGAATTTAGAAGCCCAACATCGGTTTCGCAAAAGAACAGATTTGTTGGTGAACATACAAACTTGCTCAATCTGTTTGGAAAATTACCTTGGAATTAAAACAATTTCCTTTGAAGGCTTTCCATCCTGTAACAGATGCAAAACTGAAAAACAAGGCCACTGCTTCTCTTCATGGAACAACATGGACCCTGGAAATCAGGCTACCATTCTTGCGTCTTTAACCCAAATCGAGGAGATGTTTATCGCATGAGTTAATCTGTTCCTGCAAGTCGCCCAAGTACGTGGCGGGCAATACAAATACTCAGGACACACCATAAGCTTCCCACAAAACATTACTTCAATAGCAAAGACCCTACCCCACCGCCTAGGAGATTTGGACATAATTCTCATACAAAGGGAAGGATCTAATTTAAAAAATTATGATTTCTACGTTAGTAGATCTCGTGTTTGGGCAGCCTTACAATATAAAATCCAACACGATCCCTATTACAAAGATGTCTTAGTTGACGATGACGCCCTTTCCTCTCTACCATCAGAGTCATCAAATGTTTCCTCCTCTCTTAACACAGCTGCATTGGAACTGCCCCAAATGCAAAGTGCCTCTACAGCTCATGGTAATGATGCTCCCACTCACTTTGATGAAACGTATGAACACTCATCGTCTTTCGTGCCAACACCTCACAATGCAGGAACAGAACAAGAGGAAATCGAACAGTTCCTGCTCAACCACGATGGTAACACTCCATTTACCATGCCATGGCCAGAGCTTTGCCTCTCGCCAATAAATGAATACAATACAAAGGGCCTATTCTCAATGGCTTTACTAACTTTATTTCCGACAGGAAAAGCAATGTGGCAACAACCCTGCATAAAAGAAGTTCCAATGCATGAATACACACTTCATTTGATGTGTTACCATGATGGGCACTTCGGTTCCCACCCAAGATTTCGTTACTTCCTTCTAAACCTCATAATGCGACACAGAAGCCAGTCCATAGCAGCAGTCTTTATGAAACAAAACCTCGAATCTGGAATCCCTCCGACAATTAGAGACCTACGAAGACAACTACTGGAATGCCCCAAAGACAACCTCCCAGACAGCTTAATGCGGTTTGGATCGAGCCTTCGATGGACCCGTTCATTCTGGGCAAAAAGTAGAGGCGAGCTTTCAGATATGGTGGAACAATTGGGGACACCAACCTTATTCTTCACTCTAAGTGCTGTAGACACTAAATGGCTAGATCTCCACAATATTATGTCGGGTGAATGCCCAACAGATCCTCGAGCTGCACAACGTTGGAGAACACTTAACATTGTCTCTAACCCTCATCGAGTATCATCATACCTACATCACAGATTCACAATATTTCACGAAGAAATATTGCAGAAGGAACTTGGAGCAATAGACTTTTGGTACAGGTAATCAAATCTACTTATTTCAAAGTTATTTCCAAACTACATAGCTAATATTTATGTTCCCTTGTCTCGCAGGTATGAATGGCAACATAGAGGCTCTGCACATGTCCACGGTTTATTGTGGCTTGAAAATGCGCCCAAAGTTGACGAAATGGATTGGGAGGATACAACAGCTATTGAGGCCACAAAACAATACTTTGATAAGTTCGTGTCTGCCTGGAACCCTCGACCGGCGTGCAACCGCTTGGATTTTGTTCGCAGGTCACTCCTAGATGACCCTTGCTTGCTAGATACCACACAAATTCTATCCTCCTCCCCAAATTTAGACCTTGAAGAACTGCTTAATCAAGTTCAGCGCCACACTAAATGTTCAGAACAAACATGCCTGCGTAGAAAGCAATCACAGCTCCAGTGCAGATACAACGCCCCCTGGCCCGCACAACCTACTTCTTCCTTGCACATTGAAAGTGATGGGAAAATTAAGTACCTCCCTTCCAGAAATGATGACAGATTGAACATCCACAATCGAACTATGATATACATATGGAGAGCAAATGTCGATTGCCAACCGGTACTTTCCCGCCATGCCGTTCTTAAGTATATTGCAAAATATGCTTCAAAAGCCAAGCAACGCTCATAAACATATCACCAAATGTTATCCAGATTTTCAAGAGACACAGACGCAGATTCTCCAGCACATATCGCGATCCGTAAAATGCTCACAGAAAGCGTTGTCGAACATGACATAAGCACACAAGAAACATGCCACATGTTGCAAAAAATGCCACTTGTTATGTGCAGTCGTCCATTTGTATCATTGAATGTTGGGAAAAAATTCTGAGATGTGTCGTTGAAAGTGACGCTGATGCAGAACAAACATCCGCTTTCTTGGATGCATATAAAGTTCATCCAACAATCATGGAACACCTACCACTTATTCAAGTTGCTCGAGATTGGAGCTACAACAAGAATCATAAAGGTGATAAATGGAAAAAGCGAACGATACACGCAATTGTTCGGGTCCACCCGAGATTTATGGATGTCCCAGCTTAGGATTCAACGTTGTATGACCTTTTCTGTTGGTCATAACTCCTTTTATACAAGCCTTTTAGAAATATTGCATCAGAATTTGGAGCAACCCCACATGACATCAACGGCACTTGGGACATGTTCAAGCACAACTATAGACCATGGCATGTTTTACGCACAAGCGTAGACACAAGACCTGTTACGGATGTTAGTTCAGACTCAGAGCCCGAATGCAGTATTCAACATGAACCATTGCAAGAATGGCAGGTCTTTGCACAACTTCGCCCGGGAAACAACACAGGTCTAGACAGTCTTGACATGTTGGGAAACGAGATTTCGACATACAACATAATTGGAACATACATGACATTTCACATGAATTATAGATAACTGGTTCATCATTCATTGAAAGAGAGAAGGTAGACATGCTTAACAACAACATACAGGCCACATCACCATCTTCCACACTTCCTTTGTCTCCAGAACAACAAACAGCTCTTGATACCATACTACACCATTCAGCAAACAAAACCCTTCTACCTCCGCTAAGATTCATAATTCAAGGAACGACTGGCACAGGAAAATCATTTCTGATAAATAAAATCCGCAATTTATTCACATCACCAACCACATATCCCTCACCTCTACTTGTGCTCGCCCCTACCGGTGTTTCAGCATTCAACATCTCTGCATCCACAATCCACGCAGCTCTGTGAATTCCAATCAAAGAACTTAAACCCCTTGAAGGTACTGCATTATCGTCTTTTCAAGAGTCGCTGAAACATATAAAATATGTTCTTATTGATGAAATGAGTTTCATCGGCCCAAAGTTACTAACCAAAATTGACAGTAGGCTCCGCGAAGCTTTCCCACACTCGAGAACATCTGAATTTGGAAACAGATCAGTCATCCTCCTCGGCGACCTCGGCCAATTACCGCCGGTTTTGGACAGTCCTCTTTATGCAAGTAATTCCTACGGAGCAACCCTTTGGAAGGGATTTGAGACTTCCATTACATTGCAAACAATATTTCGGCAACAAGGAACAACCAATGCACAAGTTTCATTCCGAAATTTACTGCTCCACATGCGAGATTCAACCCCTCTAATTGAGGATTGGGAAATCTTAATGTCTCGCACAGACACATACCTAACTCAGCAAGAGCTCAAATTTTTTAAGGATGCACCACATTTGTTTGCAAAAAATGATCAAGTTGACTCCCACAACCTACAAATGTTGAAGGCATTGAACGTTCCGATCGCCCAATCCATTGCTGAAAGTAACAGGCGAATTGGACCAGGAAATCCTGATGATGATCAGTTGGAACACAAAGTTCTGCTGTGCAAACAACAAAAAATCATGCTTATTGCAAATCTATGGGTAAACGCAGGCCTCGTGAATGGGGCCACAGGAACTATCACCTACATTGTCTATGACACATCAATGCAACCACCAGCATTACCTTTATTTGTTGTTGTCAAATTTGATAGATACAATGGCCCATGTTGGGATCCCAACAACCCATTACATATTCCCATACCCCCTATTTCGAGAGGGAATCAAAGACAATTGCCAATTAAAATGGCCTGGGGATTAACTATCCACAAGTCACAGGGACTTACTTTACACAGAGCAACCGTCGACATTGGAACCACTGAAAGGCAGGGTCTTACATTCACAGCTTTCTCCAGAGTTCCCTCACTTGCAAATTTGCGTATTTCACCTGCTTTTTCATTCGAGAGATACTCAAAAATGGTGTACGTAACAACACTTCGAGCAAGAAGGAAGGAGGAAGCAAGGCTACTGTCACTCAGCCTATCGTAAAAGATAGCCTCTGCTTTGATAGCACCACCGCTACTACTATACTAAACACTTATTCTATCCAAAGTGACATTGTTGCTCAAGGGGTAACAAATGTAATCATGTTTACTCAAGCTAAAAAAGCCCACTAAAGGCTACTGTACATGATATAAAAAATGCAAATGTATACATGTCTCATTGTGTGCACACAGATCTACTTTTATTAGATATTGTGAAATATGATATGAAACTTTAAATGTACAAAGTTGTAACACAAAAAAATGTACACATACAAAATTTCAATCTAATGTTTCAACTCAATTCCTACACTACAACTATCAATCACACACATTATCAACTGTACAATAAATAATTTCCCAACAAAACACCAACCGAACAACCGATGCACAACTAACACAATAAACCCGAATAAAATATATACAACATCAACTTCAAGATAAATTAACTATTGAAAAGGGTTAACAAGTTTGAAAAGTAGAAACAACCTTCACATTAAGTTACACTTACGAAATCAATCACACCCCTAATCACCATCTACTACAAAAGTAATAAATATACCTCTAAAACAAATAACATATACCTTTCGGCGTTCACATTGCATGAAACACATACGATTGCTAGTTCTAAAACCGGGAATAGTCCTAATTTCACTATTTATTAAAGTAATAGTATTATTTCATTAATTCGAAGAAAACAATTCCCAACATAAGGGAGGGCTTATATAAAGATTTTAAGAAGTCGGCTTTTCCTGTTTCATTCCACCGTTATTATCGGTTTTTGATCATCTATTTTGTTGTGGGGCGCTTATAACTTGTATTTCTGGAGCAGTAACAGGTGAGTTTTTGCAGTTCCAACAATTCTCGTAGCTTCAAATCTGTTAATATCGTCAAAACCTTACATCTTACACCCTTTCTTTTACGGTTGGAAGGAAATGGGCACGCTAGGCAAAGTAATCTACACAGCAGGCTCGTTGATTCGAGAGACAGGGCAGGCCATTGATCGTCTCGGATCGTTTCTTCAGGGTAATCGTGCCTTCCAAGAACAATGTAAGTATAAACAACATTTTTCTTTGACTCCTTTTTTCTCTTTTCTTTTTCTTTTTCTTTTTCTTTATATGCCCAATCAGCCAAAGATCAAAAGATTTTGTCGGCAGTTCCTGGGTTGGATTTAGAACCGTTTTAGTTGGTACCCATTTCATTAATTTTACAGTTGCTAAGTCAATTGCCACATGTTTCTTTTGGGTTTCCAAAGCCCTAGATTTGATTGCAGTGCTGTCTTGATTTTGATTTGTTCGATTCATATTTAGCTACTTTATTGATGCCCACATTGGATGTCCTCAAGTGGTAAATTGTTGGGTTTTTATACCAAGGCCTCGGGTTCAAATTTCCCGGGTGTTGAAATTTGGTGTAATCGCTGGATGTGGTGTACCCCAACAAACGAGGTCAGGTGTAAGTCAGAAGACTCACGACACATTGTGATGGAATTGGGTCCAACTCATTCACTGCAGTTTAACTCCCTGGTGAGTTTGATACAAGAAATACCACTAGGTAGTGTTGAATTTGGGTGAGATACGGCATTCAACTCGTTCAGTGTGGTGTACCCCAACAGGAAAGGCTGGGTGCAGGTCCAACGTGAATGTGATGAAAAGGTACTCCTCCACAAGGGGAATTTACTAAATCTGAAAAGAAATGGGTGCCATATGAACCATAGACTGTGATATTGGTTATTGGTGGATTTTATTTGCGGATACAGCGGAGGGGTTTTGTATAGTTTTTGGCTAGGGGAACTATTGAAGTGCTAGCGTTGCAGCGTTAAACTTAGATGCAGTGCATCTAAGTTTCTAAAGCCCTGGAGTTGCACCCAACCTCGTCCTTTGTTTTTGGCCCATTCAAATAACTGGGCAGCAAAGTTATTATAGGGTTTAAACCCGATTCATAATCTTGGTCTGCTGGACATCTGTCAAAATTTATAAAGATTGAGCAGTTGCAAGATTGTCCATCCTACTATTTAATTGCCAAATGTCTTCCTTATTAATGGCCGGCCTTTCTGTAAGAGGAGTCCCTCATAGAAGCATATGAAAAGTGGTTGGGTTTGGGCTCCTGTAACAGCAGGTACACCCTTGCATATTATATTGACCGGGCTGTGGTCTTGTGGTTGAGATGGTGTGATCTATTAATTGGCAAAGTATTGGATCTCTGTTATCAATTGGTAATCCAACCAAGTTTTACGGTCTCTTGACATGATCAAAGGATGGGTGCAACATTGTTAAATACTTTAATCATAAGATTAAGATTCCCAGCCTGTTACTTATTGTTGGAACCTAGATTGCCTATTCGTCCCCCACACACTGTGGGTTCTGATTCGGTACATATCCTGTTTGGGTATGGATTTGATCCGCCTGCAGATTTTTCTTGGGGATGTCTGATGGCCTGGTTACAGTTGGCTTTTTCTGCCGATGAATCTGGCCATATCCTGAGCTGTCCTGGATGTACCCGAGATGATTCTGCAGCTTGTCAGGGCTTAAAAGGTTTTTAAAAAAAAAAAATTAAGATGTAAAATGAGAAAAATAAACAATTCAATCCCTAAAAAGTCAGAAACATAATGCATGATGCTGATGCTCTCGCTGAAGGGCAGTAGGACGATGAATACTAATTTTTATCATGACATTTGACACTCAGTTGGCATTATATAAATTATCAGTATTGTTTTGTGGTTATTTTGTTTTTTATATGCATACTATGCGGGTAATTCCTGTTTATCAGGCCAGAATTTATTTGTTTGTACGGCTATATCCGTGGCAATTTTTTTTGATTCGCCATATCTGAGCCCATACCCAAAATGTACCGGCAACTTAGACTGGAGTCTTATTTGTTGAGTGGGATCTCTTTGTGCATTTGAAATGAACTATAAAATCTAAACAATCAGTTGGGGGATTAGTTTTCAGTTCATGTCAATATTGAACATTTTAATTATACTTTAATTTGATGTAAGTGGGGATTGATCCCACACTGAGTTGCTAGTCCTGGTATGGGTTTGGGTATGGTGGTTTACCAATTTTATTTGGCCCCATGTTTGGCATGTCTTGGGTAGGACTATACGAAACATATAGCAAATATAAAAGTATAAAACTTCTAGCCAAATAATCAAAATTATCTATAATATAATAGACGAGGTTAATTGCAAAACAAATTTGATGATTGAGAATTCAATGCTAAATGTCACGATGAATCAAATTGCATGTGCTTGAATTTTTGTTGCTAAAGATCTTGCTTTTCTGTTGCTATAATATTTCTCATCTTTTCAATCATAGTTGATGCGAACATAAATTTTGCCCAAACATAGCTGATCCATATTGAAAAATTTGATCATACTCATGATGGGATTAGTAAAATTGACCTGTAATTCGCACGAGCTGAGCAAGTGTCATCTAGGATCAACCCTTCCAGTGTCTGGGCCCTCATTGTGTCAGACTTCATACAACGCAAAGGTTGCTGATAACCAACCATGTTGCATAATGCCTCTCACACCTTCACATTTTGCCTCAAGACTGTTGTGTGCAAGGTGAATCTAGGTACAACCTCACATGAAATCAAAAAAGTTAAAACACATAAAATAAATTATAGGATAATAATGTGAAATTTTAAAAACGTTCAAAAAATTTACAAGCTACTACATCACCTTCTTTTTATTTTATGTTTTAGATACAAAATCAAAGTACATACTAATTTAAAATTTCAATAATCTACAAGCTACAACATCATCTTCTTTGTTTCATAAGTTTTAGATACAAAATCGAAGTACATAACAATTAAAAACAGCTTCTGGAAAAAACTAATATTGGATCACATGAGTTGATCCAAAATGTTGCTATTTTTAAAAAATCCACGGTAGTTTTTTTCCAAAAGATTTTTCTAATGTTATGGACTGATAGCCTCATTTTGTTAATGTAGAGAATGTAGGACTAAAATCAAAATTTAAAATCACTGAAGCAAATTAAAAAATAAAGATCATTTTAGCTCTAGTGGTTCCAAACTCAACAATGACTTGAAGATGACTTGTGACATGTGATGATGGGTTACTAACATTTGCATCTTTTTAGGCTTTTATATAAAATTGTTTGATCCACTTGATTTGGCCGCCCAACTTTTGTACCATCAAATTGAATGAATGAATGACTCGGGGTGTCCAAATTATGTTCACATACCTTGTCGCAATGAACAACTCCATTTGTCACTTTGCAATTTTTAGTGTTGTTTGTTTGGATAACATTTTGAGGGTCCATCGACTTAATGGATTACCTTGCCTCAATCAACAACCTCACAACTACACAATTTTTAGCATTGGCTGCTTGGGTAATGTTTTGAGGTCCCTTTGATTTAATGGATTGTGAGAATGTCAGTGATGAATTGAGGCCCCCTCACAATCAACTGCTTAAAATTTTTTTGCCCCTTACAACACACTGCAATGACATTCACATTAATTAAGGGTCTATTTTGGCATTCTTTCCATCCATAAAAAATGAACATCCCCACTATGATCTAAGTATGCTTAATAGGCTGCAATCAATTATTCATATATCTTTGCTCTTGCCCAACAATGTGTGGTGTGCATCTTTCCATAACTAGGGCCTATGTACCCATTAGGGGATTCATTGATTTCCCTCACCATTTTTCATTAGTACGACTGTCCAACGTGTTTAAATTTCAGGAAATTGGTCTAAATACGCTGCCTAATGAACTCATCAACAATATCCTTTGAAATATTTTTAAAAGTCCTTTTCAATGGGCACATATCTTTTGTTCTTATGTGGGTGATCCTGTTCTTTACAAGATGGGGACGTGAAAAAATATTCTAGGAATTAATGGGTATGAGATGGACATGTAGGTGCTTGCTAGATTATGATTCTTTTTTTGCCAATGTAAGCTCTGATTCCTTTGCCAGGTGCACAGAAATGGGCTTTCACCTGACTGTTTGAGCTCTTATGTTCAACCTTGTTCTCACTACAGCACCAAATATAACCCCTCCTCCTCGAGTCTGCTCTATCATCGTCACTTGTTTCCAAAGTGGCAAAAAAAAGCTAGAGCTTGTTGCCATTGTAGCAAATATTGTAGCTTAAAATTTTAAACAAACAGAATATTATGGAAAAAACCCTTCAGATACCACATTGTCTTCTGAGAAAAAATTAAAAACATCAACCAAAAAAATAAAACAAAAACCTGTGGAGATTGAAAAACAAATTAAAAAACTAAAAAAATCACAAAACTTTCCCTTAATGAAAGATTGCTCCTTGTGGCAAGCTCCTTAATTATTTTTTTATAGCAAATGAGCATTTGCAATGGCATAGGAATCACAAAACAATAAAGTTGGAAACGTGACTTGACGAGCATTAATGAAATGTAAGTCTGCAGTTAGAGGAAAGTTTGTTTTTCTTCCCTTTTTGCTTTGTTGAAATGAGAGGAAAGTTTGGTCTCTTTACGTTTTAGCCTTTTAAGGTGTTTGTTTTATATTTTAATGTTCAAAAGTTACTCTATTGTTTTTTTGTTTTTTACATCGAGAAATTTGTTTTAAAAAATGTCAAAGGACCACAGGGTCACCTAGGTATGCCCCACCGGTCATCAACACTTGGGGAAAAACTGGGGCTGAATCGTATCAGGATTGATACCTTCGTTGAATAGGACTGGGACGAGGGGTTCCAAGGGAAAAACCCGGCTTCATATATTGGTTTGCCAATTTTGGCATTCCCTGTGTTCTGTGCGGCTTGGGTGCAAGTGCCAAAGAAATGTATAAAACATGAAAATTATAACCAAGTAAACAAAATTAACCATAATATGCTTAGAACTAACAAATTTAACCACAAATTTTTAATTCAATGCCAAATGTTGTGATGAATCAATACGGTTTTTAGAATATGCTCAAAATAGATCAATGGTAAGTGATCACACTACATGGTGCACATACAAACTTGAAATAAATCATCATACTGGTCTTCATCAAGAGCATCCACATCATCATGTGGTTCATTAGAACCACAAATGGTAGTAGTGCCCTTCAGTGGTAGTATTGGTTCATCATAATGTCAATCCCACTAGTTGCACTATGTGGGTCTTATGTAGAAGTCTTTTGCCCCTCGATTGATGCCGACTAAAGCAAATTGGGCAATGAAAGCATTCAATTCGGAATGCTTTTGTTCTACATCCCTACACATCGTCGCCATTTTCTTGTAATCAGCCCACCTGTGTGATAGGAACTGCAATTTGAAATGCATATACACCAATTCCTTTGATTTTTGGCTGCCATGCACTTAACCGGGTGGGCCAAGGAGTCATATTCACGTCCAAATGAGGACTCCAATTTTCAGACATTTGGACAGGATGCTTGCAGACGTGAAAAAAAAGAGAAGCACATTGATATATTTAAATTTCTGAAAAACTAAAATACGTCTAATTCTAAATTCATTAACATTGAACAATGAAAAAAATCAGAAAGATACAAAATGCATAAATAGTAAATAGTTTTAGGCTTAGCACACTGCACGAGATGCACAGTTCACGTTTAAGCTCTTAACTTATAAGTTTTAACATAATGTTTTTGGTTTTTATAAGTTTTCAGAGGAACAATGATGTCTCCTGCTTTGTATTCTCTATTTCTGGCTGCAAATGGAGAACAATGAGATGAATGGAGCTGCTGTAAGCTTTTCTGACTACCTCCTAATATTGGCTGCAATAGACTTTCTTTCCTCTGGGATAAGGATTTTGTGAGGGATGTGGGATTGAGGGAAGCTAATGTAGCTTTCCTTCCCTGCCGGTTGGCTTCTAGTGGTCTGACTTTTCATTTCTTCGATGCATATTAGGTTGATGTACAGCTCGAAGTATGTTATGTAGGTTGTTTTGGCCCTAAACACTTGTTTGGAATTTGATGAATGTTATGGATGGCCCCTCCTGCTGTAATTGTATAGTTTATTTTTGAAATGGGAGGCCACTTGAAATTTATACCAGTGATCTACTCTGATTTCTTATGTAACATGATTTTATTCTACGTTGCTAGGATACGGGTTCGATACGCAGATACGTCAATTTTAAAAAACCCTTGGGTATGATACGTCTTGGATATGTCCGTACATACATACATACATACATACATACATACATACAGATATATATATGTATGTATGTATGTATGTATGTATGTATGTATGTATATAACATACATACATACATACATACATATATATATATATATATATATATATATATATATATATACACACACACACATATATATATATACATACATACATACAGATATCTACTCATTTTACTCATTTTTTAGTCCATAAAAAACTGAAATAGTAATACAAAACTTGAATCAATGTTCAAAACATTCAATATGCTTAAGACTTTGCATTTTTATTGATCATGTGGCTGCCAGCCTGCCATACATATGATATACGAATATCATGTCAACATGAATACGGACAAAACTTGAAATTTGAAAAATATACTAGGATCCATGTTCAAATTTTCAAAACATACAATATACTTAAGATTTTACATTTCATTGATCATGTGGCTGCCAAACATATGATATAGGAATATCATGTCAACATGAATACAAACAAATCTAGAATATATCATCTAGATTTTCCTCAAAATCAAGTTCTTGTGCGCCACTTGCGCTAGCTCCACTCTCATTAACTCCACTCTCCGCTCTTTGCGAACTCCCTTGAACGTCATCTTTGCCATCAAATAATGAAAGTTGGGCAAGCGTGGCTGCGGAGGCATCCAAGTCTGTGGTCTCTGGAAGAAGATCCCAAAGTTTGTGAGGCCTTTTAGCATAGTCCTCAGACTTGTGTGACAAGAGGTGCAAATTGGAGTGCACATATACCAAATCCTCATCTCTTTTAGATGCCAACTTGTTTCTTTTAGCTGAGTGGATAAAGCTATAAGTACTCCAATTCCGCTCTGCGGAAAAATTACTAGCCACCTATTACAACAAAGTTAGAAAATTGAAATTCAAAGACAAATTAGTAACATACTAAGAATGTGTGAAAAATAAATTAAATAATCCTAACTTAATAAAATTTAAAATATTCAAAATGATTATAAATTATAAAATTTATAAATGTTATACATGTGAAAAAACTTTTATAGCAATTGGATGTAAGTACTTGCATCATGGCCCTGTTCACGCCACCATGTGGTTGGAGTCAAGCTGCTCTTGTTGAAAAGAGCCTCAATCGATGCCATGTGGCCTTCTGAAATAGTAAACATGCCCATTTCACTTCTGACCACATTGGCTATAGATGGATCAGGAAAAACTCTTTTGAATACTGCCTTGGTTCCATTTCCAACTTTGGAGTCAGAGAATGGTGGTTGCCTGTTTGGTAGCCCAAGTACATCAGAGCTATAGTACTTTGGGTTCAATGGATAAGCAAGAAGATGTAATGGGGTGGTCATTTTATTCCACCTCTTCATGACCACACTCTTGACCTCACCATAGGTCTTTACTGGATCTTGCTCTTTTTTTTGTACTACATCTCTGACACGCTCAAGCATAGAATCTATGCCATCATATATCTCTCCCAAACGTGCTTCATCAGTATCTTTATATCGGATCATGGAGAGAATGGGCTCTGTAAAACTCAGCAAGTACTCAACCTTGGCCCACCAATCCTCATTAAAGATCCATGATTTTACCCTTGTAGCTTTCTCTACATTTGACTACCTCCACACTGACCAAACATTGCTGATCACCATACTGCTTAAAGCCTATCTGACCTTCACAAGCCGTCTCAAAACGAGCGTGTGAGAGGCAAATCTAGTTTTTGCAACCTCTAGCAACTCCAACCTTGAGAATTTCCTGAAAATGGCTTGTGACATATGATGGTTTGTGATAAACATTTGCCTCAGAATAAATTTGTTCAATCCATGGGATTTTCCCAATCTTTTGGAGCATCAAATTAAGGGAGTGGACAGCACAAGGGGTCCAAAAAATGTGCTCATATCTACCCTCTATGATCATTTCTGCTGTTTTACAATTTTTAGTGTTGTCCGTGATGACTTGGATAACATTATGGGGGCCCACCGACTCAATTGCCTCTATCAGAATGTCGGCAATAAATTGTGCATCCTTGACTTCCCCTTCACAGTCAATAGCTTTAAGGAACATTGCCCCTTTAGGGCATACTACAACAACATTTATGAGGGGTCTATTTCCAGCATCTTTCGATCCATCTGAAATGATGTAAACCCCTGTTTCCTTCCACAAGTCTCTGATTGGCTGCAAAGTCTTGTGAATGTGTTCCACTTCCTTTCCCAAGAGTGTGGTTCAAACTTTTTTGTAACTTGGGGATTTGTACCCTTGTGGAGCTTCATTGATACCCTTGACCATTTGATGCCAATATGGAGATCTCAATACATTAAAGGGCAGCCCACATGCATAAATGCATCGAGCAACAACCTCATCAACAATCTCCCTCTTTTTAATATTAAATGCTTTCTCCAATGCTCCTTTTGGCCTTTTTCGTGAGCTCTCTAGACTCTCTTCATCAAAAAGGGAATCATGTGGTTGACTTTGAGTTTGGATGAATGGATGAGAAGTAGGTCTAGGTGCGGGTGGTCTTGATGAAGGCCTTCTTTGCAAAGGAATTGTTCTAGTTGTATTTCTTTCAGCTTGTTTATCAGCCTCCTCTTGCTCTCTTAGGTACTCTGCCATTTTTTCATTTGTTATTTTTGGGCACTTCTTTATCCGCACACCTCCAACACTAGTCAAATGGATTTTCAATTGGCTATATGAGGATTTGTACTGAGTTTGGCAACCATGACATATCCAAATCCGACCCCCACCACCAACAATGGTGTCTACCACTGTCACATGTCTCCAAAGAGGGGAATTAGGATCATGTCTCATAAGAATTGATGTGTTTTCAGTAGCTTCTTGGCCTTGCACTCCACTTGAAGCAGAACTTGATGCCATCCTAATTTGTTTTTGATCACCAAGATCACCATAATGGCGCAAGGTGAGAGCATACACAGAGTTAGGATGTTTAAAAAATTAAAAACATTTTTTTAACATAAATAAATTAGTTATGTCATCTTAATCTATTTTTGATCACCAAGATTGCCATAAAGGCGCGAGGTGAGAGCATACTCAGGTTTATGATGTTTAAAAAATCAAAAAACAATTTGCCGTAACATAAATAAATTAGTTATGTCATCATAATTTGTTTTTGATCACCAAGATTGCCATAAAGGTGCGAGGTGAGATCATACATAGATTTATGAAGCTAAAAAAATGAAAAACAAATACATCAACATTGAAGAATGCATTTAAAATTAAAAAAATAATTTTTTACCAATTATTAAATTAAATAACCCTAAACTATGCCATCCTAATTTGTTTTTGATCACCAAGATCGCCATAAAGGCGCGAGGTGAGAGCATACATAGATTTATGATGTGTTTAAACTATAAACTTTTAAAAAATATGCAACATAATAAATAATCGTAAAAAAATAAAACAAAAGGATGAATTAAAAAAAAATTAAAATACGGTATACTTGTAGTGTAGATACTTGTTGCCTCTAAACAAATGCTACCTCTTCCTCTCAAGTCTACTCTTTTAGTTTTGAATGAACAATAAATTTAAAACAATCTCTTCCTCTCAAGTCTCAACAATGGCTTCCTCTCCTTCTCCTCCTTGCAATGGTGGACTCCAAACAAAAGAAGCAATGGCTGCCCCTCCGTCAAATCTTTGCCTCCTCTAACCTCTTTGCAAAACCTCCTTCCAATCTTTGCTTGCACTAGGCTCTTCAACTCTTCTTTGGCTCTTTGCTCATACACTTGCAAAAAGACAATGAAATTGTTTGTGTGATTTCAAATGAGAGGGGTGGGTGCTTTTTATAATTTTTTGTGGTGATTGGGGTGTTTTATTTTATTCATTATATTTTTAGGGTTCGGTTTTATGCATTAGAAAAGTAAAAAAAAACTTTTAAAGCCTTTAAAAGACTTTTTTGGCAGGGATACGCCACAGGTTTGTGTGGGTCCCTCTTGGGTACGTCACGGGTACATCCACACGTACTTGTGGCGTACCTGGCAGGGACCCACACATATCCCCTGCGTATTCGTCCCTGAACCAGTACGTATCTGTACTTGATGCATATCAGACAGGGCTCGTTGGGGGCAAGGTGTATCCTGACAACCTAGATTTTATTGGAATAGAACCTCTTCCTTTGTCAAATTAAATTAAAAAGTGGTAAAAGATGGAGATTGTCTTAGGAGATACCCCTAGGAGACTTGAGACTCCAAACAAAGTTTTTATGACTTGGGAGACATCTTTGTCCTTGTCTCGTCTTTTTGAGATGCATTCCTACACCTGAGACACGTCTCAGGTAGTCGGAGACGTGTCTCTTGTTTACTATGCAAAAGATAAAAATGTTTTAAAAAATGAAGGTTAAAAAATCATATTTGTTATAAAATTTTGCACTAGGTTATGAGTGCATGGTCCTTAGCCGTGGATGTACCACCACATATGAGAGTCCTTGTACTTGTCTTGAAGAGTGCTAACTTGCTAAGGATGTGCTCTATGGAGGCTATTCAATTCTGAAACTCACCTGTTAGGAAATATGAGCTAGTGCTCCATGTGTGTGGGTAAATAATAATTATTATCATGTAATTTTGAGTTGGTAAATATGTTAGTAATTTGTTATATGGTTGTTATATAAAACAACTTATAACAAATTGGGTGAGTGAGTTTTAACAACTCACGTAGATAGGGAGGAGAGGTTATAGCTAACTCCTATATTTTAGGAAAACTATTTCCTATATAAATGGTTGTATGTAATATGAAAGATTAATGTATGTATTGAATTTTATTCGTAATTATTTTGTCTATTCTCTGTAACAACTTTGATCCGTTCTTCACATCACCCACAACTATGTCTTTATTTGGATCATGAAGATTATAGTGAATTCTGCCTTATATCTATTACTAACTTCGACATTCCTGTATAATGACACTTGTTGGGTAAGGAAAAATCTTAGTGTTGCAGTATTTTAGAGTTAATGCAAAAGGCAAGATGTGGGGTGGATTTTGCACTTGTTTGAATTTGTTGAAAAGGATCTTTCTCATTTGTTGATTTAATGCTTGTCATTTTTCAATCATTAAGTTGATGCCATCATAGATTTTGCCCAAATATTCCTGAAATGTAACAAATTTTTTTTATCATACTCGCAATGGGATTTGTAAAACTAAGCAAATAGATCCCATGAGCCCATCAATTGTCATTAGTTTCACATTTTGGGCCCCTTTGTGTTAGATAACCATGCTGCACAACACCTATCATGCCTTCACAAGCCATCTCAAGACGATTGTGAAATGAATGAAATGAAATGGTTTAAATTACTTCCACGAGACCAAATGGTCCATGGGACCACCGATTGCGCCAATCCCTTAAAGATTTGCGGGTTGAATGGTATCTTTTAAAAGGCTGCTCCTCATCTTGTTGATTTGAGTTATACATCTCCCCCAATTTTTGGTTTTATTTTCCTCAAATAGCTTCACCATGGAAATGACTCTTAAAGTTTCCTCATATTTGGCTCAGATATCCATGTACATTGGACATTCAATAATGAAATGTTCCTCTGTTTGGATTGCCCCTGTATTGCATATCACACAAGTCCTCTCTTCCCACTATTCCTTAGGCAATGTCCACCTCCCTGTCTCACATCTAAGCATGTGAGAGCTAGTCCTTATTTGAGCAACAAGGATCTTTTCCCTCCATTTTTTTTCGACCCCGTATATTCGTTGTGTGTGAGGCAACTTCTGTTTCAACAACTTAATAGGAAATTGAAACAAATAAAATTTGAAAATATACAAAAATCTACTAGTTACAAGTTAAAACATCTACAAATTGAAAAAATAAGATTGTTTCACTGCCCTTTAATAGTTTCAATTTCGAGAATGGCTTGAAGATGGCTTGCAACATATGATAAATGTGACAAACATTTGGATATCATGGGCCTAGGTATACACTTGTTTGATCCACTCGATCTCGTTGTCCAAATTTCGCATTATCAAGTTGAGTGAATGAACAACACAGGTGTCCAAAATATGTGTTGGTACCTGCTCTCAATCGACATCCCCATAATATTGCAATTTTTACCATCGTCTATTTGACTTGGACAATGTTTTAAGGCCCCACACCTCAATGGATTCTATGAGGATTTTAGTGATGAATTGTGCATTTTCACTTGCCTCTTACAATCAAATGCCTGAAAAAACATTGCCCCTTTAGGGCACATGACAATCACATTAATCAAGGGCCTATTATTGCAATCTTTATGTGCATTAGAAATTATGGACATCCCACTGCTTTCCAAGAATCCCTAATGGGCTGCAATGAATTATCTACATATTTTTTGTCTTTTCAATAAGATGGTGCATACCTTTTCATAACCAAGGCATGTGTTTCATTTAGGGGCTTCATTGATTCCCATCACCATCTTGCTAGTATGGTGACCTAATGAGAGGCTGAAAGGCAGCCCATTGGTGTAAATATATCACCCAATGAACTCATCGACAATTGCCCTCAAATCATTCTTAAATGCCATTTCTAATGGGCATACATATTTTGCTCATTGACAATTCACTTTGAGTCATTTTTAAATGCCATTTACAATGAGCGTACATATTTTGTTCTTTTGTAAGTAAGAGGAGCATGTTCTTAATATGAAGAAGCCTATTGGTGTAAATATTTTACCCAATGAGCACATCGTCAATTTCCATTGATTCATCCTTAAATTCCATTTCTAATGGGCATACATATTTTGTTCATCGGCAATTCTCCTTGAGTCATTTTTAAATGCCATTACCAATGAGTGTACATATTTGTTCTTTTGTAAGTAAGAGGAGCATGTTATTCATCTGAAGATGGTGTTGCCAAAAAATGATGTGAGGTGGCCACAAATATTTGATAGGGCAGTAGGTGGCTTGTTCAATTGAGATCCTTTCTTTGACAAAGTATGCTTCAATTTGAGGCAGCTGCTTGATTCACTTCGTTTTTCTCTCTGATATATGCAAGAATCTTTGTTGTTGGCAACCCATTTTTGTCCAGCCCATTGTAAGCTCCATTTCCTTGTTCAATTTGGTTCAGCCTGCATACCAATCCAATTCCAGCAGCCCACATATGCGGCATGCCCTCTTGCAATCAAATCAACAACTGTCATAATTTTGGTTTGAATATTTTGGAGTCAATACTTGAAGGAAATTGCCCCCGCCGCCCTATGCAATTCCATGATTTTAAGAGCCTTAGTTGTCATTAGAGGGAGGTTTGGTCTTTTTCCACAACCTTGTTAGCACAACGCCTTATATGATTAATTGTAAAAACAGAGAAGGCTGATAGTAAAACTTTACAGTCTTCAATACCGAGGAGAGGTGCCAGTTGCTGATACGATCTTTCCTTAAGGCATCCAAAATAACTTTGTCCCCTTCAATATCCAAGCATGTCCAGTTTTGCTCAAGTGCGATATTTGGATCTCTTCACAATGCTTTTGCCTCAGAAAAGATGTTGGAGCGTTTGCCTGGGATTCTCTGTAACAAAGAAGAGGGGGGCCTTTGTCATTTAGAAAAATCCCCCCAGCTCCTGCCCCCCAGTGTTCCCTTTTACCGCACAATCGAAGTTAAACTTAATATTCAGACCCTAGGGAGGAGCTCACTCTACATTCTTGTGTACCTTGTTATTTCTACTAACACCATTATCAGGGACCCCATCAAGTATGCTCTTTCAATAGTTTAAAGATCCAAAATCTTCAGGAACAATTTTACTGTCTTTTGAGGGCCAAGTATGAATCAGTTCTTTGATAGAAACTAAGATACTAAAGAGAACTATGCTTGCATCCTTTGCTTCCTGCTTGAAGATTCTTCCGTTTCTTTCCAGCTAAGTATTCCAGCATTCTAGAGCAGGGATAAAATTTCCCATTTGTAGGAGTGGTGAAGATTTAAGAGTGGGAGACCAAGCAAATAAGAGACTCTTCAGATATTGAGGAACTGCTTTGGAAATATTGAACTCGTGAATCATCGAACTCCAGATTTGGTGGGAGAAGCGGAAATGAAAAAGAAGGTGGTTTGTATCTTCTACATGCTGCTTGCAGAGGATACACCAAGATGGGCCTTGAAAGCCCTTTTTTCTCAAGTTTATTTGAGTAAGAATCTTTTCTCAATAAGAAGTCCAAAGGATGGCATTTGCATTATGGAGGCCATATCTGAACCAAAGTTATTTTGAAGGGAATGTTTGCAGTTCCTGCAGGTCCTTGGCTATAAGAACTTTGTATCTGTCATATTCATTATAGTAACCAGTCGTAGAGCCCATCCAAACCAGATTTTTGGAGAAGTGAAAATATTTGAGGATGGTTACTGCTTTCATCTCTTATTGGAGAGGAAGAGGGGATTGCAGGTCTCCCATCCATCTTTTCTGGCATTGAAGTAGTCCCTGACATGGTTTCCATACCTTTCTTTGCATCAATCTTGCAGATTATTCTAACTGCTCCAGATTGGCAAAGGGGAATTGGCAAATCCAGGCTTCTGTCAAGAAATTTACTTAATTTCCTTTGCCCACACTCCATCTGAGATGAGGAGTTATGATGCTTAATGCTTTTGTCATTCAATTCGAAATTGTGCGAGTCTTTCAAATGCTCATTGGTGTTGAATTTTCTTTTAGGGGCCATCAAGTTCTAAGTATTTTCTCCTTAGATAAGGAGTGATGTTTTGAATAAAGTCTCCATACCAGCATAGCACCCTGTGCAAGGTTCTTTTTTCTGTTAACCCAGATCCCTAGCTTGATGGTACAGGCACAAATTCATGCAACTAAATAGATCGATTTCTCAGCATAAATGTTACATGTTACAATGGCCATGGAGTTAGGAAAACTGCCTCCTACAAAATAGGAAACTAATAACCCGTTTATAATAGTACGGGTAAAACAAACGTAACAATATGAGGAGTTATTCAACAACTCATTTATATTTTAGCAACATAACCATGAGCACTAATTAATAAATTCCTAACATTCCCCCCCTTAGTGCGAACATGGGGAAAACCTGCCTTTGTACTTGCACGTGCTCATGATTTGGTGATTTTCACAGGATGATCACAAACCCAACAAATGGTTTTACATATGGTCTCTGTTACCAGGAAACGCCTAGGGGCCCCTCGTTTCGTTTTCGAAATGTTTCCAACACAGAAATTCCTTTGAAACGTCCTAGTCTCCTAGAGATAAGTATACATGATAATAATGTATTATTTCACTGAATACAAAATATTTTGGGTGTTTTTTCAGTTATACTTGTCGCTTATGGTCTATGGAGTACAATTTTAAAATGAGTACTATGCATATATATATATTTTAATAATATATTGTATGAACGTTTCCCGTAACGTTTTGTATCCAATGTTTTTTGAAAATTGCCGTTTCCGCATTTCGTACCCGTTTCCGCTTCCTGACAACATAGCATACGGTTGACCACGAACTGAGAATGGTGGGTTTTACAAAGTGGAGCACCGCAGACCAAAAAGGTGATGGTTTTGCATATGGTTTACCAACCACCAAAAGTGGTGGCTTTGTAAAGTGGTTTACCACAAACCAAAAAATGAAGGTTTTCAAGAGGTTTACCTACAACCACATCATGATGTGCCAAGTACTATTATCAGCTCTCATCACATTTCACCGCATGGAAAACATAAGAAAATCTGCTAAATTTTGCTGCTCCATTACAAACTGAAAATTGGAAATCGAACATTGCAACATGTTTCCCCCACAATGTGAAATTTCCACTTATTGAAACAGGAACACCGCAAACTGCATCACATCACGCACAACTTGAAACAAACACACAACTAAAACAAAATGTGGCACCAAACCTATGATGTTGCCCCATCGTTGGCGACTGACGAGAGGTCACTGATTGACCTCCAGCCTCTGTTTTCCTCCATCCTCCCGTTTCATGCTGCTAGCTCAGCTGAATTTGAATTGAGGCTCAATCACAACTTGTATGTCGCGTTCCAGTGATAATGCATCCATAAGGCAATTGTTTTTTATTTTCACGAGCTTTTTAGAATGACAATGACTCACAATGACATATTTACCCAAAATGACGTCTTGGATTTTTTACATTGATTTTGATGACTAGAAAATGAAAGATCCCTAGATGGATCCTCCTTACGCTATACTGATTTTTAATCAATCAAAAACAGCAAATACAGATTTCTGTGTATTTTACATCACTTTACTAGTGCAGATCTGGAAAGTGCGACTAGGGTTAAAGCAAAATGTCAATGTAAAACACGCCCAATAAAACTATTCTCTGATTTCTAATGACTGCCCAGATTTTTAGGGCTGAATTACACAGAAAACTGAACTTATCACAAACTGGAATAGCCCAGAAAATCAGATCTGAGATCTGTTAAAATTCGGACTAAAGAAGACCTTCAAATGTACTTCAGAAATGATAAAATGTACAGCAATTAGTCTACAGTCTGATGACAAACATTTGACAAATATCTTGGATAAAAATACCTCTGAACATGCTGCCAAAACTGCTTACAATGGACTGATCCAACTGCTGGTTGCAAATCACTGGAAAACACCTTCAAATCCTTTTACACACACGGCTGAACTGACCCTGCAAGTCTGATGAAGAACACTAGGAATTTCTGAGTGAAATCCCCTCTCAATCTCCTGGGGTTTTCGTCCGCAAGAGATAAATTCACAAGGGTTTTCGTCCTTGGAATTTCTGGTAAAAGCTCAGAGCTCTTAGCAATGCAAAGATGATAATAAAAATCTGGATGATCTCTTTACAAGTCGACTTGTTTATTTAAAGGGAGATCAGCCAACCACCACCTCCAAAACAGCCAATAAAAATTGTTTCATTCTCCTATGCTGGGCACATTTTCCTTTTGGGGCTGATTGGCACATTTTCCAAAAATGACTTTAAGTCTCACTTTCTCTTTTCTAATACAATTATTTTTAATTGTATTTTTGACATTTTAATTTATCATTATACTTTATTATTCATTATATGTGCTTTTTCATGATATTATTTTTTTTTTGAAACAATAGCACAATATAATAAAATAATAAATATAAGTCACCCTAAACTTCCCTTTGGCCGTCGGGTAGACAAAAAGGGAGGTCTTTGTAGAGGGGACATTTATTTGACACTTTTGACAAGAAATCTCATAAGGGATTTGTGACTTATAAAAGACACTCAAAATAACTCTAGACTTTTTATTGAATAGGAATGATCTATAAATTTGCACTAAGACTACCTATTTAACAAAGGCATATAATAACTTTATAAACAATGGAGATCTAACAAATAATGAAATACTTTTTAAATATGGCTTTGACCATGCTCAAAACTTAAACACTTGACTTTTAATTTATCATTATACTTTATTATTTATTATATGTGCTTTTTCATGATATATATATTTTTTTGAAACAATAGCACAATATAATAAAATAATAAAGATAGACCTAAATAAAATTCGATAACCATACCAAGAATAAATAATGACACCACATGTAATTTATCTAAACAAAACGAGGTCTTTAAACGAAGACTAAGACTATTTACTCTACCAAATTATACTTTGACCGTAGATTATGGACACAAAAAAAATATGTTAATAAATTAAAAAAACTATAAAACAAATAAAACAAATTGACAACTAACCGAACTCTTCATGGATCCAAAGCAAGTGGATAGAAGGCAATGGACCACGTGGACGTCATGCATCACGATAATTTAAGAAGGGCTCAGTTTAGAACATAAAAGTTGAATGCAAATAAATCAGACTGTATTCAACAGAGATTGATCAACTAGATGAAGAAAAAGACGTCAGGAAATAACTGTGAAGAGATGCTCAGGGTAGAACAGTATTGAGGTGAAGTATCTCTGACAAATTGTCCTTTGTTGAATAGCTATCTTCAGGTGATATGTACAACAGAATGCTCAAAAGCACAACAAACATGCACATTTATGTGTTTATTTGACGAAGTGGTGAGTTTGTTAAATACTGAACAATCACATTGAAAAGAAAACTCCGAATCAATTATTCATTGTTTGAGCATTACATATATAGGAAGTCAATTTCCACATAATATGGAATTTGATCATATCCCAATACTTAGATCTTCACAGATCACTCACAATCTTAGACCCATTCCAACGTGAGTTGTAAATGTTCACTCTATAGTATATAAGATTTCTAACAATCACCCCCTTAGTGTGAACATGGGGAAAACCTAGATCATGTACCTGCATCTACTTTCATGATACTGGTGATTTTCAAAGGATAATCACAAACCTAGAACGATGGTTTTACATATGGCTAACCAACAACCGAGAATGGTGGTTTTTACATATGGTTTACCACAAACCATGTATGAAGGTTTTACAGATGGTTTACCTACAACCACATCATGATATGCAGTACTATCATTGGCCCTCATCATTATTCACATAGAAGGAGATTATTACAAATATGAACAGGAATATCACTTTTGTTCTTATTATAGCAGAAAACAAACACACAACTGAAATAAAGGAGGTCACCAATACATTTGAAGTAGTCTCTTTGTTGGTGACTAACAAGAGATGCTGATCAGCCTCCTCCTCCTTGCCTCTAGCCTCCGAGATCTTTATTTAGAATAGAAAGTCATCGGAATTGTAGTCAGGTTCTTCTGGTGTTGGTTCTTCATATTCTTATTCTTCTTCCACAACAACATTTGCTTCATTTGGTTTAAGATTTCCATTGAGTAGATCTTTAGCTCGAATTCTGCAATATGTATATGTGTGTCCTTTTTTCTTGCAATAGAAGCATTCAGGGTCTTCTTTGTTTTTAGGAAAATTCTTGTATCTCTTTTTAACAAACAAAGCAGTTTCTTCTTTTACATCCTCTTTTGTTCTTTTCTCTTCACTTAGAAGTGCAGATATCATGTCTTCAAGTGATTGTGTGGGCATCTGTCCGAGAGTGAACACAACATTACTGTACTTAGGTGGAAGACTGTTTAGAAGTATGGCTTTAGCATCTTCGTCTTCTATTACAGCTTTCACTTCTGCAAGTTGCCTTATGAGTGATCTTAATTCATTAATGTGGCTTGACATTGTCACATTTTCATTCATCTTGAGTTTGAACAGTTGCAGTTTTAGTGAAAATTTAGCATTGACTGCATTTGAGCCAAAAGTTTTGCCGAGTAGTTCCCAAATTGTTTTTGAGGATTTTTCCAGATCCACATAGTGTAGCTCAGTGTCAGATAGGGCAAGTCCTATTATTGATTTTGCTTTATTATCCCTTGTTTCCCACTCTATTAGTTTTGCAGCGTCTGTGGGTTTTGATTCATCTCCTGATACAATCCTCCATAGATTTTTATGCATTAATTGCATTTGGATTTTGACTTTCCAGGTGTGAAAGTTCAATCCATTGATTTTGTCTAGTGAAATGTCCATAATACCTTAGAGCGTCGGTTTCAACCGAAAATGCACTCTTAGGGGAGTCAGATTCAACCGATATTGCTCCCGATTTACAATATGTATTTAAAAAGTAATAAGAACAAATTATTTTTTTAAATTTTACATGGATATTTTGACAATATTCTATTCTAATTTCTAATATAGCCGAAGGCTATACATTAGAAATAAATACTTTGTCTTTATTAAAGCAAAATAAAGTAATTTAAAACAGACTAACAAAACATTAATGCAGTTTACCAAGGATCCACGTTTTTTTTTATTGGTTGTTGATGCTCTGGTCAACAAAAATCCTTCACGCGCAGAGTCCCTGAATCTCCTCCCACGCAGATGAATTCAGACTGCTCCTTTTCCAGGCTTGCAAATTTGATAAGATTTGGCAAGAGCTTCGGATGAGCTTCAAGGAAACTGCTCTTTATTTATGATCCTGACGTTTCAGCATACAAATCTACACAGAATAAAATCTTGTCCGCTTCAAGATAGATGAAAGTCAATGTAGGATCCAATTACAGGAGACCGTGGACAAGTTTGAGTATGCATGCACACGATGTCTGCAAAATAAATATGAGGATCTCTAGATTTGATGCGAACTGTGAATACATGGATCTGATTATTCTTCACACAGCCATTCTGTGCAAAACAATAGATATGAACAGCTAGTGAATTGATTCTTAAAACCTAGCTGAAGACGGATTCAACGTACGGTGGCCATTATGTATTCAACACCATATATATTGCAACTCAACCCTGCTCCCTACGTGTTGGCCTGCATACATATTTGTGGCACTTTGTGCATCTACAGCTGTGCAGAGAAAAATGCAGAACGCACCTTCTCCAATTGAACGCATCTGCTCTGATACCAGTGTTAAATACTGAACAATCACATTGAAAAGAAAACTCCGAATCTATTATTCATTGTTTGAGCATTACATATATAGGAAGTCAATTTCCACATAATATGGAATTTGATCATATCCCAATACTTGTAAGATCTTCACAGATCACTCACAATCTTAGACCCATTCCAATGTGAGTTGTAAATGTTCACACTATAGTATATAAGATTTCTAACAGAGTCAATCTTCCTCTCTCAGACAATCGACAGTCCACACAATTAGGTTCAGCTCCACTAGGAGCTCGCTGCAAAATAGACAGATCTAATGCAGATGAGACAGATACAATGTGATAGAATATCAAAGCCGACCTTTTGCCAATAGTTGAAGCCATATATTGAAGCATTAATGTCGACGTCTTAGAACGCTCAGGCTCTAATGCACAGATCTGAAGCGAGGCTTAACTCAATCAAAAAAGCCAAGGAAAATGCATTCAATCAAACTAAATGTCATTTCCAATGAAATCTCGAAAATCTCTATATGTCGAGTCTTCAATAGGAACTTGTGATCTGAATAACATAGATCGAACAAAGCAGTCCAAGTGCTAGGAGGAGATTTGCATGCGAGATGAGCCGTGAAGGAGATATGAGGTGGAATTACTAAAAATCATACAGGCTGTACACGAATAATACACAGGTCTACAAAAGTAATATCAAATATATTTTTACAATCTGAACTCCACCATTCACAGGGCAATGGAGAAGTACAACTGCCCCTCACGAATCAGTAGATCTCTATAACGTCGCTTTGATGCCAAATGATGGTACATGCACATGTTCACACAACTAAATAGATCGATTTCTCGGTATAAATGTTGCATATTACAATGGCTATTGTATAGCCATGGAGGTAGGAAAATTACCTCCTACAAAATAGGAAACTAATAACCTGTTTATAATATTACAGGTAAAACAAACATAACAATATGAGTTGTTATTCAACAACTCATTTACATTTTACCAACATAACCATGAGCACTAATTAATAAATTCCTAACATAGCCCTCCCGATTTTTGGGGCATGCCGATCGGATACTACTTTAGTAAGGGTAACTTTCTGACCTCATATGTGTCACTCCATAAGAACCTTATTTGTATGGATTTGACGTTTTTTTCAGCCTTGCTGGTAATTTGTAGAGTAGACATTTTATAGATGGGCATTGCCTGAAGACAAGATGTTATCAATTGTATTTTGCCTGTAAAAGATAGCCATTTTGCTTCACAACCTTCGAGTTTCCCCAAGAGTTCGTCAACCATAAGCTTCCAAAGTTCTGAGGAATTTCTGCCTTCAAAAAGAGGAATATCTAAGTAAGTGCAAGGGAACTTACCTGGGTTCAGAAGCGTTCATGAATTACTAGGAGGCAGGGTTGAGAGGCATTCATGAATTACTAGGAGGCAGATGAATTAATTTCAAAATTAATTAATGTTTTGGACAGAGGCATTAATTAAGTGTTAGAAGGCATTAATTAATCTCTAATCTTCATTGTAACTCGTGCTATTGTAAGGGTGTCACTCCATAAGAACCTTATTTGTATGGATTTGATTCTTTTTGCAGCCTTGGTGGGAATTTATAGATTAGAAATCTTATAGATGGGCATTGCCCGAAGACAAGATGTTATCTGTTGTATTCTGCCCGTAAAAGATAGCCATTTTGCAATCCAACCATCAGGTTTCCCCACGATTTTGTCAAGCATAGGCTTCCAAAGATCAGAGGAATTTCTGCCTTCAAAAAGAGGAATATCTAAGTAAGTGCAAGGGAGCTTACCTGGGTTGAGAGGCAGTCATGAATTTCCACGAGGCAATCGATTAATTTCAAAATTAATTAATGTTTTGGATAGAGGCATTAATTAATCTCTAATCTTCATTGTAACTCGTGCTATTGTAAGCAGCCCACTTTTGTCATCCAATCATTCATCCTGATGATAAGCCACATCGTGCGGTTCAAAATGTTGATTCAAACTAATTGTATATGTAATCTATCTAGAAGCTTGCCTCTTCAATTTAGGGGGGAAAAACCAATAAACAAGAACCCATGTAAAGATTGAAAACAAAATTACAGAGAAAAAAATCCCAAAAAACCTTACATTCAATCCAAGAATACTCCTCGTTGCAAGCCCCTTGATCTTATTGGCAGCAAATGGGCTCTTGTAGCGGCATAAGAATATACAAATAATGCAGTTACAACGTAGTTTGATGAAACTATAGCTTGACGTATTCATGAAAGGAAGGTGTGCAATGAGAGGTAATTGTGTTGTCTTCCTCACGCCTTTGGGAAAATAAGAGGTATTTTGGTTTTTATCTTGTAGGGTTTTTATTTTTAGGTTTTTGTCGACTTTTTAATTTGTTTTGAAGTGATTTTAGTCTTTTG
The DNA here is from genome assembly GCA_019776745.2 of Taxus chinensis. Taxonomy (NCBI): domain Eukaryota; kingdom Viridiplantae; phylum Streptophyta; class Pinopsida; order Cupressales; family Taxaceae; genus Taxus; species Taxus chinensis. Next base: position 668,824,896 of record CM034146.1, read on the forward strand.
ATTATTTATTTCTCAGAATAGGAAAACACTGTGGGTTCGGCCTGGTTACGACTTGATTCGTCTTCTAACAAACTAAAATGTAATCAGGCATCCCGAGGCGTACCTGGGCAAGTTGGGTTATGCTTGGGTCGTATCAAAACAGGGCCAGTATGGGGGGGTAATGAACTAATACTGTAACAAGATGACCATCCTCAAGTTGAGGCAAAGATATGAACCTGAACACCATATTACAAGCTAGCCAACGAAACAGATCACAGTACCGAAAAAGGGAGCCTAATAGACATGAATCCCCTAGACAAGAAGTAATGCATGGGTACCTAAACTTTGGCGATTCCCTTGCCTGAATGCAAACTTGATCCCATATCTGTACCCGTTTCCAGGTGACTTTGTGGGAAACCAACTTTGTTTCTGGTACACGCTTCTGGACAGACTCTGCTGGAACTCCAAAAAAACTAGAAAATATGCAGTAACTCTTATTCCAGGTAGACGCTGTTGATATTTTTATCATCAATTTTTATAGTGTTTTGTTATTTTTTATGCTGATTATGCACATATCATTGATATTATGGTTAATTTTATTCATAATTTTATATTTTATGTTTATACATTTCCAAAACAAACCAAACCCACGTTACCAAAAATAAGGAGTGATCCCCGTAGCTTTGCCTGTTTCGTGGCAGTTTAGAAATTTGCAGTCATGGTAGATAAATCTGGTTGGTCACATTTAATCAAAAGGCTATTTGCTGTTTACTGATAAACTATTACATATATCTTAAATATTTTTATTTGAAATATGCCAAGAGATATCAATTTGAATAATCTTATGTTGTATTTTTCACATACTTCATTGACTAATAACCACATTACTTTGTCTTCCAATTTACCATTGAGTGGTTACAAATGACATCAATCTAGCTACACAATTGTGTTAGTCTCTAAATAATCTATCCGGATAAAAGGGGCCCCGAAGTCTGCCAAGTGATCTAGATATTACTATTTTTTGATTGCCTTCCCTAATTAAAAATAAATAAATAAATTTTTAAATGACAATCAAATGGACATCAAATTTAAGCATAAATTGCCTTGTGACGGTCAAATGGATGCCAAATTTAATGTTGAGGATACAAGTGAACCACACATGCCATTACGTTGCTGGCTGCCATTGTAGGAACACCTCTCGACGTAATAAAAGGAGCCCCCAAGCCTAATAAATTCTCTGTAATCTGTTCACACATTTTGTCTAATTTTTAAATTGAAGAGTGTAGATGGAAGGTTAGGATAAGCACCAGCTAGACACTGATACATCAAACCTAGGATTTTTCTTGTAATATTGTAGTAGAAAGCTTCCATGTATAAATTTAAATGTAGACTTGTACAAAAAGAGAATAAGGGTCTAGAAACTTCTCAGGACTACAATTATAGGGTATGCAAACTTGTATTAGAATAGGATTAGGCTCCAAGCATCTTCACAAATGTTCTTGCTCATGAATAAACAAGATGAAGTCAAAAGAAAACCCTCGTAACAATGGCTAGATGCGTATCAAATTTCAAGTGTATTTTTATGCAAGGTAATCAGGGATTTAAGATAACGATAGTGGCATGGTAAAATGCCTGAATCAATGTTAAATAACAACTTAGTAGCATAGGAGAAACTAGTAAGGCTAAATGTTTTCTCTTTCCTTAGCACGGTTGGTTCTCATTTATTTAGTCACACTAATGCAAATTAGGGACGTTGGAGCAGTTGAAAATATCTCGATTATCTGAATAGAGTGGCCTGGGCATCTATATCGATATTGGGAGCCAAATATTGTAAGAAAATATATTAAATAACAAGATCTATCTCAACGCAATATTGAAATGTGATGCCATTCAATGTAATGAGAATGTTACAAAACATTTTCTAATCAAGACAAGAACATGTAGAATGGTGAAGGCAAGTTTCACCACTTTAAATTTGAAGGGGTAGTTTACATTGCTTAAAGTTGGATTATTATTATGAATATTGATTGGTAAATGCCCCTTGCTTGGGTAATCTTTAACTTAGATGACACGACAAAGGTGTATCTCCTACCTCAAAGGTGCCAAGGACTTGTACTCAGGCCTTGTCTGTTGTTATACACTGCACACAAAGATAGATGCAATATTTTACCAATTTCAACCCTTAACCTATGTTCCACTAAGTCACCTTTTAAGAATGGATGGGAAAACGTGAAAAGGACAATTCTAGAAACTTTATTTTTATAGGAAAATGGCATAGGAATGGAATGGGAATAGGGGCAGTTTCCCCATGGAACATAGCATGACAAAACATGTCTATGGGGCTTTGAACCGAGGGGTCTGTTATGAAAACCATGATGATTTATCACTTTAAGATCATTTAATTTGACAAAGCTCATAGAACATGGGGTATTTTTTTTGTAAAATGGCTATTCTCAACCCCTACCTCTAGGTGCCCCTATGGCACCACATAGGGGTGCTTTGTTCCATGCATTGTAATAAGTTCAACCCTTATCTCTAGGCATCCCCATGGCTACTTTAAGATGCCTAAGAGCCCGTGGGAGTGGAACCTGTGATTGCCAAGTGCAACTCATTGTACCCTACCACATGTCGCAATCCATTTGGGCTGCTTAAAGATGGATCACAAGCAAGGAGATAAGCACGGTTTAAAAAAATGCTACTATGGATATAGATATACCTCTAGGTGCCCCTATGGCACCACATAGGGGTGGGCTTTGTTCCATGCATTGCAATAAGTTCAACCCTTATCTCCAGGCATCCCCATGGCTACTTTAAGGTGCCTATGAGCCCGTGGGAGTGGCACTTGGGATTGCCAAGTGCAACTCATTGTACCCTACCACATGTCGCAATCCATTTGGGCTACTTAAAGGTGGATAACAAGCAAGGAGATAAGCACGGTTTTAAAAAATGCTACTATGGATATAGATAATAATAGTAACTACTCTATCCACCTTAGTCTTAATGAAGGCAGATCCTTGTAGATGCATCTACATGGGCTGATATTATATTTTTGGCTGTTATGCAAGAAGCTTATTCTAATTAATGAAACTGAGCACACAGAGTCCTTTAATATAGAGATTCGAATCATACATATAGCTTTGCCTTATGTGCATTCTTTTTGGATAACCTTGTACCTTTAACCAATGCGCCAGTCTTATCTTTGTTTGTTCACTGGGTATGTTGAGGTCCTAAGGCTTTATAGCAGCTTTCGTTGAATTTTTTGTAGCATCTCTTTTTATGTTGCTTTAAACTTTTTAATAAACTCAACCTTTACTTTTCTATCTGGCTGTCAGTGGAAGTGGGCACTCGCCATTAACCTACAAGAGATGGAATAGAGTTTGAAGTCTAAAATATAATGAATTTAACATTGCTGTATGTCACTTAATCCTTCTTTTCCGATATTCTTTTGTTTTCCTATCAATGCTAAATATTTATCTTGCCTTACTGTATTTTCAAATTTATTGCGATTAATTTCATGCTTTTGTAAGCTAATTTCCTCGAAGCAATGTTAACTGCCAAAATTCATTAGCTCTCTGCCTTACATGCTTTGTTAATATTACTGATATTAGCTTTCTTGCAGTATCGAGGCATCGAACATTGATGAACATCTTTGACAAAGTTCCGATTCTGCACAAAGATATCTTTGTTGCTCCATGTGCTGCTGTTATTGGGGATGTCAAAGTGGGCCCAAGATCATCAATTTGGTATGGAAGCATTCTTAGAGGTGGGTTTTCGTTTAACTATATAGTTCTACTTGATGCGTCAATGAATGCCACACGGAACAATTAAGATTTTGGATCGCCCTGCTTAATGATAATTCCTGAACATACCAGAGTTTGACATATACACGAAGATTGTACTGAATTAAGAGAAGTATAAGAAATGAAAGACAAAGTTATTAAAAGAGATGGGGAGAAAGTGCGATTCAATCTATGAATAGGATAGACCTTTGATTCATATTCATTATTAACATATTTAGTCCCCAAACTATTATTGTCTGACACATACATAAGAAAAAGAATTTTCAGCCATGTATCTTATTTGGGGCTTCTTGCTAAGAACATGCGGTAACATATGCATCATGATAAAAGTTTATGATAGTTTTTTTTAATGTGGGTGGATTGGACTAATTGAGTTTTGTGATTCTTCTGATTTTTGAAAATAGAATACTAAAATAAGTAGCTAATTGTCCCATTTCTTGTCATCCGTAAAAAGATGGTTTTGAACAGCTCATATCTTATCTTTTATCTTGGACTTGTTTTTATGTTGTTGTGGTCTTTCTTGGCAGCAAAATTCAAGTATCTATGACTACAGGACACTCTAGGATTTGTAAATAGTGTTACCTTGTTATCCTTATGCAGGCATTTTTGACAAGCCTGACTTTATCTGGTGCAGACTATGCCAAAACTATAAGTTAAACAACAGAAAAGACAATTTTTGTCATGACAGACAACTGAAGTGGAATTTAGGCGCTGGAGCTGCTATTTGAGGCTTTACTAATAGCTCCTTCGCTTCTTTAGATTTGAGATCATCTATGGAAGTTAAGAAAGGTGCATCTTCTTCAATAGGTCATTGGTTGTACCCACCAGTGAGTGATAGGATATCTGTATAGTAATGCAGGCTTCTCTAGATAACATCTTTGAGTTCTGGGAGAAATTGTACTATTGATGAATGGAGATCATAACATTATGATAGTTGTCAAAATTCAATGATTTCTGTTTGTAAAATATTTTGCAGTGCACAAAATATGGGGCTATGACAACAGTACAAAGGGTCAAAGCCCCTCTATTGTATGGGGAGGCTCCCTTTATTGAAAACACACTTGCATGAAATAAAAAGAAAAATAATTACACTTTTTAAACCTCGGGATATTGGGAGTTCGTTCCCAAGAAATGATAGCTACAAAAAATAGTTCGCTTAGAAGAATGAAAAAGTAGTTAGAAAGCGGAAGAAAAAGTAAGGAGTAAGAGGGGAGAAATTGCACTTTAATTGGCAAACACAGATCCTATTTTACTCCTGCAATAGATGCTTACAATAATAACTTAATTGCTGAAATATAAATCCAGAGAAAATTAAGAGAAATTTCATATTTAACATTAGCTAAAACTGAAATAAAAAAATTGATGCACAACACAAAGTTTGGTATCTCTCTTTTATTTTTCTTTTGCTTTATTTCGAAGACAAAGCTTCAGAATTAGTGTTTCTCTAGAAAGTATTCTCCACCAAAAAAGAGTCCCTTACAAATGATCTCTAAACCAATAGTTATAGCCTATAGGTAAAGATTGCCTATTTTACAGCTACATGCACGGAAGAAAAAGTCAATTTTGCTATGAATAGGAACTTGCAAATTGATCAAGTCAATTTGCACTATTTGAGTTTGCAAAATGAATAAGGTGACATTTTACATGTACAAAAGTGCACATTTTGAAATTGAGATTGGATGGGCTTAGTCATTCTCTGAATCACGACAGAAAGCTGATTTACTCTTTCTTTCAGTTGATCCTTAGTGGCCTTATTCTTATCTATTTTCTCAAATAGTGTTCAAATAGAAACTGTTAGTGCAAAATCACAGCACCCCCAAATGAGTTATGGATCTGCTTTTCTAAGGCAGGGTCATTTGGTGTGATTTGCATAACATTGGACCATCTCTCAAGTTGTGGGACTTGCGGACTTGAGATGGCCCTCCGGAGAAAGCCGACTTCTTCTTCCTAATCCTAATGCTAAACTACTTCTAAGGAAGGAAATGCGACTATCTACTCCTAATCTAACAATTCCAAGGGACCAAGGAGAGAGAGAGAGAGCATGAAAATAAAGAAATCCTTCACTACAGAGGTGATAACACCAAGAAAAGGGAGCGAGATATTCTGTTGAGGGAGAAAGAAACAGAAAAAATGGAGATGAGGGAGGTCAGACAGAAGTGACACGGCCCAGATCTGCAAATCATCTATTAAACTCCATGAAACACAACATCATGCACCTGCAAATGTGAAATACATGCACATAAAACCAAGACTGAAAGGGAGAGGCATAGAGAAACAACAAAACGATGCAAAGGGTTGAAGAACACCACAAAAACACGTTTTTATTGCTCTAGAAGGTGCACAAACCATTACATTTCTGGAATAGAGGCACAAATACATTTTTCAGGCGTGGGAGAAGGTTTGCTCCTCAAAAATGGCGTCGAGAAACAAATTTGACAAAGTTTCTCTATGCCCATAATGTCTCTCCTTCTCAAACGAGAAGTGTTACAATATATATAGAAAGAAAAGAGAGAAGAGGGAAAAGTCGAATCCTACTCCAACCACCATGAGATACGCATTGAATCCTACCTTGAAAGCTCAACCACTGAATATCAATGCCTACTGCAAATCTGCCCACAATATGTCGCTTCTGGTTCCCCAACGGATTGAATTGAATCAAATCTGGGAGTTGAAGAGATTGGATTCTACGTTAATGGCTTGGAAGACCCTTCTTCATTTTTCATCTACCAGGGGCCACGCGGCAGCCTGGCGCTTGTTTGGGCTTCCCTTTTGATATGGGATACGTGGCAGCCAGATTAGAGCAAAAATCGGGTTCGTGGGTCTGTAATTTATCTTTTTTCCTTTTCCGCAAAACACAAAACGCAGAAAACCCCTGTGGCCCCGAAGCTCCGCCTTTTGACTCTGTTTGACCATTTGCCCCTGCCTCCGTTTCGTCTTAAGACACGTGGAGATGCAGCGCTTGTTTGAGCTTCTCTTTATAGATTCATCTTTGGAGGAGTGCCGTTAGGACACGTGTTTTCCTCTGTTGGCTCTTCCATACTTAGTCAATTCTGGACTCTTTCTGAACTGTTTTGAGCCCGAAGACTTTGGATCTTCGGCGCTTCTTCCCCTTCTTGTTCCTGGCTTCTCTGCGACACTGTTCCTTCGTTTCCGACCTTGCTATTTCATTTCCGAGCCCATTTGTAACCTGTTTGTCTTCCTGGAATGTGAGCTCGCGGGTCCGAAACATTTTCCCTTCATATTTTCTCTGTGCGGGGTTGTCTTGACCAAATTTTCCGGGGGGGGCGAATTTGGGATAACAACCTACACATCTTTTATTGTGCTTTTGTGTGTAGATCTACCTAGGCGTACCCTTGAAATCAGGGAGTCTTGAGCTCTAATCTCCTCCTTGCTTTTCCTTGGGGGGTGCGATTGCTATTTCTACATATTTGTCTCCCTGTTCATCCACTACAATATTTGAAAGTGTTTTGGGTTTCTTTGGAGCTTAGGATGAAGAGGAGTTAAAGCATGGAAGTCAATCATCTCAGGTTGCACCACTGACTTCCTTTTCTTTCTCATCACTCAATTCAGCTAGTCAGGTACTTTTTGGATTCTGAGCCTGTACAGATCCCAATATTTGTTGTTGAGCTTCCTTATTGAGGGCGTCTGGACTTGGATGAGATAATAGTTTCAGTTTTCTTCACCTGTTCAAAAATCTCTGTAGCAACATATGAAGGAGGAGGATGACCAGATTTTGGTGAAGTTGGAGGAGAAGGCACCTTGGGAGGAGCCATAATGGGTGGAGGCGACAACTTAGGAGATGGTGGTGGAGTTAGGGTTTTAAGAGGAGATGAGGAAACCTTAGGTGAATAAGTCCTCATAGGAGATGGCAATAGTGCAAAAACTACAAAAACTTGAGAAGTAGGAAGAGGCACATAGACCATTGGGGCAGCAGTGGGAAAAGTGGAAGGACATAAATCTAGAAAATGCTGAGTAGTATTATCTACTAATGATGGTAAAGGAGGGGGTTGGATAATTAGTTTCTCAAGAACTGCTTGAGAATTAGGTGGGCCTATACTCACCTAAGTTGACCTCTCAATAGTGATCTTGGGCATCTTCTTGTGATCATGTTCAACAACCGTTTCCTTTCCCTTCCCTTTTTGGGTTGATGATCCCTCAAGTGCCTTTTCTGACGTGCTAACAGGATTTGCACCCTTTCTAGGCTTGGTCAGTTTGTGCTTCTTTGGAACTATCCCTTTCATCCTCAACCATTTTAGGGCTTGGTCACTGTTCGCTCTTCCAAGGATGTGGATTTGTGCTATGACCAATTGATTTGAGTGAGAGGGGGATTAGTTTCAATTTGTTGATCATAATAGATTTGATCCACCCGATCTTCCTCATCAGTCATCTCCTCGGGAACATCCGCCGATTTGAAGTCCTTGATTGTTTTAGCGTCATGTGAGAATAATCCCGCAATCCAACGTCCTTTTTGTTGTCACAATCCATCCAATAATCTTCATAGTAGGGTACATGGACAAAGGTCAACATGAGAACATGCTCCAATGCACCCCGAATTTGAAGTGATGACTATACTGGAATGACCAAAGAGTCATCCTAGTCATCTCTGCATCCATGCATTTGGTATTAGCCAAACTTGGGCATGTGTACCATCTAATCAGTGTTACGCGGGGACTCGTCCCCCCCTAAAGTGGCACGTTCTGGACATCCTGGACGTCCTGAGGATGAGGGGACGTGGGGAAAACGTTTCCCCCACGTTTCTCTTTTTTTTGGGGGGCGGGAAACGTCTGGGGGACGTGGGGGGGACGTCCAGGGGTCCCCCACGAGTTTGGCCGCAAATGCAAAGTTTAAAACATAAAAAACAGCACTTTTGCTTTTTTTTTTAATTGTAAATCATTAATAATAGAAAAACAACATTACTAACCTAACCCTAACCCTAAAAGTGCAATTTTATGTTATAAATTTACATTATGGGCTCATTTTATATTCACACCAAGCAAGAGCAAGAGCAAGAGCAAGAGCAAGAGCAAGCAAGAGGTATTTATATTTATAATTTTATTTGCTTACAATAGCCGTAAAAGTTTTTTTTTTTTAATTTAGATTATTATTTGCATTTTTGAGGGGCTGTTTTTTAGTATTTGCATCTACATTCACAATGTTATCATGCATGTAGTTTGTAGGATTTAAAAATATGCATATTTCATAGGGTTTGGTTGTAAGTGGTTACGTTTTTTTTTTAAATTACATTTTTTTTTCTATTTTAAAATTTATCTTATATTTGCGTTTTTTAGGCGATGTTTTTTAGCATTTGCATCTATATTCACAATGTAATCATGCATATAGTTTGTAGGATTTTAAAAATGCATAGTAAAATTTAAATGGTTACGTTTTTTTTAAATTTTATTTTTATTTTTGTTTTAAATTTTATATTATATTTGCATTTTTTAGGGTTGTTTTTTAGCATTTGCATCTACATTAGGCATATAGTTTGTGGGATTTAAAAAAATGCATCTTGCATAGGGTTTCGTTGTAAAATTTAAATGGTTACGTTTTAACTTTTTTTTAACGACATTTTATTTCTAGTTTAAAATTTATATTTACATTTTTTAGGGGCGGTTTTTTACTTTTTTAGCCATTTGCATTTACATTCACAATATAATCACGCATGTCGCATATAGTTTGTAGGATTTAAAAAAATGCAGATTGGTTACGTTTTTTTTTAAAAATTAATCAATCATATAGTTATGGTTGTTTTTAATTCATTGCAGCAATCATCACAGTGAGTTCTTCATCTGAGTATGAGTATGAATCAAAGCATGAATCAGAGCAGGAGAGGGTTGAACGGGAAGTTGAGATAGGTGGCCGTGGAAGAGTTGGTGATGCCACAATGGGGGGGAGTGGAGAAGGGACACAAATTGTCGTGGCAGCGGCAACTGGTAGTTCAGCTGGTAGTGCTACCAATTGTCCCTCTCCAATATTGTCCAAATTTGCCATTGGACCATTTGATAAGAAGAAGCCATTGCAACAATTTGCCCAAATTGTTGATAACCCCACCTCCAAGTATCGAGGGGGGAGCAAAGTATGGAAGTGCAACATATGTGCACTGACTAGGCATGGCAGTATCACTAGGATCAATGCACACTTGTTGCACATTACAGGAAGGGGGTTTGGCACTTGTAAGGGCCTTTCACTAGAGTAGAGAGCTGAGATGGTGAGAATCTTCAATGGAAATACTACATACAATGTGCCAAAAGTTCGTGGTTCTACTCTGGCTGACAAACCTACTAATACTCTGGCTGGTTCTAGTTTTGGAGTGTCAGAAGTGGAAAGCAGAGGGAAGAGAAAGGCCGTGGGGGCAGCCCCAAATTCAGCTGTTGATATGTTTGATTCAAAGGCAAGGGAAGAGGCAGATGATGCTATCGGGAAATTTTTCTATGCTGCTGGGATTCCATTTAATGCTGCTCACTCTCCTTATTACAAGGAGGCTATGGCTAAGGTTGCAAAAGCATGTACAAGTTATGTGCCTCCTGGAGACACAAAACTCAGGACAACAATCTTGGATAGAAACTATTCCAAGGTTAATCTATTGATGGAGGAGATGAAGGTGACATGGGTGTCACATGGATGTAGCATTATCATGGATGGGTGGACGGATATTAGACACCGTCCTCTCATCAATATCATTGTTTCTTGCAAAGATGGACCGTACTTCTTGAGAGCAATTGATTGTTCTGGGAAGCGGAAAGATGCTGAGTTTCAGTATCAGATTTTGAAGGATGCTATTGAGGAGGTTGGACCTTCAAACGTTGTACAGGTTGTCACAGATGCAGTTTATGTGTGCAGAGCAGCAAGCAAGCTAATGGAGTGGGAATATAGGCATATTTATTAGACTCCATGTTGTGTGAATGCCATGAACAATGCACTGAAAGACATAGGGAAGATTCAGTGGGTTAACCAAATAGTGACTGAGGCCAGAGATGTGCAGAAGTTCATATGTAATCACCACACATCATTGGCACTTTTTCGAAATTTTTCGAAGAAGGAATTTTTGAAACTAGTTGACACCCGCTTTGCTTCTTATTTTATTTTGTTGGAGAGGATGTCTGAGTTGCAGGAGCCCCAACAAATTATGATTATGACACAGGATTGGACTAGGTGGCGTGAGTCCAAGACAGATCAAGGGAAAAAGTGAAGTGGTGTTGCGGGAAACATTTTGGGTTGATATGAAATACATCATATCAATCATAGCTCCAGTTTTTAGTGTCATCAAATATGGGGATTCTAACAGCCCCAATCTTGGTGAGATCTACGAGTGCATTGACAGCATGCTTGGGCAAATGAAGGCAGCTATTCGGGTGAGGGACCCCACTTTGGAGTTCTATAATGAACATATACAACCCATTATTCAACGGAGATGGGAGAAGTTGAACACTTCTCTTAATATGGCTGCGTATGCACTGAATCCCAAATGGTATGTGGAGAGGCCAGGCAGAGTTGTCCCATTGGATGATGATGAGGTGAAGAAGGGCCTTATGAAGGCCTTTAAAAAAATGTACTCTCCACAGGAGGCTTCACAGATAAGATTGGAGTGGCTCGACTTCACTGAACTTGATGGGTACAAAACATCAGCAAAGGCAGACAGGGTAACAATAGCACAGAAGAAGCCAGTGAGTTGGTGGCGATTGTATGGGCTTTTAGGACTGCTGCGACCACTTGCCATTCGCCTCCTTACCCAGGTTTCTAGCTCCTCTACCTCTGAGAGGAACTGGTCTACATATGGTTGGATACACTCTGTTAAGAGGAATAGGCTTACCTCTGCGAGAGTGGAGAAGCTTGTAGCTGTACACAGTGCTTTGCGTCTTATAGATCACAAGACACCTGAGTACAAACATACTCCAACATTACGGTGGGATGTAGATCCCGAGAAGTCGAGGCAGGTTGAAGAGGACAGTACTGTGCAGCGGGGATTGATTGGGCTTACCTTTGAGGACGAGGATGCTAATACCAGCAAGGAGTTCATGGATATTGCTTCAGATGCAAATTTTGATTTTTAGGCTTATACTTGTAGTTATCCTCTTTTTTTGTAATATTGACAATAGACGATTGTTGGTGTATTTGGCTATGAGATTAATGATATGAATATCAATTATTGTCACTTGATCAATCGTAATTTACTACTCAGATTTAGTCTTTTAGAATGGTTTTACGTTTATCTTTTATAATATATTAAGGAATGTATTTGATATTTTGATGTTTATGAGTTCAAGTTTCACCTTATTTAAATCTCAAATGGTTTTATTTCAGCTTATTTATATAATTTAGTCACTATATCTTTTTATTTTAAATATTTATATATTTTTTAGTCAGCCGTCCCCCCGCCGTCCCCAAAATTTAGAAATTTTTTGCCGTCCCCGAAACCCCGTCCCCCCATCCCCCGGTCTCAAGTAACTATGCTTCTAATTGTTATTGGGAAATGAATCCTAGTCTTGTGTTTATTGGACAAAGCTTGTGAACATCTACCAATTGTTTGGATAACTCCATCAACACCCGTTTATCATCAACGTACCTTGGCAACATGTATGGAGTTCCGTCAAATCCACTCTCTTATGTACAAGAAAGTTTGGAATTGAATGAACAAAGACCCCCATCTTGCTATCTTAGTTGAGGCAACGATTAAGATCAGTGCACTATACAACGTGTGATCAAAAGCAAATCACATTATAGAAAAATGCATCATTGATATGGTGGAAATGTGATAAGCTGTTGTCTAGAGTGAGTTGGTGGTAAAAATCATAAACCCTTGAGGTGCTCAACTACCCCACTGTGCTCAACCCTGGGAAAACCTTGCTTCTAGCTACACCCCACACCAAGTATGACGTCATATAGAATCTTCTTGTAGCAATCACTTCGGTGAGCTACTTATGAATGGAGTTGCTGATAAGCTCAGGCCAATTAATGCATTTAGTATTTTGCCTGATGGTGTAGATGTACGTATACATCCCACTCATGAAATTCCTTTGTTGTTCGATTTCCTACTACCCTATTCAACAATGTAATAATGTTATTGAATTATGTGATAAAGGTCGATCTCAATAGGGTTTTAGGTAACCTTGTAGTGGTATGCTTGGGTTTCTCCAACCACCGTTCATTCATATTTTTGGCACAATCAATTGCATTCTCATCCTATAACTTTTGGGAAGATTCAAGCGACATGTCCACATAACTTTCAAAATTTGGAAGTGCTAGCAAGTCATCAATAGCCTTTGCATTGAGGTGGAGTACATATTTACCTTGCGGATTCTAAACCTTCTTGTTTACAACATCATAGTGTTGGGCACAATTTAACACCAACTCTAGGCATTGGGCTAAGATTAGAAAGGTTATTGCAAGTGCAATACCACTATCATATATGCCCCAAATCCAATCAGACTTGGAGTTTGCTCAAACTTTTTCCTAGACTTCAGCTAGGTCAATGTGATATTATCAACATTTTATTCTTGGTTTTGGATGGTTCAAACATGAAATTTGTGGAAAGGCTTTGCAAAAATGTGCCCCTGAATCTTTCCAAGACACCCACAAAGATCTGCAGTGTTTATGCACCAAAATTCCCTGAAACAGTCTTGGCAGAACTTTTGGGTGCTTTTGCACCTTGAATTTTTGCAATGATCTTCAATGGTACTTTTGGGTGCTTATACACCTTGGATTTCTGTGAAGGTCTTCAGTGGAACTTTTGGGTGCTTTTGTGCCTTGATTCTTCACAATAGTCTTCGGCGGAATTTTTACTTGCACAAGCATTCATATTTCTTGTGAATACTGTGGCGGAGCTTCAACTTGCATTTGCACTTGACTTCCCTGCTTTGCCCTTTGACAATTGAATTTCCCCACAAGACCTTTGACATAGTCTTATGTGGGAACTCAAGTTGCTCTACCTTGAAATGGCTTTTTGCAATGTAGGCACTAAGATAAAAACCCTCAACTTTATCTTTCTTTTACAAAGAAATTAGTACAAAAATGCACTCGCGAAACCCTAGTTAGATTTTGAGTAGTAAGCTCTAGGGTTTTGCAAAGAACGAGAGAGAAAAATTGTTCAAACATCAGTGTCAAACTATGAAGCAAACCATGAAGGGTGGAGGAAACATTACCTATAAACATATGAAAATTCGAAACACAAGAGCATGGTGGAAAATGGGATCAAACGAGCAAGAAGGCAAAATGAAAATACTAAGGTAAGAAAAATGAGGTGAGAAATCTGAAACTCTAAAATGCACTACGGTTATTGCCTTCATGAAAGGAATCATAAAATCATAATGACCTGAATGTTATTGCCTCCTATGAGAATTCTGTGTTCAACTTTACATATACCCTTTCTTGTCTTTGAACATTTTGCATCAGTTTTTCTCTAATTGAAAATCTTGCGGGAGAATAGTTCCGTTTTAGATTAGGAGGGACTGTGGGTTGCCAGGAGAATACGGAATGAAAGAAAGAAATGATATTAATAATTCAATGTCTACCAATCACCAAAGTAGGTCAATTGGACAAACAAGTACATACATAGGAAGACAGGGTTAAAGTAAACTCCAATGTCTAAATGAAACTAAAGGCTACAAGTGATCCATGAGGATACTTCCCCTTAAGATGGGTCAGCTTGTTGGGATTGTAGTTTCTTTTCAGTGCTTGGAATTTAAAACCGTGGGATGCATCAGAAAGCTTAGGATTTCTCTTCACTTCAAGATGGCAGTTTCTTTGAAAAATGCTTTGAAGGCCCCTTAAAATGTGTCAAAAATCTTGAAAATTTTGGAAAGTGAAATTTTGTGTTTTGACGAGTTTTCCATTTGAAGTCAATTGCAGTTAGCATATCTCTTCTCCCAGAACTGTCTCGGTTCATTCTTCTATATATTCTTCTATATATTTAGCAACCATTATGTTTGATTAAAAAAGCCCTTTGTAAAGGAATGGTGATGAACAGAGCATGTTCCTATTTATTTCCATCAGACATGATACATGCTAATGTTAACATAGTTAAACCCAGGAAAGTTTCTATATTACAGCTGTCTGAATTATTAATATTTCATGTACAAATCAATATCTGCCATTGGATAGCAGAACTGAAATTCCTAGTTATGTTTCTATTTGCAAGGCCAATTTTTACATACAGTCCATATGGTTTTCCTTCCAGGAGATTTGAGATAAGTTGGTGAAAAGGAACAGGCATTACAGGCTTCAATTATTCTCATCTCCGTGGAAGGAAGTAGAATATTTTTAAGGTTCTGCGATTTGTGTTCATTTTATGGATTTGCGTAAAAACAGCACTTTGGATTAGTCATGCAGGATTGAAGTGATTTGTTAATGCAGGTATTTATACTTGTACTGTTAGGGTTTTGCAGGAGATGTGAATAGCATAACAGTTGGTTCTGGTACAAATATACAGGACAACACTCTTGTGCACGTTGCAAAATCAAATCTTGGTGGAAAGGTTCTTCCTACTATTATTGGCAGTAAAGTTACAATTGGTATGTAGTTATTTTCCAGTTGCTCTTTCTGGTTCTGGCTTTTGAATCTTGTTCATCAGGAATTTGTGAATGGATTTAGTGGTTTGTTTCAATTTCTCCTGGGGATCTTTCTGGGACCATGTTTTACTTTATTTGTATTTTATTTTTACCGTATTCTTCTAGAACTTCTGAATGCATTAAGCTGCTTATATTATGATAAGAAAAGTTGTATGATGTAACTCTTGAATACTGCGCCTGCCACTTTTGCTGCTAAACTGCTCAATATAGAAGTCTATGATGAATAACATGAAAATAATTGCTTGTATAGCTGAATTGGTAATATGGGCTATGGATTGTATATGGTATAACTTTTACCAAACAGTTGAGAGACTCCCATGTTCAACAGGATTCTGATTAATATGTAGGACAAGCCGCTTATGGTAGTGGGAGAATTTATTCTCTTTTTCTTTTTGATATGTATCACGTATATTGGATATTAGATGAGGCACCCATGCCTATATATCACTAGGTGACACCAAGAACGGGTGAAATGTAGAAAATCCAACTGTGTTTAAGCTATGTTCTTTACCAAATGCAAGAAAGGTGTTTTGTGAAATAGATGGTGACTAGAGGATCCACTACAATCCTTCCTATTCAACAAGAAAGCAAGAATCAGAAAATAAAACTGATTTTTAATTGTGGAAAACTTCCATACTAGTAATATCAATCGATTCTAAGAGATTATATACGTTTATTGTTAAGATGTCCTGATGGAAGTGTAAATCAGCACGTATCAAATTGTTAAGAAATTAACTGATTTGAAGTGGCAATAGCACTGCAAAACTATTGTATTTAATATTTTGTTGTAAACATCAGAGTTTCGTAGGAATACATCTTGTCAACCACTACAGCAAACCAAGTAATTATTTATAAATTAGTTGGGTAGTCAACTAACTAGCACCACCAACATCACTATGTTTTGGAGCTATTAAAGGAGTTAGGATACCTTTGAGTGCCTTATCTAGTATCAGGCAACCCTGTTTTTCGTAGAGTTTTGTTGCCCAAAGCTGTGGGGATCAGAAAAGTGCTTAGTTTCTTTGGTAGAGAATCATGAAAATATTAGAGGCAATTAGTCACTTCCTATAAATGACTCCAGCTATAAGAAGATGTTCTTTTCTAGTTACAGCAATTACATGAACCAATAGGCTCTCAGTCATATCCAGATTGGATGGACCGCCTTCAACTAAAAAGTCCAAAAATTGCAGTTTCAGTAATACTAAGTTTATATGAAATACCGGCCTATATAAAATCCTAAGAGAAGTCCCCACTGCCATTAGATGAACCCGGGCATCCCCTGATCCTGTTCCTGTGGCAACAGGGAAGAATGCTGACGAATCTCGCCCAAGATGACCTCATCAACTGAGAAGTGCCTTTGAAATGTGGAGTATAGTTTGTTTCAGGCTTGAAAGTCAGGGGATCATCCCACACAGTTCTCGGAGTCTGATATTTCTAGCTTGCCCACTACAGGGTTGAGCCATTCAAAGCCTTAACGTCATTCTTGGGGTATAAAGAACCCCCCCACAATGCAATCTTGTGATCGAGTCATGTGGGAACTAATCGAATGCCCCTGGTGGATACTGAATTGCAAGGACTCTTTAACCACACATTTAACAGAGTATTCCATGGCTTCCAAGATCAGATTCTGTTACTATTCGGTCTTTGCCCACCCTTACATAGTTTCAATTTCTGCCTAAGAGCTTGAAGGATGCTATCCACATGAATGAAGGTGAGGTTGGAGAAATCACCATCTCACTCATTGCCCACGATCAATGCAAAATGAAGAACCCAATATTGTGCTTTGTTCCACCCAGGAACATTTCTCTTGCAAGCTAAAAGCCTAAAACCCATACATTAAATTTCCTTCAGCTGTAATCGAGCCTGGGCAAAGTTACCCTGCATCCATCACCAGTCTGTTCCACAAATTGTTTCCAGGACGGGGTCAGCTAGGGGCACGGGGGGAATCTGTATACGGGATAAATTAATCTTGTAGGCCAAGTTTTAGGGGAAATAATAATTGATGGTATTTTTAACTCTTTATCTCAAAACCTACAGGTGAAATATAAAAATTATGGTGCACACAAGGTTCTCTATTCTTTATGCTTATGATACCAATGCATCTATGACAACATTCATCACTTATCTTTTTTATAGGTAATCTTAATACATAGCCCATCAATTTTGCTACCCATTTCTATTTTTCGAGAGAAGAGACTTGTTGTTCCAAGAAGTAGTTCAGACTGTGATGATTGCTTTTTATGCAGAAATGTCTCCCGGTAAGATATGGGTGCCATTTGGTCACTGCATATAGGATGGCTAGCATTTCTTTCTCATATGCAGAGTGGGTAAAGTTTCTCCCAATAAGTGACTTGTTGGTGAATGCTAGGGGTCTGCCTTCTTGCATTAGCACTGCCCCAAATCCAACTCCCAAAACATCACTTTAAATGAAAAAGGGCTTGGAGAAGAAAAGCATAGCAAGAACAGCCATAGTACACATGGCGTGCTTCAGAAGTTCAAAGGCTGTTTCTGCCACCTCTGTCCAATGAAATGCATCCTTTTTTAACACGGTTGTCAGTGAGGCTGTAATTTTCCCATTGACCTTGACAAATTTATGGTAATATCTCAGGAGGTCCAAAAATTCGCGAAGATACTTGTGTGTTTTAGGTTTAGGCCAAGTTTTTTCATAGCCTCAATTATTTCAGGATCTGCGCAAACTACATAACATAATGAAATAAAATAGAATTTAATTTTTTAATAAAATAAAATATTTTAAACCATTAATAAAAAGAACTATTAAAAAAATGAAAAGAAACCTAAATTTAAAAGAATAAAGGTCTAACCTAAGACTAACACCCCACATTTTACAGGCTCTCGGGTGAAAGGAAATTGGATCAATGGCAGGGGTGGCCATGGAAACGGCTTTGGAGCGCCCAAGGTATGTCGTGTACCCTGGGCGCTTCCACGTCTTACCCGTCGCCGTTTCTATATCGGATATGCTTTGTACCTGCTCTAGGGGCCTAGGGCCCACGTATCACTATCCTAGGTTTTTAGTGCCTTTCTTTTTTACCTTTTTGATCTTCTCAAGAATTCTTTGGAGTATTACATGTATTCATCTTGTTGCATTAGCTTCCATAAGTTGGCCTTTACCTTGTTCATATTCATTAGACTTCTAGGCAATTCTTTGACATGATGTGGTGATGGCCCAATATTTTAATTGTTATGTTGGTTGTAATAACTCAGCTACTATTTCATGAGGAATAGGTTGTCTATGAAGTAATTCTTCAATTTTTTTGCTTGATCTAACAAGAAGTCAAAAATGCCCAATTTGTTGATGCTCAAAGGTTTGATTATTGTTCACCTCATTTTGATACAATTGCCAACATGCATTCTTTTCTAGTCATGCATCATTCTAAAGGTTAAAATCTGGATAAATTACTGTCATTTCAAATCATTTCAAATGATATTTACTTTCCTATAAAATCCAAAAAATCCTTTTGAAGACTGGAGAGGACATGCACTAAATTCACAGGGATTATGCCTGCTGGGTTTGAACCTCGGTCATCATAGTGATGAGTGCTCCGACTTACTGCAAAACCTCAACCCAATAGACTTTAATTGGAATTTACGATTACCTAAGCTTCTTGTAATGTCCCCAATGGACACTTTTTAACCCCCAAATGGAGTTTTGGCAAAACCTCAGTCCAAAGAAAAGATTTTTAATGGATTGTAATTGACAAACTAGGGCTGTTTGAAACCCTTGGCGATCGAACTAGGGCAAAGTGAATTAAATACAGCCAAAGCGACTAGGGTTTGGAATAAAACTTAATGCAAACAACTTAAAAAATTTATACTTTCCATCCCAGTTGATTGCTAGTATTTTTAAAAGCCAAAATATGCTAGAAATCATATTTAATTGCTGGTAAATTACTTTGACAAACAGGTCTGAAATCTGAATAAAAACTGGCTGGAAACTCCTTAAAAATTGCTCAGAAAAAGATAAATTTGCAGCCCTCAGATTTATAACTCCACCCATAAGGGTGTAGATAACCTTATATATATGCAAATGGAGGTAAAAATTTGCAACAAGCTTCCACCTTCAAACCCTTGTACAAATCTGCATTTTTACAACCTTCTATACCGTTGGAAAATACTGAAAAACACCACTAACTCTATGATATGCAACTGAAACCTAGACAGCCTGGAAACGCCCTAGAGGGTCTCGTACCAGTTTGGAAACGTACCCAAGATTTTTAAAAATTTGCCGTATTGGCGAACCCGTACCCGTATCTAGGTTGTCTAGATGGAAACCCCTGTGTGGAGAATCTTCTCAACTAGGAGAAGGGTTTTGTCCTTCTACTAAATTTTTTAGAGGGTTTTTGTCTTCAAGAGTGAATTTCTAAGGGTTTTCGTCCTTAGAAGATTATTGATGCACTCTCAAAGCTCAACATACAAATCAGATTTCATAAAATAGACAAGGGATGGTCTTTACAAGCAAGTCGACTTGCTTTTATAGAAGAAATGGGCCAAATGGCCGCTCTCAACTCCCAATCAGATTTTTCTTCCTTCATTGAATGCTTTTCCCGCTTTATTCCATCTCCTAAGGAGGTCATATTTGCCATAGGATAAATAAACATTATCAAATGTTTTTTTTTCCCTTTCTAATTTTATTTTATCATTAAGTCTATAATAACTCACTATAAGTGCCTTTATAATATTTTCTTTTTTTCTTTTATATGCACTTTATAATAACTTATTATGACTTAAGTTCCCCTTATGTTCATCCCTTATCCATCGGGGAGACAAAATGGGCTAGGGGTCTTTGACATAGATTATCTTAGGAAGTGGGACATTTCACTCCCCCTTCCCAAAATTGTTTGCCCTCAAGCAATTCCAAACTCATTTGTCCAAGTGTCATGCACAAGAGACAAAACACGCTGAAGTGCTCCACAATCCTAGCCCCTGTACCTGTCAAGTGAGATAGATCTTGCTACCATATACCTCTCTCAAGCAGATCATATACACAAAGTTGCATCAAAGGTAGCACATTCTTTAAATTGCAGATTCCTCTAATTCCTTATTTTTCTCGAGAGAAAAACAAATCTAAATATGCTGTAAAAAATATGACATTATCTCACTCATTCCATACCTTGTGATGTCACCATGATCTACAATGGGCCGAATTCCTTCACGAGTCCGCTGCTGTGATGACATGCTCCTTTCTTTTCCATCTTCATCCTGTGCAATCTGCCCTTTCATGGTCTTGGCTGCCACAACTTGAGGAACACCATTCCTCATACCGTGCACAACTTCTTTCGAATCAACATTCTTTTCTTCTTTTACTTCTTTGTTATTTGAAACTACCTCAATGTAGTGGATAGATCCCTTACCTTTGCAACGATGTTTGGGTGTCCATGGGTTCTTACAATCAAAACAATTTTTTTTTCTTAACTCATTCCTTTGCCTTACCTTGCTGCCCACTAACTGCTGCCCCTTGCTTATTATGTTGAACTTTTATTGGTTCTTCAAATGAGTTCTTTTGCTACCCCAAACACTTTTGTAATTCAGGTATCGACATATAATGGTCTCTTTTGGGCTTGCTACCAATCTTCATCCTGCAATAATTTGGAAATGGCATATTATTTCTTAAACCGTTGCTCAAAGATTGGTATTTCCTCCAACAAGAATCGTCATCCATCATCTCTATTTTTTTGCCCTACATGTGACACTTTAGAATCTTTCAAGAAAGAGAGCTCATAATGACTCAAAGGCTTGTTAGAAGAATGGGGAAATCGTTGCCTTGAATTACTACTCTCACATTTTTCCTTATTATCCCTAGATCTGCTTTGATTCAAATTATGAGTGAGTTGTCTCAAATAAAGATTAGTGGTTCTCTGTTGTTTCACCATGTTGATGAACATTTTCTTCATAAAACTCACATTGAGATCTTTCCGATTTGCCATATTCTGACCTTTTTTTTGCTACCCAATAGGTTGGAGGAAATGTGGTTTTGATACCATTGTAATGTCCCCAATGGACACTTTTTTTTACCCCCAAATGGATTTTTGGCAAAACTCCAATCCAAAGAACAATTTCTAAATAAATTTATAAAATATTACAATGCAAATCTAAACTTTTATACATGCATGGTGACTTGCATATGAGATGAAAACCCACAAAATGAAAGGCAAAACCATTGAATCTTTAACGGAATCAACTCAACAAATTCTATAAAAATGGAATCAGGTGATAAATACCATATTTGACTTCAAAACAGGTTGGAATTATTTTGAATTAATCCTCAAACAACCGTCCTCAGACACAAGTAAAAAGTAGAAAACCTTTGAGCCAAAAATTATGCAACCAATTGATTTTGGCTTCTAAAATTATGGCAAAGTTGTTGGTGATGAAATCCGGGACAACCATGCGCTGGAATGTATCTAACTCCACTCATAGGGGTGTAAATAACCATAGATATGGCTGCAAATGGAGGTAAAAATCTGCAACAAGCTTCTACCTTCAAACCCTTGTACAAATCTGCACTTTTACAGCCTTCTATACCATTGGAAAATATTGAAAACACCACTAACCCCGTGATCTGCAATGGAAACCCCTATGTGGAGAATACTCTCAACTAGGAGAAGGGTTTTCGTCCTTCTACTAGATCTCTTAGAAGGTTTTCATCCTCAAAAGTGAATCTCTAAGGGTTTTCGTCCTTAGAAGATTACTGATGCAAGCTCAAAGCTCAACATACAAATAAGATTTCATAAAATAGACAAGGGATGGTCTCTACAAGCAAGTTGACTTGCTTTTATAGAAGAAATGGGCCAAATGGCCACCCTCAACTCCCAATCAGATTTTTCCTCCTTTATTTAATGTTTTTCCCACTTTATTCCATCTCCTAAGGAGGTTGCATTTTCCATAGGATAAAATTTTATTTTATCATTAAGTCTATAATAACTTACTATAAGTGCCTTTATAATATTTATTCTTTTTTTCTTTCATATGCACTTTATAATAACTTATTATGACTTAAGTTCCTCTTGTGTTCATCCTTTAACTGTTGTGGAGACAAAATGGGCTAGGGGTCTTCGACATGGATTATCTTAGGAAGTGGGACATTTCACTTCCGTTAGTAGTCTGGCATACACGAGTCATATTTTTGATTTTTGTTGTGCAAGTTTTAAGATTGTTTTTGATTCTCTGTCATTGTGCTTGCACATGCCACACCTCCAAAGTTTGCATTTGCAAAAGATTCAACTGGAAATATGATAAGATTTACACTTTTGCACTTCATTCTTTCTAACAAGAAATATACAGGATATTGTTTGTATCATACGTTGATTTAATCATAAGTTCTCTCTCTGCGCAGCTTTATCCTTTTTTCTATTTGAATTGAGCTTTGCTCGTGGCTGCCTGGTGTCATATTGTGCATGTTTTTTGGCTTCACCTGTTTTAGAGATGCTGCGATCCCGGGCTTTAAGTGTGCGGGTCTTACACTCTGCAAATTTGTGCCTGATGCTAATTTGGCTTTGGTTTGTTGTGGAGTAAGTGATCCAACTTACTGGTAGACTATATCCCAACAGACCTATATTTGTGAAATGCTGTGATCTTGGGCTTTAAGTTTATGGGTCTTACTTTCAATACAAATTGTGCCTGATGTTAATTTGGCTTTGGTTTGTTGTGGAGTAAGTGATCCAACTTACTGGTAGTCCTTATCTGAACAGACCTAATTTGTGCTTGATGTTTGATATTACGATTAGAGTTTTTTTTTGTGGCAAAACCAAAAAGATATTAGTAATAATTCAGGGCACTAATAACAGATAATTGTCTACTTTTGGGTTGAGAAATCTTCTAGAAGATGAAGCAAGTCAAAATTTTCAGCAGTCCAGAGTCACCAAAACTCATCAGACATTTTCACCATGTCATTGGTTTGCTAAGTATGGTCCCCGATTTTTCAACATTGAGAGTATATTCTCAATCATATATTGGATGCTATCCCTTACTGTATCACTATTCTAAATTTGCTGCATATACATGTGTTACTCTCACTAAAGAGAAGTGCTAATCCCCATTCTCATGCAACATGGGTCTATGCAGGTTAGGGTCTAACTAGCGTGAGATTAATGCACAGAAGGTATATTGTGTCGATATAATTAGTGTTTCCCTTCTAACACTAGGCAAAATAGCTTTATATGGAATTATTCTATTATTATGGATGTTTGACTATGTTGCTAGGAAATGAAAACGGGTATGGGTCCAAAACCCAGAAATACTGATTTTCAAAAAACTCTTAGGTATGAAACAACACGGAAACGTCCATAGATTACATTATAAAAATTAACTATATATTAAAATTGTATAATACTCATTTGGAGCTCATAAAAGAAAAAGCATTTAAACAATATAGTATTCATGAAAGTTCAAAACATTCAACATGCTTAAAATATCACATTTTCATGAATCATGTGACATAAATGAGAGTACGTGTTTTGGCATTGCATGTATTGTGTATATACAGGTTTACATCTATATTTTTCAATTAGTATTTAAGGAGATACGATTTTCTGTTATACCTATCCATTCCTTCATATTACATTCATACCTCCTATGATGTCTACCTGAAATCTCGAAACCCTGAAACTCTGAAATCTGATTAGACCCTCCAAAACCTAGATTTTGCATTTTATATATATACTAAGTCACAAGGTTTGTGCTCAAGTTCGAGTTCAGCGAATATAAAATTCAGATTAAATTTGGCAATGATAAAATTTGGAAAAAAAAAAATCACGATTAAATTTGACTGCTATTTTTTAGGAATTTTAACTGCTATTTAAATATCGACTGCTATTTAAATATAATTGATAAATAAAATAATATTGACTGCTATTTAAATATAATTGATAAATAAAATAATATTATAACAAATTTAAATGCATTATAATTAATTTGAAAATATTAAAAATATAACTAAGTTTTAAAAATTAAATTTAAATATGTGACTTTTAATCATAAAATGGTAAAAAATATAGAACGTTATAAAACATTGAAAACTTAAAAAGTTAAAGCATTATTAAAAGAATATGAAATGAAAAATTAAAATTAAAAATAAAATAATATTATTTTTATTACAAAGCAACTTGAAAGGTCGGGTCAATCAATTATATTAATTTATATATCTCAGGGCAATCAATTTTTCAATGAAAGTTCACGAAATCCTCCTCCGTGACGCTGCTCACACAGTCGCCACGCCACGACACGACAATGGTCAAACAGTTGCCCACGAAGAGCTAGTCAACCCAAGAAGACAACTCTTAGGGCACAAATTCGCAAAACAAATTCCGACTGTCTACAATGAAAATCCAACTGTCTTATGGCACAAATTCGCAAAGCAAAGCAAAATAATAACGTTTGATGCTGTAAGTGTTGATTTCCATATAAAAATCTAAAAACCCTAATCGAAATAACATTTTAAAGATATATTTTAATTAAAAAAAACCGAAGCCCTTTTTCTTACGAATTTTAAGGTGAACTGCAATGATTTTTTGAGGTTTTCATTTAGTTCGCCAGATTTCGAACTGTTTACTTGAAGTTCGGCGAACCCTGTGACAATATATATGACAATATATATATATCATATATATATATTATAACTCAAAGTATAAGAAAGTTTAGATATGCACATTTACTTTCTTATACTCAAATGTTTATTTTATGTATTTGTTGGCTGGTTCAGGGTTAATGCTTCAACTGTTCTTCATATTTTTTAATTTTGTAATGACTTTTACTGCTGGAAATTCCTTTGAAACACCCCGGAAGTGCCCCAGAATTATATGGTACATTTCCATGTGTTTCCAGCACATGTCTAGGCGTTTCTGGGATGTTTCTAAGGCATATCCGACGGCATTTCGTTTCCAAAACATTTCATGGAAGAAACTGTGGAGTGGAGGGGTGTTTCTTCACAACAAAGATATAGAAAATCAATGGTTTTAATATGCTGCACTTCCAAGAACTACACACTATGGCTGGTGTCCAGATGCAACGAAGTGGCAAGTTTTCCTGTTTATAAGGGAAAATTGTTTACAACCCTTATAATGCAATTAAAATAGACTTTTAGGGGCTTTACAAGCTTTAAATTTTATTGTCTAAAATGTACCCTTATGCTTCCTTGGAAGAGCTTTTCACAAAATACTTCATTTTAAATAACTTTTGGAAGCCCCTTTTGAATTAGGTCGAGCAAATTATAGGGACCAAGGTCAGCAAACAATCTTTTTGTGGCACCTAAAACAAAGTTGAGAAGAGCCTATCCATCAATCCGTTGCATATATTTGCACGAGTTAGATGCTATAAAGGTAACGATGTTAGATATGCAAGTTATATGTTTGCACAAGAGGATTATCTGCTTCTTGTCCAAATAATGGAGAAATGATCAAAATATATGGTTAGGTTCTGATTTCTGTTTGATCGATTTGTATATAATGTATATTGTTGATGTTGATGTAACCAGTATTTGCCTAATACTACAAGATTTTTTAATAAAAAAGTTAGTAGAACTTTTTACAAGGGAGCATGTGCAACCCTTCTATGTCAATTATGATAATTTTTTGAGGGCTTTACAGGCTTCACAATTTAATGTGTGAAATGTTTTTCCATTGACGTTATATATTGTTGGACAAGTTGTACAAACCCTACACCGCTCTAGATTTGAACATGCGACCACCTCTCTAGAGTACACATTTCTTCACCACCAGGTCCCCTCAGTTTGTACCTCCTCAAATATCTGAGTTTATATTCCATCCATAATGGTCCCTATAAATGAACATAATTTGTCTAATTTGTAAGTAAAGCAATCAAGAACAAGAACCTAGGTAAAAGTCACTGCGCCAAGGCAAGGGACCAGCCCTGCCCTGTCATGTATTGGATCTGACTCAGCATTGGGCGCATATAAACAATTTGAAACAGGAGGGCAAAGTATACATGAATTATTTTTGGCACTGACCTAAAACAAAAGATAATTTAACCTATATCCTTGCAAATGAGAAATTCCTTGTAATATGGCCTTTAAAATCTCAAAAAGTACAGAGTGAATCTGAGCGTAAGTTATATTGGCTAGAGTACTCAAGGACACAAATTTAGCAGGCTGAGCAAATCGAGTTACAGTTCAAAGTTTCAAGCCTTTTATGCAAACAAAATTACAGGCACTGTGCAAGTCTAGTACCACCCAAAATTAGTTCGTACAACAGCATGGTATTGTTGTGTATCACCGTTGCTCCTGCCTATATTCTAATTTAATGATGTGGGGATGACAAAAGATGGGTAGTGCTTAAAATTCAGCGGATTTCCACACAGGCAGGTGGCTAAAGGTATTCACTAGCTATCAGCATTGTGTCTTGTCTGGAACAAGTGAGTGCCTAGTCTATGAGAAAGAATCTGAATTTGAAGGACAAGAGGTGGGTGTGCACAATGCATATGCTATGAGTTGAGTAAAAGGTCATTGTAACACGTTATGCCCTTAATCCTAGGTCATATTCTGGGATATGTATAATTGACATGTGGCAAATATAATCTCTTAACATGTCATACCACATTTATTTATGTTGTCATATGTTTAGTAGGTCGGCCCAGGTGGATTACATAGCATAAGTAGGATATATAAGAGGTAATAACTAGTAGTTGATCATTATATTGAGCTTTTGAGTCTTATTGTAAGGTGTGGAGGTTGACCGTTCGAAGTAGCTATCCATACTTACATAGTATCATATTATCTCTATATTTTGGTGTTATTTGGTGTTCTATTGCTGTTATTCCTCTGATCTAAGTAACTTCTTTACTAGTGGTATCAAAGCCGCAATTTGGGCCAAAATCAGGTTGAAACCCTAATTTTTGGGATTTGTCTTCATCTTGCTATTTGTTGTGATTTTTAGTTGTGACATAGAGGAAGTTGCCCGCCAAATTTCAGCTATTTCTGATATGTTTTGAGGAAGTCATACTCATTTTAGGATTTTTCACAAATTTGCTCCACATGCCACAAAATGTGGAATTTCTCTGAATTATTTACCTTCTCAGAAAGCTATTTTGAATTGCGGTTTTTTCTTGGTGTTTTTGTATATCTAGCTGACATTATCCAACAAACATAAACCCTAATCACTGTGGTACGGAGATCTACTAGAGGCCACGGAAAAGAATCGGCCACTCCAGGGAAAAATCCTAACAAAGATGAGTTTGAATCGGAGTTTGAACAGGGTGGAACTTTTGATGTTATGTCGTCATTTGTGGATTGACAAAATACAACCATTGGTGGAGAGTTTGAAAACCACGAAAAGAGATGTCGACCAAATGTGTCATAACATGCAAGGAGAGGTCGAGGCACTGAAAGGAGATATGGTTCAGATGTCCAAAAATATTGAGGGGGAGATATGGCTAAGATGTCCAAAAACATTTAGTAGTTAGCTCAACTAAATCAAGGTCAACATAATCTCTTAACATGTCATATCACATTTATTTATGCTGTCATATATTTAATAGGTCAGCCAAGGTGGATTACATAGCATGAATAGGGTATATATTGGAGGTAGTAACTAGTAATTGATCATCATATTAAGCATTTGAGGCGTATTGTAAGGTTTGAAGGTTGCCTCCTTGAAGTGGCTAAGTCATCTATACTTGCATATTATTATATTATCTCTATATTTTGATGTTATTTGGTTCTTGATGTTATTCTTCTGATCTATCCAAGTAATTTCCTTACATAGCATGTAGGATTTCTTTCCATGTGTTGTTCTCTGTCTTCCTGGTTGTATTTTATGATATATTTGTAATTTGTACTTCAATTATGTGACTGACAAACAAAATTCAATATTTAAGGAATACAAACTCTAATGATCTGAGTTATTTTTAGCTGTCTAGGAATCTACGAAGTCACGTTTTTAATTGGTTTGAAAGCCAACTTTTCCCTGATACATCATAATGAGTAAACATAGAACAACTATTTATCATACACATCCATATTGAAGAGAACTAAAGAACAAGGAAATAGAATGCAATGATGGAGTGCAATATTTATTTATTCAAATCAGAATGTACCCCCAAGGTTAGCATGGCTGAACAATTTTAATGGTGACCATTCAAAAAATTAACCAAGTATTGAATCTTCACGTGTGCCACACGCCAGCCTGTAATCAGCCATCTATGTCTTCAGTGGAGGCACATGGGTTTTCATTATAAGGAACATAAGTCTGCTGAGGTACTGGCACTGTTGCCAAAGTATGCTGGCCCACTAGAATGTCAAATAATACTATTACTTCAGGCCTTGGAGAAGACATTAGAAGCCACTCCAATAGCTCTAAAGGAATAGAAAAGTTTGCCTTACATTCCGTGGGCCTTGCATTCCGCGGGCATATCTTCAACAAAGGATATCTGTAGTGGTGAAGCCTAACTTGATAGCCATATTTGATTTACCTTCATTCTAGACGGGGGTGCCGGACTAGGATGACTTCCTTAAGGTACCCTCCCCAGGGGCATTGGCCTTGGGGAATATTACCACATCTATTTTAATCGGGATCAGTATTAGGATTATTTTATAGATCTTCCATCATCTGTTGTGCCTAAATTCAATGGATATGATTGAGGGGAATCACAATTCTTTATTGTTATTAACCACCCTAATGATAATAATCTCAGATTCCTGCTACAACATCAAGAGATTTAAGGGAGTTATTACTAAGAAACCAATTCTCTCTAAGTGGAGTTCACGAGAAAAAATCACAATAATAATTAGATAATCAAGCAATTGCATTAAGCTTAATAAGTACTGATAATGGCCTGTTGTAATTTACAAGGGAAAAATGAAGATAAAGATTAGATATTCATACGATTCCATGAAGTTCAAAAGAAGTACTGACGATGGCCTTTTCTACATTAATTAGTGACCAATAGAACAATAGATATTCATATGATTCCATGAAGTTCAGAAGTACTAACCGCGGCCTTGTCTACCTTAATCAATGAACAATAGAACTATAGAAATTCAGAACATACCCAAATCCCAAAATGTCACTCGAGTTCCCTTGTCTAAGAATCCAGACCAAGAGTAAAACAAAGTGGAATTTAACAAAACGGAGACAGCTAAGTCTCAGCTCAAGAATGTATGAATCTGGAGCAGGTTTACATATTTCCAACTGGCTTATTAAAATCTGATTTTGAATGCAAATCGTCTTAGAGAGATGCCTGTCTCTGTTCTCATTTCTGTGGGGTAATTTGGTTGTTCTTTATACTGAAGAGAAGGTTGAAAATTTTGGAAGAAATGCTATACAGGTTAGGTCAATGCATTCTCTGATTATTGTTGTTTCAAATACATGTTATTTTCTCCAGGTGTGGGCAGGGAACCCTGCAAAGTTTTTACGCAAGCTGACAGATGAAGAGATTGCATTCATCTCTCAATCAGCTGTACATATGAAATGCTAGCAGAAATGCATGCGAGAGAGAATGCGAAGGGCTATGACCAAATTGAGTCCGATAAGCTCGTGCGCAAGAAGTTAGCAAGACAGAGTGATGACTATGATTCATTTATGGGTGTTACTAGGGAAATTCCTCCAGAATTCGTAGTTCCCGAGAGAGCAATAGACGGAAAGCCTCCAATGAGAGGAACTCACTATCTCTGATCCTTCAGAATCCACCATTTTGTGAGTCATCATAATAAATAGCAATCCTGTTTTCTCAGGTCATTGTTTTGATGTGCTCTTTTTGCACTAAGCTTTTATTTACGCCTTTATTTTTTCAATTTTGAAGTAGATTCACTTATTTGAAATGTACAATTTAGGATATCATTGGATTACATTTGCATTGCGCTCGTTTTTAAAAATATCCGAATGCATAAATTTTTTTAATTTGGAAGTATAACTTTCAGCAGATGATATTAGCGGGTTAGTTTTATTTCACAACTTTCCATAAGTAGACAAACAACTAGAACTTTTTTGCTTGACTAGATGCAAAATCAAAGCTATTATCAACAAAGGTTTTGTCATTTAATTCCAGCCAGACCCTCGTTTCGATAAAGATATTTTCCCAATTAATTCAACCAGACCCTCGTTTTGATAAGACGGCCTTGTAACCAGGACAGCAAATCAAAGGGCATGATTTATTTCATGTTTTGTTATGATATTTATTTATAAAATCACTTGAACTTAGTCTACTCCGAGAGGGAAACCTTCAGAAATCAGAATAAATGATTAAATAGACTTATTAATATGATGTTTATGGAGGATCACACCCATCTATATTTGTATAAATAAATATGAAAGGTGGCAACCCTTTCATCTTAATTAGGTTGACCTAATTTGTATATTAGAAACTAATAAATGACAGGTAAAGGTTATGCACTCCACTAAATCACCTTAGTAATCATACGAAGATATAATGTTAAGAACATAACATGTTTAATGTAATGAATGAAATTAATTAATTTTATGAAGGCAAATTTAACATTTGCATTCTAAAAAGATAAAATTATTGTGTGCTGACATACAAATATGAATGATACAAAGTGTTGTAGATTCCGTAATATATTAAAATTTGGCTTAATGCCCTAGATAATTAGTGTTCTAGGTTTGGGTGTTATGCTTTGAAGCCAATATTTATGCGAGTTGGAAACAAATCGTGATTACCAAACTTATTTTTTATAGAGATTAAAACTAGCAATCGCATGTGTTTCATGAGATGTGAACACCGAACGGTATATGTTATTTGATTTAGAGGTACAGTTATTATTGATCCACTTAATCTGAAGGTTGTTTCTACATTTCAAACTTGTTATAAATTCGTACATGATTACTTGTGATATCATTTTCGATAGTTAATCAATTTTATAGTTGATGTTGTTAGTTGTGCATTGGTTGTTCAGTTGGTGTTTTGTTGGAGAAACATTTATTATACAATTGATAATGTGTGTGATTGATAGTTGTAGTGTAGGACTTTAGTTGAAACATTACATTGTAATGTTGTATGTGTACATTTAATTATGTTACAGATTCGTACATTTAAAGTTGCATACCATATTTGGAAACATAAAATAAATGAAGGTATACGTACACGTAATGAGACATGTATACGTTTGCAGTATTTATATCATGAGTGGTAGCCTTTAGTGGGGCAATTTTAGTTTCAATAAACTTGATTACATTTGATATCCCTTGAACGACTTTGCCGCTTTCGATAGAAGAATTGTTGAGTATAGTAGTATTTGAGGTGCTATGAAAGCAGAAGCTAGTATTTACGATGGGTTGAGTGATAGTAGTCTTGCTTCCTCCTTTCTTCTTGCTTTGAGTGCTGGTACGTGCGCCATATTTGAGTATCTCTCGAATGAAAAAGCGGGTGAAATGCGCAGATTTGCAAGCGAGGGTACTCTGGAGAAAGCTGTGAATGTCAGACCCTGCCTTTCAGTGGTTCCAATGTCGACGGTTGCTCTGTGCAAAGTAAGTCCCTGCGACTTGTGGATAGTTAATCCCCAGGCCATTTTAATCGGCAACTGTCTTCGATTCCCTCTGGAAATAGGGGGTATGGGAATATGTAACGGGTTGGAGGGATCCCAACATGGGCCGTTGTATCTATCAAATTTTACAACAACAAATAAAGGTAATGCTGGTGGTTGCATTGATGCGTCGTAGACAATGTCTGTGATTGTTCTTGTGGCACCATTCAAGAGGCCTGCATCAACCCATAGATTTGCAATAAGCATGATTTTTTGTTGTTTGCATAACAGAACGTTGTGTTGCAACTGATCATCATCAGGATTTCCTGGTCCAGTCCGCCTGTTACTTTCAGCAATGGATTGGGCGATCGGAACAGTTCAATGCCTTCAACATCTGTAGGTTGTGGCATGCCACTTGATCATTTTTTGCAAACAAATGTGGTGCATCCTTAAAAATGTTGAGCTCCTGCTGAGTTAGGTGTGTGTCTGTGCGAGACATCAAGAGTTCCCAATCCTCAATTAGAGGGGTCGAATCTCGCATGTGGAGCAGTAAATTCCGGAATGAAACCTGTGCATTGGTTGTTCCTTGTTGCCAAAATATTGTTCGCAATGTAATGGAAGATTGAAATCCCTTCCAAAGGGTTGCTCCGTAGGAATTACTTGCGTAAAGAGGACTGTCCAAAACCAGCGGTAATTGCCCGAGGTCACCAAGGAGGATGACTGATCTGTTCCCAAATTCAGATGTTCTTGAGTGTGGGAAAGCTTCGCGGAGCCTACTGTCAATTTTTCTTAGCAACTTTGGCCCGATGAAACTCATTTCATCAATAAGAACATATTCTATATGTTTCAACGATTCTTGAAAAGACGATAATGCACTAACCTTCAAGGGGTTTTAGTTCTTTGATTGGAATACGCATGGCTGCGTGGATTGTGGATGCAGAGATGTTGAATGCTGAAACACCGGTAGGGGCGAGCACAAGTAGAGGAGAGGGAGATATGGTCAATGCTGTGAATGAATTCCAGATTTTATTTATCAAAAATGATTTTCCTGTGCCAGCCGTTCCTTGAATTATCAATCTTAGTGGAGGTAGAAGGGATTTGTTTGCTGAATGGTGTAGTATGGTATCAAGAGCTATTTGTTGTTCTGGAGACAAAGGAAGTGTGGAAGATGGTGGTGTGGCATGTATGTTGTTGTTAATTGTGTCTGCCTTCTCTCTCTCGATGAATGATGAACCAGTTATTTGCAAATCATGGGGAACGCCGTGTATGGTCCAATTATTGTGTACGTCAAAATCTCGTTTCCCCAACATTTCAAGACTGTCTAGACCCGTGTTGTTTCCGGGGCGAAGTTGTGCAAAGACCTGCCATTCTTGTAATGGTTCTTGTTGAATACTGCATTCGGGCTCTGAGTCAGAACTAACATCTGTTGCAAGTCATGTGTCTGCGGTAGTGCGTAGAACATGCCACGGTCTGTAGTTGTGCTTGTACATGTCCCAAGTGACATTGATGTCATGTGGGGTTGAGCCAAATTCAAACGCGATATTTCTGAAAGGCTTGTATAATAGGAGTTCTGACCAACAGAAAAGGTCATATGACGTTGATTCTTGAGCAGGGACATCCACAAATCTCGGGTGGACCCGTACAATTGCTTGTATCGGTCGTTTTTTCCATTTATCACCTTTACGGTGCTTGTTGTAGCTCCAATCTCGAGCAACTTGAATAAGTGGTAGGTGTTCCATGGTTGTTGGACGAACTTTATATGCATCCAAGAAAGCGGTGGTTTGTTGTGCATCGGCGTCACTTTCAACGACACGTCTCAGAATCTTTTTTCCAACATTTAATGATACGAATGGACGGCTGCACATAACAAGTGGCATTTTTTGCAGCATGTGGCATGTTTCTTGTGCGCTTATGTCATGTTCAACAACGCTTTCTGTGAGCATTTTACGGATCGCGATATGTGCTGGAGAATCTGCGTCTGCATCTCTTGAAACTCTGGATAGCATTTGGTGATATGTTTCTGAACGTTGCTCGGCTTTTGAAGCATATTTTGCAATATACTTAAGAACGGCATGGCGGGAAAGTACCGGTTGGCAATCGACATTTGCTCTCCATATGTATATCATTGTTTGATTGTGGATGTTCAATCTGTCATCGTTTCTGGAAGGGAGGTACTTTATTTTCCTGTCACCTTCAATGTGTAAGGAAGAAGTAGGTTGCATGGCCCAAGGAGCGTTGTACCTGCACTGCAGCTGTGATTGCTTTCTACGCAGGCATGTCTGCTCTGAACATTTAGTGTGGCGCTGAACTCGATTAAGTAGTTCTTCAAGGTCCGCATGCGGGGAGGTGGATAGAATTTGTGTTGTATCTAGCAAGCAAGGGTCATCTAGGAGTGACCTGCGAACGAAATCCAAGCGGTTGCAAGCCGGGCGGGGGTTCCAGGCAGACACGAACTTATCAAAGTATTGTTTTGTCGCCTCAATAACTGTTGTGTCCTCCCAGTCCAGTTCGTCTACCTTTGGTGCATTCTCGAGCCACAATAAACCGTGGACATGTGCAGAGCCTCTATGTTGCCATTCATACCTGCGAGACGAGGGAACATAAATATTAGATATGTAGTTTGGGAAAAACTTTAAAATAAGTAGATTTGATTACCTGTACCAAAAGTCTACTGCTCCAAGTTCCTTCTGCAATATTTCTTCCTGAAATATTGTGAATCTGTGATGCAGGTATGCTGATACTCGATGAGGGTTAGAGACAATGTTAAGTGTTCTCCAACGTTGGGCGGCTCGAGGATCTGTTGGGCATTCACCAGACATAATATTGTGGAGATCTGGCCATTTAGTGTCTGCAGCACTTAGAGTGAAGAATAAGGTTGGTGTCCCTAATTGTTCCACCATATCTGAAAGCTCGCTTCTACTTTTTGCCCAGAATGAACGTGTCCCTCGAAGGCTCGATCCAAAGCGCATTAAGCTATCTGGGAGGTTGTCTTTGGGGCATTCCAGTAGTTGTCTTCGTAGCTCTCTAATTGTTGGAGGGATTCCAGATTCGGTGTTCTGTTTCATAAAAACTGCTGCCGTGGACTGGCTTCTGTGTCGCATTATGAGGTTTAGAAGGAAGTAACGAAATCTTGGGTGGGAACCGAAACGCCCATCATGGTAACGCATCAAATGAAGTGCGTATTCATGCATCAGAACTTCTTTAATGCGGGGTTGTTGCCACATTGCTTTTCCTGTCGGAAATAAAGTTGGGAAAGCCATTGAGAATAGGCCTTCCGTATTATATTCATTTATTGGCGAAAGCCCAAGCTCTGGCCATGGCATGGTAAATGGAGTGTTACCATCGTGGTTGAGCAAGAACTGTTCGATTTCCTCTTCTTCTGTTCCTGTATTGTGAGGTGTTGGCACGAAAGACGATGAGTGTTCATATGTTTCATCAAAGTGGGTGGGAACACCACTACCATGAGTTGTAGAGCAAGTTTGCATTTGGGGAAGTTCCATTGTGGCTGTGTTGAGAGAGGAGGAAACATTTGACGATTCAGATGGTAGTGAGGAAAGGGCGTCATCGTCGATTAAGACATCTTTGTAATAGGGGTCGTGTTGGATTTTATATTGCAAGGCTGCACAAACACGAGATCTACTGACGTAGAAATCATAATTTTTTAAATTAGATCCTTCCCTTTGTATGAGAACTATGTCCAAATCTCCAAGGCGGTGGGGTAGGGTCTTTGCTATTGAAGTAATGTTTTGCGGGAAGCTTATGGTGTGTCCTGAGTATTTGTATTGCCCACCACGTACTTGGGCGACTTGCATGAATGGATTAACTCGTGCGATAAGCATCTCCTCGATTTGGGTTAAAGACGCAAGAACGATAGGTTGTTTTTCAGGGTCCATGTTGTTCCATGAAGAGAAGCGGTGGCCTTGTTTTTCACTTTTGCATCTGTTACACGAGGGAAAGCCTTCGGAAAAAATTGTTTTAATTCCAGGGTAATTTTCCAAACAGATTTAGCAAGTTTGGATGTTCGCCAACAAATCTATTCTTTTGCGAAACCGACGTTGGGCTTCTAAATTCAGTGAAGAGAGCGGGGATATGGGAAATCTATGTGTATTAGAAGGGGTGGGGTGTTCTGTTTCAGTCATTTGTGGATTGCAAGGTGGAAAGCAGTCTGAAGGAGAGGAGAAACTGGTTGTATATGTGGGATGAACTGAAGAGAGGTCAGTACTTGAGACAGTTTCATGTGGCATCCTAGACATTTGGGGCAAAGTGACAGTTGCTAGCAAAGATGGGTTCGTACGGAAGGAAGTGGCATGCTCTTGAAAGGTTTTTTCCATGGAAGTTACATGCGGAATGTTGGTTGGCAATTCTTCAGTAGTTGTATTTGATGGAAAGATTGGAATGTTGGGGGATTGTAGGTTGTTGGTCGTTGTAAGTTGAAAGATGTTAGAGATTTTCATTGTTCTATGCTCTAATTTACGACGCCGTTGCTCAGCAGTTATGTGTACTTTATTTTTTGCGTAGTTTTCTCTTCGTTGGGCTCGTTTTGCAGGAGTCGACATGATTACGAAGTCACAGGATTATGGAGTACCACCTGTTGGATAAAGATCATTTTGGGTTAGCAAGGAACGATACATAGTTTGATGACAAACAAATACAGAAATAAGTGAAAATGTAAAACTAAATTCAATTGTAATGCATGTGGAGTACCAATGGGAAATACGTATAAGAGGTAACAATTTGAGTTTTGAGAAACTACTTTTTTATTAAGGAAAAGAGTATTAGATATATAGAAACATAAAATGTGTTCACATACTACAGAAGGATGTAAATACGTACATAACAAAATTGAATATTTTTTATATTTATTTTCTTAAAAGTACTAACAATCCGCATAATAGAAGGAGACAATAGTATATCAGTGTATAAGGGAATTCAACAGTTTTCTTTTGAAGCAGGGAAAAAAGTGAAACATAGATATGAAATAAGAAACATAGTAGTCATAGTGCAAAGTATAGAATGGGATGAGTGAGGGTGTAATGTTTGAAGGGATGGGTGGGTTGGAAATCCTTGCGTAAAGGTTATGGAGCAGTTGCACTATTTTCTGCTTTCTTTGAACTGAGGATGACACATTTCAATCTGTTGTTTCCGCAATATGTCTCTTTTTTCAGCGAAAGTGTGAAGCAGTATTCGTTTCCGATGACATTACTTATAATTTCACTAGTCGCATCTTCGTCTATAGTCAATATATGGAGGTCGCTAGCTGCAACACCCATGATTAACTCAGCTATCTCATCAAAAGCGGTAACTGATTGAAGTTCTCCTGTTGGGTCCTTTAGATCGATCCTGAGTGCATATCTATAATCATAGTTTTGCACTTGTCTGTTGCAACTTGAACATAACCATGAACCATTACCATTCTCTTTCACCTTTTTCCTGCATTGTTTGTCACCTTTTTGATGAGGACATGCCTTGTAAAAAAAGTTGTCCATGCTAATATTCGTGATTTCTGCAGTAACCATGGCCCATTCATTTCTCTCAGTGTTCCCCATATTTAGTACCTCCGAAATCGTCGTTACAGAGGTCATGCTTTTTGGAGGGCCTAGAAATTGGGTTGTGATAGAGGGCGTCGGAAGGAAGTAGTCATCGGAATCAACCCAGCCATGAAGTGTATTTGTTTTTAAAATTTTAGGGTTGACGTAACATTTGGTTCTTGAAACAGTGTCCACTGAGCTTCCATTGAAACTGGAGACGCGGGCAGCTTTCAAGGTGAGGACCGGAAGAGGCGGTATACAAAGCATGTCTTCAAGTTCGTTGCTTATATCATCTAAGTGATGTCCCCATAATGTGACACTTACACTGAAACCCGACATGTCCTTTAACTGCAGTGTTCTTCTCTTTGTTTCAGACTTGTCATACCGACGAATTGTTGAGCATGGTGACATCGTAACAACAATTCCAATCAAATCAACTGTAGAACCTTCAGCGCTTGCAGGTAATTCCTTGATTTTGGTGAAGTGAAAGTTATGGGAAGGTATTGTATCTTCATTTGCTATGAGTGGAGATATGGTTGAGGAAGGTTGCAGGAAAATCTCCAAAGCATTGTTCAAATGGTTATAACATAGCTTTGCATCAGCAATCCTCGCAATCCTCCCATTGGAAATTGTATATAGCTTCCCATTCTCAATCTGCTCATAGAATGCTTCCGCGGCCTCGTT
The DNA here is from genome assembly GCA_019776745.2 of Taxus chinensis. Taxonomy (NCBI): domain Eukaryota; kingdom Viridiplantae; phylum Streptophyta; class Pinopsida; order Cupressales; family Taxaceae; genus Taxus; species Taxus chinensis. The sequence continues at coordinate 668,862,892 of CM034146.1, forward strand.
GAAACAAGTGATGTGGATTTCTCCTCCTTCCTGATCAACAAAATCAAACCCAAACACGGATCCATTTCCCCTTGCATTGTGATATTGGCGAAGGGTTGTTTTTGCTAGGGCACGGCCCTCTACAGACCACATGTGCATAGATGTATTCAAAGCACTTATTTTAGTTGGTGTTCTCGTAAAATATTTGTTACCCCGATTTGCACTTGCATCTGTTTGTGGCAACTGACTGTGTTTGAGAGCATTTGTTGGTAGTCGGATTGGAGCACCGATTACCAAATGTGTTTCAACAACAACATCCATTTCAATGATAAGAACGGTGCTGCAATGGAAAAGAAAAACAGGATATAATTAGAACTGAGCAAGGGATGGAAAAAATAAATAGAATTAAATTTTAATTGATATAGCGAGTTTATGTACATTGGTAATTGAGCAAGAGATGAAGCTTACAGTTCACTTTTGATCATTCTAACGAGGGATTTGTGTAAGCACACGATGGAGCCTTCTTGTATTGAATTGTCGGTTACACGACTTGCAAATTTGGAGGGTAGAAGTGCTGTCTGAAAATGTATCCCATCTGAAAGGTCAACACGATGTTGGGCTCCCGTGTTGAGAATGGACCTTAGAGAGCTCAAGTGCAGTATCTGAAATGTGGGGTCAACATTGGAACCACCCTCAATCAATTGAGAAATGCCTTCGTGTGTCAGAGTTATTTCCATGGCAACTAAAAGGTGCTCGAGATTGTGAGAATTCTGCAAATATATGGTGGAAAATGTAAACTTGTAGGGCAGTCAATCATGAAATGAAGGATTTGTTCAGGAAATCATGCATTTGTAAAGAATGAGAACCTTTAAAGTTGACTTCCTTATTATTTCATATTTTCTAAAAAGTGCAAACATGAAGTCTAACCCTTTAACAATTCAATATGCAAAAAAGCGATATAATGTACAAAGCTTTGGTTGAAAACAACTAAAATTTGTATGGTTGTTTGTCGGCATTTTAAAACTATATGTATTTGTGTGCAAATATTATGAAGTACACATTAAAAATGCGTCGTTGGTTTACATAAAGAAGCGAGCAAATGTATAAAGGAAAGATATAATGAATAACTCATTAAAAATGTGTTGTTGTTGTTGTTGTTTGTTGAAAAGTTAGATTCTGTGCCCCATATGTTCCGCCGCAATATATACATGCATTTATTTGAAATGAATTACATATTACTATGTTAAGCAAACATAATGGAATACAATAAGAACAATATGTACACTTGAAGTGAGAAGACTATAGGTATTTGTATGGAAACACAAAGATAAAGAAATTAGGAAAGCATAGTTGTTGGATAACAAAAACTGAACATGTGTTTGATAAGTTTGATTCTCCGTCGGATATATACTACGACAATACATACATGGAATATTTGGAACGAGTTACAGTTTATTTCAAAAATACTTATAAACAAACACTTATAAACTAACCACTACAAGCTATTTTTTAAAATCAAATTTCTTGCTTTTTGCTTGTGTAATTTTCTTTGCACGTTTCTTGTAGTTTTGTCCAGTTGCAGATGCCTCGATTGGAATTCCCATTCTCCTCAATTTGTGTGGTGGTTCATATTTCAGTGCATCTTCGTTCGAATCATAAATCAAGCAAAAGCCTCGTGAATGATCTGCAATCGTTCGGATTTTGGAGAGAAAAATTGGGGATGTTGGCATCAGGTGGAGGCGATCTCTGATCATTTCAGCTATCACTGTTTTAGGTGGTTTCGGTTGCCTACAATGCAAAACATTAACAACACATTGAATACGCTTAAAATTTTCCTCCCTCTGCAAGTGAGGCGTAGTTAATGTCAATCCCGTTGTGGGGAGGGGAATTGTGTTTCTAGTCTGCATCATATTAAACTGGAGAGGGAAAATAAGTATGTTAGTCCACCAAGATGTTCTTAGGTATGACGGGCAGCTTTAAAAGCCTTGTCGCTGATCAGTCTAACGTCCAACTTGGGACGCTTCGAAATGGCCTCATTGGGGAACGAACCCCTCAGCACATAACGAATCCTGTCATTGACGAAGGCACGTGCCCCCACATGTCACTTCGGAAAAAGGATTGGAGTCTAAATATAAATGTAACAATCAAAAGAATATAACATGAAAGCTCTCTACAATAATTTTTTAAACCATAGCATGCAATAAACGAAACAAATGAATAAGCACTTAATCAATATTAAAACCCACCTCAAGTTTGTTTAGAGACAACGCTCTTCTTTACCGCGGGAGAATGAGAATCACAAATAACCTACAAAAAAGTGAAAAATAAGTTAATAAAACTAAATATATCTACACTGCCAATGTCATATTCACTACATAACGCTACCACTCATGATATAAAATTGGTAAATGTATATGCATGAATTTGTAACAAGTTAGAAATGTAGAGATAGAACATTTAAAACATCCCAATATGTATATTCATTATCACGATATGATAGTGGATTTTATTGTATAGTTCTTTAAAATCTTTTGATCTGTAAATCTCCATTTCTACTGTATTTTTTTGGAAAGATTATTTTAAATTTTGACATAATGATATATTGAAATTGATGGTATTTATCACTAATGAATAAAAAAATTATGAAGAAAGTGATAAAATCATTCATCAATATAATCTAATCTAAGATTAAAAACCTTAAAATTAATATTGGATTATTAATTTTAGGGGTGGAAAATATACGTTGGAGGGCTATAGAAAGCCCACTCTCTATCCGGGACAGACAGACAAAAGAAGGGTTATTGTTTTGACAAAAAAAGGGTTGCTAAAAATAGTTCTTTAAAACGCATCTATCTAAGTATTCGAGTGAATATATAAGATTTGTTGTGCTTGTATTTTGTGCGATAAGTTTATGTTTTTGATTGTTGGGCTTGTTTCTTGTTAATCACTTGTTTTATGAATGTGTTTATATAAGAAATTTGGAGAGATGTGCTAAGCCAAGCCATTCCATTCTATGGTGCAAGTGGAAATAGTTGTTAGGATATAGGGGACTTCCAAATTCGTTAAGTATATTTATTTTATTAGTTTAGTTGAAAGATACAATGTATATGAAAATTCAAAATAGAGTAAGCTAGTTTCACGAATTGTATAAGCAACATGAGGATTTGTAAGGAAAAAAGGATACAATGTGTACAAATATAATAAATGTGTATAGAGATAATAGTGGGGGTATAACATCAAATTATGTCAATTTTTCACTTGTCATTGGCATTCGTGAACTGTCAACGATTAGTTGATAACTAGAGAAAGACATCACCCAATATAGGAGGCTCATATGCTAAATTCATCCATCAAAAGTGAAGAAGTAAGGTTTTTAAGTGGTCTTCCCCTTTCTCAAACATCTTTTAGTAATGAATTCCATTTATGTTCAATCTCATACTACTTACACAAGTTTTTTTAGATTAAAAAATCAAACTCGAATTGATCTTTGTATATTATGTCTATGGAAGTTTAAGAGGCATTTTTATAGGTACAAAATAGTTGACAAATCTTTTTATTTCTAAAATATTATTAAAAAATCTACTAGTGGGTGCTTATATGCAAGTATGATAACATTTTTTGGCAAGACAATGCTTTGTGCATCTGATATTTGAATCACCATCTTCAACCTAAATGTGTTACGTACTAATGGTTGTCTCTTCAACTTATTTGATGTTTTTTCCATAGTACATAAGTCATTATAAATGAATTTAGAAAAATTAAATATTTTCGTAACTGTAATTTAGGGGTGCCTTAATTACATTGGACAACAACATTCTTATTCTTTCTTTTCCTCTATCTCTATGGTTGTATTGACCGAGCCACTAGTATATTTTGATGATTTTACAACATTGTCCACGCTTTTTTCTTCTACTTGTTTTTACGATTTTGATGCAGAATTTGCCACATTTTTGCATTGATGCATGTTGTACCAAAACTTCGTTCATTGCTAAATTTGGCTAGATATCGTCCACATTTAGTGTCGTGCTAATTCTAATTTGATGGGAAATATGTCAATTCCCATTATTTTTGTGATCTTATGTTTTTTAATGCTAGACATTGTTGTGTTAGGATTAGCTCTAGGAACATGTATAAAAAGGTCATTCCGTTTGACTTGGACCCCATATGTGGCATATGTTTTAGTAAATAACATTACAAGTGTTGTAAGACATATATAAAGAGCAGAAGGAGCTTGTCGCATTGGTCACGAGAAATATTTGATAAATTGCAGGAATGCATAATATAGACACAAAATCATGCACTTTAGACATTATTTAGTCCCGATCTCATACTACTATTTAGAAGGTTTTTGAGTGAAGAAAGTACTAATTAACCCCCGTCTCTTGGCCATCTTCTTTTATTTTATTTCGTCATTCTCGACCTCTACTGCACACATTCCCAATATGTTTCAGCTATCTTCTGTTATTTTAGCCTCGATTGGGGCACCCAAGCTAGTACTGAGGCGCCCATGGACATCCTGGTCCCACCATGGGTGCCCTGATCCTTCTTGAACTTTTTCGCCACTTTTTGGGCTTTTCCGCCACTTTTTGAGGTCTTTATCTTTTTGGTGGTCTGCCATTTTATAGATAATTACGAAATTAGACCAAGAGAACTGTATAAATATAAAGTTATGAGACCATAATCAGGGACCAAACACTAGTCACTACTATCATCCATCTAGAGTTGCATCCATCTATTGCATTGGAGATCATTTGCATCCACATAGCTTCATCACAAGGTGCAAGACTAGGTCACCTGCATCACACACAACATAGGGGGATGATTATATTCTATTCCATGCACACATTCTATTACATTTTTTACATCTAGTTATTGCTCGCTACTTCACAAAGTGCGAATGACACGAGAGCACTTATGGCACATTATGCACACAGTCACTAGAACTACATTTGGGTCCGAAATGTAGTGCAACGCTCAGTTAGTACGCCCACTGTTGTGGTAGTTGAGGTCACTTTGACCCATTTATTTGCACTTTGTTTTTTAGAGTTTTGATGCTCCTTGGTATTTTGCAGGTATTTTCATCATCTTGGAATATCAACGGCATCTAGAGCAGTGCAACGAAGTTAATGCGACAGACAACAAGGGTTTCAGACCATCTGTCGCATCTGTGAAAACTAGTATCAGAGCTTTTGCATAAACCAAGGCACTCGTAGATGCCCCAATCCCTTTCTACGCGCTCTAGTCCATCCATATTGCTCATATCCATCCTTTTCGGGGCTCCTGCACAATCGTTCCTGCTTCTTGGTTTTCCAATCACCTCTATGACATAGTCCCACAAGCATTTGTTATCCAACTGAGTTATTTCCTCTTCTCTCTCGCATATTGGGATTTCTATTTACATTTATTTAGTTGCTTGGGTCATTTACATATTTCTTTACCACATTTATTTACTTTAGTTACAGTTGTTCATAATTTAAATTAATTAGTACACACACACACACACACACACACACACACACACACACACACACACACACACACACACACACACACACACACACACATACGTTAATCACATAAACATGTATGCAAATTTTTTTATTTGTGTTTTAGCATCACAATTTTATTAGATTCCTCTTTTATAAATATTATTGAGTAGGTAAGATAAAACTAAATACAATGAATATTAAGTTCATACATTGATTTGGGATCAATAAATTTTATTTTAAAATAGTTTTAAATTGTAAATGCTTAGTTGTTCCTAGGTCAACATTTACCTAACAAATGTCAAGTGATTCTAAAAGTGTGGAAATGCAGAATCACGTTGCATGTATGTGGGGGTATACATGTAGTGATTCTAATGAAGTGGAGAGTTCTTGCATAAGGGTTTGAAGCCATGATTTCGTTGAATTGTCTTAAAAAAGAAATGAAGAATCAATATAAGGATTAACATTTTGAAAGCGAGGGAGATTCGGTTCTATCAGATCAAGTAGAGATTTGTACAAAGATACTTATAATTGTAAGGCATACGGAGCTTGACATTTAAGTAAGTTGTTTCCGAAGTTAATAAAACTGTTTCCTTTTAGGGTCGTAGGTATGTAATATGTCCATCCAATATATGTGCTAGAAATTTGGGTCTTCATATTAATTGATGTAAATGTTGGTTCAAAGAGTATAATTGATGGAGTACACATTCTATTAGTTATAATTTGGAGTATCTATACACAATATAGAAATGCTTGACACATTAAAAATTTAGCATGTCCACGTGCACTATTTGTGTAAACACAACGCCTCTAAGTTTGATATAGATGTAGGAAAGGATGTGAGAAAGATGTATGGCCACATCTTCAGGGATGGTTGTCCCTACACATTTCTGAACATCATAAGGTTGATAAATAAATCGCATATATGATGCGCTAGTGTTTCCAATTTTCAATTTATGGAGTGATTGTGAAGATTATATGCCTATGCGATCCCTAAACTAGGTAGATATTCTACACTAAGTTTCACCAACATGAATCTTATGACTTCCTATCAATTTCCTTTATTAATTAGCTTCTTGTTTGTTTGTTATTTTACATAAAACAATCATTAAATGTGCTTTTGAATAAATAAAGTGTCGCATACCCAAATGAATATTGAACAATGAAAGAGAGAAAAATAAAATCAAAGAGACACAAGATTACCCTAGATAAACTCAAGTTGAGAAAACTCCAACAAGAGTGAAGTGTTGCTTCCTCATCTCACTATCTCATTTTTCAAGTACAAGTTTACTACCTTCTCAAGGCCTCCATGAACATATTACTATGTTCAAACAACATAACAAAGTAGCCAAGAGTAACACCTCTACTAATGCATTCTCAAATTAAAAATATTACTTTTTATTTATATGTTGATTACTCCTTCATTTAGTTTTTTATTGGTTGATTCCTTTTCCATTAATATTTTTATCATTCGATTAGTTTTCCTTTTTTATTTTTTTTGATTGGAGAAGACCCTTTCCATCTTGAATAACCCCACACTCTACTAGAAAATTTTAAAGTTCTCGGGTTAAAGGTGAGTTAAGGTTGAGTTTACTAACAGAACCTATATAATTTTACTTCAAAATCATAAATATTAATATCAAAAAATAATTTTTATAAATCATAATAGCCACTTGGAAAACACTCGTTGAGTTTGTAATATACTTAAATCGAGATTGTGAATGTAGCATTTGATTCATTATTTTTGATACACTCACCGATACTGGACACTTACATGATATTGATTTACCTGATACTTAAATGATATTTACCCTTACCATGATATTGATGCCCAATACTTACATGATATTAGATACTTATACAATTCTTACATGATAGTTCCTCTCAAAAATTGAATTGAATGTATGGTAGTAAATTATAATTTTCATTTTCTTTTGATGATAAGTATATTTATAATTAGTTTAATTTCATTTCATGTTGTCTAGCTTATTGTTTCAGCTGGTCACTTTACACAAATCACCGATATCTTCAATCAATTGAAAGTGCCCCTCACTTCTTTATGTGCATCAAATCTCATCTATGGTAAATGTTGCAAAACTCTCTTTAAAAAAATATTATACTGATCATCTTTTCTTTCTTTTTTTTGGTTGAATTATATGATTGTTGGTCATCCCTGATCAAAAAAAGGGTATGTTCACAGGAAGGTGAATACATATGCCGACATAAATGTTAGCTCGGTAGGTGAATACATACACATTCATGTCTATTCCTTAGGAGAAAAAAGATGTTCGTAGTAGGTGAATATATATGCGGGCATAAATGTTAAGTGGTAGGTGAAATGCATACACAATAATGTGTTTTTTGGTAGGCTAATAAATAATGAGTGTTTCACTGGTCGATGAGTACATCATCATCTATATGTTCTCATAAAGGAAAATATAGCCACACTCGTCATTTCTAATAGAGTAATCCAAACATGTGGTGAGAATTAAGTTAACATTCACAAGAGTAATCCAAAATTTGGTTTGTCATAGGTAGATAAGGAAATAGTTATTTCAATTTGTTTCAAAAATTGCTATTTATAGTTGTATGTGAATTAAATTTTGGATTACCATCAAAGATGGAAAGAAAACCCCGCAATGATAGAAATTTCCTTATTTTGTGGCCCAGAGAAAGAGAGAAATGTTCTCTTTATGTCTTACATAGTTTAATTTTGTGGAATGGGAGGTTTTGGTAAAAACTATCTATGCCCGAAGCATGAAGAAGATTCCTTGTGGACTAGCACTATCCCCACTTCAGGTCTTCATCTTCTCCATCACTATTGAAAGGAATTGACAAAGTGAGGTTATTGGTTGTTGAGTCTTGTTCTAGTTGCTGCTCCACATTTTCTCTAGTAGCCTCTCTAGCATAGAGGTTGTTCATGTAAATTATAGTTTCTAGATATGGAAAGTTGTCTCTATGAGTTATAAGAGATTTGTGTATGTTTTAATTGCTTTTTTTCTATATTATTTTAAAATGATCCTCTAAATGAACTTTACATTTCTAATACAAAAAAATATGTATCATATAACTGAGTTAACTTGCCATCATATTTTTTTATTAAAGTTCCCTTACAGTTGAGTTTAATTTCTTTTCTAGAGTTGCTCTACAATGGAAAATTATACAAACCAATATGTATCACAAATTCCTTTGTGAAGAAGAGGACAACCTAAAAAGGAAAATGAAATTGTTCATCTACTTTATTGCCACAAAGAAATATTCAACAATACATTGAACCTAGAGGAAAAATAATTACACTTGCAATACAAAATTCCATTATAATGGTTGGCAATGATTCTCAACACCCAATGACAAGAAACCTTTAAATCCAATTGATATGAATTGCACTCAACCCTTCCAAGAGCATATACACTACAACCTCTTCCCTCTAGTGAAAGTACTAACAAAAGGTAAAAAATGCATACTAGGGAACAACCTACCTCAGACTCTATTTCAAGCTCCCTTCATAGCAGGGCATCAAACTATATTCAACATGACAGGCCATCAAACTCACTTGATGGCATGTCATCAAACTCTATTCAACATGGACATGCCATCAAAATCCACTCAACATGGACATGCCATCAACCTCCCTTCATGGTAGGACATCAAACTCCATTCAACATGACATGACCATCAACCTCCCTTCATGGAAGGACATCAAACTCCATTCAACATGGAAAGCCATCATACCTACCTTCATGGCATGACATCAAACTCATTCAACATGGAAGGACATTAGAATTCCTCCATGATAGGACATCAAATCTCCATTCAACATGACTTCATCATAATCATTCCATGAAAAATCAAACTCCATTAAACATGGTAGGCCATCAAACTTCCTTCATAGTAGGTATTCCAACTACAAACACGAGTGTTCCTCTACAACAACCGTCAATTTTTTTAGAAAGATGAGGAGATAATGGATATAATTTGTGCACATTTAGATGCAATAATTGAAGGTGGTGAATCCAATGTTGGAAGTGATGAACAAAATGTACTTGATGCAACTAAAGGATATAGGACTCAAGAGAATAAAAGATCAAAAAATGGATGATCAAGGAAATAATTTATGAACCTAAAGAAAGGCTCAGGATGACATTATCATAAAATGGTGGAGGGAAAAGGAATTATTTAGGGACATTGGGTCATGGTTCTTTGGGAAATACGTTGATGATGTGGATGGAAATGACATTATTAGTGCAATTGGGTACTACATAAGTAATAATTATGATGAAAAATCTGCAATGGAAGATGTGATTGTGCACTTTGATAAATTTTAGAAAAAATTCAATTAATTGTTATGGATGAGATCCACAATGAATTTAAGCCTCGTAAGTTAGCATCAATGTTTGTTGAATCAAATCATGTCCCATAATACCTTGACATATTTAAAACACATTAACACTCATGGAGTGCTTCAAGGGGTTAATGCAACCTTAGTTTGTGAGGAGATGAAGTTGTGGGCCAAAGAGGACAAGGAAATGAATATGGGTTGGGACCAAACATATGGTGTTATAGTGGGTGTTAAAGTTAAGGACATAAATGCATATGCATCTTTTATGGTTGATTCATATGAGAAAAGAACTTAGATCTAGAGTTGATGAAGTTTACTTTCAAGCTTGGTATTGATTCTCATGTCCATTATGATAGAGACGGTCAAGTGTGTGAGGTATTACTTTGAGCTACTACAAGATAATGGTCTCATGTCTTGTATAATCCTGGAAATTTTTTGATGGTAAGGAGTATAAATAGGTTTTAACCCATGTTGTTGATCCTACAGATCCAAATAACATAATGAATTAGTTATTGTTGCTCTACCAAAATGTAATTAAGATGCTCGATGATAGGGATGTCAAAGTGAAATTGTATGAATTCATGATTATATGGCCACAAAAAGTATGGTATGCAATAATAAAGTTTTAGTTATGGGAAATGAATTCTGTCCATGGTGTAAAATCCTAAAGAAAGACATGCACATGGTTACAAAGAAATCATGTTATAAGTGATGATGATACTTTCCACACTATTTCCATGTTGTACACAATGATACCAAACTTTCTCTAGGAAAGTTCATGAATACTACTTTTAAATTATTTTTTATGTCACTAAGTATTGTCAATTTCTAATATTATTTTCTTAACAATGCATTGTCAATTTCTAATCTTATTTTCTTGACAATGTAAAAAATAACTAGTAGGAACTAAACCCTAAGTTGGATGTAATCAAACAATGGGAAGACCGATTTGATGAATGCATTACAAATGTTGACCCATCATTACATGGCTATGAATTAAATTTATGAAAAAACTATATTGTTAATAGAATCAATGATGAAAAGGTACATTGCATGTCACACTGTCACTTTCAATTTTATATAAAAATTTATATCTAACACACATCTCGTATTGGAATTGTTTATTGCAAACTATCATTTACAGCTTATGCCCAAGATGATGACCAACCTTGTTTATTGTGTCCATGTGGAGAAAATGCTTTGAATATGCTTCGCGAAGTTCAAAAGATAACACAAGATTATGACAAGAAACATCCATATAAGAAACACGAGAAAGATAAATTTATTATGATTTGGGATGAAATAGAAAAAAATGGGGATTTCATGTAGGTTAGGGAAACCATACCATTATAAAGGTTGAGACTATAACGATATTAACTACAAAAATTAGATGGTTCAATTCCTGACTGGATTCTCATCCTCCATGAAAACATTTTAAAGGTTAGTAAAAATTCTTTTGATTTTTTAAAAAGTGTTTAATGACTTCAATTGGGAATTCATTCCATGTTATTTTTGACTAGGTAATTGAAGACCTTATAGATGAACAAAAGTATATAAAACTCATGAGAATGTGGCAGTGTTACAGAGATTTCCACATGTTGTAGCTGCAACCATCTAGAGGGCTATATGATACCACAATAATTGAATATGAGGACACGTATGCAAACTCTTGGTTTTATTGGGTTTTGATGACTTATACTATCTTGTATACCACATATAATTAAATTGAGTATTCATCATTGATAGGATTAGAAACATAGCTAGTGAGTGATTTGGTTGTGTTCTTTGTGTCTAGGAGAGGAGATGGTCCATTATATGCATGTTCAAGGAGCCCATGCCTTACAAATGACTAAGTCAATTTTCACCCTTTTACATTGGGTCAGTTAAGGAATGAGGTTATGAAGCATAAACATTGGGAGATGAAAAATTTGAATACCAACTTTGGTGGAAGAAGAGGAACTCCTCATGGAGTTTAGAAACACATTTGAACATGATAAAATGTGTTTGGTTAATGAGATGAGAGAAAAATTCTTCAAGCTGGTTATTAGATTAGAAAGTATGTTTCAAATGATGGTGCACAGAAAATTCTTACCTCTAAACATTAAAGCTCAACTTAGGTCTGAATACAAGAATTGTTAGTGTAAGATATCCATTTCCTTATATTTTTGTATTTACTTGGAGCTTTCTTACATTCATGGGATATGTTTGCTTAGGTATATTAGTTATGTTGAGTTAGCTTACTAGTTGTGTGGAGTCAATTCTACTGCCAGTATCAGTTAGTGAAAGTTATTCACCACTGATCTAGGTGGTAGTTGCACTCTTTTCCTCTTATATATGTACATCACTTGCATCATTATATGTACAAAGCATTTGACTCTATTTGGAGTCATTCTTGCCTTGTGAGTTCTTGATTATATTACATCTTATTGTTAGTTATTTCGATTTCTGCAATTACTTGTGCCTTTGTTTTTCATTAGAGACCCGAAAACTTTAATATGGTATCAAAGATGATTCTAGTGAAATGTTGTCTATTACTAAGTTATTTGCAGTTTTCGAATAGTTTGTTTGGGTGACTGGTAGTTCATGTGAAAAAAAATTTGACTGTGTCTTGATTTAGTGCGGTTGTGAGTTTTGGTATTTACAATTGATAAGTTGAGGGTTTACAAAATTCTGGGGTTCTAAAATTATGAAATTTATGGGGGTGACCAGATTTGTTTTGGGGACTTTTCTAGGAGTTTTATAGCTAAAGTGTCTATTTGTGGCTAAATTTGGAAGAACCATTCTTTTAGCAGACTATTTGGTGGATTTACCAGTTTTCAAGGGTTATTGTGTGGTTTATGCAGATCTTGCATTCGTGGTGGTCTTTGTGGGCTCAACCTTGCCCTGCAAAATTGTGGCGAACCATCTCGACCTAAGCCTTGTCTACACCTTGACCCACTTAGCGCCCAACTCTGTGGTTCTTTTCCATTGCTCGTCATTGCTCACTCGTCTCTGCTCGCATAGTCCTCGGGTTGATCAACTACACATACTACTCTTCCCAGATGGATCCCTCTGGTTGGATCTGGCTTGACCTTGACCCTAATTCTTTATAGTCACTCCAGCTTGACTCCTCTTTGATATGAGATCTATGACCCTGTGCCTTGCCTCTTGGATGGGCCTGTGCCCTAACAACATGTGCCTCCTTGACCGTTGTATGATTTGATTTTGCTCGCAGCTCACACAACTTTGCTTGAAGACTCCTAGGGAAAATTATAAGGGTCCCTAACAAAAGCCTTAGAAAATATTTGGCGAATATTGGTAAAACCACATTTGCATGTATGTCAAATTTCAGGAAAATTTGTTTCGTGCATAAGACAATTTTTTAACATCATTTTGGGCAAGGTAGGCATGACAGAAGGAACATATGCTAGTTTTCTATATTGTCGGTCGGTTGCAAACAAAATGCTATCGGTCGTACTATCGACCAGTAGATTTTTGCATGTTGTCGCCCGATATCATTCTTGATGCTATCAACCGACCACATTTTGCATGCTACCGCCCGGTAGCATTCTTGATGCTACCGACCAATAACATTCTACATGCTACCTGTCCAGTAGCATTCTTCATGCTACCAACCGGTAATATTCTGCATGCTACTAGTAAGTGGCATGGTACATGCTATCAGCCGGTAGCATTATTCATGCTATCGACCCGTATCATTCTTCGTGCTACCGGTCGGTAGAAGTATACGTGCTCCCGGTCGGTAGCATAGAAACTGTTGCCAAATGGAAGCATGTTGAACATTATCAATAGGTGGCAAAAAAGGGTGCTGCTTTCGGAATGCAACCAGCTGATAGCTGTATTAAATAGTCTTATATATACATGAAGGGAAGTCATAATTTCATTTTCACTCTACACAAACGAGAGAAGCCAGAGAAAACAAACAAAAACCCTAATCAAACAAGGTGATCTGCAGATTGGAGAAACTAAAATGCCAAACGACAGTTACAAACAAGAAGCAAGTGCCAAATTTTTTATAACAGATCAAAAATTGCAAGAAGAAAGACAATTTCCACACAACCCAAGAGCCCGCTGCGTCAACAACAAATATGAAGAATTTTTCGTACAAGAGCCTTGTCTTTCCACAACTGTACACATTTCTAGAGGATCCTAATGTGTTTTCCCAATGGATCGAAGTGGCCAGTTTCACAGGTTTCGTGTATATGCCCCAATTTTGGATAGACTAGAAAACACTTAACAATCTTCTACTCAACTACGACACTTCCACTTTCACCTTTCATTATCAACTCCCATCTCATGCATAGTCATTTGGAATTTCACCCAAGGACATTGAACATTTGACATGACTACCACATAAGGACGTGGATCCTATCACGACCAAGGCTGTCTTATTAGATGAAGATTGCAAGTATTTGGAGTCTCATTTTCAATAATCTATTGATGCAATCGCAGTTGCTACTGCTTGTAAGTTTATTTTCAATTTTACATTTCATTTTGATTATTTTCAATTTTACATTTCATTTCAGTATTAACTGTCTCCTTGTATTTACACTTACAGCGTCCCAAAACCCTTCAAAAAGAGGAATTCAACTCAAGGATTTTAGTCACCCATTTCTTCAGGCCACGGTGCAGTTCTTCCAAGCCAAAATTATATTGCAAGGTCGGTATACAAATATTCTATGGTGGGCTTTGGCTTATATCGTTCACACCCTAAGTGGGCAAAAATTTGACTAGTGTAGTTACTTCTCCTCCAAGATAAGAGGTGATTTGTCCAACGTTCATTTGAATGACAATGTTACCATCAACTGCACAAATTTTATTCTTGGTTTATATTATGAATCCGTCTATAATTTACGTGGCACCACTCCACCGACAACAATGAATGAAGAGCTATTGGCTTTGTCATTAACAATTCAAGAGTAGGAGGCGACTCCCACTTTTTTATTATTTCATTTGTAATTATTATTCTTTTTTGTAATATATATCTAGTATTTTTTTATTTGGGATTAATAAACAATTTCTTGTTGAATTATAGCAGAAAATAGCTACATCAGCTGCATCGTGAAGGGACGTTGCTATCAGAGGACATTTCCCACCAGGTTCATGAGATTCAGTTACTGTATTGGACAATCAACACGAGGAGGACACCACTCCACGATCTGTCAAATGGCTGAGGAGTTCCTTACACCCTCAAATTGACACATCCACCATACCACAGGCATTAATAGCAGGTATTTTTATTTATGATGTATATATGACATATGGTTCAATATGTTTGAAAATAAATGTAATTAATTATTAATAACTTGTATATGTTTTAATGTTCGTTGTAACTTATATTGCTTTGTTGCAGAAATCTCCAGTAGCACAGGATTAGATCATTAGGCTCGTGGTAGCCTAGAAAAAAAATAAATTGAATTTGATTAAACACAATAAGAAGTAGAAATATCTTCGGTACCTCACTCTTCTGCTCCAGGTATGAATATCATTTTTGTATTTTTTTGCTTTTATTTTTTTAAACAAAAATTCGACAAGCTCATCAATCGTTGAAGCTTAATAATGTTTTAGGACACACCTACCAGTACAACTCATAAACATTTTAGTCTACTTCTCTACAACAACCACATTAACTGCAACAGGGCCAATTTGCACCTTACATGGAATCCTTTCAACAAAGTAATATTTATAATCATATATGCTATAATGCTACATTTATTATTATTTCAATCCTATTATGTTTGTCATTTGACTTTTCTTATGTTATTTACAAAATTACATTTGATTGTCACAGGGCCTTCTCCACATCCAATTCAAAATCCATATACTATGAAGAGGAAGATGCCACCTCCTCCACCTCCGCTACAAAATATCAGGACCAAATGCAGTGGCAAACATATTTCATTTTTTCCTCCAGCTTCAAGCAAGGGCACCCATAATTTTGTAGCTGAGTTTCCAATGTTTTCGTTGGGCAATGTTTCAAGTGGATGGGGTGTTTCTGTTTTGAACGAAATTGATTTGGATTAGGAATATATTGGGATTGAAAGTGGGGTTCAGGCCCATGGCAGTTTTAATCCTCAAGATATGATTGATGTGGCAAGGAAACCTTCTCTAATAAGAGCTGGATAGATCAAACACATCTTCTCCAGTACATACTGCCTTAACCGATGACCAAAAAACTGCTTTTGAACTTAGTGCTCTTTTGGCTAATAATTGTGAAGCCAATGTTGATCTTATATTGAAGGATATTGAACAATTAAAATTGTGGGAGTTTAGGGCTACAGTTCTTATTAAAGAAATAAATTAAGGATTTAAAAATCACAACCAAAGACATATATTGTATTCTTTAGTTCAAAACGAGCCAGCGAAGCTTGATATTTTGTTGAATTAAGCTGTGTCTGGTTCTGTATCTTTTGAAAATAGTTATGATGATGAAGTACTGGACATTATGTTGAATAGAATTGAGAATTTAAATGTAGAAGCACAAGCCTACCACAATGTGTGGTCGAAAGACAAGGGCCATGTAGTTGTTGCAAATGCGGAACAAGATAAGGCATTGATAAGGCTTACTAAATTTTCAAAAAAAAATTACAATTTTTTGAAACTTTATTAATTATTTTTGTGTTTTGAAATGCAGTCAAAGTACGAAAAATTTGAAAAATGAGGCTACAATGCTTGATGTGGATTTACAAAGTGCCAGAAGAAGTCTAAATGCATCAATTGAATTAAAGCAAAAGCTTGTTATATTAAATAAGAAGAATAATACCTTGAGAAGGATCATAAAAGCACATGAAATGGATCCAGAGATACTGTTGAAGAAGCAAGTAAAACAAGATCCAACATTACTGTCTGCTGGTGATGCAACAAATATAGAACGAGGAATTCTTGCGAATATGGAAGCTGCAACAAAGGATTTTGTTCAGTCAGGTGTTGTAAAAGAAAGTTCTGTTGCAAAGGAGATAGAAACTGAAACCCATAGATAAGAATCTTCTCAAGGATGATGCTGTAAAATCAAATTGGGAAATTATAATTGTTGTTTTTAGAATCTTTTTGTAAAATTGATTCAAATTCAGCGTATAAATATAACTACTTATTAATGAAAATATTGAAAGTTTCAAATTTCAATCAATGTGGCGTTTTACTTTTAATTTTTTTATATTAGTGCATAAGTTATTCAAGTGGATTCTTAATGTGATTATCATTCTCAATTGTGTTTGATATTACTATTACATATTACATTAAAAAAATATATATTGTTGTATTTGTACTATGTTCATGCGTAAGACTGAAAAATCTATCATAAATGGAATGATAATATTATCATTTAAAAGACAACATAAAAAATAAGTATGACATTCCTAATTTAAAAACTCTAAACAAATTGCAACATTGAAAATATTATTCAATAATGAACATGCGAATAACAAAAATAACAATACACATACTTATATTTTGATATGAGATTTTCTTTCTAGAATTATAATGTACATCATTCTTATTTACTCTGAATCAACTAGATCAAACCAAAGCATATATTTTTGGTTCACAACACTGTTATCTAATCTTTCGTTGCAATTTTCAGTTACAGTTTCGTTGTTATCTACCGTCTCTATATTAGAATTACTGATACCTCTCCTCTCTGCAAGAGAATTCCATACTACCATTACTTGTTCATAAGGAAATGTATCCACATCTTATCGTGAAACATATGATCTCAAGCAAGTCTCAAGATTTTTATCCAATTTGTTCCAATACTTTGATTTTATAAATGTTGAGCGCTGAAAACTCTTTCGTCTTCAACTGATCCCAATATCATTGTTTGACATAATTCATACAATCATAAATATCCATTAATACTTTCATGAATAATGGTACTTGGATACAAATTTTTCCATAGAAGTGTAATTGCTTCTTTTTCTGTTGGCTCACTCAGTTATTCAAATTGTTCGCTCATTACCTGGCTGAAATCAGCTGATTACAATGCAAGTATTTCCTTTTGAAGAACACCATTAATATGAAAACCATTACATTCAAATAATCGTCCAAAATTCTTTATGATAGTACCCATGTGTCTTTTAAATGAATCAACTACAACTCCACCTCCTACAAGATTCCATAAGTTAGGATTGGCCACTCCCATCGCTTGAAGAATCTCACCTTTTTAAAAATGATCTTTGATCTCACTGGATAAGCATTGTGATATTTTTTGCAATTTTTTTCTTGTTTAAGATATAATAACATCATATAAATTACGTGTAACAGTAACTTCTTCAAGCTCTGATCCAACAATATCCACTTGTTTTTCGAATGTGTGCATTTGAATCTCCTTCCCATTAACAAAGATACAAAGATGACCGCATATATTGAATATGAAGTAGCTGTTAGGATCCTTTAAATCTTTCAGAGCTTTCCAGTGATTGAATACATGTCCTTTAAAGCATTCACCATAGTTATATAACATATCTAGAGTCTAACACACCCTTTTCCTGAACCTAATGAAGTTTGCTATATATATGGATTGTTCTTGAGGAAGCTTTGTTATGCAATTCATTTCATGCAACATTGGAAGAATCCTGCAAAGTGTAAACAATCTTTCCAAGTATGTTAGGTGGTAAAGCAAATATTTTTCCTTGTCAACTTGCTTACGGTTCTTAAACATGAAACCAATTAAATATGGATCTTCCTCAAAAAATCTGTGCAGGCTCATACATAGAAGTCCATCTAGTATCAACATCTTTAAGAAGTTTCTTACCATCTGTGACCCCAAGTGAAAACTTCTGAAACTCTAAAAAAAATTTCGGACTACTTGACATATAGACATGAAGTTCATAGATAAACTCTTCAACTTTTTCAACACATTCAAATTATCTTATATGCAAGATTCATCCAGTGAGCTATGCAATGAATAAAAATCATATAAGGAGAAAAAGATGTTTGGAGATGCACACATAGACCATTTCTATGACCTTGCGTAACTGATGCACCATCAACACCAACACAAATAAGTTTTGTAGCTATAGAATAATTATGCATTCTTGTCGTGTCCTTCAAATTAGATATAACCAATTTGCAAAGATTTTCAACAGTGCAATTTTCTTACATTTTATGAACAAATAGTAGATGGGGTGTCCTTGTGTGGTTCTGGAAAGTATATACATGCATGTAAACTCAAGAAGTGTTGTCAACAATTGTAACCTCATCAATTGAAAGGGAGATAAAACTTGCATTTTTGACGTTTTCTTTCAAATCTTCTTGTTCAATCATCAAAAGACATCTCGCCATCTCCCAAGCACTACTCTCTGACCAATGTGAATGTGGAAGGTTTGGAAACCCATTGAACTTGAACAATTTCTTGTATTCTTAAAAATTTGAAATTGATCTACCCCTTTTAAGAATAAAGAATATGGTTGAAAACTAGGTAGTTTTTACTTTCAGATTTTCATTTGCAGCTTTTCCAAAATTTGCATTAATGGTTCCTCCTTTTCCATGAAATTTTTGAGTGTGTTTCATTTTATCGTCATACTCTTTATATTTTACATGCATGCACTCTTTTGCAATTTTCTATCTATGAGTCTTTGTTATTTTTCTATCATTTTTAGTGACTGTGTAATATACTTTGCCACAATGTTTCTCTATAGTGTCCAATTTAAGCTACAGTCTATGTTCTTTACCAAATTTCCAACTACAAATAGTACATCTACATTCATTGGGAGTATCACTACCATTATTTGGTTTTAAAAGTTCAATGAATGGGTATTTGGGTAAGTGCAGCAAGTTAGGGGACAAAAAATGGGTCATAAGTGTACGTCATATTGCAAATAACAACATAATATCAACTTGTATGGATTATTAGCAATGCATACACTTAAAATTGGAAAAACTTATATCAATATGAATCGTAGCATCCGGAATCTAGTTTCTAAACTACTAATTTTTAAATTTTTTTGACAAGTTTGCTATATTAAACACTCAAAATTCAATGACTTGGTATTTTGTTTTTGCCTAGAAGATTATAGTCCCGTTTGCCCGCAATTTGGCTGACACTCAAAATTCAATGACTTGGTATTTTGTTTTAAAAAATGCCTAGAAGATATAGTTCGTTTGCCCGCGATTTTGACTAAAAATTGATATATATATATTTTTCCTTTGGTGAGAAGTTAGATACCACTATCTATCTTGGGACAGATTTTATTTTGTATTTTTTGAGCAATATTTTATTTTTTATGATTTTTTCCGTGAAAGTGGTCCGAAAACATAAAGAAAACAAAGCACTTTCTGTTTCCTCCCGCCATAACTTGCATCAAAAAATATTGAGATCAAATATTTTTTTAAAAAATGTATATAATTTCACCACGATTGGGATGGTATAAGTTTTATCACATTCTGACAAGTGAAACAAAATTTGCAGTCTTAAACGTAGACATAAACTTTCACAGGAAAAAGTGTCTTAAAAACCTACTATTAGTAAAAAATTATAAAATAATATTTATCCTATTTTATTCACTTTAAAATTAATATTTCTACAAAGCTAACAGGCTCCCCTACGCGGTGGTACCATTTTTATGATATATTTTTGACTTTTCGGTATGGTTCAAGTCCGCGGAAGACTAAATTTGATGTTTTGTTATTTTTGATGTAAAATTCAGGATTTGATGTCCACTTAATTGTCCCCCAACTTACTACACTTACCCATTTTGCTTCCCAATCTACCTGAAAAGACCTTCCTATTGTTCACGATGTTTTCTGCTTTCTCATAGATTTATTTTTTTCAAGTGTCCTGTCAATATCATCTTCTTCTGGAATGTTTTCTTTTGAACATTTATGTATTGAAGCATTTGGAAATCATGACAATCTTTGAGCTGTGGCATGTCTGGTTCCCGGTTAATTATATCTTCTTCTAATGAAATAATTGTTTCTTTAGGGTTTATGTTTTGGTTTGTTGTTTGATGTTGAATACAATTAACAATAGGGTTTTTTGTATTCAAAAATGATTTTTTAATTGTTGCAAAGATATTAAAAAATTTAAAATGAACTCACGAAAAGAGGAAAAAGGTTATGATAATCTGTTACAACTTACCAATACCCATATTAATGTTTTTGGTGGATGTATGTTGGGTCTTCATTTTTTTTGGTTGGTTGAAAAAATTTAGTATGCTACTTTTTCTTTTTAGGTTATTTGTCTTTTGTTGATTGTTCAGAGAAGCCATTGTACATATCCATGATAAATTTTAAAATAGACCAGTTTAATCAAAATCTAAACAGTATTTTAAAATTTGTAAACAAAACAAATGGAGTATGTTAACGACCGGTAACATGTAGGATGCTGCCGACCAAAAACATATTACATGCTACCGACTGGTAGCATATTGTATGCTACCCTTCGATTGCATGTAGATGCCATACAATATGCAAATTTCTGAGTAGCATACAATATATTACATGTCAGTAGCATGTTGTATGTTACCGGTATGTTGCATACTATATGATACTGGCTACAGAAACATTATGTATCATGTCAGTCGTCTTTATGGAGTATGCATCCGATCGATAGTAAAATTTAAGAACTTAAAATGCTATAGAACACATTAAAGTACCTTGATAACAAGAAGGAAATATCCAGTAACAAGTCATCAGGTCGATGATGATCAACAGAAAGGAATTACGAATTTTCAAGGAAGTTGAGTGTTTGGGAACTATGAATAATGAATTATAAATACTTAAATTATATATATATATATATATAAATATTAGGAAAATTTGGAATATTTTAAATTTGCACTAAGGGTGATTTGAATGATAATAGTTGGCTATTAGTGTAAACTTCTTGGTGAAACTGATGCCTAAAATTGAATCGTACCTTGAAAATTTTGGCAAACTAGTCCTAGTTGGTACCTGAAAAATTCACCAATTTCAAATTTCAAAAACCACAATATTCATGAATTAATAAAAAAATTCGCGCTAAAATTTACCCCGAGACTCCTCCAATATGTGTGCATCTTTGCAGGTCAAAAACACAACCGCCATTCATAACTCACCAAGAATCAAACCCTGGTATGTGCTCGTCCCACCATCTTCATTTTTTGTTTCTCCCAAGCTCAACTCCATGTGATGCTTGACAACCCTTTAGGCTTTGACCTCTACCTGGTTCGTTACCTCCTTTACAACCTTGATGGTGGTCTCGTCCCCCTGTTCACTCGTAGGCTCTGCCCTAGCTCGGCTACCTCTTGTTGCTTGATGTACGTGGCTCTTCTTTTTGGAGCTCATTTTCCTCCATTTACATGCAGACCTCCAAGAAACTATTGTTGGCTCGGTTTCTTTCTGTATCTTCGCCCAATGAAGACAGAAGATGAGACTCGGGTTGGAAAAAGGCCAATTTCCCCTCACAAGATAAACCATTGCGCTGTTCATTATTTTCTGATTCTAACAAGTATATGGATGACACCCTTTCCTCCCATCTCAGGTGCTTTTTAATCAATTTGCAAAATTTTAATTAAATAAGCCATTATTTACAGAATATTGTATTTACTATAAATTTTGATTAGTGGATTGGATTTGAGCACTTTTTTGGTCAAAAGTGAAATTTTTCTCATGGTCTACATAATGACTTCATTTATATTTCTAAACATATTATTTTAAAAAGTGTCACATTTTGGGGGGTTATTGCAAAACTCTATGGCGACTTGTACTTTTTGCACTAAATTATAAATTGTCATCTAGGATAATTTTTGGGGTTTATCTACATTATAGATCCTCATGGTTTTGTTGTTATACTTGAATATGAGATCTTAATGTCTTGAAAGGTAGGAATTATCAATCATTGCACTATGCACAGTTTGTTGCCTTACCTTCATGGTCTTGCTCCTGACCCTGGTGAGCCTCTATAAAAGGATGAGTTATTTAACCAAAATGATGGGGTATATGGCCTTCTCAATCTTACTATATCTAGGGATATATTACATTTGTTCAAGCATACTGAGTGCCCTTTCACTTCCTGGACCATTATCCGATAGTTGGATGATGACATTGTTTCAACCATTTAAGAGTGACACTTCCCTGGACCACTCTAGTACCACCATAGATAAATTATCATTTCACACTCTAGTGCCACCATCCCCCTTTTCACACCCCTTTCATTTCTGAGTGTTCTTATGAACTGTTTACTACTTATGAGTCCCATGTTGACCATTCGCCACAAGATCTCGTTATTTAGCATACTCTCCCTATTATTGCCTCCATGAAGCTCGTTGTCACTCATGTTCATGCTTCCATTCATTTTTCGCAGTAGTGTTATATTGGAGAAATTTCCTCTAAGACAGATGTGACCATTTCCTCTTGTGCACCATTGCATATTGATTGCTTAGTTGAATAAACTCCACATACACCAGTTGCTACCTTTGAGTGCAGTGTTTCTTCATATTGGACTTCCAACAACTTTTCGCAGCAATCTTATCCTCTTACTCCATGTTTTGATGCTAACACATTCTTGTCAAAAATGGCTCTCGTTTAGAAACCCCATTGGGATGAGTATCTTCCTGACTTGAGTTGTCTTTTTGCAGATTCCACTTGTGTTTCATTACAAGAATATGCTACATGAGCCATCACACATTCTAGAGGACCCATTCATCTCTCTCGTTGGGAGTGCCTTGCCTTGGGACTTTTTTCACTTCCACTATTTCAGAGATGTTTCATGATCCATCTCTTCTTGTGAATCCAGTTTGTGATGGTTAATGGCCCCCCACCATTTTATTTCTCTAACATGTATATTGTAGTGGCATTCCCATTGTATTTTATGCACACCTTTTCCAAACCTATGCCACCTTTCAGTTACAGACTAGATGCAGAGATTAGAGTACTGCAAGATTCTTCTTCCTTTGTGGAGTGGGCCAAAATTCAGTGCTCCTTTTTGTCCTTCCCAAGGAAAGGAACAATGTTCGGTGCAGGTGGATTCTCTTCAATATTTACGGAGGACCACATCATTGACACTCTTCTTATGGGACCTTCTTGTTGTCGCTTCTTTCTCTCTCTACTATGAGGATGATCATTATACATGGGTGCCTCATCAGTTCAAGTTACCGAGATCCACTTCTTCTTCTCCCGTTTTCTTGAGTGAGTTTTTTTCTCTCTTTTGGGGGGATTTTTTTCTCCTTTTACTCTATCTTTGTGAGAGATGCATTATACATGGGTAGCTCATCAAGCCCTATTATTGGGACCCACTTTCCTTTTTCACTACTCACCTAAGCTATGCTTATGGGGGTGTTAGTGTAGGATATTCATTTTCCTTGTATTTTTTGTTTACTTGGAGATTTTATAAACTCATGGGATATGCTTGCTTAGGTGTAGCAGGTGTGTTGAGTTAGCTTACTAGTTTTACAGAGTCAACTTTATTTCCAGTATTAGTTAGTGAGAGTTATTCACCATTGACCTAGGTGGTAGTTGCACTTTCCTTCTATTATATATGTACATCACTTGCATAATTCTATGATATGGAGCATTTGAGTTGATTTGGAGTCATTTTTTCTTGTGAGTTCTTGATCATATTACATCTTATTGTTAGTTATTTTGATTTATGTAATTTATCGTGCATTTTTTTTTCATCATAGATCTAAAAAATATAATAAGAAACCATAGGAAAAATTACAATCAGCATGAAAATGGAAATGAAATATCGTTTCACTGGTATTGAAGATAAAGCAGTGAAACAAATCTTTAACTTATGGCAAAAATAGGCTAAAAACTTAATATTGAGTGCACTAGAAAAATTGATTATCTTCCAAGAACAAGTCCCATAGGAAAAATTGGTGAAGAGGCCCATATTGAAGCACAAAAAATTGAAAATTAGCTAAAAAATAAAGGAGGATAAGGAACATCGAAACATGGTATTATTTTTCCAAAACATGCAATCGAATGGTAAGCTAGTAATAATGACACATAATTGAATGGTAAGCTACTTGTTTGAAGCACAGTGGATTGAGAGGGTGGGTGAATCATTCCTTACAAAATTAAATCATATTTCAGATTACTTATTCAAAACATAAAACCACTTATCCAATCATTAATGTGTGTAAAATATCAAATACCAAACATGTAAAGAACCATGAACAAGAGAATCAACATAATGACACAAGATATAAGTGGGAAAACCTCATGGGGAAGAAAACCCACTGAGAAAAAATCCCTATATTTATATGTTTCAAATTTAGTGAGGTACCAACCCCATAAGGAGCACCAACCACTAATTTAGTAGAGCACTAACCCTGCAAGGAGCACCAACCCCTAATTTTGTGAAGCACCAACTCCACAAGGAGGTTGTAACCCCCAAAGATGATCAAACACCAAATCAACCACCTTATGATGAATATCTTTGAGATATGTTTCTTCCACAATTGATGGAGATCTCAATTTCATCTCACACACACCTTCAAACCCTTGTTAAAACCCTAGGTCTTAAAACTTGCACACACTAGCACTATCTTCATTTCTCAATGTATCAAAGCCTTACAAAAAGAATTGTTGCCATTATTAAACCTATCACACACTTTATTAGATCTCAAAACATGTCTTCAAACCTGTAAATCAAGCATACCTAGGTCGTACTTCTCATGCATAAGCAATTAGTTCCAAATCACACCAAAAACTTCACTTTTATAAGATTTTCTTGATTCAAATTCAAAAGAAGTCGGTTTCCCTTATTTATCTTGACCATAAAAAATTAAAAACATCCCCTCAAAATCACTAAAACATTCACAATTGACCCATCTAGGTCGTCCATGCGTAAAACCATCCGAATTGCACCAAAAATCCTCAAAACCCCATCATTAGGATGAAAAAAATACTCTAACACCAAAACTATTTTTAGTAAAGATCTAAAAATGACCACACATATTTAATATGAAATTTAAACATCATATGTGGTCTCAATTTTACTTTATCCAATCAAATTATTTCATTTAATGGGCCCACTGACTCATTTTCTTCACAAAACAATTGTTTCCAATAACTTGATTTTACCTTTGGGGATCAAAATCCCTCAAGATGAACTCAACTATGGAATGTGACCACTCAATGGAAATACCAGAACCTGTAAAACATTTCTAAGTAATTTAGACATCATGAAACTGTTAGTGTGAGTTATCCTATGTGTCCTCTTCTCATGTTGGAGGATCATCTCACATGGGTTAGGTTTAGGGTTAGGTTAAGGGTTTCATATGTGTCATGCACTAGGGTTACTCAACACCCTATATGTACAACTTTTCTATTCATTTATGAGAATGCCAAGACACTCCGTTGTCTTTCCTCTATGCAAGCTTTGTTTCTGTTGAACAAGTTCTTCCATTACTGATCAATTTTTTCCTTGCTATCGCTGGAGCTATCACGATTCCGTTGGAGTGCAACTACTTCATGGTGCCTCATTTCCAATTCGATTCTCGCAAACTCTTTCATGGTATCAGAGCTACACGACTTGCCATCACACCACAAGCTCAAACTTATCAGGCATTTAGTTGCCGGGCCCCATTGACACGTCTTTCTTAGTTGTTTAGGAGTGTCTTCCTCTTCCATCTGACTCATCACAGCCGCTACCCCAACTTCGATGAAGGGGGGTGTTAGTGTGAGTTATCCTATGTGTCCTCCTCTCATGTTGGAGGGTCATCTCACATGGGTTAGGTTTAGGGTTAGGTTTAGGGTTTCATATGTATCATGCACTAGGGTTACTCAGCACCCTATATGTACCTCTTTTCTATTCATTTATGAGAATGCTAAGACACTCCACTATCTTTCCTCTATGTAAGCTTTGTTTCTGTTGAGCAAGTTCTTCTATTACTGATCTATTTTTTCCTTGCTATCGTTAGAGCTATCATGATTCCGTGGAGTGCAACTACTTCATGGTGCCTCGTTTCCAATTCAATTATCGCAAACTTTTTTCAGAAACATCCATGTATTCAAACCATATTTATTTTTTCTTCACCAAAACAAGCTGCATAAATTAATTTTGTAAACTCAACTAGTTTCCACCCTAGATGATATATTCAAGACTTATAAATGCATTCAATAGATTCTAAATCCACCCCTCTTCACTTTACAAGTGGTATTAAGCATCAAATCATCCATTTGATGCTCCAATCAACTCGATCTTTCAGTAAAAGCAATTCTGTCATGAAAATCAAGAAACCATCTTGCTCATAAAATGAACTTTAAACCATATCAAATCATCTCATCATGAGACCAAACTTATACCATTGGAAATATCTATGAATCATATTTCCAGAACATAATGTAACTCCTTCACACTCCAAGTGGAAGGCTTTAACCAAGCCAATCTCTGCAAACTTATTGAGACTACCCCAAAATTGTCCTTTGACTAGTCTTCACAAATAGAAACACACTTTGAATCATTTCACTGACATAACCCTGACCTAAAACCACTCATGGAACATCAAGATAAAAAATCACATGTTAAAAAAAAATTCCATTCATTTTTTAACTCCTTTGGATAACATTGTCCCAAACTGAACTTCTTCAGAAATAAGCCTATTTGAGTGGGGGTCCACACATGACCACAACCCGCTAACATACAATTATGTAAACATGGAGGAGTTATATATATAATAAAATCATAATAATCATTCATGCACTATCAATCAATTATGGGAACATATGAAAAGAATATCTCAAATCACTTTCTGAGCCTAGGGTTTCAAACACATAAACAGTTGTTTACCTTCTTAACATTCATTCATAAAAACATGACGATGAAATTGACCTTTTATTTTTTGAAACCTTATAGAATAAATTTATAAACATCCTTTAAATCCACAAGGTCCCATGAAAATCACACAATTCTGGGGTGAGCATCAGAAGGTGCAATTCAAGCTGGAAATGACCTTCTTCTTGACCTTGTTTCACCAAAACTGACATAACTTCCAAAATAATTACATCTATTGAAACCCGAAATTTTTCCCACAACATTCAAATGACACACCCTATAATCATCTCCAATCATTGGAATTTCTCAAATATATTCTCTCATATTTCCATCCATCTCATTTGTATAAGATAGCCCTTAGGTTTTTTACATTGTCTAAGACTAGGGTCAACTGAAATAACATCATAAATCATCATATAAACTCTCCAAAAGGTCCTAGCATATCCTTGGTACATCATGAATCAACTACCTACATGCATCCATGAGACTCACATGGCTTCACAACTCAATCTCATACATTCTAATAACCATACCTGGTCTAAATAAACACCTGAAACTTGGTCATCCAACTTGTATCTGAACCCTGAAACACATGTGAGTTCCTAAATAAAATCCCCAAACATTATCTCCATGCATGTACAACATGCTATCCTCAAGATCACGCAAGAATCTCAACCACCATACACCAACACCTAGGCTAGCTAGGTCACCTGAATAGGCTTGCAAGAACAAACAATTCTCATTGAATCAACTGATATGTTATCAAGAACACATACTTGAATCATCCATGTCATCATCATCATGAGAATACTTTGACCCCTAATCCATCATCCAATTTTGTCATTAATGGGTTTTACATCAATGACAACACCTAAACCATAACATACCAACAATCTCCCCATTTGTCATTGATGGAAAACCACCTGAAAATTTCTCCCCCTTTTTACCTTAATGATAAAGGAATACATGTTAAGACATGGTAATTTCACCTTGCTCATCTTCATAGGATCATCAATTTGGTGGAGAAATATCAATCAAAGGTCTCATTTTAGCTCACAAACTTGAAATCTCTCTCAAAACTATTATTTTAACCATTTTCAAGCATGCTCAAAAACACCATTTTCAACTTCCATCCTGGGAATAAGCATATACAACACTCTTAATGATTACAAAATATCATGAAGAAAATATTATCATACACTTGTGATTTGTTGCAGCAAAGAGCATCATCATCCATCCTTTTCATACAACTATCTCCAAAAACCTTGTCATTTTTTTTCTCTTCTTCAAACTCTATTTTTACCTTCATTACAATCCTCTGAGACCACTGTAGTCAGTTCTATAACTAATGGAAACATCTCATGAACATGCCAATAATGTTGAACTGGTTAGGACAAAAAATCTATATGCTTACCTTTAATATTGAGTTGATCTCAGCTTGAGAAGGCACAAAAACTTGTCTTAGAATCACCATCTTCTTGTCATCGTCTTAGCCTCTTCAGAACACTAGATCCACTGAAGTAGACCATTCACACTCACCTTTGCCATAACCACCCTTTGACATAGCTCTAGAAGTACCATAAATCCTTTGGCATCAAATTTCCATCACTCCCCTGTATAGCTATATACTGATCATATTATACTAGTAAGTTTGACCCAAACATTCAATGCTTTTTACCTTGCTTACTTGGCATAAGAGATGGGGTCAATTTACTTCAACACATTTCCTAAACCATTCTTTTCAATCCTTATTCAGTTTTCAAAGAAATTTGTCATATGAAATAATGCATTTCATTTGAACCTAACTTGCTTTTCTTTGGAGAAAATTTAATCACAAAACATACCTTGCATTCACTTTGACACAACATCTATAACATCTATCTATAATATAAAACACCCATGCTCCCCCCTGTCAATGATTTGATATCATATACATACTGTATACACTTTTGGGAGAAAAAACTTCTTAAACCCCATACGTGAAGCTATCATATGAGATTCGAGGTGAGGGCAGTGAACAATCCTTGGTTGACAACGCATCACCAGCTTACCTGCCATGTCTAGGCTTCATAATCAATTTCAAGATCTCATATATTTCTAGCGCATGAAATCATTTAGAGAACCAAGTCGAATCATATACTCCCCCTTTTAATGAATTCTTATTTCAGACCTAATCAACATTTATAAGAAATACCTGTAGCATAAGTTGATTAGACATGAAGTGAAAATGAGCACATCTCTTAATCACTAAACAAGTCCCAATACCAATTTTTTGAGCTAATCTTCACTATCTTATTACCTTTCTCATACCAGTTAAGAAAGAATCTTAACATGCCATACAATGTATCCCCTTCAAAATCACTTCCATCATACTATCGTATATCATATTATGCCTTTTGCACATTGTTCATACATGTAGTATGTGCTTTTGGCTCAATATGCTAAAATGATAAGCATTTCTAGTTCTTATCTACAGTCTGAGTTCATCTACCTTGCATTTTCTAAGCCATTTGGAGATAAAATTCACTCATCTGGACCCTCATACACTAGTTTGAGAGCATTCAACAGCACTCATGGATGGACTTAACAAGTCTATCCTGCACTACTTCATAGATGATATCATAGATCACTGTCACTCAATTGCTCATACACTATAACCTGTAGCAAGACATTTTGTCTCAAAACTCCCCTTAAGAGCATCAAATAGGCTATAAACCATTGAATAGAGCCTTACCCTCCTATGGCACCTTTTTCAAGTTCTTTACTATCTTCACCCATGTATATAAAACTGTCTTGAAGATCCTATGAAACACCAAATAGAGATATGCAGTCTTGTACCTTAGACCCCATACTATAGATGTAGCCCCAAAACATAAAACTCTTCACAAATTCATGTTACTTACTTCACAAGTATAAAATGCAACATTGTCAGTATACCTTGATCCCCATACTTTATAAGCTGTGACAATCATTAAAGCCTCCGATATCATGTAACTTAGTCATTAATATGCACACACATCTATGCCATTACAACTAATAGTTGGGATTTGAGATGCATAAATTAGTGTAATCTATACCATGAAAAGTCACTAAATAGATGGACCCTAAAAGGTAGTTCATAACACATCTTTAGATATTTTGGATGAACCAAGCAACTTAGCCAATGTAGAATGCTTGACACCTAATGCCCTAAGACAGGACTGTAGGATATATAGTCAACTAGATTCCAAGCAATGTTAGATCCTGTGTTGCTTAGTCATGTCCAGAGAAACAAATTATTTACAGAACTTACCTACACCCATATACATCTTCCACATAGGAAATATCTGAGCTATCCGAGCTGACTTAGGGTACTTGGACAGGGAGCGGGTCACTTGGGGCAACCATAGTATGCAAAATTGGGTGCCATCATACACTATGCAGGACGTTCAAAAACTTCAATTTCGCAGGGTCGTTGTATGAACTTACACAGTCGCTACCTCTCGGGTGGGAAAGTCGTTGGACTATGTTGAGAAACACCATGGTACATTAGAGCCATGAAGAGAAGTCCTGCAAGACTCCAAGAACAATATCAAAACCCTAAGGAAGAAAGGGATGCAAACGAAGGGGTCAGAAAAGACCTCAACTGACATAACACTGGGGTTACTAACTGAGCGTTCCCCTACATATTAGAACCAATATATAGTTCTGAATGTGTGAAGAGAGAAGATTGTGCCTTAGAATGCTCTTGTGTCAATCACTACTTTCTGAACCACCCTGAGAAATAAGTAGCATGTAGAATGTAAATAGATAGTGTGTGGAATAGCTTAGACTCCACTAAATATCAATGCCTTTTGATACATATCCACCCACCAACTATGTCGCTTCTGATGGTTCTTCGACGGATGCAAATCGAGCTCCTAGATCTGCCTAGTTGAAAGGATCAAATTCTACGTTAATGGCCTGGAAATTTTTTCCTAGTTTTCACCTAAAATATCCTTCCTAAAATGATATTTTTATATTCTTAAGGCATAGAGGGTTTCGAGACATTTCTAGAAAGTCTTCTCCCACCCAAATCCTGATTCTCCAGTCGAAAGATATGGCCATTTGAATATTAGATGGCGGGAAAGTAAAAAAAGGATCGGGGTGCCCCAGATGGGACCAAGGCACCTGGGGCACCCCAGTATAAGTTGGGTGCCCTAATCAAAAGTAGAAAATATGACAAGTGTCAAAACAAACTGGGCGAGTGTATGCAAAAGGTCGGTAATGACGATAGAAAGAAAAATAAAATGGCCAAAGGATAGGGGTTACTTAGTAATTTCTTCACTCAAGAACCACACAAATAGTAGTATGAGAATGAAACTAAATAATACCCAAAGTGCATGATTTAGTGTCTACACACAGCCAACTAGCCCTTAAAACCATGAAAATAACACCTAACTTTTGGTGAAGAAACTTTCATGAAGAAACCTTACCTGTTATAGATACCCATTTGGCCATAATACCACCTCTATGAACCTTGGATCATGATCCTGAAGAAAACTTAGCCAGTTTGCAATTTTATCATTAGGCGATTAGGCCTCTTACACCATCATAGAAAAAAATCAACACTGTCAAGAACACCATAAATTTTAAACTTTTTTAAGGTATACAACCATATGAATAATGAAGTATTCCCTGTCAAGATGCTTTGTTCCAAAAATTGGCTTTGGGGTCCACCATTTTCACCATCAACCTCATCTTTTCCTTTACACCGCTAGAAATGCACCATTAGAACCCAGTCAAGATAGAGAAGCTTCACAAATGCACACGTTTTGCTTTCATGAGATCAAAATTTACCACCAAAAATGTAACAACATCTCCTAACATCTTGAGAAACTTGTGACTTGATTTTGAAGCATGAACACCATTTTCTTACCTAGATCCACCTTGGTTTGCATTTAAACTCACATGAATTGACCACATCATTGCCACATACCAATTTTGGAATGATGTTTTGATCAATTGATCATTTTTATGAAACATTCCATATTCAAATATTATTTTCAAGGCATTAGAACACCTGACATCATGATAGACACTCCATATTAACAGATAACCATGAACATTTGGACTTAAAAATCCCTATGTGAGCATGCAAGACTTCCCAAAAATAATGATCCTTCTATGACTCTTGATCACCTCTAACATGATTTTGAGGAACTTTCATAGCTTCACACACATCATACATTCTTAGACACACTTGACTCATGCACTTACAACTCATGACACTTCATTTGACTCAAAATTTACTCTTTAAGGTATTATAGACCTCAAAATAAGACAACAATACTTAGTCACTGACTCAGACAACAATACGTCTCTTCATATAAATGTCATGACATAATAATCTTCCTTTGGGACACCAACCTGAATCCTACACCCTCCTAGTCATCTCATACATACAACTTCATTATGAAAATGAAAAATCATAAATCAAGAACAACAAAATACCACTAGAAAAAGATCATGACTTGCATTTTCATGAACAACCATTTTACACCATAGGAACATGTTACATAACTTGGAATGACATACCTTGACATCATGGAGGAGACACACACATACCTATACATCTCCCCCACACTCTAATTCTTCATATGAACTAGTATACCTCTAAGATACATAGTAGAGGAATATGTCATCATGGAGGATCTAGAAGAAAGACCTAAGAAGGTACCAAACCTTCTTGGACACCTAAGAATATCCTTCATCTTTTTGTTTTTGATATGATCTCTGAGTCATGCCTTGCCTTGTGTCAACACTTGCATTTGATGAGTCACTATGAACTCTTCTAGGGTCCCATATTCTTACTTGACTATTGTCATGCATTCTATGCCTTTGAAAGCCTCTCTCTAGCATCTTAGGACCCTAAAAACTCCTGTTTTTCCTTAAAAAATCATAGTCACATTCCCTTTCCACATGAAAACCCTCATTACAATTGTAACACACCATTGTATTCTTCCTCTTGAAACCATCAACATGACTACATGAATCATATAAGAAAAATTGAGAAATATGACCTACTTAATTACAATTATATCATATCACATTCTTATCTTGCTCACGCATACAACCTCTTCATGGATGAGTATCTCTAGAAGAACTCTTACACTCTTTTTCCCCATGACCGAATCCATTACATGTATAACAATAACCATTGAAATATCTTTCATACCTTGAGGAATTAGGTTTCCTAATTGGCCTTGATTTCACATTGTCTTTGATGAGTGTTGTCTTCTTTTCTTCCTTCATTTTTAGTTCACCAACTTCATTGCATGCCACTAAGTCCTCTTGCTTCATTTCTTTATCCTTGAAGCCTAAAATAACTCTATCACATGCAACTTTCTGATTTCTTAAGAGATCACCAAGAGCCTTGGAACTTTCTTCAAATTTTTGATATGACTTTGCCTTGTTTGCAACATCTAATAGCTCCTTTTTGAGTAGAATAATTTATTCTTCCTTAGATTGCAAGATAAGATTCATAATGCTCATTTGCATCTCGAGTTGTCTTACAGTTTCATCAAGCTTCTCAGTAATGGTCCAATGCTTCCCTTCTAGTTCATGAATCCTTACTTCATAATCATTGACCTATGATTTAAATTTATCATTATCTCTTTCGGCATGCTTCAGTTCTGACTAAAGAAAAACCAATTCAGTCACAATTTGATCTTCTTCTCCTTCAAAACCTTTACAAGAATATGAGAAAAACTCACCCATAAATGAATAATCACCACTAGTTGATCTCATAGCTTCTTTTGTCATGAATAGGACCTCATCGACTACATCTTTGTGATCAGATTCAAAATCAGAATGAGATCTATTATCTTCACTACTTGCATCAGAGGAAAAGGTCTATTCCTTGGTATAAAAAATATTCTTACCTTTCTTCTTGTAATCAACCTTCTCGAACTCTTTCTTCTCTTTACCATACTTCTGATTTTTCTTCTCATGATCAATTTCATGATCATCATTCCTCTTCTTATCATATCTATGAGGAAAATTAGCAAAAAAAAACCTACTTTACTACAGCTAAAGCATTTTAAAGGAAGTTTACCCTTGTACTTACCAGCTCCAATAGTCAGCCTTCTAGCAACCATGGCAAATAGTTCTTCGTCGTCTAGCTCATGAGCAACATCATCAAATTTGACCTTCTTATCCTTTGTCATCTTTTCAAATTTGAAATTTATCTCTTTCTTGGATGGTTTGGAGTCAACCACCCTAATCTCATAGGAATTAAAGGT
Source organism: Taxus chinensis (assembly GCA_019776745.2). Classification (NCBI taxonomy): domain Eukaryota; kingdom Viridiplantae; phylum Streptophyta; class Pinopsida; order Cupressales; family Taxaceae; genus Taxus; species Taxus chinensis. The sequence continues at coordinate 668,897,656 of CM034146.1, forward strand.
TCCATGTAGCTCATTCATATTCAAAGTAGTCAAATCCTTTGCCTCTTCAATAACATATACTTTAGAATCAAACTTAGGAGTTAGTGATCTCAATTTTTTTTTGAACAACTAATTCTTCCTTCACGTCTTCTCCTAATCATTTCATGGAGTTAATAACCTTGTCAACCAAAATAAAATATGTGCAATAGACATCATTATTCATCTTGAGACACTCAAACTGATTTCTAAAAGTTTGAAGCTTAACAATTATTATCTTCGAGTCACCTCCATACAAAACTTATAATTTATCCCCTTTTTATTTTGCTGATTTGCAATGCATTACCTTTCCCAACTCAGATTCTCCAAGACCACATATGATAGCACTAAAATACCTTGAATTGTCATCACACACCTTCTTGTCTACAGTACTAGTAGGTGGAGTAGTAGGATCAATTTAAACATCTTTCACATCTTTCCAAACATCAAACCCTAGAGAAATGATATAAGTGTTCATCCTCAGACTCCAAAAATCATAGTTTGTTCCATAAAATAATGGTGCCTTGCTAGTAGAGAAACCACTCTGCCGACTTTCCATTTTTGTGCTTCAAGGATCTCCTTTCAAGTGATCAAACTTCTCTAAAAGGACCTACTCATATACCAATTGTTAGAAGAACAATGGATTGAGATTAGGGGTTAATCATTCCTTACAAAATTAAATCAGATTTTAGATTGATTATTCAAAACATAAAAACCACTTATCTAACCATTAATGTGTGCACAATATCAAATACCATACATGCAAAAAACTATGTGTTGGCATGTAATCCTATTAGGTGTTGTAATTGACGAAAAATCACATTAATGACAAAGTGGATGATGTGTTAGGGTCATATGATGATGTACATGATGCTGACATATTGGTTCAAATGTGTTTATGCTTGTAGAGGGAGATTTAGTGAGGATTGCTTTCTCTTGCAAACCTATTCGGGTTCCTAGGTGACACTACATGATGGTATGAGATTCTTGGATGCTTTAGAAGCATGTTGGCATGATGGATAACAATTTTAGAGGTTTCATAGGAACTCATAGTAGTGGTGTGATGTAGATACAAGTGTTTATCTATGTTACAAGTGCTTATTTGGAGCAGGAATGGTGGCTAGGAGGTGTGAGATTGTAGTTTTGGAGATACATGATCTCATGGATGCATGCATTCAGGTTTATCATGGTGTATCAGGTATGTTTGGATCATTTCCAGTGATTTTATGATGATGTATTGCATTCTTTCAGTTGACCCTAGCTTCTATAATGAAAAACATAAAGGTACGCAAAGGTAAGTCTTAATGGCTAGAGAGTTTGAAGCATGGTATTGAAATTATGATGATTGGAGATGTTAGTGTGAGGTGTAATGGTTATTTGAGAAAAAGTTCATTTTTCTAGGATGAGAATTTTGCAAGTTATGATAGTTTATGTGAGTCAGGGTCAAGAACAAGTGAAAGTCCATCTCAAATTTTATCTTCTGATGCTCACCTTGAATTTTATGATTTGCATGGGACCCTGTGGATTTTAGGTATTTTTCTATGGCGAGTCTATCATTTTTCACAAAAATGATCAATTCATTTCATCATCATGTTTTTATGAACAAATGTTAAGAAGATAAAGTGGTCTAAAACCCTTGTTAAACCCTGACTAGGAAAAATTTGTAGAAGAAGAGGTATTGTGACCCAATTTTGATTGATTCATCAGAAGTGATTATTTGATGATGTAGAGTAATCTCTTATCTTTCCAGAATTTTATGGTTGATGTCATGGTGATGAGTTGGCCCCACTCAAACATGTCAATTTCTGAAGAAGAATGTTTTGGGACACAATTTTCCAAAGGAGTAGCATGTAAAATTGATGGTATGGAATGTATGTGAGCTGATATTGATGTCCATGGAGGTTTTAGGACATGTTAATGTAGGTACATGGTCAAATGTGGCCCATTCAGGTTGATTGGTCAAAGGGAAATTTTGAGGCCTTAAAAAGCAGGGTTTAGTGGAATCGATATATATTGAGCTATAAGTGGAATTTTGAGGCGATTCAAAATGTTTTGGAAATAGGATTCAGATAAATTTATAGTGATATGAGTTTTGTATTATAATGAGGTGATTTGGTATTATTTCTAAGTCATTATTTGACATGAATGTTTTTTCTAGTGCATGACATGATGTGTTTTATTGAAAGTTTGGAGTTTTTTGATGGACGAGATGGATTGAGTGATGATTTATATACCTAGAATGTGAAGACGGATGAATTTGGAATCCAATTAATCCATTTATAGGTCTTGGATGTTTTTATAAATGTTTTTATGATATGATATTTGAAATAACTTTTTGGGAAAGATGATTTGGTGAAGATAAAAGTTGTTGTGGATTTGAGAAAAGAAAATTTGGTGTTTTTTGTTTGAGAGAGAGTTGAAGGAGGGATGATTTGAAGACTTATGCTTGGATGCTATCTTCTTTTAATAGTGATGTTATTTGTAGGTTTCTGAAACATTTGCAGATCTGATTTTGAGTTGAAGATATTTTCAAAGTTTTACATCTTCATATGCATTCATGAGACATGATTGATTGTCTTGAGAGCTCTTAATTGTATTTTGTCGATCATTTTTGAAGACATTTCTCATTTTAATCTGATTTGAATATCTAAATAAGTGTGTTGATATGATTAGAGATTCAATATATGTGGCTTTGAGTTTATCTTGTGCATTGAGTTTACTTCATTGTAAAGATTATTTTGGTGTATGCTTCATGAGTTTGTGTGTTTAGTGTTTGAAGTGAAAGGTTGAAAGTTTTATTAAGGAATGATTCACCCCCTCTCATTCATTGTCACCTCCAATAATTGGTATTAGAGTAGGCCCTTGGAATGCATATAGGTATGGTGTTTTTCATGGTAATCGTTATAAATGTGGTGTTTATGGACATGGGGCTAGTATGTGTAGTCCTAAGGTGTAAAAGAAGAATGATTACAAAGGAAAGGAAAGTTGTGAAGGAAAGAAGGAAGAGGAATGTCAAGACAAGAAATACCAAAATATGAGTCAAAGCTATGGAGCTAAATGTTATCATTTTCATGAGAAAGGACATCTTGCAAAGTATTGCAAAAATGGGCCATGAAATAGAAGAAGGTATGTAAGCAAGTTTAATGGTTATTATTATGCTTGCAATGGATATGGACATATGATCAAGATAAAATTTTAGTATCAAATGTTCCCTAAACTTCCATAAACTGTGACAGTGCAGTAGAGCCTATAGAGAGCTTTCTGATGACTATAAGAGTGTGGAAAATGAACACTTTGCACTCAAGATGGGTCCAGTCAAATTTTGGTCAACGAAAAGGTCAATGTTGGTTAACAGGTCAATATGTAGACCAATAACACTGTGACACATGGAAAAAAGGGATGATGGAAAAATTTGAATGTTGGTTTTTATTCACCGGTCTTCGTCAATTGTAAAAGGTTGTTCATTGGTACAAGAAGCTCAAATTTTGTAACAGAAAGGATCCCAGCTGCCGTGAGGACTAATATACTGACGCCAACATGGTGGGTCCTCAAGCCACTACGTGGCTTGCCACCACGAGTTCAAATTTTCTCAATTTTCCTATCGAGGATCAACAAGTGTTCTCTATTTCCATATTTCATTATTGAAATGTTACATTATATTACTTGGGTTGAATTTCATTTGTTTACATTTGTAATTATTTGGCATATTAACCTCCATGTCATTTTCTATGTTTTTCCAAAATGCTCGAGTTCATTGCCAACATGTTCAGATCGAGCTCTAACAACCTTATATATATTTAGCTTGGGATTGAGCTAGAAAATTAAGCATTTAATTGACATCTTGGCCAAGTTTATATAAACGGTGGGATAGTGTATATATGCAGCGATCAAATCATACATAGTTTGGTGGGTCAACAACAACTCACCACAACCAAATACAACTGACCACATAGTTCGGGATTCCATTTAGACCAACATCTTGGCCCACTGCTATCATGGGAAATAAAATGTTGCAGTTCTGGCCTAAGCCACAGAAACGTAGGTATATCCACCTATATTTAAATTTCAATCCCTTCCATGCTTCCCTGAATGAGGGATAAGCCTCCCCACATTAGAAATAACAAAGCAGATAAAAAGGATGTCAAGTGACTTCAATCCGTGACCTCCCAGGTCTAAGTCAATCTTCCCAAACTAACTTTCCTCTTAGCTCAGACAAGCTATAAAAAGATCTCACGGGGTTTTGTATAAGATACAAACAGGTCTATGAGAGGGCAAAATAAATCTACTTCCAGAAAACCTTTTTTTTGAGGCACTTCCATTCAAAACCATGTCTCAAGTTATATATGAAAATTGTCCAAAATTTTGAGACAATCATGATAGTCTAGTAATTTTCACAATTTAGAGCTTTTTTTATGGAGTTTTAACCTGTTGAAGTCACATAAAGGCGTGAAACCCAAGGGAGACACAACTGCAAGTGGATGAAGAAGGTGAAGGACAGAGGCTGAGCTCCATTAACATCCTTTTAAGGTCTGATATCAAATTTTTGAATGTTTTGATTCATTATTGGTTAAATTCAAAGGTTATTGTATTTTCATTATTAACATTATTAATGGATTGGTTCACCACGAACCCGGGGACATAGGAATTCCGAACCCTGTAAAAAATTTGGTATTATTTTCTGATTTGGTTTTCAATTTTTAGATATTTTGCAAATAATTTAAGTTCAAAATATGAATATGGATGTAACTATAATCAGTAGCTAAAATTGGGAAATCAGTTAATCGAGAAACAATATAATTTGGGACTTTGATTAATCAGTGAAAATTGAGTAAGATGGAAGCTTGAATTCAAATTTTAAAAAATCAGTCCTTAATCAGATTTTAATCAATGTTTTGGAGTGAAAAAATATCTTATAAAGTTGATCAAATTTTAGATCCTTTGGAAACGTTTAAAAGTGGAAAAAACAAGTTGAACGTTTATGTGACATAAGGTAGGGCACATTGTAAGCTTTTTTGATGTAGGACAATTGACAAAAGAGACTCAAGGATCCAAGCCCAAGCTCATGTGTACAAAAATAAGGATGAGGCTAGTTAAAGTACTTAAGAAGATTCTAAGAGTGTGACTGATCAAAAGGAGGAGTCTATTGTGACAAATGTAGGATAAAAAAAGGAAGAACCGGTCAAGGTGCAAGAAGAACGTTTGAGACCTTATTAGGTTTGTCATCCAACCCCTCTATGGTGACATATGCCTCTACTAGGCTTCTTAGAGGTGTATTGGTTTGAAAGAATCTTAGTAGTGAGGGGGAGATATCTTGGTCAGTGTGTGTCTTCTTCATGATGCTGAGGTATGTATCTTATGGTCATTTAGCATGTTCCTATTGGTTGGTCATGTTGAGTATGTCAAGTGTCATTTCTTATTGTTATTTAAAGCATATAAGCTAGTGTTGCATAGTTATATGAGCTATTAAGGTCTGATATTGCTTTATAAAGATGAAATAATATGTGTATGGATCATGAGGAAGTCCCATAAGAGGTCCATAATGCCATGTTATCCTTGTGGAGTGGATTCTTCTTGTCAAAATCTGTGTCTAACACAATCGTCTACTATCTAAGGTCTATGGTATATCATATAATCAAATATGAGGTCTCAACTCATATGCCAATTATAAAAGTATTGAATTTTTTTATGAGGCTTAAGTGCATGAGTGTAGTGTGTCCAAAGGTTTTTTATGAATGAAGCATTGAAGTGGTATCATTAGGTTTCACCAAGTCTTAATTATCATACATTTTTGTGTCATGGTATTATTATGATGTATGTGTCAATATGTTCATACATGATATGCTCACCATGATGTCAGAGGTTACAATGTTATTTAAAGGTAGGTTTGAATTTGACATGTGTCATTAAGAATGATGATTTTATCAAACTTTATGAGGAATATGGATATGTGTAGACTTCTTTGAAGGCAATAAGGCAATTTCATGATGGTTCCTAGTAAGCATTTGAAATTCTTGCTTCAAAATCATTTCAACAAGTGCTCAAGAATTTAAGGAGTGTTTATATCAGAGTTGAGAATCTAGTTTTTGAGCTTTAAAGGGATAAATTTGAATATTTTGGAGCTCTCTATCCAAATTGTGCCTCTACAGTGCTCTTTTAAGCGGTATTAATATATTGTGATGTTTGAATGACAAAATAGTGGAGCTAATTGCTAAAATCTTGTAGAAGTCATCTAGAAAAATATTACAACATTATTTAAGAGGTATGAGGTTATAAGAATGTTTAGACTATTAGAAATATATGATAGTTTGTGTTTTGATAGTATTAGTGCTTAAAAGACCTAATTTAAAGTATGTGATTTTGCAAACTAGGGACAACACCTTTGATGCGAGTCTTCAAGGCTTGTGGGAGTTACTTTGTGCTCAAAAAGGGTATTCAAATCAAGCATAAGGTTTTCAAAAAGGTATGTGTATCAAGAGGTTGGTGTGATCTTCTTGCTATATGGGATTGTTGACTTTGTAGGAGATTTTTGATGGTATTGTGAAGTTCTCCATGGAATCTCTAAGTTCTTTGAGCACAAGTAATATTATACAATCACTTTATGAGGTCTTGAATAAGCTAATGACATATGACTGAAATGGTTTGACCTATATACACTCAAGAGGCATCATGTTCTTGCTATATCTATGTCTAGGCTTGAATGTACTATACATCTATGTATTGATGAGTTATTTAATCTATCCTTGATGAATCAAATTCTAAAAAGGAAGGTATATCCATATGAAAATCTTGTTAGGCTATTATAAGGATTAATGGTTATATAGGGTATAATGTTACAGTGCATCATAGTTTCATGACTCTGAGGTAATTTTTTTGCCCTCCTATTGGTATGAACATTGGTATGCATCATTCTAGATGGATCTAAGTCCCATAGAGCATGTTTATGTTATGTATCCCAGGAGTGATAGAATGAGGTATGATTCTCATTCATGTCTTAATATAATATTGGTTTCTAATAGGTACAAGTATGGTTAATGTATGCAAGAGGAAGAATATTCTTCTTCACGAGGACTTATTGTATGTTTGAAGTTCACAAACCTTGTTGATGGTGATATGGAGTAAGATATAGGGATCTTGATTTGAAAGAGATATTCCCAAGTTCATCTCCATAATCACTTCTTGAAAAATGATAACCAAGGATTGAAAATATCATAACACAGTGATCTCATATAATAATGTATGCATCTATAGGTGTAAGATAGGGTATGATCAATTTGTGAAGTATGTTTTGTTTTCCTTATTCATTCAAGATATTATGATATTACTCTTACACTACCCTAAATGTTTATTTAGGTTGAGAAAGATGATAATTTAGTGAAAATGCTAGTATAAGTGGACTGAGAGTCTTCATACTTGATTCTGAAAGATGACTAGCTATAGTGGTAAGGCATAAAGCCCTGAAGAGAGAAATAGTGTTTTAAATGTGTGTACAGTGTCCTAATGATTCAAGGGGGATCCAATCTTGGGATTCTATCAATGGTTTTTTTTAAATTATGAACAGAATATCATGGACATAATAAATGGTTGGGTCTTGATTTGATCAAAACATGTGAGTATAAAGGTACAGTGAGCTTAGGGTTTGGTATAAGCTTTTATAGGTATGATATGTTTTTCAAGTATATCTAATGATGTGTTAAGAAGTTATTAAGTCATCTAGGTAATATAGGAAGTATGTATCACCTCAGAAGAAGATAAAGCATATCTATTAGGACTAATGGTATGACTAAATTTGGTTATCCTACCTCAAATTGCATCCTACAAGCCTGTAAGTGATGATCAAGTAAGATGAATTCATTCTTGAAGGATCTATCACAGTGCTTTGAATTCTTCAAAGGTTAAATAAGTTTGTTGGATTATTGAAAATCACTTGAATATGTCTTACTAGCCTTGTTTGGGTCAAAAAATGAATCAAATACCTCAATTGGTCTGATGTGGTGCTAGAATATTGGAAACGGGGAATGTTTAGGGTTGATTCTTAAGCTAGTGTTCTACAGGTGGAAGGATTTTTTCAAGAAAAGGGGAGAATATTATTCTCTTCTAGAAGGTGCTCTAGATGGCTACAATGTGTGTAAGGTATGATATGACTCCCTAATCAATGGAAAAGAAAGTTAGGAACCAAAATACATATTCTCACTTAAATATGGTTGAAATAACTGAGGAAATGGCTCAAGTTGTCAAGATGACTAGTCATTTTTATGACAAAGGCTATGTTACTGAGTCATTTTATGACAAGTAGGCTAGGTGAGAAATAAGTATTTATGTATTTCTAGTAGTATTAAAAGGTCTAAGTGCAGGGGGATATCTGAGATGTTATGACAAGGTGTACATGGTGTCTTAGATATTGTCAAAATTGGTTCCAAAAGTACTGAAGGGTCAGTTCAGGGATCTTTCTTCTCAAGGCGAGATGAAGTCAAGATATGCATGTGTATAGGAAATATTGTGTCTTCTCAAGATGAGACTACTCAAGAATGAAGGAATGATAGTATTTTATGCTTTTTTATGACATTGTTGGCATGATCTCAGTATGAATGGCTCAGGTTATAGGTTGCTACAGTGTTTCCATGAAGGGAAAAACAAGGTAGAGGTGAAAAATGTTTGTTTTGACATGCTTAGAAGATGGATAATGGTGTTTTTTCTCCCAATAAGGTATGATTATGATTATTTCATGTTGATTGATGATGTTTAGATGTTATAGATGCTCAACTCAGGGGGAGCATGGTGATTGCATGCTTAAAATGAAGGCAAAATCAGGACCAAGTGTAAAATTTCAAGGTTATTGAGCTAAGATAAGATATTTGGTTGATGTTTCTAACCAAAAGTTGATGCTATGAAGATGAAGAAGGTGAAGAATATGCTTCTACAGGTATTCATTTCTCATTAATGTAAAAAGGGGGAGAAGTTTAGGTAGTTTTCCATCAATGACAAAGGGGGAGATTCTTGGCATGTGGTCCTATTAGGTGTTGTAATTGATGCAAAACCACATTAATGAAAAATTATATGATGTATTAGGGTTATATGATGATGTCTATGATGTTGACATACTGGTTCAGATATGTTTATGGTGATACAATGAGATTCATTAAGGATTGCTTGCTCTTGCAAGCCTATTCAGGTGCCTAAGTGATGTTGCATGATGGTATGAGATTCTTGGATGATTGAGAATCATGTTGGAATGATGGATAAAAGGTTTGGAGGAGTTCTTGGGAACTCACAGTAGTGGCATGATGCAGATACAGGTGATTGGCTATGTTACAAGTGTTCATTTGGAGTAGGTATGGTTGCTAGGAGGTGTGAGATTGAGTTTTGGAGCTACATGAGCTCATGGATGCATGAATTCAGGTATATAATGATGTATCAGGTATTTTTAGGTCAATTTTCATTGGTTTTATGATGATTTATTACATTCTTTAAGCTGACCCTTGCATCTACATTGAGAAACATGCATGGAAAGCAAAGGAAAGTCTCAATGGTTGGAGAGTTTGAGGTATGATGTTGACATTATGATGATTGGAGATTGTTTATTGTGCCATGTTTCATGGTGCTTTGATAAAAATTTTAGGTTTCAAGGATGTATAATTTTGTAAGTTATGATAGTTTATGTGAGACAAGATCAAGAACAAGTGAAAATCCAGCTCGAATTTGATCTTCTAGATACTCACCCTAAATTTTGTGCTTTGCATGGGACCTTGTGGAGGTAAGGGATGTTTCTATGGATGAATATATAAGGTTTAAAAAAAATAATCTAGGTCATTTCAGCCTCATGTTTTTATGAACGAATATTAAGAAGATAAAGTCGTCTCAATCTCTAGCTAAACCCTAGATAGGAGTAGTTTGCAGAAGAAGAGGTATAATGTACCTCAGTTTTGATTTATTCATGAGAAGGTTATGATTGGAAAATGTAGAGGAATATCTTAGCATTTCCATAATTTTATGGTTATGGTCACGGTGATGAGTAGGACCCCACTCAAACAGGTCAGTTTATGAAGAAGAGTGTTTTTGGAACAAGGTTGTCCAAAGAAGTAGCATAATAAATTTATGTTATAGAATGTATGTGATTTTATATTGATTTTCATGTAATTTTTAGGACATTTTCATCCAGGTACATGGTGAAATGAGGTCCATTCAGGTTGACTGGTCAAAGGGCAGTTTTGAGGCCTTAAAAATCAAGGTTTAGTGAAATGGGTATTTATTGAGCTACAAGTGGAGTTTTGAGGTGATTCAAAATGTGTTGGAAAGATTATTCAGATATGTTTCCAATGATACAAGGTTTCCATTATAATGAGGTGATTTGGAATTATTTTCAGGTTATTCTTTAGATATATAGGTTTTTTCTAGTGCAAGACAATATGTTTTTTTTTAAATTTTGGAGTTGTTTGAAGAATGAGATGTATTGAGTGATACTTGATATTGTATATAATGTGAAGAATTTGGCATCCAATGAATCCATTTGGAGGTATTGAATGTTTGTATAAATTTTTTTATGAGATGATATTTGGAAGCAACTTTTTGGGTAGGATGATTTGGTGAAGACAAAAGTTGTTGTGGATTTGAGCAAAGCAAAGTTGATGTTGTTTCTTTGAGAGCGAGTTGAAGAAGGAGGGCTGATTTGAAGACTTATGCTTGGATGATATCTTCTTGTCATAGTTATGGTATTTGCAGGTTTCTGAATAATTTGCATATCTGATTTTGAGTTGAAGATATTTTCAAAGTTTTAAATATTCATATGTATTCATGAGACATGTTTGATTGTCTTGAGAGCTCTTAATTGTATCTTGTTTATCATTGTTGAAGACATTGCTCATTGTAATTTGATTTGAATATCTAAAGAAGTGTGTTGATCTGATTTGAGCTTCAATATATATGTCTTTGAGTTTATCTTTTTCATTGAGGTTAATTCATTGTAAATATTATATGTTGTGGTGTATGCTTCACGAGTTTATCTTGTGCATTGAGTTTACTTCATTGTAAAGATTATATGTCTTTGAGTTTATATTGTGCATTGAGTTTAATTCATTATAAAGATTATATGATTTGGTGTATGCTTCAACCATCTTATGATGAATGTATCTAATATATGTTGCTGCAACAAACTAACAGAGATGTCAATTTCAGCTCACACACACCTTAAAACCCTTGTTCAAACCCTAGGTCTTCAAAATTGCACACAATAGCACTATCTTCACTTCTAAATACATCAAACCCTTGCACACCCACTTTTTTTCATCCTTCAACCTATCAAAAACTTTATCGGCTCTCAAAACATGTTTTCAAACCTGTAAATCTATCACATATAGGTCACACTTATGCATAAACAACTAGTTCCAAATTACACCCAAAACTTCAATTTTATAAGCTCTTCTTGATTCCAATACAAAATAGTTCAGTTTCAATAATTTATCTTGACCATAACAACTGAATAAAATCCCATAAAAATCACTAAAAGATTCACAATTGACCCATCTAGGCCGGCCATGCCTGAAACCATCCAACTTGCACCAAACATCCTCAAAACCCCATCACTAGGATGAGAAAAATACTCTAACACAAAATATTTTTTTATTAAAACTCTAAAAATAACTACACATGTGTAATATGACATTTAAAAATCATCCATAGTTGTAATTTTACTTTATCCAATCAAATTATTTCATTTAATGGGCCCACTGGCTCATTTCCTTCACAAAACAATTGTTTCCAACAACTTGATATCACCTTTGGCCTCAAGACTTATCAAGACAAACACAGATATAGCATGTGACCACTCAATGGAAATCCAAAAAACTTTAGAAAACTTCTAAGGAAGTTAGACATCATGAAAAATCCATGTAATCAAACCACAACTACTTTTGTCTTCACCAAAACAAGCAACCCAAAAAGTAGTTTTGAAAACTCAACTATTTTGCACTATTTATGATACATTCAAGACTTATAAATGCATTAAATGGATAAAAAATTCACCACTATTTACTTTCCATGTGGTAGAAATCATAAACTAATCCATTTGATGCTTCAATAAACTCAATCTTTCAGCAAAAGCAAATCTGTCCTAAAAAGCAAGAAACCTTATTACTCACAAACTAACATGGAAATCACATGAAATAAAATAATCATGATACCAAACATATACCATTGGAAATATTTCCTAATCCTCTTTCCATAACAAATTGTAGCTCCTAACTCCAAGTGGAAGTCCTTCAACCAAGCCAATATCTGCAAACTACCTAAAACTGTCCCAAAACTGCCCTTTGACCTATCAACACAAATGGAACATACTTGAAAATTTAATTACATTATCATGACCTTAAACCATCATGGAAATCAATAAAAACTAACATAATTTACATAATGATCATTTAGTTTTTAACTCATTTGGAAAACCTTGTCCCAAACTAAACTTCTTTAGAAACAAGCCTATTTGAGTGGAGGTCCACTCATCACCACAACCACTACCATACCTTTATGGAATCCTATAGGATGACTCTACATGATTAAATAATCATCCATGTACTAGAAAGAAATTATAGCCACCTAGGATCATTTTCTCTCCTACCACTTTTGAGTTAGGGTTTCAAACACATAGAGTTGTTTACCTTCTTAACATTCGTTCATAAAAACTTGAGGATGAAATGACCTCATTAATTTTTTTGAAACATTCTAGAATTAATTTATAAACATCTGTGAAAGTCACAAAGTCCCATGAAAAGCACACAATTCAGAGTGAGAATCATAAGACACAATTTGAGTTGGAAATGACCTTCTTCTTGACCATGTTTCACAAGAACTAACATAAATTACAAAATACATATCATGAAAAACTGATTTTTTCCCTATAGTGTCATGAAAAACCCTAATAACATTTCCAATCATCACCATGTCACAAATATTTATCAATCTTTCCAGCCATTGAGACTTGCATAACTAGCTCTTAAGGTTTTGCACTGTAAGGGCTAGGTTCAGTTGAAAAGACAACATAACTCATCATAGAAAATATACAAAAGGCCCTAACATACCGAGTACATAATTAATTAACTTCCTACATGAATCCATGAGCTCACATGGCTTCACAACTCATCCTCGTACCTTCTAAACACCATACCTGGTCCAAATAAGCACCTGAAACTTGGTCAACCACCTGTATTTGCACCCTAAAACTCATGTGAGTTCCCAAGAACTTTCCAATAATTATCTCCATTCTTCCAACATTCTTCTCAAGTCACCAAGAAGATCCAACCTCCATGCACCAACACCTAGGCTAGCTAGGACACTTGAATGGGCTTGTAAGAACAAGCAATTCTCACCGAATCAACATATGCAACCAAGAAAATACTTGAATCTCCATGTCATCATTGCTCTCAGAATCATATGATTCCACTACATCATCCACTTTATTATTAATGGGGGTTTTCATCAATGACAACACCTAAACCACAACATGCCAACACTAATAATGTTGTTTATTATTTGAATTAATGTTTTGAGAAGTTCTATTATTTTAATTAGCTAACTCATTTTTATTATATTTTTTAATGTACCTTGGGATATGATATTATAATGCATATGGGTTGATGGAGATGCCAACATATGGCACACATGGCCCTTAGTTAGTTATATGTTTATAATATAAGGGGTCACATAGGAAATAATTATATTGGGTAATGAGTCGACCTACATTGGGATTAGGTGTTACCCGTCCATTAATAGTAATGTATGCCTATATGGGATATCACTATCATTATGAGATATTTCATGTCATTTATGTATTGATTCTTCTACTTGGTAAAGGTATATTGGAGGTGTCCCCCTCGAAGTAGATTCCCATATTGGGAGATTTTGGAGTTACTCCTTCCTTAAGGAGCATTATATGTTGTTGCCCTTCCTTAAGGGTATTATTATGCATGTATTAAATAGTGGGGTAAATTTCCCATAAATATATCTTGTGATGTGTTATCTTCTACATATCATTCATCTTGTTTCTTTATTACATGCAAAGATCTTATTGATATAAAGACTCAAATAGCAAATAAATAAACTTTATGGATACCCATTTGGGCATTTTGTGGGATGAAACCCTAATTTTAGTGATTCGCTTATATGTTAAGATTGAATGTGATTTTTTAGGTATTTTTCTATGTGAAGTGTAGAAATAGTTAAAAAAAACCTTCCCCCTGAATTTAAAAAAATTTAAAGCTATTTTGCGAAAGAAATGTCATTTTTAGGGTTAAAACCCTAATTGTCATGTTTCGTCTATATCTTCATAATTGTGGCGAATTATTTATTTATTTATTTTGGGTTGAGGTAAATTTATGTCAAGATTAATATATAAAATTTTCATAAAATTTGGATTTTTTGTGTGATAGTTATTGCATGTTTATGGTTTTCCAAAAAAATTCTCCATATACTGAATTATTAAGAATTTTTCTTTTTTTTTGTACATTTTCAAAAAGGTCTCCAAAACATAATAGTGGTCCATGTTTTGTATTTTTTGGTTTTTGTCCGACCTCTAGCTGAAAGGGGTAGGAAAAGTTTTGATCAAAAGTGTCGATTCGTAAAACCCTACTTTTTATGGATCATGGTGTTGTAAACTTTTTGGGGAGTGAGGCAATTGATGTTAGATAATAATGGAAAAAAATAAGAATATGTGTTTTCCATCATAAGATATTTGGAGATTCAAATTTTGTATTAGTGGCCCTGCATGGATTTAGTTTTCTAAGATAGAAAAGGAAATGTCTAATTGATCTTAAGAGGAACTGAAACACGTTTTCATGGGCATATGAGACAAAAAAATAAGAAAATGAGGAGGAAGAAGAATAAAAGAATAATAATGATGAAAAGGATAAATCAAAAGAAGAAGAAGAAGAATAGCCATCAGCAGAAGAAGAAGAATAAGAAGCATAAGTAGTAAAAGAAGAAGAATAATAATAAAATGTTGATGTTGAAAAGGCTACACATGATTTAGAAGGAGAGATAGTGGATCAAGATACAAGTGCAGACAATGCATCTCCAAGTAAGGAAGCTTCAATATTTCAGTTTGAAGGGTGCATTCAAAAGAAAAAGGTTACTATTTCAATAAAACCTAACAAAAAATATAACTCCATCAATATGGATGTATCTCAACATCTACATGGTCAAGAAAAGGATAACAACGAAGCTCGGGTCGAAGGTAAGAAAATTCAAGTCTTTGAAGATTTAAAGCTCTCTATGGATAAATATGTTTTTCTTTCATATTTTAATGCTTTAGATAAGTGTGATATGGATATTGTTCTTGGATATATTTGGTTATATACCTTGGGAATAATTAATATTAATGTGTAAAATAAATTCATAAAGATATAGTACAAGAGAAAGAAGGTTACCTTGTAGGATATCAAACTTCAGAAGGAACAAATTAATGTCAAGATGGAGCATGAGTATGAATTTGAATATGGTGAAGAATGGAATAAGGATGTTGAAAAGGATAACATGATTAAAAAGAAGAAAATAATTCATCTACTAAAAGACTAAGCAAATAGAAAAAAAACAAGATGGAAGAGGAAAAGAATATGAGGAAAAGATTGATAAGGTTGAGGATACTAAGGTTGTACCATATAGACACCCACGCCATCATGAAACGAAACAATCATGGAGACATGGTAGGACACATGAGGTGATCTGGACAATGACCCACCTCATCTCCCTCAAGAGTGGTGACCTTCCACATTTTTCTAGGTGTTTTTTTGAATTTCTAAAAAAATAGTATATAAGCATATGTAACCTGTAAGGGAAGGGAAAACATCTCCTCAAGGAGGTAGATAATGTAATCACAGTCTTTGAGAAATTTATACACATCTCTTGTTGAGCATTTACATCTCTTCTTAGAGATGTATTTTTTGTTTTCATCTGGCACAATTATTATTCTATCCTTTTAATTACGAAACCCCCATGAGTTCTGGATCATGAAGGCATCAATCTATATGGATATACATGGGATTGGATGAGCAACCACCATGGCTATACATGACATCAATAGAGAAAACACTATATGAGATACAATCACATGAATAATCATTATGGATATGCATGGATGTCGATTAGGAAAAATATTGACATGGATGGAATCAAAGTGATGTAAAGAAATTTAAATCTTTATAAGTGGAATGATTAGATATTTACACATAGTATGGATGCTTTAAACTATACTTCTTACCAACCCCATTGAGGCTCCTGGGGGCATCTACTTTCCTACACACTACAGGTGTTATTGTTTCATTTTATACTACTTCATATTCTTACTAGCACACTACTATAGCGTATCATACACACTTTCAAATACTTTTTATATTTCTAACATTCTAACGGGTGTTTCATGTGCAACATTTTCTTTGCAGGAACTATTTTCTACTTGGTTGTCTAACACTTTGCTTGTTATTGTTTTCCATTGTTTGTGGGCTTTTTCCTATGTATTCCCTATACATTTCTTGTATGATTTTGGCCACTTCGGCCCTAATTGTCTTGCAACATTGTGAGTGATGTCTCATGTTTGAAACCCACTTTTCACAGTTTACATTGTCTTCTTTCTTTCTAGATTACACATTGTCTTCTATATGCGTATTTTTCTTGTTTGCACTAACACATGTTTCTAACCACTTTGTTTGAATGTACATTGGTTTCTACTAAGCACATTCCCCCTGTAGGGTTAGAGTTTCAGATCATCAACCAATCCTCTCGTTTGGGCCACATCCTCCTAGTAATGTCACATGCAACCCAAATGAGGGGGGCATACATTAGGTGAATCAGTCACCCCATTCAACAATACACAACCACAGTTCAGACCTGCACGGTACAAGAACAACATAGAGTTACAGACACATAGCAGACTATATTTTAAATTGGGTCCTCATTACAACATAGACACTAGAACCCCTATATAGACATGATCACTTGGGATCCCTTGAACCTTCTTGGGCACCTATGACCCTGGGGCAGTTACAATCATTTTCTCAGATCAACGCAATTTTCAGCATTTCACATAGCAGTTTTCTTAGTACATGCATAGTCCTCTAGTAATAAGATTGCATTCTATTTCCATTTTCTTCTTTTTCTACTTGGATCAAATTTGATCGAACTGGAAAAAATAAGGATCACACCATCTGCAGGGGTGTATAAATTTTAGAAAGCAATTAGGGATGGAGAATAACACTAGACCTTTCTCCCCAACACTTCTTCTTCTGTGGTGTGAGATCACTCAAAAAACTCGTACTTGGCATGAGAACACACATAAAACTTGTTCTTGATGTGATATCTCCCAAAAAATCACTCTTCTATAGCGTTTGAGGACATTTTCTATCCTTTTTACTCATCATGGATTAGGTGCACATGTTCATTTTTACTTCTTTTTCACATTTTTACATACGTGGATTAAGTTTTCACATATACACGACTTTGACTACTCTTTTTCTTTTCTTTTTGCAGGTTTTTCCTTATGAGAAGTAATAGTCACATCATTGAGCATGTCAAGTGAAAACAACAATAGGTATAATGTGACATAACACATATGCTTTCACACCTAGGGTCACTTCCTCTTCTTTGGATTCCACACTTCATTTTCTATCACTCCACGCTTTCACTTGTTTCTTTGGCATGCTTTCCTCGTCAATATACATGGTTATCAGGTATGCATCTCTTATTTACTTTATGTTATCAAGTATTCACTCAACAATATAAATTGGGGACAAATGTAGACACTAAATCACGTACTTGGGTATATTTCTAGGTCCTAATCACATACCACTATTCATATGGTTCATAAGCAAGAAAACTAGTAATTGACATTTGTATTTGGCCTCTTTATTTTATTTCTTGCTTTCTTTATGGTCTTACACACCTCACTGCCCAATCTGACTTTCAGTGCTTTATATTTCTTAGCTCTGGACACTAGTTCCTAGCCAGGACGCCAACGCCCAGGTGCCCTTGTCCCCTCTAGGTTCCCCTGACCTCTTTGTATCTTGCTTGCCCCTTTTGGGCCTCTTTTATCTTTTGGTCATCTTATTTTCTTATGGGTTGGACTTTTAGTTGTCAATTACGAAATTCAATTAAGGGAATCATATGAATACAAAGCTATGTGACCATAATAAAGGACCAAGCTCTAAGCATCTATTACTATTACCTAAGGTTGCATCAAAAGGCACTTCAAGAGCATAAACGCATCCATATAGCTTCATTTCAAGGGACAAGGGACTACATTTTTTTTCATACACTTCATAGAAGGGGGAAGTTCATTTTAACATCCACACATCTATTTACATTGCTACATTTAGCTATTACTCATTATTCAGTGCATCTTGCACAAGAACTTCCTAGAGAACGATTATACACACACAAAACTACATGGAGTTTAAGATGTAGTGAAACAATCGGTCATAAACACAATTTGTTGGGTAACCACCAAGGTCAGTCTGACTACCCATTTGCATTTTTTTTAATTTTAGGATTTGATGTGTTTTGGGGTTTTGTAGAAGACCATTTGTTTTGTAGGTCACAAGAAAATTCTATGGGCATACTGTGACATACCAAAAACCAACAATGAAGGTAAGTGAACACCTTGCAACACAAAAAATTTAGATTCCAACCATTTTTACAGTCACAGGCACCTAGAAACAGACTCTAACACTTAGGCATCTGTGACCTAGTCTAGGCATATCCGACAGTCTTGTAACTTTCTGAGTGTGCTTGTGACAAATTCCTCCTCTTGTCTGATAGTTTTCTATCCCATCAAACTTTGAGATTTATTGCTAAATTAGCTAAGTATTCTCCTCTCTTTTACACCAAGGGTTTTATTTTTATCTAGCTTATTGCTTAGGTCAGATACGTACTTTCTTGCTTATTTATCATATATTAATCTGCAATTAGGATTTCCCAAATTCCAATATTTTTTTAATTAGATGCTTGTTTTTTATATTTTACTTTTAATTTTAGGGATTTGGAAGGTTGGTCAATGTGGGAAGCCTTTTACTACCATGATATAAGAAAATATCCATCCTTCGAGGGAGTGCTCTACATTTATAAGTTTACTTTTGGATTTTTTACTTTTGACTTTTTGGATGGAAAGATAAGATATGCATGATAGTTTTCCTTTGAGGGATCAGTCTATACTATTGAAAATATTTGATTTTTATGAATAGTTATCCTTCAAGGGAGTAGTCTATTTTGCGATAAGATATATTTTTGACATGAACATCTAATTTTTTTACTTTAGGATAGAGTTGAGGATAACCAAGTAAACTACTTAGGGAGGGGATGAAAATATGTACAAGTGACATTTGTGGACCCTTAGCATGATTCCACTAGGTAGATAGGAGGGTGACATATGTAATGATTGTGGGGTTCCCACCTAGAAGGAGGAACTTATCCATAAGGACTATGCTATGAGCAACACCGTGGTGCCCATATTTAAGGTTATAGATAGGAAATTGACGGTAGGCCACATAATTCTAAATCATTACAATGAGAGGTGGGGAAGCTTGTGGTGGAAGTAAGATATTAGGGTGTGACTAAGATCACGTTGGTAGGTATGTTAATAGTAGAGAGGTCACAAGTGCAAGGTGTTGAGAGGTTTCGTTTCTAGTTTACCATCAAGAGACGCTAAAGGATAGGATCCAGACCCATATTTATGTGTGATAATGTATGGTCCAATCCAGTTGAGATAAAACTTTCCATGTTGGATCCTTTCTAGAGTAGTGACGTTCTAATTTTATTTTAATACTAGGTCACCAATATTAATATCGTGTTCTTTTAGGTGTTTGTTGTAAGCATGTTTGATGCAATCTTGATAAACATGATGATGTTAAAGAACAATTAAGTGACCCTCCTCTAACAATTTAAGTTGTGTTAGATGCTCTAGATGATAGTCCTTGTCAGAGATGAATTCGTGAAGAGAAATATGCAAGGATGGGATTTGGACTTCAAGAGGAAGAATGGCCTCAGATCCATAGATGAGAGAGAAAGGAGTAGCACCCGTAGAGGTGCAGATGCTAGTATGATATACCCAAAGAGAAAAGGGGATGTGAAGGTGCCAATTTCAACTTGCCTTATCAAAAGTTTTGGTAAGGATATTGTGAAGAGTCTTGTTAGTGGCTTCATCTTTGTAGACACTAAATTACAAACTTTGGGTATAGTTCTAGGTTCTGGTCACATACCACTATTCATACGATTCCTAAGCAAGAAAAGTACTAATTGATCATTGTCTTTGGCCTCTTTACTTGTTTTCTAGTTTCCTTCTTGGTCTTACACACCTTCTTTCCCAGTATGACTTTCGATACTTCAATTTTTATAAGTATGGAGAGTAACACCTAGCTTGGATGGTAATGCCTAGGCACCCTCGTCCCCTCTAGGTGCCCCTAACCTCTTTGTATTTTGCTTATATATTTTGGATCTTTTCTAGCCATTGGGCATCTTATTTTCTTGGTGGTCATCCTTTTAGGGGTTAATTATGAAATTCAACTAAGGGAATCATATAAATACAAAGCTATGTGATCATAATAAAAGAACAAGATCTAAGCATCTACTATTATCACTTAAGGTTGCATCCAAAGGCATCTCAAGAGCATCAAGGCATCCATGTAGCATCCATTAAAGGGACAAGGTACTAAATTTTTTTCATACACTTCACAGGAGGGGAAGTTCATTTTTCCATGTACACATATACTTACATTTTCTACATCTAGCTATTACTCACTATCAAGTGCATCTTGCACAAGAACCAGCTAGACCATGATTCTACACACACACACACAACTACATAGAGTCTGAAATGTAGTGTAGTGCCTAGATCATAAGTTCACTCAGTTGGGTGACTACCAGGGTTAATATGACTCCCCATTTGCATATTTTTCTTTTTAAGATTTTATGTTTCGAGGGTTTTGCATGTGTTCTTTCTCTTTGCAGGTTTCTAGTGAACTCAACAATCAATCAGTGACATAAAGGTGACTAAAGGAGACATCCAACAAATATATTACGACCCTCCAAAAATCAAGTTTTGAGGTCCTGAGCAATCACAGGTGCCCATAGGAGGTCTAAAACATCCCAAACGCTCCTGAATCAGTCTAGGAATTTCCTATACTCACACAATTTTCTGGGCTCGGTTGTGACAGTCTGCCCTCATGTTCTAGCATTTTTCCAGCTTGACAAAACTTCAAGATTATTACAAAATCAACTAAGTATTTTATCCCCTCTCTTGCAACTAGGGTTTCAAATTTTAATTTCTTATTACTTAGGTCAAATCTATAGTTTATTGCATATCTATTGTGTTGTGACATAATTAAGATTTATAATTTATATTTCTATATTTTCTTAATCATTTAGTGAACCTGTCTGATTCAGAAACTCGTAGATCTTCATTTTTCTTCTCTCATGGCTCATAAGGTATCTAAACTCTCTTTGCTTCAATTGCTTCAAATACACCCATCTTGTAAATATGATATCCCTATCAACATGTTGCCTTCACAAGTCAGTGTCATCTTAGATCATCTCTCTGATGACTCTATTAGTTCTAATGCCAATAAATCAATTTTCAAGTCTATTAAATATTTACATTCTTTATTTCAAGATAAATCTCAAGCTATGGAATCCATGATTACATCTCTTAGATCTAAAATCTAACATCTGAAGGACAATTCTTAGGATCATGCTAGTTCTTCTTCTAATCGTCATTTTATGTCTTCTACACATGCTCATATCAGTAAACCTCAAATCTTACCACTCCCCATGCCTCTCATGTTTGATTTCAATGCTAAGAAACATGATATTCTTCTGCATCTCCTCACTAATCAATTGATCAATTTTCCAACTACTCATTGCTATCCTCCTTATTGGCTGGTCAAATATCAAGATCTCCCAATTTACACTTACCATTGAATCAATGCATATAATGACATTGATTGCTATGTTTTACAACGAAAAATCAAGCATCTAGAGCATCAATGTTTCATCTCATTCATTGTACAACATTCTGTTACATGTTCATCTCCAACTACTACATCTCA
The DNA here is from genome assembly GCA_019776745.2 of Taxus chinensis. Classification (NCBI taxonomy): domain Eukaryota; kingdom Viridiplantae; phylum Streptophyta; class Pinopsida; order Cupressales; family Taxaceae; genus Taxus; species Taxus chinensis. The sequence continues at coordinate 668,919,744 of CM034146.1, forward strand.
TTGGGTTCTTAAATCTAATTCGTCTATGTCTAATGAGCATCATGTTATCACTTCTCATGTTCCTTCTTTGATCACTCAAGTGTCACATATGCAATCCACTACAACTAAGCAATCACCTCCATGAATTAGTCTTACTCTGCCTCCTCTCAATTCATTTGTGCCACTACTGGGTCAACCTAAGCAACCTCCTCTAAAAATCAGCTCAATGCCCCCTACTGCATCTTCTATAGTGTTACCCAATAATCCACCACTTTAGCAGCCAATCATTTTTGTCAAAGAAACTATTCCTTATTTTGATCCTCAAGATCCATTTCAAACTCCACCGCCATGTAATAGTCCTACTTTCACTTCTTCCTACCATTGTGTTGGTCCTCACTCTCATCATGACACATATGACACTCTCCCACAATGGAATGGTACATATTGCATCACCACATATATCTCCATCATTTGCACACATGAGGGGCATCACGCTTATTCCCCCTATCATTATAAAGTGTGTCTCATTACCACTATTACACTTTATGCTTCATTTATTTATCCATCTAGCGTACATTTCAAACCATTTCATGATGACACACTCTTGTTCTATGGTTCATTCTTGACTATTGAGGGGGAATTTATAAATGAACCTCATCTCATACACATTCACACACATCCACTTGGGGGGGATTTTTCTCGTATCACACTTGCATTGCATACCATTCCATCTCACTCATTCACAATAGTTGCATATCTTGGTTACACTTACTCTAGTTTACTTATACTCACATGTTACACTTTGCTTACTATATTAGCCAGATATCTAGTATGTCATTTTCTTTTCTACATACACATGAGCATTCAATTTTTCTCTAGTTGTGAATGAAACCTTTACACATATCTTTACATGCAACATGCATGTTTGAAACTATACCTCTTACCAATCCCACCATGGATCCTTGGGCTATCTACTTTCGTACACACTATATGTGTTATTGTTTTATTTTATACTACTTCCTATTCTTACTAGCACACTACTCTATCGATATATACATGACTTGAAATACGTTTTACCTTCCTAACATGCTAACAGGTGGCAAAATTTTCCTTGCAGGAACGATTTGTTATCATGGTTATTTGTTCTTTTCTTGTGATTATTTCTAGGCCATGCCCTATGTATTGTGTTCACACTGTATGCTTTTGGCCGCTTCGACCTTGATTATCTTATGACATTGTGAGTGATGTCCCATGTTTGTCACCCATTTTTCATGGTCTACATTGTCTTCCTACTTGATATATTACTCATTTTTCTTCTATATGCATATTTATATTGTTTGCACTAATACTCATTTCTAATCAATTTGTTTACGTGTTCCTTGATTTCTACTAAGTACATTCCCTCCCCATGCAGGGTATTAGTTACAGATTAGAATTTGGTCCTCTAATTTGGGACACATCATCCTAGTGACATCACATGCACCCCAAACAAGGGGGGCATACATTGGGTGAATCAGTCACCCCAATTACATTTCACATTTACAATATAGTGCAATTCAACACAATATCAACACAGTCTACAATTACAGAAATAAACTAGGATCTAACATGCATCTTCAATTTTACACAGACACTAGTGCCTAAGCACTCTTGACCCTACCTAGGAGCCTATGACTAGGGAAAATTATAATTTTTTTTTTCCATATTAGCACAGTCTTCAATATTTTACACAGTGGCTTTCACAGATCAGGAACATGCCTCCAACAATTGACATGCATGTATTCTACTTTCTTTTCTATTTTCATGTTGGATTAAACTAGATCGAAATGGATTGAACTTGAGCAAGACAAGGTCACCACATCTGTAGTGGTATATAAATCATCGGGAAAGAAGAAAAAGGTTGGAGAAAATACACTAGACCTTTCTCCCTACACTCTCTCTGTCGTGGCACGAGATCACTCAAAAAACTCGTTCTTGGCATAAGATCGCCCAAAAAACTCACACTTGGCATGAGATCGCCCGAAAAAAATCATTATTGGCATGAGATCACTCAAAAAAATCATTCTTTTATAACATTTTCGGGATCCCTTCTATCACTCTCACTCATCGCAAATCAGGTGTACATGTTCCTTTTCACATTTCTACATACTTTTTACACACTTTACATAGTTGGATCGAATATTTCATATTACACATATTTGAATACTCTTTTTCTATTCTCTTTTGCAGGTCCATCCTTATGGGAAGCAAAAATCACATCATCAAGCATTAAGTGACATCAACAACATGTACAATGTGATATATACACATACGCTTTCACCCCTAGGGTCACTTCCTCTTCACTAGCTTCCACGCTTCATTATTATTACTCCACGTTTTTTGTTATCTCATCAACATGCTTTCACCATCGATCTACATGGTTATCAAGTATGCATCTCTCATCTACTTTATGTTATCAAGCATTTTCTCAACAACATAAAGTCGGGGAAAATGTAGATACTAAATCACGCACTTTGGGTATATTTCTAGGTCCTGATCACATACCACTATTCATATGATTCCTAAGGGAGAAAAGTACTATTGATCATTGTCTTTGGCCTCTTTACTTATTTTCTAGTTTCCTTCTTGGTTTTACACACCTTCTTTCCCAATTTGACTTTCGATACTTTAGTTTTTCTGAGTCTGGAAACCAACGCTCAGGCAGGATGTTGATGCCCCCATCCCCTCTGGGTGCTCTGAACGTCTTTGTATCTTGCTCACATATTTTGGGTCTTTTCTATTTGTTGGGCATCTTATTTTCTTGGTGGTCATCCTTTTAGTGGTTAATTACGAAATTCAACCAAGGGAATCATATAAATACAAAGCTATGTAATCATAATAAAAGACCAAGCTCTAAGCATCTACTACTATCACCTAAGGTTGCATCCAAAGGCATATCAAGGGCATAAAAATATCCATTTATCATCCATTCAAGGGAAAAGGGATTGCATTTTTTGAATTCACTTCATATGGGGGGAATTTTCTTTTTATATGTACACATCTACTTACATTTTCTACATCTAGCTATTGCTCACTATCAAGTGCATCTTGCACAAGATCCATCTAGGGGATGATTCTACACACACGTGCAGAACTACATGGAGTCTGAAATGTAGTACAATTCCTAAATCGTAAGTTCACTCAGTTGGGTGACCACCGAGGTTAGTCTAACTCCCCATTTGCATATTTTTTGTTTAGGATATGATGTGTTTTGGGCTTTTACACGTGCTCTTTCCCTTTGTAGGTTTCAGGAAAACTCAGCAATCAATCATTGACATACATGCAACTAAAGGAAACATCTCACGAACCTCCAAAAATCAGATTTCTGAGATGCTAAGAAGTCACAGGTGCCTAGAGGATGTCTGTAGTATCCCAAGTGCTCCTGACCCAATCTATGCATTTCCAGCACTCACGCAATTTTCTGGGCTCAGTTACGACAGTTTGCCCTCTTTTTCCAGTAGTTTTCCAACTCAACACAACTTTGGGATTATTACAAAATCATCTAAATATTTTATCCCCTCTCTTATAACTAGGGTTTCAAATTGTAATTACTTATTGCTTAGGTCAAATCTATAGTTTATTGCATATCTATTGCGTTGTGATATAATTAAGATTTAGCATTTATTTATTTCAATATTTTTTAATCGGCCTTGGACATTAGCTTAATGATATTAAGGAGATGAGAAGCTAAGCTTGATATTTAAAGAGTCATAAATCTTCTTAAGATATTTATTTTTGAATGAATTTCTGTTTTCCATGATGATTTTATGAGGGACGTCAAAATGATAGATGATATGTTGATTAACAAAATCGACAATTTTGTTAGCTTTCATGGATGTGAGTGGAATGGCTTCCACCCATTTGGTGAAGTACTCGGTTGTGGTGATGATATAACAATGACATTGAGAAGAGTGTGGATTGATGAGAACAATGAGGTCAAGATGCCACTGTGTAAAGGGCCAAAGATCTTGAGTCAACTGTAAGGATTGACTAGGAATGTGGATAATATTAGAATGTTGTTGGCACTTGACACACCTTTTGACGTACTCACAATAGTCATGATTGAGGGTGGGCCAGTAAGACCCATGAGAAGAATGCGTTTGGCAATATCCAAACCACTAAAGTGACCACCACATATATCGTCGTGGAATTCTTAGATAGCACAGGTAGATTCATGAGATTTAAGGCAACGTAATAAGATGTAATCAAACCCACGTATGTAGAGGATACCACCAAGGATGACATAATGATTGGTGCGCTTAAGAAAATAACTCCTATTTTTGGATAGGTTGGAGGGAACTTTGGATGTGGATAGGTAGCCAAATATTTGAGAGTACCAAAAATCTATTTGATTGGTGTCAATATGATTGATACGAGGAATCTCATGGACATGAGATGGTTGATCAAGACGATGGATGAATATGGAGAATTTGGATTCTATAGTTTCCCATGGGATGAGAGATGTGAGGGATGCCATAATGTCTCTGAAATGATTAGGTTTGGATGGTGGTAGAAATCAAAGGCCTCAAGCAGAAAATTGATGGTGCCTTTATATTTCTGAAGGACTACAATTTTACATTGATAAGTTCCTTTGAATTGATTGATGATATGTTGAGATTCACTATAGATATCAATAGTTTATATGCCAAACATGATGTTAGTTTCGAGACCCAATATGAGGGCTTCATATTCATCTATATTGTTAATGCATTTTAAATTAAACTTGTAAGCAATGGGGATAAGAGTATCCCAAGGAGGAATGATGATAACACTAGTGTCTCCTCCTTTCTGACACTTAGATCCATTAAAGAAGAGTGACATCTAGAGGGGAGAAAATTCATGATCACTGGTGAAGATAAAATCATCACAGAATTTCTCGTGAGGAAGATGATTGGCAGGAAGAGGGGATTCGACTAGTTGATCAATGATAGCTTGACCCTTGATATATTTCTGAAAGAGAAACTCTAGGTCAAACTCGGTTATGAGCATGATCCATCAAGTGATACGATCATTATGATATGGTTTTGAATGCATGGTTTTAAGAGGATGAAAATTAGTGACAACATAGGTTTTTTCATTAAGGAGATAGTGACAAAGTTTGAAGGTGGAAAAGAAGAGAGCACAACACAACTTTTTAGCTTTAGTGTAGCGAGTCTCATACTCGTGAAGGGTGTGAATTGTTGGTACCCAGATTTAATCTCCTTCAAAGGCCAAGAAACATCATGGATTTGACAATACACTCAGAGGCAGATAGATGATTATTTATGTCATTTTTTACCCAAGGAAGTGATCTATAAGAATTTTTAGCACTTAGACTTTGAAAGAAGTGGGTAGCACCTTAATAGGATATGATCTTATCCTAACTATTTTAGTTTGTGCCTTTCAACCAAGGTAAGAGAACCTGTTTTGTAACCTCTATTATTAAAGGAGACACAGATACCTTTCTTTTGCACAAATTTTATAGAGAAGACCTTGGGGAAAATATGATCAACACACCAAATATGAGTCTCACGAGTTGTCCTTTCTAGATTATGGAGATATTTTCAACACAAGGCAAAGGTTACTAAAGACATTTGGAATCCTGATTTCTTCTACATATTTTTGACAATGGGATTTTGCATTTGTTCATACATAGGACAAAACATGAATAGTTCAGGGTAGGATGAATTTTTTTGAAGGATTTTGGTGGGAGATGAAGAAGAACAGAGGTGATTATACCAGATCTTTGGATGGACATCACAATAATGAACAAATTCACAACATAAAGCTCAAGAATAGTCAAGATGTTCCTTCAACCAGAGGGTGTGACATAATCTTTGAGACCCTAACACGAATGCTGAAATTTAAATCAATTAAACACTAAAATTTTTGGTTAATCAAACCTAAGGTACACCCGAAGACTTATAGAAGTTATTTATCAACAAATGACAGTGAATTGATTTTAAATTTGTTTATCTCATACAAGATGAAGTCTCTTCTTGAAATGAAATTACAAATACCATTAGACTATCATAGGAATGAGATACTGTGTGATTTCACAAAAGATTTAGTATAAGATTGCAACAGGAACGAAATAAACTATTTGCAGACATTCTTATAATAAAGCAGACACAACATTGCTAGAGATTAGACACAAATTAATTTTAAAATTGATTAGATTCATTATCAGGGGAAAGATTCTAGAGTAATCTCAGTGCTTGTTAATGGCTATACATCTGCAACAAACTTGACACGATAGAAAATCTAACGTAGAAAGAAAATAACAGGTAATATCGGATTTTTCCACTCGGTAAGACAACTTTCTCAAGTTTTTTCTCAAGAATTCATACTCCGACCTTTTGTAAGAGTAATCTTATTATATCTATAATACACCCTTTACATCTAATTTTCCCCTCAAAAGAGAAATATTCGAAGTACCTTTGTTGCACATATTGGATCATGATTTGCAGAAAGTGACATTCAATAGATTCATAAAAAAATTGCCAGTTGTTTTCAAAAAAGGTGAATCATTGTTCTAACTGGAAGCATATTCTTCATCCTTGGTGCCTGCAACACCTTTTCCCCTCAAAAGAGAAGAATATTTGAGGGACCTTTTCTTGTTACCAATTTTTTTCAGACAAAGACATTTAATAAAGATCTAGATCCGAAATCTGCCAGGTTGACCAATTATTAATTGATAACGTCTCTGAGACCCTCGAATAATGACTAGGATTCCCTGCCATCACATTTTAGTAGTCCTTCTAATCATTTTGATTATGTTATGTGAGAAATTCCTCCTTTAATAATTTTTCAGAGCCTCTACATAGCTGGACTTGACAGGTCATCCCTTTTTTCTTTCGAGGCAATGCATTTTTAACCTTTTGTGCCTGCACTTTCATCATTTCATCGTTTTCCCCTCCTTTTCCTCTAAACTTTTACCCTGCAACTTCTAGATCTAGAATTTTTCATTTTTACATGAGCCTGAGCAAAAATCCACCTCAAAAGTACTTCATATTTACAAATTGAGCTCACAAATTGAATCAATTGAACTTTGCAGATGAAAATGACATAGATATGCCAAAAATTTGACGAAGAATGATGCAAAAATGCATCTCCAAACAACCTAGAGCTTCAATGGTGGCAAAATCAAATGAAATGCATAGCTATTTGATCCATTGATCATGCCTTTCAACTTTTAATCTGAGCCCTCCACATGGCGAAATGTGATTGGAAATGGGTCAAGGAGCACCATTTGACATTTTATAATTTTTGAAAAAAAGTAAAATGTTGACATTTTTCTCTGCCCCTTCGCCCTTAGAAAACAGGCTTAACACATGTCCCAATGTGGGTCCCAGAAGACCTGTGCTTCAACTTACAATTTTATCCCCTTTTTACAAAAGGAAAAAAACCTTAAATAACCTGAAAACTCTGTTTCTCCATTTCTCCACCTGCTCCGTGTCTCAATGACACATTTTGAGATGGTCTCGAAAAATAGAGACCCCAAACAAGTAAGGGCCCAACACGTGTCTCAGTCCGACAGAGTCCCCAAGCATCCTCCTGGCACTTCTTCAAAATAAAAATCAAGGGTCGATCCCCAAAAATGTGCGGTCCCTCCATGTGTCCTAGGCCATTTTAGGAAGTTTCTTGAAAAGTCTAAGTATGGAAAATCCTGGTAGAAGCCTCCACGTGTCTTTCTAGCGTAACTTAAAGATGGTCCGCAAGAGTAGAGACCATGAGCAAGCGTGGGATCACCACGTGGACATGATTTTGGTTGAAGTGAGCCTTAGAAATTTTAAAATGCCCCATAGAGCTGCATGCAACTAGGAAGGGCCACATTTTAACTAATGTCGAGAAGTAATTTTGACTGGGAAACTACACCCGTCAAATTGTAAAATGCAGGAGAGCCACCATTTGAGCCTGGGGAGATAGAAAACATAATAGAGGCCGCAAACTAAGGGATTTCAAAGTTCGATGGGTCAAGAATAATTTCAGCACCAACTTTGGCTCTGACTCAGGGATGGGAACTCCTCATGAGTGCCATAAGAAAAAATAGCAGACCAAGTGCCAAGAACAGACTAAGTGCCAAAAACATACCATTGGGCAACAAAGTTAAAGGATAAGCCTACATAGTAGAACAACCACAACCATCCTCCAAAAACGAACCGAGAAACTAATAGAAATAGGTCACCAAGGACTAGAATGAATAAAAACATAAATGAAGATGAGAAAAAAGAACTATACACTATAAAAATGGAATATACCTTGATTCTAAGAAGTCAATCAAGGAAATGCTTCAAATGCATTCCATTAACAGGAAATTCAAGTAGTTCCCTGTCTAAGTCTTTTAGGAAGAAGTTATTTTCACCAATTCAAATATCAATTAAAAAAGGACCCATCCACAATGCATTAAATTTACCATGCTTTCCCTTATCTTCATGCTTTTTATGCCATAATAGCACAAGATCCCCAATGCTGAAAGCTATGGGTGTTACCATTTTGTCAAATAGCCTCTTCAACTATTCTCTAAACTTTACATGTCGTTGATGGGATGCCCTTCTCTCCTCATCCAACTCAATAATCTGATTAATTCCAACATCATATAAACTAACTTCTTAGTCTTCAATTTTTTGAACAAACTGAAATGAGGACAATTGCAAATGGAGGGGCAGCAGAGCTTGAGTTCTGTATACCAATTCAAATGGGATTTTACTAGTAGATCTATTGAAAATGATTATGTCATCCCAAACAGCAAACTTCAGTTACTCACCCCACTTCCTTTTGTTTAGCTCCAAGGTTCTCCTAATGATATTTAACAAGATTTTATTGTTGGACTCAGCTTTTCCATTTCCTTTGGGATTGTAGATAGAAGCATATGTCAGATTGATCCCATATTATTTGCACATCTCCACAAAAGTTTTGGCTCTGAAACTCATGGCATTATCAATAACAATTTTAGCAGGCACTCAAAATATGTATATGATTTGATTCAGCATGAAGTCCATGATAACTTGGTGTGTTGTGTTTCTTGGTGGTGATTTCTTCCACCCACTTAGTGAAATAATCGGTGGCCACAAGAATACACTTATGACCAACACTGGAAGGGTCAGATATTTCCCCAATAAAATCCATTGCTTCTTTTCTTAATGGACCTTCAATGGACACATGTTGTAAAGGAAGGGAGCTTGAAGCTTTCATTCTTCCAGAGAAATTCTGGTAACTTTCACATTTCCTAACCAATATAGTTGTGTCCTTGAAGAGAGTTAGCCACCAATAACCAGCCCTCAAGATTTTATGCGTTGTAACTCTGCTAGCACAATGTCCCCCATAGACCCCTCCATGGAGATCAACAATTATTTTGGGGGCCTCATTTTCAGTAATGCATCTCAAGAGCACTCCCTTGGGGTTCTTCTAAGCTAACCCGAAATCGACAATGAAATAATTTTGAGAGGCTAACTTAAGAGATATTTTCTGATTTTTACTTAGTTATTCAGGGCAGCATAGATGTCTGAGATAAAATATTATATCTTTTTACCATTTAGAACTTACCAACTTTTCAAGGACATCCACTCTTTCTCCTTCCACTTCATTTACCTCAATAGTTTGTAGGTTTCTCTCAGCCATAAGCTTAGCAAGGCCCAAACCTCTTACCAATTTTGTTGTCTAATATCCATGTCATACTCCTGCAATTTTTTCACCCATCTACATCTTTTGCTTGAGACCTCCATCTCTAATAAGATGTCTTTCACCATGATGTGGGGAACATAAGAAACAAAATTAGAACTTAAGATGTAGGGTCTGAAAACCTTTGTTGCTTTCACCAAGGAAAATTCTTGCTTCTCCATAATGCTGTATTTTAACTCAACTCCATGTAATACCTTACTAAAAAAGGAAATTGGTCTCTCAGCCCCTTTATCATCCTTCTGTAACAAAAAAAATGCAATGGTGTTTTCTGAAGCAAAAGAAAACACTTGAAAATGTTTCTTGTAATTTGGGGCTCCCAAAACAGGGGCATGCTTTAGTGCTTCTTTGATCCCATCAAAATCCTGAATGGTTTCCTCTTCCCACTTGATGATCTGGTGTTTCTTCAACATGCAAGTGATGGGGAGAGTCAACTCAAAAAATTTAGACACAAATCTTCTAATGAAATTGATTTTCCCAAAAAAGGATTGGATTCCCTTCTTGGTTCTTGGAATTAGAACCTTGCTGATAGCTTCTACCCTCTCGGGACCAATCATGACACCATCCATTGACACAACGTGACCAACTAACTTTGCCTTTTGCACTCCAAAGTGGCACTTCTTGTGATTCAATGATATGCCAAATTCTCTACATCTAATCAACATCTTTTCCAAGTGTTGAAAGTAATCATTTATCTCCCTGGAAAACACATTTACATCATCTTGATAAACAATAATGAAATCGTTAATGTAACCAGCAAAAGCCACATCCATTTCCCTTTGAAATTTTGCTTCAGCATTCATTAGCCCAAAAGGAATTCTATTATAGACACATGTTCCCCAAGGAGTGGAAAAGGAAGTATTAATTCTTTCTGATTCCTTTAGAAAAACTTTATTATATCCAGAGAAACCATCCAAAGTAGAAAGCAACTCAGATCCAATCACTAATTGCAGCATATTTTCCATGTTTGGAAGAGGATAATTATCTTTCATTGATGCTCTATTCATATTTCTAAAATCTAGGCATATCCTGATATCACCATTATTTTTTGTAACTGGTACTAAGTTTGCGACCCAAGAAGAATACCTTATTGGCTGAATAATCCCTCCATCCCTTAGCTTCTCCAATTGATCTTGAATTTTCATGGAGAGGAGTTGATTAATTGGCCTCTGATTTTTTTTGAATGGTTTTGCATTTGTTTTGAGAGGAATTTCATGCTAAAACAAATCCTCTCTATATGCTTTTAGCTCAGAATAAGACCAAGCCAAACAATCCTGATATTTCTTCAACAATTGGAGATAGGAATGTTTATCTTCCTTGCTTAGATTTCTTCCCAACCAGATCTTCCTTGGTTTCTCCCTTGTGCCAAGGTCATGCTCTTCAACATCCCTTGAGGCTACTATATTTCTATGAATAACGCAATTATCATTATCAAAGTGTGATTCAAGAGCAACCATCCCTCTAGGAATGGTACTAGTTTTCAATTGGATGATGTCTTTGACAAACAAATTTTATTTTCCTTCTGTTGTACACACCATTGGCTCCCAATCAAAACATTGATTAGGAAACTCCCTTTTTTTGTACAGAAACCGTTTCACTTGGGCATCATTATCAAATACTTGCCAATTTTTTACGTTGTCAAGGACAGATGGCGTTGTTAGTATTTCAACATTATATTCACAATTAGGGTACATTGCACAAACATCAAATCGATATCCCAAGAATACAAGCTAGTCTACAACAACATTGAACTTTCAATCATGATGCACAATATTAAATGAGTCAAAAAATTTAATCAAATCCCAAACTGCATGCTTGTATTGTTTCATTCTCTGATTTTTAGCAGCATATAATTTTCTAATTTGTTTGACAATCAGTTCTGAGTCTCCTTTGACAATGATATATTTAATATGATACTTCCAAGAAATTCTCAAACCTAATAATAATGCTTCATACTCAGCAATGTTATTAGTGAATTCAAAGTTAAGTTTGAAATAAAATACAAACTCTTCTTGGTTTGGGGAGATTAGAACAATGCTGGAACCATTTCTAAACTTGGAACATGCTCCATCAAATAACAAGGTCCAATGTAAACCATCCTATTAAAGACATTCACAATAAGCAATATATTGCTCCCTGCCATCAGCAAACCCCACAAATTTATCTGCATCCACATCAGCATATAACACTTCATAAGAAGCATTATTTGGATCCTCAATGAGGTGCAACATTTTCTTCTCTCCATACAACTTTAGAAGGCTGCCTTTAGATGGAATGGTGGGAAAATACATATCCATCTAAACACTTCCGCCAACACTCGCATCGCACTTTCTTGATAAAAGCATGCCCCATTTGGCAGGGCAATCAAAAATGACAAAATCAAGTTTCAGGTTCTTACCCGGATAAGCTGCAAGTTGTACCACCAATCCTTTCACACATCCAACAATGGGCACCTCTCTAGGGTCCATGGAAGTGTATTTTCCATATGCTACTGTCACTTTGATATCTAGATCATTCGTGACCTCAAGAGGCATGACATTGCATGATGCACTGGAATCAAACATACAATTATGTAGCAGTCTATCCTTAATGACCAAAGTTGTAAAAAATGGATGAACATTTATTTGGGATTCAACCAAAGATGTCCCCAGGTAAACCTCAGGTACTTCTCCAAGATCTTCCAATGCTGGTAGTGTTTCAAGGTCTACAATAGTTGGAGGAGGAGTTTCTATAATGTTTACATTTCTACCTGGGGTACTCTTTTCTTCTTTCAATCCCAAGTACTCAAATTCTCTCTTCTTGTGCTCAGGAATCCTAAGAAACTCAACAATTGGAAAATTAACTTTGATTTGACTCAAAACCTAGGCAATGTCATATGGAACATTCTTTGTCAAGGTAACATTGGAAGGGTGATTAGAAAACTCATCAGATGGCATGGGATTATTGGCAGTTTGCGCATGAGGAGAAAGTATGAATCTTTTTTCATACAACAAGGCCTTTAGAAGGTGTGTCTTTCTTAGGAGCCTCTTTAGGAATACTAGTGAGAAATGGATTTTATGTTTGGCTTGAGGCCCTGCTCCTTTGATAACTCTACTCCTAGTATTATAATCCTTTTCTTGAGCAACAACAACGTTCATCAATAACTACCTATCTTCCTCCGAAGGGATTCCTCCATAATACTTCTTTATCATTAAAGATCTTAAATACTCAAAGTCATTATTAGGTATTTAAAAATCTTGCACTACATCTACTTCAAAAGTATGAGAAGGAGGAAGAAGTGGTTCCCGGTGAATACAATCCAAAAAATTTGTAGTAGTTCGAGCACTTAACACTTTGGTTGAAGATTCTCCTTGTTGTGAGCTTAAAGAGAAAACCATCATGAAAACATCATCATCAGCACCATCATCATTATCATATTCTTATTCTTGTTGATTTACTTCACATGGAGGATGCGGTAGAAAGAATCTATCACACCAATCAATCTCATTAGCTTCATCATCAACAACAACCCAGGAAGTCAAAGGAATAGACACCATTCTACTTTCATGTGCTTATCACCCCTAGGATGATTTCCAAATCTTTCATGATTTTGTGCCTTTTGATGACCTTGTGAACTCTGTCCAATTCCTTTCTCTTCATGGGCTATTTTGTAGGATATTTCTTTGATAGTCCCTACCAAATTTTTAATAACCTCCTCAAGCTCCACACTCTTTCTTTCTCTAGTTTTTTCTGTGTTTATCAGTTTAACAAATTCCCTCTTAGGAGGTTTTCCAATGGCCTTGATGTTGTTCTCAATTTGCATAGCCATAGTAAAGGCCCACCTCAAAGTGTCAGGGTTTTTATCCCTCAAATAGTATGCAACCTTCTTGTCAAATGCATCAGCATACTTTATAAGACAATATTTTTGACACGGCCTCAAATTCACAAGGATTCTTCGCAATGTCTTATTGAATCTTGTATTAAACTCATGCACTGATTCATTATTATTCTTTTTAATATTCTCAAATTCTAACAAGAGAAACCTAGGGTTTGTTTTTTCACCATATTACAATCTAAATGCATTCTTCATTTAAGTCCAAGAATCAATAGAGTTATCAGGAAGAACTTTATACCAGTCCCTTAAATCCTATTCTATAGTATGAATAAATAATTTAATGTATACATCTTCAAACTCTATTTTGAAATCCTGCATCATACTGACAATGAGTTTCAAGTGTTGATCACTAGTTATCGCATTATTTCCTTTAAACTTAGGCAATCTGTTTCTTACATCCTGTGGCACAACATTTGGATAACAAACCATCCCTCTAAAACTAATGGTACCAAAAGTATTCACAAAAAATGGAGGTTCGGGTGGAGGCTGAGACATATTGTTTTGTGGAAGTGTGTTTGTAGGAGATGCAAGGTGATGAGGACTGAGGGGTTTGTTAGGAATATGAATGCGATTTTCAAAATGAATATCCCCTAATGGCTCTTTTTCATGGCAGACACTATAAGATTTGGAAAATATAGGGGTAGAATGAGATGCAAATCTTTCAAATACAAAAGAAGGCCCCTCTCTAGATGAAGAATTTGGATTTACATAGATGTTACCTAATTCAAAAGCAGTTGAGGAAGTATTGCAATCTTCAATCACGTGCCACTCAGTTTCACCAATGGAGATCTCTTTTCTTGATGCTTGATCTCCATCAACCTTCCAAATTCTTCCTCCTTTCGAATTAGACTTTTCAAACTCATGAAACAACCTTCTACTAGGGTCCACGATGAAGAAATATCTTCTCCCTTCATGCTTTGCAAATATTAGTAACAAATTCACATTGATAGAGGTTAAGACACTGGCATTTGTCCAAAATAAATCAACACAGAGTCGCCACTAAGGATTTTCACCTTAGATGTGCAAACATGCACTAAAAATAATCTGTCAAATGTCTATCAGTACTAGAATCTTGCAAAAATTATCAGGTCTGATCTTCTTTTACCCAAATTTATCAATCACAATGTAAGAAAAGTGCAACAACTGCTGGAAACTAAAAAAATTATAGACAAAGCATATAACTTCAAAAAAATCTCACAAACGTGCATATAGAATGATTTCTTAACAATGTATTTGCACACAACATTTGTAAGAAACATTACTAGGGTTTGATATCTATCCAAATATTTCAAATATTTTTAATAAGTCCCCAGCAACGACACCATTTGGGTGTTGGTACATAGATTTAATATTCTTCAAAGGCCAAGTAGCATCATGGATTTGACAAGACACTCAGAGGTAGATAGATGATTATGTATGTCATTTTATAGCCAGGGAAGCAATCTATCTGACTTTTTAGCACTCAGGATTTGAAGAAGTGGGTAGCACCTTAAAAGGATGTGATCTTATCCTAAATATTTTAGGTTGTGCCTTTCAACCAAGGTAAGAGAACCTATTTTGTAACCTTTGTTATTGAAGAATGCTGGTAAATCCTTATTTTGCACAAATTTTATAGAGAAGACCTTGGGAAAATATGATCAACACACCAAATTTGCCTCTCATGAGTTGTCACTTCCAAATTATGGAGATATTTTCAATACAAGGCAAAGGTTACTAAAGACATTTGGAATCTTGATTGCTTCTGCATATTTTTGACAGTGGGATTTTGCATTTGTTCATACACAGGACAAAACAGGGGTAGTTCAGGATAGGATTAATTGTTTTCGAATGATTTTGGTGGGAGATGAAGCAGGACAAAGTTGATAATACCGGATCTTTGGAGGGACTTCACAATAATGAACAACTTCACAACAGAAAGCTCCAGAACAGTCAAGATGTTCCTTTAACCAGAAGGTGTGCTTCAATGGAGGCCCAGATTAGCACGTTTTCACATAATCTTTGAGACTCCAACAGAAAATCTTTATCGACAAATGACAGTGAACTGATTTAAATTTTTTTATCTCATCCAAGATGAAGGCTCTTCTTGAAATGAAATTACAAATACCATTAGACTGTCACAGGGACAAGATCCTGTGTGATTTCACAAAAAAAATTAGTATAAGATTGCAATAGGAACGAAAGAAACTATTTACAGACATTCTAAAAATAAAGCAAACACAAAATTGCTAGAGATTAGACACAAATTAATTCAAAAATTGCTTAGATTCATCAGCAGGGGAAAGCTTCTAGTGTAATCTCAGTGTTTGTCAATGGATATACATCTACAACCAACTTGACATGATAGAAAATCTAACATAGAATAAAATAATAGGTAATCACGACTTTGGTCTCTCGGGAAGAGGGCTTTCTCAAAAAAATTCTCAAGAATTCATACTCCGACCATTTGCAAGAGTATCCCCATTACATTTATAATACACCCTTTACATCCAATTTTCCCCCCCAAAAGAGAAATATTCAAATCACCTTTATTGCACATATCGGATCATGATTTTTAGAAAGTTACATTCAACAGATTTACAACAAAAAGTTGTGAGGTGTTTTCAAAAAAGGTGAATCATTGCAAATATTTACATCATTGTTCTAACTGGAGGCATATTCTTCACCCTTGGCACCTACAACACCTTTTCCCCTCATCATTTCACCCTTTTCCCTCTGAAATTTTACTCTACAACTTCTGGATCTGGCATTCTGCGTTTTTACACAAGCCCGAGCAAAAAATCCACTTCAAAAGCACCTCAGATTTACAAACTAAGCTCCCAAATTGAATCAATTGAACTTTTCAGGCCAAAACAACACAAATTTACCAAAAAATTGATGAAGAATGATACAACAAATGCATATCCAAACATCTTGGAGCTTCAATGGTGGAAAAATCAAATGAAATGCACAGCTACTGTTAATCTTGCCTTTCAACTTTTAATTTGAGCCTTCCACGTGGAAAAATGTGATTGGAAATGGGCCTGAGAGCATTTTTTGACATTTTCTCTACCCCTCCGCCCTTAAAAAATGGGCTTGGCACATGTCCCAATGTGGGTCCCAGAGGAATCGTGGCTTAATTCTGTATTTTACCTCATTTTTGGAAAAAGGAAAATTTTCCAAATTTTCCCCGCAGCTCCGCCCTTCCACCTTTAGCTTTTGATGTGGGTCCCAGCGGGACTTGCGCTTCATGTTTTCACTTTATACTTATTTTCCAAAAGGGAAAAAGTTCCACATTTTCTCCGTGGGCCCACACCTTCATTTTTGAGTATTCAACACTGTCATTACTTTCCTGTCAGGGCCGTGCTTGAACTTACAATTTTATCCCTTTTTATAAAAGGCTAAAAACCATAAATAACCCTGAAGCTCTGTCTCTCCATCTCCTCGCCTGCCACATGTTTCAATGGCACATTTTGAGATGGTCCCGAAAATTAGAGACCCCAAACAAGCGCGGGCTCAACACGTGTCTCAGTCTGGTAGATTCAATTAAAAAGTTTGAAGGTTCAACGGAAGGCGCCATGTGTCTAGGGTCCGAGGTAGTCTCCTTTGGTTGTTGAAAAGTCCAAGAAAAAAAGTAGAGTGAGCGGAAGCCTCCAAGTGTCCTCCTGGTTCTTCTTCAAAATAGAACTCAGGGGTTGGTCCCCAAACATGCGCGGTCCCTCCATGTGTCCCAGGCCCTTTAGGAAGTTGCTTGAAAAGTCTAAGTACAAAGCGGAGCTGGTGGAAGCCTCCACCTATCCCCCTAGCGCAACTCTAAGGCCAGATTAAAAGGTGATTTTTCAAGTGAGCACCATTCCTCCCGCGCACCTGCTTTCTTGCCTTCTTCTCGTGTTCATGCCTTATTTTCTATTCCCTCATTCGTGCCTTGTTTAGATGCCTTAAAAATTAGCCATTCCTACTCTTCCTCTTGCCCGCCCACGCTCATCCTATTGTGCCATAAAACGTGATTGTGGAAAAATAGAAGGAAGGGAGAAACCCAATCTTGTGCCCAAGTTACAAACCTCTCTTACATGGACAGAGGGACGAAAAACAAATTTTGGACCTTTAAGTGATCCTTGACCAAGGAAGGGACTGACCATGGCATCCAAATGGAGGACAAAGTCTTCAGGAACCAACACAGGGAGACAGAAAACATGACATAGTCCGCAAACTGAGGAAATTCAATGACAAACGGGGTGAGGCAAATTTGAGCACCAACATGACTGATGTAATAGACATCATGTTCCCTACCATGTTCATCACAATGCTCCAACATGGAACCCAAAGCATGATCACTAGAAGATATATACATATAGGAAGGTTCCCCTTTGTACGGAGGTGTAAGGACGAGAGGGGATAAAAGATACTACTTGAGATCATCAAAGGCCTTTTGGCAATTTTCATCCCAATTAAAGTCAGTTTTTTGTGAATAAGATGGGGAAAAGGTTTAAAATGATCAGAGACTTGTGAGATGAAGTGGCAAACTGGTTGGAATTGGCCTTGAAGAATGTGAAGTAGCTTTAGATTAGAAGGAGGAGGCATCTCTATAATGGATTTGATTTTAACAAGGTCAACTTCAATACCCCTAATAGAAACAATGAAGCCAAGGAGTTTACCAGTTAGAACTCCACAAACACACTTGGCATGATTAAGACAGAGGAATATTTGGATGAGACATGTGAAGAGGATTTCAAGAACAAAAATATGGTCTTGTCAATGCTTGGATTTACCCAAGAGTTCATTGACGTAGTCCTCTACAGTTTTATGGATAAGGTCATGGAAGGTGTAGGTCATATTGCATTGATAGGCATCCCTTGCATTTTTTAAACTAAAGGGCATGACATAATAACAAAATGTCCCCCAATGAGTGATGAAAGAAGTCTTATGCTGGTCTTTAGATGTAATAAGGATCTGATTATAACCAAAAAACCATCCATAAGAGAAATAATTTCATGGCTGGCTGTGAGTTCGATGAGTTGATTGATGTTAAGAAGAGGAAAGTCATCTTTAGGGAAAGCAATATGTAAATCTCAAAATTCAGTGTAGATACGAAGCTTTTTAGAGGTTTTGGAAATGGGTATAGTGAAGTTGGAAAAGAGACGGTGTTACAACTCTTATTTGAAAAGGAGGGCAATTCAGGGATGCATGCGGTGAATTTTATTCTTAATCTGCTTAGTATTGGGGATGGTAACAATGTTGTGAATGATGATAGAAGGGTCGAGGCCTAACATGTTATCATAGGACCATGCAAATGATTGACTATATTTAGAGAGGAAGGAGGTGAAAGACTCCAGCTCCTAAGGATCAAGGGATTGACCCACTTTGAGGATGTGGGGCTCTTGTGGAGTCCTAATGTCGATATCGATAGTGGATTCATTCAGAAGGGTGTATGTATCCGAAGGTAAAGACATAGGAAGATAGGCATCCTATACCCCCATATAAGAAAGAATGGAATCTTCGTTGGTGTATTCACTAATGTCAATGGTAGGGGAGTCTTCCTCTACCATAATAAGAAATTGAAGAGGAAGGGACCTAGTTTCACCTTCACACTAATAAGTGACTGGTCCCAAGGTGATCATTGAGATTTAATAAAATCTAGAGGAGATGGACATGATATCATTTGTATCCATGGGTTCATTGGATGGAGAATAAATTGATGAGGGGTCAATGTTCATACAAGATGAAGATGGAGAAGGTGAGAGAGGCTCTATGAATTTATCCTTTAACCCCAACTTGAACTTCTCATGGGGCTTATGAGATTGGTCGATGATGAGATCATGCATTCCTTGTTCATAATGTGCCCTACCATTTCCTTTCCATGCACAATGATGGAGGTAGGTGTAGGTAAGGGATTTGTTATAGAGGAAATCAAAGCCATTGTGTATGGCTTGGTGGGAGGTTGAGTGTTGATGTGACAAGAATGATGGACGATACCACCATATATGAGATTGGTTCGCAGATGAGGTATTCCAAAAGAAATGATATCCCCAACATTAGTTTGGTACATTGGTGCTTTATCGGGTCTACTAAGCTGATTTGGTGTAGGAAGAGCATTAAGGGTGAGAAGGTGGTATTCCCCCAATGAAAGGTGTTACCTCACATTATCGATAGATTTGTTATTGGGAATCTTAGATGGAGGGACAAACGAGTTATTAGATGCTTCAGATGAGTCTTGTTTAGGGACAAGCACATCGTTTGGTCAATAAGTCATGTGAAATGCTTTGAAAGGAAGAATGTCTATGGGGAGTGTTAGGATTTTCCCCTCATGCTCATATTTGATGCATTGATGGAGAGTGGAAGGGACACAATGCATGTTAGGGATCCATAGTTTTCCAAGCAAGATATTATATTGAAAATGTCCCTCGAAAATGTAAAAGAGCTCATGGAAGATTCTTTCACCAATGTGGATGGGAATGATAAATGTGCCCAAAACAGGGGCCAAAACATCATTGAAATCATGAAGGAAAATGGGTGATTGAGAGATAATGGATTTGGGAAACTTGAGTTGATTAAAGGTATGGGATGATATATGTTGATCTTGGCTCTATTGTCTATCATTGAATGTTGAATGAATGTATCGTTGATGTGAACAATGATGAAAAGAGGGAGATCATGGTCCTCATGTGAGGTATTAGGAATTTCATAGTCATCAAAATAAATGACAGCCGAGGTTACGAGTGATTTTACAACAGCCAAATTTTTTTTGGTCTCATCGCTAGTGATAGGGATGCATTGTAAAGCGTCGATGAGAGCTTTTTTGTGATTGAGGGAGATTTGGATGAGATCATCAAGTGACATCTTGATGGGAAATTGATAGATCTACCTCACAATAATTTACTCCATGGTAGCGGGTTGTTGGGTACGTGGGGCAACTACGATGGATAATTTAGCTTTTGAAGAATATGATAGAGTTGGGTCACCAGATGGGGTGGTGATGATGAATTTGGTCTTAGATTGAGTATGCGGTTGAGAATCATAAGGGTGAGAGCTTGTGGTGATATGAATGACATTGATAAATAGAGGAGGATATTCTTTGAGAGAATTATTACTTAGAGGAGGAATTGCAAAAAAAAAATAGATGAAGAAGATGATTTAGAAGCATTGGGTGATGAAGATGTAATCTAAGGGTTGCGATTGGATGTAGATGCACTAGTAGATGGGAGAGGATGATCATATTCAATGAGAAGGTCATCTTCTATAAGGTTGTGGATGAGGGTTTGAATAACCGTACAATGTCCAGTATCATTTCTGAGGCTACGATGATAAACACAAATGACATTAGAATCAAACCATGCGGGTTTCTGCCCTTGTGAATCAAAATATTTGATAGGATGAAGATCATGGTAGATGCTTGAATAAGGTGTTGAATAATTTCTTAATAATATCTGATGAGATTTTTTGATGAGGGGGTTGTGTGGGTTGTAAATAAATTGGGTTTGGAAGTAGTAGATGAAGGTAAGAGTGGTATTTTACTTTTTGAGGTTATGTGGGTGCCTTTGATTCTAACTTGGTCTTGGGAGAGGAGGAGATGGATGGTCTTGATTCTGATTTAGATCTTGGACGAAGAATAGGTGGATTTGATTCAAATTTACTGATGACAAGGATCTTGGATAAAGGTTTAGGTCCCAAAATAGTGGATGTGCTCCTAATATTAATGGTGAAACATTGGATGGCTTAGAGTGATGGGTCTTGAAAGGAGGTAAATCCAAATTTTGTGTGGGTGGGTGAGAGAATTATGAGGAGGAATGTTGAGGCTTTTTGGATTTTGTTGTAAAGGTTTTCCCTTAGAGGGAATAACAATGATATCTACGTGGGGCGGTGCTTAGAAATAGGATTGGATGACTTGGATGCATATTTTGTGGATATGGGAGTTGAAGGTGAAGGGAGTGTTTGGATATGAGGCTTATCGAGATGGGTAGAAGTCATGGATTGTATAGATTTTTTATGTGTCTATGTAGGAGTTGTTGATGTGGGTGATTTTGATGAGATGGGGATACTGTTTGTGATTTTATGAGGGGGAGATGTTTGCTTAGTAAGTTTGGATGTTGATATAAGAGTAGTTATACCCATAGATGTGGTGATGAGTAAACAAATAAACAAAGGAAAATGTGAGGAGTATCTTGTTATAGGTATTGGGATAGGTATGGGTGGGGAGATGGATGTAGTGGGTGTTAGTGTGGTAGCTGTAGATATGGATGAAGAAGTAGACATGATTGGATTGAATGTGTGTGGAATAGTAATGGGTATACTTGATGTAGATACAATGGATGTAGATATGGGTATGTATGTAGGTAAGATTGTAGATGGGGAAGGTGAGATAACAATAGTCATAGGTGTAGTAGATAAAGGAATGGTAGGCATAGGTGATGATGTTAAAAATTGGCTTACAGTCTAGATTGTGTGGGCATTAGGTGCCTGAGACGTAGGAGGAGTAGCTTGGTTATTTGGTGGATGGTTGGGGAAGGGTTGGTTGAAGACATCGAGAGGCTAATTAGGAGGTGCATTAGGGTTATCTAATTGAAGGTCACCATGGTATATGAGTTGTTATATAATCTTTTTAAAGGTACGGCACTTTTTAATGTCGTGATCATGGAATTGGTGATATTTTCAATAGTACTCCTCATGATACCATATGGGTTTGGGTTGTGAGTCATCAAGATGTTAGATAGGGGGAAGTTAGATGAGACGCACATCCATCAACTTTTTGAAAATAGAACTGTAGGATTCCACGAGATGGGTATAGTTGGGATTTGATTTGGAAGCCCTTTACAGAGTCTCAGTGTGGGATGTGTACACAGAAGATGATTTGACTATGATAGTGTTAGCCGTGTTTTTTAGATTTTTCACCATGGGTAGATGACTTAGTGAATTCAGGTTTTGGTTTATTAGATCGAAGTTTGACATGGCCTTTCTCAAGGGTGTAAAGTTCAAGTTTATGAGCCATAGTGAATGCCTCTTTCAAAGTTTGGAAGGATTGGATCTGCAGAGTGGAGGAAATATGTTTCATGCAAGACTGTGAAAAAAATTCAATTATTTTGGTATGTGGAAGGGAGAAAGATAAGTGATTGATAATGTCATGCCATCTAGCAATGAAATCTATGATAGATTCGTCATCAAACTGTCTAATGGCATAGATATTTGTAATGGTGATTTTATGCGCAATTTTAATAGAAAATTTCTCTAGGAATAGTTGTGTGAGTTGAGTGAAGGAGAATAGATAATGTTGAGGAATTCTGTTATACTAGTCTAAAGCAAGGCCAGCCAATAACACAGGGAAGGTACAAAGCATAAGATATTGGTCATGAGCAATAAGGTAACATGTGTGCTTAAAGGCACAAAGATGCTAATGTGGGGTTCTCCTTACTGTTAAACTTGGAGAATTTTGGGAGTTCCCAGTGTGATGGATAGGGTTTTACATGAACTAATGGATTGATGGGCTCATTGCAAATCTGTTCATAAGAGAAGGTGGTATTAGACCCTCAAGTAGCGGATTCAAGGCTGGTCGTTGTACTTAGCAAAGCATGAAGAGGGTCAGTAGATGCGTGATGATTAGAAATAAATGGATGAGATTGTGGGATATAGGAGGTAGATGGGTGAGAAATTGATATTTTGTGGATAAGTAGATGTTTGAGGAGGTGGTTGATAAGGGGGAAGATTTTTGAGGGTTGTGATTGAATGGTTTGGGAAATAGGATGTTTTTGAGAGGTAGGGGTATAATTAGATGGATAAGTTTGCATTTTTTTTTGTTGAGATACATGGATGTTGGATTAACCTTGCATAGGGTGAGTGAAGATATAAGTATGGGGCAGTTGATATGTTTGATTAGATTGATTAGGGAAGACATAGTGAAAGGCACTTCTAAAGGGATCTTACTGAGTTTGGGTAGACTCTAAAGGATGAGGTTGTGAAGTGATTACATTTGCAAGGACATGGGATATAGGGATGGGGACCAAAGTTTGATCATGTTATTTGTGTGGTGGAGGAAGTAGATGATATTATTTCAATGTTTGGGTAGGTGTGCTAATGACGAAAGTGGATGAGGAAGTGATGGGGATGGAGGAATTGAGTGTGGTGTTGATAAAAGGAAGATTGAGAGGGATGGGGACCACCAATTAAGTAGAATGGTGAGATTGAGGGATTTTAGGGGAAGATTGGTGGGAGCCCAGATCACGTTGCGCCACAACAAGCTCATTTATAGCTCTAGGAAAGAACGCAACAAGTTATGACTTGAGGACTTGGGGTGAGAATGATAAGCATAAATTTTTTGAAGAGGAGTTCCATTGATGGGAAGATTGGTAGATTTATGAAGAAGGTATTCATGAAGAGCAACCGGGTTGGTATCAAGGAGCTACTAGAATTCCACACATCCACGAGGGATGGTAAGAGGCCCAAAAGTATTTAAGGAAATAACGGATGGGGGTGTAGACAGTCTAGAAGGAACGAAAATAAAGGGGTTAGTCTCAACATGGGGGTTATTTTGGATATTTTGGGACTCATGGAGAGGAGTAACGAAAACCATAGGTTGAAGAGACCGAGGGGGTAGAAGAGATAATATAAAGGGCTGAAGTTTGTTGGGAAGGAATGTTGTAAGTAGGAATGTTGATGTATGGCATGGTTTGTTCCATTTTTCTTTCTTGGGAATGTGAAATAACTGGAATGAAACAAAAAAACAAGAAACTATGTTGATTTTTAATTTCTCAAACAAGTCACACAATAGATTTTTAATTGTCTTTCTTATTAAAATAATGTGAGAAATAAAAGAAAATGAGCTCTAAGGGGAACCTAGGAAGTGGCCAAACTATGGATGGTTTCAGGTTGTTTTGGTTGGCATCCTCGATATAATCAAAGGTACATGAGACTCAAATCTATGATGACTACCGGTATGGAGCTTGATATTGGGGTCTACCCCCACACTTCATGCACTGTAATGATAATGGTGTCAGGCACTTATCCAATATACCGATAGTCAAAAAAATTATAATGCGGCTAGAACACCACTTTAGATTTCCTATTGGGTGATGAAATCCCAATAGTTCCACCTAGAAGAAGATGTTTAAGATGTGTAAGTTTATGTGTGCATTTTTGATGTGTGTGGAAGGATCGAATGTAAAGAATCAACCTCCTAATTAAACTATGTTGTAAAGAAAACATGAACATGTTATTTTTAAGTCTTGTATCAAAACATGGAATTCAATAAAATCAAATAAACAAAGAAGGGAGAGAAATTCAAAAAGAGAAAATAGGGAAACATGAAGAATACTTGGATACCGTTATTTTCCTTTTTATTTTTATTTTAATCAATTGCGTTGTTGATCCAAGCTAGAAATCCACCACATACACAAGAAAGTGAAGCTTCCACCTTCGAGGTTAGTAGAAATATATGAATGAAAAATGGAAATGAAAATGAAAACAAATGAAATAACTCGCAAAAGAAGGGTGGCCATCGGGCGTGCCAAAATGTTGAATTGATTTTCTCATTCCTGCTTGAGGTTGGTGAAATGGTAACAAAGAAAACAAACAACTCCAATAATGAGATGGTTTAAGGCTACCTATAGATGAAATGATGATGGATACAAGCACATAAGATCCTCGTTGTAGCGAGCTTGATTACCTGCACAACAAAGAAAATATCAACAAGAAAATGATTATTAGATAGGATGGTGGGTTACTTGAAAATTCCAGTCCTGAAAAGTGAAAACTTCCTGGGATGGATGTCAACCTAATTTGATAGAAAATAAGGATAAAATGATAATTGATAAACGATAATATGAAACAAAATCTAAACTAAAAAAGAGAATTTGAGATGGACTAGATAAGATAAAGTGCATACCTGATTATAGAAAATGCTAAAATGAAATAAACCAGAGTGGGTCGACGATGACCCGAGACTACAGGGAAGATTCGACAGCGACCGGGGGAGTATCAACCAAAAATAAATGCAGAAAAGGTAGATCTAAAGAACTGGTCTAAAGTTGATCTAGAACTGAAGATGACGATGACATGAGGCAAAGAGCCCAGATCTTAGTAAAACAGAAAGGATGCAAGAAAATTGATAAATCTGATGATAAAAGTGATAACTACTGATTAGGTTGACGGTTACCAGGGAAGATCAACATTGATTGGGTGTGATGCAAGTAAGATTTGAAGTAATAGGTATGTAGAATGGAAATATTGGTAGATCTGAAGGGTTATGGGATTAGAAAATAGATAACTGACAGAATGGATGACAAAAAATCAAACAAATATGGATTGGGTTGATGATGACTATGCTGAGTCGACGGTGATTGGGAAGGGATCTATGGTTTAAGGGATGAAAATGGATTGAAATGAAAATTTTCATAGAGAGATTGATGATGACTAATGTAGGGGCATAACCTTGAGATGGTAGATGAACCTGCAAAGCTAATGCATAATGATTATAGGGTGATGGTGGGGACTTCAATCATGTAAAAGTGTGATACCAAGAAAAGAGAAAACTTCAAATCTCCAAAGGTAATGAAAAATATCTCCAAAGTAGCTCCAATGTAGTGATAAAAACTATAAATAAGAGCAAGAAACGAAACCAAGATCGCAAGAAAGCTCGAAGTCTCAAAAATTACATCTTAGTGAGAGGAGGGTTATGGTCGTATTTATAGGGTCTACAAAAACTAGGATAGGTCATTGACAACTATGTCGGTCCATTGATTTGTGCGGTGGAAATGTGATTAGCTCAATGTAAAGAGCCCTTATGAGCTAAGATTAGGGTTTCAGGTGGTTAAGACATGTTGGGGATGCTTTGGAAGGATAAAAGGTGGTTAGGAGTTAAGAAATTATTAAATGGGGGTAGTTGGGAACCTAGGGATGGTAAATTGGGTACTTAGGTAGGATAAAAAGGGTGAATGAATAGGTTTAGGGTGATTAATGATGATTAGGGATGCCTAGGAAAGACAAATTATTGATGTGATTAGGATGGGATTAAGGTAGAAAACTAACAATTAGAGGATAGATGAATTTAGGAGATAAAAAGGGGATTTAAATGGGAAGAGAGGTATTTATTTGAGGAAATGATGATGAAGGAGAGTGAACGCAGGATGAGGTATAAGGGATGGTTAAAATTGGTGTTTACATGGGGTGCATGCAACATCTGTAGGAAAATGTAGTCCAAAGGAGAGGACCTGATGTTGATCTAAAATGGATACCTGTGGGGAAGGGGATGTGCATGGTAGAAACCAAGGCACATGCAAAAAAGATAGGCTAGTAACAAGTGTTAGTAGAAAAAGT
Source organism: Taxus chinensis (assembly GCA_019776745.2). Lineage (NCBI taxonomy): Eukaryota > Viridiplantae > Streptophyta > Pinopsida > Cupressales > Taxaceae > Taxus > Taxus chinensis. Next base: position 668,946,568 of record CM034146.1, read on the forward strand.
AGCTAGCATGAAAAAGAAGACAATGTAATAATCACGTGTGCAAACAAGAAGGACCATGAAAAGTGGGTTTCAAAAATGGGACATCGTTAATAATGTCACAAGATAATTAGGGTTGAAGCGGACTAAATATTTCAATGATCATACAAGACATAGGGCATAGCCCACAAATAATAACATACAATATCAAACAAGATCAATCAAAATGTATCACATAAACATGGTTACATATAGTCCTGCAAGGAAAATTCTACACATGAATTACCCATTAACATGTTATAAAGATAAATATTATGTGTATATATCAACAAAAAGTAAAGTGATAGAAGTCGTAAATAATGTGACAATAGAACCTATAATTTGTAATAGTAGTAATGGTATATGCCCCCAGGAGGCTTGGTGGAATTGGAAAGGGAGTTAGTGTCCAGCATCATGCATCATGTAAGGAGTTGTAAGAGATTTTCATTCAATTCCAGAGACCAAGTGAACATGCATGTGTATATAGAAAAAGATATTTACATACTAAGAATCTAGCTAGCACAGTAAACAATGTGCAACATGTACGTAGTATAGGAAAACAAAAGTAGATGCAATCAAGATATGTAAATGTTGTGATGGTGTGATTGCATGATATGCAAGATGTGAAAATGGAAGGAACCACATTTTCCCCTAGTGGATGTGCATGAAATGAGGTTCATTTATAAATTCCCCCTCAATAGTCAATAATGAACCATAGAATAAGAGTGCGTCATTGGGAAACAGTTGTGTCACATGTGAGTAGATGTTAGAAAAGATATGTCATGAATCACAAATCATGAAATGTGTATGATGTGGGGTTAATTGAAAAAGTGTGCCCTCAATAGTCAATTTTGAACCGTAATACCGGAGTGCATCATAGGGTAGTAATGGTACAATGTGTGTACCAACAAAGTGAGTATGCTAAAAAAAAGTAGACATGGAGCACATAGCATGAAGTGTAAGAGTAAACACAAGAAATAATTGATAGTGTTATAAGGGGGGAGAAATAATGATGCCCCCAAAGTGTGTGATGAGTGGAGATTATCTGACGATAGTGAAAGGTGAGAATCCTCCATCTAATATTCGAGGAGACAAAATCATGTGACAATAATTTACGGTTGGTGGTGTAGGAGAGTAACTATGTGCATGTAAATGAGACTGATGTGAATAAGTAGGTGGAGAACATCTATGAGAATGGGTTTCTTAAGAAGGGGATTTAGGCTGACAAGGTGGACTAAGGGACCAATGATGAGTTCGAGATGTAGGTCGTGCATGAATAGTATAATTAGGTGTAGAAATAGATTTAGATTTAGGAGGCAAATGAGACTGAGTACGAATAAAATAGGTAGGTGTAGGAGTGGACTAGGATGTGAGTCATACGGAAGGACAAAATGTCTTGACTGATTCATAAATCTCATCATGAGTGGGTCTAAGCAACAGTAATACCTTTGATGGTGATAAATTGTTTGTTATGGAGTAACTTGAGACATAAGTGGTGCATGGAAGGGATAGCCTATGTGGCGCGGAGCCAAAGAAGACCTAAGATCATGTCATAGCCAATGATTTCAGAGGTAACAAGAAATGGTGTAAAGACAATAAGAGACCTAATTGTGATGGGAAGAATGACACAACCATAAGAATTATGAACTGCAAATGTAATTAATGATGTTAGGAAATTTATAGCTAAAAAAGTGCAACAAAGCATGCATTGGTAAGAGACGATGGATAAACCAGAATATTATTGATAGCATAGGTTCCAACATAATCATTGATATACAATGAATCAGAAGAAAATGTAGAATTATAATAATGATCTAACAATGTAATGACTTATGGTGGAACATCAACAAAATCAATAAGGAAATCAAGATCCCCTAATGAAGGAGGAGGCACAACATGATAAGTATGATTTGAAGAAGAATTCATAGTTTTCTCATCATGGTTTGGTAAAGGTTCTTTGAATATTTTTAGCTTTTTATTATCATTAACTGGCTTAGAAGTAGATGGCTCAGGAAGCTCGATGGAGTTGTTATCAATAAGATTTTGAATTATATGTCTAAGTTTGAAGTAGCAATCTATGGGATGCCCAATACATTGATGGTAATCACAGTGTGTATTTTCATCGTAGTTATGGCCACATGAGTGAGAAAGATCTAGATTGAGTGGCTATGGAAGAGAAATGAGATTGCTTTTGATAAGTTGTGGTAGTAGGAATTGAGGAGCGTAGGGTAACTTAGTAAATTTATGCTGCAGATATTGCACTTGAAGTGTAGTAGATGGAGAAACAACATTGATAGTGTCATTAGCTTCAGTAGGCTTAGGGGATGGCTTGAATGAAGATTTAGCTTGAAATATATTAAAAGAGGATGAGGCAGTATCATGATATTTTAATTTTACCATGGATATAAGTTTTCCTTTACGTAATTTGAGAGTTATCATAATTGATCAAATGAGGGAGGTGTATCAAAGATGAAACTCTCTTAAAGTGGAGGTAAGATAAACTAAACAAAAATATCTTTTAATTTTGAATTAGCTATTACATTAGTCATCTTGGCAAGGTTAGTCTTATATCATAACACATAATCTGCAATATGCTCATTGGATCTTTATTTGATTTGAGCTAATTGTGCATAGGATATTTTAGTACTGATGTTAATATAAAAATGTGCAAGAAAAGAATCGGCTACTTATGTAAAAGACGTTATCGAGTGAACATGTAGATCATAAAACCAACACATAGCATAATCTTGCAAACTTCCAAGAAATAGTTTATTTGGTAATGTAAAATCATACACATAATCAATATATGCCACATGGAAAGATCGAAGATGTTCTTGAGGATCACCATGGCCATTAAAGGTATGAATATTAGGTGCAATGACATTGGGTGGGAGTGGATAAGAGGAAATGGTAGGTGTGAAAGGGTTATGAAGGATTAATGAGGAGTCTAGAAAGGGAGAGGAATGTGAGGAAGCTTGTTGTAATTGACAGATTTGGAGTTGTAGATCCTGATATAAAGAAGCTAGGTCTTGAGTGCCTAAAGAGGATACTTGTCATGTATGAGAGGTAATAGAATAAGTGAAATGATTGGCAGGAGTAGGCATGAAAACAAGAACAGTGGAGGTGGGTGGAAGGGTAAGATGAGAAGGTTGAGTTGTAAGAGGCAAAATAGTATAATTAGACGCGGGAGGGTTGATCTCAACTAGATTAATAGCTTCCTCACAGGTAACAAATAATAATAGATCCAAGTCTTGAGGATTTTCAGCAATATAGTCCTAGAGGTCACAAAGATCTTCGTCGGTAAAGGGTTCATAAGTCTCAACCATGGGATAATAATTAAAATAATGCCTAGAGGAAAGGTAGGGTTAAATCGATGGGTTCACCAAATGATTTAATATAAATTGAATTATTAAATATGATTTTAGAGTAACTATTGTAACAAATGATGTAAAAATACTAATATATAGCAAGACATAACTAACAAAGCATTTTCAATATGAAACCCCAAGCAAGAAGGAGAGATAAAAGGACTTAGTTGATTTCTGAGTGAACATGAAGTGATATGGGAAGATGAAATACTAAAACAGACTGAAGAGAGTTTTGTTGATGTTGACTGAAAGTTCTAAACTTTGAAACTACACTGGACAGGAGTGCCTAGGAGATGATAGGAGTGTTTGGCACTAGTTTCTAGATCTGGATGTTGGTGTCTGTGGAGGTACTTTGGATATGATCTTTTCTATGCAACATAAGCTTTGTTATTGGTCTTTGTTTGTCACTTTGAATTCGATGTCTAGTTTGCAAGTGTACTTGTAACCTGCAAGAACCACATCAAACCTAAAAAGGAAAATGCAGAATGGGGATTCAGACTGACCTTGATGGTCATACGAACAGTGAAATTATGACCAAGTGTTGTATTACATCTCAAAATCCATGTAGTTCTTGTGTGTGTGTGTGTAGAAATTATGCCCTAGGATGCCCTTGTGCAAGTTGCATAGTGATATCGGACTAGATCTAGAATGTAGAAAATGTATACAATGTGTGGGATGAAATAGAATAGACATCCCCTCATATGTTGTGTATGTATAAGTGATGTAACCCTTGTCCCTTGTATGAGTGTTGGATAGATTCCTTTGATGCTCTTGTGCCTTTGAGTGCAAGCTTAGGTGATGATATGTAATGCTTAGTGCTTGGTCCCTTATTTTGAAAACATAACTATGTATTTATATGATTTCCTTGTTTGAATTTCATAATTGACAATTGAAAGGAAAACCTAAAGTAGTAAAGAGTAATTAAGAAGTGAAAGAGTTCTATAAGGATAAGAAAAAGGTAAAGTGGGACATGAGCACCCAGGAGGATAGGAGCACCTGGAGCCAGTGTCCCAGCTAGGCGCTAGTGTCTGAGGCCATAGAAATATAAAATAGTCAAATGCCGATAAGAGCACAAGATGTATGAAGCTAATAAAAGTGCAGAATGAAAAAGTAAAAGGCTAAAGAGGGTTGTCAATTACTAGTTTTCTTGATTAGGAATCATGTAAATGCTATAATGCTTTTAGGACCTAGAGATGTACCCAAGTGCGTAGATTTTGTGTCTACAAATTTGTTTGATAAAAGGTAAATATTGTGATGATGCACTCAATGTGGTTGTAAGACTCCAAGTTATGAAGGTAATGCTTTATGTATACCATATTTTGTAGAGATAACTAAGCTAGTAGTGATAACACCGTCATAAGGTTTCATTGCTAGAAGTTGAAAATTTGTATGATTTGTTAAACCCTGGTGCATTGGTGGTGTCATTAATGCTATAAGGTATGGATGGAAAAGAGTGTTTTGTGAGGTGTAAACCATTAAGGGGCATCTTTTCATGATGTGTGCTTGAAGTGACTTGGTGTGAAGTGATGATTTGAGAGATGTCAAGATGTTCTCACAAGGTCTTGGTGCATGCTTGGTACATTGGTAAGAAGCTTGATGCTTGGTGTGAACTATAAAGGTGTCATGTAGGTGTCTAAAAGGTGTGAAAAAGGTGAGAAAGAGCTCTTTTTATGAAAAACAAGGTAGGCTTTATGGATCATTGTTGGAACTAGCTCATTTCGGACTAATTTAAGGACCTCATGCAAACTTGGATGGGTGTATGAAGAAAATCAAGTTCAATTAGGGCAATACAAGCTTGAATTGTGTGTTGGCATCATGTATAGATGTTGTGGAAGGTCCTATAAACCAATATTCAATTATTGAAGGCATATTCAAAGCTATTTGGAAGCATTTTCTTGAGGACTAACTAGGAAAACATGAAAAAATTAAGGTGAGTGATGAGTTCCATGTAGGTGTAGAGCTAAATGAGCATTGATACATGTGAATAAGGTCAATACAAAACCGTAGTCAAAGTTTCACATCAAGTCTCTAAGGGAAAAGCAAGAAAAGTGAGTGTAAGTCCTATCAATCTCTCAGAATGGTAGTTTCCAACTTGGTGCTTGGTGTGAACTATAAAGGTGTCCTGCAGGTGTCTTAAAGGTGTGCAAAAGGTCAAAAAGAGATATTTTGATGAAAAACAAGGTAGGCTTTATGGATCATGGTTTGAACTAGCTCATTTAGGCCTAATTCAAGGACCTCGTGCAAGCTTGGATGGGTGTATGAAGCAAATCAAGTTCAAGTAGGGCAATACAAGCTTGAATTATGTGTTGGCATAATGTATAGATGTTGTGGAAGGTCCTATAAACCAATATTAAATTATTGAAGGCATATTCAAGGATATTTGGAAGCATGTTCTTGAGGACTAACTAGGAAAACATGAAAAAATCGAGGTGAGTGATGAGTTCCAGGTAGTTGCAGAGCTAAATGAGCATTTATACTTGGGAATAAGGTCAATAAAACACCATAGTCAAAGTTTCACATGAAGTCTCTAAGGGAAAAGTAAGAAAAGTGAATGTAAGTCCTATCGATCTCTCAGAATGGTTGTTTCCATCTCGAATGTAATGTTTGATGAGCTCACTTGTATGTGAAACTTGTGCATGGTGACTAAATATTTTCACCAAAGTTAGGGCAAGGAATTCACTTCATTTTGCAAGTGGAATGAGGAAGAATTATGGCTTGAGATTTATGAACAATGCTTAAGAATCCAAAGTGGTCCAAACCCTCCCAAAACCCTAGGCATGTAGTGATGGAAAAGAAATGATTGTTTTAGTCATGAAATGACATGGGTAAGTTAAGTTAGTGACCTGATCCCGTAAAATACTCCTCTTAGTACATTTATTCATCTGTTTCTTACTCTAGGTGTAACTATATGGTACATAAATAACTCTATTTTACAAGAATATTCTTGTACAATCTTGTGTATAAGGTTGCATCGTGACAAGTCTAGTGTGGGAAAAATATTTGGAAGTTCCCCAACTACTCATAAGAAGATACAAGTAACTTATGTGCAAAAATTTTATGAACCATGTCAATATAGATGGTATACCGCTAAAGGAGTAAAGACGCAAAAATCAGTCATGGTGTTTTAGAGAGACTTGATGTGAATGCTTGTTGTAGAGGTCCAATATGGGCATGAATAGTTGAAATAATTCCAATGTGACTTGTTGAAGCCCATAAATTGATATGGTGAAGTGATTTAAGGTCCTAGTTCAAATGATCAAATTAGTCCTAGTTACCATGTCAAGAAGGTTTGATAAACTTGGTTGCAATTGTGCACTTCTACACACATCCTAGGTAAATGAATGGTTGAGAATGAAGTAGAGGTATCCTATACAATTTCCAATGCATTGGTTTGTCATTAATGTGAAGGTTTGAGTGATGGAAGTCTTCTATGTCAAGATTGGTTCTTGGGGATTGAAACTCAGTTTGAGTATCTCTTTAAATACAAGCTTAGTTGAGCCTTGTGCCCTGAAATGAAGCATGATATGGACTTGATAATGTAGTGCCCACATTTTTCACCACCCAAATACAACAGTAAAATACCAGGATAATTTTTTTTTGACTAATATTGCTCACTACACACAACATAGTAAGGGCTCCAAGTACAGAACTCGACACACATGCGACAATCACATAAGTCATTGAATCACATAGACACATGCAGACGACATTGGCATGTCGATACCACACTTTTCCCAACGAACGAATACTAGCAAAGACCCAACCCAACCACAAGAAACGTGACTTTAGGAATGACGAACCCATGACATATCGTTACTTTAAATGTATTTTAGTTACGGCTAACTTTCCAAGATCATTATGAGGTAAGCATGATTTTCTCCCTTTTTCCACCTACATGTTCTAAAAATTTGTTTCACAGTTCACTTATTATTCAACCATTTAATTTGCTCTTTACCCTTATGACAAATCTTCATAACTTACATAAGTATTCTCCATATTTCAAAATGCCTACAAGATTCTAATTATCTCATTCTTATGTTAAGATTTTGCTTCTCAAACTTTTGTTTAATGTATAAAATTTACTCTTGTTACACAAGAGACTCTAACGTGATGTCCAGATGAGATCTTGGGATTAAGGAAGACATAGATTTGAGATAGCTTTTTCCCAAGAACATCCTTCAATCATGGAATAGTTATTTCGCTACCAAAAATAATAAGGTTCAATAACTTATTGACTCCTATTTTTTTTATATATTTTTTTGTTTCCTCAAAGTTTGGTCGCACCAAGGCAATACATATTTTTTGCAACACATGATTATGTTTAATTAAGCTTAAAGGACTCCAAGAGTGACCTTAATCCTAATCTCCAATCTCATTCTCATCTTATATGATATGCTCTTACATCGCACTATGGTCTCATTATTAGCATTGTCTCAAAACAAAAGAGATACAAAAGCACTTGTCTGACATATTAACGCAGCACATGGTTAAGCTTGATTCCAGTTTCACCCAGGGCTTCAATCTCTATTATAGGTGTGATTGAGGTTTAAAATGTATTTACTATATCATCCTTTCATGAAAGATCAAGGCACTAAATTTTCACAAGCCCAAGACAAGACATTTATCTACGAGGGACAAAAGGGTTCACTAACGAGAATGCAAGACATAGAACAACTATATCACAATCTTCATTTAGGTCGTTTGGGTCCAACATGGACTTCATTCAATGATGAAGTTAATTTCTAGATCTAATTTCGTAAGGCCCGGAAATCCAATAGGATACAAGGGAGTAATATCTCTACCTACTCCACAGATGGGAAGGTTACACCGCTTAGTCATTCCTTCTAACAAGGACTCATAAGGTGACTTCCAAGGCATTCTTCACCACTCAACCCGGTGTCGGACCTAAAGAGGGGACATTCTTCTCGCGATTACCAAAACTAGATGGAAACCGCATACTTTGGATAAAGTCGGACCATGACATTCCTAAAAGATGGGTTCACGACAATGTCACTAAACATAATGACTAAGACGGTAAACTCCAACTAGAGGTTTTATTTACCTAACCTAGGGATCTCATCGAGTGCAAAGCTTAAGTTCGTTCTACGGTTTAAAATTTCTTATATGGTAAAAAAGGGAATCACGCATGCAGGAAAGCTATGCACGAATATTTTATTAAGGTTGAGTGTTCCCAATTATAACTCTTTATTATGTTTGCAAGGTAAGAAGATAATCCAGTAAATTAATTTAATCGTTTATTGAATACTGAGAAAATACTACAATATATTAACTTCAATTTTCAATTTACTATATATAAATCAAACCCCCCTTTTTTTTGCCATACACAACTAAAAATCAAATTGAACTGGTGATTAGATGCACATTTCCTAAGTTATCCCTAAAACTAGCATCTCATGCATATTAAAAAAAATTTCAATTATAACTTTTTCTAACAGGAGACTACATTAGACCAATTATTCATTTTACAATGACCTATAAAAATTACAATTACAATAATTAAAATTACACATCACCCTTTTTTTGTCGTCATTCTTCCATCCTGCAAAACCCACGTGAGCAAGATATCAGTGATAAATCACTGGCATGGCATCCACCCTAATCAATCATAATTATCATTTTTCAGTTTCCCCCTTTACATCTGACAATAATTACAATTTGCAATCGAAATAAAAAAAGGTCTAGAAACATGTATACATTGCATTTCTTTTTTCTTCATTTTATAAACCTAGGAGAGAGAAAGAGAAAGGAGGAGAGAGAAAAATTTGTTTTGTCAAAAGTTCTAATACACACAATAAGTTTCATTATAGTGTTTTTAAACAGTTATTTACATGTGATAAAAGTTTCCAGGGTGATTTGGTAACCCTACGAGGGTCCGCAACTTTCTACTTTTACATTTTCTCACTAGCTACAAAATGGGTTCGGAGGCTAAGAAACTGCTTCCAAAGGTTATCTTCTGATGAACATGCACACCATGACTAACTTTCTACGTGTCCCCAGATATACCAGGAGTTCATAACAACTAACGGAGTTGAAAAAGAGCGGATGGTTTGCGTTTGGCGGTTAGTTCTCTGGGGCCACTGGTCATAGTTCACCCAGTTGTAAAATGACAAAAGTTAGCTCCAGCGCCCAGAAAACCACATCCAAAACTGACGTTTGATGAAGAAGCATGCAACGAGACATCTCCTACTAGTTCCCCTATATAAAGAGAATTCATCAGAGTCAACAGGACTGAGAACTAGACAACCATGTTCAAACGGTGACAAGTTTTCAGGAGCGACAAGACAAAATTGGACCAGTTTGACCTCGTCAAATTACGATAGGAGGCCTAAAAAATGGCTTCGCCAAACTATCCCGAAAAGTGATCTTTCCTATACTGAATGTTCCATGCATATTTCTAGTATAAATGCTAGAGGTTTGTGAAGACAGAACGTGATTTCTCTTTCCAGGTTTCAAATGGTGGTTCCAAATGAAAGTCAACTTTCTAGTTTTAACAACTCTATACTATTGTAAACCGATGTAACAGGGCTCCTATAAGAGCGTCAAAAGGATGTCATGTGATTGTTTCGGGTCAAACCAAAAATCAAGGTGACTCCTCGTATACCAAGGTACACGAATGAAACTTCACATTTCGTTTCCAGAGTTGCGAAGGGTACTAGGTGAGTCTCCGAAAATTGCAAAATTTAACTATTTTAAGTAGGAAGAAGGTCAACTTAATCAATGGAGAGTCAATTTTGTCTGGTCGATAAAACGATATTGAAGCGATCAAAAGGGTAAGATATTTCTAGACCATCTCAAAGCGAGGGTGATAGTTCATGGGTTTAAAGTAGGTGAGTTATAATGGTTTCGAGAGTTGCGACACGACACTTTATTGTTTTGCAATGAGTTGAAGAGACATTTAGCTGTATTAAAAATCTAATAACTTAATATTCTATTTAGTTGCAAAAGAGAACTAAAACATGAGAATTATGAGAGGTAAGGGAAAGAAGAACCATACCTGGAGAATGAAGTCGGTCGAAGCCGTAGGCTTGGGTTCAATCTCTTGCTTGGGAACTTCGTCAACGAGTCCACGAGCATCCTCAGCTCCACCATTTTGCATACACGTCTACAAGGGAAGTTGCATTGCAAACAAAAAACTTCTTGTTTTCTATGCCTTGATGGTTTTCCATGCTCAATTCTAAAGCTCTTATTTTTTGCACATGCGAGGAGGATGATGACAGAAGTTGTGGAACCTGGCTTTACACGTACCCATTGCATTTGCTTGAAGGTTTCCAAGGCCTTTTTAACCAACTCATTTTTATTTTTTTTATTTTTACACCTCCTGCAATCATTGTTGCGCATAAACCACATTCCTTTCAGGCATTATCAAACCGTTTGCATGCTTCCACATTTTTTCACATTCTCATGTGCTCATCAGACACCAAGTAAACATAATGATTAATTCTAGGCATGATTCTACAAGAGTCACTCATGCCATCGAAGTATTTACAACCCTCATGCACTGAACCTGCATGTCTGAAAGCTAACTAAACCAAAAATGAAGCTTACATGGTCAGGGTATGTTCCATAAAATCACATCTTTTGAGGCATTCTGCCAAATACATCTCAGCCCCTTTGCTACACATCCATTTTGTGCATATTCTGCCATCATGGCATTCCATGAGACAACATTTCTTTGAGGCATTAAAACAAACAGTTCACATCTTTTTAATAGACCCATTTTTTTCATGCCTGCTATAATTGCTGCCCAGGAGGCCACATATATTTCAGGTATTTTTTCAAATAGTTCGCCTAAGTTATGTATGCCTTCACATTTTGCATACATGCCAAAATGGGCACTAAATACATTTGCTTGGAAGTTTCAAAGGCCTTTCAACAAACACATCTGTGCATTTCCTGCCCTCGTGGCATTCCATGAGCCCGCATCGATTTGGGGCATTCTATCAAACAGTCTACAGCCTCCCACACGCATGTTTTACGCAACCAGGTCTACCAGGGTAGTAACAACTACAACATCTGACAATCGTTCCTCTACCTTGTTGTTTTGAAGGGTGCCCCCACATGTACATTGCGCAGCTGAGAGGATGTTGGCGCATGGCACTACACAGGCCCAAAAATCCTCCATTTTGTTTTGATGCACATCCATACTCTGTCCCATCAGCTTTTGGTGCCTGCAACAACATCTGGCAACCTCCCTCTCTCTAAAGCTCATTTTTTTCCCACGCAGGGGTGTGAGGCGCAGCCTGGGCGAGTACTGAATGTTTGTGGAGTCTAGCTTTGCGTGAGTCAAAGCATGTGCATGAAATTTTCCAAGGCCATTTCAACAAACTCATTTTTTTGCTGGTCCTTACGGCCACAAACCAGCTGCCCAGTGCCCAACTACGCATTTCCAAAAGCCAGAAATAAAAAATGAAACCCTAACTGCATTTTTTTTTGCCTTCTTCCATTTGACCTAAACCATCCAACAGAGATTCACGGGTTTATTAAATTTTAGTTCTTTTATTTTATTATTATTATTATTATTTAAAAGAAAAATGGAGGCATTATAGATAAGTTTCCCAATACATAGGTCCTTCTAGAAATATGTAACAGAATTCACGAGTAGGTGGGTAAGTGCATAATATTACTCAGCTTGTGTAGACTGGTTTACTAGGCATTCATATTCATTAGGACTTTGTCCTAATCAGAGCTTTATGATGTGACTTAAGGTAGTGGTGGATTCTCAAAGTCTTGAAGGTGGACCAGAGGTCGAGATAAACTCTCCCCAAGAATTGAAATGTTTTTAAAATACATATATCATTGTCAAATGAATATTCTTCATGAATCTATTTTAGAGCTTCTAAGACTGTGTTTGCCTAGCTGAGATGAAGAGATAAAATGGAGTGGTTTGTTTTAACATGTTTCTCTCTAATTCCATGGTGATGTTGAAGACATCTTGAAGATTCATTCATCCTGAATGTAATGCATGACTTGAGTTTATAGTTACCCTCATACACCTAAGTTGAATACTATGTTGTAAATTACATACACCTAGATGTGCATGAGAGCTCTAATGGAGGTTTGAAGTTGAAATGGGAAGTTGTAAAGCTTATCAATGTGAGTAAGAGGAAGGCCACTCTAACATAAAAAAAACTCATCATAGCACATGTTACATGGATTAGAATAGCTACAAGACAGAATCTACGTTGAAAAAGAAGACAAAAATGGCAGAACCATTACAAATGAGATCTGAAAGAGGTAAAAATGGAATATTTTCATAAGTTTCAGGTGTGTAGTGATCCTAGGAGTGTTCTCTAGTTTCTCATAGGCAGGAGAAGGGTTATGATAGTTTAATAACAGTCATTACCTTCACTTGACACTCCTACAATTATAATAATGACACTTTGGCAGTTTTTAGATGATGACATTCAACCTTCTTATACGAGATGAAAGGAAAATAATGTGGAGGGTTAACAATGGGAAGAGTTAGAAGATATCATCCTCATGTATATGTATGAGAAAATATGCATCAAATATTTATTTTGAAGATCAGAGTTCAGAAGTGTGTATGATTGAGCAAATAGAAGAATCTAAGTGTATGAAGAAGATGTATAAGAAAATAGGAGTTGAATAAGGGATCACTAATTTGTTGTTGTAAGTAACTAGGAGAATGAAGGTAATAAAAAACACTTGTAAAGACTAAGTAGGTGCTTAGTAAAACTGGGATTTTTTGCTTCCATGTAATAGGAGCTTGAAAAACTTTATAAGTACGTGTTTGGCTTAGAAATTAGAGTTGGTGCTTCAAGTTGAGTGGGTGCTCAACATATTGATATCTTTGTAATTTTTTATAGGATAATTTTCCACCATAGTGCATTTATTTCAGTGGGTATTTCTCCTTACAATGGTTTCCCACGTTAACTATTATCTTCGTATGTGTTTTCTTTTTAATTATTATGTTTGAATGTCTCTACTTTTTCATGGTACAAGTTGATCAAGATTAAATGGTAAACTGTGATTTAGAATTATGTTAAAATTTTGAATGAGTGCTAATTGACCCCTCCCCTCTTAGAGCTTGTAATTTCCAACAATTATTATCAGAGAAAAAGGTCTTTTTGGAGCAATCTTAACAGCTTGAAGGAGATCCAACAAGCACAAACATGACACATAATCAAGCTCAAAGTGGTTTATCTGCTTCCAAGGCACCTATCTTCAATGGAATCAATTATGCATTTTAGAGTGTTATGATGAAGACCTATCACATGCATGTATTATTTTATATATGAAAATTAGTATTTGATGGTTACACCATTACAAGAACACCTCCGACTGATGCAACATGCAAGATAGCTAGTGAGAATAACTCAAAGGCAATGAATGCAATCTTGTATGGAATTTCAAAAGATTTTTTTTTGAAATTTATGTAATGTACTACAACCCATGAAATTTGGGACAAACCAAAGACCATATATGAAGGAGATAACAAGGTTAAGAAAGCCAAGTTGTAGACCTATTATATTCATTTTGAGAGCTTGAAAATGAAGCAAGATGAAAGTATTACATCCTACTTAAAAAGAGTTTATGAAGTGATTAATTTCATTAGAGGATTAGGGGAAAAGGTAGATGAAACATTGGTTGTTCAAAAGATTTTAAGATCCTTAACAACTAGGTATGACTCCAAATTCTTAGTTGTGGAAGAAGCAAAATACTTGACCACTCGAAAGGTGGATGAACTTCATGGCATTCTAACTACCTATGAAATGAGAACAAAATAAATAAAACCAGTCAAGAAAGAGGCTATATTCAAAGCTAACAAGTAACCCCAAGCAAAGAAAAGTAAATTTTAATCTGACATGGAGGAGGATGATGAGAATATTGAAGCTATGTTTGTTAGGAGACTGAAAAGAGGATCAAACAAATCCAAGGAAAAACTACCCTTCAATTTCTTTAACTTGGGATAAGTGAGTTATTTTTCATCCAAATCTCCTAACAATAACAAGGAATATCAAGATTACCATGATGAAGAAGGCAAGACTTCTAATAAGCACAAGAATAAATTCAAGAAACGTGAAGGTAAGAAAAGGTATTTCAAGAAAAAAAATAACTTCTATACCGAGGAGGGAAAAAGTTCATTTGAATCAAGTGAATCCAACAAGACTTAAAGTGAAGATGAAGATACTTAGGTTGAGACTCTATTCATGGCTATAGAGACAATTTTTGGAAGCATCTCAACAGGTAAGGATCAGATTGAAGAAGATAGTTCAGAGGAGGATATTGAAGTAAATCGAGAAGTTGAATTAATCAATGCCCTTGAATAATTAAAGCTCCAAAGGGGAAAGAATAAAGAAATTGAAGTCAATGTTGAAGGATTATGAAGAGAAATTATCCTTCATGAGAAAATATTGAACAAGAAGGACAAATAAAATGAAGGAGTCAATGAACTTGAATCAAAACTAGAGTTGATTGCAACATTTTTCAAAGCTGAGGAAGAACATCTAAAACTCAAAATCGAGATGGAGTTCCTAAAAAATGAATTAGATCATACCTTAAGAAAATTTAATACATGTCACAAATTTTACAAAATTTCAAGTGATCTAGATGAACTTATAAGTAGTTGAAGGTCTTCAAATGATAAGACTGGTATAGGGTTCAATGAAGATCACAAGGGTTATGAGACAACCAGTAAGAAGGATGAAAGTATCACTCAAGAACCACCTCAAGCAAGGGAGGCTAGTGACAAGAGAGTTAGGATAAGGACCAAACCAATCATACAATCCCATGCTATAAAGTACACTCATTCTTTATATGGCTATTGTTTCTCTTGTAACATATTTGCACATAAAGCTTCAAAGTGTAGGAGACATGCAAGAGGTCATGTAAGACACCTTAACTCACATCACATGAAAATAAATAATGAAATGGTCTACTACATTTGTCAAAATCTTGGTCACATAGAAAATTGTTTCTATCAAAGACATCCAAAACAAGATAAGAAGGTATATGTTGCTAGAACTAAGCCTACGAGCAAGAGAGAGCAAGGTATAATAGCTCAAACTACCTTTCATACTTAAAATGACGACATGGAATGGTATATAAATAGTGGATTCTCAAGTCATATGACATGGAACAAGGGAAATTTCGTCTCATTAGAATAGAATGCAATAGGAACAATAATATTTGGTGATAGCACATCATCTATCATTGCAAGAAAGGGCACATTAAGTATTGATAATAGAAAGACACACATTTACAATGTTTTGTACATAGATGGCCTGAAACTTAACCTTTTAAGTGTGAGTCAAATGTGAAAGCAAGGATATGCTTTGGTATTTCATGATAAAGGATGTGATACACGGAAGAAAAAATTAGAAAAGCTAGTTGGCAAGGCCAAAAGTACCAAGAACAACATGTATATCTTGAAAGAGATTAAAAAGGAGAAATGCTTCACAAGCAAGATGGATGAAAGTTGGTTTTGGCATAGGAGGTTAGGACACCTAAATTTTGACAATATTGTTAAAATCCGTTCTAAGGGATGTGTGAGAAACATGTTCAAGATCACTAGACTTATTGATACTCTTTGCATGACATGCTTACATGACAAAAAAACCAAGAGAAGATTCAAATCCAAGGAATACTCCAAAACAAGACCACTAGAACTAGTCCATACTGACCTTGTGGGACCTACAAGGACTGAAAGTATTCAAGGTGAGAGTTACATCATGTTTTTAATTGATGATCATACAAGCATGACTTGTGTTGCATACCTAAAAGAAAAATTAGAAGCACTATAAAAGTTCAAAACATTCAAAGCTTTAGTTGAGAATGAGAAAAATGCAAAGATCAAAAGCTTAAGATCTAATAGAGGATGTGAATTTTGGTCAAATGAGTTTGATGATTTTTGTGAAAGTCGTGGTATAAGAAGGAAATTCTCAACATCAAGAACACCTCAACAAATTGGGGTTGTGGAGAGAAATTCATGGTGTAAATGGGGTTGTGCAAGAAATGGAAAGACCCATGTTGAATGGGTCAAAGTTGTTAGGCGGTTATTGGAGGGAGGAAATAAACACAAGAGTTTAACATCTTGAATAGAGCCCAAAGCATAATAAACAACAAAAAGACTCCTTGTGAGATTTGGAGAGGAATACCTACAATTGTAAAGCATATAAGAGTGTTTGATCAAGAGGGATGAAGACAATCTTGAAAAATTTCATTCAAGGAATGATGAAGGAATCTTCTTGGGATGCTCCTCGGTGATCTCAGCCTATAGGTGTTATAACAAAAGTCAACAAAAGATTGTAGAAATCACAATTTTCATAGTGGACGAGTCTTATCCAATGATGACCAAATCTCAGCCTAAGGTGACTCCACATAGCATAGAAATTCAGTATGATGATGAAGTTGCAGATGTAAATAAAAAAGAAGAGGATGAAGATGAAGAAAGACTAGACACGAGAGTACCCTCAAGACAAGTCAAGAGAGACCATCCTCTAAATTATATAATATGTAACAAGGAGGTAGGTATATAAACAAGGGGAAGGTTGAAGAGTTTTCAAAATCAAGAGAACATTGCCCTTTTGTCCAAGATTGAACCAAATAATGTCGTGGAAGCCAACACATACCAAAATTGGATTGATGCAATGAATGAATAATTGGACCATATAGATAAAAATGACACTTGGGAAATAGTCCCTAGGTCCAAGAACAAAAATATCATTGGAACTAAGTGGGTATTTAGAAACAAGCTCAATGAAAAATGTGAAGTCACAAGGAATAAGGAAATACTTGTTTGCAAAGGATATGCTCAGGTTGAAGGAGTGGATTTTGAGGAAACATTTTCACCTGTAGCTAGAATGGATTTCCATTAGACTCTTCTTGACATATGCATCATACAAAGGATTCGAGGTATACCAAATGGATATCAAGTCAACATTCTTGAATGGGAACCTAAATGAAGAAGTCTACATTGAAAAACCTGATGTATTTTCACTCAAGAGGACAAGGGACTATGTTTTTAGATCAAATAAAGCATTATATGGTCTTAAGAAAGCTCCTAGTTCCTGGTATAATAGATTAGATAAATACCTTACTGATCAAGGATTCAAGAAAGGAGTGGCAGAAAAAAATATTTACATAAAAGAAGAAAAAGGTCACCTATTGTTTGTTGTTGTCTATGTTGATGACATAATATTTGGAGGAGATAGTGAGACCTTGACACATGGATTTGCAGAGGTCATGAAGAAGGAATTTGAAATGTCAATGCTTGGAGAAATTTCATTCTTCCTAGGACTGCAAATCAGTCAATCCAAAGAAGGTGTCTTCATATCACAAACCAAGTACATCAAAGAAATACTCAAAAGGTTTCAAATGGAGGAATGTAAACTAGTAAGTACACCAATGATCATGAAATGCAAACTAAGCAAGGAGGATATATCACATAAATTTAATCATATCATGTATAGATTTATGATAGATAGTCTATTGTAATTAACTGCATCCATGCTTGATATCATGCAAGCAGTTGGTATAGTTGGAATATTTCAAGAATATCTTAGGGAAAATACCCAAGAATTTGTCAAAATAATCTTCATATACCTCATGGGGACCATGCAATATGGGCTTTAGTATCAAAAAAGTAATGAGTTTGAGATAAAATCTTTCAGAGATGTAGATTGGGCAGGTAGTATTGATGATAGGAAGAGCACGAGTTGAGGAGCATTTCTTATAGGTAAGTGTCTGGTTTCTTGGCTAAGCAAAAAAAATATCTTGCAACCCTATCCACATGTGAGGTTGAGTATGTAGCGGCTTCCTTATGTTGTGCTCAAGTGTTATGGATGAATAAAGCTCAACAAGATTACAAAGTTGAAAATGATGATCCTATTTCCTTGTATTGTGATAGCACAAGTGTCATAAGTATGTCCAAGAACCCTATATTGCACTCTAAAACCAAGCATATCCCAATCAAGTATCCTTTCTTGAGGGAACAAGTGAGTGAGAAGAGAATCAAGATAGAACATGTGTCAACCAAGCAGGGGGTAGTAGATATCTTGATAAAACCTCTACCAAAAATAGCCTTTGAGTATTTAAGGAAAAAATTTGGGGTAATCCTTGCCCTAAGAAACCACTAAGAGACTCAAGCCATCAAAGGGGAACAAGCTAATTAGAAAATATTCTGTAAAAAATTGTAAAGAGTACTAACACAAGGGGAGCTAGTTCACTAGCTTAATTTACAGGTCAAGAAGATCAAAATGAGATATTTGCAAAGAGTGAAAATTCTGAGTTTGAAGATAATATGTTTAGGGTGAGCATTGAAGTTGTTGGGTGAAGATTTTCTTGCATTATTTGAAGTATTTTGTGCCAACAGTGTGTGCATACACCAAGGGGGGGCTTGTAGAGGTAATTCTGAGTTTTGTTGATATTGTATTAATGTCAATTGGTAAAGGCACCTTTATCATAGATGTCAAAAGGGGAGAATGCTATTATAAACATGAAGATAAAGCAATGAAGGTGTTATTATGATAGTTTGCCATCAAATTTTCTAGTGCATGTTGCCATCAATGACAAAGGGGGAGATTGTTTAATCCTGGTGCATTGATGTTGTCATTGAATTCATGTGGCATGGATGGAAAATATTTTTTGGTGAGGTTTAAACCATTCAAGGGCATGTTGTCATGATGTGTGCTTAAAGTGACTTGGTGTGAAGTGATGATTAGAGAGATGTCATGATGTTATCACAAGGTATTGGTACATGCTTGGTACATTGGTAAGAATCTTGGTGCTTGATGTGAACTAAAAAGGTGTCCTACATGTGTCTTAAAGGTGTGCAAGAACTCTTTTTATGAAAAACATGAAAGGCTTTATGGATCATGGTTGGAACTAGCTCATTTAGGCCTAGTTCAAGGACCTAGTGCAAGCTTGAATAGTTGTGTAAATCCAATCAAGCTCAAGCATGGTAGTACAAGCTTGAATTATGTGTTGGTATAATGTATAGATGTTGTGGAAGGTCCCACATGCCAAGATTCAACTAGTGGAGGCATATTCAAGGTTGTTAAGAAGCATGTTCTTGAGGACTAGTTAGGAATACGTGATAAAATCGAGGTGATTGATGAGTTCCAAATAGCTTCAAAGCTAAATAAGCATTAATACATGTGAATAAGGTCAATACAACAATGTAGTCAAATTTTTAGGTCAAAAATCCAAGGGAGAAGCAAGAAAAGTGAGTGTAAGTCCTATCAAGCTCTCAGAATGGTTGTTTCCAGCTTGAAGGTCATGTTTGAAGAGATCACTTGTACATGAAACTTATGCATGGTGACCTAATATTTTAACCAAATTTATGGCATGGAATATAGTTCATTTTGTAAGTGGGATAAGCAAGAATGACAGCTTGAGCTTAATGAACAATGCTTGAGAAGCCAAGGTGGTCCAAACCCTCCCAAAACCCTGGGCCTATAGAGATGGAATAAAAATTACTATGTTGGTCATGAAATGACATGTGCAAGCTAAGTTAGTAACTTGAGCTTGTAAATCACTCCTCCTAGTAAAATTTTTCATTGGTTTCATACCCCAGGTGTAACTGTAATGGTACATAAATAGTGTTGTTTTGTAAGAATTTTCTTGTATAGTATTGCATAGAAGGTTTTATGTTGGCAAGTCTAGTGTGGGAACAAGTTTGGGAGGTGCCCCAACTTCTCATGAGAAGATACAAGTAAGTTATGTGAAAAAAAATTATGAACCATGTCAATATAGATGGCCTACCGCTAAAGGAGTAAAGATGCAAAAATTAGTCATGGTGTTTGAGAGAGACTTGATGTGAATGCTTGATGTGGAGGTTCAATATGGGAATGAATAGTTGAAATAATTCCACTATGAATTTTTGAATCCCATAACTTGATATGGTGAAGTTATTTAATGTCATAGTTCAAATGATCAAATCAATCCTAGTTACCATGTCAAACAAGTTTGAGAAACTTGGTTGTAAGTGTGCACTTCTCCACACATCCTAGGAAAATGAGTGGTTGAGAATGAAGTAGAGGTATCTTGTACAATGTCCAATGCATTGGTTTGTCATGAATGTGAAGGTTTGAGTGATGGAAGTCTTCTAGGCCAAGGCTAGATCTTGGGATTTGAAACTTAGTCTAAGTAGCTCTTGAAATACAAGATTAGTTGAGCCTTGTGCCCTTAAATGAAGCATGATATGGACCTGATAAGTTTCCTAAGACATATATCCTTCTATAAATGTGCAATAGAATTTATGAGTGGGTGGATAAGTTCATGATATTTCTCAACTTGTGTAGACTGGTTTACTAAGCATTCATATTCATTATGACATTGTCCTAATCAGAGCTTCAAGATGTGAATGAAGTTAGTAGTGGTTGCTCCAAGTATTTAAGGTGGACAAAAGGTCAAAATCAACTCTCCCCAAGCATTACAAGGTTTTGAAAATGCATATATCAGTGTCAAATGAACATTCTTCATGACTTTGTTTTAGAACTTGCAATACTATGTTTTCTTAGATGGGATGAAGAGATAGAATGGAGTGGTATGTTTTGACATGTTTCTCTCCAAGTCCATGGTGTTGTTGAAGAAATTTGAAAGATTCGTTCATCTTAAATGTAATGCATGACATGATTTTATACTGCCCCTCATACACGCAAGTTGAAGGTTGTGTTGTAAAGTTCATACACCTTGATGTGCATGAGAGCTCTAATGGAGCTTTGAAGTTTAAATAGGAAGTTGTAAAGCTTTTCAAGGTTTAGAGAGTAATAAAAAGGCCATTATAACATACAAAACTCATCATAGCACCTGTTACATGGATTATAATAGCTACAAGACATAGAATGTATGTTAAATAAGAAAACGATAATGGCATAACCGTTACAAATGAGATCTGCAACAAGTCAAAATGGAATATTGTCTTATGTTTCAGGTGTGCATTGATTCTGGGATTTTTATGTAGTTTCTCATAGGTATGAGAAAAGTTATGATAGTTTAAGAATGGTCAATACCTTTTCCTGACACTCCTGCAATTATAATAATGAAACTTTGGGAGTTTTTAGATGATATCATTCAACCTTCTTGTGCAAGATGAATGAACAAAAATGTGAAGGGGTCAGAATGAGAAGAGTTAGAAGATGTCATCCTTATGTATATATATGAGAAAATATGCATCAAATATTTCTTTTGAAAAATATAGTTCAAAAGTGTGTGTGATTGAGCAAATAAAAGAATCTAGGTGCATGAGAAAATAGGAGTTGAATAAGGGATCACTAATTTATTGTTGTAAGCAAATAGGAGAATGAAGGTGATCAAAAAAACTTGTAAAGATAAGTATGTGCTTAGAAAAATTGGGAGTTTTTGCTTCCATGCAAGTAGGAGATTGCAAAACTTGTCAAGTAGGCGCTTGGCTTATAAATTAGAGTTGGTGCTTCAAGTTGAGTGGGTTCTCAACATATTAAGATCGTTGTAATCTATTATAGGAAAATTTTCCACCATAGTGCATTGATTTCAGTGGGTTTTCTCCCTACAAGGGTTTCACACATTAACTATTATTTTCATGTGTTTGCTTGTTGATTACTATGTTTGAATGTCTATGATTCTTCATGGTACAAGTTGATCAAGATTGAAAGGTTTACTATGATTTAGAATTGTTTTAAAATTTTGAAGAAGCACCGATTCACCCCTCCCCTCTCAGTGCTTGTAATTTCCAACATGATTTTCATCAATTTCAGCGATAAAGAGGAAAAATAATATTTCCCCATTCCGATTGGTTAGAACCCACATTTTAATAGAGCTAATAGTAAAAAATAATAATAAAACCTACACCAAAAGATAATGCACGTAATATTAGTAAACAGTTCATTACTATGAATATTCAATCAAACTTCATAATAGATCATAAATATATCTAATAGTAAAAACTAGCAACAAAATTTGTACCAACAAATAATACACATAACATTATACAAATCATTGATAAGAATATTGCAAAAAACTTAATAAAAAATAAAAAATTGTGAATTACAAAATAAATGATAGTAATAAAAAATACAGTTTCATACAGTCAATAATATTAGTTGGTATCAATAACCTATTTTTTGTGTAAAACACATCACGTGGATGCAAATTTACACCCTCAGGAAATTTGTGACCTCTACCAATAACATCCCCATGACTTGCAAAAATTCTTACCCAACAAAAAAATTTTCCAATAGAAACATCTGCTAAATTGTGCAAAAAAAATTCCATGATATAAAATGCATAATGAGGATTTTTTGATAAAGTAGGAATTTTTTTTGTAATAAATGTGGACATACATGCTTGAATAGATGGTAATTTCTATTGGATTTGAAGTTGGTATCATAAGCCCATCTAAATTAATGAATTTATTCCCATCAATTTGAAAAGAAAACCTACTCTCTCTAATGGGGAAACATATAAATTGGATCCCACGTAATACCCTTGATTAATTACTCCAACAATCTTATATGTTTTGTCATCAAATTCTTCCAAATCAGTTAAATTCAAGAGAGGTTTTATTTCACAATATGAGGGATGGTGTGGCATAATCTTTCACTCTTCATCTACATAAATCATATGTTCATACAAAATTTTGCACATATTTTATGTCCACGAATCATTCATACCAAGAATGTAAAGGTTAAGTTCATCATGACAATAGTCCAATTGTGTCAACTCAAGGTTACCTATGTGAGACTCATGAATAAATCTGCAAATAACTACATCTTGTGAACCATATCCACTATCTTTAAAAAGAGAAACAATATCAAATTTTGGTACAAAACCCTTGACATAACAGTTATTGGAATGGGCACGAAGATAGTATGGCGCGGGCTTCTCGTTTCCTTCAATTTTTAAATCATTGCTAGTGGAAGAAAGAATTTTATTATCAAATGAAAATTTAAGGTCTAAAAATGAGGTTATTGACTTCTTTCGTTGTTGCAAATATTCAGAAAGAGTAGTGTAATCCTAAATCTCATTAGTAGCCACAAATGATGAATATTTGACAATTCCATATTTAGCAACAATGTCATTTTTTTGTAATTTATTTTATTGTTGATAAAACCCCTAAAAGTGGCATTATTTGGAATCTCTGTACCTTAAACTCTATCACAATTACTAGCATAACATTTTGTGCCAAATTGAAGTGCTTCCTCAGCAAATTCATTTGATAGTTGAATGCTTGTTGAGGGTATAAATTGATGTTGTTTTAAATTACCACCCATGACTAATCACAAGCAAAGAATAAAATTCAATCATTACATTAAGTATTATGTTAAAATTCAGTCATGTTCATTTTTTCCCAAACAAAGAAAAAAATAATTAAAAATGAATATGAAGCTAAACAAAAATACCTTAGTGAAATAATATATTGGATCTATCAGGTGTAAGATTTAATTTAATTTGCAAAAATTTTAAATTTTAAAAATGTTGACAAATTGAATTGGGGAGAATTGAAGAAAAATTGTGTTGGGTTTTTGTATTAGATGATCAACAAACACAACAACAAATCTTTGTTGTGTATGATAGGATGAGCGATGAACACAATGAAAATTTTGTTGTGTTTGAATAAGACGACCAAGGAATATAATTATAAAGCAGATGTTATGTTTGTATAAGATGATCGATGAACATAATAAATTTTTTTAGGGTTTTTAATTGAAAAATCAAGGAAAAACACATTAGAAAAATAAATGAACAGTGAGATATACTTGAAATAAAATAATATTGATTGATCTCTTGTTGTGGAAATCTACCTTAGTTTTTTTTTTTAAGAAATCATGGTATTCTCAAAATTGAAATTTTCATTAAAGAAAATGAAAGTAACTAACAAATGTTGTAACATACTTATGAGTATGTGAATTTGTGTTGGTTTTGGGATTTTGATGCACATTTGTTATGGGCATGCTTTTTTTGTATTGTTTTGTTTCAAAAAAAAATTATTTGGGGGGTTTTAATTTACATTTTTTAAAGAGGGGAGGCATTGTTTTTTTAAATAGATGACATGTTATAGAAACTTATATCTTGATATTGAATGCTTGTGTTAGGATATGGTTGATGGAAATATTTTCTTATTGAATTTTTTTATCAAAAAGTAACGCGAAATACATAATAAAATAATATTTCACATGATTTTTTGAATCAGAGATATTTCAGGGTAGCTAATTTCCTAGGAAGCTCTGCAACTCACTCACTCACTATTTCCTTTCACACTCCAATTCAAAAAAACCACATATAGTCAAGAAGAAGAATTGCAATGATCCTTTCTTTTATCTATCTATGTTTATAAAGACCCTCTTCATACATATATATACAAGTTTGACACCAAAGAGAGCTCAAAATTAGAAGCCCAAAAGAATCATAAATTAAAGAGACACTATCTACAACCATTAATCTTTCAAATACCTTCATTCTTGCCAATAAAGGAGGCAATTGTGAAACTACCTCTTTGGCTTAATTGACAATTTTGTTACCATATATTTTCATATACTTTGTGGAGGCCATAACTTTTGCATATGAGCTCAAAGTTGGGTTCTTTTTTTTGAACTTGCATTCTTTTTCAATAGAAATACAAATATGCAATCAAATTTTACTTTTAATGGCATATTCATAGTGTTTAAGGCTTTGCACTGAATCCTATCTTATTTGAAGTTTTAGGGTTTCACAACTTCCTCTTGAACCTTGTTTAATGGTAACATCTAACAACGATCATTATAAATAGTATTTAAGTTATTCTTAGTTATATATAAATTAGTTATATCATGTGGCTAAAATTACTGATCCAAAATTTGGATCATGCCTCCCTAAATTTGGAGGCTTTTGGTCCCAAATAGCTGAGGAAATCATATGGTGAGTATTTTTCTTTCTCTATTTATTGAACCTCTCTTGTACATGGAGGTGTATATGGTGAATGAATTTATGATCCTTGCAAACTCATGGGTCCAAATTTTTACATCCTTTGTATGGCTCATTTACTTCCTTTCATGCTTATAGATAACTTGATAAGAACTACATCTCGTGCTCGTTGTTAGTAGAAGAAACATACATATCCTTGCATTCTTTCTTATCTTTCAAAATGAGAAAAGAAACCTTCTCGTTAATAATAAGAAAATGATTACCTTGATGTCACTTTCCAAAGTTAGATTAGACTTTCCTTCATAGGAGTTTATGATGTATTTTTTCCCATCCTTAGGCAAATGATATTGGTTCAATATCCTCTTGAAAATAACATCTCTAAGATAAATATAGGCACACTTCCAAAAATGTCAACATGTGTGACATTTACCACAACTTCATCAATTAAATGTTCACTTATTGCATTGTTTGGAAACCCTTATCCCTACTCCTTGTTTCACCCATCCTAGAGCATAAGTATTAAGATTATCATACATTTCTAACCCAAGTCTATCTACCAACATTTTGTTAATCAAATTTTCTTGAGAGAAAGGATAAAATAGAGCATCAAATGTTACAATCTTAATTTACAATTTGATATGAAAATTATTAAAATGTTTATCTTTGTCTAGATCATCATTATCACCCAAACATAATTTTTTTACAAGGATGGTAAAATATAACTTCTTGTTTGCAGGTATTTCCTAGAAAACCTCCTAATATATATATTAGGGTACATAACTCTTTCTATGTTGTCATATCACTTAAACTTGCACTCGAGTGTCTCACCTAAAGCACAAGAGAGCTACCAAAAAGATATCGTATTGGAGAGAATTACAAGGTTAGATGTTAGATGTTGACTTATTTCAAAAAATATCACACATTCACTATCATGGAAAAATGGATTCGTTATTATATTAACCTATCATGAAATTATGCACATTATACACACTTCCACACACCAAACCCTTACATAGTTGTTGTTTCAAACCCAAAATATACAAACAATTACATTCCCATAAGACTCACTCAAATCCTTAAACTATCTAACATGTTCCTGTTTTGATATCTCTCGATATGTTTCTCACATCCCTCACTTATAATATTTAATTCTAGATTATATTATTGTGAATATTCCATCCTTGGTGAAGTGTAATTATGGCTTAGTTGGTGTGTGTTATTCATTACCACTTGATCCTAAATCATTTTTTGATATGCATTTTTGGTGTCACCACGTATCCCCTAAAGAAATAAAAAATCATTTTGTAAAGGTTAGCTTGCGGTGTGCTTGTTAATTTCACATATCTCACTTATTGTGCAATAGTAAATGCAAACCCACAAATTATCTTGTCAACATTTTCCAACAATTAATTCTTTGTTTTCCCTTGAACAAGGTCTTGTGCTCCAAAATTCCTAAAAATAAATAGGGAAAATGGTCCCATATAACTCAAACTTAACAAACACCAAAAATAATCAAATTATTTATTCACCCAAAATATCCAGGACTTCTCTCTTCAATTCCTCTAACAAGCTGACCCATTACACGATTGTTACCATGGATTTATCCTTATCCTCATGTCCTATCACAATGCGAACCCACAAATAATCCTCTTTTACCCTCCTAGGCAATGTGCTCATAGCCACCAAGTAATTTTTGCCTTTGTGAATGTTCTAAGGGTATTATTTAAGGTTTCATGGGTTAGGGCATCCTAGATTTTGAGCTCTATAAGTCCATCAATCATCTTTTCATACTTCTCCCATTTATTTGTGTCTCAGTCCCTTGCTTTGGTCCATATTTTCCGCCTAACATCTTTAATGATTTCCCGATCAATCTTGTGGTGGAATGCCAAGTTTTCCTCAACTCAAACTTATAAATCAAAATAGCCACATGATCTATCACCTTTCATATTTCCTCACATGATTTTCCTATGGTGGTGACCAATTCCTTCAACTCCATACACTCTACACTAGGTTCCACATTTGTATCTTCCCAAACATAGTACCCAAACGTGAACATAGTAATAATTATGTCTAAATTTTTTATGGCGGTTGGGTGGATTTCTATAACTTCATCCTTGATGGAAGGACGAATTCTTTCAATCTCCTAGACCAAGTTCATTTTTTAGCACATTCTTAAAAGTTTTGTCTCCTTTTGTGCAAGTTGGGCTTGCAAAAATTTCTCTTTCTTGATGGTGAGGAAATTTTCTATTTCAAGTTACACTTCTTATTGGGTATGGTTGACAACTACGCTCGTGAGTGTGCAACCTTCTTGCAATGTGGATAAATATGCTAGGGTTACACACATTCACCTTCTCTAAGGATTGTGGCTACCTATGTATTGCCACCTAGTTGAATGAAACCTTGGGTGCCTCAAAAATTAGTTGGGTGGGCAATAAACCCATCCATCTCCACAACTCATTATCAATGTATCCTCATTTGAGGGAAAATTCCTACATCATATCTTATTTTTATTGGTGGAATATTTTTATGTTCTTTGCAACCACTACTCCCGCAAAGGGTATTTACAAACCCATGGCGATGTTAATGTTATCCAAGTTTTGTCTTTCTTCCTCTTCTCATTTTCCAGAGGACCTTCCTAAGGTCCAACTACTCTCCCCGTTCCCTTATTCTTCTCATTCTCCTCCCTCATCCACAAAATATCCCACATTCCCCTCAACCATGATATGTTGGAGCAAGTCCTCATCCTTAGTAAGGAGTACACTCATTGGAGGGATTTTCACCTTCCTTTGCTTGGTCCCTATCTTCTTTTTCTTGGCCTTATTTTCAATATCAAGGAATATGGTGTCGCAAATTTATTCTTTGGAAACTTAATGTGTGGTGTGAACCCAAACTTTTATACAACCAACTCTTCTACATCTCCAATCATGATCTTTGGTTTATTTTCTTATATGAGGATTTCAACCATTGGGTAATAGTGACACATCATCCATTAATTTTTTCCTACAATCTTTTGTCATATAAAAAATCTAGTGAGTCATCCTTGGAATCCTCATCTTTGGAGAATTGATTTTTTGTAGGTAAATAGTTCCCTTCATAATAGCTCATAATTTATATGCAAAACTACACAATCAACCATTTCAAGCTTTACATCCTACACCCTATCCAAGGATTTGTCCAAATATCTTGCGGTGACCACAAAAGGAAGGATCCTCCAATCTATTCATAATTCATAGATCTTGTGTCTTTGCACAAGAATTCAGTGTGGAGTCATGAAAACTCCACAAATCCCTCATATGTGGCAACCAACTCCGCACTAATACATTTTTCTTCCCCATAAACTTTATGGAGGTTCTCACAGGAACTCACCTTGTAGTTTTCTCCTATGAATCTTGGGAATCCATATTCTATAATGCACTACTCCATGGTTCCTTCCAACACTACATCAAAGGGTGACTACTTAGGTATCCTAAGAGTATTTGTGATGAGAAACACTAGGGTGGAAAAATACCGGTATGAATTCCTCAATTCTTGTGTCTCCCATGTGTTCATACACAACTCCTTGGTGACATATTCTACAAATTTCACCTTCACATCTTCTTATGTGATCCTTCTTACAAGATGCATTACATCGCACGATACTTACATGAAAATGTTCATATGGGTTATCATCATGGTGATCATTTGCACCATAAACCTAACAAATACATCCATAATACTTATTACTTTATAGGATTGATTCCCTAAAACAATTGCTTTATAAAAATGGTCTGGTCTTGGTGTGCTATGGTGACAGATATAGTTCTAAATTCATCTCTTTCATTGGGAATGGTGACCTGACTAATCCTTGCACCATTAAACTTGTTTCTTTTCCTATCTAAGTACATTTAGAACCTATAAAATCTATACAATTCCCACATCATTAATTCATCTAACCTCCCAAAGTAGGAAATTTCCTATAGTGTCACTACCCTATAACCTCTTAATTTCTCCATAAAAGTGTCTTGATTATCATTTTTCATATTGTCAACATGCCCAAAAATTTTCCTTTTCACCATCCATGTAAACCGCTCTTAAATATTTTTCCCATTTTACTGCCCATCGTCCACATCACCTAATTTTAAATCTTTTTCCCTTTTCTTAAAATGGTGACTAATCAATGTCCTTACAAAATTTGAAGTCTCCGCAAAACTTATTACTATGCATAAGATTTTTGTCTCTAACACCCTTCCTGTAAATAAATGTGACATGCCTATGTGCACACAATTATAAAGATATATTTTATACATATGTGGTATACCCCATAGCTCTAGAAAATATACAAGGAAAAAACAAAGACATTTATTAGTTTTCAGCCTTATTGTTTGCATAAGTTTTTGAAGCCCTCTATCTCGGTAATGCTTAGTCCTTAGAAAGTAGTATTTCTCCATCCAATATTTGAAGCTTGCATACATTTGTTACTAAGATGTGATGAATGAAAAACATGCCCACCCATTGGTTATGCAAATTTCTTGGGTGTTGCGTAAACCTTGAATCAAATACAAGCACCTTATCTCTTATCATAGGAATTTGGTCTTCATATGCTTAGCATGCCATGTCTTTTGTCTACATTTTTCCACC
Organism: Taxus chinensis; assembly: GCA_019776745.2. Lineage (NCBI taxonomy): Eukaryota > Viridiplantae > Streptophyta > Pinopsida > Cupressales > Taxaceae > Taxus > Taxus chinensis. Next base: position 668,976,432 of record CM034146.1, read on the forward strand.
TCTTGACTCCACCAAGCCAATAATTGTCATTCATCCATTTATAAAATCTCAAATAGTCTCTTTCTTACTAACTAGCTTTCCCCAAGATTACTCATAATGGAAATTCACAAGGTGGGAACTAAAAACTCCACCAAAAATATCGCCTCCTTTCCATACACTAATTAGAATGGGGTGTATTTTTTTAACCTCTTCTATGTGGATTTATAGGACCCCACTACCACAAAAACATGATCATCCCAATCTGCACAACCCATGTCAGAAATCTTTGTCAATGTTCTCACTATGATTTTATTAAATTCTTCAATGGTACCATTTGCCTTCAAGTGATATGGTTTTTATTGTGATGAGTGATCATAAAATTGGCAATAATATTTCTAATTTTCTCTACAAGGAAGTGATTTTGTGATCACTTTTTAAACTCGACAAGCACCCAAATCTTGTGATTATATTTTCCCATATAAATTATGTACTGGTTAGTGCTAGTTAGTCCCTCGTCAATGAAATTTTTACTCATTGGGTTAGGTAATCAGTAGTAGTAATAATATAATTTGCCCTCATACGTTGTCCTGGTGGGTTTTTTGGACCCATGAAATCCAAAATCCATTTCTCAAATGTAACCTACATAACAATTAGTACTAAGGAAATCTCATCCCTGTAGTTTGGCTTGTTGACCCATAGACATATGTTGCAAATTTATGCAAAATTTTGTGCATCTTTAAATATTTTCAGCTACCACAATTCCAACAATAAAATTTTGTGGGTTGTGGCTCTCCCCACATAATTTCCACATGTCACCCCTTCATGACATTCCCTTAGGACCATTTGTGTTCCAACACACATCATCATAAATTATTGTTCCTTCCCAGCTTGTATAACTCTCCACATATAAGTTGGTAGATGGGAATTTTACCACAAGATTATTCTTCTGTGACACTATCGATCCCTCTTTAGCCATATCTAACATAAGGAATGTGGTGACTTCTTCCATCTCCTATAGTACACACACAACATGAAATAGTTTAGCATATGGTATGCCTTCTTTTATTAAACAAAAAACCTCCCCCAAGGTTATGCATGATAGGTGGTTTGGTCATGCATGAAATCTACTTGTTTCGATGAGCACTTTTAATTAAAATTCTTGAAATAACACCATCCAATGACAAATATGGCCATGTAGCACTAGTTTGTTCAACAAATATTTAATGCTTCATTTTCCATAAAGAATGTAAATGGGGTTGGTAGGAGGTAATGTTTGAATGTTTGTAATGCATAAACCATTCCCAAGGATTCTTGTTCTATAATGATTTAGTTTTTATCCATGGTAGATAATTTATGACTCCTGAAAAAATAGGGTGGTCAACCATTCCCTCTCTTGGTTACACAAGAATGGTTCCCACCATTGTTCCTAATGCATCCACATAAACGTGAAATGGATTTTTCTGATAGGGGACTATAATATCACTACATAGGCCAATTTTATTTGAGTGTATCAAAGGACCCTTGCTTTAAAGAAGTACACATTAATAGGTCATCTTTTTTAGTAGTTCCTCCAGTGATCCACCAATGCATGTGTAGTTTCTAATAAACATTCTATAGTATCCAAAAATCTTGAGAAAGCCACTAACATGCTTATGTGCTTGTGGATATCCCACTTGTTAAATTACCATTATCTTTGCATGTTTTTCTAGCATACCTTCTTTACAAATAATATGTTCCAGCAGAGTCCTGTAAGGTACCACAAAATTGTAGTTTTTGGAACTCAATGAAATTTGTAGCTGACAGCACCTTTCAAAAATCAATCACAAATTCATATGGTGATATTGAAGTAGTATGTACATTGTCCAATCATCCATTTACACTTATAGGAACTTATGGATAAAATATTTGAAGCCCTCAACAACAATGCAAGAGAATTCTACGGGTGCATTGTTTAGTCTAAAGGGTATTGTTTTGTATGCAAAAGAGCCCCATTCTATCACAAAATTTATATTTTCTTTATCTTCATCTGCAATTTGTACTTGGTGATATCCAAAGAATCTATGTATAAATTCATACATTTCACATCATGTGCCTCCCTCTAATAGTTCCTATGTAGAAAAAGGGATTTTGTACACATGAATCATTAGGACCCGGTAATCCACACATACCCTTATCTGTTCATATTTCTTAAAACTAATCACCTCAAGGCTTATACATTTTGATTTTTCCACTAGAAATATGATCCTTGCATCCAATTTTTTTTCAATATCCTCATTTACTTGTGCTTGCAAGTTGAGTTTCATCCTATATGGTATTTTCTTCACTAGTTATGCACCCTCATGTAGTTTAATATGCATTGTCCCAAAACTCATATACAACCCTTTCATTTATTAGTAACTCCTAGGGAAAAAGTTGTAGAACTCCTTTAGTAACTATGTAAGTTGAATGAACTCTTCCTCTCCAAAGTACCCACCAAGACTTTCTATACATGGTTCCTTTTCAATTTTGATGTTTATCTTCTTTATTTGTAAAGGCTAGAGATAATATTTCATAGTATCCTTATTAGTGATATTTACTACTTGTCCCCCCTTAGTAACTTAAATTTGTACCACCTCCACAAATTTTTGTCTCCTCTACTCTATGAAAATTTTTGTGTTGTGGGAATGGGTCTTCTCGCATTAAATGGTCAATCTAGACTTCAAGAAAAAATTTGTCAAATGAGTGTTCTTCATGACCAGAAATCTCTCAGTTTATCCTCCTAGACTATATCCTTGTTAAAAAAACACATAGTTAATCATGGATAAAGGAGTAACTAAATTTTCATTATTATTTTAAAATGTGAATGTCTTAAGGAAATCTTCCTTCATGGTATCTCATTCAACAATTTCACATTTTGTCTCATTTTGTAGGTACCGAGATTTTGCCCAAGTTTTAAGTGTTTCAAATAGTGAATAAACCCAAATACATAGTGGTGGAAGACACTCATTTAGATTCCTTACTAATTCACATTCACATAAATACTCATGTGGGCTCATACATCCCATGTAAACATGAAGCTTCCTCTTCTGGTTGTTTTTCTCAAAGCTTATACAATGGGATTCTTTCACATGAGCTCAGTTGGGTAGTGTTGTTCCATAATTTTCCCACCACCTAATGAAAATTTCCTTCATTATATGGGATTTAAAAAACATTTAATATTCCAGTTTTCATAAACAAGACTCAAGATCTACCATGTATGTTTTTATGTAAGATAACCCATCGTACCATGGAAGTTTTTCTAGATAATACTTGTTGATCCTTATCACTCACTTCAACCAAGGTGTCTTCTTAGGAATATATTGTGTTAAAAATTTGTCTATTAACCATATTACATATGACCCCATTTATTACTAGGTTATTATTTTTCTCCCAAACCTTATCCTGATGAATCTTCTCCATGTTACCTAAAATTATTCTAATACCCATTGTTTGTAGGACACATTGGTGGTATCAGATATTGATTATTTGTTGTGTCAATTTATCCTCTCATCTTCATGCAAGGTTTGATATCCTTGGTCTTGAAATGTGACCTTATAAATATTAATTTTCTCATCTTCCATATCAAAAATTCCTACATATGGAGATCCCATTAGGTTGTCAAGAGGAATCACCACCATCTATCCATATTTCTTAAAGTTTTTCACATGTTTCTTAAACCTCATTTCTATGTGGTTTTCATAGCACCACGATTATCCAAGTAATACAAGGTATATTTTAGTTTTTGTGTTGTCAATGACCTCAAAGTTGACACTAAATTTTACACCCATAATGTTTAACTTAGATTCCCGTAAAAGTATGATGGGTATTTATTGTTTCTTGTTTGTCATTATCAACAGAATTGAGGTCATCCCCAATGTAGGACTCCCTAGTTATCTCCATGTATCCTTTGTCAAAATATTCAATTATGCACCCTTATCAATGAGGATGTTCTTCATATCCCTCCCATTGATTTGTGTCTCTACAATAGTTACTTGTCATAGTTGGCCTAGTATGCGAGACATAAATCCTTCAAACTCCTGATCTCATCCTCATGGGCTTCCTTTAATATTTGCTATAGCCAAATTTTTAGTAGTGGTAACACCCCATCTTGTTTCATCATTGTAAATATTTCTATTAACTTTCTGATTTCTTTTGATGAAGGTGTTTTTCATTATTTTTCCCTTTGCTTTGTTTCTTCCTCCCACCTGGTTAGAACCTCCTCTTGTAAGTTTCATATCTTTAGAAAATAATGTTTTCTAGGGAATTTTTTCTTCTTGCACAGATTGGTTACTCAATTTTATTCCTTGACACCACTCTATGTAATGATTTGAACCTTGGCCTCTTCCCTTTCATCTCGTAAGACAACATTTTCTACCTCTAATTATTTCCTTGTTGTACCAACTTTGCACTCTACGCAATTATGGAGCTCTCATTTTCCTTGATTATTTTCACTAGGTTAGGGCACTCCTTTAGCTTATGTTCTCCTTGTAGTACAAATAAGTAGGAAATTTAGAACACTCCCTTTGATAATGATATGTTGCTCTAAACTTAAAATAAAAACATTGACTTCTACCTCATCTCCCACAATGGCATGAAAATTGACCTCCATACTCATAACCCTATGATGAATAAGAGAGAGAATCTCCTTATTGTGAATCTTAGTTTTTGTACTATCACATATCCTTAATAAGACTACAATTTTTGATATCATAGGTATCTTCCTCACAAATTTTTCACCTAGTGAATTTCACCCTTAACACATAATATAGTACTGGAAAATCATGTGTCTCACGTTCCTCTTCACAGATTTCGTAGAAGAGTTTCACCACATGGATTCCCATCTTAATGAACTCACTCCAAGTGTGTCCCCATTGATTGCAATCTACACCATGTTTCTTGTATTCTTGAATTAATCTACTTCCCAAAACCATAATTTTCTTCAACTAGGTGACCTTTGTGGAGATATGCACCTCCATGAATGGGATTACACTAGTGTGAAAACTTCCTATAAATTCCATCCTTAATGTTAAATCTTAATCATCATAAGGATCTATAAAGCTTTACATTTTTAACTATATCCAAAATTATGTAGACAAAATTCCTACAAAGTACTGAGCATGTTGTGGAGGGTGGATGTCAAAAGAGATATTGGGTAATAAATTTTTAAGGTGTGTGTCGTATATCCAAACAATCTCCATCGACTCTTGCCATATTTATTTTAGTATTTAAATATTTTCTTGCTAAAATTATGGTATATGAAACTCATTAAGGAGAACAAATTTCATTATATTGAACTCAATTGCATTTTGGTTCAAATCATATTTTTGATACCATATATACACCTTCTTAAAAAGGTCATCATAAACTAACTAGCTTTTACCTCAAATGAAGTAATCTCCTTTGTGCACCATACAATCTTGCAATGATGTACATGGTTCGTTACATTATTTTTCCCCTGGTAATATGAAAACTTTATGGTCATGTATAAATATAAATGTGTTATCACCGATGACCGATATGTCACAGGGTTTTTTGACATACCTCTATAAAAGCAATTGTCATCATAGCTCTCATAGTTGTTCCACTTTTTTGCATTCTCAAACCACATATTCCTCCGTATTGTATTCAAATTTCCAAAATCCCTTCACATCATACAATATTCTCGCTTCTAAATAAACTTACTTCCATAAAATTAACACATAAGGGTTTCAATGTATAGTTAGGTTGAGGTATGTGTTATCTCTAGACTTGAGGCCTCTTCCTCTGATACACTAATGAGCTCTGCACAAAAAATTTTCCTGTAGGAGAATTTTCCTACCTAAAACATTTCTATTTTACATCACCTCCTTTTGCTTAGGGTTTTAATCATGCTAGGAAAAAAATCCATCTCTCGCTTTCAGGATTCCTAAATGAAAACCTTTGTGGTTAATTTTCTCTAAGCATGCATATCAATTCTTCCTTGACACCAGGATTCATCACTTTTCCACCCAAATAAACTTGGCATGATCCTCAACCCTTCCATCATGTAACCCCTTGCATGTCACAAATTTATCTTTCCATTATGGTGATCTCCATGTAAATTCATTTTACTTTCAACCCTACTGGCATCTAATTCACCTTATAAACAATGTAATGAGATCTGAAAATAGAGTCAAAAATTTGTGGGTATTTATTGGAATGCCTCTTGAACTCTACATTATGGTATTAAAATTTGTCTATTTTGGCCTATCATTCAAGCTTGTACTTAAATGTCTCACTTGAAGCACATGAGAGATGTCATAATGACCTTACATTGGAGATAAATTTAGGGTTAGATGTTAGGTGTTAACATATCTATGAAAACAACCCACATTTGTTAGCAAGATAAATTGAATTCATCATTATATTGATCTATCATGAAATTACACACATTATATGCATTTTAGCACACCAAAAACTTACACAATTGTTATTTTCGACCCAAAATATACCCAAAAAAAATTACATGTCAATTCGACTCACTCAACTCCTTTATAATATTTGACTTGTTCTCGTTTCAATCTCCATATCTTCTTGTTTCTCATGTCCCCTGTTTATATTATTTGAATTCAAAGTATATTCTTGTGAATATTCCATCTTTGGTGGAGTCCAATTGTCACTTGGTGTGTGTTATTCACTACCCCTTGATCCCAAATCATATGTTGATACACCCTTTCTATGCCACACATGTCCACTAAACAAAATAAAATTGTGTGGTAAGAGGTGGCTTGTAGCATGGTTATTAACTTCACATATCCCACTTATGCAATAATAATATAAGTAAACTTGTAAATTACCATATGAACACTTCTCATCCACATCTAAGTTATAATCAATCACTTGTCTTTGAAGTGATGGCATGGCCTTTTTTTTTCTTATTCGTAAACATATGCAATTCTAGATGCAACTTCCAACAAGTCTCATTGGTATGACCAATAACATTACAATTCCCACATATGTAAACCCCATTTTTTTGTTTCATCATTTTGTACTAAGACTGATATTAACTATTCTGTAATCAATACTTTAGTATATTTAAAAGGAAGTTTTGTGCATAAAACTTATTCATTTTCATCTTATTTATGCTTCTTTCAATGAATTGAAATAAATTAATATATGTGCTAACAATGGGGATGAAGGACATATCTTAAGCCCAATGCATAATTCATAGAATCCTTTAAGCATTGGCACAAGATTCACTTTGGAATGCAGGCCTCACCTAAACATTGGTGTAGGGATCACGCTATGGAAGCACGTGACTCATATAAAGGAAGAAAAGGAATCAGACAACAAGGAGAAGAGCTGATTTAGTCAGGACATGGGTTTCATGATGAAAGGAGCATTGTATGTATGTTATCATCTAGTCATCCTGCGATTCACATGGATTATGAGAGTCCAATTTAACATCAAGTTTGATTGGAAACATGGAAAAAATGGACAACACAAAACTAGTCATCACCATGATTCAAGGGATTCAAATGTATGAAATTTGACATCCTTAAAAATCGTTAAATCATATCAGCTGAGCATTAATCAAGGACTTCACTCGAAGTTAACAAGACAAAATATAATCCAAGTGTGACATGCACTTGTTATTTCAAACTTGTAACTCCTTAACAAGCAATTTTTCTTGTAGAAATTTGTTACTTAATTATTATTTATTTATTACAAATAATTAGTCCTCTTCTAGAGTGACAAGGACTTTGCTTGTTATAAAAAGTGTTTGTAGTAGAGTTAGTGTGGTTAGTTGTTAATAAAAGAAAGTATTACATTTAATAAAGTGCATGATTCTGAGTTAAATTTCCTGGTGTAATTTTAAATCTTAAAACTAGATAAGAGGGAAGGAGCAAGGGAAACTCCTCCCCAACGTGAAGGAAAACATGACTTGTTTGTTCAAATATTTATTTATTCATAATTTTCTTGGTTATAAGAATTCCAACACTTTCAAAATTTACATTCATGAATTTAGTAATATTTGTTTTATTATAGAATCCATTCCTTAAACATGTTTAGAAATAGTATTTTATTGAATTTAGTAGTTAATGCATGCCTAGAACAATTTCAATTGTTCTCATTGTTGCAAACACCTGAGGACACCACCCTAGACTGACAATCACAAAATAATTAAAGTATGAGTATCAATGATGCTCGTCACCTTTTGGCACCGTTGCCGGGTAATTTAATGTGTTAGAAAAGATCAAGGTACTAACTTGAGTACTTCCTGATAGCCTTGTAAGTTTCCACTTAGAAATATCTTTCCATAATCTTTTTTTTGAAATAAAATATCTTGTCATGACAACAAGATTCTTTTTTGCGCTTTGGAGTATGTGGAACACAAGAAATCAATTAAGCAATTATATTTAGGAGATTGTTATTAAGTATGATAGGATTATATGTTTAGACCTAGAGACTGTAGAGGTATATTTATTATAATACACTTACAAAACCCCCTTCAAAATCAACTTTTGGAATAACTTGATCAACAAGGAAGGATGACTAATGAAGTGGAAATTACCAATGGTGAAAACAATGGAAATCACCCACTAGGAAGGAAATTTACCTATCCCATATAACTGGACCCTAATGACCAAGCCCCCATAAAGAAAATATATCCCTCAATTTTACCAACCTTTAGGGGATTGATCTCAGAATATCCTAACTGATTTATGTTTGAGTTCAAGGTGTTGTGCTAGACCCCTGACTATACCTCAGACACTCAGAATTTAAAGTTATTTCCCTCAACTCTAAAAGATACAACCATGATGTAGTTCATGGGCCTAAACCCAAACTTTATCCACACTTGGGAAGAGATGAAAACAATCTTCTTGGATAAATACCGAGATTATTGTAGGGTTAGGGACCGAAAGGAAGAACTCTTTAGGATATAAAAAAGGAGGATGAGAATGTTGAGGATTATCTTGATCGATTCCTATTCCTTCATAATAGGTGTGGTACAGGTCTTGATATTACTCTTCTAAAAACTCTATTCCCTAAAGGATTGGAAGAATACACACAAGAAGCCTTTAATCTAATGGGAAAAGGAGACATGAACAATATTGAATTCACCGATATCATTGACCTCTGTATAAACTATTCCTAGAATCACCCAAATTTTTGAAAATAGATAGGCAAGATTGTCAATAGATACATATCTAAACTAAGAGAAGAGATTGTAAAATTAAGAATGGATCTCTTAGTTCAGCTTAACAAAACTGTGGATAGGGAAAAATCTAGGAATACAAACGTCATTTTTGATATAATGTCCAAGATGTAGAAACAAACATGGACTTAAGGAGTGTCACTTAGATAAAAACATATATCTTCCTTGTTTGTGATCTAAATCATGTCATCGACCAATGTGGATTGTTGCCCTTTCTAAATAATCACTATAAAAAAGAATACCCAAAGTGAAGCTGAGGTTAATTATGTGGCTCAGAGGCAAGGAGGGAATTTTCCAGCAAATCAAAACCAATCCTATACACAAAAAACACAATGGTTTCAAACCAGTGGAACACACCATGGTCATATGCCCAACTTTGGGTTCAACAAGTCCCATAGGAATGGATTCCTCAGTAGAAAGTAGAACCAAATTATTATCTGTAACCATGGATTCCAAACTCAAACATTTCAACATTCCAACAATTTGATGTAGGAGCATCATTCTAATTATAAAATTTTTGGCTTTATATAGTTGTTTAGGTGTTAAGAGGTCCATTTAAGAGTTCTTGGGGTGATACTAGTCCATTTGGACTCTCAATGATGTAATAAGTGGCATTTTAGAGGTTTCTCTCTAAAACCCACTTTTGAATATTGAAATTAAAGTTGTAATGTAGCCTAGGTCTAAGTGTTAGTATGTTAGTCACCTAGGGGGTTAGTATAGGTCTAATTTGAATGGAATAAAGTTTTCAAGTCTTGAAAAAACTCTCTTTACCCTATCAAGGTATAAACTCATTATGGTTGGTCTAATCAAGGATGAGTTAGATTGGTGAACCCTAACCACCTCTCTTTGATCATAATAAGCGTAATGAATTACAATTAAGGAAGTTGTTGAAGTTGTTGAAGGAAGTAGAGAGGGAGAAGAACTCTATAATTTAGCTAAATGGATCTTAAAGCTCTCCAAATTTCATGATTATATCTAATAAAAGCTTCATTTTTGTGTAAAACTATGTTTGAATGCATATTTGAGTACTTGTGTGTGTGGATCACATTCTTGTTTGTGAATATTTGAATTATTTATGATGTCTAGGGTTTGTGGAAGGTTGTATAAAGGTACAAAAATGATGGTCTAGCCATTATGAGGGCTTGGATTGAAGCAAGAAGAAGATATGTTGAAGAAAAGGTAGTCATAAACAAGTGTATGGGACTGTGTGCATAAGGTAAGGACTGGCTTAGTGATTTTAAGTATTGTATCATGAATAAATGTGTATATTTTAGGGAATAGGAATTGAAACAAATGTGACAAGTTTTATGAATGAATGCCTGAAACTTAAAGATAAGAAGACTATATCCAAACTATGCATAAACTGTGTTTTCAGTCTTTTAAACCCTTACGACAGGGATTCGGGATAGTCATGATAAATTTTTATTTCCACCTTCAAATGATGTGGATTTTTTACTATAGAAGTATGATGAATTTGTGAAAATGGGGTTTTAACCATTTTTGTATATTATATTTTTATTTGAAGTTTTGGTGAAAACTTAGTTTAGAACCTGTTATGAGAATAAAAAATCATGCTTAGACCTAGTAAAATGAGTATAAATCACATTTTTTGAGGAGATGGTTCTAAAATTTTGAGGGTTGAGGACATTTTTCAAGTGGTTTTTAAGGGATTTAATGATTTAAAAATATTACAAATAGTTATTCATGACATAATTTTCTGATTTATATGTGTAAATTTGGGTTTTGTGTCTTAAATACTCAAGTAAAATAAGCCTTAATAAATAAGGTTATAATGGAAAGGTATTCATGTAAGGTTTATTGTGATAGGTAGTGGCCATATGATCCTTGAAAAGGTGTGGCGAGTCCATTTCAAGCATTTGACTTGATGAATCTATAGTTGTCCTATGTAAGAGTTACGATGAAAGTCTACAAAACAAGTTGTTGAAAATAAGTTGTGAAACTAATTTGATGGGTTGATCATGTTAGTATGATCAAAATTAAGCATGTATAAAATGAATTTGAGCTTTGATTCAAGGTTTTATGCATTTTTTCACATTTTAGCAAAATTTAGCTACTTAGGCTAAGTGACAATTCTTGGGTTGAAAGTGACTAGAAAAGTTGAATTTGATGCTTCTAATGCAAATTGTTGGTGTCATATGAGAGGAGTACACATGGCTATGCATAAAAATTCAACCCATAATTTAAACAACAGTGGAATGTACCCCAAGGATCAGGCCAACAATATTATAATCCAAGAAGACCATAGGGACAAAAAGCTTCGTTAACTGAGCCTACAACTACTACTCCCTCTGAACAACCTGCCCAACCAAAAATTCCAAATCAAACCGTGGAAAATAAAAAGAATTTAAGGGAAACCAAGAATACAATGTCAAATCTGATAAGATTCCCACGATGAATTTTGTGGATTGTAGAAACATACTGTTAGGGTGGGGGAAGGTTACTTCAAAACCATCATCGCTAATTATAGAGGAAGTCCCCTAAGAAAAATAAAAACTAGAAGCGACACAACCCAAAAAATTTCTTGAAGAAAAATCTGAACCAAGTGCAGATATGCCATTTCCATCCAATTTTTTTGAAAAGGACAATATTGTAACCCAAGAGAGACTAGAGTTAAATTTAATTCGAGGACTAAAAAAGTTAAGTATTGGAATTCCTTTGTTACAAGCTCTTAAAGATATCCTAGAGTTAAATAAAACTATCAAAGAGCTTTGTGTTAAAACTCTAGGTAGAAGTAAAAATTAGGCCAAAACAATCTATGTTGATGAAAAACTGGCTAGCATATTAGAAGGGAAGATGACCCCTCCAAAATATGGTTACCTTAGGAGTCCCATTGTTATAATTTGTATTGGATATGTGAAGATTCCAAATGTTCTAATTGACTTAGGGGTTGCAATCAACGTGATGACTCCTGATACCTTGTCCACATTGTATCTTCCTGATCCACAATCAACTCCAATAGTGTTATAAATGTCTGACCAATATGTTGCCAAACCCAAAGGGATCATAGAGGATGTGACCATCACAATTGAATCATGGGATTATTCAGTATATTTTATGGTTATCAAAACAAAGAATAAGAAAATTGGATATCCCCTGATTATAGGACGCCCTTGGTTAGCCATTGTTGCAACTCTTATTGATTGTAGAACAAGAAACATGATAATTACAAATGGACATGATTCAAATAAACTATATATATATTCAATTGCAAAATATTTCACCACTGAGGAGAAACAATGGTGGAAGGATGATTTAGAGGTTAGAAAAATATGTTGCTTCCTCACTAGATGTGGTTTTAATTCAAGAACACTCATAACATATCCATAATTGGGATCCTTCTGAATTGTAGTCACAACCAATAAAGACAAAGGATGATATGATAGATGAAAACCTAAAACCTATAATATATCCTTTCTTCGAATCATAGAATGACATATCTTGGACAACCATGAAATGAATTCCTATAGTGCCCCTTGAGAGAATACCCAGTGGTAAATTCTCTCTATCCAGACACCAAACAACTACCTATTTTTCTGGAAAAAACATTAGCAGTTGATAGTCTGGTTGACTAGTCAAGAGGAGAATATCCTATTCAATATTATATGATCTCATCCTCAAGATTTTTCTTGGGAATATAGTGACATGAAGGGTATTCATCCTATTATTTTCACACATCACATTTACACAACTGATTCCAGACCAGTCAAGAAACCACAAAGGAGGATAAACCATGCCTTAAGAGATATTGTAAAAACTAAGATTGAGAAACTTCTTCGGGTAGGATTTATCTATCCAATTTCAAACAACCAATGGGTTTCTCCATTAGTTACAATGCTTAAGAAGAATGGTAAATAGAGGGTTTGTGTGGGGATTATAGGGAGTTTAATAAGGCAACACATCGAGATTATTTCCCTTTACCTTTTATAGACTAAGTCTTGGAAAATTTATTTGGAAAAAGGTATTTTTCATTCCTGGATGGTTTTAGTGGGTAAAATCAAATCATGGTGGCACCTAAAGACCAAGACAAGACTACCTTCACCTTCCCATGGGATATTTTTTCTTACAGAGTCTTACCTTTTGGCCTATGTAATGCTCCTGCTACTTTTCAAACATCCATGCTAGAAATTTTTACTGATCTCACTCATGATTATGTGGATGTTTATATGGATGATTTTACAGTTTATGGGGAAACATTCCAAGAGGCAATAGCTAATTTGGGTAAAGTATTCTCTAGGTGTGAGAAAAATCAATTATCTTTAAACCGTGAGGAATGTTTGTTCATGATGGAGCAAGGGATAGTCTTAGTCACCATGTTTCAACTGAGGGAATCAAGGTAGTTTCTAATAAGGTCAATATCATTGTGCAACTTCCATCCCCCAAAAATCAAACTAAAGTAATGAATTTTTCTAGGACAGGGGGCTAATTATAGAAAATAACAATTTAAAAACAAAAAAGATTTCAGTAAAATAGATTCTCCATATTGAAAATTTTCCTTCTAACAAAATATTCTAAATTTGAATGGACAAAGCATGTCAAACATATTTCGACATCGTCAAGGACAAATTGACAAATGCCCTAGCTTTTAGAGGTTCCAAATTGGATAAGTGCCCTTTCACATACAAAATGATGCTTCCAATGAGGTAGTAGGATGTGCTAGGACAACAAGATCGAAGGAGAGGCAATGCATGTCATCTAATATATTAGTAAAAGCATCTCCCCTGCTAAAAGGAACTATATTACCATAGAGAAAGAGTTTCTTGTACTTGTTTATGCAATTAACAATTTTCGATCATTATATTAAGATTGAATTAATTGTTCATACAGATCATTTTTCCATCAAACTTATTTAATGAAGTTCTAAACCTTTGGTGCATGTTCTACAAATTGTTAGGTGGATTTTGTTATTGCAATGAATTCAACATCAAGATTATTTGATAAACCAGGAAAATCAAATGTGGTAGTTGACTTCACTGTCAATGGTTAACGGGTATTTTAGGTACAGTAAGAATCTTTCATGTCAATGATGATTTTTTAGATGAACATTTATTTGCAATCTCAAATAGATCTCTCCTTGGTTTGCATAACATGGATAATTACTTAGCCATGGAAGGAAGTTCCCATATTTCCTCACACATAAACAAATTGAAATACCTCAATTAATTAAAAAAAGTGTGATATATACATGTTTAATGGAATGCTTTTCAAATGTGGACCTGATCATGTATTACATAGTTGTGTAGTTGAAGATGAGATCTTTGATATACTCAAAGCAGGTCATGATAAACATCAACAGGAAACTATCTCCAGTGAAAAGAACAATCCACAAAGCTATGGGATTTGGGTACTGTTGGCCCTTCTTTGCATAAGGATGTCAAAAAGTAGGTATGATAATGTGGTCAATGTCAAAGGATGGGAAAACCAACACTTTAACTGAGATGCCACTTTAACATAAAAGTACTTCTAGATGCATTTGAGAAGTGGAGATTTGATTTCATTAGACCAAGTGACCCACCTTATCAAGGGACTAGGAATACATCTTGGTTTATACAGGCTAATTGTTATAAAATGGGAAGGTCAATGAAGCTCTCCAATATGCAAGGGATGAGAAAGTGTCATACTTCTTGGTAATGAAAACATATTCCTACAATTCTGAGCACCGATTTCCCATTGTTTCACACATAAACAAGGACCACAATTCATGTAAAAAAGGTGTGATGTATACATTGTTTAATGGAATGATTTTCAAATGTGTACCTATCATATATTACGTAGGTGTGTAGTTGAAGATGATATCTATGATATACTCAAAGCATTTCATGATGAACCATTAGGGGACACTATTCAGTCAAAATAACATTTCCATACCAACATAAGGTGGTCAATAAATATGTATGAAAATGTGATCAATGTCAACAGATGGGAAAGCCAACACATTGGCATTATATGCATAAGGCGGTCAATAAATATGTATGAAAATGTGATCAATGTCAACAGATGGGAAAGCCAACACTTACAACTAAGATGCCACTCCAACCTCAAGTAGTTCTTGAACCATTTGAGAAGTGGACATTGGATTTCATTGAACCAATTGACCCACCTTCTCAAGGAAATGAGTACATATTGGTCTATAGATAGTACTATGTCTACAAGGAATGGATCGAGGTCACAAGCTACTCCGAATATGCAAGGATGAGCCCAGCGGTACACTTCTTAGTATGGCCCACATGATTCACTCTATATGAGTTGATCTATGGAGCACCGAGATCAATTTTTTCCAGACCAATTTGACCATTAATTCATGTCAAGTGTACATTTTTATGCATTATGGAAAAATATCAATTAATGCATAAGAAATCATCTCCATACCACCCTCAATCTAATGGTCAAGTTGAAGTGAAGTAGACTGAGATGAGGTTACAAGAACTACACCAAACAAAGATAATCCAACATCAAAGACAATTGTGGCATGATAACCATATCAAGCAAAGGAAGATTCAAAAAGGGGATTAAGCTCTTCTATTTTATTCAAAATACAAAGACTCTCAAGGAATAAGGGGAAGTTACAAGCAAGATGGATGGGTAGGAAGAAACCCATACCAAATTGATGAAGTCTTCAAACCTTAATGGAAAACCATGCAACTGATAAGAATTGAATTTTCAGAAGCAAAAAAGAAGAATGGTGTTGGTTGAATGAACTGGATGAGACTAAGTTTACAAGAATTACATCAAGCATCAGAGATAATCCAACATCAAAGACAGACTGCTACAAGATGAATTCAACTCTATATCAATTCGACAAGGTGACATTGTCAAATGACAGACTCAAGGCTCTTCTATTTGATCTTTCAATAAAACAAAGACTTTAAGAGGATAGTTACAAATAAGAAATGGATGTGCCCATTACTTCTTTTATATATTGATGAAGTCTGTCACATAACGATACATACATACAAACATGATCCATACATTGATGGTGACAGACAGAGTGATATTGGTTACATGGTCATAGACTATATATATATATATATATAATATGTATGTATATATATACATACATATATGTATATGTATGAATTAATTCATACAAGATAATTCAAATGAATTGTTTATGTCCATGTCAACTCAAGGCTGAATTGATCTCTCAATAATAGGAATAAATAGGGGATGGCTAAAATACTATAATACATATTCATATGATAGGAGTGGTTGAAAATCAGAAATGGAAATCATTCTTTCAAAAAAAAGAATTTGAGAAGTAAAATGTAGGTGATTGAAAACCAACAATGACAGTCACCTAAGAATCATGCCATGAATAAACATATCGAGACAACATGCAAAGAGAAAAAAGAGAGAATCTGGTGATGTTAGAAGATGTGACAAATGATTAGCAATGAGTTATGTGCCATTAATCTCCTTTAAATGTTAAAAAGTTAAATTATATGACGTTAATTATTGCTCTTATGCAAAATGATGACTCCCTATTTCCAATGTTTCCGCATGCATCCCATATCCCAATAAATATTTCATATGTCCCTAATTGATCACTCCCACATTCCAATTTATTCTCCAAATTGCTTCCCGTTGTTTCATCAGAATTGGTTAAATTTACCCAATTTGGTGTTTGTTTGTATATAAAACTATTTTCATTCTCTTATTTTTCCCCTCATTGCCACTTCTTCACTATTGTCATTTAAATTCCTATGTTATCACTATTTCCATTCCTATGCTCTAGTATTTTTAAGTCCTATACCACTATCCAACTTTATTTCATACCAACAATGGGTATTAGGCTTCGCCACAAACCATCAACCCCAATCAAATTGTCTATTAGACAAAAAAATAATGGCAATATTTGAGAATATGGGATGGCTATATTTCACGTTTTCATACAAGGAATTCAACCCCAGGATGACAAAGGAATTTGTAGAAAACATTGTGGAAGGAAACTTAAGAGTAAAAGGTACAAAAAGCTTATTTAGCCCCTTCATTATTAGTCAAATTTATGGTATTCCTAAAGGAAGATAAATCGGTCAATTTTAGGACTCCTTACTTTGAAATTATCAAAAGGTTTGTTATGGGAAAGTAACAAAAATTGGAACTAGATCTTTGATAACAAAGGGGAGGCTAAGGGCATTAAAAGAATCACTTTCCTTGAGTCATGGGCAGAGGTGGAAAAATGGGTCATAAAATATTTAAATTGTGAGGGCCAATATGAGGATATCTTAAGCCTGATCTTGAGAATTCTTATCCATCTACGCCATGGAAAATCTAAATAATAAAATAGAAATTAATCTCCCATAGTTCCTGTTTGACTTTTTTTCCTCTACCACTAGGAAATTTTTTTGGGGCTCCCCATATCTAAAGTTATAAGGGCTCATTCGACCTTATTTGTAAGCACCACTTCATCAAGAAACGTAATGGGCTCAATAAGTAGGTCAAATTCCAAAATAAATGTTCCCTTGAACCTACTATAGCTCCAGAAACAGGGCCCTCAATTCCCAGGCTGACCAAAGAAAAGGCTTAGGTCAAATGTACCAAACCAAGCTATTGAGGAACACCAAAACTGAAAAATGACCCTTCATAGGAGGAACAAGAGGTATAAACAACTATAATGCAAAACTTAAACCAAGCACCTCCTTGCTTATCCACATTCCTTTGCATCCCCTCCAAACCCTGTTTTTGAGACTAGACATTCTGAAAAGATCAACCATTGCTAAAGAGACACTCCTTGTCTGAACAAAGAAAAGACACTTATGCTTGAAGGTGAGCCTATCTCACCCATTGATACTCAAACATTGACCCCTCGAGTATTATACATTTATAAAGTGGAGTATGAGCTACATAAATCTCAATAAAGGATTAACCAATTGCAACTCATATTGCAAGAAAAAAGATGCATGCATTTCTCAATTGGAGGTAGACAGAGATAATAGCGTTCAACAACTCTAAAAAATATTGGAGCATAAAGAGTGGAATAATCCAACTAACTTCAACAGGACTGTAGAGGATAAATAATAGATAACTAAATCGATACAGTATCGAACTGAAGAATTGTGTACTGAACTTGCACTTTCACAAAGAGAGAAGGAGAAAATAGAGCCTGTGGAAACCACTGACCAAATGATTCAAACAGATTTTATTATTTCCACAAATAATTGTTTTAAGATGGATGGTTATATTGATGTAAGTAATGTTATGATCTCATGAAAGTAGAAAATGAGAACAAGGGTACTAAGAGAAGAAAGAAAAATACTCTAGGATAACATGATTGTTCTCTACTAATTGTACGAACAAGCCCTTGCTTATAGAGCACCCTTCAATTTTTATGCTTTATTCCTAAAGGAAAAAGTTTTTCAAATGGAAAGCCTCTAGAATTTGCTTAATCAATTCTCTAGAATTTGAAAATGATAAACAATTCATGGGGGCATATGCGACACGTTGATACAGTTGGGAAGAATTTGTTATGTGAATTTTATGTTCACAAATTTCTACTACCTGAATAGATAGAAAGACCAATTAACTTATATGTAGGGGAGGTGCAGTTGAAATATTTTATCTCCACCTCAAGGCATCAATCCATATGACGTGATAAAAATGGGATATTACATGAAAGAAGAAACTAATGCAAGGCTCCTAATGAGGCATGATCCTCCAGCACCAGAAAGATTCTTAAGGAGATATACAACCCAAATTTATTGTCTGCAACTGGTGGAAAAATACAAAGAAAACATCTCAACTTATGTATCCAACTTCAGGGGGTATGTACTTTAAAATTTTAATATATCTTTCTTTGTTTGCCAACAATGTTATGGATTACTTCTATAAGTTTGGAAAAAGAGAGAGGTTATATCTCCAACTAACCTTCAGTGGTTGGTAAAGAGGGCAAAATACATATGAAAAATTATGATAGAAATGCAAGAAAACTGTGGGTAGGTATGAGATTTCAACCACCACTGATATTAGCATCGATGCTTAGATGGAATAACACACATGATCAACCAACTGAGAACTACAAAATATGGAAGGATGCATTAATCAAATTTTCTGGGTTTCTATAATACAAAAGAAGAAGAAACATGGCTCACTTTCACTAATGAATATAATTGTACACAGATTGTAGAAGCCCTGAACAAAAACCCTACAGCAAGAGGACTTGTTATAACCTAAGTGTGGGGGGAGTGATGAGCCTTGTTAATTCCTATGTCAACACCATTTTTTTGTTTCATAATTTTGTATTAAGACTGATATTAACATTATGTAATTAATACTTTAATATATATAAAAGGAAGTTTTTTGTATACACCTAATCATTTTCATCTTATCTATACTTATTTGAACGAGTTGAAATAAATTTTTATATTTGCTAACAAATGTGAATGAAGGACCTACCTTAAGCCTAATGCAGGAATAACTTAAGCATTGGCACATGACTCACTTTGGAGTGTAGGACTCACCTAAGCATTGATGTAGGACTCACGCTATAGAAGCCTAAGACTTGTATGAAGGAAAGTAAAGGACTCAGACAACAAGGAGAATATATGACCTAGTCATCATGTGGGTTACATGATGTAAGAAGCATTGAATGTGCATTATCATCTACTCATCATGTGACTCGCGTAGATTATGAAAGTCCAATTTAAAATCAAGTTTGATTAGAAACATGGAACAAATGGAAAACATAAAATGATAGTCACCATTATTCAAGGGATTCAAATGCATGAGCTTTGACATCCTCTAAAATTTCTAAATCATCTCCATGATAGATTAAAACAATTATAAGATAAAGGTGTCATTACCTTCCGCTCCCATTCTCCCAAGTGTTCTCTCTCCTATTCCACATAAGTGAGCCTCTGCCACTATTAGCTTGTCTCATTTACCTCTTCCTAAGGTTATTATCCATCCAACTACTAAGGTCATCATTCATCCACCTCCTCCAGTTGTCCCGCCTATAGCCACATCATCTCACACTACACATAATGCTACTGCATCTCATTGGCTTCCTAAGCAGTCTACTTTCACACTTCCCACAGTTACACCTCCCATTATTGGCACTATTTCCTCTGATATCCAATTCAACACCTATACTCACACTATTGTTATTCCACAGGATCCTACCATGCATTGTAGGCCTCTTCACCTCTGGTAGATGATATCGATTTCCATCTCATTACCTGATGACGCACTCGTGTTCTTACGGTTCATACATGACTGTTGAGGGAAATTTTACTAAAATGAACCTTGTTCTCACACTAGGGGATAATCACTCTTTTTCCCCACTTCATCCTAATCACACATGATTCCAAACCTTATTTTACATCTCCTCATTCTACAATTATCAATGCATTATTAATCCATTCTTTTATCTAATCTAAATCATGTTATTATTTATATTTATCTACCACATTACATCTCATCTATACTTCTCTATTTATCATATGATATACTATTCACTCTTATTCATATGCAATTATTGTTCAATCCATCACTTAGCAATTCTTTCCACATCGTAACAATTTTCAATAACAAACAATATATATTCAATCAACCATTCCAACCATGCATAATAGAATCTAACTGACTAAATAGTCATTGTCAAGTGCAAATCACAATCATTACATACAATACAAATGCACATCAACACAAAGTACAATACCAACACATGTATATGTATGTATGTATGTATGTATGCATGTATATATGTATGTGTGTGTGTGTGTATCATCAAAATCATAGTTACAAAATACAATCATTGGGGGGAAAGCCCCCATGCATCAATACATCATATATCATCATTGCTATCACTATATACAATCGCAGGAGCTCTTGAACTTGAAACTTCACCGCTAACTCTACACAGCTGATCTCGACCTCTATATCTCTCAAGTTGGCTCTATACTATGGCAACCTCCATCATCTTCTCTATATATCGGCCCTGCATCTCCACATAATATACAAATACATCTTGAGTTGGGCCTCCTCCTCTTATAGCATGTCTCGCTTGATGTATCTGCATGAGCCTCATTGCACTCACTCAACAACACTATGCACATGACTGCCACTATAGCCACTAGCTCAAGAAAATGGGCATGTTTGCTGTAATTAGGTCTACCTACTCTAGCATCCCTCCTCTCACGAAAACATCTGGGGGCACGTTCCGTGTCAACGTGCATATGGAGGTATCTATAATCAGTGTCTAGTAGGCATCACCTACAATCACAACAAATATTAGCTACCACACATCTTTGTATCCATCAACTATATCAATCAATCAACAAATAACAAATAACAATGAATGATACGATCTACTTATGTCATTGCTATATCATCTATCTCATGGGTAAGTGCCTGACCCTCAACTCATCTAACTACTAGCTCAATTGTCACATCTACCACTACTAGAAATAGTAACACCCATCGGTGTGTCACCCACCACTAACTATATGCCTTAGTACACCTCCCGTCATCTACTTGTATAGGCCCTATGGCCGGATCTGCCTCCTCTGGATGTTGGGGGCCCTAGTTGTGCTCCCATAGGGCCTGACCTTGACCTTATTCACCTTGTGGCCCTTGTAGATTGACACATATATATGGCTTTGGGGGAACATATTGGGCTATGCCAAATATTCTAGACACTCACTCAATCTGGAAACAAATTACTACCCCTGGGAAACGATCCTCTAACCACATGGTGCATTGTATGCACCGTAACTCAACATTGTCCTCCACCCATCCTCCATAGTCTATATACAGTCTCCATATAATGGACCCAGGGCCCATCTGATCTATCATCGACCTATATGTTGTCATATCTATCCTCCTACTATGGTTACCCACCTACATCACCACAAATATATTTATTCGAGCCCAATCGGCCCATGGCCCACTGAGTGCCCTCAATATAGCTATATGCTTATATTCCCACACATGAAATAAATTAGTAGCTCCTAATCCACCTTCATGATCCTCCATAGTAAATATGTACAAGTCCCTATATAAATGGGCCACCACACACCATGTCCATGCATATCTAGTATTGTGCTCCTCTATACTGCGACAAATCTCATGCATCTTGTACAAAATCCCAACTCCTCTTCCCTCTACGACCATTGACGAATCTAATACCACTATAATAAATTTCTACAATTGTGGAACCACATATCTCACAATCGCATCGAATCTAATATATGTCTTGGCCTGTACTCGAGACCCTACAAAATATCATCATGTTTCCCTCATCTGATTACGGGCATCCAATACGGAAATGATCTATACTCTATCTCCAACAATAAGCAACCACAATATCCTATATACATCATCTAATGTCACCTTCATCTCACCTGTCAGAAACCAAAATGTACAAGTTTCTACACACCATCTCTCACACAAAGCGGTCAATAATGACATATTAGGGAGTATCTCCCCCAATCTCATAATGTGTCGCAAGGTGACATCATCCAATATCTCCCACTCATCATATGTCAATCCCAAACCAAGTAACGTACTCAAGTGACGACTTGCCCAAAACTCCCTGGAGTGTATATCTCTCTGCACATCACAACAAAGCAACAAAACCACAATATTAGCACACTAGACATACTTTAAACAACTGCAAATTAATAAAAATACAAACATTTCACCAAACAGTGTCAAAACCTTGCCCCTAGACACTAGTGCCCAGACGCAAGTCACTAACACCATGAAGTGGGAGCTAGTGTTCTAAAGGATAGAAATGCCCTATATGCTTCTGTCTTAATCAGAAACACCTAATTCTACAAAATTTTGAATTATACTAAAACCGATAAAAACAAGCATATTTAACAAAAAAATCCAAATTTGGTTACACATACCAGCTCCTTGGTTGCATGCGTAGCCACGGCCACTACCATCCTCTCAAATCTCATCTGACGTACCACTCTAACATGTGGCATCCTCGCAGCTCAGAGCTCCAACTTTCAACTACTCTCGGTACAAATGAAATTACTATTCAATTTTTCATATTACTAGGTATAGTAACTCAAATTTACCCTATACTATGGTTATATTTGCCACCATTCTTACAACTAATATATGATACACAGTTTAGCCCATATCTTGAGCCTTGTTACTCTGTTTTCCTCCACATTTGCTTCATCCAGATCAAAGTCTCCTATAACACCTTACTATATAATTTTCACCATTCCATAGTCAAATCTGGCATATGCTGTAATCAATACATACACATACTTTGTCAATATTACTACCTCTATTATACTATCTCTCATTTACTATTACAACTTTTTACAGTATTTCTTTCAGCTCAGAGCTCATATCTCCACCCTTCACCCTTTTCACTGAAAGGGGGGCATACAATCAAGATCATCTTATAATCACTCTCAAAATACAACACAATCAATTGACATGTTTGATACATTACCAACACATTTTCTCTGATCTTAGTCAAAGACGGTTACAATTATTCTATACGACAATCAATACTTTATGTTATTTCAAATCTATCCCCCCAAATGACCTAATCTAGGAACAAAATAAAAACTCTCTGTGAGTAAATATATTATATACATCTTATTCAATTAACTATTATCACTCAAATAAATCAATCAAAACAATGATCATGCAGTTACTATCACTCCTAGAAGACCTAACTTAGGAGCTGCATCACATTACCATCACTTCTAGATGACCTAAATTGGAATCCATCTAACATTATTTAAACAAGAACACCCATTACTGTAGAATTATTGGAAATGAGAAATCGTTACCTTTTCTATACTGCTTCTATGTGGGTTATTCAATCAAAAATAAACAAGTTACAATCGATGCTAAATAGGTAACAATTTCGGTCCTTATCCATTTTCAATAGTTGGATCTTTTGGGAGAAACATCGTGGAAGAAGATAAAAATATACCTCTCTCCCCAACATTCTTCCTCTAGTGACAAGATGCCCAAATCCTCCAATTATCAACAAATCAGGTTGGGAATTGATCACTCCCTACCCCCCTCTATCACCTTTGACAAACAATCCAACATATCCAATGACATCAAAAATATTCATCCAAGTTGCTCCTAAAGACAATATGTTATCTCCTCTTATACCATGTGAGTCAAAATATTGATCCATCGTTTGTCATGCTACAAGATCCTATGTTATACGTACACTCTGTAATATGGCTTCTCCGGACACTATACATGTATGTTCCTTACTTCCTTTACACTACTTGAATTTCATTCAAAATAACATAAAGTGGGGGCAAATGTAGACACAAAATCAAATACATATTATTATTTTACTATGTCGTCAGTGTGTTGTTATATGCATGAATCTTAAGTAAGAAAAGTATTCATTGATGTCACTATCTCTTGTCCATCTGTGTATTTGATTGATTTTTATTATAACTCTCTTCTACACCTCATTTATGTATCCATGTCTAATCAGGTTACGAGGATCCTTGTCTATTTTTCTTTTCATATCTACCGTTATTTTTCCTAGGAAACTAATGCCCGGGCACTTGTGTCCATTCCAGGTGCTTATGTCCTATTCATTCCTTTTACACATTTTGACATTTGTGGTCAGCCTTTTGTGTCACTAGTGTCGAAATTCAAACAAGAGACTCATATATATACTCAACATACACATTATTATTTTGGTTGGAAATTTAAAGGGGTTATCACTACTATAAAGAGGGACTACATTTTGGGATGCATACACTACATAGGAGGGGGAAGTGTTGAATTCCATACCACATATTTGCATCAAAGCTAGCTATAGGACGCTATCTTGGCATCATTGGCACAAGGGAAAACATAATGACACTATTTCACACACAAGCACATAGAACTACATGGAGTCTAAAATGTAGTGCAACACTCAGTACTAAGTTCACTCATCGTGTGACTGACGGGGTCAATTTGACTTCACATATTGCATATTTTATGTAGACCAAATGTGTTTGTGAGATTGTATAGGTAGCTAGGGTTTGTTTTATAGGTTACACATGTGATCGAAACCCTGAAAATGAAGTCATAACGAAAAAGAATATATTGGAGTGAAGAACCTAAGGCCTTAAAAAAGAGCAAATCCTGAATATTCACATAAACACTAGCGCCCAGAACGGACACTAACACTTGAGTGATCATGTCCTCCTGTGGCCACTTCTGACCCACATAATATAAAGTCTCAAAAATCTCTGCCAGCCATTGTGACATCATTCCCAATAAGATCTAGCATATACATAGTCATGACGACCCCCAAATTACATGGGATTTAGCTAAGTCATCTCTCTCTCATTTTCTTAGAGTTTTACACCGTTGAGTACTTAGAATTTGTATATTGTTGTATATTGTCATTTGTATATCCCTTGTTACATTAGTTACTCTGAATATAGATTTAATTTCATTTATATTAAATCAAAGACATAATCGTTGATAGGTTCATTAGATTCTTGTCATAATTTAGATAATTGTGCATAAGAAACTTTATCCCCGATGCTAATAGAGAATTGTACCAGAAATTGATTTTCCGAAGTAGTAAAAGAGTGCACAGAATGTGTGGGGATATTACAGAACCATTGCAATGTAAAATCCTTCAGACTCCTAGGAAATAGCTTGGTGAGAAAGATGTCATGAGAGACATAATCAAAGCAAGCCACATGGAAGGAACAAAGATGTTTTGCGGGGGTCTCGTTTTCCATTGTAAGTAGGGAGTTTAGGAACAACAAAAACAATGGGAAAAGAGTAAAAACCCACTTCGGGTGTAAGTGGATTGTGAATTAGTTGAGTAGAATCCATATCATGAGTTGAAGTAGATACACCCCGTTGTAATTATAATATTTGAGCTTGTATTGTATAAGCAAGGGTTTCAAGGGCTTAGGTGCTAAAACAAGAAATGTGCGAACCATGAGGAGTGCATGTAGGATGTGTAATAACAATAGTGGTTGCAAGGAGAGGTATGAAAACACTATACATTGAAATGTTAGGTGCCCCTAAGGAGGTAGGCACCATAGATGTAGGAATAACAATTGCCTCAAAATGAGAGAGTGAAGAATGCTTAAGTTGATCTCTTACAATTTAGAGGAGAATATATATATATATATATATATATATATATATATATATATATATATATATATATATATATATATATATATATATATATATATGACTAGGATTCTCTTATAGGAAATGTGTAATGTGTTGCACCTCATATTTGGGGAAGATCATGAGAGTGCTTAACAAGATTGATATTGGAGCCTTCACCTTGGATATGATCAACATTAATGGTAAAAATAATATTAGCAAAGATATCAATTGTAGAATATGAGCCTAAAGTATGGGTCATAGTGCCATGGTATATACCGACATAAGGGGAATAATATCTCCTAGTGGCAAATGATCGATAACCATTAGGTTGAAGGAAAATATTATAAAAGAGCTATGGGTTTATCATGATGATATATAGGCAAATAAATATAATACCAAGAGTGAAAAGAAAGATCATAAGCAGGCATTAACGCAACTGAGGTGGATGCTAAGATTGAATCACAAGTTGGGTTCACCAAAATGTTTAGACCATGATTATATTATGTGAAATCTAAGAACTAGTGAACTAAGTACACTAAAGGATGTAAGGGTTAGGAACAAGAGGTTATTATGATTAATTAACTTCCAACATTAATTACAAATATTAAAACAACACATTAATACTTGTAAATGATGTACTACACAAGATATAAACTTGAAAACGCAAGGAAATGAATGCACTTAGCTAATTACATATTATTATGGAATTTTTTTAGGTGTGAAATTTTTTGGAACAAGGAGATATAGGACTAATGATGCTTCATTCCTTGACCCAATACTAAAAATTAGACTAGTATGGAATTGTACAACTTTACAAGGACCATATCATGATTTTGATCCTTCTGCATGGTCTTGGCCCTGCTTGGATTTAGAGTCTGAAACTTCCTAACATGGTCACCTATCTAGAACTATGTGTCACTAGCAAACCCTAATTTATGATAATGCTACAAAGCTCTTTGAACATCTTGAGTGAGGTCTCAACCCTACCATGGGTGGTAAACCCCGTAAAAAAACATTAGTTGGGTTGCGGGCACCCCTGTGCACCACCGATGTTTGCACAACTCCAGAGAGGCCTCAAATCACACATCATTCTGCACCTAACATGTGATATCTGAATGAATGCGGCTATGATTTGGTAACTTTCTTTGACAATGTTTGGTTTGAGTTGGATCTTGTTAAAATTTTTAGAGAAGAGATGTTTGAGTGCTTGTAGATGAGATGGGATGACTCCTTGACCTGGTAAGAATCTCCATACATGTAGTGATTATCTTCCCTAATTATTGTAGATGTGTTATTGTGATATTTAGGGAGCCTTGGGTTCCTTTTGCAAGTTTTGAAAGTGAGTGTATCAATGTAGTGCAACATAGGATTTCTATGTTAGCAAATGAGGTAGTTTTTACTTGGTTGTATAGGGTTTCGTAGATAATTTTTCGAGGAAAGGCTGACCTAGAGGGATTAGAAGACCTAACAAAGAATATGAAATTGAAAGAAAAGTTAGACAACATGTTGGTCCAAGACCATATAAGTTCGGTCAGGACTGGATATAACATCCTAACCAAATTGTATGGCCCTACCCAATGATGTAAAAATATTCAATAAGAAGTTTGCAACTTGTCACTTGATATTTTTCTATGGATTTTATGCATTGTACTCTCATAATTTGATGAGATGTCAGCGTGTAAGGATAAACAAGCTAAACAAGAGAGCTTGGAATTTGCTCGGTGGGAATGGGAAGGTTGTATTTGTCTTAGCAAGAGTGCATTGTCAAAAGTAGTAGTGTCAAAGAGTAAATTACCAAATTTGAGTGTCTACAAGACCCATATAACATGATGGCTCTATGTAACATTGTTATTGAACCCAAAAGATATGTCATTGTACTATATGTGTATGCCTTTGATAGGGATTTAGTAGAGGCTAAAATGATCATGCCTATATAATTCAGCTTTCCAATGAAGCAAATACAATAGTAGAAAACATTTTAATGAATGTGTTTGTCAAATGTGTGGTGTTGAAGTATGCATGCTAAGTGTTTGAAAAAATGTTAGAGAAAAATTATCATACAAAATATGCTTTTAGCAGGTTATACTTGTGATAGGAATTGGTGTAGGTGCCCATGTAAATTGTTACTTGTTAAGGAAATGAAAAAATTGGAATGATTACTATATGTGAGGAAAATTTTCAATTGATGTTAAAAAGGGGGAAAAAATTGTAACAATTATTTAAGAGACGTGTGCAGGTAAAATGTAGGAAAACCTTTCCATTTGACCGTTGTGTTAAAAGGTCTTCTTGAGTAAGATAGCCCCCATGCAAGAAATGACTTTGTCTTGTTTAAATATTCCAGAAGAACTAAGATTCAAAGTTATTAAATACATGTAATATCTCTACTAGAGTGATCCAAACAACATTACGAGTTGGGCTATACTCATTTCCACATACTTACCTTCTAGACTACTCCACCACCTTAATTTACATGGATTAGTAGAGTTAGGACATTATCAATTAATTATAAGACGACATGTCATAGTTTTGATCATGATTTTATCTCAAGTATAATGTATGCATAAGTTTTCATCTTAGATTAAAGGATAGTCTATACATTCAACTAGGTTTTTCATGGGGCTACAATTTATAGATTCATATAAAGCACTCTTTTTACCCCATTGTATCAAGATTTGAAGAAATTTCTTGAAATGGCATTTAACGAAATAGAAATGACACAATTCCACCACCATTTTACAGGTACCAAATTGTTTCCATACATAAATCATCATATCAAAGTCTTTTGAATGTCTAAAATTTCTATTAAGGTATTTTACATAAGATCAAATAATCTTCTTAGATGACACTTTCATATTTCAAATAACATTTAAAGACATAATATTATAATATGAATGCAATTAGCATCAACACTGATGACTTATACGTTAGTTAACCAAAATAAAACTAACAATCACACAAAATGGTGCAATATGCACGTCGATAGCTAAGGAGAACGGAGGAAACGGGCAAAAGGAAGTAGACATGTCAAAAGATCAAGAAAAATAGACAAATAATTGTACCGGGAAAATAGCAGCAAGAAACTCAATTTAATTTTCTGTCTAGATTAAATTGAGGAGGAAATTCGAAATTCCATAGCAACAGGCCACTTGGATGTGTTAGCTGAGTCATTAGCAATCAGTTAACTCAGTAAATTCGAGTTGAGACAATGAGATCAATTAGTTACAGAGATTCCTAAATTTTAGGAACCCAGGTTGAGTTTATTTGAGTTGTAGACAGTTAAAACTAGTTTCAAGTGAAACTGAACTAGTTAATGATTAGTTAGGTGGTTGGACTTCAGTCTAACCCAATGATCATTCAGTTAACTGATAAATTAACCCATTTCTTGCTCATGCATGTGAATAATTCGAATTTTGAAGTTGTGGTGGAATTTCCAAGGCAGAGGACAGCAAGTGCACAGGAGTTTTGTTTTAGTGATCTGACTGAGATAGACCTTATATAGGTAGGCTGTGTTCAGTTGATACGATGGGGAAATTGTAATTGATCTCTTCCATTTTGATTAATGCAAAACAGAGCTTGTGGGGTTTTGAGCAGTAAGCTTTCCCCAATTTTTGATATATCTTGTCTCTGTATTTATGCAATTTCTGTGTGTGATGTTTTTTTTATGCAGTAGATTAGATTTGTGTCTCATGATTTAGATAAATTTCATGAGCAGTTGCGAATCTATTGAAATTTCTACATGGTATCAGAGCTTTAATCACAGAAGAACAGGGAATTCGAAGTTTCTCCTCAGGTCTACAGGTCAGTGCAGCAGCATCTCTACAGAGCTTGGAAGATGGCTTTCAATGGGTTGAGGCTAGAATTTGCCTTGGATGGCAGCTCCAACTTCGTAGCTTGGAAGGATCGCATGGAGGCAGCATTTGCAGATAATGGGTTGTTGGAATATATCGAGTCTGATATTCCACAGCCAGCTGCAACAGATGTCCAGCTTGCTCAGTGGAAGAAGGATGTGGCGAAAGGAAGAAGAATTATCCTTGAAGGGGTTCGAGATCATATTGTCTCAAACCTCCATGGGAAGACTTCTCCATTCGCAATGTGGAAAACATTGACAGAGTTATTCCAGAATCAGAGTGATCAGAGAAAGCTGGCGCTCAAGGATAAACTTCGAAAGATCAAGATGGAGAAAAACGATACTATTCCGCAGTATCTGAGCAAGCTCACACAATGCCGTGATGAGCTTGGTGGTGTTGGAGTTACTGTTCCAGAAGATGATTTGGTGAGTCTAGCATTGCTAGGTCTTCCCAAGAGCTGGCACAGTTACCAAGATTCCGTAAATGGTCGAGAAAAGCTACCTGATTGGTCACGCTTGTGGTCTGATCTTCAGCAGGAAGAATTTAGGCGAAGCACGAGAGATGGATCCTCATCCAAAGCTGATGAAGAGGAAAACTTCGCATTGATGGGAAAAGGGAAGAAAGGGAAAGGGAAGAAATTCCAACCCAAGCCCGATTCTAATCATGGCGGCAAAAAGGGAGATTTGTCGAAGGTGAAGTGCTTCCACTGTCACGAGTTTGGGCACTACGCAACCAGATGTCCGCAGAAGAAATCCAGCAAGAAAACTGCAGCTGTAGGTGAAGCTTTAGCTTCACAGTTCGAGCTTGATTTCACACTCGTTGCATGCATGGCCAGCACAGTAATGAGTACCGCGTGGTATTTGGATTCGGGTGCATCTTTTCACATGACTGGATGCAAAGATTTCTTCAGTGAAATGGAGGAGAAAGATCTGCAGATAAATATCGAGCTAGGCGATGACGGGCGGTACAGTGCAACTGGTATAGGCACTGTAACCTTCCAGAGAGAGTTGGGATCAGATCTTCAACTCAAAGATGTCATGTATGTGCCAGGCTTGAAGAAGAACCTGATCTCGGTAGCAGTCCTCGAAGATCGTGGTTATGATGTGGTATTCAGCCAGGGAAAAGCATTCCTGAGACACATAACCACTGGGAAAGTAAAGCAGATCGGGGTTCGTGTGAAGAACCTCTACAAACTTGATATAGATGGTAGCGCAGCATTGATGGGTAAAGCAGACAGTGTGGTGAGCCAGGATGAAGGTGAGTTATGGCATAGGAGATTGGGCCATCTACACCACGGTGCTTTAAAGATCATGCAGCAGATTTCTATAGGTCTTCCAAAGGGTACTTTTCCACAGATAGACACATGCAAGGGATGTACCATGGGGAAGTATACAAAAGCCACTTTTCATGAGAAGGAGAACCGAGCAACGGAAATCCTTGAGAGAGTCCACTCAGATGTGTGTGGACCATTCTCAACAGCTTCCACAGCAAAACACAGGTATTATGTGATTTTTGTTGATGATTTTTCTAGAAAGTGTTGGATCTACTTCATGCAGAAGAAAGATCAGACGTTCTCCAAGTTTTGTGAGTTCAAAGCACTGGTAGAGAAAGATACAGGGAAGAAGGTGAAGGCTCTAAGGAGTGACAATGGTGGTGAGTACATCTCTAATGAATTCAAGAACTTTTGTGCCAAAGAAGGAATTCGGAGAGAGTTAATTGCACCTCATAACCCACAACAGAATGGGGTTGCAGAAAGAAAGAACAGAACAATTGTGGGAGCAGCACGAGCTATGTTACATGATCAAGGCCTACCATTGCATTTGTGGGCAGAGGCATGCAACACAGCTGTATTTGTGCAAAACTGTAGTCCTCATCGGATACTTGGCATGAGTACACCAGAGGAGGCTTTTTTTGGTAAGAAACCTGATGTTTCATATTTTAAAATTTTTGGCTCATCTGTCTATTGCCATGTGACCAAAGATGCCAGGAAGAAGCTAGAGCCAACTGCAGAGATTGGGATATTTGTGGGGTATACTGATACTCCCCACAACTATCGGGTGTATTTCCCAACTAACAGGATGACAGTTGTCAGAAGGGATCTTAAATTTGATGAGGAGAAAGCCATGCGATTGTCCCTTGAGAGGGAGCTTGATTTGCATGCAGATGAGGAACTCTTAGTTCCCAAGGATGAACCTCAAGATGTGGAGCAGTCACATGCAGAGGATCATGGAGTGGCAGAAACCACTCATGCTGAGTCATCCACTAGAGATGGCAGCAAGCGAACCAGGGAAGTTGATAGATTGTTGCATGATGCTAGAGAGAGTGTGGGACAACCCACATCGCAGCGTAGGCAGACGAGGTTACCAAGTCGGTACACTAACTACATGGCTCTGATGAGCGTGAGTGTAGAGACTGAGCCATCCTCATTCGAGGAAGCTGTAGAGCAACCAGTATGGGTTGATGCTATGGTAGAGGAATTTGATTCCATTGTCAGAAATAGTGTTTGGGAGGTGGTCCCAAGACCAGCAGACAAATCAGTGGTAGGTTCAAGATGGCTTTACAAAGTGAAGCATGCAGCAGATGGAAGCATCGAGAAACATAAGGCCAGATTTGTGGCCAAGGGGTTTTCTCAAGTAGAAGGTATTGATTACGAGGAGACTTTTGCTCCAGTAGCAAGGTATTCTTCCATCAGATCTATTCTTTCTTTGTCCGCGCAAATGGGGTGGAAGATCCACCAAATGGATGTAAAAACAGCATTCCTCAATGGATTGATTGAGGAAGAGGTGTATATTGAACAGCCGGAGGGATTTGAGACCTTTGACAGAGAGTCTCATGTGTGCAGACTCAAGCGAGCGTTATATGGGCTCAAGCAAGCATCTCGTGCTTGGTACACCAGGATCGACAACTATTTCACTGGGTTAGGCTTCACCAAAAGTGAAGCAGATGCAAACCTTTATCATATTGTTGTTGAAGGTAAATTATTGATTATCGTGCTATATGTTGATGATTTAATTTTGACCGGTGATGGGCAGTTGATCAGTTCTTGCAAAGAGGATCTTGCAAGAGAATTCGAAATGAAGGACATGGGACTCATGCATTATTTCCTAGGTTTGGAAGTATGGCAAGGAGATGGAGAACTTTTTATTTCTCAAGGCAAGTATGCCAATGAGATACTGAAAAGATTTCACATGGAGAAGAGTAAACCCATGGAGACACCTCTTGCAGGAAGTTGGAGGAAGGAGGATGCTACTTCAGGTGAAGTAGTAGATGCTACCACTTACAGGCAGCTTGTAGGTTCACTTATGTATTTGGTGAACACACGACCGGACATGTGTTATGCCGTTAACCAGCTTAGTCAAGCCATGGTTAAGCCAACCAAACTGTATTGGAAGGCAGCAAAGCATGTGTTACGATACCTTAGAGGCACTACTCAGTTTGGTCTTTGGTACAGACGGACAGAGGGAGTGAAGCTACAAGGCTTCACAGATGCAGATTGGGCGGGGAGTCCATCAGACAGAAAGAGCACATCAGGAGGAATTTTCAGTGTTGGGTCAGCAGCGGTTTCTTGGTACAGCAGGAAGCAGAGATCTGTGGCACTCAGCTCAGCAGAAGCAGAATACATGGCTGCAAGTCAAGCAGCATGTGAGGCTATCTGGATGAGAAAGATTCTTGTTGGTTTATTTGGTCAGTTAATGGATCCTACCGTGATTCACTGTGACAATCAGAGTTGTATCAAACTCTCTGAGAATCCAGTTTTTCATGATCGTTCCAAGCATATTGATATCCGGTATCACCATCTTCGAGATTGTGTGCAGAGGCGGATTATGTTGCTACAGTACATCCCGACGGAGGAACAAGATGCAGATATTTTGACGAAGGCTTTGTCAAGAGGCAAATTTGAATTCCATAGGGACAAGATTGGGGTCCATGATAATCCCTTTCTTGCTGAGAGGGAGTGTTGAAAATAGCAGCAAGAAACTCAATTTAATTTTCTGTCTAGATTAAATTGAGGAGGAAATTCGAAATTCCATAGCAACAGGCCACTTGGATGTGTTAGCTGAGTCATTAGCAATCAGTTAACTCAGTAAATTCGAGTTGAGACAATGAGATCAATTAGTTACAGAGATTCCTAAATTTTAGGAACCCAGGTTGAGTTTATTTGAGTTGTAGACAGTTAAAACTAGTTTCAAGTGAAACTGAACTAGTTAATGATTAGTTAGGTGGTTGGACTTCAGTCTAACCCAATGATCATTCAGTTAACTGATAAATTAACCCATTTCTTGCTCATGCATGTGAATAATTCGAATTTTGAAGTTGTGGTGGAATTTCCAAGGCAGAGGACAGCAAGTGCACAGGAGTTTTGTTTTAGTGATCTGACTGAGATAGACCTTATATAGGTAGGCTGTGTTCAGTTGATACGATGGGGAAATTGTAATTGATCTCTTCCATTTTGATTAATGCAAAACAGAGCTTGTGGGGTTTTGAGCAGTAAGCTTTCCCCAATTTTTGATATATCTTGTCTCTGTATTTATGCAATTTCTGTGTGTGATGTTTTTTTTTATGCAGTAGATTAGATTTGTGTCTCATGATTTAGATAAATTTCATGAGCAGTTGCGAATCTATTGAAATTTCGTTCCATGATCTTTAACACCAAACATATAATAACTAAACACTACTTAAGGAAACTTTTACTTTACGGAAATCTTATAATCATATGGTTTGTATCACATTTCTCATATATTTATTTTAAAATAAAATTAGGTCAACCAAGGAAAATAATCAAGTCATGTAAGTAGAAAATCCCAATTTCTGCATGTCCCAAGAAAAAAGCACATATTTACCTCTGAATTAACCAAAATCATTGCACCATTAATGTCAAACAAAAAGAATCAATTCCTATTGGGTCCTCTTCTCCATCAACATTAAACATTTTCATTATGGAAGTAGTCATATGAAATGTGTTCCTCATCACATTCATCATAAATTCTACAAGAAATTTGCATAATATGGACCTCGAAACCTGTTTGAATTAGAAATATAGGTGAATGTCCATTAATTGTCCCAATCAACAATAAA
Source organism: Taxus chinensis (assembly GCA_019776745.2). Taxonomy (NCBI): domain Eukaryota; kingdom Viridiplantae; phylum Streptophyta; class Pinopsida; order Cupressales; family Taxaceae; genus Taxus; species Taxus chinensis. Next base: position 669,011,628 of record CM034146.1, read on the forward strand.
CTATTCCACAACCAAACAAAAGAGACAAAATTATTCAGAATTCAACAGATCCACACAATTTTTTTCTTCGCTAATTGAATTCATCCAAACTCAATTCAAAATGTGCCATGTTTTCTCTCCCATTGTGTTTTCCAAGCAATTCAATTTTTTTTGTTTTAAATCTAAATATCATACAACTGGTCGTTAAGACTTCATACCTCTCTTTGAGATATCAAAACCTTTCTTTGCGTTGATTTGATTTGTATCTAAAACCATTTAAACATGGAAAAAACCCTCTTCCACATAAAGATCAGAGGAATGTTGCTTCCAAATAAGGTCTTCCACAACCTTGTGTGTTAGGACATATTACATTAAGTGTTAGGTTGAATATGGGTTTCATGTCAGATGAATGTGCAGGTAATCCTAAACAATGTCAAATGACCAATGCCGATAGGAAATCAACAATCCATTCAAGTTGAAGCATTGTTTTACGTGCGTAATGACCAAAAGAAGGAAAAAAGATGTCATTTCATCTGCATATAATGCATGAAAATTCCATCTGGACGAATCCACTTATGTCGCATATCAATACACCTCTACACTACAACAATGATCATCAATCCATTGCGATTGTACCTTCTTAGAGACTAAAAAACATCAACTACTTTGATTTTGACATGCAAGGATCCTTCGTTATCAAGATTTGGACATAGGTGCTTTTTTCATACCACCATCTGATCACATTTAAGGTAGTTTGGTAGGGGGGCCCTCCTAAGGTGCCCACAACTCAATTATTTCTTAATGTTTCTCTGTTGAGGCATCCTGGAGTGATCCTGCTCATTACCAAGATCTAGAATACGGAGCCACGTCTGACTTTTGTTGCCAACTAGATTTCATGGTGGGAGAAGGTTATTCATCGCACCACCAAGTTCCTCTGTTGGTTTGGCAAATAGGTTTCCCAGGTTTGAAGATGGGCCGACTCGACTCTGCACAAAGAATTTAAAAGAATCACTCTGCTTCTCGAGGCCAATCCTTTTGACTCTCACCTTCAAACCTAGGCCGCTGATATTCGACATAGACTTAAACTTATTAAATTCCATATTGCCCAGGGTGCGCAAATCCATTTGTGAATTCACTAGCTTAGGGTGGGAGATAAAGCCTCCAAAAGATTTTTTAAATCCCTCCAAACCAAGTATGCTCAGCAACATATCAAAGTTATTTATGATTCTCACCAACGACTTACTGAGCTATCAAATATCACTGATGATTTTGTCAATAACTATCGTTTGGTGTTTCAAGATACTCAACTTATCCCCAAAGATCGTGTCCATTGTGATGCCCCTCTTACTTTGGAGGAGCTTCATGCAAATTTTCTCTGTCTTATAGATGTCAAGTCTCTGGGTCTGGATGGCTTCCCTTGCAAGTTTTACAAAGCAACCTGGTCCTTTGTTAGACCTGATCTGCTTCAGGTGTATAATGAAGCTCTTAAAACTCACTCTCTTGGGATTTTCGTCACTTAAGGCAATGCCAAGTTCATTCCTAAAGTAGGCAATCCTGAACAAATGAATAATTGACGACCTATCACCATGTTGAATGTTTCTTATAAAATTCTTGTTAAGGCATTGGCTCTCTGCATTGCTGATATTCTGCCTAAGATTGTTCGACCTGAACATATTGGTTTTGTCCCAGGCCGATACATCATGGACAACCTTATTTTTTTCTAGGAAGGCATGGAGTGGGCTTGGATTTCGGTGCAAAAGCCTCTTTTCCTTAAGATAGACTTCGAGAAAGTTTACGATCACATTGAATGGCCCTTCATTCTGGCTATGCTTAAAGCCCTGGGTTTTGGTGAATTCTTCCAAATGGATTTTAGCATGCTTTTCTCTAATGCTTCTGCTCGACTTTCCATTGATGGCCATCAGTCTACTACCATTGGCCTCTTCTGCTCTATCAGAAAGGGGTTCCCTCTTGCATTGTTGTTGTTTATGTTTATTGTTAATGTCCTGGGATATTTAATTGCCCATTAAGTTACTCAGGGCCATATTTAGGGAATTGTTCTTCTTGATTGTAAGACCTAACTTATCAATGGGCACTTTGTTGATGATTCCTTTTTTACTCTCGCCGAGTCAGAACAAAATGTTGCTACGGTCTTTGAATGTCTAGACACTTTTTGCTTGGCTTCAGGGTCTAATATTCAAATGGCTAAAACCTTGTGCTATCGACAGAGATGTTTACCTCCTCTGGACTAGTTAAAGACTTACCCCTGGAAATGAATTGGTTGTGGAGAGCAATTCAGCTTTCTGGGCATTCCCTTGAATTTTGATAGTGACTTTGCGACTTTGTGGAATTATGTTCTTAACAAAGTGGATCAGAAAGTTACCAGATGTTCTTCCAAACCATTATCTATGGCTGGGAAATTCTAGGTTTGCACCAAAATCCTTGCCACTACTCATGTTTATTATTTTTCTTGTTAGTGTCCTTCTCGCACTTTGTTCAATCGGCTTGCCAAGTTGCCTCAAGACTTTTTATGGTGTAAAATTTTTGGTTCAGCTGGCTTTCACGGAGTTTCCTAGGATGTTTGTTGTCTTCCTCCTGTTCAAGGAGGTATGGGAATCGTTAATGTTTATCAGAAGAGTGTGACTTTATGTGCCAAATGGGTTATCCAGTGTCTTTCAGGTAAATAGACCTGGAAAATTCTTCTCTGACATTGTATTGAGTCTGAAGGTAGAATTGGATTGCATTCTCTTATTATCACTTATGCTCCTATCAAAATCATGGGTACCTTTGTCGACAAGCGTATGTGGAAAGCCTTTGAGCAGGTGAAGCCTTTAATGAGGGGGATTGGTGATGGATTTCACACTGGCCTTTCTTTTAATTCCCCGAACATCTGGTGGTCTCCTATTATCATTAAAGGCACTCTTCTGCTTGCAGAAACCTTGGGTATCAAATCCATTCGACTTTACTGCAAGGTCATTCATACCATTCAGGATCTTGTGCATTGCAGAGATTGGATTCCTTGGCCCGAGCTCAAAGTTAAATTCAACCTGAACAACTTGAAATTCCAGTCTATCTACAAAATTTAGGAGCTCCTTCTAGATGTTATGCTTCATAAGTTGGGGCTCCAACCTTTGGTTGCGTGGTGGTGTGATTGGTGGTGGAATCGTGAAATTGCTTTCCTCTATTACAACACTCAAACCATTTATTAGTTATTATGTCCTCTCTCACTGGCCATTGATAAGCTCAATGATCGATGGGGGTTGCACTCTACATAGACCACTTGGCTTCGTCGGCTTTCCCGTACTTGGAATCCTCTTCTTGAGCCTAAAGTTAATAATTTTCTGTGGTGTCTTGTCTACCAAGGTTTTCCTGTAGGTGAAAGGCTTAGTCATATTGGTATTCATATTCCGAATTATCCTTTCTATTCTAGTCCTGATTCGTTCATACACCTCTTCTGGTCTTGTCCCCTTGCTCAATCAATCTAGAGGTGGATTCATTCTTTGTTCCAACCATATCACCCTAAATTTTTCCCATGGCATCTGGCATTATTTGGTGACTTTAGCCCTTGGAAATACTTTAATTTTCAAGCAAGATCATTTTGTTATATGCTTTTCCACTAATGATAAGGTGGTTATTTTGTTTACTGTTCACATACAGATTCAAGCTCAAGTCGCCAAGGTTTCCTTGGAGTTTTTTCATCTGTAGGAGCTTCTTAATCACTGGGGGAGTGTGCCATGCACTATGAGTCGAGTTCCGTCGGATCCTTAGCTACCGTCACCCAGGCCTTTGCCTCCTTGATGATCACCTTCTGTGGGTCCACGTCGGAGGATCCATTCACGCAGCCACTGTTTTGCATCCCCACGGGACCACCCTTCTGTCCTATCCTCTTCTAGGCCGGGTTAGAGCCCTCCCCTGCGGGAGAAAGGGGTTGCTAGACTCTTACTAGATATCCACCCACAAGGTGGGGAATTATGGTGCCTCTTCAAATGTATTATCCCGATCACGACGGCTGGTAGGTGGATCCTCCGTTCGTAGAGCTTAACAGTGGAGCCTTCATCCCTCCTCAGGATGATCCTCCCCCTCCTCCTAGTGCGGCAGCGGTGTGTGCTTGATTTTGGTGCTTGTTTTCTTCTCTTTGGTTGCCCTTGGGACATTTTAATGTAACCCTTTATGACGTTTTTTCCTGATCTAGTGCCCTTGTGGTGTTTTGTGGGGCGGTGTATTATTCGGTCACCCCTTACTATGTAACTCTCTTTTATTATATTAATATAAAGGGCATTTGCAATAATAAATATAAATATTAAATGAACCATGTCATTTCAATCTCAAATAATAAAAATGCTTTAACATGTGATTTGAATCGTAACCAAATGATATTTCAATCAATTTATATCAATTTTATTTCTCGCTCAAGCTTCTGCAGTGCTATGTTTGGCGTTAAGTGACATGAGCACAGAGTGCAAGGCACAGTTCAATTGGTGTTTACTTCGGTAATAGCCCCTCTTTTATGTGTTTTACTCTCGTGGTGCTTATGCTTTTTGGTTGTTGCGATTTAGGGCATTTCAATGTTAGGATTTCTTGGGCAAATAATTGTTGTGAATGTGTTTCGAGGACGGCTTTGTTGACATTGTTTTTAATTTTCTTGCTTATTACATCTCACTTTTGTTGCTTGAAAATGCAATATACATAGAATTGTAGTTGCTAGACCTAAATCTACCTCTCCATATAGACGATGACAATGACTCTAGAAATCTCAACGCTTTAGGTGTCAAATATTGTGGATTCTCACAGGATTTCTAGTGCTAAAACTCATTGTGCCATCAATGTCAGACAAAAAGAATCAATTCCTGTTCATTCCTCTTCCCCATCAACATTGAACATTTTCATTATGGTAGTTGTGATATGAAATGTGTTCCTCATCACAATCATCATAAATTCTACAAGAAATTTGCATAATATGGACCTGGAAACCTGTTTGAATTAGAAATATAGGTGAATGTCCATTAATTGTCCCGATCAACAATAAACCACTCCACAACCAAACAAAAGAGACAAAATTCTTCAGAATCCATCAGATCCACACAATTTTTTTCCTTCACTAATTGAATTCATCCAAACACAATCCCAATTGTGCCATGTTTTCTCTCCCATTGTGTTTTCCAAGAAGTTCAAATTTGTTTTGTTTTGAAGCTAAATATCATACAACTGGTTGTTTAGACTTCATACCTCTCTTTGAGATATCAAAACCTTTCCTTGCATTCATTTGATTTGTATCTACAATCATTTAAACATGAAAAAAACCCTCTTCCACATAAAGACCAGAGGAATACCACTTCCAAATAGGGTCTTCCATAACCTTGTATGTTAGGACATATTACATTAAGTGTTATGTTGCATATGGGTTTCATGTCAGATGAATGTGCACGTAATCATAAACAATGTCAAATGACCAATGTCAATAGGAAATCAACAATCCATTCGAGATGAAGCATTGTTTTACCTGCGTAACGACCAAAAGAAGGAAAAAAAGATTTCATTTCATCTGCATATAATGCACAAAAATGGCATCTGGAGGAATCCACTTCTGTCACGTATCAATACACCTCTACCCTGCAACAATGACCATCAATCCATTGCCCTAATAATTTTTTAATGCTATAAACAACTAATGGCAAAGTGTTTCCTATGATTGTACCTTCTTAGAGACTAAAAAAAAATCAACTACTTTTGATTTTGACATGCAAGGATCCTTCGTTATCAAGATTTGGATAGAGGTGCTTTTTTCAGACCACCATCCAATCACATTTAAGGTAGTTTGGTAGGGGGCATCCCAAGGTGCCCACAACTCAATTCTTTCGTAATGTTTCTCTATTGAGTCATCCTGGAGTGATCCCACTCATTGCCAAGATTTGGAATATGGCACCACATCTGCCTTTTGCTGCCAATTGGATTTCGTGGTGGGAGGCGGCTATTCATCGCACCATCGTTCCTCCACCAGTTTGGCAAACAGGTTGCTCGGGTTTGAAGACAAGCCGACTCGACTCTGCATAAAGAATTTAGAAGAGCCACTTGGCTTCTTAAGGCCAATACTTTTGACTCTCACCTTCACACCCATGCTGTTGATATTCGACACAAAATTAAACTCATTAAATCCCATTCTACCTGTGCTGCATAGATCCGTTCGTGAATTCACTGGCTTAGGGTGGGAGATAAAGCCTCTAAAAGCTTTTTTAAATCCCTTCGGGCCAAGCATGCTTGGCAATAGATCAAAGCTATTTATGATGCTCACAAACGGCTTACAGAGCTACCAAATACCACTGATGCTCTTGTCAAGCACTATCATCTGGTGTTTCAAGCTACTCAACTTACGCCTAGAGATTGTGTCCATTGTGATGACCCTCTTACTTTGGAGGAGCTTCATGCAACTTTGTTGTCTTGTAGATGACAACTTTCCGAATTTGGATGGCTTCCCTTACAAGTTGTACAAAGCAACCTGGTCCTTTGTTGGACCTAATTTGCTTCGGGTGTATAATGAAGCTCTTCAAACTCACTCTCTTGGGAATTTCATCAATCAAGGGAACATCAAGTTCATTCCTAAAGCAGGCAATCCCGAACAAATGAATAATTGGAGGCCTATCACCATGTTGAATGTTTCTTATAAAATTCTTGCTAAGGTGTTGTCTCTTCGCATTGTTGATATTCTGCTTAAGATTGTTCGACCTAAACATACTAGTTTTGTCAAATGTTGATACATCTTGGACAACCTTATTGTTGTCTGGGAAGGCATGGAGTGCACTCGACTTTCGTCGTAGAAGCCTCTTTTCCTTAAGATAGACTTTGAGAAAACTTACAATTGCATTGAATGGCCCTTCATTCTGGCTATGCTTAAAGCTCTGGGTTTTGGTGAATTCTTCCAGATGGATGTTAGCATAATTTTCTCTAATGCTTTTGCTTGGCTTTCCATCAATGGTCACTAGTCTACTGCCATTGGCCTCTTCCGCTCTATCGGACAAGGGTGACATCTTGTGTTGGTGTTGTTTGTGCTTGATGTTGATGCCCTGGGATATTTAATTGCCCATCAAGTTGCTCAGGGTGATATTCGGGGAATTGTTCTTTCGGATCATGAGAGACAACTTATTAATGGACACTTTGTTGATGATTCCTTTCTTACTCTCGCCGAGTTGGAATAGAATGTTGCTATGGTCTTTGAATGTCTGGAAACTTTTTGCTTGGCTTTAGGGTCTAATATTCAAATGGATAAAACCTTGGGCTATCGACAAAGCTATTTCTCCTCCGGATTGGTTAACGGCTTACCCTTGGAAATGAATTAGTTATGGAGAACAATTCAAATGTTTGGGCATTCCATTTGCTTTTAACAGTGACTCTACGACTTTTTGGAATTATGTTCTGAACATAATGGAGCAGAAAGTTGCCAAATGGTCTTCCAAACCATTATATTTGGCTAGGAAATTCCAGGTTTGCACTAAAATCCTTGCCGCTACTCATATTTATTATTCTACTTGTTGGTGTCCTTCTCGCACTTCTTTCAATCGGCTTGCCAAGCTGCTTCAGGAATTTTTATGGTGTAAAATTTCTGGTTTAGCTGGCTTTCACAGAGTTGCCTGGGATGTTTGTTGTCTTCCTCGTGTTTAAGGAGGCATGAAAATCATTGATGTTTATCAACAGAGTGTGACTTTATGTGCCAAATGGGTTATCCAGTGTCTTTCGGGTAAACTGACCTAGAAAATTTTTTTACGGCATTGTATTGAGTTTGGAGCCCCTTACTGCAAGAAGTGCTGGAGCAGAATTGGATTACATTATCTTATTATCACTTTTGTTCTTGTCAAAATCATGGGTACCTTTGTCACTAGGAGTATTTGGAAAGCCTTTGAGCAAGTGAAGCCTTTAATGAGGTGGATTGGCGATGGATTTTGCACCGGCCTTTCTTTTGATTCACATGACATCTGGTGGTCTCCTATTATCACTGAAGGCACTCTCCCGCTTGCAGAAATCCCGAGCATCAAAGCCATTCAAATTTACCGCAAGGTCATTCATACCATTCAGGATCTTGTGCATCACAGAGATTGGATTCCTTGGCCCGAGCTCAAAGTTAAATTCAACCTGAACAACTCAAACTTCCAGTTTATCTATAAAATTCAGGAGCTCCTTTAGGATGTTATGCTTCATAAGTTGGGGCTCCAAACTTCGGCTGCATGGTGGCGTGATTGGCGGTGGAATCGAAAATTGCTTTCCTCCGATATAACACTCACACTATTTATTAGCTATTGTGTCCTCTCTCACTAGCCATTGATAAGCTCAATGATCGATGGGGGTTGCACTCTGCGCAGACCACTTGACTTCGCCGGCTTTCCCATACTTGGAACCCTCTTCTTGAGCCCAAAGTTAACCATTTTCTGTGGTGTCTTTTCTACCAAGGTTTCCCTGTAGGTGAAAAGCTTAGTCATATTGGTATTCCTATTATGAATTCTCCTTTCTATTCTAGTCCCGAGTCGTTCACACACCTCTTCTGGTCTTGTCCCCGTGCTCAATCAATTTAGAGGAGGATTCATTTTATCACCTTGAATTCTTCCCATGGCATCTCTCTTTATTTGGTGACTTTAGCCCTTGGAAATGCTTTAATTTTCAAACAAGATAATTTTGTTATATGCTTTTCCACTAATGATAAGGTGGTTATTCTGTCTATTGTTCGCATACAGATTCAAGCTCAAGCTGCCAAGGTTGCCTTGGAGTTTGCTCATTTGCTGGAGCTTCTTGATCATTTGGGGAGTGCGCCATGAACTATGAGTCGAGTTTCATCGGATCCTCAGTTGCCGCCACCTCGACCTTCGCCTCCTCGACGACCGCCTTCTACGGGTCCACGTCGGAGGAGCCGTTCACACAGCCACCGTTCTGCTTCCCCGTGAGGCTGCCCTTCTGCTCCGTCCTCTTTTGGGCCGAGTTGGAGTCCGTCCTTGCGGGAGAATGGGGTTGCCAGCACTCCGCAGTGGGGGTCTTTGCCGCATGCCATGCAAACTCTTGCTGGATCTCCTCCCCTAGGATGGGAAATTATGGTTCCTCTTCAAATGCATTATCCTGACCACGACCGCTGGTAGGTGGATCCTCCATCCACAAAGCCTAACAATGGCGCCTTCATCCCTCCTCAGGGTGATCCTCCCCCTCCTCTTGGTGTGGTGGCGACGGTGTGTGCTTGATTTCTTCTTTCTGGTGCCCTCGGGGCATTTTAATATAAGCCTTTATGGCATTTTTGCTGATCTGGTGCCGGTGTGGCATTTTGTGGAACTGTGTGTTATCCGGTCACCCCTTACTATATAACTCTCTTTTTTATTATATTAATATAAAGGGCATTTTCAATAATAAATGAACCATGTCATTTCAATCGCAATAACTCAGATCATAACAATGCTTTAACGTGTGATTTGAATCGTAACCAAATGATATTTCAATCAATTCACATCGATTTTATTTCTCGCTCAAGCTTCTGCAGTGCTATGCTTGGCGTTAAGTGACAGGAGCGCAGAGTGCAAGGCACAGTTCAACTGGTGTTTACCTCGGTAATAGCCCCTCTTTTATGTGTTTTACTCTCGTGGTGCTTGTGCTTTTTGGCTGTTGCGATTTAGGGCATTTCAATGTTAGGCTTTCCTGTGGAAATAATTGTCGTGAATGTGTTTTGAGGACGGCTTTGTTGACATTTTTTTTAATTGCTTGCTCATTGCATCTCACTTTTGTTGCTTGAAATTGCCATATACATAGAACTGCAGCTGCTAGACCTAAATCTACTCTACATATAGACGATGACTGTGATTCTAGACATCTCAATGCTTTAGGTGTCAAATATTGTGGATTCTCACAGGATTTCCAGTGCTAAAACTCACTGCAAAACAGGCCCTATTTTTCCTAGTCTTGGCGGTTACTCAATTACCCGGAACAGCTACAGTTCTTGTACTCTGCAAGATCTCATCGATCAATTCTTTCAAATTCTCAAGGCAACGTAGCACCTACTATATCAATTTCACAGGCTTCAAAGCTTATCCTTTTTTATGTTAGGTTAAATGATCATCACACTTCTTAGATATTCTAGATAAATACAAAACATCCTTACTATGAATTTTGCTGAGTTTTGTCATAGGCTCGAGTAGAAGTCCAATTCCATCATCATTACACACGAATCCATTTTTAAAGTGTTCCAAATATGAGTTTCTCCAAACCAAAAAAAACAGCGTAATTTTTTTTATTAAACTTTCCAAACAAATCCACAAAATTAGAAGCATCTTCCACTTGATGACCATAAGCGATCTTTACCATGGAACTTATCAAATATGCAACTTAGAATCCTTTGTTTGTCCAAGTGAGCAAATATGACTTTTCTTAAATGTAAATTTCATCCTCACAACGTGAATCCTAAAGCGAATAACAACACAGAAAATATCAAAAGCTCGATGAAAGCGACTAGCTACAGCAGAGGACATATATTGGGAAAATAGCCACAAATACAAAACTATTGAAATCTATCATGCAAATTATACCTAGCATTACACCTTTTGTTCCTCAATCGTTAGACGTAGGATGGAGCTGCCCACCACTATTAATACTAGCCACATTGCCTTCACGTCTTTGTAACCTCATTCTTCACCTTCTCACCCTCTCCACCTGGTTCTGTGTTTGAATAAATACTAAATAGTCTGATGATGTGTGTATATTGACACTGAGACTGTTACATTTGTACTTTTATAGTTCTTTTGACCTATTTTACACTTTCTTCATTTGCAAGCTAATATAATTCCTTTCATCCTATCTCATTTAAGTTAATAAACCTTAATTGGAAATAAAAAATAAGAGTTATTGAGCAGTTTATTTCAATGAAAATGTTCCTTGGTTAGGATCCATGACATTCATTTAAAGTATTCACTGATTTACAGTCTACTTCTATGTTGTGCATTTCTTCACTTTTATCTTTGTTGCATTTTGTGATGATCAGTGCATCGATCATTTTTACACAACTACTTGTCCCTACTCAACAACTGACTGCTTGGTTTACCAATGGACACTGGTAGGTTCTGCTTCACATCTCCGGGATTTACAGATGGGCACTGTTATTGCTCATTCTTCGTATCATTTTTCTTGCGCAGAAAGTTGTTGTTTCTTGTATATTTACAACACTTTATTGGAAGTTGCTTATTTTTTTGACATATAGAATGACATGTCATCACAAAATATTCTCAGAATCTCAAGCACACATCTCTTTAAATTCTTTAGTGCTAAAGTAAAAAACCCTCAGCTACTTTGCAGCAAAATCCTAATATACACAGCCTACATGCATGCATAGGTCTCAAGCTGCTGGGCTTAACTTTGCATGCCCCTGTAGATAATGACTCTGATGCTAGACATCTCAATGCTTTAGTTCATTATTTTCCTATCAAGCTTGATTCCAGATTACAAATTACTCAATTATTTAGGACTCTAAATGTAGTTGCTTGTATAATATTCCTCTCTGCAAGGGTCTTTTTCGTTTTCTCTAGTTAGAAGATAAAATTCTTCATCCTGGGTTGGCTCTCTATTTGGTGATCAACAATCCTTAAATCCATGTATCAATTCTACCTTTATGTCAGCAAGGGTTTCCGGATTTTTATTGCTTGTCCGTTCGGCGTTGTTCCATGCTTCTGGCATATTCATCAATATTAAGGGCCTTTAAGAGATGGGGATTTCTTTTAACATATTCAACTGCCATCTCTTGTGTTTCTTCATCCATATCATCTATAACCTGTCCAGCATCTTCACAATATACATCATCTGCCAGTTTCTTGGCTAGTTCATACGAAACTGGATGAATTATAGTCTAGTATCATCCAGTGGATCCATGACATGGTTCCCAGGTGCTGCTTGTCCAGTCCCCTCTACCCTTAAGAAACCAGCAGCGTTTATAAAGAGTCCAGACAAACAGCTGCATAGCTTCTAAAGAGGTAAAAAATTATCTTTAACTGTAAACCTTTCCAGCCCTCAAAATGGTCCGCCTGGAAAAAGCTCAATATGCCATTAGCTGATTAAAGTATACCCTACATAAATCAAGCAATATGAGCACATGATTTTGAGAAAAAAATACCATATGCTTGACACCTTTGAGCACGGACTGTAGATCACCAAATTTTCCAGAAAAACAATCAACTGCCACATCCTCAACTTCATGCCTCTGTACAAGAATAACAAAAACAGAGACCTTAATTCATTGACTCAAAAGTAACCTGTCTCATTCTAATAGGGACAATTTTAGGAGTTACCTTATACATAGCTAATAGATTCTTGCCCAGTTGCTCAAAAGCGATACCACAATCTCTTGACACTGCTTCCAATACAGACTTGCGACAGATGCTCTACATGGATTTGTATTCTGGCCTCTCGAGCTGTCCTCCTCCCACCTCAAAATTCAAATTCATCAAGAGGAAAATGTGGGCTAAATTTTGTATTCTATATTGTCAATAGTCCACTCAGATTCTGCATCATCAAGGCACTGCAAAACTATTTCTAGCAGGTTCCATTTGTTAGGATCTCTTCTTGCTTCTTCTCCACCGTGTTTCCCATAAAATGCTTTAAGAGCCTTCTACCTCCTTTGAAGTATATGTCACTCTCTACCTCATATCCGTATTTCCCATAATGCCTAAAAACAGGATATAACTTAAGCAGTTGTTTATGTTGTTGTATCACATAACATTTAGTCTTAGCCTAAATGCTTAGGTTGTACATTTTTGATTGAAGGTTGGAAACAACCAGATCCTTCAGAGAAATTTGCATCCATTTGTATCAGTGCACGAATAATCGACCTTCTTCAGCTTAGTGTAAAGGATTGAGGGATATCTATTTCGTCAAATTCAGTAGGGTCTCAAACCCAACCTTCAACCCTTTTTGGTATCTGCTGGGATTTGTACCTTAGTGGATGATAAGGCAATACCCTTTATACCATCATCCACACTGTTGGACTACAATCCCTTCGATCACCTTGTATATTTTCAATTCAGGCTTCTATTTTTTATCTGCAGCTTCTTTAGAGACATGCTCTTGATCTCGAAGTAAGTTGAGGCACGTCTCTTTCTGATACATGGCAAAAAATGGGACCTAGCACACGAAATCTCTTACAGCTCGAACAATTTGAAATTATACAATCAGCGGTTCTTCTTAACCAAAAATTATGCTTTATTTTGACCCAAATTATGGATTATTTGAACAGTGTAAAAGTGATTCAATCTGATTTTAATTTTGTAGAAAATCATAGGGACTCACTTCTAACTTTTGATCATGAAACATTTTTTAATATATTAGCAATATCTTTAAGTACTTCTTCCTTTTCCAGCTTTGCAATGTGCGGGAACTCTGCCCTCATTGGTACTGCTAATGACCCCAAATGCTTGCTCATATATCCACTTTGACTCTAGTACTATATTCTCATTGTGTGGAACTGTACCTGTAATCTCTTCAGACAACCGAGGAAAAACAACATAAAATTCTTGATCTATGTTGAGAGGACCCATAAAGTGAAATGTATCTTAGTTCAACAATCATAATTATTTTACTGTAGATAATTTAGCATTTACCATTGGTAACTAGTTATATTATCGTTATATGATTAGTGTATTGTTATATTTTTAAAACTATATATTTGTTTTATGCATTCACGTATTGTTTATTGTTGCACTTGTGCAACCCCCTGTTTGTCTATACATGGTTGTGCAATATCTATAAATATTGCAACCCTTCCATTATTCTGTAATCTGCTTTATTCCAAATCAATAAAATCTACACAGGCTGCCTCCCTGTTTCCTCAGTTCCTCAGCATTTGGTATCAGAGCTGAGTTTTGGAGAGCGTGTGCAAGTAGTAGATGTTGTAGGAGGATTGCAGAAGTGTGAAAAGGTTTTGGGAGAAGAAAACTGCTCCTGGAGAGCCTTTGCTGCCTCCAACAGCTTCCCAAACCTACCCTGCATCCCCACAATCTCCATTTCATCTTCCAGGCAAAAGAAAAGCAAAAATATTTTTTGCACTAGTGCCTCCTGCACTAGGCAAATTGCTTGCTTGTTGGAAAATCTGGTTCATAAATAAGACAAAAGAAACAAAATACAATTTTCCCCAATAGGGGTTTCACCTCTAAATTTAGAGGAACATTTGGTTTACAACTAAATCTAGTTGTTTTAATAAGTCTATAGGACTAAATTGTGCATCGAATTGAGCTCCTATACCCATCGAGTTGTGCAAGCTCATCATCAAGTTGCTGGGTGAGCTACCAATTGAGTTAGTTGTACTGTGGATCGAGCTTGGGCATTGTTGTGTTAGTGAGTTGCCTGGAGATTGTTCTTGGCGAGCCAGACGAGTTATCTTGCATTGGCTGAGCCATCGTTGGAAACTCTGCTCATCCACCGAGCTAAGCCAACATTGACAATCACTGAGGGGCATGAGGGGCATGTGTGTTGACCGAGTTCTTGTGCAACCATTTGGATCGAGCTAAACCAACGATAAAGCTAACCATGTTGCACTGAATCGTGCCCCTGTCTGATCGAGCCCTGTGCATCATCGACTGAGCTGGGCATCTACCTCCACGCTGAGTCAGGTGCTAAACGGCAGAGCGAGTCTGGCCGACCCCTTGCTCCCTTTATCAAGACCGAGCCCTCAACCTCCACCAAGCCATCCACGAGCTTGGGCCAAGAACCTGTGAAGAAAACAAAGGCAGAGCCCCAATAATAAAACAATGAAGAATACAAAACATTGCAAAGGCAAATAGAGTGGCGGTCAAACAAAAACAAAGCATTCAGATCCGTTTTTCATGCAAGCGACGAAAACCTAATCCACCTTTGCACCCACAATGCCACGTGGACCTCCCCTGCTTTGCCATGTCACTATTGGCTAGGTAAGCCCAATTTTAAATTCTTGTTTAAAATTCAAGTCCTCCATTTCATGTTACATGTGCATATAGCACTTTGGTGGGTGGTTGAAGGGTTTTTGGGGGTAAGAGGTCGACCTCCACCCCCCCTGCCACCCACCTATTTTTAAAGTTTTTGAATTTGGAGGCAAAAATAGTGGCACCCTGCCAAGAGTTTAGCGGCAAAAACCACCGCTAAATCACCTAGTCACAACTAACCCCACGCCAAATTTAGTGAGAAAAACACTATTTTGGTCAATTTTTTTCCCACAGCTTAGATTTTGATTTTGAGCAACTTTTGTAAAGAGAGGGGTGCTCGAAAGGGTAGTTGTTCAGCATTTGAGTTGTTTTTTGCGATTTTTCGGATTGTGAGCCACTAAGGCCTCACAAAACAATTTTTTTTACCCATCAATTATTTTTTCCACATAGTCAGCTGTAATCACATATTTTTAGTGTTTTTGTGCATTGCTTTGTGCTAACCGTGCCATCTAGTTGGGAACAGTATAACCACCCACTATGGCAAACAATGCTCTGAAATTCTTCTTGCTTGACTCACAGCTGCTCCGTGGCGACAACTATGCCGCCTGGAAGACCAAAATTCGAACTCAACTCGAGTTTGAAGAAATTTGGTTAGTTGTGAATGGTTATGTAACTAGATCAACAGATGATGCAATCCAACAGAGTAAGTTTGACAAGGCCAATCAAAATGCCAAATTGATAATCTTGTTTGCAGTGTCCGATGATGTGCAACCCCACATTCGAGATGCCAAAACAAGCAAAGAAGCGTGGGACAAATTGAGCACTGTGTACGAGGCCCGAAACAAGCATACCATTTTGCATTTGCAGAGTTAATTACTTACATTGAAATTCAACTCCGAACGAGAAAGTGGAGGCTTTCTTGCGGAGGGTTGCAACTTTGAGGGCTTCTCTTCTAGCCCGGGAAGAGGATGTTTCTGATGATGCTCTTGTGCCCATTGTTCTGAGAGCACTTCTCCCCTCTTATTACATTTTTGTGACAACACTTAACTTGTCAGATCAAACCATCTGGTTTAAGAAGTTGGTGAATTTGCTGCAACAAGAAGAGGCACTTTATAACAAAGATGAAGAAGAAGAGCAAACACTATCTTCTTATTAGAAAGGGAAGGGCAAAACACAATCTTCCCAAAAGTCCCAAAAGTACCAAAAACAACATCAACAAGGGGACAAACAAAAGAAGAAATGTCCTATTTACAAACGAAGGACATGAATTGAAAGATTGTTGGTATAACACATACAAGAAAGGCTCATCGAGCAATTCCGGACCTCAAAATCAACAATCACAATAGGGACAATCACACTACAAGCAAGGACAAAAGAAGGGGAACTAGTGAAAGAAACCCCATCAGCAAGGAAATGTAGCTGAGAAAGAAGACGATTCAGATGATGAGGAATTCTTGTACACTGTCCATTCCAGTGAACCATCCACGTCATCTAGTGTTGTTTGGCACATTGATTGAGGAGCCACTCGACACATGATTAGAGCATAGAAACTGGTTTACCACCAATGAGGGACACACCTTCGAAAAATCATGTTTCGTTAGGTGATGACTCTTCTTACGTAGTACAAGGTATTGGGAGCGTTTTCTCTACCTCTTGGTTCATGACATTGTAGATTATCTGATGTATTATATGTCTCTGGCTTAACAAAGAATTTAATATCAGTTTAGTCAACTTCTAGATCATAATTTGAAGATTGATTTTAATAGTTGTTTTAGTAAAAAAGTGTGTTTGATTCAAGAAAATTGTTGCAAAAAGCCTCAAATGTGGGACAGATGTTCCAACTTGATTTTATTCACAGGGATATGATTAGGCATTAGTGGCTAAGAATACTTCCTTTGCACAGTTGTGGCATCAGAGACTTGGTCACATCAGTTTTGGATATATCGATACACTTTGTTGGTACGATATGGTGAGAGGCTTGCCATCTCTCAAAAGGGATACAAACAAGTGTCCTAATTGCCCTCGCAGGAAAAAAACATATGGCTTCATTCTATAAGAGTACTTATCGAGCTCCATGTAAGCTTGATTTGGTTCATATCAATCTTTGCGATCTGATGCAACATAGTCATTCTGGATTTCAGTATTTCATGTTATGTCTTGATGATTATTCTAGAAAAATGTGGATTTTTTGTCTTCATAACAAAAGTGAAGCTTTTGAGAACTTTAAGAAGTTCAAAGTGATGTTGAGAACAAGACTAGTCGATCATATTAGATCTCTCCGCTTAGATTGAGGGGGGAATTCACTAGTACTAAGTTCAAAGCCTACCTAAAAGCTCACAGGATTCATCGACAGATGCCTCCTCTACACACACACGTAGCAGAATGGTGTTGTTGAGAGAAGGAATTGTACTATCATGGAGATGGTACATTGTATGATCGATGATTATGGACTAGCGAGGGCAATTCTGGGCCGAAGCAACAAAGACAACAATATATTTGTTGAATAGAAGTGCCCACAGGTTGTTCTTGATGGAGTAACACCACATGAGGCATGGTAGAATCAGAAGCCATCCATTGCACACCTTAGAGGATTCGGGTGCAAAGCCATCATGCACATACCCAAGCATAAAAGAAAAAAGTTGGATATGGAATCAAAGAAACTCATCTTCATTGGCTACAATGAAGAGGCTCTTGAGTACAGATTGATGGATCCGAAGACTAGGAAAGTCTACACCAAGCAGAGATGTTGAGTTCTTTGAGAAGAAGGAAGTTGAGACTCCTCCATACTCACCTGATGTAGATAACACACTTGTTGTAAAAATAGAAGCTGATGTTCCTATTGATGATGGGGATGATGGTGATGATCGGATAGGACCACGACCCATGGGAACAATATAGCATATGCCCAAGTGGGTATACAAACATGAGTCGAGATGGTTAAGTTGGATGCTCCTCTAGATACATCCACCACTGGACCACACAACTTGCAGTAAAACTCGAGAAGAGGTAAATTTTGCTTTGATGAGTAGAGTTGTTGAATCTGTTGAGCCCCTCTACTGTCTAGGAAGCCCTACAGTCGAAAGCTTGGAAAGATGCCATGGATGCTGAGTATCAGTCAGTGATGAAAAACAACACCTGACAACTTGTCGATCTTCTACTAGGGAAGAATCCCATTGGTTTGCAGATGGATATTCAAAACAAAAGTACAAAGCATATGGACCTATTGACAAGTACAAAGTGATTACTGATAGCAAAGGGGTATGCACAAGAGAGCATAGACTATGAGGAGACATTTACTCCCACAGCTAAGATCAAAACGATCAGGATGATCTTTGCTCTAGCTGCACAGTTTGGTTGGAAAGTCCATCAGATGGACGTGAAAAGTGCCTTTCTGAATGGAGATCTACAAGAGGAATTCTACATGACTCAACTCTGAGGGTTTTATCATACCTGGAGAAGAAACAAAGGTATGTAGACTAGAAAATCTTTGTATGCCCTTAAACATGCACCCCGAGATTGGTACATCAAGATTGATGAGCATCTCGTTCAACATGGATTTGTAAGAAATCCATATGATCCGAATCTCTACCTCAAGAGGAAAGGATGAGAGATTGTGATAATTGTTGTATATGTTGACGATCTAGTCATCACTAGTAGCACGGTGAAGAATGGTCGATGCTACAAAGAAAGACTTTAATCGATCGTTCGACATAACAAATCTCAGGGCTCATGCATTATTGTCTTGGATTGGAAATATGGCAAAAGGAAAATCATGTATTTGTTTTCTCAGTTGAAATATACTAAGACAACCCTCGAGAAATTCAGGATGGTGGATTGCACATTGATTGCTACACCCATGGAGACAAGACTTCAATTATCTCATATAGATCCATCTCCTCTAGTAAATGCAACTCTCTATCTACAATTGATTGAGAGTCTCATTTACCTCACATATACTAGACTAAATATTAACTTTGCAGTTAGCTATCTTTCCCGGTTCATGCAGGAACCCAAAGTTTGTCATTAGAAAGCAACAAGGTGGATCTTGAGATATCTCAAGGGTTCTAGGAATCTTGGTCTAGAGTAAAAGAAGAATGATCATTTCTTTTTGACTGGATATTTGGATTCGGATCATGCAAGTAATATTGATGACAAGAAATCCACTTCTAGATTTATATTCTTTTTGGGGATTTGGAACAATATCATGGGGAAGCAAGAAACAAAATCTTTGTTTCTCACTCTTCTACAAAAGCCGAATATCGTGCTGCAGATGGAGCTGTCTATACGAACGATATGGCTACGTCGCATACTTGAGGGTCTTGGAGTACCACAAGAGAAATCCACCACCTTGTATATTGATAATGAGGGTGTTCTCAAACTTGTTCGCAATCCAGTGTTTCATGATAGAACCAAACATATTGAGGTGTAGGTTCATTTCATACGTGAGCATGTCTTGAAACACAATATACAACTTTAGTTTTGTCCAACAGTTGAACGATGAGCAAATATTTTCATGAAGTTACTTGCATGTGACAAATTCGAGTTGTTTAGAGAGTTCTGCTCCTCATTGCCCTCGAGGCAATGCAAAATTAAGGGGGGAATGTTAGGTAAAAACTTATTTTACCATAGGGTAATTTAGCATTTACCATTTGGTAACTAGTTGGTTATATTATTGTTATATGGTTAGTGTATTATTATATTATTAAAACCATATATTGTTTTATGCATTCACGTATGGTTTTACTGTTGCACCTGTGCAACCTCCTATTTGTCTGTACATGACTGTGTAATATCTATAAGTATTGCAACCCTTCCATTATTTTGTAATTTGCTTTATTCCATATCAATAAAATCTACACAGGTCGCCTCCCTATTTCCTCAATTCCTCAGCACAATCATGATAACATAACATAGTATTATTGCTTCACAAAGTCGAGATTATTCAGTGTTATAGCTAGCATCAAAAAGCTTTCTTCACCATTAAAATTCCAAACATGGACAATGAGGTATAGAACATGAAAAATTAGTCATCAATTTAATCTACATTTATACACACCTAAATTCGTTTCAGGCACATCTGTTTCTTGAATTTCATCATCCGTAGATGTCATTTACTTCTTTGCCAAAATGCTTAGCTCAAAACTCATCCTCTAGTCTCCTTGCGCCTTGGTCATCATCAAGCACCCCTGAACCAAAAAAGGATCTTAATATATTCTGGATGTTGCATTTGGATAGAATAGGCATATGCAATAGTCCCCACATAGGGTGGAGAGCTATTTGTAGCAAAATGTTCCCATAGAATAAAAGTTATTATCCTGCCATAGGCAGGTCTTATAGGCACCAAAAAAATCATTTCATTTGTATGAAGAAGCCAATTGCAAAATTCCAAGTGGCACTTCATATATCTATTGTATAGTTTTCTATAATTATTTATTTATTTATTCATTTTTAAACAATTATTGCAATTTCCTGATTGGTTGAATTAATTTTATAGGCCTTTTTTATTTTTTACATTAAAAATTTATGATTTTTTGAATTTTTTTCCTATGCATAGTGTGAACATTAGAAAAGACAATAAATGTCATTAATATCATGATTACACCACTGTGACAGGAATAAATCTTATTTATGACATTTATTTTTAGTGGATGCCAGTTGTTTATATGAATTTGTGCATCTTGTATTCCCTCATAAATTCGTTCAAGAGGGCTGAAATTGCTGCTCTTGTTTAACACTTTTGAGATCAAAATATCTGCCTCTGCTGGAAATGAGCTCGAATTTCATGTTTGTGGTGCTAACATAAGAAGATGTTACAGTGAAAGGATTCTGCAGGAGTTCTTGTATATTTCATGTCAACATTTTCCCATTAGAGGGGAAGCTTCTTCTATATTTATGGGTGCGGAACTCAGTGCCTCAATTTGACATAATCATAAAGCTATCACATTAAATACAATGAAATCGTTGAGTAACACAAATATATACAATATTTCACATTGATATGCATCTCCTTTTGCCCGAGCCTACCTGCACTGCTAGCATCGACGGCTGTTAGGTTTTCTTACGCCATGTAAGACCGTGGAATTGTTTTCGGCCATTGGAGGATTTACTGTGAAGCTTCTATTTTTTTGTGAGGCTCCTGCTGAACACCCTTGGCCTGGTAATCCCCTATTGCGCTGCTAGGGTAAATGATACATTTAATTGAAACACTATGGATGGGTGGACAAGATTTTAATGTGTGCCGTCACAGGCATGGCTACAGATGGCCGAGTTTTAGCGCACGTTTCTATGTTGGGTCTCCTTTCATTCAGCGCCATTTTGTCAAGGGCGGCCGCTCCATGCACCAATAAATAATGGGTAGTAATCCTCTACTGCCACAATCGAGTATTGAGAACTACAGTGGTTTTGGGAAATGGTTACATCCCATTTGCTATAAGAATCAATACATCTTCCAAGTTTCCAAATTATTAACTGCATGCATAAACACACGCTATTTGTGGTGAAATTTGTAAACCTTTCAGTTCATTCTCCATAGCATTGTTTCAGGTTTTACATCGCATTGTAATGAGATAGTGTGATTTTCATGCTTTCCTCAAACAATTGACGGAATGTGACAAGCTGTAACCTCCAAGTGTTTATTTTCTTCCCCCTAAATAGCAGAACATTTATCTCTCAGGAAACTTATTATCCCCTACATCTTGTAGGCCCTGTTAAACTACGTTTCTTTTCTCTCCATTTATTATTTCTCTGCTTCGAATGGATGGTCTTAACTGCCAGAAATTTTTTCTCTCCCTATCATATTATCTTCTCAGGCATTCATTACAATGGTATGCCAATTAGAATATTTTATCTTTGTGTCAGGTATATTTTATAATCTTCCAAAGGCATTTGTTTTAAATAATGATTTTGTTCCTCACATATGGATATATGTGTGACAAGTACAACAGGTGCTTCAGCAAGTCGCCTCTTTTCCTCCCTGTATTCACAATTACTCATTTTCAGCGACTCCAATGTATGGTCTAAACTACCTGGAAATTTACGTCTACCTGGCATGTTATGTTCTCATGCATTATTCACTTTGGAATGGCAATTTTATTTCTTTAGCAATGCGCAACGTGTCTTACTTTCTCTCTCAAATCCATTTGTTTTTAATGAAAAAAAATGACATTGACAATAGCATATATGCCATTGCTACAGCGGGTTTTGAGCGTAGTATTCCCGTAATATATTATTATACAATTCAAAATTAACCAGATTGTTTTTATTTGCGTTGGGAAATACAGACCCTTCTAATACCTCGGCCATTTTGGAAACTAAACATGTCACTTAGAACTTACTTCTTCAAAGGAATGGCACATCTATTCAATTAATAATCAGGACAAAAATATAGTGAGCTTTGCATCAACACTTCATGATCATAGTTGTAGTTATTTCTTTATTTCCTTCCGGGTTTTTTTTTTTGTACATTTGCAAGATTTTTTTTTTTTGGAATTTGGATGAACTCAATTTTGCTGCATATTTTTTTGGGGGAGTGATAATTGTGCATCTAAAAAGTATGTTAGAATGTTCTTGACAAACACATTGGCCTACACACCTGCATGTTCCACATCCCTTTCCCCACTTTTATTATGTTATCTCAGCTTTCCATTACTCAAAATACTCCTGTTATCCTCACACTCGAAGGTGTTGCATCCTATCGGCGTCTACATTGCATCCTTCGGCACAATTGCTAGTAAACAAAAGTAACGGAAAAAGCTTTCTAAAACACCCTCATTGTTATAGTTAATAATCTTCGAACTAGGTAATAATGTTGTTACAAACTGATTATAATATGTATACCTAAATGTGACCTATATATGTATGTATGAGATGGAGATTCCCATCGGTGATTTGTGAGTTACCACAATGGTTGTCATTATCTTCATTACTATAATTTTAAACATTGATTACAATGGTTAGCATTAATTTATATGTGGACTTCAATATTTATAGATTCATCGTAGTGATGACAATGTTGAATGTTTTCAATATTCACATTACTCTTTGTACGGAATAAATATCTTCCACTAAAAATTAATATAGTTACTTACATGTAAAAGTAAAAAAATACATCCAAAAGTAAAAATCTAAAAATTTGTTACTTACCTAGAATTTCCTTCAAGTAATAACCTTGCACAATTATTTACTTGTTATCTTTCGCAACCTATTTACCCATTAACACTTTTTTATCTTCCATATATTAACACATTGATGCAACTAAATACAAAAGAATAAGGGATGCATATCCCTGTCTGCATTTTGAGAAGACAACAATACTTTTTCCCAGCTTCCTTACCAAGGTCGTTCCAGGAAATAGAAACATGAACCTCATTGAAAAACCCCAAATTTCGCACAGAATAACTCCACAACCCACATAACTAGGTAGGATGACGGCAGGGATTTATTGAGTACTTCAGAGTAATCCTCGATTTCTTTTTGCTTCCCCGGATTTGTGGCAAATCTTGTATGGAAAATCGATGGCAAATCTCTGCGGAAAATGTATTATATAGGTGTCACTCTTCTAAGACTTCTTCTGCACATGTATGAGTGTATTCGACCACCAATTTTCCCTTCTTCCTTTACTATGGACAATTATGAATATGAAAATCTAGGTGCAAGCTACCACTCTACGCTTGGAAACACACCAATAATAATAATTTCTGCGATGCTTGTTGTTTTCATATACATACGTTAAAGATGGAGTAACCCTCGAGTTGGGTGAAGCATTGGTAATGGGTTTAACATTGAGAAGGGAAAGGGAAGCAAACTTGTATGATAGATTGGCCACAAAGACATTTGAGGCAGAGCTAACAAATGACACTCCCATATACGAGCAGCCATGCTGCCTCAGCTGCTGCCACAGCGAAACTTACAATGCATATGCTGATAGTATGTTGGAAAAGGTGTAAATTACCATGTCTTTCTGCAGCTGCATTTCGCAGCATTTTTACTGGTCTTTGCCATCGCATTTGCAAATTTTGTTGAGCACCCCAAACAACATGTTTCTTATTTCTGGTTTTTTCCTCATGTGTTCTTAGCTTTCTGCTCGGCGCTTGCCCAAGTCCATTCAGGCCCGAACAGCAGGATGTGCCATTCCATGGCCTTGTTAGTCTATAGGATCCATTTTTTTTAGGATTTTATTCTTAAGACTAATATTTTAGAAAAATCTCACAATATGTCAGTTGCCATCCGGTAATAGTGTTCACTCATCTTTCAGTAGGCGCTGTGAAACATCTAGCCACCCCTCTTAAGCATCCTACGAAAGTTCCTTGCTTAAAAAGTGGTTGTTCTGAATTTTTAAGAAAATTTTATGGTTGTTCTTGTTTCACAATTTAAAGCTTAACATAAGACCACTTGCAAATGATAAATAGGAGTTGTTTGCCCTCCATGGGACTGTACTCCTTAAATCTTTAGGATAAACACCAAACACCTATAGGGTGATTGTACTTAATTTTTTTTCATTCTCAAAACATGAATTCTGAAGCAAATAACAACGTACAATATGTTCCTTTTCACTTTTCTATGGTTAAAGTGAATATATCTGTGTTTTGATCATAGTTACCAAGTTCGTCCACATCAGGGATAAATTCGGTTTCAATCTAGATTTTTTTTAGGGTTCAGGATTAATTCGGCATAATTCGGCTCTTTTATAATATTAATAAAAAAGGGAACCATTCACATGCTTGAAAGCCACAATCATTTTCGTTTGCAAGCACAAGGAACCAATCACACACGTTTGTCATTTGAGTGTCCAATGTTTGCACAGGGGCTTCATCATTTGCCGACAGTTTTTTGACACTCGCAAGATTAAAAGATAGTTTTGTTCTTTTTCTTTTTACTTTAGTTTAAAAATGAAACTTTATAAGTTTATATAAATCGTATTTTAGGTTTTCGATTTTTTTTTAGTTGTTACTTTATATAATTCGCCGGTAGGCGTCTACTTTGAAGATGCCCTTGCTGGAAAGTGTCAAATTCCGGCGGCTCCAATATTTAGTGTCTTGCCGGATTTTAGATATTTTAAAGGTTGCCGGATTTTAGATATTTTTCTACAGTCCCAGATATTTACTATCCTAGATATTTGATTTTGATTTTATTCTTCATAAAGTAAATTCTATAGTTTACTATTTGGGAAAATAATATTGGTCATATATCTTGTTCAAAGTTTTTGCGATTCAAAAGTTTTATGATTTTGATTTTATTCTTCATAAAAGTAAATTCTATAGTTTACTTTTTGGAAAATAATTTATTGGTCATAGATCTTGTTCAAAATTTTAGAGATTCGAAAGTTTTAATAGATAAATGTTCGGTGTTTAACCAAATGATGAAACGTGATTTAGTCTTACTTTTTGGAAAATAATATTGGTCATATATCTTGTTCAAAATTTTTGAAATTCGAAAGTTTTAATAGATAAATGTTCGGTGTTTGATCAAATGATGAAACATGATTTAGTTTGGTGACTATCATAATTGTGTCTTACAAAAATATGGACAATAGCAAAATAAGAGCTTTGCAACAACATATAGACATACAGGGAATATTAACGTGCAATACAACTCAAATAAACTAAATATTGCTACTATCTCCGGCATAATTTGCAACTCATTTGCAATTGCTAGTTTAATTAAATTGTATGTTATTTTTTTATTGTTTATAATAGAATTAAAAGTGAAATTGTATATATGATGGATTACAACCTAAAATTAAATGCATTCAATTTAAATTTAAATTGAATGTATTTGATTTTTAGGTTATAGTCTATAATATTTATTTTTTAGTTTTGATGATTAAATTATATATTCGTAGTAAATTAAAATTATGATTTTAATTTTATTATTTTTTAAAGAGGTTATTAATTGCATTTAGGTTATAACATTTCATATAATATTTATCTTGTAATAAATTTATTTAGTGGATATTTATTTTAGTTTTTAAAAGTTTTTAAAATTTTAATTTTATTACATATTGTAAATAGATTATTAATAATATTACAATTTGTATTTAGGCAATTTTATTATTTTTAAGTTTATTTTTTTTTCATAATTTATTAATTTATTCGCCGTTAGGCGTACACTTTGAAGATGCCCTTCCTGGAAAGTGTCAAATTTCGGCAGTTCCAATATTTAGTGTCTTGCCAGATTTTAGATATTTTAAAAGTTGCCGGATTTTAGATATTTATCTACAGTCCTAGATATTTACTATCCTAGATATATGATTTTGATATTATTCTTCATAAAATAAATTTTATAGTTTACTATTTGGAAAATAATATTGGTCATATATCTTGTTCAAAGTTTTTGAGATTCAAAAGTTTTCTGATTTTGATTTTATTCTTCATAAAGTAAATTTTTGGAAAATAATATTGGTCATATATCTTGTTCAAAGTTTTCGAGAAGTTTTTTGATTTTGATTTTATTCTTCATAAAGTAAATTCTATAGTTTGCTTTTTAGAAAATAATATTGGTCATATATCTTGTTCAAAGTTTTTGAGATCCGAAAGTTTTAATAGATAAATGTCCGATGTTTGACCAAATGATGAAATGTGATTTAGTTTGGCGACTATCATAATTGTCTTACAAAAATATGGACAATAGCAAAATAAGAGCTTTGCAACAACATATAGACATCCAGGCAATATCAACACGAAATACAATTCAAATAAACTAAATATTGCTACTATCTCCGGCGTAATTTGCAACTCATTTGCAATTGCTAGTTTTATTACTTTTATTTTGTATAGGCTATTTAGTTAAATTAAACAAATATTTATTTACTATTTACATATTTAAGTTTATATTTTATATTTTATTACGCCGAAGGCATTCCCCCTACGGGAAAGGGCTTTGCAGACATTCACGAGACTATGCCAAATTTGACGGCCTAAATGATGGTTTTAACGGGCGTGGTGACGGTTTAGCTTTTCTCTACTATTTTTGCAGATTTGTTATTTTTAACAATTTTGTTTTTCTGATTTTGCATGTTGCAGTGGGTTTGCTATTTTTAAGTTTTGTTTTTTTGTTTTTGCATGCAATACCCTGAGCCCCGAAAACCATCCACCATGGAAAATGACCTTTGCAAATGGGTTGGGCTGTTTCTTTCATGTGTCAAAATGTTTCGGCATTCAATTGAAGCGAAAACTCCTTTTGAGGTGGGGTTTAGTCTGTCGCCCAATGGTTGCTCTAGTTTTACTTTTTATCAATTTTTATGAATCTGAGCAACAAGTAAAGTCTGAGGTTAGCAGATGTATTTGGAAGGGAGCGAGGATTATCATGAATATACTGGATGCGGATTTAGCTTGTGTAATAGCGGAGGAGGGTTTTGTTAAACTGTGGAGTTTTTGACACCAATTTCAGATCCGTTTACTCAAGAGCCATTTCTTATATAAGCAAAGAAAGGTCTGCTTCCCAGCTTTTGCTTTGGTTTTTAATGTTTTAGAGGTCTGTTGCTTTGGTTTTTTTGTGTGTGTGTGTTGTGTGTATAGAAAACTGTTTTTAATCCATTTCTTGTGCAACCTCATCCCACCCCTATTTTTCGTCATGTTTACTGTTTCTCGTTTTTTCTGGCAACATAGCTTCATACTCATTTATAAAGTGGCTCATGCATTTTATCATACATCTACAATGACGAATTCACATTCAGCTTACTTTGACTTCATTATCTGTTGTTTCCCATTGGGTTTTGTCCTTGTGGTGGGATCTTGTCTTGGTGGCGGCGTTCACCTGTTATACCTGATACCAATGGTCATTCTATTGAGACATACAACCTCAGTTGCAGGTATGAACAATAAGGATTCTGACATGAGACATGCTATCCATGGCTGGGATTGTACTCAAATGCTAGGAGTTTTCCTAGAAAGAGTAGATCTCTTCCTGCCTTATAAATTTTGATAATCACTAACATAACTGGCTGATATGACAGATACCAAATTAATTTCTATATAAGTTGATAGTCTTTTCATGTTTTATTTTCTTTCAAGCTTTTTTTTGGAGATGCTTTTTGGCATATTTATCCATAAGCGTGTATAGATTTTGGCATTCACAACCTTCAAATACACTTTCACAATTTTACAATCAATATTATCTATTTTCGTATTTGTATATATGCAAAGATAATAATAGTCACCTTTCTTGATCAGTTGTAAATTCCAAGCTTGCCTCATTGAAAACCTGTTTTCTCAAAAATATTAGATAATTTCAACAGAATCAGAATCACTTTTGCTCCATTTCATCTTCTACATTATTGCTTAAATAAATTTGTTGCATTTATGGGCAATTTTGTTTGAGTGTCATGATATCGAACAAATTCTAGATGGTCACATTTGTTCCTTGCTTTGCAACTTTGATAAGGTAAAGATCCACCTCCTCATTATGGAAATGAAAAATAAAGGGGTACTCGGTAGACGAAGCTTATGATTGGAAAGATTGCTAAAGAGGGCAAAGTGTTTCATGGCATTGGACAAGTGTACAAATTGACTACATTGGGATTATGGATGCAATTGATCAACTCCATAAACAATTTTCTATATTTAAAACAATTTGTTCAAAAGAGCTACATTGCATTTTGTGGTTGTTATTTGATTCTGTAACACCGATAATTAGCAGCGTCTCAAATTTGTTGCTTAAAACATGTATGTCATTTTCTTTCACCTGTGTGGACTGAGATTAATTAGAAATGCATGTAGGGTTAATGTAAACATCTTTTGGTGTAGTCAAGATTAGAGAGCACTAAAGACAATCCTACCATAAGCATGAAAACACTCTTACATAGGACCATTTAAACTAATCAGGACACAAATTCAACCAAGATCAAATACTCATGAGAAATACAGGTGCTTTAAAGGTTTTCTCAGAGCTTGTCAATGAATAAAACAACATTAAAACATTGTTAGAGTCCCCATACAAGTTAGACAGTGTCAAGATTGAATTCTTGTGTTTTGTCAAACAATTAGCCGATTTCTTCAATAGATTAAAACAACATTCACAATATGATACAAGTGATTCAAAAGGAACTTCATCTTTGCGCTTTTGATATGCAGAGCTCTTTGAGCCCAAAGAAGACGTTTCTAATGCAAGGTTGGCACTTATCCAAAACTTACTTTCAGATCATTGTCAGTTTATGCTCATACCCTTGTATTTATAGAGATTCTAAAATCTGGTACTATTTTGTTATGGAAGATACAATGTAACATTTGGTAGATTGTAGAAGTGGCTTTTCTAAATATATATTTTTTGGTTCATTATTTGTAACCCCTTCTCATGGAGTATTATAATTGCAACTTACAGAAGACATGAACATCCTCATGAAGTATTGACTTTGTTTGACCAAATGCAACCAGCAGGTAGCCAACCTGAATATCAGTTCCCCTTTGCTAGCATACTACCAGCGTATGTCAAAACAGGGGATGGACATTCACCAAAGAATAATAGATACGAGACTTTTGCTAGACTCCACAACCTTTGCCATCATCATCCCATCTTGTGCCGAAATGGGAGCTTTAAAGCAGGACATGGACATCATGGAAAACTGATTTTTGTTAGATGTAGTTGCATGTGTTGTGGTAGACATGTATGCAAAATGTGGAAGCATACACAAGGCATGTGAACTGTATGATAAAATGCCTCAATGAGATGTGATTCTCATGGACTTAAACGATTGCAGGGTAAGCTTAAAATGGGTTTGTTGAAAATGCCTTCAAAACTTTGAGGCAAATGCATTTGGTAAGTGCAAACCCAACCTCCACAATCTTTGTCTGTACACTCCCTTTCTATACCAATATGGGGGCCTTAACACAAGGTATGAACATCCATCAAAGTATACTGGAGAATGGATTTTTGTTTGCAAAATGCCTCAAAGAGATGGGGTCTCAGGGAATGCCATGATTGTAGGATATGCACAAAATTGCTCTGAAAATGATGCTCTCAAACTCGTTGCGGTAATAAAGCACTCTGGAATGTACCCTAACCATTTAAGCTTCGTTTATATATGCTTGCATATTTTGTCTCATTTGTGTTTCTTGGAGAGCTAATATGTTAAAGCACTTATTAAATCTTTCAATCTAACTTTGACGTCAACACTTCATATTCACTACATTCTCGAGTGTTAGCAAACTTACATGTCTCACTTACATTTTTATTCGATTATTACACAACTATTATTTAACATCCCTTCCGATGTACTTTGCAACATTTGTTTTGGCTTTAATAGAAAATCAGAATTGTCAATCACACCCCTTATCAACATAAACTACAAAAGTAATAACTATCCCTTTAAATCAAATAATGTATACCGTTCAGTGTTGACATTGTATTGTACACATGCGATTGCTAGTATAATTAAAAAAAATTAAATAGTTTATATAATTAAAAAATAAATTCAATTCTATATTTACGTGGAAAGGTGTTCCCCTATGGGAAAGAGCCTTTCGGTCATTCACGCCAAGAGCTTAAATTTGACAGGTGTTTAACCGTTTTTGTGTTTTTAACTCAATTTTCACGTACAATTGTTTTACGTGGAAAGGCATTCCCCTATGGGAAAGAGCCTTTCGGTCGTTCACGCCAAGAGCTTAAATTTGACAGGTGTTTAACTGTTTTTGTGTTTTTAGGTCAATTTTCACGTACATTTTTTTTTAAAAATTTTAGAAGGGCAATTTTGAGCCGACCTGCTGTGATAAATATTCTGTTGTTCGAGGCTTTATGCTCACTTTCACATGAGGGGGAAATTCCAGTAACACGCTTTTGATTTTTTTGTTTGGCCGCTCCTCGCTGTATTTGCTTTGTGCTACTAGGTGCCGTTTGCAACATTTTTGCAATTTTTTTTTCTCCTGTTGCATCTTCTTCGTGGGTTTCGGTTAAACCGTGCGCTACTAGCTGCAGCCGGAGGCATCGGAGCCGTCCCAGGTGAACATTCCTTTCGGCATGATTTTCGTTGCAGCTTGAAACAAACCCCCACCTTAATGCCTGCTTTCTTTGATAATTTTTTCGCAAGAGGTCTTGTGTTCGAATCCGGGAAAGAACAGTTCCTAAGGTAAGAACCCCACGACCTTTCGTTTATTTCTTTGTTTGTTGTCCAAAATGGATTAATTGATTACTAAAAGGATTTCCGTAGTTTATAGAGAAAATATTATTTGATAGGTTATGTGGTGAAGGGTTTTGTTTAAAGATATAGAAAAATTTATACAAGTTATGTACTGCTGAACCTTAACATGTTTGATGATTATAGGGGTTTTGTTAAAGGTTACAGATTTCTGGATGTGAGCTTTTTCATGTATACTGTAATATTCAATTAACAAGGATAGAAAATTTTGTTATTTACTGCAGAAACTTAAATTTTTCCATAAACGAAGGGTTTTTGTTAAAAAGTTTGAGATTCCTGCATGTAAACATTTTCATTTGTATGCTGTAATTTTTCAATAAGCAGAGGGTCTCCAATTTTAATCGTTTTTCGATGTTAATAACTTAAAAGTTAATACTGTAAATTATGATAAACAAAGGGTTCTATTTTTTGTTTGAGTGGCTGGCTTTTCGTAGGTAGACATTTCGATGGATACACTTGAAATTTTCAATAAACAAAGCGTTTTGTCAACAAGCGTGTGGGGCTGACAGGGTTCACATGCCAATGTGGAGATATGTTCTGTGCTTTAGACAGGTATTCGGACATGCATGCCTGCACTTTTGACTACAAGGCCACTGGTCGTCTCGCCCTTTCCAAGGCCAACCCCCTTGTTAAAGCCCCCAAAATCGATAAGATTTAATGAAAAACACATCCTGCATTGCAGACATGTATTTTATAAATCACAAATGTGAAACTGGGGAGCTCTAAAGACTCAAGTAAATCTCTGTGGAAGGCTGGAAGCCTAAAGACTTTAATCTTTTGTAGCTTATTACTACTATGTATGGAGGGAGAAGTCAGAATGAATGCCATGCATGGCCATAGCTATAGAGCAGATTCTTAGCTCCTTCTTACCTGTTTACATATAATGTATGTCCTTGAGGGTTTGTTCTCCTTGAAGTACACTTGAGCTTGCTTTCTCAAGGGGAGAGTGCAGAAAGATGAATAATTTGTACTGATTTCAGTGGCTTTCTCTGTATTCTCTCCCTGCAGTGTGATTTTTAGATACATAGCCATTTTGAGGTTTAGTCTCTGTTGGACCTTACTAATACTGGGGAAGTTCTTCATTTTCAGTCTATAAGAATATATTGCTATTCTTAAATTTTTTATTTCAAGGAGGTTTTTGCCTAGTGTGCCAGTTAATGTTCTTGGGCCTTACCTGTGGTGGTGAAATTGCCCCTTTTCAGTCTATAAAAATCAC
This sequence comes from Taxus chinensis, assembly GCA_019776745.2. Classification (NCBI taxonomy): domain Eukaryota; kingdom Viridiplantae; phylum Streptophyta; class Pinopsida; order Cupressales; family Taxaceae; genus Taxus; species Taxus chinensis. The sequence continues at coordinate 669,043,843 of CM034146.1, forward strand.
AAATGTACTGCTATTTTCGGGGTAGTAATTTGCAGTATTTGCTTTCATGGTCTCATATGGTTTGGAATTATTGGACATGCTGTCTTTTACCTTGACACCCCAATTCTTGCTGTGGTTTTTATCCGCAGACTCTATTTCTGCATCTATTCAACATGCATGTTTATTCTTCCAAGGTCTTCCTGGATATAATTGTTATGGTGGTCATTTTTTGAAGCCATGAATTTGAATGCCTTGCCTGGATATGCCATTATACAGTGCTCTTCTATTAATGCTGCTAGTCATCTCTTGCCCACCAAACAAGTGTTGAAAATTTGAACGCTATGCATGGATATGCCATTAAATTATACATAGTACTCTTGTATTCTTGATATTTGTTTGATAATGCTGTTAGCAGACCATGGCCATTTTGAGATAGTATCTGATAGTTAGCTAAACTAAAGCATGTTTTTTATGAATTATGATTTGTAGTCTGGATTCTCTTTTTTATTAAACCCTGGCCATTTTGAGATAGTATCCGATAGTTGGCTTAACTAAGCATGCTCTTTTTGAATTATGAATTGTAGCCCGGATTCTGTTTTTTATTGGTCTGTATAATGTTACACCTAATTCTGTTTTATGTGTTATATTTCTGTTAGGATACCTTCATCCTTGTATAGTAGTTTTTGTGTTTAGTAAATTTGTAACAACTTTTAATTTTTTGTTCTATATTGATCTTAATAGAAATTTGACCTTACTATTTCTGTTTCTCTGTACTATTTTTTTGTACTGTAATAACATGATTCACATCAGTTTGCTATGCTTAGTTGCTCCATCTTTTATAAATTTAATGATACTCTGAACATACCAGTTTTTTCGTTTAGCACATCTACATGCTCAATTTTTTTTTTTGGCATGTTGTAAGCATTTCTTAAATCTTTCAATGTGTCACCTGTAATTGGTGACTATGATGCATGTTTTCTTGTGGAACATCGTAATCCATGGTGCAGAAGGGATTGCAAAGGGTGTGATTCTTCTTGTGCAAAAAGTGCTCCTAAATTGTACTTCTCAAGGGCTTGGAAAGGGGGGTGATTCTTTGTTTCCATAGATTGATGTGTTTTTCATGTTGCATTATTTTCAAATGGAAATTTTATTCCTTGTTCAGTTTCACATGGTTAATTAATTCTCAAAGCTTTCAACTAATTCTGGTTCAGTGCTAAAGTCTGCCCATAAAGGCATAAATGACCACTAGAAAAAAGTAAAATCTATAACTTGTTAATGTGTTAAGGATTTTGAAACATTTTGTTGGCTTTTAAGCCTTGTTGCCGTTATGAACTCTGATGGACAGAGTTTGATATTCTCCCATGACACATTACTTTACTGTTAGTTTGGCAAGGTTCCATAGTTTGGGGTTTTAAAAGTTGCTCTTTAACCACAAATTACACTCACGTGAAAAATGCACCTCCCTCAAACCCCTACTTCAACACCTCTCTTCCTCTTCCATTGCTTTAGATCCCCCAGTTTCACATCCTCGATGAATCCCCTTCGGCGTTTCCATCACACATTTCATGTACGATTGCTTTATTCGGTTTTCCCACTGTCCCAAGTTGTAAGAGTTCACAGTCACAGTTTGCAAAAGGATCTTATATCTTTGAGCCTAAGCAATACATTCACACACCTAAGTAGCACCTTCTTTCCACACTTCATGCAATATACTCCTAGCAACTTCACTCTTGATGACTTAACAAGATCTCCCTATCATATGAGTTCATTGTACAGTCCTCATGTTTCTCACCAATATTCTCATGACAAACACTGGACTGTCAAGCCATACAATCATTAAAGCTTGCAATGTATAATCTATAACTTCATATGCTCTCCATAGATGGGTATTAAGCTTAAGCACAGCTCACTATCATCAAGGATGATCATACACAGTTTAATGCACCAAAAACTAAACCATGCACACACAGCCCATACATTTATTGTATGCTAAAATAGAGTATTCACAACTCAAGCTTACCACCAACATTATTAAGATATCTAAAGAGATGCTTCCACACATTGAAGAGGAGAAATCATGAGTTCTTGATGTAAGCCCGGAAATATCAAGATAACACACCCAATAACAGAGTCATGTATTCATTCCACTTTAAACTCTCATACAAAATGTTTGATCCTTCTTTCTTCATAGCTCTCTTCATCCTCTCCATGAGGAATGAATTCAAAAATTCGTAATTCACTCCTTATACTTGAATTTTTCTTGCATGCACTATTAGCAATGTAACTGACCAGTAAGACTCATTATGACTGACACTTTGTGACTTTTGAGCTTCCCATTTACCTCCTAGACTCATAAGTGCCATCTTTTCACTAAATTAAGCATTTACAGTGTACACTGATTCCTTAGCTCACAAAGAGTCATCCCACAGATCCTACACCATAATAAGACACTGATATAATCCCAACAAACAGCCAACGGGCCAACACTCTTTGACATGCCTTTACAATGGAATTACATCTTTTGGAGGGAAAACTCCCTTTTGAAATTCAAATTTTCTCTCTCGACTTCACATAGCCTAGAATACTCCCATGACCTCATAACTAGGAAATTGGTAATTGAATGTCTCCTTGATGATGCTCCTGCATCAAGAATTAATTAATTCTAAAAAGGGGACATTACAATTTTTGTGGATATTCTTGTTAAAGGTGGTCAAAATTGTATATCATGTTAAATTGTGTTTTTCATACTCCTAGATCTTATTCGTTATTTACACTTATACTATGCTTCACTTATTGAAGTCATATTTGCTCAGCTGCAGGTGTGATGAAGGACAATTTGTAGCAAAGAGGAAAAACCTGCCTGGAAGGATGGCGTGTGTGTACATTCCAGTGCAAAATTCAGAGGAAGAAGTGACAGTAGAACTTGATAACCTCCCCAAAGATGCCACTGACATTCTTGACATTCTGAAAGCAGAGCAAGCTCCACTCAATTTATGGCTTATTATAGCGAGGGAATACTTCAAGCAAGGAAAAATTAATGAGTTCCAGCAAATACTTGAAGAAGGTTCTAGTCCAGAAATCGATGAGTACTATGCTGATGTGAGGTATGACAGAATTGCCATTTTAAATGCCCTTGGTGCATACCACAGTAACATTGGTAAGATTGAGACAAAGCATAGAGAGAAGGATGAACATTTCATTCGTGCAACACATTTCTATAACAAGGCTTCCAAAATTGATAAACATGAGCCATCAACTTGGGTTGGAAAAGGTCAGCTGCTTCTAGCAAAAGGTGACCATGAACAAGCATATGGTGCATTCAAGATTGCGCTAGATGGACAACCTGAAAATATTCCTGCACTTCTTGGTCAAGCATGCCTGCAATTCAACCGTGGGCGGTATACTGAATCATTGGAGTTGTATAAAAAGGCTTTGCGAGTTCATCCTAGTTGCCCTGCAGCAGTGAGGCTTGGTTTAGGCTTGTGCCGTTACAAACTTGGTCAGCTCAAGAAAGCCAAACAAGCATTTGAGCGTGTTTTACAGCTGGATCCTGAAAATGTCGAAGCATGGGTTGCACTTGGAATAATGGACTTGCAAGTTAATGAAAAAAAAGGTATTCGTGAAGGAATGGAAAAAATGCAGAGAGCCTTTGAGTTATACCCTTATTGTGCCATGGCATTGAATCATTTAGCAAACCATTTTTTCTTCACAGGGCAGCATTTTCTCGTGGAACAGCTGACTGAGATAGCACTTGTTTCAACAGACCACCCTCTGATGAAGTCTCATTCATATTATAATCTGGCACGATCATATCATAGCAAAGGTGATTATGAAACTGCAGGACGCTACTATATGGCATCAGTCAAGGAAAGCAAGAAGCCACAGGATTACGTGTTGCCTTATTTTGGGTTGGGACAGGTTCAAATGAAGTTGGGAGATCTTAAGAGTTCCCTTTCAAATTTTGAAAAGGTTCTGGAGGTCCACCCTGAGAACTGCGAGACCTTAAAGGCTGTAGGACACATATATGCTCAGCAAGGGCAGGTAGAGAAGGCTTTGGAAGTTTTCAGAAAGGCAACTCGTATAGACCCACGTGATGCACATGCAATTATTGAGATGGGCGAGTTATTGATATCCTCAGACCCCAATGCAGCCTTAGATTCTTTAAAGACAGCAAAGTCTCTTCTGAAGAAAAGCAGAGAAGAAATACCCATTGAACTGCTAAATAACATTGGGGTTCTCCATTTTGAGCGTGATGAACTAGAGTTGGCTCAGCAAACTTTTATGGAGGCATTAGGAGATGGCATTTGGGTTGAATTCATTAATGGAAGAATACATTGCCCTAGTGTCGATTCTGCAGGCTTTTCTGAGCAATTTAAGGATATGGGTTTCTTCCACCGATTAGAAGAAGATGGTGTTTCAGTTGAGTTGCCCTGGGATAAAGTTACAACAATTTTTAATCAAGCTAGGCTGTTTGAACAGCTACACGATACTCAAAAAGCAAATCTGTTGTACAGGTTAATATTGTTCAAGTTTCCTGATTATGTGGATGCATATCTACGACTTGCAGCCATGGCTCAGGCTCGAAATGATGTCCTACTTTGCGTAGAACTGATTGAGGATGCACTTAAGGTGGACAAAAACTCATCAAATGCTTTATGTATGCTTGGCAACATGATAATAAAAACAGATGATTGGTTTAAAGCGAAAGAACCATTTAGAACTGCACAAAATGCAACTGATGGAAAGGATTCTTATCCCTCTCTTTCACTTGGAAATTGGAATTATTTTGCAGCTTTTCGCAATGAGAAGAAGGAGACAAAGCTGGAGGCAACACATCTAGAAAAATCTAGAGAACAGTACTCTAAAGTGTTGGATCAGAGGCCAGGAAATGTTTATGCTGCAAATGGCACAGCTATTGTGCTTGCAGAAAAGGGTCAATTTGATATTGCAAAGGAAATTTTTACACAGGTACAAGAAGCTGCAGCAGGAACCATCTTTGTTCAGATGCCAGATGTGTGGGTAAATCTAGCACATGTTTACTTTGCACAAGGGCAGTTTGCGCTTGCAGTGAAAATGTATCAAAATTGTTTGAGGAAATTCTATTTTGGCACTGACACCCAAATCCTGTTGTATTTATCTCGAACACATTATGAAGCAGAACAGTGGCAAGATTGCAAAAGAACTTTATTAAGAGCAGTACATCTAGCACCATCAAACTACATGTTACGTTTTGATGTTGGTGTTGCAATGCAGAAGTTCTCAACTTCAACACTCCAAAAGCAAAAACGAACTGCTGATGAGGTTCGCCAGGCAGTGTCAGAATTAAAAAATGCACTCCGTGTATTCAGCCAGCTATCAGCAGTGGCCAGCCCTAACACTCATGGGTTTGATGAGAAGAAGATAGAGTTGCATGTTGACTACTGTAAACATTTGCTTGACGCGGCCAAAGTTCATAGAGAAGCAGCAGAACGTGAAGAGCAGCAAAACCGTCAAAAGCTTGAAGTAGCACGTCAACTTGTCTTGGCCGACGAGGCAAAACGAAAAGCAGATGAAGAGCGCAGAATTCAGATGGAAAGGAGAAAGCAAGAGGAAGAACTTCGACGGGTGATGCAACAAGAGGAACAATTTGAACGGGTGAAGGAATTATGGAAGAGTAAGCGTAAAGACAAGGATGATGATGATGATGAGACGGGTCAAGGTGATAAAAAGAGAAAGAAAGAGAAAAAGAAAAAGAAGAAGGATCACAAGACACAAGATTCTTATATGGAAGAGCAGGAACCTGATATTGGCATGGAAGATGAGGCAAATTACATGAGTGATAAGGCAGAAGATGATGCAGAAAATGCCCAAGACCTTCTTGCGGCTGCAGGTCTCGAAGACTCTGATGATGGAGATACAAATGCTCCAGTTTCAACGAAAACACGACGGAAACAAGCTTACTCTGATTCTGAAGAGGATGAACCATTGCAGAAACAGAGTTCAAGAGAAGATGATGCATATGATGATGATGGATAGGCTTCCTCAATTCTAGCCAACCTATTAGGATTTACTTCTTCTAAACCCATTTGATATAGTTTAATGATATCTAATTGGGAAACCTGAAATGATTTGTCCAAAATCGATAAGATTTAATGAAAAACACATCCTGCATTGCAGACATGTATTTTCTAAATCACAAATGTGAAACTGAGGAGCCCTAAAGACTCAAGTAAATCTCTGTGGAAGGCTGGAAGCCTAAACACTTCAATCTTTTGTAGCTTATTACTACTATGTATGGAGGGAGAAGTCAGAATGAATGCCATGCAGTGGCCATAGCTATAGAGCAGATTCTTAGCTACTTCTTACATGTTTACATATAATGTATGTCCTTGAGGGTTTGTTCTCCTTGAAGTATACTTGAGCTTGCTTTCTCAAGGGGAGAGTGCAGAAAGATGAATAATTTGTACTGATTCCAGTGGCTTTCTCTGTATTCTCTCCCTGCAGTGTGATTTGTAGATACATAGCCATTTTGAGGTTTAGTCTCTGTTGGACCTTACTTATACTGGGGAAGTTCTTCATTTTCAGTCTATAAGAATATATTGCTTTTCTTAAATTTTTGATTTCAAGGAGGGTTTTGCCAAGTGTGCCAGTTAATGTTCTTGGGCCTTATCTGTGGTGGTGAAATTGCCCCTTTTCAGTCTATAAAAATCACAAATGTACTGCTATTTTGGGGTATTAATTTGCAGTATTTGCTTTCATGGTCTCATATGGTTTGGAATTATTGGACTTGCTGTCTTTTACCTTGACACCCCAATTCTTACTGTGGTTTTTATCCGCAGACTCTGTTTCTGCATCTATTCAACATGCATGTTTATTCTTCCAAGGTCTTCCTGGATATAAATGTTATGGTGGTCATTTTTGGAAGCCATGAATTTGAATGCCTTGCCTGGATATGCCATTATACAGTGCTCTATTATTAAAATTTGAATGCTATGCATGGATATGCCATTAAATTATACACAGTACTCTTGTATTCTTGATATTTGTTTGATAATGCTGTTAGCAGACCATGGCCATTTTGAGATGGTATCTGATAGTTAGCTAAACTAATGCATGCTTTTTATGAATTATGATTTGTAGTCTGGATTCTCTTTTTTATTAAACCATGGCCATTTTCAGATAGTATCCGATAGTTGGCTTAACTAAGCATGCTCTTTTTGAATTATGAATTGCAGTCCGGATTCTCTTTTTTATTGGTCCATATAATGTTACTCCTAATTATGTTTTATGTGTTATATTTCTGTTAGGATACCTTCATCCTTGTATAGTAGTTTTTGTGTTTAGTAAATTTGTAACAACTTTTATTTTTTTGTTCTATATTGATCTTAATAGAAATTCGACATTACTATTTCTGTTTCTCTGTACTTTTTTTTTGTACTGTAATAACATGATTCACATCAGTTTGCTATGCTTAGTTGCTCCATCTTTTATAAATTTAATGATACTCTGAACATACCAGTTTTTTGTTTAGCACATCTACATGCTCAAATTTTTTTTTGGCATGTTGTAAGCATTTCTTAAATCTTTCAATGTGTCACCTGTAATTGGTGACTATGATGTATGTTTTCTTGTGGAACATTGTAATGCGTGGTGCAGAAGGGATTGCAAAGGGTGTGATTCTTCTTGTGCAAAAACTGCTCCTAAATTGTGCTTCTCAAGGGCTTGGAAAGGGGGCGATTCTTTGTTTCCATAGATTGATGTGTTTTTCATGTTGCATGATTTTCAAATGGAAATTTTATTCCTTGTTCAGTTTCACATGGTTAATTAATTCTCAAAGCTTTCAAATAATTCTGGTTCAGTGCTAAAGCCTGCCCATAAAGGCATAAATGACCACTAGTAAAAAGTAAAATCTATAACTTGTTAATGATAAGGATTTAGAAACATTTTGTTTGCTTTTAAGCCCGGTTGCCGTTATGAACTCTGATGGACAGAGTTTGATATTCTCCCATGACACATTACTGTACTGTTAGTTTGGCAAGGTTCCATAGTTTGGGTTTTTTAAAAGTTGCCCTTTAATCACAAATTACACTCACGTGAAGAATGCACCTCCCTCAAACCCCTACTTCAACACCTCTCTTCCTCTTCCATTGTTTTAGATCCTCCAGTTTCACATCCTCAATGAATCCCCTTCGGCGTTTCCATCACCCATTTCAGGTGCGATTGCTAGTTTTTATTACAAACAAAATTGTATACATAAGAAAATTTGTGGTTTGATGTAGAAGTAGGTTTTGATGTTGCAAATGTTTAAAACTTTCAAGTTTCATTTCAATTTCGAGCTTAGGTTCTAAGCTTTTGAATATCTTGCCATCTTTTAATGCAATTTAAACTTGAAACTCCTATGCATTTCTCAATTTTGCAAGTGTTAAATTTATGCACATTATTTGGTAGATGGAAATATTTTTGCATGTTATAGATATAAATATATATTCTGTTCTGAATTTTTCCAAACTTTTTCAAGAATTCTGAATTTCTGGATATTTTTGCCCTCCCAAACGTATTCGGATTTCCGAATTTGGTAGCTATGGTTTTGATTGATCAGTTACTCCCAAAATCACTGCCATCTTACTGCCTATGGTTTCCATCTACCTTTATTATGCTTCTAGTTTTAATGTTTCAAATGTGCTGCTGAGCAATTCCTGCGCACATTTTTTTTCATAGTTATACAAAAGTATTCTTTGTGGTCAATATTCTACAGTTAAGCTGCGTGAATGCTTGCAGTCCAATAGTTATTTTGACTCATAGAACTTAACTTTATAAGGCTGTTCTTTGATTACTTTCCTCTTCAACTAGCGGCTTCTGCTAGCCAGTATTGCCTTTTCCAATCACCTGGGGTCATGTCTTTTATTAACAGATGGGCATACCTCTGTAGATGCTGATCAATGCGTGTGTCAGGCACTCATTGGAAGTCAGGCCGTGTGCTGCCTAGCAGATGTAAACCTGCTCAAACTCTCTTTTTCTTATGTTAATTAGCAAAATGATGCTAAACAGTTAAACCTGTAAATTAATTATGATTTTTGATATATGCTTCTGGTAAACAAGAAATTTTTCTAGGAAAGCACTTAACCTTTGCAGCTGCATGGAAAAAATTTAACCAATAATAGAAGTACCCACTGCTCATTCAAAAGGTTGTAGTGCTTACACTCTCATTCAAACACTTCCAGTGTTTTACCCTTTACACTCTTATTTATACTTACTAATATATCAATAGTTTATGCTGGGAAAACACTTAGGCTTTTCAACCAGGAATAGAAATACCCACTGGTCATTCAAAATGTTTCAGTCTGTACACTCATTTTAACAAAAATTTATAACATAACCAAATCCCATCAGCATATCCTTGGCACCCGACTATCAGTGTAATAGCCAGTGATAATCCAGTTAACCATGCAAGTACAATACAACTGCAGTACTATGGCATTGACAATGCTTTAGCAAATATGGGCTACACAGGCTAAGTATACCTATGCATCTGACTATATTGATAGCCGATTCACTTCTATCTGTGACCAAAAAAACAAAGAGTTTGATATGCAATGCCTAAGATGATATTTAACACAGTCATTTTGCAATGCGATAAGGTACAGTGACAGAAACGTTCAATTGCCTACAAATGTACGCCGGACATGATTTATTAAGAATTAGAAGCAAATTCGCAAATTGGCAAGCCTATCTATTAAACATGGGATTGCCATACGGAACATGGCTTAGTGACATGAAAACAAGGATATGCATTCTATGAAAAATTGGACAGGGATATACATTCGATGAAAAAATGGTTGTAACACATTGAAGACGAGTTCACTCACAACATAAATTCAGTATGGCGAGACTTAGATGACCTTCAAGGAATCAACATTCATAATGAACTTACTGGTGAATAGGCTTTGCACCTTGACAACAATGAACCTTTCCAATAAAAGTGTGACTTCAAATTAGACTTTGTCCTTTCTCCAACGTTACACCTAAAAGATACACAATCACAAAACATTTGAAGTAGGGAAATTTCCTTTCATAACTAATAACATGGAATACTACAAAACTACAACACAAAACATTTAAATTAGGGAAACATCCTTTCATAACTAATAACACGGAATACTACAAAACTACAAGAATGTTAATCAAAGATCAACAAGCTATTGTTACACCTGCCAAAAAAAGAGGTGATATTGTCTACAATATTGAATATCAAACTCTTTGCATTTTAGGTTACATATAAAAGCAAATAAGCTTTTATCATTCGATAGTTGAAAAATTCTAGCTCTACGTTTGCTTTTCTAACTATTTACTAGGCTCATGTTCTTGCATTTCCTCATTCATATGCAACATCCTGCTTTCAATTGTCCAAAACATTATGCATTGCACTCCTTAATACAATTGATACCTTAGAGGTAGGGACTAGTCACTATGTGGCCCTTGTTTTCTAGTATTTCATGAGGAAAAAGGTGTTTTCCCTATGTAATACAAACGCAACGTCAACTGTTGGAACATGCAACTTTTTTCTACTTCTTCATGACGAAAAAGGTGTTCTTCCTATGTAATATATGCATCGCATTTCAAATGGGCTGAACTTGCAACTTTATTTTACTAACTTTCACTTGTCAAGACACCTTAAAAGGAGTGAAGAAAAGATTTAATCCTTTGCAACTTTCTGGGTTGTTTACCTTCTTGGTTTTGTTTGTCACTATCAAACCCTAGTCGCACATGCAACAAAGCTCTCTGAATGAACTGAACATCACCTCAAACCTTAGCCATGGATGAAGAGTCTTGTAAAACAAACATTAGTAAGGTTGTGGGCACCTCCGTGCATCGCTGACATTGGCACTACTCTGAAGAGACCTCAAACCACACATCGTTCTCCACCCATCATGTGATATTTGGATAAATCACTCATATTTAGCAGTTGTTTTGACCATACTTGCTTTAACTTGGATCTTGCTAAAAACACTTGGAGAGAGGATGTTTGGATGCTTGTAAAGGAGAGATATGGATGTTTGGTTTGTAGCTTCAAACTTGATGTGGGCGCTGCCCTAATGACTGTAGATGTGTAGTTCCGAGATTTAGGGAGATTTAGATGTCTTTTGCAAGTGTAAGAAGTGAGTGCTTTAGTGTATTGCCTTAGGAGTTCCACATTAGTAAATGAGGTAGTGTTTACTTGCTTATATAGGGTTCCATAGATGATTTTTCTAAGAAAGGTCAGCGTAGTTCAAGTATAAGACCCATCGAAAGATTTGAATTTGAAATCGTAGTTGGAAGACATGTTGGTCCAAGTCCGTACAAAGAGGTCAGGATTGTATGGTACGACCATGACCAAACTGTACGATCTTGGCTAGGAGTGAGAATTTGCCAAATAAAGTTTAGAACGGGTGAACTAATGTTTCTATATAGATTTTATGCATTGTATTGTCAAAGTTTATCGACATGTCAATGTGCAAGGATAAACAAACAAACGTCCTCAGAAAGTGTTAAGCGGGAATGGATAAGTGACATTTGTCATAGCAAGAGTGCATAATCAAATCAAGGGTTGCCAAAATGCAAATTACCAAATTTGAGTGTCTACGTAGTGTGCATATCCTCATATTTCTTTTAAAAAATAAAAATTATGTCACATAATGAAGACACCTACAACCTGTGTAATCATAAATTTTGGCAGGTTTATTAAAACCTAGAAAATATGTGCAAGATAGATAGACTCAAAGAATGGTTTGCTTCATGCTACCATTTTTAGTTTTCCTTACACCCATGGTAAGAAAACCTATTTTTTAAACCTTTTGCTATTATGTATTTTTTCAATGCCTAGAACTTTTCTTTTCCTTGATAGTTCGCTTATTTTCCTACCTTGATTTTTTGGTGTCAAGTGACATGAGTAGAATGAGGCACAACTTGATAGGCAATCTCCATCATTTTCTTTAACAAAAGCCTATTTTTTCTATTTGGTTTATGGGCACTTGTCTATTTTTGTTATTGAAGTTTAAGACATTTTTATGTTGCCCTTATGTTGTGCAAAGACCTTTTTGAAAGTGTATTGAGTAATGCTTTGTTGAAAAAAAATTGTTTGGTTGCTCATTGCACAATTTTTTTTCTTTTTTGATATGTAAACAAGGATTGATGAGTCCCTTTCCCATTTGTATTTAATATTATTAAAGATTTACATAAAAGCGTTGATTACATCAAACCTTGTAGATCTAGAGCAAAACCAAAATTCTCAATACATGTGGTAGCCTATGCCAATGAGAGAAACAACGACATTAGCCCAAAATATTATTCCACGATAGATAGCCAAATTAATCAAAACTAGAGGTCCATACCACACTCTAAAGAAACTACAAACATAGATACAAGAAATTATAGGGATAACACCTAATCGAGAGCAAATTGGACAAAGGATTTGAGAGATCCTTAGAAAGAAGCTCCCATAACCCAAGCCAAGGAGAGGAAATGATATCAATTGTTATTTCATCTCTTTGCTCCACCTTGTAGTTGGTAAGTAGGTCAACGACTTTATCAGCCTCATGATAACAATGTTATATCTTCCAATCTTATAAATTTGTTATTAAGTGGTGGGGCTTGATAAAAAATGCTATTCACCCTCAAAGTCTTCAATTTTTCTGAGATTATGGCTTGAAACATAACAAGAGAATCTCCTTTGACGATGATGTTATCAATGTTGCAATTGAGGGCCATTTGTATTCCTCTTACCAATGTGGTAGCTTCTGTTGCATTTCTTGTTCTGACGAAGAGCTGAAAGGAGAAGCATTGTCAAAATTGAGCTTGGATAAACTTGCCGCTAGCAATGACTAATGAAAAATAAGAAGTCTTATAGCATGGTCCCATGCTAGGGGCTACTGCTCCTATTTATTTGGGAAATATGGTCCCATGCAATAAAAAATTATTGCTGCTGCTAAAACCCAACAAAGTTCCTGAAATTTCTTAGCAGCTATACTTTAGGAAGAGGATTTTCAGCCCCATAAAGCAACTGGAGGCACAAAAATAAATTAGCTGCTTAAAAATTTTAGGGAGATTTTTAACACTTGGCATTTAGTTTAAGCTTCCCTCTCAAATTTCCATCAAGTTTATTTCGGATGGGACCCTACTTTTGCTAATGCTAAAGCTTCCTATTTTATCTCTGCATAGAAAAATAAAAAATCATGGGACCCTATTAATGCTAAAATATCTTATTTTTTCTCTCTTGCATCTGCTAATTTTTTTTAGCTTTTCCATTGCATGGGACCATGCTCTTAGATTGTTATTGTTAAGAGCAAATACGCTTGATCCTTCGATTGGTGGAATGGAGAGGAGAGGCCAAGTTTTTGTTAGTTCAATATCCTAGGTTGAAAATGGGACCCTTGATTGCGTGGAATTTGTTATCAATGATTCAGAAATTATTGACTCAAGCCTATTGATGACTCAGGAAAGGGTGCATCATTTAGCCCTAAAAATTTGTTTATTTGTCTCCCAATAAATGTTCTAAATGATATTGAAAGGACTGCTCACCCAAATGGATGCGAATCGATCTTTAGAATGTGTCAGTGACCAAGATTGAAGCACTCATGAGAGAGTGGTGGGGAATACCTAACAAAGATTGAGCTTGGAGAAAAGGCAATCCCAACATCCTTTTGTAAGGGGACAATGTAACAAAAGGTGAAAAATATCTTCCTCACTTTCTTGACATAGGAAATAAATTGTGGGGCCTAGGACACCCATTTATTGTCTGTGCTTTTGGATGACAATTTTTCCATGAGCTACTGTCTAGGAGAAAGCTCCCACCTTTGGGAGACATTCTCAAGCCCATTACCCACATCAAGTTTTATCCTCTTGTCTTTTAGAGTGGAGGATGGCATTGTAACTTGTTTTGATCGATTATTCACCTAATTTGATTGTGATGCTGACAATGGAATCCACTTCAGGACATAAGTGAATTTTTTGTTTGCTAATTCCTTCAATTAATCTGCACAATGCCTCTGGTGATAAAGGGGTGTTTGTACTTACCCAATTTTGCATGCGCTACATTGACGGAAACGGTTTAAAGTCCCCTATGATGATTCCTATCTTTTCCAATGCTGTTCGAGCCCATTTCCCTCTTTGCAACTTATATTTGTATCTTAAAATACCTTACTTAGTCATTTCTTGCTTTCTGTTAGCTTTCCACAGTGTTTTTCCTTAGTTTTTGGCCTTAAGTTACGTAATCACCGGTCTGCTTTGGCGGCGGTTATGCAACCACCAGTCTACCTAGGTGACAGTTGTGCAACCGCTAGTCTACCCTCAATGGAAGTTGCGTAACCATCTCCCTGTGTAGACTGACGGTTCTGTGCGTTTTGACCAAGACTTCCCAGGCATGATTTGAACGTGTGTTAACTTCTTCCAACTCACCTTTTGCGCACGTTTCTTAGTCAAATTGGTTGTTTATAGGCTTGATAGATGTGTACCAACTTCCTCTTCTTCCCTTGATGACTAATTGTAGTTAACTTTCCCTTCTTGTTGTGATGTAGCACTCGGTGGTTGCCAAATGGCTTAGACCATTTCCCAACCTATGTTCTATAAAAACTAGGCTTCTTCCTGAAGCATTGGTTAGAGATTCTTATTGTGATTTGCTTTGTTATGCTACCGTGATCTTGCTAGAAATTACACAAACAAGCACTGTTCTCTTGTGTTGTTCTTCTTTTACTTGCATTGCTACCAGACTACTAGTAAGCCACCATTGCTCTAACACATTCTTCCTTGCTTCTTCTGTATTACCAACACAACTCCCTAGACTCACAAGAACATTGAAGTTGGAAAAGAAACTGAGGGGACACAAAAGTAAACCACAACCGAATTTGCCACAATACTGCAAATTCCAGGTTGGAGATATACTTGGATTTCCTGAAGCTTTCTTGAATTCTTTATTTAATATGTATGCAGATATTTGACTAGAGTAGTTAAATCATTTCAATTCAAAACATTGCAATAGTTAAGTATTTACAGTAGATTTCATTTTTTCTGCACAAAGCCTCCGCTGATAGATTCCTTCCCTTCCTATCCCTGTGGGTTTGCAATGGAAGTTTGTCTGGAGGAAATCTTCTGCAATTGTTTTAAGCAATTACAATTCTGTTTCAATCTACAATTTCCATTGAATCCTTCTTTACTTCTACCGGGGAAGTTTCAGGGGAAAAATGGTTATGAGAAGCCTTTACTTCTTCATGTGTCTCTGAGGTGGAACAAGGGAATTCGATCCACAATTACAATTTGGAAAAAGCTTTGTTTTACCTAGACTAGATTAGATCCATCCAGCACAGGGAAATAACTAAATCCGGTTATTTACTTGTTTAGATTTATTATAGAAGCAATTTAATTAAATTAGAAGAAATTAGTTTGTTTTTGTATTTCTACGGTTTTCTTTAGAAACATTAGTTTAGATTAGCTAGTTTGATTTTATTTGTTTTATTATCTTTATTTAGTTAATTTCCTTTCAAGTAGGTAGATAGAATCAAACAAACAATAGAGAATTTACGCTACCCGCACATAGCCTCTAATTCCTCTTTGGCCAGCTCAACTACTAGGAACTCACACTATCCGATCTTAGTCCCTGATTCTCATATGGTTGCTCATCAGCATTCTTGCAATATTCCACATCGGTTGTCTTGACACAATCTTGGGAGGTCAAGTGCCCCTCAAGGTCACGTGTTGATTTTCAGTCGTACAGTGTCTATGGGGATTTTCCATCTGATTGTTTGAAAGCCTTCTAACCCTTGTATCTCCCCATAGTTGGATGCCTTGGTGCCCCAAATTTCTATGAGATATGCTTTGACATCCCTCAGTCCTACAAATCTCTTAATGGGGGAGTCCATTCCATGAGTCACGAAATTTTTGCTTTGGACCCATTTCTCACATTTTAGGAGATGAATCTGTTGATCATGTGGTGACAGATTAGGATGAAGTCCCAAAGATGAGAGCCTTTAGGCATTTCAACAATTGTAAAGATTGATTCTAGCTCCAAAGAACCTAGCTATTTTAGTTGAGGAAGCTTACACCACTTTGCCTTCCAGAGATTTATACATATTCCAAACCAACTTAGCTCCCATGGCTTGATTGTGAATATCAATGCTTTTGATGCTTGCCCCAGTGTTTCTTTGGGGGGCACATCAATTCCCAATTGATTATGAATTTTTTTATCTTCTTTAATTACTTGACATAAAAAAAGATCTCATGCTGCCAATGACTTCTTTAATTACTTGATAAGGGTGCTGAGAAGAGGCTTGATCCTTGTTACAATAGCCTCAGAGATGATTTTTGTAAATAGTATTACATGGAGAGATTAGTCAGAAATCTACAACATTTCTTAGTTGCTCCTTTTTGGGAATGATCGAATGAAAGCGTTATTGATTTCTTGCAGATTGTTTTTGGATTTCCTTGATTCTTCCATTGCCTCAGTAACTTCGCTGCCCACCAAGTGCTAAAAGTCTTGAAAGAAATTATTAGGAAATTTTTCTGAACCAGGAGCTTTATTTCAGATCAAGGAGAAGAGGGTTCGTTAAACTTCATCATTAGTGAAAGGAACCCAAAAAATGTCATTTTGTTCTTGGCTGATCATTTGGGGGATACGATGTAGAAGATCATGTTGTGCAACTAGATTAGAGGTTTCCTGATATGTCAATAGTCCTTCAAAATATTTGACAACTTCTTCTTTAATCTCTTGTTCTTCCTTCCGCTAATGCCCCTCCAAGTAACAAATTGAGGATCATTTATTCGAATTTCTGTGAGCTTGACCAAAATTGTGGGAAAATCTAGTATTGTGATCACCCTCCTTCAACCAGCTTTCCCTTGATTTTTGTTTCCAATACTTTTCTTCCGTGAGTAACATCTCTTCTATTCAACATTCCTCAAAGAAAAAGAGATGTCTGTTTGTTGGGCTTGATGCAACAGTTGATTAAGCGTTACTTGTTAAGGGCGTTCAAGCAATTAACATTCCATGAAAAAATCTTCATTGAGAAGGAGGGGGAATTTACACCCCTCGTTCTCAGGAATGAAGAAGGAACTTGTGATGTTTTGACTTCGAACAATGACCTTTGCCTTAGTCAAATCTTGTTTGGAATTTCTTACTTTTTTGCTTTTAGATCCATAATTGCCCTCCTTGAGAGCTTTGCTGGAAGGATGGTGTGCTCCTTTGGATTTTTGATTTCATCCTCATCTTTTGATTGGGTAATTTTTTAACTGGTCACCCAATCTTCCATACCTTTAAAAGAGTCCACCTTTCCATGGTCTAATCCCTTTTCCCATGACTGATGCCAGGCAATGCGAGGTTTTTTCCAACTCCTTGGTTTCTTTGAGAAGAGAATTCAACATCATTTGTTCAAAGGAGGAATTGTCATCCCCAGGGGATGAATGAGCTTATTCTTGCGAGGAAGGGTTGGAGTTGGTTTTGAGGTGAGTTGAGGTCTGAGTGCTATTCCTCCTTTTAAAGTCTTCCGATGGACCACCCTCTTTTGGTTGCCACACCCTATTGGTTTTAGTGAGCCTAAGGGTTAGACATCACTTCTTGATATGCCTTGGTTGGTGATAATGAAAACATTTGAATTAGATTTTTTCTATGTTGACCAATTGAAGATTGATCACTTTTGGGATTGGTTTCAAGGTTTCAATAAATCCATTGAAATACATAGGTGGGTGACAGAAGCCAATGAAACCTCCATAGTTTTCTTGTTGATTTGAACCACTCCTCCAATACTTTTTCCAATTTTCCTCAATCTCCTCCTTCCAATATTCTATCAGAAGTGTGTATAGTTGGACCCAAATTGTAGTGTTTCCCATCTGAATAGAGAAAACATCAAAATTTGGTATCTAGGGTTGTAAGTAGAGTCCTGCATCTTTTAGAAGCCATATCTAATGTTGGTGAGTGACTGATGTTTGCTTCTTGTAACCGAAGATGATCATAAAGAATCCCTTGAGAAGGAATTTAAGGGTAATAGCTGCTCCCTATTGTTTAATGCCCCATTGTTCTATGGCCCAATCATCGTCCATTTGCCTATGAATTTCTTGATTAGGGATTGATTGCACGAGGTGCCAAATTCCAACTTTGTTTCCAAAATTTTGATGTTTTTCGCTGCCATAGTATTTCCATCTCTACTTCCATATTCTTCTTTTTTTTTGCCATTTTTTGCGCCTCCGAGTCCCTTACTTGTTGGTCATATTCACCTCTTATAGCTTTACTTGGCTACTGCGAAGGTGTGAGTTTACTCCTTGAACAAGGTGGCGAATTATGACTTGTCTTACTTCTCTATGGCGATTCAGTATCAAAAGATGGCTGGTTTTGTGCTCAAGATTCACAGTAGGAGGAACAACATAACAACAACACTTTTCAAAGTGACTTTGCGGGGGTTCGATGGAGCGGTGTATTGGTGATTCCCATGAAATTTTGAATTTTGTGCTGGAGGAAGTATCCGTTGCTGGAAAAGAGGCTGAAATTGATGTGCCCTACCCAAGGTTTTTTGCCTCTGGGGTGAACAGAATCCCACTGGGTTTCCGACAGTGGTGTGGAGTGGATCAGGAAGGATGTTGTGGCACTGGCGAAGGAAGAAGTGTTTGTGTTGTTGTTAAAGTTTGGCCTCGACATAGTGATTAATTCCCTGGCTCTGCTGTTAGGGAATTCGGCTCTAAAAAATTTGATGGTGGAAGCTGATTCCTGCCAAAAGAATGTTTCGCCCACCTTGGTAGTGGGGTAGGAGGTCCCTTCAATTACAATCGAGCTTGAGGTCAACGGTTCAAAGGAAGTGGAGGAAATCAAGGTGGGGGGGATTGGTTTAAAACTATCCAAGGATATGGTGCGTGTTAATCTCCCTTCAAGCCCAAGGCAAGACTTTGTGGATGTTCGTCTTAAAAGAGCGACCTGTTGCAAATTTGTGGGGGCTAGGTTTTCCAGAAGATTTTTTTTGAATTGGGTCTATTGGTTTTGGGGCAAGGAGAGGAAGCCTAAATTTTTCTTTCTCCCAAATGGCTTCTTCCAAGTATTGTTCCATTTAGAAGCCTTGTTAGAGAAAGTTTTCGAAGGGGGACCTAGGTTTCCTAATTCCTCGAGCCTATATTTGCACCCTTGGTCCCCTGAGTTTAATCCGTGTAAGGAAAAAATTCTAAGTGCTCCGCTTTGGCTGAGTTTCCACAATCTGCCCTCCGAATTCAGGAATCAACCTGCCTTAAAGGAGATTGCTAATTCCCTCGGCTCGTGGGTTCATATTTTTAACCCTTTGATATTGGCTTGGAGAAATTCTTCAGCTCGGATTTGTGTCGAGATGGATTTGTCCTCCCCTCTTCTGAGCTCTGTCATTCTTACTACAGCTAGGGGTTCCAGACCGCAGTTGATTGACTATGAAGGGTTACATCTGCAATGTTTCTCTTGTGGTTTATTAGGTCACTTAAGGAAGGCTTGCCCGACTAATTTAAAAAAGAAGCGGTTTTTATGCCTTCATCCCAGATGGGGGATGCGTTGCTATTTCTGGATAAATCCTCCGATCCCTTTGTTCCTCAGCTCGGTGTGAATAATGGCATGCAGGTGGGGTAAGCATTGTCGGTTTTGGCCATCTCTGGCCCTTCATTGAATCTGACACCTCACTCCCTCTTGAAATAAACCAAAGAAGTTCATAGGGATTCTGGGGCACTTGCCTCCCTAAACAAGGAAGGCATGGTGAAAGGGCAGGCCTCCTCGATGGAAACTCTTAATGGATGGATTTCAAATAATGAGACTTTGGATTTGGTTTTACTCGGTATCTCCGATGGGGATAAGGAGGAAGGGGAAATTTCTCCTGATGGCTTAGTTCTTATTCTGACTCCCTCTAATTTATCCTTCAGCCAGGAAGGTGTGGATTCTGCCCTTTGCAGTTCCACTAGTAAGAGGGGTAGAAAGTCCAAACAGGAGCTTGCGCTTATGGAGGTTAAGTTAGGGAAGCAAATCACCCTAAATATTTGACATTGCTGAATCTGGGAAGGTGAAAATCCTTTCCTGTTTTCAATGAAGATTTTTTCCTGGAATGTCAAAGGCCTCAACTCCTCTGATAGGCAATGCTTGCTTAGGCGGTATATCCTCTCCTCGGAGGCTTCGTTGGTTATTTTGCAGGAAACAAAGTTGTCAGTTGCTAAAGAAGAGCGTATGTGGATTATTTCAGCTAGAGGATGGAAAGGGGTCTTCTTGGAATCAACTGGAGCTTCTGAGGGTCTTGACATTCTTTGGAAGGAAGGTGTTGTCAAAGTGGAGCTGTAAGCTCAGTCCCCTAATTAGCAACTAGTAAGTGTTAGCCTTCGTCGCTCCAAGTTAATTTTATTTTTATTTAATGTGTATGCCCCTAATAGTATCATGGGGAAATTTTTTTATGGGCGGATCTGCTCCATTCGGTCTCTTCTCTAGGGGATCATTTGTTCATCCTGGGTGGCAATTTTAATGCCATCACCAATGGTAAGGATAAGAAGGGGGGAATTTTTAGAAACCTTCAGTCACAATTGGACTTCTGTTCCTTTATTAGGGACAATGCTTTGTTGGATCTGGAGCCCAAGCAAGGTTGGTTCACCTGGAGTAATAGGAGAAAGGGTTTTAGTAATATTGATGAAAGACTTGATAGATTTCTGGGTTGTCCTAATTGGTCTTTGAAAGACATAGTTTTGGAAATCTTTGTTCTTCCTTGGTCTGTGCTGGACCATTTTCCGATATCCCTAGTGGTCAGCTTTGATGTTTCCCCTCACAAATCCCCCTTCAAGTTTGAGTTAATGTGGCTTAGAGATGCTTCCTTGGAAGGGTGGATTACAATTTGGTAGAAATGTTACCAAGTGGTGGGTTCTAAGATGTTTGTGCTGGCTCAGAAGTTGAAGAGGCTAAAAAAATATTTGTTGGAATGGAATGGTAAGTGTTTCAAAAATATCTTTCAAGAAAAATTGAGGGTTGAAGCTGATCTGAAGGCTCTTAATTTGAAAGTGTTCAATGCGGGGATGGATCAAGAAGATTACACTCTGGATAAGTCTCTTCTAAGAGAACTAGGGGAACTGCTTCTCAGGGAGGAAATATACCGGAAGTAGAAATCAAGGGAACTTTGGCTCAAGGATGGGGATAGGAACACAAATTTTTTCCATGCCTCTATTAAATCCAAAAGGAATTCAAGATTTATTTTGGAAATTAAGAACAACGAGGGGGATTTTTTTGTTGATCAAAAGGATATTATCAATGAAGGTATTAATTTCTTCTCCTCCTTGTTTGCTGGTGATGTGGTCTCCTTTGATGAGGCTCAATCTTCCCTTTTGGAGTGTATTCCTTCCCTTATCTCGTAGTCCCAAAATGCAACTCTGTTAAATCCTTTCTCCTTCTCTGAAACTGAAAAAGTTGTCTTCTCCATGGAGAAGAATAAAGCCCTGGGTCTGGATGGCTTCCATGTTGATTTTTATCAGAAATTTTGGGGGATTGTGGGTTATGATGTATGGGCAGCTGTGGAAGATTCGAGGAGGTCCCGTTTGGTGCTCAAAATGTTAAATAACACTTTCATCTGGCTCTTCCCGAAATTGCCTCATCCTTCATCCTTTGCAGACTTTAGGCCTATCTCTCTTTGTAATACCTCTTATAAAATTATTTCTAAGACCATTGCCCTTCGATTGAAAGCTGTTTTGGATCCTCTTATCTCCCAAGAAAAAATTGGGTTTATGCTGGACAGATCAATCTTGGAAGGAGTTGTTTTGTCTCATGAGCTGACTCACTCCCTTTCTTCTTTGAATTCCCCATGGTATGCTCTTGAAGCTTGATATTAGTAAAGCCTATGATAAGATCAATTGGATATTTCTCATAAGAACTCTTAGAAAGTTTTGATTCTCGAAGGGGCTGTGTGACTAGATCTTCAGCTGTGTCTCTAGCCCTTCCTTCTCGGTGTTGATTAACATGAGTGCTAAAGGTTTTTTGTTAGTAACATAGGCATTAGGAAAGGTGATCCTTTGTCCTCTTTTCTCTATATTTTGGTTGCTGAATATTTAGGTAGGTCTTTGAAGAAGAAAATGGTGGAGGGTAGCCTCAGTGGATTGAAAATTTATGACGGTGTCCCTCCTCTCTCCCACCAGCAATTTGTAGATGATACATTTTTGTTTGGCAGGGCCATCATTCGGGAAGCTAAAGAGCTAAAGGGGACTTTGGATGAATACTCGAAAGTGGCATGGCAAGATGTTAGTCTTCTCAAATCCTGCATTTTCTTCTTCAACGTCTCCCCTCAGCTTGAAGCTCGTATTCTGAATATTTTCAATTTCAGAAAGGGTTTCCTACCGGTCAAATATCTTGGTATTCCCTTGTTTAAAGGTGCAGGTAAGGTCTCATTGTGGAAAGATCTGATCTCCTTGTTGGATGCTAAATTAAACTCTTGGAAAGGTAAATGGATTTCCTTAGCTGGGAGAATGCAACTTATCAAATCGGTTCTCAGTGCCTCTCCTATGTATTTGTTTTCCATTCTCAAATTTCCCAAAAGTGTGTTGGAAAAGATGAATGTGATGATGAGAAATTTTCTGTGGCAAGGTCTTTCAGGAGAAAAGAAAATCCCACTGATCAGATGGGATGCTCTAACTAAACCTAAGGCACTTGGTGGGGCGGGGATTCTTAATTTGGGCCTGCAAAATTTGGCACTAGGTGCTAAGATGGTGTGGAATTTAATTTCAAAACCCAACAGTCTTCTTGGTCAGGTTTTTGAAAAGAAATACATGGGACCCCCCCTTCCAGAATCTATTCTCCATATTGTGAACCCGCCCAGAGGTTCCCATCTATGGAATTTCATGCTGGACTGTAGGTCTTTGTTCTTATACAATGTGGACTAGAAAGTGGGGAATGGTTAAAAAATCCCTTTTTTGGCATGATCCCTAGAATGGCTTCCCTACTTTGGGGGGCATTCAGGAATTTGCTGAAATTAAAGAGAGGCTACTTGAAGATTGGGGTCCATTTGTCTCGAACTATGGGAAATTGGTTGAACCCCCCCCCCCCCCCCTCAGTTTTACTTTGGAATGCTATTGATCATATGGGGCTCTCAGATGATGTAATGAAGAATTTTAAGTCTGCTTTGCAGGAAAGGCAAGTACTGATCTCTTGTAAGAAAGATGAAATTGTATGGATTGCTGCTTCCTCAGGGTCATATTCCTCTCATCTAGGTTATCTTTTGCTTCATGAAGATGTTGTGGTTGAGGCTAACATATGGAAATATTGTTTGGAACGCCCCTGACCCCCAAAGGCTGGTCTCTTTGCCTAGATGGCCTTCCAGGGTAAAATTCTTACTCAGAAAAGAAGATTTTTTTGGCTTTCAGGGCCCCTCTAGGTGTGTTTTATGTGAAAATGAAGAGGAAGATAGGGATCATTTGTTATTACACTGCCCCTTTGCAGTGGCATGTTGGAATTAGTTGTGTGCCAAGCTTAATCTACCTTGGGTTCAACCGTTCTCCCTCTCTGCTACTATCTTGGCCTGGCCGGTGTATTCCCACTCGGGGGCCTTGTCCTCCATATGGATTTGCAATCTTGTGCTTCTCCTTTGGAGTATATGGTGGGAAAGGAATAAAAGGCTATTTCGGGAGGAATTTAGTTCAGGGAAAATTTTAGTGGCGAATATTCGTAATATGGCGAATATTCCATTTTTGAAAATTTTGAAAAGGCGAATTTTTTGGCACGGGTCAGTGACCTGTTCGCCTAAAAATTACACAGGGGTCGGCTTCGCCTACCCTTGAAAAATATCCCCTATATAAACCTAGATTATTCGCCAGGTAGTCACATTTTTCAATAATATGATATATCCTGTATTATAGACGCGCGACAAGGGGGTAAGTTATTGACGCGCGACAAGGAGGGTTTGTAGACAAGGAGATACTGCAGATATTGACGCATAGTAGATGCATGAAAAAGAGTTTGTTGATGAGCGACATGGAGATTTTTTCGATGAGCAAGAAAAGGGCAGAGGCTTGACAGCATCCTCAGTGACGCGCGACATCCCCCTCAGTGACGCGCGACATCCCCCCAGTGACGCGCGACATCCCCCTCAGTATCCCCCTTAGTTCCCCCTCAGTGACGCGCGACATCCCCATCAGTGACGCGCGACATCTCCCTCAGTGACGCGGACATCCCCCTCAGTGACGCGCGACATCTCCCTTGACATCTCCCTCAGTGACGCGGACATCACCCTCAGTGACGCGCGATAACATTGACGCGCGTCAGCATCCTCAGTGAGTTTTTTGATGAGCGACACCGAGATTTTTCAATGAGAAAGCAGAGGTCGGAGGCTGCAGACGCGCGACAGGAGATTTTGGTGTCGCACGTCAAAAAAAATGCATTGACGCACGTCAACAGACCTTGGGGACGCGCGTCAACAACTGTAATGACACACGTCACTGAGGTCTATTGCGCGCATCACTGAGGGTGCTGTCAATGCATTTTTTTGACGTGCGACAACAAAATCTCCCGTCGTGCGTCTGCAGCCTTCTATCGCAATGACAATCAGGCGAAATTTTTTCATACAACCCCCAAAAAATTCACCTTCCCACGAAACCGGTTCGAGGATATTCGCCAGGTATTCTCCACCTTCGATTTCCAAGAGGTCTCTTAAAATGAACCCTGATGGAAGTGGTTCTCTGCCAGCTAGAAGGTGCCATTTCAGAAGTGGTGTCATCAAATTGGTTGCGATCTTGTCCTTTTACTTCTCAAGATAGGATGCTTGAAAGGAATTGGCCTCTGATTATCAAACCTAGAGATGGTGCTCTGAAATCTTCATTGCCTTCCTCCTTTGCTAGAAAAAATGCTAAATGGTCCCCCTTTCCCCTAGTTTTTAAAATTGAATTTCGATGGAGTTGCCCGAGGGAACCCGAGTGATTCTGGAGTGGGGTGCTTAATTCGGAATTCTATGGGTAAGTTGGTGGGAGCTGTTTCCTATAAGCTTAAAGTGGGTACCTGTAATTCCACTGAGCTTCAAGCGCTTAGTAAGGGTTTGTTCTTAGCGGCCTCACTTAAAATTGAGAACCTAGAAATTGAGGGTGATTCCTTGGTAATCATTAATGCCATTATAAAAAAAAGAGCCCTTTCATGGAATCTGGACTTAGGGGTTCAAATTTTTTTATGGAAACTCTCCAAATTCAATAATTGGAGCATCATGCATGTGTATAGGGAGGGTAATCAGTGTGCCGACTGGCTAGCAAATAAAGGTATAGAAAAAAATCTTTGGGAGAAGGTAGATAGTAATGGCTCTGTGTGGGAGGGCCTTGATATGATGGGTTCGAAGGAGGTGCCTGATTATGGATTCGATGGTAGTTCTCCCCCGTGTGTGAAGGCAGGGATTACTACTTAAGGCGGTGGGGGGGATCCTTTTCGTTCAGTTTTCTGCTTGTGTATGTTATGGATCCTCCTCAGGCTCCCCTGTTGGCTATGTCTTGCGATATGAGGGAAATGGATTTTTGTAACAAGGTCTCCGACTGTAGGTTGAAGAAAATCTTTTGTATCTCTTGCTCCGAGGATTAGGAGGCTGTTAAATTGGTCTTGGGGCTGGGTTTTCTGAATGCTGAAGGGTGGCCAAGGATTAATAGTGGAATTGCTTCCATCTTTGTTGAAAATTTGCTGGTTCTTCATCCCTCGAAGGCGGAGGTAGTTAAACTTGTTGCTTACTGGTTGATGCCCTCATTTTGCGGAAACCTAGCCTCAAAGGTTGCTAACTTTAATCTGGTGTCTTGGTCGGTGTCTGTAGGGGCTTTGTGTTCACTGGGTGGTAATGATTCGAAAATGGCGGACTTGGAGAAGCATTTTTAGATATTGTTGGATTTTGTCGAGTCCTTGGTGGTTTTTACGGGATAAGAAGCCTAGGCATGCCCGCAGTAAGCTTCCGAATGTGAGGGCTCAAGGTTTTCCTTTGGAGCCAATGTCGTGCTGGTGGGTGGAGCTCTGAGCTTCTGCAGGTGACGCCTTCGAACACCTTTGGTGGGACTGGATCAAAGACACTACTGGTGAGGTGGAATCTGAAATGGAGCTCGGGATGGATCTGGGACATTTTGTGGGGGGGCCTCAATATATCAGTGGATGATGTTTAATTAGTTATGTTTCTTTTAGGTCATAGTATTAGTATATAGAATAAATTCTAGTTTTTTGTCTATATGCCAGTGGGACCTGGCTATGGTTGTTTTTTGATAAATCTGAGGCTAAGCCTTCTTTTTTGTAAATAGGGAACAGGTCCCTTCAACCCGCCTTATCAATCAAAAACAAAATTCACAATAGGAGAGCTGATTTCAGAGCAAAGAGTCTGAAATCAACTAAATATTTTAGTTTCTTTTGGTCCCATAGACTCTTAGTCTCGTGGACGTCATTAAAATCTTTCATTCATTCATTTAATTAATGAAAAGTGCAGTGTTGTACCTATCATTTTTAACTACTTATCCCTACTTTAGGAGTGCTTTCTTGGTTTACTAATAGACACAAATAGGTTTTGCTTCACATCTTTAGGAATTACATATGGGTGTTATTACTGCTCATTCTTGGTGTCATTTTCTTGTACAAAAAATTGTCATTCCTTGGATATTTCCATCTCTTCGTTGAATTTTAAATTTTATTTCTAAGGTTGTAAGCATTGCTTGAAAGATGCATTATGTGGTTAAAATTGCCTGTTTTGAATATTGGCCTTGTCTTCCAAAGAAAAAGAGCTACTTTTCTCTTGTTTTTAAAAACTTGGATAGGCTTTGATGTCCCCAAATTTAGTTGAACTCTTGATGTCACTTCAGTTCCATTTTATTAGGCCGATGAAAAGGGTATTTTTGACTTATTCTTGCCTGCATTCTGAACCACACACCCATAATTTCATGGATTAACTGCTCCAGTTGTTTATCATGAAAAAAACTATGTGGAGTGGCTTTTTTAGTGTACGATGTTCCACATAGTTACTATGTTCAAAAAGTTTGGGTTGTTTAAACCAGGAAAAAAATTTGGAATCACAAAAAAGAGAGCATAACTATACCAAACAAAAAAAATGTATGACAAATTTAGAAGGAAAAGTCATAATCATAACAAAAGTAGAAGAGAAAGTCATAATAAAGTAAAAATAAGCTAAATAAAAGCTATTAATTTATTAACTAGCTAGTAAAACTTTAAACTTTTATAGTAATATTGATACAGTAAAATTAAGTTAATATATAGTAAAGAATAACTAAAATACAACACGTATCTGATGATCAATGATCATTGTTGATGCCTTACAGGGATTACCGTGATCAACCTCCATGACCACTAAAGAGATACAAAATTATATATTTCAAAAGTCGTAGAAGGCATATGAAATTTTAAAACCCAAAAATCGTAGAAGACATAGAGCATGAAGGGAAGTTGGGAACAATTGAAAGGTTACATGGATGACACACAACATCTTTGTAGTTGGACATGAGTTATAACAAAGCCTTGCAGAACAAGATTGATTTTAATATTTATTTCTTGATAAAAAAACATATAAACTTAGCCAAACATATTTGTATTTCTACAAAAAAATGCTTAGTTCCAAACTTTGTATAGATTCATATGAATCTATTAACAATATTATTGTTTCATATGTTGCATTTATTATATATATATATATATATATATATATATATATATATAATGTGTCCTTGACCACCCGTGCTATATTCTAGGAGTAAAGAAGCTTCTCAAATAAAGTTTTTGTTCAATAAAATATTCTTATGTTCAAAACTCACAATGGTAAATTCTATTATGCTAAGTCAAGCTTTAGACCTTTATAAAAGGTTATAGTAAATTAAAAAGTGAAATTGTCTCATTAAACACCTAGGTGTTTCAGGACGATTTACATGTAAATTCATACATGTTTCCATTTCCTTCTTGTGAAGGTGGATGAAGAACACCATCAAATGTGGACTATTTGAGTTGTGAAGGTGAATGAAGAACACCATCAAATGTGGACTAGTTGAGCTCTTTGTCACAATTGGGAAACCACCCTTATTTTCATCTTCGATTTCCATTGCAATTTATAAACCAACAATCATTATAACATCCTAAAACCTTACTACAACCAAGATTTGGCTTCAAATTTAATTACGCTAATAGGCCTTCTACAATGGTAATGGAGGTTGGTGGTGGATTGTAATGTTAGTAAGATAACAATTAATGACGAACTTAAATTTGATGTTTATTTGACTATTACATGATAGTTTTGACCTTAAATATGACGTTCTTTGGAGTGTCATACTGAAGTTTTACTTCTTACATGGAGAAGTCGATAAAAAATCTTGGGCGTATAGTGGAGTTTGGAGCCTATTATTTTTCCACAAAAGAGTTTTTGAGACCAATAGATTGGCCATCCATCACCTATTGATGATAATTTTTTAGAGAAGGCAATGATCATTTATCAATTTGGTATGTGCAACAAATCCAAGATAGGCACATTAAGATTAATATCTTTTGACATTTTTTGGATGATTGTATTTAATATATTTGTACTAGTTTTTAACACTTTACTTACTTCCTTTTCGTTCATAAGCTCTCACGTACTAGAATGAAATAGCATACCATGTTGTAACACTTCCACTCTGCTCCCTCACTCTAAATTAGTAATTGAAATAAGAAATCAGAGATGCTCTTCCTCACCTCCTCTCATTAGAAAGTATGGTTATCCTTTCCTTGCTAAAAATACTTTCAACACAAACTATTCACTAGATCTCATCTATCCATTATATACAGAAAGAACATGCCATACATCATTTTAAAAAGCAAATCAATAGCTTTCAGTGTCTTTCATTTCTATTTATAATAGCAATCAACATATATAATCACCATATATAATAAATAAACCATACTTGGCAAGTAGGAAATAGGTCTTCATATGAACTTTCAAAAAATATGAACTGTTTGCTACAAATATATTTCAAAATAGGCTAATACCTATTTGGTAGAAAATCAGCCATATGAGTCTTGAAATAATCCAAAAAAGAATTAAAGTAAAATTTTTAAAGACTATATTGTCATAGCTACTTAATCAATGTCAATTTTCTCCCCTCATTTTTGTCATCAACACATGGAAGGAGAAAGGAATTTACAAGACTTTAGTTATTGTAAATGAAACAAATACCCATCTACAAAATTTCCCAAGAACCATATGTGGTATATATTTTTTAATTTTCTCAATATTTAACACAAGTTAGTTTTATTTAATTGCAACTATTTTATTACAAAATTAAAAACCCGTAGCACAATTTGAAAAAAAAAACCATTGACTAGAAGCAACTTTGCTTGACATCTATTTTGGCCATTATGTGAACAATAAAAACTAGTTAAATCCCATAACAATGTGAAATGTTCTTGGAACTGTTTTAAGGATCTATCATAGAGGAAAGAAAGGCCTTAATTATAAATTTTATGCTGTCATAGTCCATGAAATGAGAAAAGAAGTCTTTTCCATAACTATGTGAAAAAAGTTTATTGACGTTTCGGGTCACATCTCTTTATCCATCAATAGGAAGAAAACATATGTTAGAATAGTAGACCTGAGCTCCTTATATAGACAACTATTTAAAATAGTTATCTATAGGAGTTTGGGAGGTGACTATTTTAAATAATTATCTATACAAGGAGCTTGGGTCTATTGTTCTAACATATGTTTTCTTCCCAATGATGTATCATAGGATGTGATCCGAAACATCTATAAAATTTTTTCACACTATTTTACAAAAGGCTTCTTTTTAAAAAAACCTTAATGTTTTTTCAAGAATTTTTTTTTAGCTAAAACAACCACTTTTTTTTAATACTTCAATTCAAGGGATTTTTTTTCATAACAGATCTCATGCTTCCCTATTCTAAATTTACAGAATTTAGAACCAACATCAATCTAAATCAATCCATCCTATAATAGTTAAACCAGGTGCAACAGTATGAGTCGGTTGAATTCTGATCCCTCATAGATTACTCGTTAGAGTAAGTGTACCAAATATACTATTGGTCTCCTTTTTCATTCAAGGATAATCAAGTGTTGTATTCTAAGTGTATACCTGGGTATCCGTCATTGAATCCCATCCGGTATCCTACAACTTTAGATCTTGGTGAAATCAAGATAGTGTAATCAACATCTTACACTACTTCGGCCAAAGTTTCAAGACATGTTTTCCATGCTTGGTTCCGTGACAAAACATTAGTCATTGAGAACTTTTCTTTCACCATATCACTTAATTTATGTTATCTAGATTAAGATCAGATAGTGGAGTTATAATTAGTTACAAGTTGCATACAAGGTACAAAACTGGATCAACCTGCATGAAGAAGTATCACTATGCCATCTTAGGTTGTCTATGGGAGAGAAAATGTTTCCGTAATGACTCACGTCATTACAAGTCCACTTCCTTTCCCATAACCAACATAAATTGGCATCAGAGTACTTGATCGTGCAAAGTTATCAGTCTTTGTAACTCTAACGAACTTGATTCTTAAAGGTATTACGATGGTCACAATATGTGAAACTAGATGGGACGACTCAAAATATTTGCTATACAACAGTATCCAATGTAATGACCCACATCATTAAATAGTTAGTGTCTTTACAACATCCATTCTGAGTAGGCCTTTCGAGTTTCATTTGTTGGGAACATCGTATCTTAGTTAGTTCTAAAGTAATTTAATTAAATTATGATAGGTTATCCTTAGGTCACTGTGATACTCTTATCACTTTTGTATACGTTCCCAAGGTCCTAAGTTATAAAATTCAAAGTAAGTCGAATGCAAATTTAAGTTATATGTTTACATTATTTTTACATCCTAGTTGTGATTTTTAATTATCTTACTTTGTTATAGCCGCAACCCTTAATTTGTCTATTCACATTAGTATAGTACCATTCCCAAGGAATGTTCACTTAATTGAACTAAGTATTATAATAAATAATACTCAACAATCCATGTTGTACTTATACCATGCATATATAAGTATAACATATTTATTCATTAACCACTAAATATGTTATATTCTATCACATATCATTATACAACATTAATCAAACATAAGTCTCATAATATTACATTCATTAAGTAGAGCAACATATTCCAATCAAACTGATCAATAATTATACATCATTAAATAATAAATACAACTAATACATTCCCTTCTCAAGATAGTTCCAAAATCAAATTAGGCTAAATAGCCTTTTATTATTTCAAATAAAATAACGCGAATATACTCGTTTACAATCATATTAAATAATACACTATCACATTTAATCAAACTATTCAAAATAATCAAGTCTTTCAATAACATCTATCAAGAAGACTTAAATTTCCGCCATCTACAAAATGTTAGAAAAGGCCAGTTCGAATGAACTAGCATGAAGGGTTCTCTTTCTTGCTTATAAGCTTATGCCATATAATATTTGAATAAATGAAATACTGCAATATTAAAATCATATATAACATAATAGTACAAAGAATCAAATTATTATATCCTTAAAATAATTTACTTTGCATCCACAAAAGACCTGTTCACTGCCCTTTAATTCTGAGTGCCTTAATGGCATAATTCACAAGAACAAAATACATAACTGCATATAATAAAAGCATGCATAACCACCAAAACACCATCTTTTAATACTAAAATAGATTAAAATATTATACAATAGAACTCACTTATACAAATTTTTCCTTTTCGTTAAGCATGCATAATTCCTTAAGGTAAACTATTACCTTTCCCTAAGGCCAAGAAAAATGACTGCTACTAAGGAAATCCTTATTTTTCCCATAACCTGACAATAATTGATCTTCCTTAATATAAAGTAATCCTTGCAACATTATTATGATAAGGTAAAACAATAAAAAGTGAAATATCGATTTCTTAACTCTTAGAATTATTCAAAAACACAAACGTTGACTTTTCAACAAGGAATTATTAGCAAGTCGAACAACAATCAAGGTGGGAAACATAAATAGTATCAATGAATACCGTTGATATTCGTCAAAGTTAAGGTAAGTATCGTTACCTTAATTTCCCTGAAGACCACAAATACTACCAATAATCACATTAAACATTACGAAAACCATGGAGATCACCTCCATTAATTTAATACAAGAAACATGATATATGTCTGCCATAAATAGTAACCTAATCATTTCGAGTTCACCCAAGATCTATCCTCATTTTACATAGAACAATTCACTGTAGACTAATGATAAGCAAGGATTTCATAAAAAACACAAGCAATGAACTCACAATACTAGTTCAACGAACGTAAAAAAGGAGAGGTGACCCAGAGGTGTACAAGTAAAGCATTTACAAGCATTAAGATTGGCTGGTTGGAGGTAGTCGTTTGAAATAACCATAACACTTATTAACCAAATGGGTTTTGGGTTAAATGACTTCAAAGACCATAATACATCGAGTCGACCCCAAAATGTTCTTTAAAAACAAAAACTAGAAGGATACCCCTTTATTTTTGACAAGGTTTCAATGCATACCATTAAATGGTAATGTCACAATCATTGCATTTCTCTCATATTTGGGTATAACCCAGATTTAGCAAGATACCCTTCATAATAATAATCATAGAAACCCATATCTTAACAAGATATTGTTAACATTAATAATCATAGAAACCCAAAAGAAGGGTTTATATTAATCCAACCAAATATCATAACACAATCTTTTCCAGTTATTACAGTAACCCTCGAACTACACATTCACATCACATATTACAACTTCGTAAAACAAACAAACCTATTATCAATCTCATACCAAAAACTTAGTTCAACAAGATCATTATTGCAGAAGTTTATTTATGGAAATATCAAATAGAATAAGCTATTAGGAAGGAAATAGAATAATTCATGTTTGTAGGTGGAAGACTGAAATCCTTCTCTTCCTTATTCCAACTTCTTCCAGCAAGCTTGGCCCAGATTTGACTTCAAATCGCAGAGAAAGATAAAACCCCCAACTATTTCCAAATTTATTTATTGATATCAGTATTCATTAATTTCCCCAAAATTCTCTCAACTAACATTAGAAAATATGCATGCATCATTTTGCAATAAAACCCCATGAACACAAAAATAGGAACTAACTCGTTTCATGTAGAGCTCAACAACACCATGAAAACCATCAAAATAACAATGAAACCACAAAACAACAAAACAACTCAATGTTTTTCCCCGAGACTTTACATGCACTCCCCGAGGTTTGTGGGTAAAGTTTAATGCCATTAATGCATGTAAGGACAAGTGTAGTTCCCTCCAAAATTACTGCCTCTATTTTTTCCATTTAAATTTAGC
This sequence comes from Taxus chinensis, assembly GCA_019776745.2. Classification (NCBI taxonomy): domain Eukaryota; kingdom Viridiplantae; phylum Streptophyta; class Pinopsida; order Cupressales; family Taxaceae; genus Taxus; species Taxus chinensis. Next base: position 669,077,096 of record CM034146.1, read on the forward strand.
AATCCCACATAATTCATTGAAATAGATCTCCACCACTCGACTAATAATAAGATAGCCATGTTTCTAACTTAGCTATTTCCTATTTGCATGGTTGGTGGTGGGCCATTAAATTCTAGTTAGTACAAGCCTCATAGGAGTTGGTGATCATAAAGATCATCATCTTAGGCTTAACCCACCTTAGATTAAATATGAAATATTTTACTTTAATAACTTGGATCGGTGGTGATCAACTTATTAAACCTTACCAATGTTAGATATTGATAACATAAACCTTATTCACATAGCCCAAGGCCCAAGGTGAGCATTATTTAAAATAAACATGGTCCTATTACCATTGCAAATAACTTCCAATCTTATACCTTAATTTGTATTTAGTTAGCATTAGCCGATCAATCTAATATATCAAGAATAATGCGGCATTGTACGGGTGTAAGTTAGAGACCTAGGAACTTTAAATTCCTAGTTAATCAACTTAGTCACACATAAGAAAATAATATCAACCAATAACAATGATACATAAGCATGCTCAAAAGTTAGTGCAGCAAGTTCATTTTTTCACGCATACTTTAATAATGGAATCAATTATGATCATGAGCCATAACAAAGATTAGAATAATGGAAAAATACACAAGTATGTTGTCAGTTCATTTCTTTCATTTCATAGCAAGATAATTACTCATAATTTCAAAGTTATAATAAGCGGGTTGTCGTATCTGATAGCTTGTGGATCATGGAGACAAGTGTTGATATGCTACCATGCGAATGACAATGTATCGGAACGGGTCCTCGTGTCCACGAGCTACCTGATATCAAAGCTCGTTTACTACAGAGACAACAAAAACAACGGGGGTGTGACATACCTCCCCCCATAAATGGATCATTGTCCCGATGATTTATTCTATCATAACATATTTAAAGAAAATCAGATAATAATATACTTATTCAAACATCCAATAACTCCATAAAGTATAATCTGAAACTTGCAATAATCAAGTTTTTAGAAATTTAAAACATAATTATGTTGGCTATAGCAACACTCTTTTCAAGTTTTTTCCCAGAACAACATAAATTAATGTAGTTTCTTAGTCATAGAAATAATAATGAATCATAGAGTATATTAAACTATATGTTTTATTGCTAAAATAGGTGCGGAAAAGCAGTTTTTATTTCCTCTAAATTCTCCCAAGTTGCACTTTCTTCATAAAATTGGTCCCATTGGACCTTGCATTGACTTATGTCTTTGTTTCAAAAGTGCATCTTGCAAGTTTCTAGCACCCTTATGGGTTTAACCACGATGATACCTGGGTCTTGAACCTATAAAGTATTCCAATTTAGCACATGTGACAAAATATGATACATACTTTTAAGCAAGGAAATATGAAAAACATGATGCATCCTAGCCAATGCAGGAGGCAACGACTAACCGGTAAGCCACAGGGTTGATCACTTCAATAATTTCAAAATGTCCAACAAAGTGAGGTGACAACTTGGCTGATTTTCCAAATGAAATTGAACTTTTCTTAGGTTTGACCCTTAAAAATACTTTATCTCCAAGTTCAAATTTTCTATAAACTCTCTTTAAATCAACGTAACTCTTCTGCCTATCAATAACTTCTTTTAATCATTCATGGATTAGATGGACATGTTGTTCCATTTTAGTCAACATCTTTGGTCCTATTACCTCTATGTCTTCTATGTTGTCCCAACTAATAGGTGTTCTACACTTTTGTCGATACAATGCCTCAAAGAGATCCATTTTTAGAGAGGAGTGGTAAGTGTTATTATAGAAAATTCAACGAGAGGAAGATATTCCTCCCTCTTGTACTATTGATCCATGCAGTATATCCTGAGCATGTCTTCCATGATCTGATTCATTTCAATGTGTCTATCTATTTTTTGATGGTATGCAAAACTGAAATTCAGTTTTGTCCCTAAGGCTGCATTCAATTTTTTCCAAAAATGTGAAGTCATTCTAGGGTCTCAATCTGAAATTATTAGTTCAGGTACACCGTGCATTCTAAAAATTTCATGCATGAACCTTTTTGCAAGAACAGGTGAATCATATTTTAGATTTCCAGGAATAAAGTGAGCTACTTTTGTCAGTTTTTCAACTACAACCAGAATGACATCATGTTTATTTTTAGACATTGGAAAACCTTGTACAAAATCCATGCTAATTACTTACCATTTATACTGTAGAATGTTGTGAGGGTACAACAGTCTTGCTGGGTGCATATGTTCAACCTTTACACGATGACATTCCAAGTAATGAGACACATAATTTATTGTCTTTGTTTCATCCCTTTCCAAAAATATTGATTGTTTTACATCAACAAACATTTTAGTCACTCCAAGATGTCCAGAATAAGGAGCATTGTGAAATTCATTTATCACTTTCTTCCTTAGTTCATTTTCCAAGGGTGTACATAAACCTCGATTTTCATACCTTAGGAATCCTTTGCTATCGAATCTGAATCCATTATATCTCTTATCATTAGGATTTACAGCAAGCATTGTTTTGACTTGTTGATAATAGGAATCAATTAACATACTTTTATTTACCTCATCTTTGAATTGGGTTCTCAAGGTAACATGGGAAGAAACTGTGCTTCCTATGAATTAGGCATCTACCACTTAGTTTTCCTTACCTTTTATATAGCTGATATTGAAGTCATATTGAGACAAAAATTCTAACCATCTTCATTGTATAACATTCAAGTTTGGTTGTGTGAAGATGTATTTCAACCTGAGATGATATCTATTTTCAGCTCAAAGAGATTTCCCAAAAGATAATGTCTCCATACTTGCAAGGCATGTACAATGGAAACAAGCTCCAAGTCATGGGGAGCATAATTCATCTCATGTACTTTGAATTTTTCTACTTTCATAAGCAATCACATGGCCGTTTTGCAACAAAATACCCCCTAACCCCTCACAAGAGGCATCTGTCACTACTATGAAGTCCCCATTGGGATTCGAAACTGTTAAAATAAGTGTTGTAGTTAGTTTCTCTTTCAGTAATTTAAATGCACTCTCACATTTATCATTCAAATTAAATTTCATATCATTTTTCTGCAATGAAGTGATTGGGGCAACGAATTTGAGAAGTCTTTTACAAATTTATGGTAATATCCAACTAATCCCATGAAGCTTCTAACTTCATGCACATTTTTAGGAGCTAGCCAATCAATTATAGCTGCAATTTTTTATGGATCTACATAAATTCCATCTTTGTTAATTACGTGTCCAAGGTACTGCACCTCATTCTCATAAAAATGAACACTTTGAAAGCTTACCATAAAGTTTCATCTTCCTTAATACATCAAGTACAATCCTAAGATGTTCATTATGTCTCTTCAATGTTTTTTGAATAAATGAGAATATCATCCAAGAATAATAGAAAAAAACATGTCCAAGTATTCTTGAAATATATTATTCATTAAATTCATAAAAGTCGTTGGAGTATTGGTTAGCCTGAATGGTAGCACAATGAACTCAAAGTGACCATACCTTGTCCTAAAGGTAATTTTATGAATATCTTCTTCTTTTTATTCTCATCTAATGGTACCTTGATCATAGATCAATCTTAGAGTAAACCGATGCACCACTCATTTGGTCAAAAATATCATCAATCCTTGGAAGAGGGTACCTATTCTTGATTGTGGCTTTGTTGAGCATTCTATAATCAATACATAACCTGAGTGTTCCATCTTTTTTCTTAACAAAAATAACCGGTGCTCCCCAAGGTGAGACACTCGGTCTTATTAATCCTTTTGATAAAAGTTCATGAAGTTGCACGTTTTCAGCTCAACAAGTTTAGTGGTAGTCATTTGTAAGGAGCCTTAGAGATTGGTTCGGTTCCAGGTTTGATATCAATGGTGAAATCAAAATCTCTTTTGGGCGGAAGACCGGGTAGTTCTTCTGGAAAGACATCATTTTAGTCTCGTAAAAATGGATGGTCTTCCATAGAAATCTTACCCTCTTCACCCAATTCTGAAATTTTTTACATCATAAAGCATGTAACCTTTATTCTTGGCCTTTTTGAGCTGCATGGCTGAAATTTTCCTAACTGAAAAGTATCTTTTTATCCCCTGTATCTCTACTATTTTCTACAGATCATCTAAGCATTTAATATACTTTTTTCATAGCAGTCTACGTTTTCTTCATGTTGGGCTAGCCATTTTACACCTATAATTATGTCATACGAGCCTAAGGGTGCTACGTATAAGTCTAGTATCAGTGGTGAAGCTTGGAAACTCCAATGTTGCATCAAACAAGACATTGGTCAACTGTGTAAACAATGTTATTCATGTACTGGAAAAGTCCATGATATTTTCATATATCCAACCTTTCTTTTAAGTTATTAGAAATAGAACATTCTACATCACCAATATCAAATAAGATAGTTACAGGCAGTCCAAATAACTTACATGCTACTTCAATAGGTGTTTCTTGTCAGTTACTACAACATGCATTTTATGTTGCTGATTGTTTCCCTTATTCCTTTGAGGAAAATAACTTGCATAATGCTCTAGGCCACATAGGAAACATCCCCCAATCGGTCCCTTTCTCTTACTTTTTTTCAAAATTGAATGCATTGTTCTGTCCATTTGATTTATGTCCATTTGTTTTAAAGTTTGCAGTAGGCTTTGATGTTGTAAATTTCTTTCCATTTTCATTTCCAGTTCTATTCTTACTACCAAATTTTTTTCCACCCCACCTTTTTAGGTGCAAGAGGTGATGGCAAGTTAAAAATTTTTCTTTTTCTTTTATTCCTTATGTGTAGAAAATGGCCTTCAATTTTTTGCTCCTGTCTGATTATTTTTTTCAAATACCGCTTCCATAGTTGATGGTCCATGAACATCAACTTCCCCTCCAATAACTAGATTCATGTTAGAGTAGGTATTTACCTTAGCTCATGTTCACCTCAGTACTTTATTTACCTTTATTGTATTTATCCTCACCCGCTTATGTGTGTGGATATTTCTTTTATCTTATTTAGATATTAGAAAGATATTATCTAGTTGTTAGGTATAGTTCTTTCCTTGATGTAAGATATTGACTATATCTTTGATGAATAGTTAATACCATTGATCTATGGTATTTATTAGATCTTTGATGACTATTTCTTTCCTAAATCTAAGGTCTTGACTAGTTCTTTGATGACTAGTTATTTCCTTGATGTATGGTTTGATCTATGGCCTTGACTGGTTTCTTAGATTGATCTTCCTTGCTTATATAAGCAAGGCTCATTCTCATTGTACTCATACATGAGAGTTCCATAATAATATATGATATTATTTTTTCTTTGTTTACAAATTCTCTTATAAAGTTATTCTGGCGAGTTTCTTTTAGATTATCAAATGTGGTGTGTTATGATCATCTGAGATCTTCATGGCTTGGAATGATATTCTTATCGTTCCTTTCAATTCAGATCCATAATGAAATTTTTTGATGCAAAACTTCTCATCAACTTGGTATTTGGGTACATATTTAAGAAGTTTTGTAAACTTCTCCCAATATTCAGTAAGTATCATCTTTCCTTGTGCGAAAGTTTGAAATTCAGACATCTTTTGATCATAGCACAATTGTGGGTAACTAGTGCTACCTAAAACATGATTTAAACTGATCCCACATTATAGCTTCATCTACATTCAATTCTACTTTACGACTATCCCACTAGGAGGACACTTCATTGGAGAGTTGATAAACTCCCCATAATGCCTTAGTTTCTTCAGAAAAAAGTTTCTGATGCTGAAATATTTCTCCATCTCACTAAGCCAATTCTCAGCTCCATCCCCTAAGGTCGTACCATCGAACTTAGGTGGGCTGATCCTTTAAATGTCATTTTTTCAACTCTACTACCAAACATGCCTTCTTATTTTAAAGATAATTTTATAACATTAAAATTGGCGTTCGTAACATTAGGATCTACTGCATTATTATTGTTAGCAACATTGGGACCCTCAACATTTATGTTGTTTTCGAAATTTGGTTATTCTTAAAGTTGCTCATCATCATCACTATCATTATCACAATTATTTCCCATCACTTGTTGTTCAAGAACAACCATACAGGTTCACGTGTCTTGAAGGACAAAAAAGTATCTCATCTGATTTTCTACCTTGTGGCTGCTGCTTCGCCACAAGCATGTTGGTTATTAAAAGCACGTCCTCTTGTCCTAACCATTTTCTCTATTAGACAAGAATTGAGTTTAGTTAGCGTAGCAACTCAATACGTCCAAGAGATGTAACATACGCTTTGATACCAAAAATGTAACAACAAATTTTTTTTAATACTTCAATTGAAGGGATTTTTTTTTTATCATAATAGATCTCATGCTTCCCTGTTATGAATTTATATAATTTAGAAACCAACGTCGATCTAAATCAATCCATCCTATAACAGTTAAACCATGTGCAGCAATTTGAGTCAGTTGAATTCCGATCCCTCATAGGATTACTACATATAAAAAAAGCATGCATATCATTTCTCACACTTTCAAATACCAAAATAGATTAAAAAGATTATAAATAGAACTCACTTAAACAAAAATTTTCCCTATTCGTTTACATGAATAATTCTAATAAGGAAAACTGCTACCTTTCCCTAAGGCCGAGATAAAATTGCTACTAAGGAAATCCTTTTTTTTTTCCTAGGAATTTGATAATAACCAATCTTCCTTAATATAAAGCAATCTTGAGACAATTATTATGATAAGGTCAAGTATAAAACTGAAATTTGAATTCCTTATCTCTTAGAATTATTCTAAACACAAATGTTGAATTTTCAAAAAGGAATTTGTTATCCAAATAGTTCTCCCAACCATTTGGATAAACTTGTATACACATTCCTCTTTGCGTGCATTTACGCACACACCCCTCTTTGCCTCTTTTCTTCCATTTCTACCTTGCGTCCACACTTCGCGCATTCACCTTCTTTCTAGCAAGCTCAGCGCACTTCCAAAGTTAAATCCAAAGGGGCAGACCTAAACGAGCACCAAGCTTCCATGCATCCAAGAGCCCCAGAATTTTCACCGGCCGTTGAAAAAGTCTTCGAATCAGTAGAGGGTGCCAAGTGTCTCAACGACGCAATGTCAAAAGGAAAGTTTGGAGGTAGTCCCCCAAAGAAGCGCGGGCCTTCCACGTGTCCCAAAGTCCAAAAAAAGGGATAGAGTCAGGTTGAATAGTCATGTAGAGGCAAGCCATAGGAGGGTGCCAAGTTGTCAACACGATACTATTTCAAGGATCAAATTTTGGGGGGGGGGGGGGCGCTTCCAAACAAGTGCCTAGCCTCAACGTGTCTTGGGTCGTATACAGTGCCTCCGCCCGCAGAAAAGACTCAGGAAGAATACTAAGGAAATAGGGAAAACCTGTGGATGTTTGTCACATGACACTTGGGCACTATTCCAAGAGTGAAGGAAGGAGTGAAATCTTAAACAAGCGCAAAGATGCCATGTGGACTTGGTACGAAAAACTCTTTAAAATATTGCGCGCCTGCGATTTAAATTTAAAAATGGGCAATATCTTTCGACTCAGGGCTCAAAATTTGACAAATATGGCACTGTTAGAAAGCTCTCGGCCTCATCTATGCCTTTGAGATCTGAATCTTTATTTTTGGAGAAGTTAGGTGGGTAGGAAAATGAAGAAACTTCTATTAGGCCATTAAAGCAAAATAAAATTTCTTCTTCAACCACCAGATTCCACCGTTCCTCCTCCTTCGAGGCACCGAACAAGTAATTGATGTAGACATGAAAGATTTGGGGCAGATTTGTTGGAGGCATTAATGATGGTGGTTGAGCTTTTGAATTAGTTTTTTCCCACTTCTCTCTCTCTCTTTCTTCCCTCTATGTCGAATCTATAAAAGACAAGCTCAGGGCTCATTGTAAAAGGTTGGACACTCTAGATCCTTATGCATGTTGCTAAGGACTCCAATTTTTCTGTATGTTGAGTTAGAGACCTTCACGTTTGGCTCTTGCATGTGGATATTGGCCTCCTTATCATTGTAACAATTCTATGCATTTTGGAAGTAATAGAAGCATCGTTTTGTGACTATTCTCTGTCCTAATGTGTTTTACATTCCTTCTTCTCGCCTCTTCTCTTGCATTGTGTATTGTTGTACTACTTTAGGTCCCATGTAATGAAATTACTAATATAATTCAGATTATGAGCAGCAATAGAACACCAAATAACACAATATTTCATAATAATGATCTCAATATGCAATTATAATAGCTTCGCCACTTCGAGGGGGCAACCTCCAAACCATATAATAAGACACAAATGCTCAAATGATAATGAACTACTGCCTACAATCCCCTATATATACTATTCATATGTTATGGCCATCACCCAGGCCAACCTATTAATCATGAGAAAGTATAAATGATATAATAAAATGATATGGTAAGCCACAATTTGGCTACTCATATCCTAATACAAGCAATATGTTAAGGGCGTAACATGCCCTTCCCCTTCAAACCAACATTGTATTCAATGTTGAATAATCCTGGATGTTGTTGTAGAAAACCTTCATTCTCCCAAGTTGCATCTTCCATGCTCAGATTCTTCCACTTGATTAGATATTCCTTATGTCTTTGGTTCTCAACCTCTTAGTACGTGTTTGCAGAATCTTCTCTGGATCAAGAATGATTCTTCCTTCCTCGTCAAGTTCTGGTAACTCTGTCTAGGCTTCAAATTTATGTCCAATAACCTTCTTTAGGCACGAAACATGTAATACTGGGTGTATGTGTGAAGATGGAGGCAACTCTAGTTTATAAGCAACACTGCCAATTTTCTGTAGAACTTGATAAGGGCCATAGTATTTAGGACACAAGTTTGTTGTCATTTTTCTGTTGCTTTAGAGACATCTGTTTGTAAGGTTGGAGACGTAAAAAAAAACCCAGTCACCAATTTCAAAATGTCTTTCACTACAATGTTGATTTGCTTGTTGTTTCATCTTGTTTTGTGCTAATGCTAAATTCTCCTTCAAACTAGCCAAAACCTGTTGTTGATGTTGAATGTGTTCCTCAACATCTTTGACCTTAGTTTGCACCCTCAAGGAGGAAGTGATATAAGGTGGATGGTAACCATATAATGCTAAAAATGGGGTCATTTGAGAAGAGGTATGAAAATATGTGTTATATCACCATTCTGAAAGTGGTAGCCATTTAATCCATCTATCCTGCTTATCTGATATAAAACAACGTAGATACCCCTCTATGCATTTGTTGACCACTTCCATTTGCCCATCAATTTGAGGATGATAAGATGAACTGTGAGCTAGCTAAGTACCCAAACATGAAAATAATTCCATCCAAAAATTACTTGTGAAAATAGGATCACGATCACTTACAAGTATCTTTGGGGTTCTATGTAGCCTTTGAACTGTCTCCAAAAAAATAGTTGCAATTGTACTAGCTGCAAACAGATGTGATAGGGCACAAAAATGGGCATGTTTTGTGAGCCTATCTACAATCACAAAAAATAACATTCTTACTCTCTGAATAAGGCAATCCAGTGATGAAATCCATGGAGACCTCCTCCCATCTCTGGCTAGGAATTGGTAAGGGTTGCAACAGACCTGTGTCTTAATTGTTTCCCCTTTGTTTTGTTGGCACACTAAACACTCTGATACAAACTTTTGTGCATCCCCCTTGAGTCCTTCCCAAAAGAATTATCTTTTTATTTTATGATATGTCTTCAAAAACCCAGAGTTTCCTCCAACAGGTGAGGCATGTAGCTTTGCAAGAATCTTATGCTTCAACTCAGAATCTTTACTCAAGTATAACTTGTCCTTGTACCACAAGGCATTACCTTTCCACTCAAATTTTTTTAGATGTCATAGATCCTTGCTTGATATTCTATATTAGATATTGTGTATCCTTGTCTTGATCCCATTCCAATCTTGCTTCATCCACCCAATCGGCCATCAACATGGACATTCCACATAGTAAGGCATCTGCGGATGTATCCCTTTTGGACAATGCATCAGCTACTACATTTTATTTTCCCTTTTTGTATATGACTTCAAAATCATAACCCAACATTTTTGTTACCCACTTTTTTTGTTCCTCAAATGATAACCTTTGCTCTAAAAAGTATTTGAGACTATCATGATCAGTTTTTACCTTGAAGTGTCTACCCATGAGATAGGGCCTCCATTGCTTGACCGCATGAAGAATAACCATCATTTCTTTCTCATAGACTAGTTTGAGCAGATATTTTCCTTTGAATTTGTGACTCTCAAATGCAATTGGTCTTCCTTCTTACATTCAGAACTGCTCCCAATCATGATCCTGAAGCGTCACATTCAATAATGAAGGTTTTTGAGAAGTTGGGAGTAGCAAAAACTGGGGTGCTGCACATGGCTTCCTTCAGCTGCTCAAAGGATTTAGTGGCTACGTCTATCCAATGGAAGGCATCCTTCTTTAGCAATGTAGTGAGTGGGGTTGCTATTCTACCATATCCCTGCACAAATCTTTTGTAGTACCCTGTTAGTCCTAGGAACCCACAAAGATTTTTGAGAGTTTTGGGCCTTGGCCATTCCACCATAGCTTTGATCTTCTGAGGATCAACTTTGACACCTTCATGGGATAAAATATGACCCAAGTACTCTACCTCTTGTACACCAAAATAAAATTTGGATGGCTTTGCATACAGAGTATGTTTCTCCAAAACTTCTAACACGTTATTTACATGTTGTAAGTGTTCTTCCCATGTCTTATTGTAAATCAATATGTCATCAAAGAAAACTAATACAAATTTCCTTAAAAATGGCCTAAAAACAATGTTCATCAAGCTTTGAAAGGTTGAAGACGCATTTGTAAGACCAAAAGGCATTACCAAAAACTCATAATGGCCCTCATGAGTTCTGAAAGCCGTTTTATGAACATATTCTTCTTTTATTCTAATTTGATGGTACCCTGAACGAAGATCTAATTTTGTGAAATAAATTGCACCATGCAATTCATTAAGTAAATCATCAATTACTGGAATAGGAAACTTATCTTTGATGGTGTACTTGTTGAGTTCTTGGTAATCTGAACACATCCTCCATGTTTCATCCTTCTTACGTACGATGACCACTGGTGAAGAATATGCACTCTGGCTAGGCTTGATGATACCTTCCTTCAACATTTCGTCAACCATTTTCTCGATCTCACTTTTTTGGGAATATGGGTATCTGTATGGTTTGATGTTAGGTGTTTGGCTCCCTAGAATCAACTGAATGACATGATCATGATCCCTAACTGGTGGTAGTCCCTTGGGAATTGCATCAAAAACATATGAGTGAGCATCAACAATATTCTGAAGATCGGGTGGCATTGAAGACTCTGTATTTTTTACTTCTATGGAAAATAAATTTGCTATAAATCCATCTACTCCTTTTCTGAGAACCTTCTGCATCTGATGAGAGATAATAATCTGTGGAGACTTAGCTACCATCCCATTCAATTGTATTGTCCTTCCATCTGAATGAAATCGCATGAACAATTCTTGGAAATTCATTTCTATAGTACCTAAGGTTGTGAGCCATTGGACACCCAAAACAATATCTGCCCCTCCCATAGAAATAAAAAACATAGGTGAGTCTAACATGTAGTCTCACATGGAAAGCTTGATACTATGGCACTTTCCTGTGCACTTGACTGTCCCACCATTCACAATCATAACTTGCATTTTTGGAGCTGGGTAAATAAAACAATTGAGGCAGGAAGCTAACTTACTATTTATGAAGTTATGAGTACTCCCCGAGTCAATCAACACTATCACCTTCTATTTTTTGAGATAGCCAATAACCTTGAATGTTTGAGGAGTACTAATACCTGACAATGCATGGAAAGAAATTGTAGGTTGGTGATCCTCTACTTCCTCTTCTATTGGTTCCTCAGCCTCTCCTATAATTTCAGTGTCCTCATCATCCTCATTACCTCCATCAATATAGAACAACTTCTTCTTAGCACATTTTTGTCCTAGTCCATATTTGCTATCACAGTTAAAACATAATCCTTTTGCTCTCTTTTCTTCCATTTGTTGAGGAGTCAGTTTAATTGTCCTAGAAAATGAAAGGGAAGAGATACTACGGTCTTTGGTGTTAATGAAAGGCGTCCTCCTACACAAATAACTTTTTCCTCTACTTGACATGCCATGATAATAGAATCAGAAAGCTTGAGTGGATTAAATATACGCACCTCATGCTCGATGTGGTCCTTAAGACCCCCAAGAAATAGGTCATTTAGATTCTCTTCTGGTATATTCTCCACCCTTAAGGATAGGTTTTGGAATTGATGCACATAATATTTGACTGATGCTATTTTTCGTAACTTTGCTAATTGAATAAAGTAGTTCTCTGAAACACTGGAACTATATTGCAATTGTAACTCCTCGGTAAAAACTGTCCAAGTGACACTGAGACCATTCTTCTGCCTCTGAGCACATAACCATCGATACCAAACGAATTGGTCTAGTTCAAGATACAGGGATACCAATGTCACCTTTTGTCCTGATGTGTTTTATGTAGCTCAAATAATTTCTACATTTGATTTATCCAATTTAGGGGATCTTTACCATCAAATTTGTGCATATCCACTTTTGGCACCATGTTCTATGGTTGTGAATAAGTTGGATTCTGATTAGGCTGGAAAAGTGATCCAACATGGTTATTTTGTCCATGATTTTGAACTGAATATCCTCCTTGGTTGATATGGGATGGATTTTGGCCATACTATTTACCCTGTACAGGTTACATGATATCATCCAACTGATGATTGATTTGGGCTATGTCTCCTTTAGAGGCCATCTCAGATTGTACATTTCGCAACTCATACTCAAGTTGGCTCACCTTATGATCAATTGAAGTAAACCCTAGTGCTGAGGAATCTATATTTACCCCTTTTGAATCCATCTCTTCAATCACTATCCCATCTTTATCTGGGGTTTTACTTGGAGTAATCGGATTCTTTTTTGCTCGTGTGGAAGGCCCCGCCATGATACCAAACCTTAGGGTTTAGGGTTTTGATAAAAATTCAGACAAATAGGAAACAACACAGAGAAGATATTAATATTATTTTTTTAGATATTTCCAAAAATGTATATAACTTTAAAAAATTCCACAATTTGCACCCTAGGGAGCGATTTTATGAAAAAACCTAAATTTGTAATAACTTGTGCAAAATAAATCAAAAAAGTCTAAAAATTTTAGGGAACCTTACTTGAAAATTTTCACAACTCTGGTAAAAATATCTCCCACCAATTCGCTTTGGTTAGAAATATGTGGTGGAAACAAAAAATTAGGGTTTTTGCCCTAATTTTGGCCCAGATTGCAGCTCTGATACCACTTGTAATGAAATCACTTGTATAATTCAGATTAAGAGAAACAATAGAACACCAAATAGCATGATATTTCAGAATAATGATCTCAATATGCAATTAGAATAGCTTCGCCACTTCGAGGGGGCAACCTCCAAACCATATAATAAGACTCAAATGCTCAAATGATAATGAACTACTACCCATAATCCCCTATATATAATATTAATATGCTATGGCCATCACCAGGGCCGACCTATTAAGCATGAGAAAGTATAAATGATATAATAAAATGATATGGTAAGCCACAAGTCAGCTACTCATATCCTAATACAAGCAATAGGTTAAGGGCATAACAGGCTCCCTCCTTTTAGCAAAGGGATCTGTGGGGTGTCAGACCTTCTATCAAAATTGCATTTACGTTTCTGCCTCTTGGCTACTTTGTAATGGACTGCTATCAATCGTACAGAGCAATAAAACACGTCTGTGATCACATTCCCTAGATCCTCTCTTGTCTCTTTTTCTTTCATAGTGTTCTTCCATGACATATTCTGGCTATCTATGCTTATTTATTATATGCATTTTGTTGAGTTTGTGTCTAGTAGCAAAATAAGTGTTCATCATTCCTTTGGTGCATCACCTGGTAGTTTGGTCATTTCTTATTTCTTATACTCTTTTATCCCTGTCAACACTTAGAAAGTTTTAGATTAGGTATAGTAGATAGATCCTCTGCAAATCCCTACATATGTACCTAAATAGAGGAACTAAGGAACAAATCTTTAATCTGGACAGCTTTTCCAATTTTGCAAGGGCCCATGCAACTTGGGAAATGGTTCCATGTTATGGTAATCACACCAAGTGAGTCTACCTTTAGAAAAGAAGACATGTAGAACTCATTTTGGGGTGCACGTGATTTCAGCAACTAACAGTTTCTGGCACGCCCAGTGGGACTAGCATTGAAAGCTCAAATTTCATTATCTATAAGTTTTGGTGTGTGAACTTGTGTTTCATCCTTTGGAGGCTCATTTTAAACACATATGGCGACTCCCAATATTTTAAGATCTACTGTTTCAATAGTCCTCAACGCCTTTCATGAGAAGAGTCCACACAGGAAGAAGTGCAGGAAGCTGAAGTTTCTTTTGAATACCTCCAGCTATCCCTGAGAAAAGTTCATTCTAGAAAGCTCACACGTGTACATCTCTATCTCCACCAAGTAGTTACGCCCAGTCAACACCTCCTGAAAACAGATGCAACCTTTGTGCCCTGCAATGGCATTCATCAGCCACATCCTCCATTAAGAAGCTTTGTAAACTTTGATGGAGGGATAGTCCTTACTCCTAGCCTTGCATGCACAATGGTCCCAAATGCAACACCTCAAGAGTATTCCTTACTTTACTAGTGGGAATCAAGTCACCCCTCAGGACCATATCCAAGATGTGGCAAATGTGTGTTCACTCTATCTAATCACACATAGATGATGTAGCAGTCAGGCTACTTGCAACCTCTTTCAAAGGGAAAGCACTTCAGTGGTATAGAGGCTTAAGACATGGATCTATTAGCACTTGGGATGAAGCTGGGAACAACTCTACAGTAGTTATTTTGAAGACAAGTCATATCACCTATCTTTGGTGGAGCAACTGACAACAACAAGAGAGGGCACCGAATGAGCAAATGACAAATTTCAACATTAGATTTCAGAAGACTTGGGACATAATCCTTCTTGTGGTAAGACCTACATCCCAACATGCTTTCCTTTATTATCTGAAGGTGCTTCAAAGTTCTGATATTTCAGTTATGATTCAATCTATGGGAGGTAGGACTCTACCAGCTAGCTTATAACATTGTCCAGTAAGGGCAGAAAATAGTCTCATTCAAGGCGGGAAAGTTCGGCTCCTAGACCATGCCCATGCCCTTGTTCCCAATTAGATGTCACAATACTACCCAAGCCTTCTGTGGCCCCTGTTCCTACTCACCAGAAGAGTGCACAACCGGTTGCTTCTCAACATCATATTCTCCATCACAACTAAAAGGAGGAGTGAATAATTGAAGGCCTTGATCAGAAATTTATCAAACAAGGTAATATCATTAGAAAAGTAGCAAGCACAAGCATATAAAGGCATTTCCAGCCCCAGGCTACATGGCCAAGGCAATCAACCTTGGTAGAATCAATATGGAAATAAAAGATACCATGCCCAAACTAGTAGAATGATAGGTGGACAACCTAATGCACATATGCCCTTGCAAGTTGTCCCTCCCATGCACCCTCTCTCCCAGCACCCAACTTCGATCTGAGTGCTTGTTCCAATTCAGAACAACTTGGCATGAGAGTCAGAATGGTGCTTCCCTTAGTCAAAATTCCTCATAGTCAATACCATTGTGCTAATGTGTGCACGTCTAAATAAAGCCTTCATGATCCATAATGCTTCATCATGTGAGCCCTCAACAAGCCCCCATGAAGTAGATAATCCAGAAGGACCAGAAGTCTCCTCTGGAAACCAATTTTATGTTCTTTGGTGTGGAGGACTTCTGTGCAATCAACCAAGCTGTAGAAGATACAAACAGAACCATGTGCCCAAGTATGAAGACAACACAAGATATAAGAAAAGAATATTAGAGTCAGATGCGGCATGTCACAGTCCCAGCAATACAAACTAGATCTTCAAAAGAAAAAAGAATCAGACAAGACCTCTTGCAGCAAAAGCGTTCAAATCCCTATGCAGGAGGTCCACATAAAGCTCCTTCAGAAGCAGTATGTGCCCATCCTTTGGTAGGCCAAGCCTCTACTCCAGCTAAAATTCAGGCTTCCACATGAATAGTCAAGAAGGGATGTTGTTCCCTAAATTCACAAGGTGGGGGGGCTTCCATTCAACATTTTTGACCAGATGAAGAAAATAAACATAAACGTCACAATGTGGGATGCCCTAACCATTCCATCTTAGTGGGGATCTGTTGCATGAAGCTCTGGTGCAACTTCCACGCCGTTGACCCAGTTATGCAGAAGCCACGTGCTTCTATCAAAATATTCCAAGAAGAAGAGAAACAAGTAAGTAAAGTTGCTAAAACCCCACCCTTTTATATGTCCACTAATTATAGGCAAACAATTTAGTGCATAACTGCTTGATTGACTCTGGGCGCTAGTACTTCTGTCATGCCTAAGAAGATAGTTGATGTCTTAGGTCTGAAATATAGCCCTTTGTCTAAAGGAGTCCTACAACTTGATGGCTCAATTGTAACCACCTTAGGAGTCATCAAGGATCTTGAGTTAACCCTCCATGCATGTCCAAGCCTGATAATTACTCAAGATGTGTCAATTATTGACCTGCCTCCTTTGTTTTCCCTATGTCTATCAAGAGAATTTATTGCTAAAGTGGGTGGTTACTTGTCTTCTGATTGGTCTCATATGTTACTCAGGATAAGGTATGGTACCTGAAGTTTACCATACAAACCGAGCCTATATTTTCTTATCATGTAGATCCATATGTCCCATCCCCTCTCCAAGCCAATTGTTTTATCAAGAAGAACAGGTTTCAGTTCCTGAAGAGCAGTCTCTTCCACCCTCTGTTCCAGACCTAGTACTTGATGAATGGGCTAGACAAGGCATCACAAATTTGATCCCTATGCTGAAGAAACTAGAATCCTATGAAATCTGGGCTTGGTACTTATTGCATTCTAGAAGAAGACGCTACAGCTTCCGTGCACGCTCATAGGAGACAAAGTTCAAACTGGTCTATGGAAGTTATACTTTGATGGATCCAGAAGTAGAAATGGCACAGGAGTAGGAGTGGTTCTCATTTCCCCTAAGGATGAGAAATTCTTATTCATGCGCATAGGCTGCAGTTTGCATGTTCTAACAATGTGGCAGAATATGAAGCGCTTGGTGCATGGCTTGCTTATTGCTGAAAAGAAGAAAATTAAAGTGCTACAGATATTTGGGGACATAGAATTGATCATGCCACCAAGTCACCAACAAATGCTAGACAAATAATACAGCTTCTTGAAGCTTATAAACATAGAGTTTGGGACCTACTTGAGAGCTTTGATGCCCTTAATTTGTAGGTAGTCCCACGCTAGAATGAACAAAGAAGCTGACCAAATGGCCGCGCTCGGTTCACAGTTTTCTCCTGTTGAGGAATTTGTCAAAGGAAACACTCAGCACATTAAGATGGTAATCATACCATCCATTCCAGATAATAACACCAGCTGGCAAGTGTTTGACAATGATGCACAGATCATCCAGTTTATCCAGAATGAAGCTAAATTTTCATCAAGTATGCAAGCTGACTTGCATGATAGCTATGGTGACCAAGTAATACAACTAAATACAAATAAGCTTGCCTAAAGGGCTGGTGACCTTAGAAAAAATGTTCAGCCCTGATGAAGAGTTCAAGGATGAAGAAATATACATGTAGATGCCACACAAGAGGATTTCTCCTCAATTACTAATGCATGAGGAAAGGAGCAAAACTGCTCAGCATTGGACTTGTCTAGATGAAGAAAAATAGACCTTCATCTCTCTCTATCAAAAATACTGAGTGACATTTTCTCATGGGAGTATGAAGACCTCAAAGGTTTTGATCCAAGTGTTGCTCAACACTCCATTGACCTTGATCCTGGTATAAATCCCGTCAGACAGAAGCAGTGACCAGTCAATCCAAAAATAGAGCCCCTCATGAGAAAGGAGTTATCCAAACTCATTGAGGCAAAGATTATATTTCCTATCAAATACTCCACCTGGGTCTGCGAATATGGTTCCAGTGTGTAAGAAAAATGGTGAAATCAGACTTTGTGTTGATTTCAGAGATTTGAACAAGGCATCTCTAAAGGATCATTATCCTTTGCCTTCAATGGAGCAGATTCTACAGACTGTGGCTGGTGCATACAAAGGTTCTCCATGCTAGATGGGTATTCGGGTTTCAACCAAATCCTGGTCAAGGAAGAGGATCAATTCAAAACAACATTTACAACTAAGTGGGGAACATATGCATACCAGAAAATGCCCTTTGGTCTGTCAAATGTGGGTGCAACATTTCAATGCGCCATGGATATTACCTTCAAAGGTTACATCAATGAGTTCATCTTGGTTTACCTTGATGATATAATTGTCTTCTCAAAGCAGAGCACGGATCACATGGCGCACCTAGAAAAGGTCTTTGAGAGATGCAGAGAATTTGGGGTATCTCTTAACCCCAAGAAGTGTAATTTTGTGGTGGCTCAGGGCAGGCTCTTGGGCCATGTGGTTTCAAAGGATGGTATCATGATTGATCCTGAGCGCATTTCAGCCATCCTAGCCCTTTCCCTGTCAACGACAGAAAAGGGCCTTACAGTCCTTCCTCGGCAAGATTAACTTTGTTAGGCGCTTTATCCCTAACTTTGTGGGACTGGTTCGGCCCATCACCCTTATGCTCAAGAAGGACATAGCCTTCAGATGGACAACAGAAGGAAGAGAAATATTCAACAAGATAAAGAAAGAGATTGCTTGTGCACCAACACTCCTCAATCTAGATTACTCAAAGGATTTCATCCTTTATGCTTATGGTGCTGATGCAAGCATTGTTGTTGTCCTAACACAGGAAAATGAACAAGGGATAGAATAGCCGGTGGCCTTCTTCAGCCAGACACTGAAGGATTATGAATTGAAATACAGTCACATGGAGAAGCAGGTCTTCGCCATCATGCGTGCACTCAAGAAATTCAAGAGCATGCTCACCACAAATCATATCAAGGTGTTAGTCTCCCACTCATCTATCAGAGACTTCATCATGGGAGCAGAAATTAGTGAGAAGAGAGCATGATGGGTGACAAAAATCATGGAATATGATGTGACTATTAAGGCCACAAAGTTGGTAAGAGGTAGTGCACTCTGCAAACAGATTGTTGAGGATGTGCAGAGTGAACCTGAGGCTTCATTATTTCTGGATGAAGACCTCCTGCGTGTAGAACATGAACAGAATATAGACCCTGGCACGTGCATGACTGGATGAAGGACATGATCACATTCCTTTTCCGAGGGTGCGTACCCTCCTGAGTTTGAATAAAGCAAAGAGAAGGCATCTGAGGTTGCAATATATTCCTTATGTTTGATTGATGGAATTCATCTTCAAAATAAATCTAGATGGCGTGTTGTTAAGATGTATCAATGGACACGCAGACTGAAAAAGTGTTAGCAGAATTTCATGATGGATTCTCTGGTGGACACTTCTCTACCAAAACAACAACAATAAAGATCATAATGGCAGGTATCTTTTGACCTACCCTGTTTGCAGATGCACATAGGTGGGTCACAAAATGCAAAGAATGCACTTTCTTTACAGGAAAGAAAATATTGGCAGTACTTCCCCTCTGATCCAATTCAAGTGATCAAGCCTTTTACACAATGGGGTCTCGACTTCATAGGCATGATCAATCCACCTTCAAGTGCTAGACATAAATGGGTGCTAATAGCTACAGATTACTTCACCAGATGGATAGAAGCTATCGCACTTAAGGAATCAACTGAGGCAGTCATCCTTGACTTTCTCAAAGGTTTAGTCACAAGGTTTGGTGTTCCTCAAACCATTATCTATGATAATGCAAAGGCCTTCCTTGGTGCTAAAATCACTAATTGGGCTCTAAGTTTGGGCATTTACCTGAAAACCTCTTCCAACTATTACCCTCAGAGAAACAGTCTGGCTGAATCAACAAACAAGAACATGATCAGAATCATGAAGCACATAATGAACATCAGCCAAAGACATTGGCATACGAAGGTCTTACATGCGCACTTTGGGAAGATAGAATCATAGTCAAAAAATCAATAGGAACTTCTCCTTACAAGTTTGTTTATGGATAAGCAGGTTGCCCTTCCTTTAACACTAGAACTAAATTCATTGGCACTTGCCCAACAGCTGGAATTTGAGGGCGCAGATCAGAGAGAAATCAGGATGATAGAGTTAGTTCATCTTGAAGAGCTTAAAAACTCTGCCATGATCAAGCTAGAATAACATCAGCAAGAAACAAAGAAATGCTTTGAAAGAAAGGGTAGGCCTCAAGCTTTCAAAGTTGGGGACCTTGGTTTTAAAATGGGTTGCTGACAGAGATAAACTAGGGTGCCATTCAAATTTTGATGCACTTTGGAGTGGCCCATACATCATCAAGTCCTACAAAGAATCTAACTCTTTTCAGTTAACTCATACTGGATGGCAGCGCACTACAAATCCCAGTAAATGGGATGTATCTCAAACCCTTCCATTAGGTTTTCTGCATCATGTTGTATATATTAAAGTAGTTTCAATTCCTCCAAGTGTGCTCTGTGCACATTGTTTGTTTGTACATAGTTCTTTCCCCTCGCATGCTTTCTACACACGCTCTTTTGTTACTTCCAGAATGCCAGAGATTCTCTCAGCAGTTGTGAGATTCAAAACAGAGTGCATATATGATTCTCAAGTGATTACAGGGGCATTTTCATGATTGAAAAGCTAACTCCATGCCCAATGGACTTCTAAGGCTACTAATCTCTTTCATCTAGTAGGCAGATGGCCCTGAAAGTTGCCAAAACTGTTATCTAAATAATTATCCCAGCCATTTGGATAACTTGCATACAAATTCCTCATGCTTGTATTGCACGTGCCCCTCTTCACTTCTTTCTTCCATTTCTACCTTGCGCCCACACTCCGCGCGTTCAGCTTCTTTCTAGCCAGCTCAACGCACTTCCAAAGTTAAATCCAAAGGGGCAGACCCAAACGAGCGCTAAGCTTCCATGCGTCTAAGAGCCCCAAAAGTTACAATGGCCGTTGAAAAGTCTTCGACTCAGCGGAGGGTGCCAAGTGTCTCAACGACGCAATGTCAAAAGGAAAGTCTAGAGGCAGTCCCTAAAGAAGCGCGGGCCTTCCATGTGTCTCAAAGTCCAAAAAGGGATAGAGTCAGGTTGAATAGTCATGCAGAGGCAGGCCAACGAAGGGCACCAAGTGTTATCATGACGCTATTTCAAGGATCAAATTTGGGGCAGGCTTCCAAACAAGTGCCTAGCCTCCACGTGTCTTGGTTCGGATACAATGCATCTACCAACAGAAAAGACTCAAGAAGAATACAAAGGAAATAGGAAAACTTGTAGATGCCGCCATGTGTCACATGGGTGCTATTCCAAGAGCGAAGGAAGGAGTGAAATCTCAAACAAGCACAGAGCTACCACGTGGACCTGGTACGATAAACTCTTTAAAATATTGCACGTTAGTGATTCAAATTTAAAATGGGCATATCTTTCGACTCGGGGCTCGAAATCTGACAAAACTGGAAATATCTCGGCCTCATCTACGCCTTGGAAATTTGAATCTTTATTTTTGGAGAAGTTAGGTGGGGAGGAAATGAAGAAACATCTATCAGGCCATTAAAGCAAAATCGTATTTCTTCAACCACTAGATCTGATTCAATTCGATCCGTTGTTCCTCCTCCTTCGAGGCGTCAAACAAGTAATTGATGCAGACATGATAGATTTGGGGCGGATTTGCTGGAGGCATTAATGATGGTGGTTGAGCTTCGAATTATTTTTTCCCACTTCTCTCTCTCTTTCTTCCCTCTGTGTTGAATCTATAAAAGATAGGGCCAGGGATCATTGTAAAAGGTTGGAAACTTTGGATCCTTACGCATGTTGTTAAGGGCTCCACATTTCCTTTATGTTGAGTTTTATACCTCCATGTTTGGCTCTTTCATGTGGATATCAACCTCCTTATCATTGTAACAATTCTGTGCGTTTTGGAAGTAATAGAAGCATCATTTTGTGACTATTATCTGTCCTAATGTGTTTGCATTCCTTCTTCTCACCTCTTCTCTTGCATTGTGTATTGTTGTGCTACTTCAGGTCCCTTGCAGTTCCATATTTGGTTGTGTTCCATGAGAACAATTTGGTGAATGTATGTTTTGCTGTGTTACTTGTGCCTAGCCTCCTTTCACACATTCCCTGTCATTCTTGCTTAGAACAGATAGTGTTCATCCCTCTTTTCTAGTGCTATTGCCTTTTAGTGTAGTTTACTTCATGTCATCCTTCTTTCCCTAGTCCCTTGGCATTCTTAGCTTAGTTTCCCCTTTCAGTACTAGCAGTAGCAATAGCAGTAGAAATAGATAGAGGAACTAGCCTTCTCCAGAGATCCGTCCCAAGTGCACAAGGTCCCACAACTTGGGGACGGTTCCATTGTGGTCTCAGACACATCGACCCTTTCGAGATCCGAGACACGGGTGCATGTTTGAGAAACCAACAGAATTATTAACAAGTTGAACAACAATCAAGGTGGGAAGATAAATATTATCAATGAATACAATTGATATTCATCAAAGTTAAGGTAAGTATCGTTACCTTAATTTCCCTGAAGACCACAAGATACACCAACAATTACCTTAAACATTACGAAAACCATAAGGGACTGTCAACGCCTTTCCTTAATCCTTGTAAAGACCACAACTACCAACGTAGCTACAAACACGATACCACAAAACGATATCATAATACAGACCCTACAAATTCCCTAGAGATCACCTCCATTAATTTAATACAATAAACTTGATAATGTCTATCATAAACAATAACCTAATCATTTCAAGTTTTCCTGTGATCTATCCTCATTTTTAAGCCAACAAGACATACAAAATCTCACTACAGATGAACGATAAGCAAAGATTTCATAAATAAAATAAGCAATGTTTTTCCCAACGACACCCCAAGGGTTCGAACTTGGAATAGTTTGACGAACGCATAGGAGAGGTTTCAGAGGTGTACAAGTGAGCATTTACAAGCATTAAGACTGGCTGGCTGGAGGTAGTTGTTTGAAATAACCATAACACTTATAACCCAAATGGGTTTTGGGTTAAATGACTTCAAAGACCATAAACAATGAGTCAACCCCAAACCAGTCTTTCAAAACAAAAACCAAAAGGATACCCCTTTATTTTTGACAAGGTTTCAATGTATACCATTAAATGGTATTGTCACAGTCATTGCATTTCTCCCATATCCGGTTATAACCCAAATTTAACAAGATACCCTTCATAATAATAACCATAGAAACCTAGATCTTAACAAGATATTCTTAATATTGATAATCATAGAAACACAGTAGAAGGGTTTACATTAATCCAACCAAATAACATAACACAATATTTTCCAGTCATTATGATAACCCTCGAACTACACATTCACATCACATATTATAACTTTGTAAAACAAACAAACCTAGTATCAATATTATACCAAAAACTTAGTTCAATAAGATCATTATTGCAGAAGTTTATTTATGCAAATATCAAATAGAATAAGCTATTAGGAAGGAAATAAAATAATTGATGCCTGTAGGTGGAAGTCTGAAATCCTTCTCTTCCTTTTTCCAACTTTTTCCAGCAAGCTCGAATCCATATTCGATTTCAAATCGCAGAGAAACTAAAACCCCCAACTACTTCCATCTTTATTTGTTGATAGCAATCTTCAGTATTTCCCCAAAAATCTCTCAACTAACAGTAGAAAATATGCATGCATTATTTTGCAATAAAACCCCATGAACACAAAAATAGGAATTAACTCGCTTCATGCAGAGCTCAACAACACCTTGAAAACCATCATAATAACTATGAAACCACCAAACAACAAAACAACTCAATGTTTTTACCCAAGATGTTATATGCACTCCCCGAGGTCTGTGGACAAGTTTAATGCCATTAATGCATGCAAGACAATGCAATTCCCTTCAAAATTATTGCCTCTATTTTTGCCATTTAAATTTAGTAATCCCACTTAATCCACGAAACATATCTCCACCACTCGACTAGTAATAAGATAACAATGTTTCTAACTTAGCTATTTCCCATTTACAGGGTCGGTGGTGGGCCATTAAATGCTAGTTAGTACAAGCCTCATAGGAGTTGGTGATCATAAAGATAATCATCTTAGGCTTAACCACCTTAGATTAAATATGAAATATTTTACCTTAATACACTTGGATCAGTGGTGTTCGAACTTATTAAACCCTACAATGTTAGCTATTGAAAGATATAAACCTTATTCACATAGCCTAGGCCTAAGGGGAGCACCAATTAAAATAAACATGGTCATATTACCATTACACATAGACTTCCAATCTTATACCTTAATTTTTATTCAGTTAGCGTTAGCCGATCAATCTGATATAGCAAGAATAATGCGACACTGTACAGGTGCAAGTTAGGACCTAGGAACTTTATTCCCAGTTCATCAACGTAGTCACATATAAGAAAATAATATCAACCCAACAATACTATGCAAGCATGTTCAAAAGTTAGTGCAACAAGTTCATTGTTTCAAGCACACTTTAATAATGAAATCAATCATGATCATGAACCGTTACAAAGATCAGAATAAAGGCAAAATGCACAAATATGTCGTTAGTTCATCATTTCATTTCCACCAAGATAATTACTCATAATTTCAAAGTTATAGTAAGTGGGTTGTGGTATCCGAAAGCTTGTGGATCATGAAGACAAGTGCCAATATGCTGCCATGTGAATGACAGTGTGTCGGAACAGGTCCCCATGTTCACGAGCTGCCCGATATCGAAGCTCGTTTACTATAGAGAAAACAAAAATAACGGGGGTGTAATATTAACAATGAAGGGTAAGACATAACATGCTTGCTAAAAGTAGTTTTATTAGAGAATAACTTCTTGCCTATTAATTTTGTGTTCCAATCAAACATCTGAAAGAGAACCCCTACACATCGATGCAACAGTTGGGTGTTGTTGTTTACATCCAATTGGGTGTTGTATTTGTTTAGCTTCACTTGGGTGTTGTTTTTGTTTACCTCCGATTGTTAAACTTGACAACATTTTCCATGGTGTGTTGTTCAAGGTGATATACATATTAGAATTGAAGGCTTTCTTTTGTGATTAAGTCACTATTAGTTATGTATTAATTAATGTTTGGTTGTAACCTCCTCAACAAATTTGTAACTATCTCTTACATGATAACATGACAAATACACAATCTACGAAATATGCATTTCAGTCTCTCTTCATCCCTTGTTCACATCTTCTAACATTGAGCCCATTAGTATCACAGCCATTGGTTCTCGAAGGGCTTGTAGTTCGAGGAAACTCTTGGCATAGAGTACGAACAATGAGGAAGAAGATTATAGAGAGGTTTGAGGAAGCCCACATTTGTGGATGTTGCGGGAGAAAATCCTTTTTATGTTTTCAGAGGACCTCCAAGGAGAAATCAACTTTAACTAATCGTCATTGGAGTAGGGCACCTTTTGAGTACATTCGTCCAGGCTTCTTGAAGTTCAAAAAAATCAAGATTTCTGAAGAAAGTAAATTCAAGTTATGGCACACATTAAATAAAGAGAGTCCAAAAACGTGGTGTTAACAACACAATCTAGAAGCAAAAGAACTCCAAGGAATGACAGTCGATGCTAAAGAAAGTTGACAGTGGTGCACGAGAAATAATAGTCGTGGTTTTTGAGGAAGAGACATCACAATTGAGTTGAAGGCACGAGAGTTGCAATTTTAAAATAGACTTGAGGGATTTCAAGTAGTTTGTCTAACAGTAACACACAAGCATATTAACCAGACTCGAGGGTACAAAATGCCATAATCCTAGTCGCAATTTGCTATGGAAATAAACACAAGGGATGCAAGGGCATAATACGTGGATTCTCGATGAAGAATTGACGTCATAGGCTCATTTGTATTTTCCAAATTTACAAAACATTCGACACGAGAATGTTGTTCAATTCATTGGTACTTGTACAAAACCACCTCATATATGTATAATTACATAATGTATGTATGGATGGAGTCTTTATAATTACTTGCACAGATAGGAGGGTATTTTGCAGTTGCTGACACTAGTAAAATAGGGAATTGATGTCTCTAAAGGGATTGAATACTTGCATGAAAACAAAATCTTTCATAGAGATCTAAAAGCAACCAACCAACTGATGGATAGGAACTATGTTGTCAAAGATGTAGATTTTTTAAGTTGCTCGTTTCTTAACAATGACAATAGAAACATATATAGATGGATGGTGCCTGATGTGAATTGTAGAATTTGAGCTAGTGAGGTTCTCAAGGGAAAGCTCGAGGAAAAACCAAATGAAGTTAATATATCAATTGTTGAAGATCCACCGGATGTTGAAAGTGGTGAAGAAATCGCTAATGACCATATTGACACGCAAGTTAATATAATACTTTTGTATTTCTAAAGTTCAAACTAGGACCATATTGACACACAAGCTGACATGTAACGAGTGGGAAAAGTTGAAAATGACATAAAACTCAAGGACCCCAAGTATGAGGTCAAAAGGGCCCAAAAAGAAAATGACTAGCAACATGAAGATGATCTGCAATGTAAATGTTACAATTCTGGCAGAAAGTTACGAAATTGATAGAATGACCAAAATAGTGGGAAATAATGTTTTTAACTCTCAGGAGAATGAAGAGTTGTACAAGGGAAAATAAATAATTGTTTTGTACGTTTTAAGGTGTTTTGAGTTGATTGGTGATATTTTCAAGGGTACGTGATAAGCAAAAAGTGAATTTCCAAAAAAGTGAAAAGGGGAAGAGAGAAACAAGGTGAAGTGGAAGTAGATAGGGTCAAATAAAGAGGAACAAGCAGTTGACATGTGGAAGATAAATTTGCAAGGAACATTGTAAAGTACAAAGTGTCGAAAGCCACACATAACACAAAGGAAATGTTTCGAAAGTCAAAAAACGCAAGGAACACACACCGACAAGATCCTAATTTGAACTAATAATTAATAAACACAAATTAACTAGCCTTGTACCAAAATTAGGTGTCTATACCCAACAGAGGGCAAAGATGTTGTATAAGAATTATGCTAATTTACTCCATTCTAGACCTCAGTTTTTTGTGTCTTATCAATGTTATTGCATTGGATTCTATGCACATTATAATGTTATGATGTTATTATAACATATAAAATAAATCCACAAAATATAAGGTTATGATTTCTCAAGCTAAAGAATAGTGCAATACATTTAAAAACATTTATATGATTAAATAGGATGAAACTCTCAACTTGCATTGTGATTAGTTGTTTAGATTTTACCAAAATAATATTGCTTTAGGAAAACAATTGATTTTGAGTTTGATGTAGTATGCAAATAAATAAATGGCTAATGGTTGATATTTATGCTACACGTATTTTCCCTCCACCCTCACGTACCCCCTAGATAGGTACCTGGTATATATTTGTCTCGGGTACGTTTTGACGTATCTGGGACGTACCCATATGTACCTAAGACATATCAATACTATTGGGCAGTGGGGGACTCTGCATTTATTTTATTTTATTTTATTTTGACTCAAACAAAATCCAGGTTTACTGAGGACTAGACTAGGAGGGCATGTCAACCACAAGGAAACTTGGAGATTGTTTAAAATCCCTCTAGTTTATTGAAGAGAAAATATTCAAAGGATATCAAGAGTGTTTGAGTTAATTGTTTGGGATCATTGCAATTGGCCAAGGAAAGAAGATATTCATAGTAATTTGGACATATATCTGAGCCTCTGTACAAGTTATTTATGAGATAAAATCTCAGGTGATCTTCAATACTAATAGAAAAATTTGGGACTGCAAATTGCATAGCTTAAAGTTTCAAAGAACATCCTTTCCTAGTAACTATTAAGGCACAACATTGACTCCTTCTTGCATCCTTAAGGAGGATTAGAAGGTGATTTTGGATAAAATCAATGCAAGAACCAACCATTGGACAAACCTCTTTAGTTATCATTGGCAGGTTAGAGTTGACATAACTAAATATGTCCTTTAGGAGCTCCATATATACATCTTTTCTGGCCACCATCGCAACACAAAAATTAATCTCAAAGGAAATGGATGAAACACAAAGGAATATAATATTCGTATATCATAGAAAATGTAAAATATTAAGTATATTGAATGTTTTGAACATTGTTCGTATTATATTTTTCAAGTTTGTATTTCTTATGGACTAAAAAATGAGTATATGAATAATACACACGTGCACACAAACATATATATATATATATATATATATATATATATATATATATATATATATATATATATATATACACGAATATATCCAAGACATATCGTACCCAAGGGTTTTTAAAAATTGACATCTCCACATATCAAACCTGTACCTATACATGTGTCCTAACAACATAGGTTGAAATGGTGGAATAATTAAATGCTAACTTCTTTTTTAAAAATACCAAATAGTTCTACTTTATGCATATAATACAAGTTAAGCACCTTGAGGTAAGTTGTATACGTAATACTAAAAATTAAGTGAAGTGATGAATTTAAAATTTAAATATAAACTATTGTTATATGTGTCAAATCGAATTACAAGTTGTAAATAAACAAACAAACATTAAACATAGTAAGAAAAGTACAATCATGGCACAAATAAATGTAAGTTCAAAAAGATTTTACATTACATATGAAAATCAGAATTGACTATAAAAATACGCTGGCTTGATGTACATGAAATGTGTAATACAATTACATTATTATATTTTTTTAATAGAAAACAACGATTTTATAAAATCGATAAACATAAGGAGGTTTTTTTTATAACCAATCACATTCATGATAAACCATTTTCTAAAGATAATATAATTTTATTTGTCAAAAACAATATGTTTATCTGTGTCAACATTTTTAATTAGATTACTACTTTTTATGGGATTTTCAATGTGTATGATTTTAGTCATTACGTAAATAATTTTAACATCCACTGGATGGCATAATTTCAAGTTTTGAAGCAATCATATTTAAATTTGGTCATGTCTTAATAATTTCAAAGTTTAACATTAAAAAAACATGAAATATTCTTTGAGGTGTTACTATGGAATATTCCATTTATCATATAAAGACATTATAATATAAACATACAAATACAGTAATACCATAATAATTAACTAGTTCCATACAAACATTTTTATCTTTATTATTATTATTTGGATCCATCACATCAGGCTTCAGCCAACATCTTTATTTTTATTATATGTTGGATTCATAATATCAACCTACATCTTTATGTTAAAAAGTTTTTTGGATAAATTGTGAAATTTTTTCAATTGACATTTCAAATCACTCCCTGTGATCTAACATCAGGATGAAAAATCTTATGTGAGAACAACAAACAACGACTCGTTAACATTTCATGGACTGTGAAAATATATAATCTTTGATCAACATTTTTATCTTTAGACTTTACTATAAATTTTCCATTTATCATGTCAAAACTTTATAGTATAAAGTCGAAAACAAAATAATTTCATAGTAATTAAGTAGTTCGATACCAATAATTAATATACACACAAATACATTAATACCATAGCAATTAACTAGTCTCACACCAATATTAAGTGTTTATGGACTAAATGAAATAGATATTTGACCATATTTATTTTCTAAAGATACTTCCAAACAACTACTGTTTTTCTTTAGGAAAGAACATCATTGATTGACAAAAGTTGATTCCTATATATTTGTACCTCATGAGCTTAGCATCTCATTCTACAATCACAAATTTATCAATTATTAAAATGAATTTGTGTTAATAAATTTTAGCTGTAAAAAATCGATCAAAATTATAATGGTGATTAACACTTTCTTTATTATATAATAATATTTAATATTTATTTTTTAATATTAAAATATTTTATATAATTTTTTTGCATCCTCTGTTGTCTATTTTATACCTCTAAGGCAATTACGAATGTAACATCTATTACATATAATAACATATAATAATATTTTATGTTAAAAAATCATCCTCATATAAAAATACTTCACGTTTAAAAAAAGTAACTACAATTCTTATAACATACTTTACACTTTTACAACAATTAGTAATATATCATCCACTAAATGCAATTAAACATATTTAATTTTAAAAGTAAGCCACTATGTGCCACTTGTTAATACTACATATTTGATTTATACAAATGTTTCCATTTAATTGTTACCCTACAACTTTTTGGATATTGTTGGATATGCAGGTCACCATAACCCATAGTGTTAAACAAAAACTTTTAATTAAGTAGTTAATTGGTGGATATGCATGACAATTAATCATAGAAAAAAATAAAAATAAAATAAAATCGAATGATGTTAGGCTCAATGGTGAAAGATGCTTGGCTCTTAAAGAGCCCACTAGGGTTCAATTCTCACTAAAAGTGAAGTCAAGGGATACCTTAATAAGGGATGAGGCCGGGATCGTGCCCCAGACAAATTTGGCAGAATGGAAACTCCTCATAGCCAAAGAAGTCTGCCCGCCTCCACAGTAGGATATGGCGGTCAATGACCTGCCAGGTTTCCAACAAAAACAAAAAAACAAAAAACAAAAATATAATCACCCATTAGAAATACATATGTATTAATGTTTTTATACGAATTTTGTTTTTGGATAGAGTCGTCATTGGAGAAGTCGGGTGCTTCAGAGTATTAACTTGGAACCCCATTATATTCGACTATTTCCTTTGTTTTTAATATAAATTTTGGAGGTTGAAAGATTTCTGCCCGACTGAAAGGTTAAAATTTCCTTCAAATGTGGTTGTAGTGGGTTACTTGGATTGTTTGATTTAAATGAATGTAATCATGATAACACAAGTCTTAGTTTTCCCAATAGATTGAAGTTTCTCGAATTCTGATAAATCCTCGCTATTACCATGCACTCAAATTATTATTTTGTTAATTTATTAATCTATTTTGAAACAATTTTGTTGGTCTCTAAAAATATTATGCTCTTCATTCCGGTGGTTTATTCCTGTCTATATCATTTTTTAAATAAACCCTAATCCCTTGTATAGTGCAAAAGTTCATCTAAATTTCTAGAACACAAATTTATCATAGGACATGCAATTTGGGGCATTCACAAGTAAAAACACTGGATTTAAATGTGTATGATAGAAGCCCAGTAGTCTCACTTTCGCGGGCATGGGCAAGAAATTTGCTCCACCCAATAGGGTGTTGCCTTGAATCTTATGTTAACTGTGACATTTCCAAAGATGCATCCAGTACCAAGTCTATGAAAGTGTCCCACTATTTCAAATGCTTAGGAATCTCATTCATGGCTTCAGACAATGTCATTGCATCTTGACCGCCCTTTGAGATGCCCATCAATATAGCTTGATGATTTGTAACAGGCCACATCTATGGTTGAAGAACCTGTAATGACTATTTTTTGTTTGAGAATTTTAACACTCTCAAGCTCCATACACACACTTACTCTTAAATCTGCATTCATCCTATCCATTGTTCCAAATCATCTACCATACTTTCCCATTTTAAAAACAAATAACATCAATTGCTTTCACCAACAAGCTATCCACAAGCTCCATAAATCTCAATCAAGTAGCTAATCAAGTGAAACATTCTTTACGAGGTCCTATTACAAGATGAAATAGAAAAGTAAAGTAAATGTAACATGTGAGGTAACTAAAACGCCTCGTTACTCCTCTTGGCTAATATTCATGCTCTCCCTCCTATGGTGTGCTAGGTTATTTTCTATTAATGACCTCAACACTGATTCGTTTGTGTTCACTAGCCCTTGCCTCTCCTCAATTAGGTCGGAGGGCATAAGTTCTCTATCCTGTCATGTTTCTTAAAGCAGTATTCTTCCTAAAGGAGTGTAAGACAAGGGTTCTAAAATTTGTTTTTAACATTTCATTCAACTACTTCTGAGCATGACAAAATTGGCAGCTTGCTGCATGGACATACTATCTTTTCTCTTTCTACATTCACATGTTGTAGCTCTTGGAAAACCCCTTACTCTACAGGTCCTTATTGGGCATGGCAGTCGTAAGGATCTAACTTTAACATCTCCCATATACTCTATTTGCAACAGGGCAAGAAAAGGCTTAGTTTCATCCTAAGAGAAATGATCACAACAAGAGCCCAACGAAAATAAACCTCATAGCCCACTGATACGAATACACATTATAGAGATACCAGATCCTTTTCAAACAGGTCAATTTAATAATGACATTATAGAGGACTAAGATATAGGTTTCAACTTGCTTATTTTCTGTTACAGAATTATGGCTTCACGAGGCTCATCAAGATCTACTAGGGATTAAGTGTCATAGATATGTCTTTTCAGCGTACTCAGCCTCGTGAATTATCAGACAGACTCGATTCTTGTGTTTGGCAAGAATACATTTTATGAATTGCTAAGACCAAATGGCATACTATGGCATCTTAAAGAAGTCAGGGGACTCCATAACTTTCTCCAAGCAACATCACCCCATTCTACTCCGGCCACTCTTAAAACTTAGAAGTTACAGGGTCAGTCCTAAATGAAACATGCTACTCTGCTTCAAAACGGGCGATGTTCTCATATTAGCTGAACATCTATTGATGTAATCTTGGTTAAGAACATAATGATTGATTCCAGCTCGAGTCATCACCCTGACATTAATCAGAAAAAAGTGAAACCTGCCTAGCAACACACATTTGAAAGTTGTGTACAGATCTGGACTCTCAAACTCTTCTGAGCTTGAATGGTGATCTTGTAGACTTTGTAGTAGGCTGGCCAGCAGTTAAATACATAGAACATGCATCTATAAAACCGCGGCTGTGGATTTACATTGCAGCCATACTAAGCCTGGTTAGTACTTTGTTTCAGGCCTTCAGCTAAGAAGGTAAAATGGTATTGAGTATTTAAGATAGAGCCAGACATACTTATGTCACTGTCTTCATACACCAGCAGAACTCTCTATCAACAAACATTATTTACTCAGTCAGACTCTACACTGCAGTCAGCTGGATTCAAAAAATAATAGTCTCTACTTTGGCAAGTGCTGCTGCTATAATGGTTTCTTAATACGAAAAGAAAGAAATATATTATACTAATGTCAACAAATGCACTTCCAAGCATGAACTATGAACAATGGATTAAATTATCCTTTCTATACTGCTGCAACAGAGATTTTTCCATCCTTCCTAAATATGTTCCAGGGTTAAACTGCAGCACTAACACTGGTACATGTGTTGGAAATCATGCAGTGTTAAGGACTGGCAATTTTAATCGAACAGCTTAAGTATGCCAGCAAGATGATTTTATTACATCTACCTCAGTATGACCCAACGCATACAAGATTCATAAGAGCACATAAGTCGACCACAATTACATTCCCTCTCAGCTTCTGCTGTTAGGCTAGGTTTCTTATGACATAATAGGGCATTGATTTCACGAAGAGATTCTCTAAACTTTACCCTCGGCTTAATAATGTCATCAATTATGAATGTAGTGCCTGTCTATTTTTTTTTGTTAGATATTTTTTTGAATGCTTTCCTTTGAGTAGCTACATGATACACTTGACCTTCCGTTTGGCTTAGATGCCACATCTTAGTTGTTGCTATTCTGCCAAAGACATTGCTTTGCACAAGTCCACACTCATCTGTGTCGACACACAGAGCTCTCCAAACCGTTCTAGTATCTACAAGTTATTATTTACGCACGACTTCAACCCATGCTGAACAGAGCTCACGAAAAATAGACACCTTCGTGCAGGACTCCCATGATATGGTTGTGCACAACGAGTAGATATTTACAAACACTTGCATTGGGCTTCCAAGTTGTGTGAAGACATGTGTGTTCATTCCCTTAACTAAACAAAGCTGCGCCCAGACAAAGGGCAATGCAGAACTTTAAACAACTCGCATGCTTTCCGGGGTTAACTTCTTTGGGCATTCTTTGTTTTTGGGTTATAATATGTTTTCAGAAAGCTCGGTTCATGATCTAGAAGTTCGCACAACTTTAGCTTCATGTCGAGACTTCCTAAACTCTAAAACCACTCCGAAGGCTCCTGAAAGTGTCATTTAAGATCTGCTGAAATTCACAAAATAATAAAGATTCAAGATTACTTGTGAACCTGAATGCTCTTGCATCATACAACTTGAGAAGATTTTTGTGAGCATGGTACTCACAAACTTGGGTTAAATGGTACCATGTCGTGTACCTCTGAAAATTTTCTCCAGCCACCCTCTGGCTCATAAACCGTCATCCTTCGCCTAGCTCTAGTTGACCCTCTTTTCCCCATGCCTTGGGCACAATCTGTCCACCTCCTCCAATATGCTCGTTTTCTTTGTTTCCATCCTCTTGTGCGTGTTGAACCACCTCTATTTGTCCATCTCTACCAAATATCCATGTGGCTTTTTCTCATCAATTTCCCAATCTGCTATTGGATTTCCAAACCAACCCCACAACACTTCTCTCTCTTCATGTCTTGGGTATCGATTTCACTACCCAACTCCCTCACTACCCGTGCAAGGATAACTCCTCCGCAGCTCCATGTGGATTGCTACCTCTTGTCTCAAACATTTGTGAGGGTAATTAGGATCATCTATAATAAATCTGTTATAAAAGATGTTGACAAAGAAATGAAAGAGGAGAAGAAATAATAACACGAGTTATCATTTGAATGAGATTAATTTTGAAATTACGCAGAATAGAGAGACCACAACACATGACACAAGATTTATGTGGGGAAAACCTTTATAGGTTAAAAACCTATGGAGGAACGTATTATCGGTTTATTATTAAAAAGAGAGAGAGAACTTACAGAAGTATGGTTCATAGGGACCAAGGCTTATGGAATCTAGTTACAATACTTTCTTCTCATTTTTATTACAATTTCTTCACATTTCTTAATAGTTCAACGGCATACTCAATATTGATATGATATTATTGATTAGTATGCCCCGCATTGGGATCCTACAATATATAGGATGGTTGGGTGATAATCATGAATGTAGTGCCCACCTCTTCTTCCATCAGTTTACTTACTAACTCTTTGCTTTTACTAGATTATGGACATGGATTTTAGAATTATTTAGATAATATATGGTTTCCTTATTGATCATTTGACGACACTTTGTGGTGATTTGGGCGCGTAGCGCCAAGCTAGCATTATGGATCATTATCGTAGTTCTTGCATTGTATGATTTTGGATATCAACGGGTTGTGATACAATTGATTTTATTTCATATATGATGGATGAACGTATGGTTTTGTCGTATACTTTAATATCATTGGTTAATTGAATGTTGTCATGTAGAGCTTAGATGGATACGATAGCTTGGGTTAATATGGATGTATGTGTTTAGCGCTTAACCATTCCATACTAACGTTAATTGTGGTATAGTTAGAATGATTATCTTTGATTGATTTATTGATGTTATTTATCTAATATATTATATCGAGTAGGTATGCTTAATGTTTGAATTGAGTGTGCAGATTACAGGGCATAAAGGAGAACATGGATTTTAGAGTGGTACCTCAAGTTGCAAAAGCAGCTAATTGGGCCAAGTCCTTTAGCCATGCTTGATTGTGTGTAGCCTTGCGTGTTTATGGCATATTTGTGTTTGGACACCTTTGGTGATTCCTAATTGTAATTATGTTAATTATAATTTGTTTAGTCTTGTGATAGACTAGTTTTGGGACCTAATGGTCCCCACATGCATTAGAGTTCGTTTAGGTTAGTTAATTTTTTTGTTAGTGGTTTGGGACCACCTAATTATCATTTTGGTGGGTGCCACCGCTTCTTCTCTTAAGCCACTTTACCCAAACTCAAATTTGGGCTAAATGTGGCAATTTTAGGGGACCTCTTTTCACTTTAGGGGTCTCCCTTACATGGAAATGAACCCCTTGGACCCTTCCTATGGGTAGGGGGTCTCTTTTTGCGGTCAAATGGTATTTTCCCTCCCACATGACCTCTCTCATGACACCATCATGTAAGTATGGTGGATTCTCGTGATTTCTTAAAAAATGAAGTGTATTGAATTTATTTACATTTTAGGGAATTTGGGAGATTACCTCCAAATTTTGTTTTGCTTTATGCTCTTTGTGATTTTGGGAATCTTTTGTTGGGAGATGAGAGGGGTGACACATGTCACCCTGTCATTTGTGAGAATTGGTGACTTATTATTCTCTTTATACTCCCTCATGGAGAGGGGTTGGGACTTGTCATTTTTTTACCATTGGATTTGGAGAGCTTGGAGCTTGGAGCTAGGGAGAGCTTATTGTGCTTGAAGTTAGATTGTTTGTTTGGAGGTAGGCTTCATACTCTTGTTTTTTTTTCCTGTAGTATAATGTGAAGAGAAATAATGGTTGTTGAATTTTGTTTGTTGCATGTTTTTGTGGGTGTATTGTGTGATTGTCGTTCCTTTCTTTTTCTCCAATCCATCCTACTTTTGAGGTGATTTTTTGAAATTGTATGGGAAAGAGGGAGGATTGTTCCCTCTTACACCACATGGCTTGATGGGAAAACCATGATGGTCTTCATTTTATTCCTCCCCTCATATGGTTTGATGTGGAGAAGGATTGTTTATATGGTTTGAACCTTCTTCTCCATCCTTGGCAAGGAAACCATATATGGTTTGAAAATCCTTCCAAGGAGGAGGCTTGGGGTTTGGGATGGAGTGATAAAGAGAGTATTTTTGAATGGAGAGATAAGGAGGGCATGATGGAGATTTTTATAGTGTCCCTATGGTTGGTTCACATTTTGGCTTTATTTGGGCTTCTTGCCACTCTTCCCCTTGTAGGGAAACATGGAGTTTTTCCTCATGTGCTAAGTGTTGTTGATTTGTTGTTGTGTGTGATTTGTCACATTTGTTTCCCTTTACTTGTGCATTCTTGAGGCTTGTTACTCTCCCTCCCATGGTCTTAGAGGGAGGCTAGCATGTCCTCCATTTGTTGGAGATGACATGTGATGATGCCATTTGGTTGGGAGGAAACCGAGCCCATATTATTTGTGCATTGAAGACTATCTTGGAGTGGAAACTTGCAGATTTAACAATGGAGCTTGGAGAAGAAAGTTAGAAATTTTGACATGTTGTTCCCCATTGTGAGGAGGCTTATCCTCTTGCATTTTAATATGCTTTTGAAATGGAGTTGTAATATTGTTAAGTCTTCCCCTATCTTGGGATGAAGTTTTTATCTTGCACTTGATTTATGTTGAGTCCTTTATCCTCTCTCTCCTTGAGAAAGAATATTGGCATGTTGTAATTTTGCTCCTACATGTTGTAATAAGTTCCTATTCTTGCTTTTGTGTATGTTTTGTAAACATTGCTTAATGAAAGATGTGGGTATCTTTTTATCTTTGAGAAGGGTATTGTTATACTTAGATTATGGGATTGGGAGCTTGCTTTGTTTCTCTTTGGTAATGAAAGGGAGTTTTGTAGAAATAGATGAATGATGAGTTTCAAATAAATCTAGTATCCTTGTCCCTTATGAATAAATTGTTGCATTATGAGGAAAGAGCTACATTTACATGTCCACTTTGTTTATCAATGACATACAAATCTTGTATGAGTTGTGGAATGAAAGAAGGCAGACCTTGTGTGCTTTTCTAAGTATATCATAGCAGTAAAATGAAAGGTGGTAGTAGAGTTTTTAGTTTTGTATTAAAAGGAAAATTATATTGTTAAGATTCTTGCTCACTTCTTTTTATAAACTTTGATAGTGGAATTTATTTAAGTATGTTGTATAGTTAGATAAAATTTCCCTCTTCATTCTTTTTCAAGAAACATAGTGGAATAAGATAATCATTAAAGTTTATTGGTGAAAGTTTTCTCTTAATTTAAATCCCTTACATTTTGTGTCCAAATGGTTGAATGATTTAAATCTACCTCTTGAAATTATTGCCTCTTTTATTCTATTTTATGAAATTGTATTTCCTTAAAGGAAAATGAAAACTAGGGAGACTATAATAAACTAGTTTTTATGGAAACCTCCTCTTTGTTATCTCTGAATAAGCATTCAAACCAGAAATTAAACATTGCCCTTATATTTCAACACACACACACACACACACACACACACACACACTTACACTTCATTTTAGTTATTTTGGTATATTATCACTATGAGAAAATGTAGGAGCGCACTTATATATATATATAATATATATATATATATATATATATATATATATATATATATATATATATATATATATATATATATATATTCCACCTAATGTAGCCTATAATTCACTACAAATAACCCAAGGCACATGTGGCACTTGCACTTAGTCTTGAACTGAGTGCTCACCCGAAGCACGCAAGGATACCAGGTCCCTCTTTAGAGTTGCTTGTTCCAGAATGTTAGCATGATTGATGCATGTATATATCCAGATTCATAACAGATAATTAAATAATCCACAGTGCATAAACCAGATCTAGATCTAAACCATATGAAATATTGACTAAACAATGATTATAATGAGATTTACCATGTAAGAACCAGATTCAGTCACATCTAACACCAATATCCATCCAATATCATCCATTATATTAAATACTGCAAAACATAGAAGCTTAATACATTCAAGATCTAGTTTCCATGGTTATGCGTGCTAACAAATCCACATCATAACTCTACAATAATCGGTGCAAATCTCTCAAAACCATGCAAATCAATACATATATATAGGGGTGGGGACTTTCCCTTCACCGCCTATACACCTTCCAAAAATAGGCTACATGTTAATAATAGCCATGCACCTTTACAAGGGAATACAAAACATGCAAGTACTCTAATAATAGATTTCCTATAGTTAACTCTAAGTAGAAGATCCTATTATTAGAATGAAACTATGTATGGCGCTTGAATTGTTGCAAATCCCAAAATAGCCTTGCGTGAGCTGCAAGTCTTCATGTTATCACATGCTCAACACTCCATCTCCAAAAATATCCTTGATCCACAAAAAGTGGCTAAGTCCTGAATTCAAATTGTTTTGGTGCACTCATGTTCCTCTATGATTCTTCCTGCACGCACCTTCCTACACACCCAATCCTTATGTGCTTTCATAGTTGAGCTATATTCCATGTGCTCAACATTACCCCACACTAACTACATTTTGTCCCTGGAAATGGGAAATACCACTTATATATCTAAAGAAAATAATAATGAATGAAAGAATAAAGACTCATTCAACAAAAAGAAAGAGACATCACTCACTTAGCACTTTCCTCCTCAATTAGCAGTATTAACTCCGGATACTCATTCTTAATTTCTGCCTCCAATGTTTACCAGTCACTCAACACCTCTCCTATCTTATCTGGGATGTCTATCACAATGGCATCGAGTTCATCTTGAGTCATATTTTCTTTCTCATTTTGTAGAACCCTAACAATGTTAGCCATGATTGACATTATTCCCTCCATG
Source organism: Taxus chinensis (assembly GCA_019776745.2). Lineage (NCBI taxonomy): Eukaryota > Viridiplantae > Streptophyta > Pinopsida > Cupressales > Taxaceae > Taxus > Taxus chinensis. The sequence goes on from CM034146.1 coordinate 669,116,589, forward strand.
GAGTCCATTTTCTGTGCAATAAGCTTCCCAATTTCATCTATTCTATCCCTATGTGGATCTTGGGCTACTGTAAGGGCTTCACACTTTTCTTTTACTAGAGAAAGTCTATCTATGCACCCAAGTGTCTCATCCTTCATGGCCTTCAAGAATTAATTATCTTCTTCAAGGGTCCTTATCCTAATTATCGCATCTAGAGCTGCACACATGTTCAAAGCTTGATTTCCCTTCTTAAGCTCATCTTTCAAGGCCTGCAATAAAGATTCATAACTTGTAATGTTTCTGGAAATAATGGCCTTGGATCTTGATGCTTCCTCTACAAGATCTTTTGGTGTGGGCATACACATGGGCCCTTCATCTATGACCAGTTTTAACTAATTTTTGGACATAGTGCATCACAGAAGGAAATTTCTGAGGGAGTTGAGATTTTAGATGAGGTCTTACCTTTAAAATGTCATCCCTAATTTCCTCAGCCATACTGATCAATGCCTCATTCTTTTCCTCTTCCCATTCCTTTTCTTCTTTCAGGTGATCTATTTCTCCGTCCTTCTCCTTAATGTATTCAATTAATGCTCTAATGGTTGCCACTTTATCAATGTTCCTGTGCACAACCTCTATAGATACCTTTACTAAGGCATTGATTACTTGCTCATCTGACATGGCCATGGGCTTAATATTCATGTGTCAGAGATGTGGAGACTTTTTCATCTGGCGTGATATGCATGATTATTCGCATACATCAAAATCTGGCTCATCCATGTGAATTTGCATGGACCAAGATAGTTGCTTGCTGGTTTGCACATTGGCCATATCTACATCCATTAACTCCCTTCCATATAAATCCTTTTTCTATACCTCGCTCTGAAATCACACGTGTATGATTTTACTTGTATCATTTATGTAGCCCAGTGTAGGAGTTATGTAATCTTCACCCAACTTTTCCCTTCTTCACTACCCTGCCTTTGGGAACATGGGCACCTAAGTCCAGAGTCTATTCTTTACCTTTCTGTGTATCATTGGGCATGCCAGAAGGCTCACCCTTATCTAATTCTACACCCTACTCCTTATGACCTTCTTCATCATTCTTCATACCTTCATCACGAGGCTCTTATGTGTCCTTGAGATTAATTAGTGTGCTAGGTGCACTTTCACTGGACTCATCCCCCTCCTCTTCCTTCATTCTTAGCTTGCACCTTCTCTTCTTCTAAGGTTCTTCTTTATACAATGAAGTCCTAGGTGATCTCCTTAGTGGTTGTGACATCCCCGCACTCTGAGCCCTTGTCCTCCTGAAGCACCCTTTTGTACTGTGGCTCTTCTGGAGTCCACTCTATGTCTGATCTTCACCACGCATCTGAACTCCTCATCTTGTTCCTGCAATGGGGGACTTGGTTCATTCTCCCTTTTCTTTTCAATAGTGGGCTTCTTCCTACCCCTATGCTCTAGACCCCCATCATCTTCATGTAGTTCCTCTTCCTCTCCTTCTTCTTCTTCATCCATAGTGGGAAGAACATTATCTTCCTCCTCTAAGCTACCCACCGTGTGCTTCCCTTTAGGTGGCCTAGGTAACTTGAACTCATTTTCCAAGTACTTTACCATTTTGTAGTTTAGGCTTTAAGTACACATACACCAAAACTATGTCCAACTGGCCAATGGCCAAGCTTATAGCCTTCATATTAATGTCATCTGATATTAACATGCTCAATGTAAGTAGTCTTACCTGGGTAGACATAGGTTTTCCTTAGTGTATGGTAGTCACAATCTACCTTGTTCTGCATTGAATATCAAGTAATGCGCGTCAGAAAATCTATGAAAAGATGCCTAGAAATAGTGCACGGTAAAAGCATAAGGTAGTTTGCACCATGGGATCCATTTCCCATCTTTCATTATGAAGCATCCAATGCAATAGTGTTGGTATACTACCAGTTGTACCTATTTACCCACAACTGAAGGTAACTCCTTGGGGATCCTCCATTCTTCCTCAAAAGCATGGTCCACAACTACTCATACCATAGCTCTACCCTTTGTTTGAAGGGTCTGATCATTGAACCATCACAAGTGTAATATTCTAAATATCTTTGTGCAAAGATTTCTCTACTTGAGGGAACATCCATATATTGTCCTTTGGCCCATCGGGCACACCAATTTCCACAAAAACTAAGGATAAAAGGATAGCACCAAAACTTATCTTTTCACCTTCCTTGCGCCTCCTCAATGATGGTCTCAGCAATAAATTTGGAGATGTTATAGACAACCCCCTTTGTCATTCTACGTGACATGAAGCCATGCCCTGTTGACTTGAGACCAACGTTCTTGATTATTGATATTTGTTAGCAGATGTGTCTATTACCTAGACAACTGGGTACTTCTATAACTTAGGGATATCCATCCCATGCCCACATTTAGTGTAACCCAACTCTTGCTTGTTTTTTCTACGGCCTCCTTGTCAGTGAGGTCGCTATTTATCTCTATGCCTGAGCTCTTCAACCCTATCAAGTTGTAAATCAATGGTGCTGTAATCCTCATTTGATGCCCAATGAAGTAAAATAAATCTTCATGTACTTGGCTCATGAGCCATTGGTATAGTTTTTCAGGTTTTCCAAAGTATAGGAGCTCATATAATTGTAACACTCCTACCTTGGCCAAAAATTTCTCACCTACATTATCATAAAATGGCATGTCATTTGTTGTCCTCTTCAATCATCTTCACTATGAGTAACTTTTCCAAATCCTTCTTTATTTCCTTGGTTCTGTGGTTATAATTGCTAACTTTGCAGTGACAAACGTGTGAATCCTAGTTCACACCCCATAAGAACACCCTCTAGGTATTGCATTTCTAAAAACCCTACCTTCGGGGGCATCTTCTACTTTGAATTTGACCTCCACCTTATTCTTCTCCTTTTTCCCCTCTCCAGTGCTCTCCTTGGTGCCATAGTAATTAAAAAGGTGTGCTTTTTACCTCTGTCAAGCTGTGCAACTCAAAATTTCATGTCGCCCTAGATCCAATTCAAACCCTAGTGCTTGATTTCTCCTCCCCACACACCTCTTCTTTTCTCAAACCCTTCTCTAATGGGAGCGTAAGTCAATCCAGTGCACAAATCTGATCACAACACCTAGTTTCTCAGCTCTCCACACTTCAACAATGTCTCGCTAGCTCATTCGCAAATATATCACTTGAAAATATGTAGTTGCAAAGGTAAAAATGAATCTGCATTCCATCCTTATATATATTTTTAAAAATTTTCACATTTATTTCTCCTCCACCTACCACCGATCCTAGCATTAATCCATTTGCCAATTTTCCATGTTATAAATCATTTTCACGCCACAGTCATAACCTTATGGTGTGCCTTCTACTTCTTGGCCACAAACCTCCTTCTGACGCGCTCCCCTATGCTGAAGTAATTCACCAGTGCATATCCTTATTCTAAGTAGTTTCCACTAGTGCAGCCTACCTCATGCATTATACTGTGCATCCATTTTTCCATCTGTGGTCTTCATTAGGAGTAATTTTTTCTATCTGCACCCTTTCTAAAAAGCACCTGCACAAAAAATTCCTTATGCATACCCATATTCAAATGACACCAACTATATTCAACTTGGTAATGAACTATATATAAACCACCCCACACTAAGGGTATGTGTGGTCCTCTGTGCATGAAAACACTTAAATTGTAATCACCTTCTGGTGCGTAAGTGCACTTATTACACAAAACACTCAACTAAATTGACAAAGCATAACAACGATGAAGGAAACACATATAAGGGAAATGCATTAAGGGAAACCTAAGCTAAATGAAAATACTACCTTATTATAAAACACCAAGAAGACTTATTTATAATAGGGCTTCAACCTACTCCCGTTAAAGTAACTGAGGAAACCATGTTCCATCCAGTGCCTCTAACTGGTAAAATGCCTGAATCAAGTATATAAGTGATAACATATGGTCCCAACCAATGCACTTTCAACTTTCCAGAATGGCAAAAAAACTTTAAATCATACAAAAGCACCATTTTCCCAACCTCAAGCTTCTTATCCTTGATGTGCCTATCATGCCATGCCTTCTGCCTGGCTTTTTCTTGCTTCTGACTCCATCATGTTATGGCATGATCCTTTCATCCAGTTGCATCAACTTGTCAATACATTCTTCCAGTGCTTTCTCATCAGCCAAACCTCCTAGCGTGCACAATACGTAATGAAGGTAACATGAATTCCATGGGGAGAACTGCTTCTGCACCAAACACCAACTGAAATGGTGTTGCTTTATTCAACCTCTTGTAGGTTTTATGGTATGCCCAAAGTATCGCAGAAACCTTGTCATCCCAATCTCCCCTTCCAACATCACAAATTTTTGTCAAAGTATGGCTCAATATCTTGTTGAAGGCCTCAACAGTTCCATTTTCTAAGGGTGATAAGGGGTTTTCCTATGGTGTGCAACCATGAATTCATCTAATAATATTCTGATAGTCTCATTAAGGAAATGAGTACCCCTATCACTTGTCAAACTTAAAGGGCAGCCATACCTGCTAATAATATTTTCCCACATAAACCTTTCTGCTGTAGTTGTTGTGCAATCCTTTGTAGGTGTTTCGCTTCTACCCACCTTGTAAGATAATTTGTACAAGTTATAATATAGCGTGATCTTGTCCTACGCGCGGTTGGGGAAATAGTTCCCACAAATTCAATTTCCCACTTCTCAAAAGGTTATGCACTAGTAATAGGATCACAAAGGCATTTCATCTCGCATTGCCCAGGATTTCCAAGGTGTTAACAATGGTCACATGCCTTACAATATGCTTTGCAATCCTTGTACAATGTTTCCCACCATAGGCCAGCTAGTAGAATCTTGCACGCAGTGGCATCCCCTGCATAGTGTCCACCTGCAATACCACCATGAGCCTCTTCCATAATTGCTGTCGCACTCATGTTCAAGCACACACCGGTGCACAAAACTTCATCATGGCCTAATTTTTACAAGTCTCCACTAATCAACATGTAAGGCACGGTGCGAATAACAAGCTTCTTCTTCTCTAATGCCTTCATTCCTTTGGGTGCCACACCTGTGCGTAAAAAGATAGCAATATCTTCCAAGTCCTGTGGGCACGTGGTTCAACCTGAAAACTGTGCATCTGGCATTGTGTCCTCAATGCTCTATGTGTCCTCTCCTGATTGAATCCTTGATAAATGGTTCTGGACCAAAATTACTCTTACCTGGGCTTAACAACTACTGTAAAATTGAACTCCTGAAATAACAGTACCCAACGACATATGCACCCCTGCAAAATGGGCTTGTTCACCAAGTACTTCAATGTCATGTGGTCTGTATAAAAGATGAATGGTGTAGCCAGTAAATACTATCGAAACTTATGGAGCGCGTAGATCATAGACAAGGCCTCACGCTGTTGTATTGTATAATTAGCTATTCTGCTGGAGTCAACTTCCTACTAGCAAAGAAAATAGGATGATCGACAATCCCTTCTCTAGGATGAGCTAATACTACACCAATGGCCATGCCAGAGGCATCTACATGAACATGAAAAGGCTTGGACCATGAAGGAAAGCACAAAATAGGTGTTGTAGTAAGCCTTTCCTTCAGTGTGTCAAATGCGCGTTGTTGTGCCTCACCCAATAGAACTTTCCTTTTCCCTTGAGTAATTCTTCTAAGGATGCTGTGATCTTGGCATATCCCTTAATGAACTTTCTGTAATACCTTGTGTGTCCCAAGAATCTGTGCACCTCTCTTTGGCTAGATAGGTTCCTCCAAGCCCAAAATCACAGCTACCTTAGCAGGATCCACTAGCAAGCCCTCTTTACAAATGATGTGCCCCAACAAAATTTCAAAGGGGTGGAAAATATACACTTCTTAATGTTCAAGGAGATGCTTAATTTCCTACATCTCTCAAACATCAGCCTCAAATTATCACAGTGATCTTTCATGAGCCCATAGACTATCCAATCATCCAAATACACCTGTAAGAACTTGTGAATAAAATCTTGGAATGCTTGTACCACTATGTGCAAAAATACTGCAGGTGCATTCTTTAATCCAAAGGGCATAACCGTGTATGCAAAAATTCCCCACTCGGTGGTGAAATATGTCTTCTCTTGATCCTCAATAGCTATCCTCACTGATGATACCCTAGATAAAATCCATCAGTAAAAGAATAGATTTCACGCCCTGTAACACCCTCCAAGATTTCCTCAGTAAAAGGTGTGGGAATGGATCAATCACACATGTTGCATTTAATTCCATGTAATCCACACAAATTCTAATTATACCATCTTTCTTAATGTTGATCACCATAGGACTTACCCATTCTGACTCCTCGATTGGGTACAATGATCCCATAAATTAACATGTTGTCAATTTCTTCCTTGACTTTGATGCACAAGTTAGGGTTCATCCTGTAAGGCCTCTTCCTAACTGAGTGCGCACCTTCTTTCAACTTTGATCTTCATCTCACCCAACGATTCATGTACACCTTTTATCTCATGATAGCCTCTAGGAAATAAATCCTTAAAGTCACGCAATAGCTCAATGATTTTAGCAACTTCAGACATCAGACCAATAATCTCCAATAATGACCTCTTTAGGTTCAGCGTCTGTTCCAATGTTTACTTTCTTGGTCTTCATAGGCTCATGGTAGGCACGTGCCTTCTCATTTTCACTATCTAAGACTTCTTGTGTACCTTCTGTATGCTCAATATCTAAGTCTTCTACCTCTTCATCATCAACCATGTAGAATCATCTTACCCTTCTCTTTTTCTAGGTAGGTGCACCCAAGTTGATCAACATTTGATCTCCTCTTCCTCTCTAGACGTGCCACCTAGGTCTGATTTCCCTAAGTAACTTCCTGAAGGATTTCCTTATCCTTTGCACTATCTCCCTTAGTTAAGCACTTCATAACCTGCAACACCTCATTTACCAAAGGTTTAGAATGAAAAATAATCAAAGGTTTGAATCATACCTTCAGTAAGTTCTTGCCAATTTCTAGTTTCTCTATTCAACTTCTGCATAGATATACCATGCACATTGCAACCTTTCAAGGTGAAATAAAACTTGTGCACCCATAATGAAGGTGGAAAAGCTTCCTTCCCCGCCATGTCCAAATTCTCTCACACTGCTGAATGTGGTGTTGAACAAGATCATTACTATGAAATTCATAGATTTGAGTAGGTGCATTGCTCCTATAGAAACCAAGTAAAAAATTAATCCTTATCTCCTGCCATTCTCCAAAATATTATCCATGTGTACCATCCACCAGAACGTTGTTATCTTGTTCCCACACAAGGTATATACTAACATGTTTCTTCTTTCCACCTGACATTCCCACTGAACTTCCATAGCAAGAAGGAACACTTATGGATTCTCCTCACCTATATACTTTGGTACACTTGGTTGCTGCCCAATCTCCTATACTAGCATGGCTTTTCTGACACGCACATATGCACTCCTACTTCTCATGTCCAACCATTTCATAAGTATCATGGCCCAATTATCACATGTAAATACTTGTAGTATCACTTACATTTAGTTTGCATCATCCCATTGGAGAACTCCTTTTGATGGCTCAAGAACTTCCAAATCTCGAATGGTGTACACATAAATCCTTCTTCAAGTCTTCTTCGCTTAAGGGATCCACATAAGGCATATGATTTCCCATCTATCAAGAGGTATAATGACTCGTTCTTCCTTTGTTCTAAAACTAATGATATTACCCTTGTTGAAATGTAAATCAACATTTTTTTTCATAACACCAAGGGTGCCCAAGTAATGATGGGAAATTTTTCTACTTCTGCAAGCACTAAGACCTCAAAGTCCCCAGTGAAACTTAGCCCCTGTATAGTAATTGATGCATCTTTTAAAACCCTAATAGGTGTTCCTTAGTCTGGTTTTCCATAAACAACACATTAGAAGATGGTTGTAATGGAGGTCTACCCATCTGAACCCACACATCCAAAGTGAGCACATTTACTTCCGTGCCTGTGTCAATCAAGATGTTACTCAAGAGCCAACCATCAACAAACATTTAAAGTAATCTCCTTGTCATAATCCAAGCTATCTGGAGGAAGATTAACATGCAAAAGTCTTCTCTCATGCTCATCCCTAGTGTGTGGAGTATTTCCCTTCAACCAGTTCCCCAACAATAGGAATAATGTTCTCTTGGCATGCAACATCTTGCAAACTCCTTTAAATCATCAACATCTTTCTGATGGAGATCAACTTCTTTCTTTTGTTCCAACTTCTGCGATTGTTCCTTCAAACATTGTATCTCACCCTATAAATTCCTGAATTACCTCCATGGTTTCTTGATAAACCTCCTTTTGATGCATAGGGTCTGGATACTTTGCATGCAGGACTTCCTCCTTAGTAATAATAGGCTTCTATTGCAGAGTTTCCTTGGTGTGTGCTGCTAACTTTGGCATCCATTAGTTTTCCATGAAGCATTGTACTCTAACCATTCATGCCCTTATTTTCCTGTTTTTGTTTCTTTCCTAAGTGTTCATACAAGTTGGGGCACTCTTCATAACTATGATTCTTTCCACAAAAATAACACATAATATTATGTGGAAATTTGTGCCTGTAGTGATCAGGAGATCCACATGTATAAAAAATCCCACGAGGGAAATCACTCCTTCTACCCCCACGACCTCAACCTATGAATCCACCTCTATAACCTTGACCCCTACCACTACTGTCATCAGAATGTCACTCACTATGATCATAATCATGATGCTCATTCTTTTCCTTGGAATTATTTGTAACATCATTCTATCGTACGCCAATATCAATGGCATCATGGATCTTATCAATCAATCTACAATCTTCAGTATCATGAGTCGAGGACCTATAAATCTTATAGTAATTAGACACATTATTTCTTATCATGAGCTGCAATAATGAACACCGACTTGAACTGTGGTCCAAGTGACATATCTCACAATCTAGTAACAAGGAGTGCACCGATTTATGAGGGAAACTATCCTTAGTATGCCCCTCTACTTTGCAATCTCTTTATTGTTGAAGTTGTGAAGCTTAATTAATTCATTTTAGCATGTAATTAGAACTTGCTGGAAAATAGAGTAACCGGTATTGGTTAAGGTCAAACTGGTATCGGTCAGGGCAGACTAACATTGGTCAAGAAAGTAAGGAACTGACAATCGGTTAGGCTATAACCGACGTCGGTTACCTGTGCGACGAAGTTTTTATTTAATCTCAGGAATTAGATCTAATTTTAGCATTAAAATAGATCTATTGAGTTGTAATTGCATGGCTAAGTGCCCTAAGTTTGTATATGCCTATATAAGCATGAAAAGCTAGGGTTTAGAAGTAAGAATATGGTGAGTTAATGATTATTGTGAGAATAATTATGTGAGAGAGAATTCTTGGACGAAGAAGAAGAAAATTGAGAGAAAGAAAGTAATGAACATCTAAGAGGTGTGGAATATTGTAAATCTTCATTATATATCTTGTCAGATATTTGGATAATAGATTGGCTTGTTTCTTGGTGAATGTAGCCCACACTGGGTGAACCACGTTAAATCTAGTGTTGATTTATATCTCTAATTTTGTATATTTCTTCTGGTAGAATATCCACTTTTATTTGCATGTATGCTTAGATCTGATATATTATCTGTACAACCTAGTGTGTTAACCCCAACAACTGGTATCAAAGCTTTGTTTGAGGGTTTTGTGTGTTGACAGATTTACTCACATAAGGGTTTTTTGATTGAGTGGGAGATACAACAATGGTAGAAGAAAACAAATACAAGGTAGAGAAGTTTGATGGCCAAAATTATCAATTATGGAAGATGCATATTGAGGATTATTTGTATCAAAGATATTTGTACTTACCGTTGGATGAAAAGTCTAGACCTACGAAGATGACTGATGAAGAATGGAAGATTCTTAACAGAAAGGCTTTGGGATCTATAAGATTGAGCCTAGCAGGCATCCGTGGCTTCTAATATTACAGAAGCGACATCTACGGTAGAGTTAATGAAATCTCTTGCTAATTTATATGAAAAACCTAGTGCTTCAAATAAATTTTATTTGATGAAGAAACTATTTAGTTCTAAGATGCATGAAGATGGATATGCATCTAGTCATTTGATTGATTTATGATCTATTGTAAATAATTTAAAATCGGTTAAATATTTCGTTTGATGATGAAGTGAAAGATCACTTTTATTCTTATGTTCATTTCCTGATAGTTGGGATAACTTGGTAATGGTTGTTAGTAATACAACATCTACTAATAATATTTTAAAGTTTGATGATGTGGTTAATATAATCTTGAATGAAGAAATTTGATAAGAAAGTACAGAGGAATCATCATCTGGGAATGTCTTTGAATGTAGAAAGAAGAGGCAGGCAGAAGGAGAGATCCAAGAGTAAGAATAATGGGAAATCAAAGTCAAGGGATGGTAGATCTAAATCCAGAGGTAAGGGAATTACCTGTTGGAAATGTGGAAAGAAAGGACATACAAAGAAATATTGTTGGTCAAAGGATAAAGAGAACCAACACCCAGACAAAGGTAAAGAGGAAAATAAAGAGGCTATAGCAGAGGTAATGCAAGATGCTCTTATTCTTTCTTTGGATAATAGAATAGAATCATGGGTTTTAGATTCAGGACCTTCTTTCCATGCAACCCCTAATAAGGGTTATTTAAGAAATTATGTCCAGGGAAATTTTGGGCATGTTTATTTGGGTGATGATGAACCTTGTAGTATTACTCAGTAAATTGGAAGTTCATCTAAAATTACAGAATGGAAATACATGGGTATTGAAAGATGTGAGGCATGTGCCAAGCCTCAAGAGGAATCTTATTTCTACAGGGCAACTAGGTGAAGCTGGTTGCATGGTTACATTCACATCAGACTCTTGTAAATTCACCAAGGGTGCTTTTGTTGTGGCAAGAGGTAAGAAGGTAGGAACGTTATATTTATCTACATGTGTTATTGATTCCTTTTATGTGTTATCTACTTCATATTCAAATGCATGCATGTGGCATAATCGGTTGAGCCATATGAATAAAAAAGGAATGCAGATCTTAAAGGCTAAGGGTAAGTTATCAGATTTGAAATATTTAGATCTTGATTTTTGTGAGCATTGTGTCTTTGGAAAGCAAAAGAGAGTGAGATTTCTCAAAGTTGGGGCAACTAAGAAGGAGCAGAAATTGGAGCTTGTACACTCAGATGTGTGGCGACTAGATCAGGTAGCTTCTCATGGGAGGATCCCAGTATTATGTTACTTTCATTGATGATGCTACAAGAAAGGTATGGGTTTATTGTATTAAGCATAAATCTAATGTTTTTGAGACTTTTAAAAGATGGAAAGCCCTTGTTGAGAATGAATCAAATTCAAAGTTAAAGTGCCTTAGATCTGACAATGGTGGTGAATATTGTAGCAAGGATTTCAATGATTATTGTTCAGTAAATGGAATACGTAGAGAAAGAATGGTTCCAAGAACACCACAAGAGAATGGTGTTGCATATAAATAATGAACAATGACAATCATGGAACGTGTTAGAAGTATGAGGATACATTATAGATTACCCTTGCAGTTTTGGGTAGAAGTAGTTGATACAGAGGTTTATTTGATTAACCGTGGGCCTTCAAGTTCACTAGATGGAGGAATACCAGAGGAAGCTTATGACCGGAAAAGAGGTAGATCTTTCTTTTCTTAAAGTTTTTGGTTCAGAAGCTTTTGTGCATATTGATAAGGAAAATAGGAAAAAGTTGGATGCAAAATCAAGAGATGCACTTTCATTGGTTATGGATCTAGTGATTTCAGATTCTTCTTTTGGGATTTAGAGAATTATAAAATTGTTAGGAGTCGTGAAATTGAATGGAATGAAAAGAGAATGTACAGGGATCAAATTTTGGTACCAAGGATGAACCGGTTGAGAAGTTTATTGAATGAAAATGAACTCTCGATTTTAAAAGTCACACCTACAGGGTTACATAGTAACCATGTTGGTTGACCCCTGACCGGCATCGGTCAGACTGAACTAGTATGGTTATAGAAGAGCCAAACCGGCATCGGTTAGTAGGTGAATCAGACATCTGGCAGTCACTGTCAGAATTGGAAACAAATGTCCAGGAGGCTCCAGAATGAGCCTCTGGTACCCCAAACTTCTGTGAGAAGGTCACAAAGGGTAAGTAAACCTCCAGAAAGATTTACACCTTCTCTATCTTATTTATTATTGACTGATAATGGTGAACCAGAAAGTTTTGAAGAAGTAATGTAGGATAAGACCCACGTACTAGTGGGAGCATGGCATGGATGAGGAGATGGACTCCTTGGAACATAACCAAACTTGGGATTTGGTTAAGTTTCACTAGTAGGTAAGAGGACATTGCAGAACAAGTGGGTTTACAGGATCAAGGAAGAAGAGGGTGGCCAGAAAAGGTACAAGGCAAGGCTTGTAGTAAAGGGATTTACATAGAAAGTAAGGTATTGACTTTGGTGAAATATTTTCTGCCTGTTGTAAAGATGACTTCTATTCGTACTGTATTGAGTTTAGTTGCAATAGATGATTTGCATTTAGAGCAATTAGATGTGAAGACAACTTTCCTTCATGGTGATTTGGATGAAGAGATTTATATGCAACAGTCGCTTGGGTATGAATTCAAGGGTAAGGAGAAATTAGTGTGGAGGTTGAAAAAGAGCCTATATGGGCTCAAGCAAGCTCCAAGGTAATGGTACATGAGGTTTGATAGTTTTCTGCATGAGCATGGTTACTTGATAGTTTTATGCATGAGCAGGTAAGAGAACATTGTAGAACAAGTGGGTTTACATAATTAAGGAAGAAGAGGGTGGACAGAAAAGGTACAATGTAAGGCTTGTATAGTAAAGGGATTTACACAGAAAGTAAGTATTGAATTTGGTGAAATATTTTCTCCTGTTGCTAATATGACTTCTATTCATACTGTATTGAGTTTAGTTGCAATAGAAGATTTGCATTTAGAGCAACTAGATGTGAAGATGACTTTCCTTCATGGTGATTTGGATGAAGAGATTTATATGCAGCAGCCGCTTGGCTATGAAGTCAAGGGTAAGGAGAAATTAGTGTGTAGGTTGAAAAAGAGCCTATATGGGCTCAAGAAAGCTCCAAGGTAATGGTACATGAGGTTTGATAGTTTTATGCATGAGCATGGTTACTTGAGATGTGAATTTGACCATTGTGTTTATTTCAAGAAGATTGAAAATATGAGCTATATTATTTTGTTACTATATGTGGATGATATGCTTATTACAGGATCTGGTATGCAGGACATTGGTGAGATTAAGAGAAAGCTAGCTCACACATTTGCTATGAATGATTTAGGAGCTGCAAAAAGAATCCTTGGCATGTAAATACATAGAGACAAGAAAAAAAGTTGTATTTGTCTCAGAAGGATTATATCTACAAGGTGTTAGAAAGGTTTAACATACAGAATGCAGAACCTGTTAGCACACCTATGGCTGGACACTTCAAATTGAGTAAAGATTAGTTTCCTTCATCACATGAGGAGGTCAAATGTATGACATGAGTGCCATATGCTTCAGTAGTTGGAAGTCTCATGTACGCTATGGTTTGTACCAGACCAGACATTGTACAGGTAGTGGGAGTTGTAAGTAGATATATGGCTAATTCAGGTAAAGATCAATGGAAAGCAGTCCAATGGATACTCAGGTATTTGAAAGGGACATCTAGCATGAGGGTTATGCTATGGAGGTTTGAATATTTCATTACGTGGCTATGTTGATTCAAATATGGCTAGATATCTGGATGGTAGGAGGAGCACTACTGGATATATTTTCACAGTAGGTGGAACGATAATTAGTTGAATTTCTAGATTACAGAGGGTTGTAGATTTTTCTACTACAGAGGTAGAGTATGTTGCAGCTACAGAGGCTAGCAAGGAGATGATATGGATGAGTAGGTTAATGGAAGAGTTGGGAAAGGAGCAAGGTGATTGTAAACTATTTAGTGATAGTCAGAGTGTAATTCATTTGGCAAAAAACTCAGCGTTTCATTCAAGAACGAAACACATTCAGTTGTGGTATCACTTCATACGACAGGTATTAGAGGATGGACAGTTGAATCTAGAAAATATTCATATGAGTAAGAACCTTGCGGATATGCTAACGAAGCCATTAGTAAAGGAGAAGTTGGAGCTACACTCCACTTTTGTTGGTCTTCGAGTTTGAGACTTGAATAGGAAGAAACAAGACCAAGGAAGTATCCAAGAATGATGATGTACAGGTATGGTGTTGTAATTAAACTCCAAGTGGGAGATTGTTGAGTTGTGAAGCTTAATTACTTCATTTTAGCATGCAATTGGAACTTTCTAGAAAATACAATAATCGGTATCAATTAAGGTCAGACCAACATCGGTCAGGGAAGACCGACATCGGTCAAGAAAGTAAGGAACCAAAAATGCTTATGCAGAACCGACGCTAGTTACCTATGGGATGAAGTTTTAATTAACTCTCGGGAATTATATCTATTTTTAGAATTAAAATAGATTTATTAGTTGTAATTGCATGGCTAAGTGCCCTAAGTCTATAAACGACTATATAAGCATAAAAGCTAGGGTTTAGAAGTAAGTGTATGGATCATAATTACAAGATAATTATGTGAGAGAGAATTCTTTATGAAGAAGCAAAATCTTGATGGAAAGAACGTACTAAACATCTAAGAGGTGTGGAAGATTGTAAATCTTCATTGTATATCTTATCAAAGCTTTGGATAATAGATTGTCTTGTTTCTTGGTGGATTTAGCCCACACTAGGTGAACCACGTTAAATCCAGTGTTGATTTAAGTCTTTTTTTTCTATATTTGTTATGGTAGAATATCCAATTTTCTTTGCATGTATGCTTAGATATGATATATTGTCTGTACAACTGGTGTGCTAATCCCAACATACACCAAATCCCACTACGCGTATCATGTGTTGAATTAGGAGATAATTTCTCCAAATGTTTTTCAATTGTTTTTATCTATGCTTCCAAGGATGATCTCACTACTGTGTCCACACTTCCTACCACTTCAGCACGTAGAGTTACTTCAAGCGCCTTGCATGGATCTGTATAAGTCTTGTGTGAAATTTCTCTTTTAAAGGGCGTGATCAATCCCCCAACGAACCACTATGTATGTTTGCTTGCATGGATGTAATAAGATAATTTATAAAGGAGAGTCTTGAACCATGCATCATACTCCCGAACACTTTGAGTAGTGTCATGCTTAATGTCCTTGAACGCGCTTACGCTCTTCTGCTCAAACTCAGGGATATAAAATTCCTTCAAGAAATCATCTCGAAGCACCTTATAGTCCACACAAGGCTGATTAGGATCAATTTTTCTGTACCAATTATGCACACGTCCCTACAATGTAGTTGCAATTTGACTTGCCTTGCACTCTTGAGTTGTAATCTCCTTCGCGCGCTGTAGTATCTCACACATATGCACGTGCTCGACTGTATCTTTAATACCTCAATACTATGGGAAATGAAGAAACATCTCCATGTAAATTTGCTAAGGTTGGTGTAGACCTTTCCCACTAAACCGAGAACCTGTATTTTCATCACCTCTAAATACTCCAACGCCTGAGCCACCTGATCCTCCTGATCCACCACCTCCAGTAGGTAATGGACTAGAAGAGGCACTACCTTGTGTTCCAACGATTGTGCTAAACTAAACGCCCACAGTCTGTGAAGTTACACTGCTCCTAGCCAAGGTTTTGAGCACCTATATTTTCTACCGACGATGCACCAAAAAAGATACCTCCATCAACTCTTCCAAATAAAGTAGATGACGATTGCACCATAGATGAATAAGCTCCCTTATTAACTCCTGAAATTGACTACAAATTAACTCTATCTACTGCAACTCTACTGCTCACACTAAATAACCCAAGGCACATTGGAAAATCACTCAGCCTGAACTGAACACTCACCCGAAGCACGCAAGGGTACCAGGTTCCTCTTTAGAGTTGCTTGTCCAAAATGTTAGCATGATTATGCATGTATATATCCAAATTTATAACAGATAGTAAATAATCCACAATGCATAAGCCAGATCTAGATCTAAAGCATATGAAAGATTGACTAAACAATGATCATAATGAGATTTACCATGCAAGAACCATTCTCAGTCACATCTAACACCAATATCCAACCAATATGATCCATTATGTTAAATGCTACAAAACATAGAATCTTCATACATCATAGTAATTTCATCATGAGTCATGCGTGCTAACAAATCCACAACATAACTCTACAATAATTGGTGTCCTCAAAACCGTGCAAATCAATACATATATATATATGGGTGGATACTTCCCTTCACTACCTATGCACCTTCCAAAAATAGGATACATGCTAATAATAGCCATGCACCTTTACAAAGGAATACAAAACATGCAAGTGCTCTAACAATAGACTTCCTATAGTTAACTCCGAGTAGAAATCCTATTATTAGATCGTAACTATGCATGGCACTCGAACTGCTACAAATCCCAAAATAGCCTTACGTGAGCTGCAAGTCTTCATGTTATCACGTGCTCAGTACTCCATTTCCAAAAAGTGACTAAATCTTGAATTCAAATTACTCTGGTGTGCTCATGTTCCTCTATGATTTTGCACCTTCCAACGCAACTGGTTCCTCCGTACCCAATCCTTATGTACTTTAATATTTGAGCTATATTCCATGTGCTCAACACCACCCCTTATACTTTAATACATACATCACTGTGTAAAAATGGGGGAAACCCAAAAAGATAGCTTTTTCCCCTTTATACAACTGTGATCTAAAAATATTGTATAAGTTACATATACACACACACATATAAATATATATCATATTCAATATATATATATATTCAGTTTTAAATAAATAAAAAATCGCAGTGACCCATGTTTTTATTTTTTTATTGTTGGTTTTAATGAAATGGAAGGGAGGAGGGTTTGGAGACAGGCCACAACTTGCCCCGTGCCCTCCCCTATGTTGTGCTTTGGGTGGTGTGGCTACGGCTACACCACCACGCCTCCCTTATGCCTCCCCACATTTGCCTCTGTGACCTCCCAAATCTGCCTCCCCCTTGCAAACCCCTGCGACCATTGTGGCACCCTTATTCCCCTACAGAAACCCACCACCACATCTCCCCCGCAACCATTATGTATACCCGACTTCCATTCTTACTAGGGAAGGACTCTTATTCACCTGCATGATAGTGTTTATTTAAATAAATAGGTATTCATATATATATATATATATATATATATATATATATATAACCAAAAGATATCTGGTTATTTGCCAACAAAAATAAATAAATAAATAATAAAACCTTAGATGGGGAAAAGTTATCAAAATAGGGGAAATCCCTTCCTCCATGAGAAGAAGCACCAAATTTCTCCATGGATTCTTCCTTCTCCTCTATCCCTCTCCCAAACCCTACCTAAGTAAATGAAAAAAGAGAATAAGCAAAGGATAAAAGTTATAAAACTCCTCAATTAAATTTAGGGCTCTTTTTGAGTGACCTATGATCTAGGGCTTAGATGCATTTAATACAAGGGTGGATATAAAGTCCTCATATCTTTTAAGTTATGTGATTTAATGTTTAAATGGAGGTGTGGGGTGATTTAATTTAATGGGTGCATTAGATTAATTTAGTGGCCATGTTAGGTTTGGAATTTAATGTGACCCTTAGATTTTGGTCAAATAAATAATTGCTTTAGCTTGGGTGCAACCGGTTTAAATGCTTGGGGAAAATTAAAATATTAAATCTTGAAATAAATTAAACATGGACTAAGGGTGTACCTTAACCCAGTATCCTTATGGAAATTTAATTAGTCGTTATGTAATACATTTAAAAATATATATCAGGTCTTTTGGGTGTTTGTGGTTAGTTTTGGTCATGCCAAGTATGGGGCACTACAATGAATGGTTAATGTTTGTTTTTCTATAAATTAGAAAATAAATAAACATTATAAAAAAATTAATTGAATGGAGATGGATTATTGAGACCCTAACCAAGATGAAGAAGAATAAGAAGAAGAAGAAGAAAAATCAGTTCGAACACGTCCCAATCACCTTTCCACTTATAACTACTTTCGATTGTTATTCGATATTAGTTAAATTAAAATACCTTTAAGAGTTTATTATTTGTTTTAAATCTAAGCATTATAATGTGGGGTCTAATTTAATATTAAGGGGCCACAATGGGTGTGTATCCCCATAAATATTAATTAATCCAATAACATTTGATTTCAACGAGTCACTCATTTCAACTTCAATGGCCCTTAAAGGACATCCTCTTCTTGTTGTGCCAACCTTATCTCCCAAGACTATCTTCAGTTGCTTAAAACACAACTCGTCTTGTGGATGCTCCTCCTACGTGCCAAGTATGTTATTTTATTGACCTCCCTCTCATTCATTATAACTGCACCTTGTGCACCTATGGGATTCTCCTGCACCATTGCTACAACAATGATTTCTTCTTCCTTAAATGTTTCCTATAAATTATCATCTGGCGCATTCACTCAAATTTCATTCACTTCTTCCTTCATGTCCTCTTGTAGACATGTTGTAGTTGCAACATCATCCTCTTCTGTACCTGTTTGGTTTGATAACATCATTACTTTCTCAACCTCCATCTTCTTTTCCACCTGCTACGCATGACTTCGATCAAGCTTGGCCCTTGAAAGCCTTTCGTGCTCACATCTTCACCTTGCAAGGTTTCTCTTGGTTGCGTACAAGGAAACTCTTCTTGTGCACTCTTGTTATCTTTTGCATTGTGCTCATATTCACATGTAACAAAGTCAATGTTAGAATAATCATGGGAGTTAACATCTCATGTCTGGCTCACTGCTACTTATTTTTACACTACTACTGCAATCTATCTTCTACATTCTTCTTCATGAAGAATTCACTCTTTATAGTTTGTTCAAATCCCATCTCACTGATAAAGGTTTGTTCACATATAAAATTTACCCTTCTATTTCCTCTCAAGGAAATCTTCTTCTATTCACACCTCACAACCTCAACCAGGAGAATCCCTTGTGTTGTTCCTTCTCTCTTGTTATCCTTTAAAATAGATTTGGGTTCTGAATAATGCAACTTCACTCACTCATTTCCCTTCAAGATAATCTTCATTACTTCATTTTCGAGCCTCGACACTTGAAGCTTATTCATCCATTCTTCTTGCTTTCTGGGATGCAATATGTGCTCCATCAACTTTGAAACCAAATGTTCCCATCTTCTTAAATGTTCCTTTCCTTTCTTATCTCCTCTGTTAGATATCTCTTGAACACATGGTTACAACTTTGTGTAATCTTGCGTTTGTAAAATCTACCTTGTTGGGGTATTCAATACTTTCCTCTTTAAAGTAAAGTTCTTACTCTATCCATCTCATTAGTTCTTCAAGGGCCTCTCTACCTAAAAACCAATGGATATGGCTAATGTTCTCACCTTCTTCTTTCACCTTAACCTTTTTTGCTCTCTTTCCTCCACTTGGTGGTACATGAACACCATTTTTTATAACATTTTCTTCATTACTGCATCTTGTGACTTTGAGTCACCTTTCTCCTCTTGTTTGACTCTTCTCAAAGCCATCTCTTCTACTTGTTTCTCTCTACCCATTGACAAACGATGGGGAATAAACACATTTTCTTTCCCACGTGCAACCTACCCCTCATTCGGCATTCTATTTGCACATTCTTTTATGCATTTTTTATTCACATCAACTTTCCCTCCATTTTCTTCCTTTTCTCATGCTATCAAAAATTTATTTATTCTGCACTTTAGGTTCTTCATTTCCTCTCACTTTTGCAGCAACTCTTCCATGTTGTCCATGTTAGAATTTGAGGATTCTAATAAATACAAATTTAATCAAATTACATATTATATAATATTACAATAAATATTTAAATAAATATTACATCATAACATAAGTAAATAAAGAAATATTTACATGAAATAAATAACACATGTGACACAATATTTATAGTGGAAAACCCCAATAGGGTAAAAACCACTTTGAAAATAACCTTTTACTTCAGAAAACTTATTTTACATCTAGTAAGATCACCTCCTCCTTTAAAACCTTATTTACTAAGGATAAAACCAAATCACTTGATTTGCACACCTTTGATATATTTCCTGAATCTATCAAATAAGAACCTAAATTCCTTTTTATATAAGGTGATCGGGTATGTCTCCCAACCCACCTTTTCAACCCAAAATGGTTAACACATACACCTAGGTTTATAATATTTAATATTAGAAATATAGTCATTTCATGATATTAAATATTTAACCTAAATTATATACCTAGGTTAGCATATTTAATAATAGAAATATAAATATTTCATATTATTAATTATTAACCTATATATTAGTGATGGACCCATACACATTGAGGGTTGGCCAGAACATTTAATCATTATGTTCCAACACTCCCTTTTAATGTTAAGTGAGATAACATAACATATGTCAATAGATTACCTGCCCGTGATACACTACAGGATTTATAATTCTTAAACCATAAAGGTTTTAGGCTAGCATATCGGTTTGAAGGAATTATAACACCTTCATCATACTCAATTTACCTTTTGGTACAAAAACATTTGGAATCCCAAAGATCGTCACATAATCAGTGGCTAAGTATGATTTGTGAGTTTTACATGTTCTCACAGGTTCTCATAAAAGGTTATTGAACCCAAGCATATAGGAGTCTTTTACAACCAAGGACCTCCTCAACAATATATTCGTATTGGATGTTTACCATTAAAATCAATAGCACTAAAGAGTTAATTAAAGATCGCCTTTAAAATCTTTCTACATTTCTCTCTCAAAAAGAAGTCGAGGAGGTATACATGCCCGAAGGTTTTTTACACTTGCCCGAAAGTCTTTTTACAAAAACTAAGTTCCAATAGGAGGTGAAATTGTCATGCACAGTCCCCCTCAATGGTAACTCTGACAATCCAATCTTTTCACAAAAGTGACAAAACTTTGCAGCACTCAAGGAATTTGTGAAGATGTAAGCAACATGTTCTTCAGTCAACATGAACTTAAAATTTATTTCATCACTTAGCACCTTCTCACGGGTGAAGCGTATATGTATCTCAATGTGCTTCATCCTTTGATGTCAAACTGGATTATTAATCAAGAATAATACAACTCTGACCACCACATAAAATATGAATACTTCCTTTAGCTTCCATGTATATCTCTACCAACAGCTGTTACAACCACATGACTTCTTTACTTCTTCCATTGTACTTCTCTACCTTAGTTGAAGAAATGGATACTGTTGATTGCATTTTTTGTTTCAAGTAATGGTTCCTACACCAAAAAAACTTGAACACATATCCAATATATTTTATAATACAATATCAGTATGGTTAGGATAAAAATTACATATAAGATAGCATTTTCATTCTTAGTATAATGTAACCCATAATTGATTGTTCCTTTAATATATCTAAAAATTATTTTTTGCAAGATTCCAATGACCTCTAAAAAAGTTTCCTGCATAAACCTTGAAGTAATTCCTACTATATATGAAATATCTGATCTAGTCATAGTTAGATAAATCAAACTATTAACTAACAACGTATATAAAATAGGATCAACCTTTTTCATATGTAGATTTATGATCAATATTTATTCCAACTTCCTTTGAAGTAGAAAATGGTTTACAATCAATCATAAGAAACATTTTCAATACAATGGTTACATATTGTGTTTTGAAATACAACAATAGAATGAAATACATTCATATAAAGAACATGATGTAAGAGACCTAACTCATTCATTTCAAAATATTGCTTAAATTTATCTTTAATCCTATGAATTAAATTAGAATTATCACCAGTCATAAGCAAATCATCAACATATATACATATAATGATAACATGTGAGCCTTATTGCTTAATGAATATATCATTGTTAGAAAAATAATTAACAAAAACCTAATAGTTTAAAGAAGGAAACAATTTTCACATACCAAGCTCTAAGAGCTTGTTTTAAACTATACAAAGATTTCTCAACTTACAAATATAGTTTTTTTACTAGTTTCTTCAAATCCTTTAGGTTGAAACATATAAAGTTCTTTTAAATCGCAATTCAAAAAATATTTTTCTTATCCATTTAGTGGATTTCCCATCTAAATTGAGCTGTAATTGCAAATAAGGCCCTATAGTACTCATTTTAGCTATAGGGGTAAATGTCTCAACATAATCAATACCAGGTTTCTAAGTGAAACCTTTAGCAACAAGTCTAGTTTTTTGTTAATACTACCATTAACATTATATTTTACTTTGTATATCCACCTAGACCTTATAATACTTTACGGCTCAAGTTTATATAAGGTAATTAATGCATTGTACATATGATGGCTTCCGGTCATTTTCTTAAGGTTAATAGGATTTGAAATTTCTAACATGGATTGAGCCCAATTTAATTTCCTATCTAGGAAGATAAAAGTTTCATAAACATTTATAGCATCAAAACATCAAATTTTTGAAAAAAAAATATAGACAAAGATTCAGTCAACTTAAATTTGACGTCTAAATGGCCGCCATAATGGTTTATTTTTGGTCTGTTGTGACGGTCATTTGACTGTCAATTTTAACACATTGAAAGTTTACTGGAATCTACGAGCTTAAATTTGACGTCTAAATGACCATCATACTGTCTTATGTTTGGTCTACCGTGACAGTTATTTAATGAAGCTAAAACTTGTTGTGTATTTCCAGAATGTGAAATTCCAGAATTTTTTATTTTGTATAATATTAAGGAGGTTATATTTTAATACATTATAGTAACCTATTATAATTTATAATGTAAAAATATATACACTTTAAAAAAATGAGGTATATAGTTTTTAGAATGGAAATAAAAAATAACATATAGTTCATAAAAATTATAAACTATAGTATATTGTTTTATATAAAAACACATAACCCTTATTACAGGGGTTTAAAGGACATAAACCAGGTTAAAAGAATTTTACTAGGTGCAAATAGATTTATGAGAGTATAGATTAACCTGCATATTTTATAGAGGGGACAAATAAATTCACCCGACCAATGAAATAAATTGAAATCCCTATCTTCATGAACCTGGTCTCCTCCCTTCATTTACTATTAATTATACCTTACACACATTTAAAACTATGGAAATATTACAATTACTCTTAATTTTACCTTGTACACATTTAAAACTATGGAAATATTATAAAATATTTTATATAATTCTTGCAAGCTAAAAATTTTAAAACTTTTATGTGCCTATAGCTACTACTAATTTAATAAATATTTACCACACTTCACTAGCCACTAATAAACTAGCCCTTTTTTAATTAACTATTTATACATGAGAATTCCACATTTATACAAGTTAACCTGGAGATTTATAGAGGGGAGAATTACTTTCACCCTATCAATGAAATAAATTGAAAATCTTATTTCTATGGAGCTTGTCTCCTTTTTCTTGTATTTAACTTTGTGTTTTTATTTTGAATATCTTTTTAACTTGCACATATTAAAACTATAGAAAAAAATATTTCAAATATTTTACCCTTACCTGTACACAAATTTTTAGCGGAAGGTAAGAAATTTCTAAATTTTCCACTTGTGAATTCACCTTGATTTTTCACAAAGAAAAACTCTTAGGTTGCACAATGGAAAGAAAGGGCCGGTTATTTTAAATACCCTTCCGGGTTGGTTGAAAAAAAACCGTACAAATTAAATAAATAAAATACACAACATTTTATCTTCATTTATTTAATTTACCTCTCTCTGTTACCATGTTACAATTTGAGGAATTCTAATAAATACGGATTTAATCAACTTGTATATTATATAATATTACAAAAAATATTTAAATAAATATTACATCATAACATAAGTAAATAAAGAAATACTTACATGAAATAAATAACACATGTGACACAATATTTATAGTGGAAAACCCCAATAAGATAAAAACCACTTTGAAAATAACTTTTTTACTTAAAAAATTATTTTACATCCAATAAGATCACCTCCTCCTTTAAAACCCTATTTACTAAGGGTAAAACCAAATCACTTGATTTGCACACCTTTTATATATTTCCCGAATATATCAAATGAGAACCTAAAGTCCTTTTTTATATAAGGTGATCGGGTATGTCTCTCGACCCACCTTTTCAACCTAAAATGGTTGACACATACACCTAGGTTTATAATATTTAATATTAAAAATATAATAATTTCATGATATTAAATATTTAACCTAAAGTATATACCTAGGTTAGCATATTTAATAATAGAAATATAAATATTTCATATTATTAAATATTAACTTATATATTAGTGATGGACCCATATACATTAAGGGTTGGTCAGACCACTTAATCATTATGTTCCAATAGCCTAGTCTCCATAGCATTTAATCTTTCTTGGAATCCTCTCAAAATCTTCGACAATTCAGGAACTCCACGTTCTCTACTTCCATGTACCCTTTTAACAACAATATGTTCTCTGCCCATCTTAGCAAGATGGAAATCACTCAACTTTTCTCTTTTCCTCTACCCACTATCAAACAATGGAGGACACTCAATGGAAACACCTTCTACTCAACAAAATTTGTTGGAAGATGTCTTCTTTGTTTATTAACACACTTGCAGAATACTTCCATATTTGATATTAAATGATGAAGTCATAGTTAAGGGGTTCAATACAAGACTTCCTTAGACCATGCAACCCACAAATTTACAAACAAAAATAGACCCCCAAAATGTAACAGAAAACAACATAGTACAATTTTTTTTCTTTTCAAATGATAAGATTACAAACTACACACACACATACACCACGGTGGTCCAATTTCAGACATGTTACTTGAAACATTACAAGTGGGTCTCTAAAAATTAATGTGTGAACCTTAGACCAATTTTCCCTATTTTGGCTTCAATCTTAAATGTGCAAGATCTTAGATACTAATGAACTTGAGCCCTTCACTAACTCTCAACCAACCTTTGGATAATCTTTTTATTTTTTAGCTTCATTTCTTGAATGCCCAGCCCTTTTCTCAAAGATGCTTCTACCTAAAATAGGCATGTAAAACAAGAATTTGTTAGGAAGTCCAAATGATTTTTTCTTCAGCTATCAGATAACCACTTCTTATCCATAGCTTCACATTCCCTTCACCTACAATTTCCACCTATCAAAACCATTAGGTTAATTGTGAATCTAGATGCTTCGACATTAGGAAGATTGCAGTTGGAGTGGAGCCTTGGTGGATTGTTGGAAATAGATAATTTCTCCCACATCCTTTAATTTTCTATTTTATGTGCCTAATTTTCACAAATTGGTATCATAGTGTGGATTTATTTCAATAGGTTTATAATTGACACACATGTTATGGATTCTATATCCGGTCTACAGACACCATAATTTACAGGAAAGAATTACGAGTATTGGTCATTAACCATGAAGACACTATTTAGGTCTGAGGATGTGTGGTAAATCATAGAGAATGGGTACACAGAGCCTGCAAATGCAATAACATATAACACACTCTCATAGGCAGAGAAAGACACCTTGAAGGAATTAAGAAAGAAAGACAGAAAATATCTTTTCTTTATTCATCAAGCCATGCATGAAATCATCCTACCAAGAGTGGCAGCAACCAGTAAAGCTAATATTTCATATGAAACTCTCCAAGTTACATATCAAGGTAAAGAGAAATTAAAAACCACAAAGCTACAATTACTTCGAAGAGATTTTGAAAATATGTCAATGAAAGATTCAAATTCCTTAGATTAATTATTTACTTTTGTAGTTGGTTTAGTTAGTCAAATTAAATCTCATGGTGAGACTATTGAAGATAGAAGGATTATTGAAATTTTGCTTAGAAGTTTTCCTAAAAAAATTGATCCTTTGGTAGTTTCTATTGAAGACACTAAGGATCTAAGTCAATTTTCAATTGATGAGTTGCATGCATCACTAATAAATCATGAAAAGAGGCTGAATAGATCACATGCAGTTATAGATCAAGCTTTTTCATCACATGTATCAAGAAATCATGGAAGAGGAAGATGAAGCTTCAGCCCTAAAGGTAGAGGAAGAAGTTCATCTAGAGGACACAAAAGTGGTCCATTAAACTCAATTGGAAGAAGACATAGTCAAGAACACAATAATAATCATTTTCAGGTCAGAGACAAGATAAGTCGCATGTGTAGTGTCACTATTGCAAGAGATATAGACACTATGCTTATGATTGTAGAAAAAACTAGTATGATCAAAATAGACAGAATAAAAATCAGGTTGGAAGATCTACTCCAAGCTTCATGTTTATTAAATGCATAAACATAGTTGAAGCATCGCCTATTGAGTGTAATCTATCACAAGAGAGTCCTAGTGATGTGTGGTATTTGGATTCTGGTTGCAGTAATCACATGTCGGGTAACTTAGATTTATTTTCTAATTTGGATGAGTCAGTAAAGACAGAGGTTACCCTTGGGAATAATAATACATTAAATGTAAAAGGAAAAGGAACAATCAACATTTTAACTAAAAAGGGGGAGAAAAATACTATGCAAGATGTTTATTATGTTGAATGTTTGAAGCATACTCTTACGAGAATTGGTTAATTGGTACAAAAGGATACAGAGTTTACATTGAAGACTACAAATGTGTTATTGAGGATAAAGCTCCAAGTACTCAATTGATTGCTAAAGTGAAGATGCCAAGCAACAAAATGTTTCCTTTGAATATTAAACTAGCCACATCTGGAGCTCATACTACAGATCAGTCCTGAGCTAAAGAAATTGAATCAAATTTTCAGTTAGTTGAAAAAGATGAATCGTGGCTATGGCATCTTAGGTTTGGTCATTTAAATTTTAGAGGTTTGAATTTGTTACACAGAAAAATAATGGTAAAATATTTTCATTTGATTCAGAAACCAGAGAGAGTTTGTGAAGGTTGTATTTTGGGGAAGCAACATAGAGAATCCTTCCTAGTTGGTAAAACAAAAAAAGCAAGTGCACCACTTGAATTGTTCACTCAAATTTATGTGGACTGATACAAACAAATTCTATTGGAGGTTGCTCATATTTTATGGCATTCATTGATGACTATACAAGAAAGACATGGGTGTACTTTTTTAGAAATAAATCAAATTCTTTTGATATATTTCAGTAGTTTAAGGCCTTAGTGTAAAAGCAAAGTGGGTACTACATCAAATTTATGAGGACAGAAATAGGAGGTGAGTATGTTTCCAATGCTTTTCTGAATTTTTGCAAATATCATGGTATACATAAGTAGTTTACTACTAGGTATACACCACGACAGAACAATGTAGCGGATAGAAAGAATAGAACCATAATGGAGATGGCGAGAAGTATGATGAAGGAAAAGCATATTTCAAATGAGTATTGGGAAGAAAATGTAGCAATTTTTTTTTTACATCTTAAACAGGTGTCCAATGAAAATTGTTTAAAACATGGTTTCTCAACAAGCTTGGACTAACAGGAAACACAATTTTTCTCATTTTATAATATTTGGTTATGTGGCATACACACATGTGCCTGAAGAGCTAAGGAAGAATTTAGACAACAAGGACAAAAGTGTATATTTGATAGATATTCAGAGAATACAAAAGCTTACAAGTTGTTAATTCTAGTTACCAGAAAGGTCACAATCGACAAAGATGTATAGTTTGTTGAAAATGAGGCATGGGATGAAAGTATTGAGAAAACATTTTGTGTAATAATAGTTATTCCTCATGAATATATGATAGATGAAAGAATAGAGCAGCAAGGTATGGTATCCTCTTCGAATCTTAGACATGCACCACAAGTTGTAGCACCAGCTACACCTCAATCTACATCTAGGAGGTCTCCAAGATTTCAGTCATCTTCAACCATGTAACAGACACCACAAAGAACACCAGAAGAAACTCCTTCAGTACAAAATAATCCATCATTTAATATCCCTTTGTAGCGGAAAACAAGGAGTCTTAGTGAGATTTATAATGTTGATACAACTAATGATTTTTCAGTTTTAACATTGTTTTCTCAAGTTGTAAATCCAATATATTTTTAAGAGGCTATAAAAAATAAGTTTAGGTTCAAGCCATGAATGATGAGATAAATTCCATAGAGAAGAATCATACATGGAAATTGGTAGATCTTCCAAAAGGAAAGGACGTGATAGGAGTGAAGTGGGTCTACAAGACCAAATATACTGCTAATGGTGAAGTAGAGAAACATAAAGCAAGGCTGGTTACAAGAGGTTTTTCACAAAAATATGGAGTAGATTACAATGAAATGTTTGACCTATATCACGTTTGGACTACAGATTCATTGAGCCTAGTTTCAGTGAGCCTAGCTCATTTACCTTGCTCTACAGATTCATTAAAATCAGCCATGAAGAAATAATTTGAGATGAAAAATCAAGGACTCGTGCACTATTTTTTTGGCATTGAAGTTCAACAATCAGAAGTTGAAGTTTTTATTTCACAAACAAGGTATGCTAGTGATATTTTAAAGAGATTTAACATGTTGAATTGCAAGCCAGTGCCAAAACTTGTTACAATAGGTTTGAAGTTAAGCAAAGATGACAACAGATCATTTGTAGGTCCAACATTATTCAAAATGCTAGTTAGAAGTCTCATGTATTTAATGACCACAAGCCCTTGATATTATGTATGGTGTGAGCCTCATCTCAAGGTTCATGGAATCTCCAAAATGTTCACATTGGCCAACTGGAAAAAGGATTTTGAGGTATGTATGTGGAATTATGAATCATGGAATTTTGTATTCAACATCAGATGAGTTCAAACTTGTAGGTTATACATATAGTGAAAGTGCCGGAAGTATAGATGACAGAAAAATCACATTCAGCTATGCTTTTCACTTTGGAACATGAGTGGTTTCATGGGCATCAAATAAGCATCCCATAGTCACACTATCTTTAGTAGAAGTAAAGTATGTAGTAGCAACAGGAGCAATATGTCAGGTTGTTTGGATGAGAAGAGTGTTGAAAGCTTTGGGGGAGAATCAAGAGGATGCTACCCAGATTTTATGCGACAATAATTTAGCAATAACATTGTCCAAAAATTATGTTTTTTACAAGAGGAGCAAGTACATAGACATGAGGTATCACTTTATCATGTAATTGGTTAACAAAAAGGAAACTTGTCTTGAAGTTTACAGATCTAAAGATAAGTTTACTGATGTTTTTATGAAAGCTTTGGGAAATGAATTTTTTGAGTATTTGAGAAGTTGTTTAGGAGTTTGTGATTGGGAATATGTCAGATCCTAAAGCGTACACTCAACTCTGGAATAATAAAAGTTTGAAGGTTGAAATTAAGGGGGAATGTTGGAAATAGATAATTTCTCCCACATGCTTTATTTTGTTATTTTATGTGTCTAATTTCTACATGGATGGTATGAAATGTTTTCAAACTTAGTATTGAAACATGAACTTGTTCTCAATGTATATCCATTTAAAAATATGATAAAGTATTGGTAAGATTTGATTATTTTCTCAATGCTCCCAAAGGTCTTCAAGTCTCAAAGCAACATGAAAAATCAAAACTTGTTGTCTCTTTTTGGGAATATAGATTCTAAAATGAAATCCTTATTATCATAGTTGAGTTATTCATTATTAGCTCTAAATGTCTTTTTTTACACATTTCAAGGAAAATATATTAAGGATATGTTTTAATTAGTTCGATAGGCAATTTACAATGGTAGCAAGGGGATGGATCTAATGGTGTGACCGGTGTCAATTTTTATTCTCTATATTAAATTGGACGTCCATCTAACTGTCACTGTAATATGTTTTTTAAACTATGAGAAGTCAATAAAAAATATTAATATCTTGTTACAATGGCACAGAGGGTTGGATCAATTGGCGTGACTGTTTTTAACTTTGTTTCTCTATACAAAAAAGTATTTTTCTTAAAAACTTTGAAAAGCTAATCAACAATAGTAATATCTTGACCATATGGTAGAGTTTGGGGATTAATTTTTCAAAAAAAAAAAAAATCACCAACAAGTGGGAAAGATGAATATAATATAGTAAAATTATTAATCAATTTGATATGTGTAAAATCCAAGATAAGATCCTCAAAATTGATATCTATCAGCATTTTTCAAATAGATGTATTTAAGATATTTTTAGAAGCATTTTAACTCAACCAAGCTCGCCATCATATCAAAATAGAAATTTATTTGTTTATTTGCATGTTTTCTACTACCTACACCCAAACTACCTAATGATGAATCTCTTGACAATGTGATGCAACATCTATCTCTAGGGGAGCATCGACTCCTCGCTCTCAATTTTCTTCCCTCCCTCAATCGACTTGGTAGACCAGATAAAACACCTATATATCAATAAAACATCAGGGATATCATTTCCTTTGGTTCACCTCATCTCAAAACCAACCTCAAATGTGGTCGAATTGATCGCCCTTTTTTCCCCATATCGATATTCAAATCTCATACCAAACGTTACGCCAACGAGTTTGGTTTTTCTCTATAATAAATCCCTCACCTACACTTACCTCCACCATTGTGCGTGGAAGGGATTTAGTCTAGGATGTTATGAAAAAGGTATACACAATCTCATCATTAACCAATCATGTGAGACTCATGAGAAATTTGTACTGGGGTTCAAACTTAAAATCCTCAAGCTCCCTCGCGCAACCTTCTTCTACATATCCTATAAACATTGATTCCTCTACCACTATCCACCCATCTGATGGCACCATGGACATAGATGACACTGTGTCCCTTCCTTTTGAGTTTTTTTTAGTCTCCACCATTACCCTGGGGCCATTCACTTACCATATTGGGAGTGAAACTAGGTCCCTTCCCCTCATATTCCCTGAAATGGTAGAGGAAGATTCCCCTACCATTGAAATTATCCAATGCAGTGATGACGACTGCATCATTTCTTACATGGTGTTAGAATATTCCTATCTTCATAAAACCTTATCTCACGACACATCCAACCTCCTCAATGATTATACCATCGACATCAACATCAGGACTCTGTAGGAGCCTCGAATACTTAAAGTTGTCCAATCCCTTGATCTGCAAGAACTCGAGGCTTTCGCCTCTTTTCTACCTATAGATATATAGGCCTTTGCATGGTCATACTCCGACATGTCATACCTCGATTCATCTACCATTTTCCATAACATCATCACTATTCCTAATGCTAAGCCGATTAAGCAGAACTTGCATCGCATGCACCCTCACATTGATCTCCTTGTCAAATAGGAGTTACAAGGGCTTATTTCCACTAGCATCATCAAATCCAATGAATATCCACAATGGGATTCAAACATCGTACCCATTTCCAAAGCCCCCCCTCTGGAAATATCTGCATCTATACTAATTTTCCAATACTTAAATATCACTTGTACCAAGGATGAATTTCCCCTTCCCAACATAGATCAACTCATCAACCTCATAACTGACCGATGAAATGATTTTTCTTATGGGTTGGTTTTTATGGTTACAACCATATTCTCATCGCATTAGAAGACAACCATAAGACTTATTTCATCACACGTTGGGGAACCTTTTGCTATCACGTCACAGCCTTCAGTTTGAAGTGGGGGCAACCTATCATCTTGCTTGACCTATATCTTCCACAACCTCGTCCATAAAACCATAAATGACTATATTGACGGCCTCTTGGGAAAATATAAACATCAACAAGACCATCTTTCCATCCTTAAAATCCTCTTCTCTCATCTTTTTGAGTTCTTCCTCCACCTCAATCCCACCAAGTTTGTGTTCTAATTTTTTACTAGAAAATGCCTTGGCTTCATCGTCTCTATCAAGGGCATTGAAGTTGACCCACCAAAATCAAGGCTATCCTTGATATGCCTCCTCATTCCAATCTTAAGCATCTTCACAGTCTTTAGGGTAGACTCCAATCTTTCTGTCGCTTTATCTCTCATATTTATGACCGCTGCTAACCTTTCCACCATATCCTTCATAAAGAACCCCAATTCAGTTAGGATGCCAATGTTAGAAGGCCTTAGATGATCTCAAGAAATATCTTTTATCACCACATGTGCTCACACCTCCACATGAGGGTGGGGCTTTCTACCTCTACATCTCTGCCTTCAATCATGCTCTAGGTGCCATGTTGGCACACCACGATGAGCAAGGCAGGGAGCAAAACATCTATTATTTAGTCTCACTTTTCATGATTATAAAACCCGCTACACATAAGATGAAAATATGTGTTGTGATTTTTTATTCGCTACTTATAAAATTTGTCAGTATCTCCTCATTCATAAAACCTTCATTGTCACTAGCTTTAATCTCTTCAAACCTATGCACTCCAAACCCTATCATAATGATTACATCACTCACTAGCTCATGCTTATGACTGAGTTTGACCTAGATTCCATCTTGTAACAAAACTATCAAGGGCCAAACCATCTTTGATCAACTCATTGAATCCCCTCTTCCTGATACTCATATTCCTCATGAATAATTTCTAAACAAATCAATTCATACTATGAATAAAAAAATTCTCCCCTCAGAATGACACTTTTCTTTGATGGATCTAAGTTTCGGAAAGGTGGAGGCATTGGTGTTATCATCATTCATCCTTGGGATACTCTTATCCCCATCACTTACAAGCGTAACATTGAATACACTAATAATATGGCTGAGTACGAAGCCCTCATCTTGGGCCTTGAAACTAATTTAATGCTCGGTTGTTCAAATCCTTGACATCTACAATGACTCCTAGCTCATCATTAATCAAGTCAAAGGAGCCCATTAATAAAAAAATGAATTCCTTTAGAAATACAAGGACATATTCGACTTCCTTCTTAAATCCTTTGATCAATATACCATTCAATCCATCCCTCACTCATCTAATCTATTTGCAGACATTATGGCATCCCTTGCATCTCTCATCCCATGGGAAACTGAATAATCCAAACTCTCTATTTTTTTCATCGTTTTGATCAACCATCCCATGTCTATGAGCTTCCTCATATCAATCATATTGAAACCCATCAATCGGACCTTTGGTACTCTCAGATATTTGACTATCTATCCATGTCCAAAATTTCCTTCTAACCTATCCAAGAATGGTAGGAGATCCTTTCTTCAAAGCACTAACCATCTATATCATCTTTTGTGGTATCCTCTAAAAGTGTGGCTTCGATGGAATCTTATTGTGTTGCCATATAATCACGTGAATCTAACCTATACCATCTAAGAAGGTAGTGACAGTATTTGTGGTGGACACTTTAGCGGTTTGGTTATCACCAAATGCATTCCTTTTCCTAGGATATTACTGGCCCACCTCTTAACCAAGACTAATATGAATATGTTAAAAATTGTACTAAATGTCAGCAATATTCCAATCTCATTCACATTCCTAGTCAGGTCTTACAGATGGATCAAGACCTTTGGCCTTTCTCACATTGGAGCCTTGACCTCATTGGTCCTCACCAATTTGCACTCCTCTTAACGTCACCATTCCACCATCACCACTACTGAGTAATTCACCAAATGGGGTGGAAGCCATTCCATTTTCCTCCACTAAAGCTAACACTATTGTTGACTTTTTCTATCAACACATCATCTATCGCTTCGGCGTTCCCCATAAAATAATCACAGAAAATAGAAAGTTTTTCAAAAACAAAGGCCCCAAGAATCTTTGTGACTCTTTGAACATCAAGATTAGATTTCTCTTATCCTTACTATCCTCAAGCTAATGACCAAGCTGAATCCACTAATAAAACTATCTACAACATCCTTGCTAAATACCATCAACAAATCAAGACATAATTGGCATCTTTACATCCCTTTCACCCTTTGGGCATATCGTCCCTAGCATCCACACCTCTATGGGTGTTACTCTAATCTCTCTCATCTATGGATTTGAATTTGTTCTTCTGTTTAAAGTCCAAATCCCATCCCTACATTTTTCTTTCCACGACTTTATCTTTGATGAAGACTATCATCAAGACCGTCTAGCCCAACTTGAATTGCTAGACGAACATCCTTTAACCACTCGTTCAACACCATCATGTCTATCAAGAGCATATACAACAAGCCTATAACGAACATCTCATGGGAGTATGAATTTAACATTGGTGTGGTCCTGTCTTAAAAGAAAATCAGAATTTCACTACTATGGAAAGGAGCTAATGTAGAAAATTTTATCCTAACTAGATTGGATAATACATTATCATGCATAAGTATGGGTCTAGGGCCTATATCCTAGCCTCCCTCGATAATAAATTTGGAGACGAAACCTCTCAACGCTCTACACTTGTGACCTTTCTATTGTTAGCAAACTTACCAACATGTGATCTTAATCACATCTTAAGCTCTCAGGTTTTGACTATTCATCCTTTCCACCTTTCATTGTAATGATTTAGAACTATGGTCTACCATCACTAGTATATCTATGACCTTAAATATGAGTACCACAACTCTGCTCATAGCATATTCCCCATTGGCAAGTTCCTCCTCCTTGGTAGAAACCCCACAATCATTACATCCATTACCTTCTTATCTACCTATTGGAACCATGCTAAGGGTCCATAGGTGTCGCTTGTACATATCTTATCTTCCTCACCCCAAGTGGTTTACTTGGCTATCCCTAGCTCTATCAAAATTCAAAACTCTAGATGCTCATATCAAAATCGATCTTATCCAAAAAGCAGACTGCTCCCTCAAAGGATAAATGCTCATATAAAGTAAAATTATCAATATTATAGACTGATCCTTCGAAGGAAAACTACCATGCATATCTTATACTATTATCTAAAGTCAACAAAATTAAAATCCAATGCAAAATCCTAAATCACATACCACTCCCTCAAAGGATGGCTACTCTTTTACATATCATGGCAACAAAGGCTTCCCACATTGATCATCCTTCTTGAAATATCAAATTTAGCAAAAGAAAAGTATAAAAAACAATTATACCCAGAAAGTTTGCCGACATCTATCATCTTTCCCATCCTCCGCAAACTTCCTGCATTCGATCAGTTTGTGCTATATTGCTCAGGGGCACAAACCTAGGAATACCACCTAAGGAGAAACAATATTCCCCATACAATGTCCCATCTTAATCTCTTTGTCATATATACAGTGGGTCTATAAGCACACTTCCCATCTTTCCCTCAAGGTCTTAAATGTGACAAGCTACCATTTGTTATGTGTGATACTTTTTATTAGTCCCAAATGCATTGCTCTGCGTTGTTCCCTCTAATGATGTGCCTCCAATCCAGTTCAAAATCATATTTTCTACATATGCTCCTCTCTACAACAAAGTGTACTTTCTCATGCTTGGGTCACCACTACCTAGGTCACACCCTTTCCAATCCATCTAGTATATCTATATCCATCACATATCCTAATACATATAATCAATTTATTAAATTCACGATCTATCAAATTTGAGACATCACCTACATCATCTAGATCATATCTAAACATATTCATATTTAATATAATATTCATCACATCTATTCTAATATAAGTCATATCATATCTACCATCTATCACATTATGTCTTAATCAACATCCATCATTACATCAAAGCATCTGATCCACACATCCATATCCATGTCAACATCTAACCACTATATAATGGAATCAAAACATCACATCATCAATAAACATCTAAACATATAAATCAACATCCATGACATAATCAAATATCAACATCCATAACATAATCAAATATCCGCGTCAATGATATAATCAAATCCATCACACCATATAAATCATCACACAACACATATAAGCCAAGACAAAATCATATCTATATATCATCATCAAAATGTGTCCATACATTTGTGATAGGCCTCTGCGGGCTTTATCTAAAAATAATATACACATCATCAAAGTCTATATACAATGTATGCCCATTAATTGATGAACTAAAATTTAGACACTCTGAGTCTTGAACCATACTCCCCTGGTGTACAAGCCTATCCCTTTGCCCATCCACCCACTACTCCCTTGTTTAGGCCTGGATTACGCCTCGGTTGTGTTACACTTTATGTGCTACCTGACATCGATGGTTGTGTTGCTCTCCCTAGTCCCCTTTCTCCTAGAAAGTACACCATGTACCATGGCACATATGGTAATATAGATGTCACGATGCACTCATAGTAGCATGCCTTTACACCCAGTGCTTTGTACTACTCTATTTAGACAATATTAGGTAGATCCATTCTGACCAACTCCTTGTGAATATGTTGGTGGCCTCACTCTCTGATACTACGACTATGTATCCTAGATCTCTAAATTTTCCCTTGTGGGCCTCCCCCTACCTATGATACCTATCTTGCTACTATATGATGATGTCTCTCTCCTATCACAACCTTGCGGCATGTTGTCATTATGCATCTATTTCCACTTGTAAGTGGGCTATCTCAGTAGCCAATCCTTCATCTCACACCCTTAGTTTTTTTCTCCTCCTCTCCTACTTGGAACCTCCTCCTCCTCCCCCTCTCTTACCTGCACCCTCTCCTTGGTGACCTTATCTACCCACTGTTAAAGTCTACTAATCAAAAAAACCCTCTCATACACCCACATTAGCATCATCATCCCAAGGCTCTCCCTACTCTACTAGTAAATCTACCATCACAGTCACAGGCAGGTACCTCTCTATCTCACACTCACCTATAGCGGATAGGTACTCCAATTAATCCTTACACAACTCCAAATTTTCACATCACCTTGGTAAAATGTACGACCTAGATCATCTCAGGCTTTTGCCCCTATACCCACCTCACCCCTTCTCATGTCTATAAATTATACATCTGTCCCCAACCATGCATGGAAGTCTCTGTATGGACTCCATCTAACCTCATCTACATTTAACCTCCTCAATATGTCCTCATACCACTCCTCCCCTCGCTCCCTCTGTCTTCATGAGCGTGATCATCTCACCATCTCAAAAATCCCACTACTAACTCTATATGATTTTCGGTCACCCATGGAAACCTCGGTAGCCTTACTATAACTATATGCTCATAAGCCCAACAATGTAATAAAAAGACGATTCCTCCTCCTAGATGTATACATCCATAACTAGTAGTACACTTGTGCAAGAAACACAACACCAAACACAAACGTTGTCTGATGCCTTACTATGTATGTTTAGTACCATGACTAGTGTCAATGGAAACTGGGTTCTCCCTGAGTTCAAAAATGTAAAACATGATATCATCATCATAATCAGACATGTCAACTTGATCCACAGTGTCACTAAATGGTATCGAGCCTCTATATAGAATTTCATTGAAATAAATGCAATATGAGCATCATCTTTTCGAAATAATTTGTGTCAATTCCCTCATCCTTACCTCTGTTATGATAAGCATTATAAGTGCCCCTGAATCGGTAATCTCAAAATCTGGTGCACATTCCTCCAATATGACCGGTCATCTCTCTGGTATGGAACAAGAATGTGTTGGTCCTCAGATCCCATCTCTCAATCAATGCTATCATTAATCATTTATCCCTTGGAACCCTCTGATAATGGCATAATCCACACCAACCCCACTATTCACTAGGTGATCCCACTATGTGGCTGTCACATCCCCTCTCATCCAATCATACAACATCAGGATACTATCTTGACTATAACTGATCCCTAGCCTATTAAAACCAATCAAAAAAATCATCCATTAGTGTCTCATCATCAAAATATAAATTTTTTTAATCAATCCAACCTAATCTATACCCCGGTCGACAATGACTCCTCTTGTGTAGATGTTGACTTGCCTCCTGTCGATGACGACTATCCTAATCACCATTGAATGACCCTTCCCACCCAGTATTATTACTAGAAAAATAAAAAAACAATAAAAATTAAAATCAAGGTTAGGATTTCGATCCTTACTGCGCTTCAGGTCCTCAGGCGCTTCTGCGCTCCATGGATAGCTTACCATATCTCTCAAAAACACACAAATGCTTCTCTCTCAGAGTTTTAAATTCACAAATTTAACACATTACAAATAAGATCCTTTAACTGCTCAGGTCACTTGTATAGGTGCATTGGCCCAGTCATCGTTGAATCATCTCATTCACTAATGATCCAAGCCCGGGTAACCGTCGACCCATCTCGGTCACTCTTGACCCCAACCCTAATCTTATTTTTTTCTTTCCCTTTTTTTCACATTAAATTATATTTTTTCTCCATCTCAAATTTTTGTATCACTCACAACACACTTTGGCTTGTCCTGCATAGCTCATCTTTCCTTCTAGAGTATTAATCTTTCCTTTTTTCTCCCGCTTCATGACCATCATTGTTCTCTTCTTAGGGAACCATTTCCCATCTTAAAAATCCCACCCTCATGGAAAGCTTTTATACCTCATCCCACCCAAGATGCATATTTTCTCTTCCTCGTGTTCACAGTATTAGAAGCACAAGGGATTGAGAGGGGGGGTGAATCATTCTTAAAATTAATTTTATTTCATTTACAAAACCATACAATAATCAATTAGATTGGTCATGCAACATTCATAACCATGTGTTCTTATTAAGCTACAGAACATCAACCACAAAAGTAAGAAACAAAGTACTCAACACAAGAACACCATATATAAGTGGGAAACCCTCATGGGGAAGAAAAACCAATGAAAATATGATTACATATACTCAAAGTAAATTGATTTAGTGAATCACCAACTTCACAAGAAGCAACCAACTCAACCCCCTAGTTTAGTAGAGTACCAACCCTACAAGGAGCACCAACCCCTAATTGAGTGAAGCACCAACTCCAAAAGGGGGCTAAAAACCCCCAAGGATAACCAAAAACCAACTCAGGCACATGAATATATATGATCTCTAATTTTTTTGCTACTAACAATTTGATGGAGATCACAATTTCAGCTCACAAACCCTAGCTCACACACTATGCCTTCAATCTCTCATAATCTTGCTCTTTCTTCACTTGTCTTTGCTCTAACTTATTACTCTCATGTATTTAATCATTCATAAACCTTTCATTCTCTTCCTAATCCTTTAAATAATGCACACATACCTTCAAGTCACTCTCCTCTAGGTCACACTTCTTCCCTCCAAGAGCACTAGTTCAAAACTAAACCAAACAAACATTTAAATATGTTTTTATTTCTTCCAACCCAAAGGAGGATGGTCACTCATGATAATTTTGACCCATAAATCTCTATAAAATTCATTACAACATTAACAAGTTACCCAAATAGATTGGCCTAGCTAAAAACATCATTACATGTGCCAAAAAATGGCTCAAATCCTGATGGGCACAAAGATAAAAAATGCCCTTACATCAAGACCATAAATAGTCATGACCCATAAAACCTTACACATGATTAAAATATAATTTAAAATTCATACATGTTTGTAAATTTTCTCAACTAATCAAATTATTTCATTTAATGGGCCCAGTGCTCTTTGTATTTCTCAAAACAGTTGTTTCCTACACCCTTCAGCACCCTGGAAATTTCATTATGGCACCAAATCACTTCTAATAAACCAAACCATGCCATGTGAAAAATAAATTTAAATGAAATAAACTTTATAAAAATTCTAAGCAATTTATAAGCCTTGAATAAAGCTCATGCTCAAACCACAACTACTTTTGTCTTCACCAAATCAACCTGCCAAAAACACTTTTTCCAAAGGTTATCTCATAAAAACATATCTAAAAAACATTCAATAACTTAAAATTTATTTATTAGATTAAAATTTCATCCTTATTAACATTCCATGTGATATCTAGTATTAACCAATCCATATCATGCTTCAAAAAACTTCAAACTTTCACCAAAACACATCATGTCCTACACTGCCAAAAATATTCATGTCCAAAGAATGACATGGAAACCATATAAAATCACCTCATCATGAGGAAATAATTATATAAATGGAAATATATTTGAATATTCACTCCAAAAAAAATTAATCATCTCCAAACTCCACTTGTAGCTCAAGTTATGCCCATTTTACTAAACTCTGCTATTTGAGACCCCAAAATTGCCCTTTGACAAGTCAACCTATATGGAATTTAAATGACCATGTACCTGCATGAACATGTCCTAAAACATTAATTTACATTAATATCATCTCCCACAATTCACGCACCATAAATTTTGCATGCTACTCCTTTTGACCACCTTGTCACAAAACCTTCTTCTTCAGAAACTACTCTGTTTGAGTGAGGCCCACTCATCACCATGACCTCAACCATACATTTTTGGAAATATAAAAGAGTCCCCTACAACATAAAATCAACACTTTTTATAAAAAAAATCAAAAATGGGTCACTATACCTCTCTTTTGGGAAACTACTCCTAGCTAGGGTTTATCTAGGATTTTAGACCACTTTATCTTCTTAACATTCATTCATAAAATTCTGACAAACAACTGACCTGATTATTTTTTTGAAACCTTATATACTCACATATAATCATCCCTGAAATCCACAAGGTCCCATGTAAAATCACTAAATTCACAACAAGCATCATAAGTTCAACTTCGAGCTGGAATTTTACTTATTTTTTGAGCTTGTCTCACATATAACTGTCGTATCTTGTAAAATTCACATCATGGGAACCTAAATTTTTTCTCAAATCACTATGACACATCCATATAACATATAAAATCATAATAATTTCAAAGACATACCTCAATATCTCCATTCATTAAGACTTACCTATGCTTATATGTTTGTTCCTCACTGTAAAGGCTAAGGTCAACTCAAATAATACAATAACTGATCATAAAACCTTTGAAAATGACCCAAAAATACCTAATATGTCATGATACACCTAAATTTATGCTTATCTAAGCTCATATGGCTCCAAACCACATTGTCACACCTCCAAGTTGTTATACCTACTCCCAATGAGCACTTGTAACATAGTGAACCAACTCTATATGTACCATGCCAATGTTATGAGTGCCCAAGCATCCTTACAACATGTTAGCCATCATGTCAAAATGATTCTCAAGCATCCAAGAAGCTCCTACTATCATGTTGCATCTCATAGGTACCTATATAGGCTTGTAAGAGCAAGCAATCCTCACTGAATCTCGTTATACCAACACAAGCACATCTGAAACATCATGTCATCATCATGAACGTCATCATAAGACCATACTATAACATCAAATTTTTAAATAATGTGGTTTTTCATCAATGATAACACTTATTAGGACCACATGCCAACACACATGACAATGCATAAACTCTGCCCCGCTTTGTTGCCTGACCATATTTCAAACCATCATTTTGACCATCCTAGCATTTATTTGTGGATACTATCGATGTTTTAATTTGACCCATTTTTCCCACAGATTGTACATCCATCTTAAAGTTATCTTTTACTGACTCACAAGGTCCGTAAGATCATTAATGATGCCCCCCATTATAGGTCGTGTTATGATCCTACCGACGTGTTTCCAAGTTCACCACCATATTTTCATTTTTTGTTTCTGTTTTGATAATCCCCCTTCACTTGGGGCATCTTCTTATCTCTTTTCCTATTTTTTCCTTTCCCTCATCCCTCCATCTATCTATTTCAAACTTGTGATCAAATCCCCTTCATAGCATTAATCCATAGTTTGAGTGGGGGCACCTCAACCAACATTTCGCATCATGACTTCCAGTTTTTGTCTTATAACTCGCTTAAACCACTTGATAAAAGGGGGAAAATGTAGACACCAATTTTTAGCATGTTTTCCTCTCATCCCACGACGTCCCTTTTTTCTACCATCTTACACATTCATCCCTCCTATCATATCCCTGAAAATGCTTATACCCTATATTATCCCTCCTTGTTCTTATTTCCATCCTAGCATAAACCTAACACTATTTAATCCCCTTTATCCATCCCTAAACCCACATAATTACCCACTTATTATTTTAAACACCCCATCCCATATTACCCCATAATTAATAATATTTTCTCCCCCATTTAACCCCTAAATTTCTCACCTACTTCCCCCTAATTTCCCCCCACACATCTCAGCAGCCCTAAAATAGCCCACCTCCTCTAGTTTAGCCATCCTAACACCCCATTTCCTGAAATCAGATATGACCTGATCATCAGTCTTCCTTATTCGTTGATGACTCATCTAGTCATCGTCGACCCTATAAATTCACCTCCACCCCCTCCTCTCAAATGCTCGAGAATTTGAGATCTCATCTATCCTCACATGCTCACTTCCTTCTTCCTTGTCTTTGGAGCCTCTGTCATCAGTTAGATCCACCCCAACGTCCTTTACATGTTATCATTGGAGCTTGGAGTGCTTCGAAGATTACTTGGAGATATCTTTCATTCCTTGTTTCTTCTATTTTTTAGGCTTACAAGTTTCCCTAGAGCTATTCCCATACATTCAACCATCATCTAATCATCTGCATCCTTCTTTTCCCACCCATCTAGCCTGTAAAATCTTAAGTCCTAATCTAGTCACCGTCATCCCATCCCAATCCCTGTCGATCCATCTTGTCTTGACCCTAGTCTTTTTCTACACCACCACCTGCCTCTATTTCTCATCTCTCTCATCCTTAAGAACACCCCATATTAGTTACCTTCTTGTTTATTAACCCTTGATCTGGTCTACCCACTCCGATCTTTGTCAACTGGACCCATTCGTCATCGATCATACCAGTCAGACTCGAGTTGCTGTTGACCCACTCATGTTTGATTTTAGTTTTAGCATCTTTCATTATCAACTCATCATTTTAGAATTTTAGCTTACATTTTATCTCTTTTTTAGATTAGTATATGTATCCTTCCATCGGTTATCATTTATACATATTTGTTATTGAAAAAAATGGGTTGACATCCATCCTAGGAAGTTGTTGTTTTCCTAGGAATGACCTTGTCAGTCAATCCACCATCTAATCTTTGTTGTGTAGGTCTTCAAGCTTGCAATAGAGAGGTTCTTTTGCACTTGTAATTTCATCATCGTCGCTGTCTACATCAGGAGGCCAATTAAACTGTCCCATACTTTGAGTTTTCTTTATTTCTCGTATACTTTTCACTAGCCTGAAATAGGAAGTGGGAGATCATGTCAAACAACGTCGTTTAACTCATAGTATCCCCAGTGAAATTGATCCTAAAAGTCACGCAATAAGTCAATTATATTTTCAACCTCAGTTTTAGACAAATAATCACCAATAATTGCCTCTTTTTGTGCATCATCAATTCCAATGTTCACTTTCTTGGTCTTCAAATAAACATGGTATGCACATGCCTACTCATCTACGGAAACGAACA
The DNA here is from genome assembly GCA_019776745.2 of Taxus chinensis. Lineage (NCBI taxonomy): Eukaryota > Viridiplantae > Streptophyta > Pinopsida > Cupressales > Taxaceae > Taxus > Taxus chinensis. The sequence goes on from CM034146.1 coordinate 669,159,864, forward strand.
CCTCGCACACACCTTTTGTGTGTTTAATATAAAAATCTTCAACATCTTCATCATCTATAAGGTATACAAGATTTTCTTTTTCTTTTTCTCTCCACGCACGCCTCAATTGTGTCTCTTCTATTTTTTACTAGATCTTCATGTGCCTCAGTATCAACCTCACTGAACAATTAAATCATAATCTCCTTTGCCTTCACACCATATCCCAACATGATATACCTTATAATCTGCAATACTTCATGAACTGGTGGATTAGTAGAAAAGTAATCAAAAGTATGATCAATACCTTAAGTCATGTCACACCAACTTGTTGTCTCCTGCTTCAACTCAGTATGTACATATTAAGCATGCACACATCCATGAAAAGTAGAACAAAACTTGTGTACCCATAGAGATGGTGGAAAAGTATCTTGAAATTGCATCCATTTCCTTTCAAAAAATTTAATTTGTAACATGGGGGAAGTATTCGCATCATATTCCTACACTAATGAAGGAAGATTACTTTGGAAAACCCTTGTCAAGAATGCTACCCTGATCTCGTGCCAACCAAGTAAGTTATCCTTGTGTATAGCACACCAATACATTAGTGTCCCATGCAAGGTATATACCATCATATTTATTCTATTGCCTTCACTATGCCATTATTATTCCATCGTACATAAGAATGATTCAAGATTCTCTTTCCTAGTATACTTCGTCAAGGTTGTTTTACCCAACCATCGAATGTGTCACAGCCTAACCATCCTTTTTACCCTTTCGCACACCTCGTGACCCACCATTTTGTAATTTTCATGGGCCCAATTGTCACAAGACGCACTTGTAATATAACTGATGGAATGTTCATATTCCCACTGAAGCACACCTTTCCTTGATGGTTCCATGTTTTCAGTGTCACACACCGTATGCGCGTAAATTTTTTTGAGGTATTCCTCATTGATGGGCTCTACATAAGGCATAATATTTTGATCTTCCAATGGTATCACAAAAAACTCATCCTTATTCTCAAAACTGATGTACCTCTTGTTGAATCACAAGTCTACATTATTAGCATAACACCAAGGATGTCCAAGCAACGTAGGAAATTATCTTCTTCAGCCAACTCCGATACCTAAAAATCCCCCATGAACGTAGCCCCTTGTATAGTGATAGAATCATCATTTAATATCCCAATAGACATGGCCCCTGTCTTGTTAGCCATATAAAACACATTTGAATACAGCTATAATGGCAGCCTTCCCATTTGGTTCCAAGCATTAAGGGTGAGAACATTGACTTCTGTTCATGTATCAATGAGAATATTACTTACCAACCATCCATTAATCACTTCACCCAACATGATATCCTTGTCATACTCATGATCCTATGGTGGTAAATTAACAAGTAGGATTTGGAAATCCCATTCTAATCCTGTGCACAACATCTTGTCTCGCAACCATTCTCCCAACAATGGTATGATGTTCTCATGCCTAATAATTTTGCATACCTCTCTAATATTGTCAACATCCTTCTGTTGTAGCTTATTACTCTTCATGCATCCCCTCTCATGTAATTTTTGTTTTAGACAATGTACATTCCTTTGCAACTCCTTGATAACACACATGGTCTTATGATAAAGTTCCTTTTGTTTAGCTACATCTTAATACTTTGTATGTACCACCTCTTCCCTCCTGATGAGCAACATCATCTTCCCTTGTTCTCGTGTGTGTGTCGATTTTGTGCAAAAAGTAACTAATAATGGTTGAAGTTTGGGCTTAACCATCTTCTTAGGTGCCCATTTCTCTTCCTTAACGCATTATACATTAATCATAGCAGCACCTTTATCTTTTTTTTTTCTTCATAGATATGTGGGCATACATATCTGAACAATATTAAACCTTATGTGTCTTACCACAATACGTGCAATTCTAGTTCATTAGAAACTCACATTGATAATGATTAGGCGAACCAAAAGTATAACATGTTCTTTGAACAAACCTTCCTCGGCCACCATGGCCTCTGCTTCTGTATCTACCTCTAAAACCTCCATTCCCATTGTTGTGTTCTTTCTTAATCTATCCTTACAGATGTGAGATATTCTCCATACTTGTTTGGCGCAACCTTGTTTCACAACCCTCATGGATCTGATCAATCACATGAAAATTGGTTGTGTCATGGGTATGCATGTCATATATTTTACAATATACAGAGACATTATTTTATGTGGCACTTTACAAATGTGGACAGTTATAGACATTGTGATTGTTATGAAAAATCTCACATGTTGTCAATATACATGGACAACTATCATGTGTATGTTGTTATACCTCACAATCATTACACCAAATTCCACCATGTGTTTTATGAGATGAATTGGTGGAAATTTTATCTAAATGAGTAGCCATTACTACAATATGAGCTTCAAGGAACAGACTTACCCTTGTGTTGACACTTCCAACTACTTCAGCACATAAAGTTTCTTCCAAGGCCTCACGTAGATCAGTGAATTTCTTATGTGATAAGACCCTTCGAAAATGCATCAACAAGCCTCCTACAAACCATTGCACATGTTATCTTTGATGGGTTGTCATAGAAAATATTTGACAAAAAATTCTTGAAACACAAATAAGATTATCTAACACTCTCAAACAAACCCTGCTTAATATCCTTCAGCGCGCTAATGGTTTGTTACTCAAAATATGGTATGTGGGAATTTAGCCAAAAAAGGTGTGGTGCATAATGCATTATAGTCAACTACTGTCTAATGTGGATCATACTTTCTATACCCAACTATGTGTTCGACCTTGAAGTGTGGTTGTAAATTGAATTTCATTCTAATGTGGAGTGGTCATGCCCTTAGATCTCCACAATAACTCACACTTGTGTACATGTTTCTTCTACATCTTCCACATCTCTATATTATGGTAAGTGAAGGAACATCACAAAGAAGATATGAAGGGGTCTAATAATGAAGTTGTTGAGGTTATTGTGATATATTTTTTTGTCCTTTTCCTGGCGGAGGGCTTGAACCTCCTACTCCTCCCCGCCTATGACCTATGTAATAGTGGATTGTACTACCTTTCATCCATGTAGTAGAGCTAAACTACACACCAATTATCTATCCTATTACTCTACTTATGGTACTATCCTCCAACGGGTAGTGCGACAGTGCTTGTGTACCAATTTTGTGCTTACTAAATTGGTTCCAAACAAACTCTGTCCAAACATGGGTGCCTATTGTGCTACCATATATGCTTCCTTACTTTATTGTGCCTCCTATGTTGATTACCAATACGTGTCTATCTATATCTATAACCCAATGTAGTGATACTTAATTTCCCTTCTTGCTCACATTCACTATGATGATCTTCTATAAACCTTCTGGATTCCAAAAAAACATGTGCAAGGGCTAGGTGGCTATGTTGGGTCAGATGCATGCCAAAAATTCTCGTTAAATCCTCAAGATCACTCTCATCTCATGCTAAATAGTCCTTCTATTGTGCTTCCCCAATACTATAAATACCATGATCCTGTGGGTCCCGTTCCTTTCACATGGTTCTCATCACTACCACCCTTCATCATTCCCCTCAATCTCAGTGCCTCTTCAACTTCCCACTCTCATGCATCATTATACCTACACAATATTTCTTCTATCTCTTTCATCTTCTTGGACCAATTCCATCCTTCCCAAACCTACTTCTTTCCCCTTGTGCATGATGGAGTTTTAACACTGCCATTAGGTAGGTTCTCCATTTCCTTGTTCAATCTTCAAGATTTTGATAGCTAAAGGTATCACGTATATAAATATGATCCCTTTGGCTCGCGTAAAAAAACCATAACTTGTTTCCTCAGGGAATGGTTATGTTCAATAAATACATATTCCAAGGTATAATTGTGCAACACACACCTTCCTAGCAACAATCTATAACTCTTTTCCATGGCGCATCAAAATCAAAGAGTTCTTAGTAATCATTATGGCTCCATACTTACTTTCTTCCTAGTCATACACCCTTGTTTTGAGTGTAAGATGATAACCATTGGTATAATTCTACTAAAAATTAGCTCAAAATTATCTCATATAAAGCAATCATAGAGGTTATCTTCCACCCCATTTGTGAGTATTAAAATCTGGTCTAGTGTTGTATCTTTGAGCAAAACACATCCAGGTTCATGCACCCCAAAGCTCAATATTCTCCAACGATAACCAAAATGCCACATCCTGATCAATAGAAAGAAAGGGAGGTCTCGACTATGGAACCAAAATGTAGTCTTTTGTTAACTAATGCTTACTTTGGGCATGCTGACACTTTCATCTAGACAAGGTACGAACACTCACCTGAAGCATGCACAACCACCATGTCCCTCTTTAGTTACTTATTAAGATGTGGTTAGATCATACATAATCATCATACATGAATGAAAATATAACATAATATCGCATAAGAAAATGGCAAACACATATAATAAGGAAATCAATCAACATAGGTAATCAACAAAAGTATTTAAATTCTCATTATACCCATGTTCAGATCTACTAACATTGGAAATCCATACACAATTATCCATCATAAAAATAATTGATTACAATAACAAACATCGATGATTAACATCCCATTGCGATGAACCCATGACGTGCTATAGAATTCACTTACAAGATCTAGCATGGACCCTTCTCCTTACCATAAACATGAAAATTACACCTAATTACAAGAGTGTTACACACCTTATTTATACATGGTGGGGACTAGCCCTTCATTCCGCTTTATATGTATTTTCTTTCCCCTAATAAATAACTATGTTAATTATAGGTTGTATGCCTTTACAACTCTATTTTATCTTCAGTTTCAAGATATAAATAGCCCAAATTTATCATGCTTTATTTCCTATATATAGATGTCTCCTTACATGTGCTTTTACCCTCTTTGTTCAACCTATTTATGGACCTTGCTTACATATCACGTCATCTTACTTTTCTCTCCCATCTTTTTATCCTTTCCAAAAAAATGGCTAAGTCCTCCATTGTTTTCATATGTAATGATCCCTCACATGATGACCTTATTCCTTTGTGTTGTGTGCACCTTCACGCATCAACTTATCTCTATTTCATTGTTCACCATATGGATGTTTTCACACATCAACCTGTAATGACTCTCTGTTTGTGCGTATACTCTTGCATGTTCCATCTAGACTTTGCATATTTCTTCATTTTCTGCATACGCCTTCCTTCACTCAATCCTCTTTGCATGGCTAATACATAACCATTTCTTCTTACCAATGCCTAGGCTAATTAATGAATTTCATGAATGAGTTTTTTGGCAGCCATGATGTTGTTAAAGTAGCCACTCATAATATTTTGAGGGTAGATTATTCGTGTCCATCTCTATTTATGGATTTTACTCAAGTTTTAAGGAGGTGTGAATATTGTCAACATTTCTCAGGTAGGCTAAAGGCTTTAGGATCCCTACCATTACAACCCATCTCATTAGAGGATTCTTTTAGAAAATGGGGACTAGATTTTATTGGTGAAATAATATAGGCATCTAGTATAGGCCACAAGTGGATTTTGGTTGCTACATAATACTTCATCAAGTGGGTTAAAGCAATCCCCACTAAGAAGGATACTCACCAAGTGGTCATGAACTTCCTTTTGAACAAAATCATTTGTACGTTTGGTGTTAGATCCAAGTTAGTTGTTGATAATGCCGATGATTTTCAGAGTTAAAACCTATTGTGACAATGTGTAAACAATATGGGACAAAACCTAACTTATGCCTCTAACTATAACCCCCAAGGTGTAACACCTTGAAATAATTTTCCCAAAATCTCAAAGTGTTGAGTTGTGGGAGCTCAATTACTTCAGATTAGCATGTAGTATGAAACTTGCTAGAAAACATAGTAACTGACACTCGGTTATGGAGGGACTGACATCGGTCACACTATGACTAAATTTGGTTAGGTCTAACCAAAAGTTGATTACCTATGTGTGGGTGTTTTTAATTAACTCACGGGAATTAGATATATTATTAGTATTAAAGCACATCTATTGATTGTAATTGCATGGCTAAGTTCCCTAAGTTTGTATATGCCTATATAAGCATGAAATATAGGGTTTAGCAGTAAGAATTAAGAAGAACTTGCAAAAGTTGATGATTATTGTTAGAATAATTGTGAGAGAGAGAATTCTTGGAGAAGAAGCAAAAGCTTGGGTGAAAAAAGTATTGTACATCTGAGAGGTGTTGAAGATTGTAGATCTTAAATTATATATCTTGTCAAATCTTTGGATAATAGATTGGCTTGTTTCTTGGTGGACATATCCCACACTGGGTGAACCATTGTTTAAATTTGGTGTTGATTTAATATCTCATGTTTTTTATAATTCTTTTGGTAAAATATCCGTTTTCATTGCATGTATGTTTAGATCTGATATATTATCTATACAACCTTGTGCTAACCCCAACAATTGCTATCAGAGATTTGTTTGAGAGTTTTATGTGTTTGACATATTTACTCATAGAGGGTTTTTTTGATCAAGTGGGAGATACAACAATAGCAGAAGAAAACAAATACAAGGTAGATAAGTTTGAGACGGACGAAATTATCAATTATGGAAATTGAGGATTATTTTTATCAAAGAGATTTGCATTTACCATTGGATGAGAAGTCTAGACCTATAAAGATGATTGATGAGGAATGGAAGATTCTTGACAGAAAGCCTTTGGGATATATAATATTGAACCTAGCAACATCTGTGGCTTCCAATATCACAGAAGTGACTTCTATGGTAGGGTTAATGAAGACTCTTGCTAATTTATATGAAAAATCTAGTGCTTCACATAAAATTTATTTGATGAAGAAACTATTTAGTTCTAATATGCATGAAGGTGGATATGCATCTTGCCATTTGAATGATTTCTTATCTATTTCAAATCAGTTAAAATCAGTTGATATTTCGTTTGATGATGAAGTGAAAGCACTTTTAGTCTTATGTTTTTTGCCTGATAGTTGGGATAACTTGGTAATGGTTGTTATTAATACAACATCTACTAATAATATTTTGAAGTTTGATGATGTGGTTAGTATAATCTTGAATGAATAAATTCGCAAGAAGAGTACAATGAAATTGTCATTTGGGAATGCTTTGAATGTAGAAAGTAGGGGTAGGAAGAAGGAGAGATCTAAGAGTAAGAGTAATGGGAAATCAAAGTCAAGGAATAGAAAATATAAATCCAGGGGTAAGGGAATTACCTATTGGAACAAGTGGGTTTACATGATCAAGGAAGAAGAGGGTAGACAGAAAATGTACAATGCAAGGCTTATAGTAAAGGGCTTTACACATTAAAGTAGGTATTCACTTTGGTGAAATATTTTCTCCTGTTGTAAATATGACTTCTCTTCGTAATGTAATTGAATTTAGTTGTAGTACATGATTTGAATTAAGAGTAATTAGATGTGAAGATGACTTTTCCTTCATGGTGATTTGGATGAAGTGATTTATATGCAGCAGTCACTATGGGTTTGAATTCAAGATTAAGGAGAAATTAGTGTGCAGGTTGAAAAAAGAGCCTATATGGGCTCAAGCAAGCTCCAAGGAAATGGTACATAAATTTTGATAGTTTTATGCATGAGCATGGTTACTTGAGATATGAATCTGACCATCATGTTTATTTCAAGAAGCTTGAAAATGAGAAACTATATTATTTTGCTACTGTATGTGGATGATATGTTTATTGCAGGATCTAGTATGCAAAACATTGGTGAGCTTAAGGGAAAGTTAGCTCACACATTTTCTATGAAGGATTTTGGAGCTGCAAAAAGAATCCTTGGCATGCAAATACATAGAGACAGGAAGAACAAGAAATTTTATTTGTCTCAGGAGGATTATATCTATAGGGTGTTAGAAAGGTTCAAGATGTAGAATGTAAAACCTGTTAGTACACCTATGGCTAGAAACTTCAAATTGAGTAAAGATCAGTGTTTCTTCATCACCATGAATAGGTCAAATACATGGCACGAGTGTTATATGCTTTAGTATTTGGAAGTCTCATGTATGTTATGCTTTGTACCAAACCAGACATTGCACAGGAAATGGGAGTTGTGGAGTAGGTATATGGCTAATCCAGGTAAAGAACATTGGAAAAGTAGTCCAATGGATACTCATGTATTTGAAAGGGACATCTAGCATGCAGTTATGCTATGGACGTTTGGATATTTCCATTATTTGTCTATGTTGATTCGGATATGGCTGGAGATCTGGATGGTAGGCTGGAGAACTACTGGATATATTTTCACAGAAGGTGGTGTTGGTATCCAAATTGATTCTCCTGCGAGGACTAAGCAACATCACAAAACTAACAAGATGCTTAGAGATAGATGAATCATGATATGAGTCATTTTGTAGCTGGGGAGGGGATTCAACTGACTCTTTATCACTCAGGCATTGGAGAAATGGATAACACCTTATTGAGGGTTTGATCTACCCTCGCTACTTTAGGTCCGTGCCTTCAACTAGGGTGAGAGGACCCGTTCTATAACCTATATTGGTGAAGGACATCAAGAGATCCTTCTTTGCACAATTTTCATGAGAACCTTGAGAAAATATGATCAATACAACACAATCTAACTCTCACAAGTTTTCACACTAGAGAGTGGAGATGTTTCCTAGACAAGGTTTGGGTTACTAAAGACCAATAATCAAAACCTGATTGTCAATGCATACTTTAGCAATGGAATTTGTTCATTTGTGCATACATAGTACAAACAGGGGTAGTTCATGTAGGATTCATCATTTAAGACGTTTTTGGTGGGAAAGTTAAGAAAGATAAAGTTGATTATACCAAATATTTGAGAAACTTTTACAAATATTGGAAAACTCACAGACAAAATGCTTCAAAATAGCCAAAATATTCCTTCAACCAGAAGGTGTGTATCAATGGAGGCTTAGAGAATGTACAGTTTCATACACTCTTCAAGAATTCAACATAAAGGATCATGTTAAAGACTCAATTAAATGTTGGAAATCCCTAGTTCGTCATGCCTAAACATACACTCATAGACTTACAAACAATCTTTATCAACATAATGACAGTAAAGTGATTTTAAATTTTTTATTTGCATCACAAGATGAAAGATCTTCTCATGATGAAATTGCAAATGCCACAATACTACACACATGGACAAGATCTTGTGCGACTCAGAGAGATTTCAACATAAGATTGCAACAAAGAACAAGAAAAACTATTTGAAAACATTATAAAATAAGAGCAGACACAATTATGCTCATGATCAACACAAATTCCCTTTCACGGTTCATTAGATTCATTAGTAGGGGAGAGTTTTCTTTAACAATCTAAGAGCTTGTCAATGGTTGTACACTTGCAACCATCTTGAGATGATTAAATCTAAAACATAGGAAAATAAACAGGTTTCTTAGACGGTATGTCGGGAAAATGGTTTTTCTCAAACTTTCTCAGGAAAATTAACCCCCCTTATGCAAGATTATTCTCATTGCATTTATACAATTTCACTCACTTCACTCATCACAAATTTTCCCCCTAAAAGTCTAAATCTTCAAGAGAATATTCATATTTACAACATACCATTTAATCATGTTTATTCCCTTGAAAATATCTTACTTTCTGTTGCCAGGTGGATAAATCATGAACTAATCATGTTTCTCAGTTCCTCAACAGTCTTTTTAATAATTCTCTTATTTTTTCGTACAAGAAATCCCCTTTTTAATAATTCTCAGGTGGCTCCATATGGCTTAATCTAACAAGCAATCCTTTTCCACCTTCGAGAATACACCTTGAGGAATAGATACTTGCACTCACGCCTCTCAGAAATGAGTGTCCTCACATGGATTATACCACATATTTTCGCTATGATTCTGAGTCGGCCAAGTGTAAAGAGGAGCCAGCCGGAAGCCTCCACATGTCTCCTTGTCACAACTGCAAAGGTGAATTCCAGAGGTAGGTTCCCAAATGAGCACGGGGCCCTCCACGTGTTCAGAACCTGAGAGAGTTGCACCGATTGCTGAAAAGTCCGAGCATAGGGAAGGTCCAGTGGAAACTTCCACATGTTTGTTTGGCGCAACTTCAAAGATGAAGTCTAGAGGCGAGACCTCAAACGATCGCAGGCTCTCCATATACCCTAGGCCCAAGAAATTTGCCTCTACCATTGAAAAAGTCTCAGTTTAAAGAGGAGCCAGTGGAAGCATCCACGTGTCTCTTCGATGCACTTTTGATATGGTGCCCAAAAGCGTAGACCCCAAACAATTGCAAGCTCTCCACGTGTCCTCAGCCCTGAAAATTTGTTGAAAATTTTTAAGAACCAGCGGAAGGTGCCACGTACCTAGGGTCCGAGAAAGTTGCATCGGATACTTGAAAATTCTAAGTATGGCAAGATCTAGTAGAAACCTCCACGTGTCTCTTCAGTGCTCTTTCAAAAGTAAAATTCAGGGGCAGGTCCCCAAATAGGCGTGGGCCCTCCACGTGTCCCAGGCCTAAGAAATTCACTTCGACCGTTGAGAAGTCTAAGTATAAAGAGGAGCGAGCGGAAACCTCCATGTGTCTCCTTGGTGTAACTCCAAAGGTAAGACCCAGAGGAAGATCCTCAAATGAGCGCGGTCCCTCCATGTGGAAAAGATTTGAGATGAAGTGGACCTGGGGGTGCTTTTCACATTTTGTATCACTTAAAGAAATTGTGCATTTTTTGAAAATTTGGCCCACCCATCCACTTTTGATATAGGCTTTACACATGGCTTTCATGGGGTGTCAACGAGGTTGGGGCTTACTTTATGATTTTCTTTATTTTTCAAAACAAAGCCAAAAATCTCAAAATGCTCCGGCGACTTGCCTCCCTGATTTGACTTTTCAATGCTGACTCAGACATGTGACATCAATTGGTCCCCCACGGAGTCGCAGATCATTTTATAACTTTACTCCCTTTCAAAAAACAAATCAAAAAAAATTCAAAGTGCTCCTATAGCCCACCTTCCCGCTTTTGACTTAAAAGCAACCACGTGTACTCTTGCGGGCCTTAGGCATTTCTTTTACCTTTTTACTCTTTTTTCCATAAATCCTTAAAACACAAAAAGGTCCCGCCTTCCCACAACTACTTGTCTTATGACACATGTACATCTTCGGGGCCAAAGTAATAAATTTCTCCTCTACTTCATATCATTGAGTAGCCAATTAGAATTCATCAGAGCCGCAAGACCAATTGGGCTTTTTTACAAATGTAACAAAAGTGAAAAGTTCACCAAATAGACCCACCATGCCACATTCAATCAGAAAAGACCAATTATGCATGGGTGTTGGGATAAAATTTGATAGGGAAAACATGACCGTGGCAAAATAAAAGGAAGGGGAAACCCCATCATTCACTCCCAAATTACAAAATTTTCCCTGTGGAGAGAAGACTGTAAATAAAACCAAGACTCGATGTGATCCATGACCCAAGGAAAGGATTGACAATGGAAACCAAATGAAGGAGAAAGATTTCACACATCTATATAGGGAGATAGAGAATACTTCAAACCATGCAAAATGAGAAATTTTAAACAAACATGGCGAGATTCAATTGAGCGCCAACAGGTGGGATGGTAGTTAGCTGGATTTCAAGATTGCAGAAGGTTGTGGCCTTGTCTACTACAGAGGAAGATTATGTTGTAGCTACAGAGGCTAGCAACGAGATGATATGGATGAGTAGGTTCATGAAATAGTTGGGAAAGGAGCAAGATTATTGCAAAGTATTCAGTTATAGTTAGAGTGCAATTCATTTGGTAAAGAACTCAACATTTCATTCAATAATGAAACACATTTAGTTGAGGTATCATTTCATACAATAGGTATTGGAGGATAGGAAGTTGAATCTGGAAAAGATTCATACAAGTGAGAACCATGTGGATATACTAACAAAGCCATTAGAAAAGGAGAAGTTGGAGCTACACTCTGCTTCTGTTGGTCTTTGAAGTTGAGACTTGAAGAGGAAGAAATAAAACTAAGGAAGGATCCAAGAATGATGTTGTACATGCACGGTGCAATAATTAATCTCCAAGTGGAAGATTGTTGAGTTTTGGAGCTCAATTACTTCGGATTAGCATGCAGTATGAAACTTGCTGGAAAACACAGTAACCAACATCAATTATGGAGAGACCGGCATCGGTCACCTATGACTGAAATCAGTTATGTCTAACTAGCATCAGTTACCTGTGTGTGGTTGTTTTTAATTAACCCACGGGAATTAGATCTATTTTTAGTATTAAAGAAAATCTATTGATTGTAATTAGATGGCTAAGTGCCCTAAGTTTGTATATAACTATATAAGCATGAAAGATAGGGTTTAGAAGTAATACTTAAGAAGAACTTGCAAAAGTTGATTATTATTGTGAGAATAATTGTGAGTGAGAGAATTCTTGGAGAAGAAGTAAAATCTTGGGTGAAATAAAGTATTGTACATCCGAGAGGTGTGCAAGATTGTAGATCTTCAATTGTATATCTTGTCAAAGCTTTGGATAATAGATTGGCTTGTTTCTTGGTGGACGTAACCCACACTAGGTGAACCATGTTAAATCTAGTGTTGATTTATATCCCATTTTTTGTATAATTCTTCTGGTAAAATATCTGATTTTATTACATGTATGTTTATATCTAATATATTATATGTACAACCTTGTGCTAACCCCAATAGAAATTCCATCTTCGTATCCCAGTATCTGACATACCATTAAGGATATGGTGAATAGACAATGCAATCATCCACTTGCATTACTTTGGCAAAAAAAAATTCTTCGTGCATAAACAATCTATCTCAAGACCGCACAAATCCTAGAGATATAGTCTTTTGTCACTAAACATTTATCTTGGCACAGTTATCTGAATCTTTTTTTTTATGAAGGCGGACTTGTTAAGAAAGAGGAAGTGTTCTTTAAAATACCATCTTTTTAGATGAAAAAATCCATAACTAACTTGGGATTCTTACGGAAAATAGAGAGACCGCGTAATGGAACTCTTTCCATTTCATCCTCTTTCCATTTTTTTGGAAATACCCCTTGTTAGTACTATGTCTAGGTAGATGTATGATAATGTGAGATTATATTTAGTCTACATTGTACTTAAGGTCAACTATCGTAACATCATTACTCCTTACTATTTTACCTCAAAGTCAAGGTTATTAATTGAAACTTAGTCATGTGAGCTTAGTAATGGCTTATTATATTATTGTACTATAATAACCTTAACCTTGTATTCTAGCGAAGTTATATTTTAATTTAGTAGTCGTTTTATATAACTCATTTGGATGGAATCATGAAGTACAAGAAAATAAATTGGCTTAGTGTTCTAATCAGTCCATAAATTAGAGATATTGACATCCTTTAATCATAAGTATCTATTTATGGATTGTTAAGGGTTTACTAACTCTCGATTTATTTCTTTGTACATTTATACTTCTTTAATAATATTGTGTAAAGATTGAATATCCACTACCATGATATATTTCTATTACAAAATTAAAAACAATATCACTACTATTTCCATTTGGTACTCTTATACTTCCTTATTAACATCCCATATGGTAGTTTACGATACTCTTATATGATTTATACTTCATACTATTCATTAAAATCCACATTAATATTAGTTTTATGAAGTTCCCATAAGGAGTAATATTTCATTCTTTCACCCTAAGAGTTTAGTAGCAATTAATATATTACTAAGAAACCTTATTACACCATTTATAGCCTTCATCACAAGGAAAACAATATCTTGTAGCACTCATAATTACTCAAATAAGTGTACATTATTTGTCTAGCACATAAACTTACACAATGTTCAAGTATAACTCCCTTATTACAAGTTTCAAAATTGCAATTTTACATCAGGGTCATCAACCCTTGTTTATTCTAAGATTTCATCATGAAATCGTATAACACCGCAGACCTAAAGAAGAGGTAATGTCTTACATGAAAGACTTTATTATCATACAACTCAAGAGCTTACTTATTAGCTTCATAGTTGTCCTGTAAAGTCATTAAAAATGAAATATACATGTATTAGTTCATAGGAACTGGCATGATCTACTTCCTACTCTCCAAACATAATTTTCATAATACGATATTAAAAATTGATTTAAATTGAACAACTTCAGATAATACATATAATGGATCATCTTTAAGACAATAAAAATGGAGTATTCTTAATATGTTAATCTAAAATAATAAATTACAGTTAACCATCATTCAATATTCTTATACTAAATTAAAGTCCTTAATAAGGTATCTTATTTTCCTTTTAAATCCAGACATCCAAATGTCAATACAAAATAATCAAACAATTTCATTCAAGAGTTAATCATCAACTAAGCATAGGTTCAAAAACCAATATTTCCCATTCAATTATAATTCTTATGTGAAATCAACAACTAAATTTAAAGACCATAACTATCAATTTACAACATAAGAAACCTTTTAGACATCCGGTCTAGCCTACCCTAGACTGCTATACGTCTACAAAGAGTAAGTCTATCATAGAGCATATACGTTCTCCTATTCTTGGATCTCTCTCTCTCTCTCTCTCTCTCTCTCTCTCTATATATATATATATATATATATATATTGTAATGCAAGAAAAGGTTAGATGAAAGTTAGAAACCAAAAACAAACCAAATGATTCCTAAATCTAGTCTTCTCAAACAAAACCTCATGATAGAGAAATGGATTAAAAGAGGGAGAGATATTATACCTGTACTTACCTACAAGATTACACAACTCCTCTTTTTATGTGTTTGTATTTTCTCTAAATTGATTGTTGATTGCTCTTGGATTGCTTCAGATGTTGTGTGGAGACAGCTCGAGAAACAACTCTTCCTTTGATCTTACTTGGATGAATGCTATTGATGAATAAGATGAATTGATTGGAGTAGATTGATAGATTGGATGGATTGATTGGATGATTGAATATATATAAATGGCAAAGGTCGTTAATAGATTTCTTAAGATGTTCCAAGCTATTCCAAAATAGACTCTCATGGAGGAGGAGATCTCAATTTATAGTTTATGGAGTGGATGATTAAATGGCTAAGATGAATCCATGTTGGATTTGGATCAAGGATGGAGAATGCATGTGAGGATTAGAGGATTATCTAGAGTTGATAGGCTCTAGAAATTTGAATTCAAAATTCATGGAAGGAAAAAGCTTCCATTGAATTAAAAAATCAATGGAAGGAGAAGGTTCAGAGAGGCTTCTAGATTTAGAGGTGTGAAGATGTGATTAGGATTATGATTAGATTAGGTTAAAAAAATGATTATTATGGGTGTGATTTGATGGAAAGGCTAGGTGTAGGGATGTGTAGAGTATGTGGGTAGGTGATATATAGGAGTAATAAATTCCTAGTAAATTATTAATATGGCCTATAATAGGATAATTTGATGAAATAATGAAATAAAAGAGATTAATGATAAAAATGGGATATTGGATGAATAAAATCGATTAATGACGATGGAATAATGAAATATTGGATAAATAATAAAGGGCAAAATTGATAAAATATATTAAATAATAACTAATCTAATCTTGCAGTTAATTATTATATGGATGATGTTGGGATATTTGTGGGACATATTAATCGTAATTAATCGTAATTAATCATGTCGACATTTTAGGTGTCTACATTTCCCCCTCTTTTAATGGTTAATGCGAAGCAATGACCATTCAAAGAAAAAGAAGAAAATATGTTTAGGATGGTTATATGATTCCCCCCTTGACGGGTTAAGTGGGGAAGGAATGAGTCGGCTAACCACTGGAAAAGAGGAGAGGCCCAAGTTAGTAGATGAGAGATGACTGAGAGGATAGGAGTATTTTAGGAATTAAAGGATTAGGAATATAGGAGCATTCAGAGGATTGATGGATTCAGAGGATTAGGAGGATGAGGCTTAGAGGATTAGGAATATTCAGAGGATTAGGATTAGAGGATTAAAATATTTGAGGATTTAGAGGATTAGAGGATTGGATAGAGGGAGACTATAGGATTAGGTTATATTGGATTTTTGAGGAGATGATGTCCTAGTCAACGATGTATGACAAGGGTGAAGATCTTGGATGAAAAGAGGAACCCCTAGTCGAGGGGTTAGGTTTTGAGGATTTTGGATTATAGAATTCCCCAGTCAAACGATTTATGAAAAGGGGAAAGATTTAGGATTTGGGATTAAAGGATGTTGGATTTGAAGATGTTAGATTTTGAGATGCCCTCGTCAAGGGGGTAGGATGGAATATTTGGGATTTATATTTGAAGATGTTATATTTGAGGATGATTGATTTTATGTAAAGTATTATCATATTGAGGATGTTTTTATGTGATAATGAGGATTAGTTTTTGGATTGAAGATGCCCCATCCAAGGGGTGAGGATTTTGGATGTTGGATGAGATATGATAAAATTTGGATGGGGGTATTGATTGATTGATAAAGGATTGATTGGATAGGGGGATGAAGAGGTTAGAGATTTAGTTAGATGATGATGAGGATTAGGTGTGGATGATGATAAGGCTAAAATATGATGATAGAAGAGGTGTGCTACCACAAAGTGCCCACTATTATCATCATTATTTAGTTGTGATTAATGATATCGCATAAAGTGAGATGCACCAAGGTATTAAGACCATGATGATGTGATTTGCAAATGCCCCTATCCTCATATCATTGAACCATGCAAAATAAAAAGAAACAAAAGGGACCTCGTCTCATTGGCCAAAATGTAAATGTATGTAAGCAAACAAACACACACAAGTAAAAACACACACATTATATTTTTTATTTATTTGTGAATTTTTTTATTTGTAGATTTTGGATTTTGGATATTTGAGATTATTTATTGTTGGATATTGAGATTGTGCATTTGGGATGGGGGTTAATGGTGGAGGATAGGTAAGATGAAAGGATTCAGGATGGGATAGCTCGTGTAAGGTGGGATGTGAATTTCAAATATAATTCCCAAAGCATGTTTGGGTAGGGTGGAAGGGAAGAATTGAGGGAAATTGAATAGGTTATATGGGATAGGATTTGGTTAATAGGATAAGATGGGGTGTGTGATCGGAGATAGATAGAATGAGAGATGTGGTATAGGATAAGATGGGAGATATGAAAGATGATAAGATATGCCCCTAGTTATATGGGAGATGGATTAAGGGATACATGTGGTGTGCCCCCAAGTGTAAAGTAGGGTGGCCTTTGAGGATGGATGAATGGCTTTTATTTGTTCCCAGGTGTAGGGTAGATAGGAAGTGAGGGGTATGTAAAATGGATGATTCCCCTAGCGGATGGTAGTAAGGATGCCCCAGTCATGATGATGACATTTGAAAAGGGATATGAGGAGGATTAGATGAAAAGGAAAGGATCATTGTTTGCCCAAGGATGTTCAATCCTAAGGGGAAAATGATGTGGATGTGATGGATGGAAGGAAAGTGACATCAGTGATGAAAAAAATATGATCCTAATGGCACATGTTGTAAGGAAAGAGTGGAATAAAAAAAATTGTGGCCAAGGTATAAACAATACCTGGCAACATCCGAGCCCTATGTCTCTATGAGATCAAAGTGTGTGCAATTGTGATGGTTAATTACCGCTTGAAGTAAAGACTTAATGGGTAATATGTGAACACAAACTAGCCAATGTATAGGGAGTGATTAACTCAAGTAGTTTGATGGAAGGTAAAAGAAAGGTTAAGTTGTGTATTTCTCCACTGCCAGCCAGGCATTCATAGGCCCAAAGGAGATACATCTAATTCCTATCGCGACATTTCTCTACTACTAGCTAGGCGTCCATAGCCCTGGTAGAGTTGCTGGAAACACCCCTAGAGAGATTCTTGAGGTGGATTTTATTTGATATTTTCAATTTTGAGATTATTTTTGTTTTTTGATATTTGGATTTTTTTGCATAAAGCAGTTCCACTCTCTTAAAAACTCTCAAGGAGTTAAGAATCACTAGTGGCTTGATGGGGGGTGGAGATGAGTGTGAAGATGACATTGTCTAGAGTTCCAACATAAAATCCCAAGGGTATTCACCACAATTTGATTAAGTGTGTTAAAATTTATAGATCTCTACGAGGACAATGGTACCTGAATATTGGAGGCAATGATAGATCAATGTCACACATTTGTAGTAGATACTATTATCTTACAACATGTGTGAGCAAGCTTATCGGGTGTTCAAATGAATGGATTCAAAGAGGATATGAATGGATGTGATGATAAGAATGAATTAGATGCAAAGGGATTTAGGTGTTGGATGGAAGGAGGATGGGCAGGAAGGAAATAATATCTATGCATAGGCGATGAATTATGTTCTCAACCCATTTTTAGGTGTTTTTTATTTATAGGGGGTTAAATGATTTGTGATTGGGTTGAGTGGTTGGGATGGTAGGATCAACAAGAGGAGTGGTAGAAATGGGTTATGATGGAGTAGTAGGAGGGACGTTGTTAGTGTTAGGTTTATAACCTAAGCCTAAATGACCTAGATTTTGAGGAAGGGAGATAGGTTTGTGAATGCCTTGTTCATGGATTCTTAAGCCTTTTCCTTGATGTTTCATATTAGCGAACATATTTTTGTCTATAGGGTATCAACTGGAGGGGGAGGGGAGGATGATACCATGTGGTCATCATGAGACTGGGGGGTTGTAGTTTTTCCATCTGCTAAGAGGCCACATTTAAAAAAGGATGGGGCTGATATTTGCTTTGGTTTTTGGTCTCGGAAGGATGTTTGGATGTACAATGTGATGTAGATTGATGATGATGTTTGGATGTCGAGTGTGATTTTTATGGTGGGTAATGGTTAGGGAGAGGTTTGAGATGGAAAGGTGGTGGATAAAGAGGTATAAGGATAAGAATTTCTGAATTACATGCAACAATTGGTTGAATGCCCATGGGTGCAATAGAAGTCTCAATAATAGTGTTTTCGATACCAAGATGGTTTAGTAAGGTTTTGATCATGTGATTTGATTGGGGCATGGATGATCATGTTGAATTTTTTTAGATGATGGAAGATGGTGGTCAAGAATTCTCCTAAAGGAGTGAATTCGTTTGGGGTAAATGGTTTTGGGGGAGTAGGAAGTAAAGGTGTGGGATTGGGTGGATAATGATATGGTTTGGTTGATTTGGATTTAGGAGCTGGATTAGATTTTTGTAGTTTAGAAGATGAAGGGGATGGATTAGGCCTAGGGGCCGAAGTGGATGGTTTGGGCTTGGATGCCAAAGTAGATTTGGTTAATTTTGGCTTAGAATTAGATTGTTTGGGATTAGGAGATTTAGATGAAGGGGATGGGGTAGATTTAGATGAAGGGGATAGGTATGATGTTGGGATAATATTAGATTTGGGTGATGTTTAGGATGAAGGAGATTTGGGAGATGGGCGTGGTATAGGAGCCACATTATATTTGGTCGATTTAGGGGATGAAGTAGATGAAGGTGGCATAAGAACCTCACTAGATTTTGGTAGGGGTTGGGATGGGGAGAGGATTGGGATTGGAATTCTTAGGTGACTTAGGATTCAGTTGGATGTTTTAATATTGGGGGATGGTGGAGATGAAATAGGATTAGAGGATAGGATCGCGTTAGGTTTAGGTACTGAAGGTGTTAATATAGGATTAGATGTGGATGATGAGGGTGGTGTAGGAGCCACATTAGATGGTTTAGGATTAGGTGTAGAAGGTGATGAGGCTGACGTAGGAATCATGGTGGATGAGATAATTTTGATGTGATTGGGTGTAGGTGATGGAGGGGATGAAATAAGCTTAGGGGCAAAATTTGATGGTGGATTAGGGATTGTGGGAAAATCTAGGAGAAATTCCATAGGATTAGATTGGGATGATGAATATGACGAGGATAGAGGACTAAGATGGGATGTGGGGGATAATGAATTATGATCAAGTTGTCATGATTGTTGTGGACATGTGAATGAAACCTGATGATAGGTTTTATGATTATTGGATTTAGGGGTTGAAGTTTTGGATGGTGGTGAATTATTTACGTGAGTTTTGATGGTAGGAAGGTGTAGTTTGTGATGATTGATAGGAGATTTAGGTGTTGGAATTGGGGATTGTGGTGTAGGTTTGGGATTGGTGGAAAGATTAGCAAGGACATAAAGGAGGTCCTAAATGTATATGTAAAAAGAGATGTTAGTTTAAAATGACAACAAGCAAAAAAATAAATTGACACATATTCTAACACTCTAATACACTACCTCAGGTTGAGAAAGATGGAAAGGGAATAGAGTGCAATACCTTCACTTACCAAATTAGAGCTCCCTTTGATTTATTTTATGTGCTCTTGATGGCGGATTGGATGTGCTTGCTTCAGATTTTGGGAGACACTTGGGCAGCACCTCCCCTTGATTGTGCTTGGATTTATTTAATGAAGGATGATGATAGATTCATTGTAGATGAATGGATTGATTGAGTGATTGAAGACAAAATGGATGATGTATTGATTAATAAAATTATCAAAACTTTGTTATGGATTTGAGAGATGGATCTCATGGAGGAGGAAAGCTCAATTAATAGTTGAGGAGTGGAGGATTCAATGACTAAGATGGAGCCATGTTGGATTTGGATCAAGGGTGGAGAATGCATGTGAGGATTAGAATTCTCTAGAATGGAGAATTCTAGAATTTGAATTCAAAATTCGTGGAGGGAAGAAGCTTCCATTGAATTAAAAATTCAACGGAAGGAGACTGTTAAAGAGAATTCTAGATTTAGAGGTGAGGATGTGATTAGGATTAAAATTAGATTAGGTTATTGAATGATGATTAGGGGTGAGGTTATAGGGAAAGGCTAGGTATAGGGATGTGTAGGGTATGTGTGTAGGTAGATATAGGAATATTAAATTCCTAGAAAATATTAATAGGTATTGTAATAGGATAATATGATATATTAAAGGATTAATGAAGGAATACTGAGGTAAATGATGAATGATGATAAAATGAATATTGGATGAAGGGTAAATGTGATAAAATATATTAAATAATAATAATTAATCTTGCAATTAATTATTATATGGATGATGTTGGGATATTTGTGAGACAGATTAATCATAATTAATCATGTCAACATTTTAGATGTCTACATATATGTATATATATTTAATAAATAAAAGGAAAATTCAATTACACACAATCATAAAATAATGTCCAAGATCCTAATTAGAACTCACTCATTCTTACTTAAGAATTTCAAGTAACGGTCATGCATGGTAAGGATATTTATGTTGATATCAAAATAACTCAACCTTACTCCAGAATCTTTAATTCTAAGAAACAAAGACATTTCCTTCACTTTTTTTTATTTGAGATAAACACTTTGTACAATATAGTAAAAATCATTAGAACTTAGATATTAACCTTTCCTCCAAATTACACATAACCAAACAATGTTGCATCCCCACTATTAAATAGAGTATGGTATAGTTTAGCTTACACAAATAAAAAACAAACTAAAAATAATTCTCGCAACCCAGTTCTCTTTTTTCATGACTTGATCCATTAAACAAGCTCATAGTTATGCATGCAGCTATGTACCCATTTAGTAATTCCCTCTAAATCCTTAATAACAACCTCACGAATTCACATCAGTATCAAAGACTAAATAAAGGTAAACCAGTTTGCCTTTCTTTTATAAACCAGAAAAGTAACATTCTACTATTTATATCCTTCACACAGTCATGTCACTTTTATACCTAGATTAACTCATTTCCATACCTACAATATATATATATATATATTCGACAAGAAAATAAAGAAAACAACAATACTCAGTCAAAACTTATCCACACAACCCTGCAACAATTCATAATAATTCACATTTCATAAATAAACACAATAAAATCCGGCCCAAATAGTATAGCTTTCACCGTATGGGTTAAATAAAAAATACCCATTCATTTTATCTCACAGATTCATAAGAACTAATCTTAGCTAGTTAATAATACTCCCATAGCCATATATCCATCTAAGTTAGCTTATATTTAAGACATAGTCCCATTAGGAACTAACCCAAATCATATTTTTTTATGTTAAGGCAAGAAAAATAACACCCAAATTCACATTTTTTTCATGCAAGACAATATACTTCATGCAAAGACATAAAAACAGTCTTGTTGGGTATAATTGTGTTAGTGCTACCATATGGTTAGCAATAATATTATGATAGTTAGTACATTTGCATTTATGTAAGTGAATTGTGGGAACAACTCATGTAGAGTTTTAGGTGAGACAAATTAAGTTGTTAGACCAACCTTCCTAGATTAGTGTTAGTAGTTTTTGGAGTGGTTATAGGAGTTAATATAGATATCCTATATATTTGTAATGTTTACATTATTAATTGTGTTGAATGAATTTATTGAGCATATACTCTTTTTCAAATATGGGGTAAAACCCACATTTGGTATCCGAACAGGTTTCCTGTGAGACCTCTCTAGTTTTTTCACTCCACTCATGCTTTGTTTTTCAAGTTAATTAAGGAAATGGGTTAGTAGATCCCACAGACCTTTATGACCCCATTCCTTTATTTTTTTCCCATTCATTTATTATGGAGCCAGGCGGTGCAAATGAAGGAGTAGTGGGATACCACAGACCTCAAGCGAAATCTGCAGTTTATAGCATCCAACCTTCTTGCATATTTATCAACGGTAATAGCGGATACCATGGACCTCGCATCGAATCTGATGACATCCATCATTCACACGCATTGTCTTCTCTCTTTCAATTTGATCGTTCCTTCTACAGTATTCCATCAAACAACCATTAAACATTAGATTACCTATATCAAACCATAACAAAAACATTATAGAGAGTAAGGAATGAGTTCATGCCTGATTTTTGCATGTTGTTTCCAAACTTAATTTTGTTCCTCCTAGAAATTTCTTTAAAAATAGTAACCACATTACTTTGAGTTAAATATTTCTCTTTACAACAAAATAGCTCCATATTCAAGATCTAAATCATTCCTAGAGCCGAAAAATATGCACAGTGGTGGAGAGATCTTGTTTTCCCCATTACCCACAAAAATAGTAGAGCAGCCAAAACAAAGGAAACCGAGCTAAGGAGAGGAATGAAAGTAAAAATTAAATTGAAGTTGGCTTTTTGGGA
Source organism: Taxus chinensis (assembly GCA_019776745.2). Lineage (NCBI taxonomy): Eukaryota > Viridiplantae > Streptophyta > Pinopsida > Cupressales > Taxaceae > Taxus > Taxus chinensis. The sequence continues at coordinate 669,182,968 of CM034146.1, forward strand.
AAGCTAACTGCTCTCGAGGAGTCTGGTTTCATTAATTGCCATTAAACCCAAAAACTCTTCCACCTCCTTTCCAATTTACCACCAAATTACCTTACTTACCATTCATGCCACGTTGCATATTCCTTCCTTATTTACTTTGGATCAGGGTTCCCTTTAAGAAGTCTCTTGAAAATAGGAGGTGGAAAATCCCCGGTGAATATTCATTTAGCCCCATTCGTAAAAAAGGTGAATTTTTGTAGGTTTTTGCAAGAAAAATTTTCCTGGCAATCTCATGGAAAGTGCAAAATCCATACACAGTGTTGCTAACGGGTGTCAGAATCACCTTGATGTCGGGTGCCAGAAACACTTTGCTATTGCACGAAAGCAAGTGGCCTCTAACGCCCATCAGCACCATCACACTTTCACGTGACAAAAAGAGGTTGTTGTCACACATTAGAATCTCCTTGCTGTCACGTGATAGCAAGTGACCTTTGGCGCCCGTCAGCACCATCACACTATTGCGCGGTAAAAAGAGGTTGTTATCACACATCAAAATCTCTTTGTTGTTGCGTGACAGTATCATTCTTGTTGTTGCGCGACAATATTGTATTGTTGGCGGGCATTAGAGACAACTTGCTTTCTCCCGTCGCCTCCCCATAACCCTAATTTTCCCTATAAATACCAACCCGGCCCCTCATTTTCGTGATTATTTCTTGTATAAAAAATGTTTTTCCTTCTCCAAGAAATTTTTTCTGTAGGTATCGTATGTTCGTGGATGTGTTTTAAACCACATTCGAAGTCATGGCTTCTGCCTTTGGTGCCCAAGATGAACCCCAGGATCCAACACCTGGAGCCTCCAAGGGCAAGATTCAATATGGAAGCGCCTTGTGCCCCTACATACATGCAGTTATCAAAATGAATGCAGAATACAGGAACTCCATAGTAGCATTTGAATTCCAAGGGCTTGTTAGTATGCCCCAGTTTGAGGTTGACCATCAAACTCTTGACTACCTAGTTTCGTCCTACAATACAGAAAATAATACTTTTACCGTTACATTGGATGATCACCATACATTCTCCTTTGGTGTTGAACCTATCGATATCCATCGATTGACAAGCCTCCCATTTAAAAATGTGTTGATTGTAACAACCAAAGCAACCCTCACTGACAATGACAAGATTTTCCTTGAATCTAATTATGGGTTTAATGTTGATTTTAAGTCTACTTTGCTCTCATTTGAATCTTTGTTTTATATTAATTCATATTGATTCTAATTTCGATGACTTACATCCCATGTCAGCAAATCAAGATGAGGAGTGGATACGTAAAATGTTGCACACCACTTTCTTGCTGCCTTAATTTATCTGTTTCAAGCTAGAATTATTATGCAGGGTCGACAATCTGACATTCCAAATTGGGTTGTTGCATATATTCTTGCAACAATTGGAAACCAAAAATTTGACAAGCGCACATTTTTATCAAATAAGATAAAGGCAGACATTATAATACAACAATTTCAGAAAAAACAGTTATTCATTCAACCATCTCCTAGCTCTTTATTATGAGGCCTATTATAATTTGAAAAATGAACCAGCTCCAACTTGTACAAATGAGACCATGAAGAATTTTTCAATTCCTTTTGAGGAACAACAGGTAAAATTTTAATCGTTCATATTAAATTTTAATCGTTCATTAAATATTAGTCGTTTTTATATTTTTCTGATTGAATCTTTTTGGTATGCAGAGAAGATTTCTGGAGTCACTTCCACGAAAAAAAGATACATCGAGAGGAAGAGGCCAACAACATGCTGAGGCCTCGGGAGAATCACAATAAGATGGCTTTGTTCACACATCAGCTGATGGCCATGTTTTTGCATTAACGAAACAATAGAGACGTAATACCCTTAACATTCTAAGTAGGGTTGAATACATTTTGAATTACCATCTTGAATTGACATGTGGTTGTTGTACTTGCTTGGACTTTCGACTACACACGTGCTTCAAGGAAAGCATCGCCAACTCACTTGGTATAATCTCGCGCAATTTTCAAATCTCAACAACAATTACCACCATCAACTCCAACCGAATCCATTCAAACTTTTTCATAGTCCCCCAGTTTACACAATCAATTCGTATCACAACAAAATCCCATTCAACAAGGTATGACTTCATTTTTTTGAGTTCCTTAATACTTTTACATATTTTATAGTAATTACTAATGACTTGATTCTTGATGTTCAAAGTTTATAGAAATCCTTTGTCTTCTACTCAAAATCTGCAAACCACACCTACTCAATCAGCCCCACAACTTCGTTTCAAAATGCTGACAAGAGGTTTAGGACAAAAGACCATTGGTAAATGCATGTCGTTGATTATGGCACCTAGAAGGACACTAAACATACCCTCCTCATTCGTTATTCCGACGCTCTCTCTCGCTAGCTGTCCCACTGCAACAGGGCAATCAGTTTTGAATCAAATAATTTTAGATGAAGATTATTCGGGCATTGATAGCAGTGAACCATCTAGTTTTTTCAACACACATGATATGATTCAGGGCCAGCAGGTATATTTCCATCTTAATTTACTTTTAAATTTAGTTAAATTTTCAACATTTCAATTTCAATTTCAATTTTAATGTGAATTTCTATTATCGCTTTTAGGATCAACACACCCAAAAGGAAAAAGATGCAACAGACATTGATGGAACTAAAATCCACCATACTTCTCCTTCAAAATCATCCTCTTCTAATATAGATAGTGATGACTTTCCAACATTTCCTTTGGAAAACTTGATTGGCTATGATTGTCAATCCCACATGAATGAATTTATCACGCCTCAAATCAGTGAGCTCATTCAATGGGAGAGAAGGGAAAAAGTATTAATATCTGAGATAGTAAGTCGTTATGACAACCATTGGCAAAGAGAGAACTTATTTGCAATAGTAAAAAATCAACCCGCAAAAATGGATGCATTATTCTTCAGAGCTAAAAGTGGGACTGTCGCATATAACAACACCTATAACGACAATATTTTAGATAAATTATTAAACAAATTAGAAAATATCAGTGCTGAGGCCCAGGCCTATTTCAATAAATGGCCTAAGGACAAGGAGATGGCGGCGATCGCAAACGCTGAAAGAGATAGAGCTATTGTAAGTATAATCGGTTTGAAAATAGAATTTTTATTAAGTTCAATTAAAATTAGTTTTTCAATATTTAATTAACCCTACTCTTCTTGTTACAGCTAAAATATGAAAATTTAAAGAGTCAAGAAAAGGTGTTCCAAGTTCACTTGGAAACGGCCAAGAACAGTTTATCCGCAGCAATTAAGATGAAAGAAAATATTGTTTTGGTTAACAAACAAAACAATACACTTAAGCGGATAATTAAAGAGAATGGCTATGACCCTGAGTTTTTATTCAAAGAAAAGGCAGTGGCAAATCCTTCTTTGACATCCCATGGAGATTCTACAAAGTAAGAAGAAGCAATCATCAAGAACCTAGAAATGATTGCTAAGGATCTGATTAGTTCGGGGATAATTGAGGGAAGGAATACAGTAGGGTCTGGTGAGAATGTTAAGGATTGAGACTTGAGGATTGGGGAACCTCAAAATTGATACTTGAATATTTTTTTAATTTGAAGAATGAAAGTTGATACTTGAATATTTGTTTAATTTGAAGTTTGGATTTAAAATTTATGCAATATTATCTCTCTTTGCAATGATGGTCATATTTACATTTATCATTAGATGTGGATGTCTCGATAATGAAATTAGAGTAGATGTGGTTAAAGTTATTATCCATTTATTCATTTGAATGTTGATAATGAAGTTAGAGTAGATATGGATGATGATGAAATATATGCATAGTCATGATTCATGGATTTAAACTTTATGCAATATTATCTCTGCTTATATGTGGATGTTTGGATGATGAAAATAAAGTAGATGTGGTTTGCAATGTGGATAATGAAATTAGAGTAGATATGGATGATGATGAAATATATGCATAATCATGATTCATGGATTTAAATTTTATGCAATATTATCTCTTCTTAGATGTGGTTTAACATGTGGATAATGAAGTTAGAATAGATATGGATGATGATGAAATATATGCATAATCATGATTCATGGATTTAAACTTTATACAATATTATCTCTACTTAGATGTGGATGTCTGGATAATGAAAATAAAGTAGATGTGGTTTAACATGTGGATAATGAAATTAGAGTAGATATGGATGATGATGAAATATATGCATAATCATGACTCATGGAATTAAACTTTATGCAATATTATCTCTACTTAGATGTGGATGTCTGGAGAATGAAAATAAAGTAGATGTGGTTTAATTTATGGATAATGAAATTAGAGTAGATATGGATGATGATGAAATATATGCATAATCATGATTCAAGGATTTAAAATTTATGCAATATTATCTCTTCTTAGATGTGGATGTATGGATAATGAAAATAAAGTAGATGTGGTTTAACATGTGGGTGATGATATCTTATATTTTTGATGACATTATAATGGATCATCTATTTATTCATTTAGAATGTGGTGTTATGTGGAAATGGGATGTGGATGTGGATGATAATGATAATTTTATTACGAAAATTAAGAATGTGGTGTGACAGATACATCTTAATACAGTAAGGGTTTCCTCTCTATCTTTTAAATTTCGAACTCTTTAATGTAATATATTATTTTCTTCACATTTAATTGCAAACCTTCATATTGAATTGAAACGACAAAGCTCAAAGGAAAAAAAATCTATTTCACATTTAAAAATATGGCTAAGATATGTTTTAAGGTACCTCTTGTGTTCTTGAGCAATCTAGACGACCTTCGATTCTCAGGAATTCAACACGAAAAATGGATAAGGATTAGAATAAAAATGGGTGAGTTTCCTGATAATATCAGTCCCAAGAAGTGAGATCTTCCTTGGATGAATTTCAACTCACGTTTTTCATAAATATCAATGAAATGAAGAGATAAAAATGTAGAATAAATGTAAATATACATACCTATAACAATATTCGACAATAACTACGGATCAAAAATAGCTGCAGTCAATATTTGCATCTGCAGAATTACAATGGTATTTATGTAAAACTATAAACAATTAAATTAGATTCTATTTATATGAAATTGAATAAATAAGAACAGTTAAAGTGTAATGTCAAGGTGATACCTATTTAAAGCTGAAATCATCCATTTTCAATAACTTCTTCGTATTCAATATTTGCATCCACAATGTGTGAAGATGCACCACTTCTAGTCTCATCGTTGAGATTACTTGGACTTGTAGCAATATTATTTACACCTCTTCTTTCGACAAGGGAATTCCAGTGCTCAATATCTCTATCAAAAAGAAAGGTTTCCAAAGAGTAGCGAGAAACATAACACCTTAGGCAACTTTTGAGATTTGTATCCAACCTGTTTCTCAGTTTTGATTTAATAAAAGATAAAGCACTGAAAACTCTTTCATCCTCCACGGATCCCAACATCATTATTTGGCACCACTCGTAGAACTGAAAATATTCACTAATGTCGTCCTGTAACACACTACTTTGGTATATTTTTTTGCCAGAGCCTTGTAATAGTACCACTCTTTGAAGGTTCGGCTAAGAGTTTATATTTTGACCTCATTGTCGTTGCAAAATTACTTGATTGAGTTTTTATTAAATCAACATTCAATATACCTTTTATTTCAATACGCTCAGCCTCTAATGTATTGCTGAAATGGTCCAATATTGTACCCATGTATTTCTAAAAAATCTTACCTACAATATCAACACGGCCACCTTTTATATTCCAAAAATTTGGATTCATCACACCCATGGCTTCAAGAATTTTGTCTTGGCTGAAACGTTCTCTAATTTATGATGCTAAGGATTTTGCAATTTTTATGAGTTTTATTCTTGTTTCAATTACTACATAATCAAACAGATTTCGTGTCATAGGAACTTCTTCTTTTGTTGTTGATGTAACGTCTTTACTTTTTGCAGAATGTGTAGTGGTATCTCTTTCCCTCTAACATGGAAACAGAGGTGATAATGGATGTTAAATCTCACAAATTTATTTAGGATGGTTAAGATCCAATAAATTTTTCCAGTTATCAAATACAGGTGTATCAAAACTATTTGGAGAAGTGTACAAGGAATCAAGACCCATACATACCATTTTTCTCATCCATATAAACTCAACAATATAAGTTAATCTACCCTGTGCATGTTTCATCAATGTATTGATCTCCTGCAGCATTGAAAGAATGCCTACCAATGTAAGTAATGTCTCCTAATTAGTTAAACGAAACAACAAGTCCCTCACCCTGTCAATTTCATGATGATATTTGTGCATGAAACCAACCAACGAAGGATACTCCTCACGCACTCTGCATGAAAGCTCATACAACAAAATCCACCTTGTCTCAACATCCTTCGGAAGTTTTTTGCCATCTGTAATACCTATGGAAAATTTTTGAAACTCGAGAAATCACTTTGGGATGCTTGCGATATAGGCATGCAGTTCTCTTATAAGGTCTTCTACTTTTGCAATGTTTTCATATTTGCTAACGATTTTATATGCTAAATTCATTATGTGAGCCATACAATGAATTGCTAGCATATAAGGAGCGATTGATGTTTGTAATCGAACACACAGCCTAGTTCTATGACCTTGCATGACTGATGCCCCATCTGCTCCCATGCATACCAACTTCATAGCAATTTCATTTGCAGTCATGCCAGCAATTTCTTTCAAAAGAGAAATAACTAGTTTATATAGATTTTCTGCATTGCAATTTTCAACCATTTTCTGAACACCCAACAGGTGCGGAGTCCTCATATGATTTTTTGAAGTGTAAAGATGGATACATACCCATGCAGTGTTGTCAACAGCAGTCACTTCATCAATTGAAAAAGAGATGAACTTTGCATTTTTTACACACTCTTTTAAATCTTCCTTCTCAATCGTAGCAAGGCATTTAGCCATTTCCCATGCAATGTTGTCTGACCAGTGAGACTAGGGAACATTTTGCATTCCATTATATTGATACAAAGGTTTGAAATCGATGAAATCTGTAATCGGTCTTCCTTTCTTAAGGATGTGGAATAAAGTAGAAAATTGTATGAGTTTAGCACGTAAATTTGATTTATTCATCTTACCAATTTGAGTTGTGGTCGTTCTGCCATTTTCTACGAGAATTCTGCGTCTTTTCTGGTCAGCATCATATTCTGTCGCATATTTCACATGTATGCATTCTTTTTCAGTTTTCCATCTGCGTGTTTTTATTTTCTGGTCATCTTCCCCAATTAAAGTGAAATATTGTTTTCCACAGTGTTTTTCAATTGTGTCCAACTTCAGTTGCATTTTTTGTTGCCTTCCCAATTTCCACGTACATATTGTACATGTACATTCTGATGAAATTTCTTCAGAATTAGCTGGTTCTACAGGTTCAATAAATGGAAATTTTAAAGCCCATTTAAACTTGTATGTCCTCCAGTTTTCTCACCATGGATATTAAGAGCTGCAAGAGAAAGTTGATAAAATTTCTAACATCATCCTCAGTGAAAATTTCAAAAATGTAACTGCCAATAGAATGGAAATGGAGAAAGAGATGCTAAAAATGAAAGGAATCATCATGCAAATCAGAGACGCACATGTTCTTAATGTTAAGAGTACAATCTTCCATCTCAAATTTTTGGCAGAGATGATTCAGTCAATGGAACTGGCTAAAGAAAAAGAGTTGGATGGCACTGGCCCAAAGGTGGTGATAAAAGAACCCAACTACAAATACTGGAAGGAGACCATCGTAACCCTAGTCAAAGAATGGATTGGAAGCATGGAGACGGTGGACGAGCTGGTTAAAGAGATTGATATTTTTTGGTTTAGAAACTACTGTTGGTTAACTCTTTTGTTGTTAGTATTTCCCTTGGGACTGCTATATAATGTATATTATATATAATGGTTATCTTATTCTAGTTTTTTGTTTTTGATCTTATGGATCATGACTAGCCTTTGAAGATAAATACTTTGGCCAATATGTAAGTAAACGATAACCCTTTGTAATGGGGTAGGGTCCCCTCAACCCTAACTTTTACCTATTATCAAAAAAAAAACTTGTATATCCTCCCAAGTGTCCACATATTCTTTTTCATATTCATAGTTTTACTTTTACGTGCTGAGATTTCAGGATTATCATGATCATCAAGTTTCCTTTTCTGTGAACCACTAGTTACATTTGAATTTTGAGTTGCATTTGGCACTCCTGGTTGCACAATATCTTTGAGTTCTACCTGCACTACTGGAATATCTTCAACCCCTAGCATGGTATCATTATAGGTGTCATTTGGCTGACACTGAGTAGAATGCATGTCCACTTCAATAACACCTTCCACACAGTCTGTGCTCTAATTGATTTCAGTGGGAGCTCTATGGGTGTTGGCGGTTGGTGTATTTGAACCAGCAGAGTTTCCAAAATAATTAAACAGAGACTTTTGAGTTTTTTTTGTAAATTGTTGGGTATTGTGATCACTAGCAGTTGTCATTGTTCCCTATCGTGCGCCAACAAAGTTCAAACAAATCCCGTCAACAAATCCAATTTGTCACCCATCAACAGACCCTGCCTATCGCTCATCCGCAAATCCTGCTTATCGCCCGTCAACAGATCCTGCTAGTCACCCATCCGCAGATCCTTCTTGTCACCCATCCATAGATCCTTCTTTTCACTCGTCCACAGATCTTGTTGTCACTCGTCCACCGAACTTTTTTGTCACCCGTCCGCAGATCCTACTTGTCGCCCGTCAATAGATCATATTATTCATCTGTCCGTAGATCCTTCTTGTCGCCCATCTGCAGATCCTTCTTGTCACCCATCCGCAGATTTTTCTTGTCGCCCGTCCACAGATCTTGTTGTCACCTATCCACCGATCCTTCTTGTTTCCTGGCCACAGAGCCATCTTATCGCTCGTCCACACAACCTTCTTGTCACCCGTATTGGAATATTTTGCTTTGCAAGTTATGTACTACCGTGGAATGAGTTAGCAACTAGTGTTCTACCCGGTGAATAATATAGGATTATATAAGGGATATTATAAAGAGGTAGGTGAAGCTGACCCCTTCAAAAAATCAAACTTTAATTTTTAGGCGAACATGTCATTGACCCGCGCCAAAAAAATCGCCTTTTCAATTTTTTACAAAAGGGAATATTCGCCATATTACGAATATTCGTCACTAAAAAAATCCCTACTTTGGATAAGTTATTATCATCTATGTCCAGTTCGTACTGTGTCCACCTAGGTCTAGGTGTATGTTCACCTTGTCCTTTTTAATATGTCATGGACCTTTAAGGTCTTAACTTGGTTTTTAATAACATTTGAAATTTAGAACACCATTTAATATTCACTTCATATGCTTATTTACATGTATTAATATTTCATAGGCCACTAGAACAATGCCCCAAACATATATTTTCTTGCTTATAACTTCAACCCATATCATTAGTTTACGACTCACTCTAAATCATTACCTTTATTTACTCTTCATGAGCAGTCATAACTTTTAACACTTATGGGTCTAGACTTCACAATGGAAATGATGTAAAGATTTAAATGACCTCTTAACCAAGCACTTATTTATGCAACAACGACAACCAAAAGCAACATGAACAAAAGCAATGACTCCAGAAAGAGATCAATCAACTTTTACGATCTTTATTCGACAATGATACTCATTATCAACAAAATAGCCTATGTGAGATAAGACTCCAGGTTAAATACATCATGAATCTGGACATGGTCAATTGACTACTTAGCAAATTTTTGGAGTGAAAAATAGCAGAATGTTACATGAGGAAATGGGCAAGGTGATTCAAACAACAAGAATTTTCTCAAGATACTTAAGAGGACCTTGGTGGTTAACAAGAAAAAATGGGGTGAGCAATTAAAATTTGTAGTATGGGCTGATAGAATCACACCTAAAAGGTCAATTGGAAAGAGCCATTTTGAGATAGTCTATGACACCCAATTTGTTCTTCCTCTTCATTTGAGGTTATCAATGTATCAATTCATGCAATAGTTTGGAGAGGAAGAAGGAATTGATCCTTATGCAACAAAGATCAACCAAATTTTTGAACTTGATGAGGTTAGGAGATAATCTCACCAAAGACACATAAATTCAAGGAAAAACTAAAGAATATATTTGGCAATAAGGTATATCCAATAAGTTTCCATATTTGGGACTTGGTGTTATTATGGGATAATATGCATGAAGATAAGGGCAAGCATGAAAATTTTGAAGCTCTTTGGATGGGCCCTTAATCCATATATGTCAAAATTGGAGAGCATACCTTCTATTGAGATATTTGGATGGTGAAATACTTGATTTTCCTGTCAATGATAGGCATCTCAAACACTTCTTGGATTAAGTGTATCTCAAATCATTCCCTCTATATAGTGTATAATGCCATGCTAAGAATAGACCAGTATTACATAACTTGTTCCTAAACCTTATTTTTCTTCCTAAACTTTCCTAAACTACCTCAGATGATTGCATATATCTTCCACACACTTATTGGGTACATTAACTTTTCCCTGTGGGTTCCTTGAGAGTGTTCACCATGTGCAAAAAGGACAAAAATAGCTCTTTTGGAGCCTCCGAAAGCATTTATCGTCTCCTGGATCTAGATTTCTTCATAAATTAGATTGAATAAGACCCCCTACACATGAAACACACTTGAAAATCAAATTAGAATGTTCCTCCTGTCCATTATGAGGGTAACACAATAACTGAGTTGCCCAGAAGACATGTTTACATTGACCGAGAGAGGGATTTTCAAATGACGATTAGGTTGTCATGACCAAAAAAATTGAATTTTTCATGCTACACATTTTGCATGACAGCAAGTAATTAATGTAAGCCAACTTGGCTTTAATAAATAGGTGTGGATGAAGATGTGTGGCCCTTTGTAGTTAGTTCTATATATATGGATGAGCATGGCTCTCCCAAATGATCAATTCATGAATTATATTCTTGATATATGTTTTTGAGAGGTTTCCCCCCTTGAAGTGGCTCATTTATACAATTAGTATTCTTTTGTTCTTGCTTTTATATTGAAGTAATTTCCTTACACAATATCATATGTTTCCTCTTGGTTTAAGGTGATAAGATTTCCTTACAATTGATATTATAAGGACATTCATAGGCTCTAAATTCATAATATAGTTATCGATAAAGTATATCTACAACTCTAATATAAAAGAGATAAGAAATGAAATTGTCGAGATAATGTATTTAAAAAGGAGTTTCCAACTTCCCTTTTGACTCCATATCTCATCTAATATCATGAAAAGTGTTATCAACATTCAATGGATATTTTTCTTGAAAGGTACATAAAAACTTGATGGGGTTTGTCAAGCACTTATCCTATCCAAAGGGATCCATTGCAAAAGGCTATAATATTTACAAATTATCCCCTATGTAGTTAAATATATGTAAAATTAATTCTCTAATATACCTTGCATATAGGATGTGTAGATACCCAAACAAGACACAAAAACCCTTTTTATAATAAGTTTTCGATGATTTTGTGTGTATGGTTGGTTAACTCAAATAATAAGGATTAATTAGCATGTCAAACTTCTAAAAAATAATATTTTTTTGACACTATTCTAAACACATTTCTTATACTCATTCATCTACTTCCATATGTTTTCTAGGAATTCTCACTTAGCATATTTCTTCTTGAGTATTTTTTCTATTTTCAAAACACATATGACTATCCTAGACAAAATTGGCCGATGGTTTTGTCATAGGAAGTTAATTTTTTCCTCCCTTTGTTTTTAATCAAACTTGTGAAAATAAAATCTCTTCATGTCTGTCTTTTGGGACTTTTATTTTGAATGTTTGTTGGTTTCCAAAGGTTCCAGATTCAAGGAATGGTAACTATATAAACACACCATGTACACACATTGAATACGGGGGACTCCATACAAGATCAATATAATTTCCAAATATGAAAATAAATTTTGTACATAAGCATACAATTGATCAATCTTATTATAAATATGAACCACTTTTATTGCATTAATTGTTTCTTATACCATTGTGTTTTGAATAATGACATGTATAATTGTATTGATTATCACATGTACTCAGACACCTACTAGGAAGGGGAACTACTTCAATCTAACAAATATTCAGAGTATTGTCATGTACGAAACTCTCAACTCATATGGATTAAGGAATCTCGACCATTATAGACTAACCCATTTTTAGGTTTTCAAGGAGAAGAGGAATTTGGGGTTTTTGTGAGAAAGAAACCCTAAATCAATTATATAAACAAGATAATAAACATCCAAATATGCATTATTGATCCTAAGACAAAGGTGAATATTAAGTAAAAACTAGAATTTAGATCAAACTTGTAAAAGAAAAAACAAACCACAGAGGAATTTGGGGTTTTCAAGGAGAAGAGGAATTTGGGGTTTTGGTGAGAAAGAAACCCTAAATCAATTATATAAACAAGATAATAAACATCCAAATATACATTATTGATCCTAAGACAAAGGTGAATATTAAGTAAAAACTAGAATTTAGATCAAACTTGTACAAGAAAAACCAACCACAGAGAAAAAAACCACCTAGGTGGTTTTTTCCTAGTGATTTCTTCCTACATGAGAGAACTCGCCCTCCCTTTTGTTTCATCCTCCCATATTTTCAGGATAGCTCAACTATACTTTGCACAAGTCATTGTAAATTCATCTTGTGTGATTTTAGGGTGAATATTTTCCAGCCACTAACCCCTTTTTTATTCTATCAAATTTATATATTTTTAGTAAATCCATATGATCATAGCACATAATTTAGGATCCATGATTTACTATTTATTGATATATTTCCCATTATAAATTATATTCATGCATTTAGTAATTAATATTAATTAGAAAAACCTTTGTTTCAATATTACATATTGATGAACCCACTTTATTTGTCAAGTACATTGGCCTAAGGTTTCATGTCTCACCCTTAAGGTTTTATTTTATTTCCCTTAGTTTTTTTAATTTCGCATCTTATTCCATGATAGTACTCCTCGTATTAGGTTTTGGACTTCTTCTATTTCAAGCAATCATGTCTTTCCTAACTAATTGTGAAACATCTATCAATGATGCTTTCTTCAAATACATTATGAAGAAAACATAAGACCAATTAGAATCCTTGTAATAGGAACAAATGTATACACTACAATCACATATCCTCAATTTTGAATCTCCCAAAGAATATAATAACTCCTCTAGTTGGGACATGTCTTGTGTTGAGATATTATCCCACTTAGGGTTTTAAATACAAATAAGGTTATGGATGTAGATATAAGTATTCATAATTTTTATTTTAGAAATAATGGAAATTTTATTTTTGAGAAAGATAGCAATATTATTTCTAGTCATGTTTCTTGTCTGAATAAAAATAATTCTACTTTGAAACATCATAATGTGTTAGATCAAAATAATGTATTTTTGGAACACATGAATACATCAAAGTGATAGTTACTTGTGTTAGATTAAAGTGATAGTTACTTGAATTCATGTGTTTGTAATATATCTCTCCTTTATATGCCTTATGTTGACCCTCCTAGGTCTACCTCACCATATAATACATCTTCCCAACTTGTTAATATCCCAATAGAATAGTTTCAGTCTATGATGAAAGCTATAAGATTATTACGAAATGAAGGTAAAATCCCACACTTGTCCTCTAATTCATTTACTACTTGGGTTGTTAATAATTATATTACTAGCTATAGACACCTAAATTTGGAAATTTATCATTTGGCAATGACAATATTGGATTCGCACCTAAAGTGTGACTTGTGCACACATTCCAAGCTTAGGTGACCTATCCTTATCTCTCTTCCATGACTTGTTTATCTATTCGGAATGCTCAATATCTCACATAACTAAATATATTGGTTTGTAGTAGTACAATACTCACAAGAATCATTCCCTAAAAATTTTAGAATCCAACAGACTTTCAGGATGGGACCGTCAATCAGGGACCAAACCATCCAATGGTTTGGTCCAAAGTGGAATTTTCATCCCCAACCACCCAACAGACACTTTCAATTTGATATCTTTTCATGGGTTGGTTCTTATACCATCAATTGTCCTTAATTCAAAGTTGAACCTACAAAACCCTATAACAAGACATAAAGTCAATGCTATTCATGTCAAATTCACATCACCATTCAAGTCATGTTTGTGCTACAGTAACATGATCCTTGCATTGACTTTTAAAAACCACAGAGACACAAATGAAGAAAAATGTAGTAATGTTACTATATTTATTCTTTCAAGCATTTTTCAATATAGGTAAGCTTTGTCACCCCAAATATAGGGAGGCTAGAAACTGTAATGTTATTTTTACCTATAGATACACTGTTGTTCACTAATAGGTGCAGTGAACAATAAAAAAATTAATTAGATTTTGGTAATTCCTCCTAATTCGAGAGGGGGGGGGGGGGGGGGGGGGCGGGGCCGCGAAGGTTTGGTATTTTCACGAGAAATGCAACAATGTAGCTTGTATGAAGCTTAACTACGCTCTTGTGTTTGTTCAAGCATTATATTTTATTTCAAAGAGGAAAGAGACAATTACAACTTTCCCCTAAGGAATTTCATGGGAACAGATTGTTAACTAAGAAAATAAGAAGACAAATGTTGAAAAGTAAGAATTTAATACTACATTAAGAGCACTTGGCAATGCTCTTCCCTTAGAAACACAAACCAAGTGCTTGAGATGGTTCGTGTATGGATATAATTAAGCTTCTAATGACACTTGGGAACGTTTGAACCCAATTAAAAATTCTCCAATTACAAATTACTTATGGTGAGGCTCTTTGTTTCACCTAATAAATTTGGGTAGATATACTTATGACCAAATAGGACATTAAGGGGCCTTTTATTGTGACTTCAAATTACATTGTTCACTATTTTAATGTCTTTGCAGTGTTTTCTAAACTCAAATTGTTAGACAACATTCTTTATAATATCTAAATAGTAGGTCATGATGGAATGAATATTTGGGCCTATTGTGCACAAAGAACATAAAAATAAGGCTATTAATGCATAATTGTTCTTCCAAAGATGAAGATTATTATCCAAAGAAGAGGTTAAACCAAACAACACAAAGGAAAAAAATACAGCAATCAATACATAGAGATAAGGATCCAACATGTAACCTTGTCATATGGATCTTAACAGTTCAATTTGTTCATATGGATGACTATTAATGATCAAAAAAACTAAGCATCCTTAAAAGGGTATGAACATAGTGAAGAAAATTGGGGCCAAACATTGGGGCCTTTATCATAGAAATAGTGAGAGGACACTCAATATAATTGCAATCCTTTTCAAAATGATTTTTAACAATAAAAAAAATTTCAATGAGAAATTTGTATTACTTTGTGTCTTCCAACACAACAATTTGTAGTACCTTACATTTAGTTTGAGGCACTTGGTAATATTTGTTTTTTTCAACTCTTTAGATATTTGGAATAGTAACCACATATTTGACTCCTTTTACACACATTTTTGCTTTTCCAATGACCATAACATCCACTAGGTCACTCTCATTTGTCAAATCTATACACTCAAGATCATGAATGGTCTATACAAGAACCTTGTTTCACCTACATAGACATTTCTCCATTTTGTATTTATGAGTATTTCATCCATGCGTCAAATTTGTGGCCCCTAGGACATGATCTCTTCTGCAACTATCCATATGATTAGGTTCATCCACGAACATGTCCCCCTTCCTATGAACTTGGCCTTTACTTATTTTATGACTAGTTTTCAAAATGAGCATCTTTTTTAGGTCGGCCTAGGCATGGCTTTTGGGTGGGTTTGGGCAACAAATCAACAAAAGGTTTTATATAATACAAATTCCCTAGATTCTCTATACATCAACTAATCACCTTGGAGATCGTTATTCAAGCGTTTACATTTATCCTAAATTTTCCAAGAGCATTCTTAGAGCTGTCTACAAGCCAAATCTAAAGTACAAAAGTCAAAGTTACATGTTGCAAAGTGTTTTGTGCCAAATGAAGGAGCATTCTAAGCTGCAAATATTGATTTTATAGATGCACCTCATATAGGATCAAGGATTGATTGATTTCACGCCGCTTTGGAGTATTACATGGGCCTTGATTCAACCATACTTGCTTAGCATTCTCATACAATGGGGTGTGAGAGGTCAGTACATGCCCTAGCTTAAGAGCATTTGGTTGGGTATTGTTTATTGAGTTTTCTAGGGTTAAAATCCAAGGGGATCTCAATTATATATCATTACACATCAACACACATTATTAGAGTTGTAATCCAAAAGTTAAAACCTAGGAGAACTTGCACAAAAATTTCCAAATTTATTAGAGCAATAGAGGTTGGGTTCATAAACAAAAATTCACTACTTAATAGATTCAAAAGTAAGTTATGAGGGTTAGATTAAGCACATTGATACATTTCACATGTTTGAGAGATTTTTTTGGACATTCTATACAATTATGAGAGAATCTATTACATGAGGCATGGAGTTTATCGATATTAAGGGACTATATTTACAATTTGAAGAGACATTCACATTGAGGGATAGATTGATCATATGGGGGCATGTATTTTATCCATGCACACACTTCTATTTTCTAAGTTTTAATTGGTGAAGAACAATGGTATTATGTAAGCACTATTTATCTATAGCATGCAATCGACTTTTACATATGGATCTACTTTTGGGTCCCACAAGTAAAGGCTATTATCATTACACCCTTGTTCAATTCTTTGGCTAAGAAGAGAATGAGAGGATCACTTTTCTCCATTTCAAGTTTGGTTATTTAGACACTCAAGAATGTCTAAACCCATTTTAAGATTCTCCAATTACAAATTACTTATAGTGAGGCTCTTTGTTATAACAAAAAATTTGGTAGATATATTTCTGACCAAATAAAACATTAAAGGGCCTTTTATTTTGACTTTGAATTACATTCTTTGCTATGTTAATGTCTTTGTTAGTGTTTTTCAAACTTAATTTGTTAGATAATATTATTTCTAATATCTAAGTATTAGGTTAGGTTGGAATGAATATTTGGGTATATTGTACCCAAAAAACTTTAAAATAAGACTATTAATGCATAATTGTTCCTCAAAAGATGAAGATTATTCTCTAAAGAAGAGGTTAAGCCAAGCAATAATAAGGAAAAAGAAACTTCCTAGATCATTTGAGTTTGAGCACTTTCGCATTTTAGATTTGGAAATGTTGGATCAAGAAGAAGGGCCAATATAAAACTCTTAGAACAATTGATAGGACAGTTATGAAAAGTCTAAACCAAGTACCTAATACTTACATTTGCAATGAACATAAATAAACAAAATCATGTCTTCAAGATAATCCTAATCTTATCTTGCCTTGAATTTAGGTAATGGGAACATTTTGAATGTGAATGTTGAATCAAGAAGAGGGGTCAATATAAAATAGTTAGAACATTTCATAGAATAGCTATGAACATGTCTAAACCAACCATGACTTGATGCTTACGAATTGGCAATGGACATAAATTAAAAAAAATCTTATCTTGCCTCATTTTGAGGCAACAGGGAGGAACTCAAGGCATAAATGCTCTAATCGAAGACAATCTCTAGTAACCTCCTCAACAACACTACCTTGGAGTTAGATTAATTATGGTTATTAAAAATGTCCAAAAGCAAAGGGAGAAAGCCAAACTAAGTATTAATGCATGAGGTGGGAATCCATGTAATCAACCATATTGGTCAAGTTGGAACGAATATTGGGTCAACTATTCCCAAAGAACAGTTGAAAAGAAGACTATTACTCCATAAATGTTCCTCCAAAGATAACTATTCTCTAAAGAAAAGGTTGACCCAATCAACAACAAAAAAATCCTTCAATCACTTCAATTTGAGCTCTTCCACATTTTTGATGTGAAAATGTTGATTTAGAAGAGGGATCAATATAAAACTCTTTAAGAAGTTGATGAATACCTATGAAAAGTCTACCAAACAACACTTAATGCTTACAAATTGGCAATGGAAATTAATCAATTAAAATTATTTGTCTTCATTATAACCTAATCTTATCCATCCTCTTTTTAAGGTAACAGAGACATTTTAGATGTGACAATGTTAGATCGAAAAGAGTGGCCAATATACTCTTATAAAAGTTAATAGGATGGCTATGACAAGTCACCCAAACAACATCTGATGCTTACAAATCGGCAATGGACATAAATTACTAAAATCATGTCCTTGGGGCCATTTTACATGTGAAAATGTTGGATCGAAAAGAGGGGCCAATATACTCTTATAAAAGTTGATAGGATAGCAATGACAAGTCTAAACTAATCGGCATTTGATGCTTACAAATTGGCAATGGACATAAATTACTAAGATCATGTCTTTGAGATAATCCTAATCTCGTCTTGCCCCATCTCTAGGTAATGAGGGGCAACTCCAAGGCATAAATGCTCTAAATCTTCTATGTTAACCTCCTCAACATGACTATCTTGGAGTCAAATTGATCATGGTCATTAAACATGTCCAAAAACAAAATAAAAAAGCCAAGCCAAAATCTATATCAATGCATGGAGTGGGGAACCATGCAATCGACCCTGTATTTCTACCCTCATTAAAGACAAATTACATTGTCATTCTTCTTTTCAAAAATGAATTGAGCAACTAATGAGTTAGATTTAATAAAAAAATTCTTTCTTGCAAATTTCCCTCATGAAATTATTTTTGAAAAATACAAATATGATTTTAGTAATTGAATTTTACACATTTACTACAAGGGCAATCTGCAACCAATGTTCATTTCCAATAATACTAAACAGTTTTATTTGATCAATAAGTGAACATTTTCCAATTGATGGTATAGTGCATGATCACGTGATAACTAATAGTTGTTAGTAGTTATCATAGTATATGATTTCAAAATGCTTAACAGACATGTGACTTTGACTCAATAATGATGTAACATGATCAATCAAATCATGACAATTATTAGATACCCAATGCACAACAATGTACACCCATGTACCACTTCTCGATGATTTTTATTAAAATACATTCCAAACTTCTTGATTAAAATCAAAATGAAACTTTCCTTCCATTTAAAATGCTCCAAACCAAAAATGTATATAAAAAGCATGCTAAACTTTCAAAAAGATTAATGTATAAGGTTGTCAACTTAAAGTGTACCACTACTTGCCTCTTTACCCTAGTCAAAACCTGTTTTAAAAAATTGTTTGATGAAATAGTTCATATGTTACCAATAAATAAGATAGAACAAGTTTTCATGAAAAAGAGTAGGAAGTATGGAAGCACACCTAAAATTCAAACCCACCCAAAGTGTATGTACATCAATTAATCTATGTTGCCAAGATACGGGTACAGGTATGGGTTCGATACACGGATACATCGATTTTAAAAAAACCCTTGGGTACGATACATCTTGTATACGCGCGCGCGCGCGTGTGTTACTCATTTTTTAGCCCATAAGAAATACAAAACTTGAAATATATAGAACAATCAATGTTCAAAACATTCAATATACTTAAGATTTTACATTTCCTACGATATACGAATATTGTATTCCTTTGTGTTTCATCCATTTCCTTTGAGATTATTTTTTGTATTGCGATGGTGGCCATAAAAGATGTATATAGGGAGCTCCTAAAGGATCTATTTAATGAGATTGACTCTTAACCTGCCTATGATAACTAAAAAGATCAGTCCAATGGTTGGTTCTTGAATTCATAAAATGGGTGGATGCAGGAAGGAGTCAATGTTGTGCCTTGGTAGTTTCTGGGAAAGGATGCTCTTTGAAACTTTAATCTATGCAATTTGGGGTTCCAATTTTTTCTATTAGTATTGAAGATCCCCTGAGATTTGATCTCATAAATAATTTGTACAAAGGCTCAGATATATGTCCAAATTTCTATTTCTTTCCTTGGCAAATTGCGATGATCCCAAATAATTACCTCAAACATTCCTGATATCCTTTGAATATTTTATCTTCAATAAATTAGAGGTATTTAAAACAATCTTCCGGTTACCTTGTGGCTGCCATGCCCTCCTAGTCTAGTCCTCGATAAAACTGAAGTTTGTGAGTTAAAAAAAAAATTAGAGCCCCCCCCCCCCACCCCCCCCAAATGCCCAACCCTACGGGTACATCAAAACGCACCTGAAATGTACCCAGTACATACCTGGACGTACCCGGGACATATCAGTACCGTACATGGGATGCATATGTACCGGGAACGTATCCAGATGGGTATGGGAGGGTTGGGGACGAACCCTAGCAACAGAGCAATTAACCTATAAAATTGTCAACTAAGGTGTACTCCTACTGGACCCTTTCACCTAGCCTTTTATTTTTCATTAGCCGAAATACTACATACACACACTCATATGGTACTCTAATAGAACAGCACAGGTCTCATGGTGCTTCACAAAAGCAAAGTCTTTTGTGCACACCTAGAGGGTATTACAAGAGCAAGTGTCCATGATTTTACCATTAGGGCCCTTGAACTCTAAGCATATTGCATGCAAATTTACTGATCTATTTGTTTTGAATTCGAATATTCATCTTCATTTGTGGGGTTGTAGGAAAGGGTTAGCTCTTGAAAATATTTAAATTTTGAATAAATTACCAAACCAAAATTAACAGCTTTGTTCAACCATTACAAAATGGGTGCCTTGATGTAACGTGCAGAATTCTAAAGATTATATTCATTGCTGCAAAGTCTAGAAATTGCTTTGAGAGAGATTTGAAAAATTGCCCAATGAATGCATCACTAGAAAGCACTAAGAGCAATAAACACTGTAAATCCAGTATCACACACAACAATGAATGCAATAAATCCAGCATCATCAAATGTCCCTGCCATACAGATGAAATGTTCTATGACCAGTATTTTCAATTCTTCAAATTAGTCATGCCAAAATTCAAGGATGAAAAACAAAATTAGCATAAGCAAATTAATAGGGAAAAAAAACCTTTAAAAAATTAAAAAAAAAGTGATGCAAATGATAACTGCTTCGAGCTGAAAAGAAACCTGGCAAAATTATTCCCAGAAAAAAGAAATTATCTACAGATAATATCGGGGGTAATACACATACAAACCTGACGTGATTACCGTTTATTCTGTAAGAGCAATACTGAATCAAGATTTCTACTGGAAATTAGACCATAATGAGTGAGCTATATCTGGTATCAGAATAATGTGGGAAATCAAGAATCAATGTGTAAGTGTCACATGAAGCAGATGTACAGATTGAAAACGAAAAAAATCACAGGGCAAATTACTGGGATTGAAACTACAGAAAATTTTAAAAAATCAAAATATTAACAAGTGAAAGAACATTTAAGTTCTATACTCACGCCATGCAAGTGCAAGATCAAATTGTTGTGAAGACCTTTCATTCAGCATTATCATGAATGATTTGTATTATTCAAGTATTCAACATTTTCATTCAGAGAGTAAGATGAAATATTATAGCATTAAAAAATCATTATTTCAATCAATCAACAATTTAAAAACCTTTCACTCAGCAGTAACATGAAAACTATATAGCATTAAAAAATTCAATATTTTATAAAACTAAATAAAACAAAAGAACATTGCATTTTATACTCAACCTGTGCTGGTGCAAGCTCAAATTATTGTGAAAAACCTTTCATTCAGTACTAACCTAAACAAAATATAGCATTCAAATATTCAACAATTTAAAAAACAGTAATTATTCCACATACAAAATCTAAATGCTAGTATTGGCTTTAAATATTGCTATGTTTATATGGATGAACTAAAATCAGGCAAGCTGCTCAATCAATATTGCTATGTTATATTGATGAAGTAAAATCAGGCAAGCTGTTCAATAAAAGGAATTTTTACTATAAAACGGAAAACCCATAGTTACCAAGTTCGTAAATCCGCTAAACAAGGGAAGGAGTAAGAGTGTGTGTGTTTTAATTGGTAGGCTATGAGCCAAGCAAGTTGGTTGGGATGTGGTTTTGCATAGATATGCAATTTTTATTTTTCAAACATAAGAACTCAAAAAAAAAAATCCGACTCCGTTCAAACCAATTCCATATATCTTTAAAATCCCGATCCAACAAAAATCTATATAATTTCCAGCAGGATTTGGTAACTAGGACAACCACTATATGGTTATAATGTCAGTGGTTGTGTATAATGATCGAAAAACCCACCATTGTCTATTTGTTATATCAAGTTTCCAGCAACGCTTTTATATTGATCAAAATCCCACCATTGTCTATTTTTAATTTCAAACCTCGTGCAATTGTTTGCTTGCTTACAGCATTCCGTGGAGCTTTATCGTGCATTTATGATTGCACCTGTACATAATTTATTATAATATGCCTTGCACCTAAAACAAATGTGTCATTGATAGAAGTAATTTATAGGTATCTACAAAAGGAATTTCTAGATATAAAAAACACAGAACATAATTTATTATAATATGCCTTGCACCTACACTAATTTGTCATTCATAGAAGTAAATTTCTAGGTATAAACAAACGGAATTTCTAGGTAGCATAAATATACAGAAGATCCGATGTTATGCTGATCACCTATAATCACCACAAACATCCTGTTACAATACATATTAATTTGGTAACTAAAACTTCTTTAGTTCTTCAAATTGCTATGCGTACAGAAATTACTCGACTATTGTTGACACCAAAAAATATAAGAAGAAACAGTAATTACCTCACAATCATAAATTTCTTTGGCATATTAGAAATTGACAGCATCAATTACAATGCAATTGCTTGAACAAAACAATTCATTTTGTTCAAAACTGAAGGAAGTTTAATGTCAACATTTCCAATGCAGTAAATAATCAAACATGCAAGAAAACAGCAAACCCTGAAGCTATCTTCTTGCAAGCTGCAACTTTAGTCCAGCACCTAGATATACATGGTTGAACAACTTTCGTTCAGATTAAACGCTCCAGATCACCACTTCATTAAGAGTTAGCCAGAAAAGATTGTTAGTATTATTAATTTAAAAAGCATGCTGGGTGTATAAGCCCCTTACAGCAAGTCAGAAACCCTAATGATCAAAATGTTGGCCCCAGCAACCTGGAACCTACATTATGTTGTTATAGCTGCACTACCGGAAGAGCAATGAATTGATCAATTATTGTGAGATCTGGGCAGTAGAAATTACTAGGCACAATGAATCATAAGGAGAGATTAAAAAACTAACCACTTAATCCTTATTTTAGGATTTTGCAAAGTGATTCGATCAAATACCAAATCTTTTTCCTTGTTTTCAAGAAAAAAAACATTGCAACAATCAAATAGTTGACTCCAATCAGCCTTACCAATTTTCTTTCATTATTTTTGACTTTTCCAGGATGTACTTCCCTTCCTTGTATTTTTGAGCTTCTTCATAAGCTTTCTCATACTTCCAACCCAATACATCTTTGCACTCAGAGCAGGATACATCTGCCACTGTATGTAGGCCAGTCATTAGCTGCCTGTCTTGCTTTTCTCCTACTTTTATATTCATTGCATGGGAAAAAAGAAATGCCCTGCCATTTCTTCCCTGAGGCGATGGATACAAACAAGTTAGACAACCTATATGCCTCTTGCTCTTATACGACAAAAAAAAATGGAATTTAGAAAGACAACAAATAGACTATCCCAGAAAATATTCCAGCCATACCAAAAACATATCTAACAATAGTTACCCACACAAGGCCAGAATTTAAGGGTTAACCAATTTCCAGACATGAAATTATGAAGAATTATAAACCAGGCAATTTTCCTTAAGGAAGCAAAACAGGCAATCCTTTTTCTTAATCAGTTTCTGCTTTCAAAAATTGAACTGCCGACTACAATTTGACTGTATTACCAGCTGCACAGAAGTGTGATTCTGTAAATCCACACAAATGAGAAAAGAGTCCCAGTAATATGAAAAATGATGCCAAACAAAAGCATAAGCACCATATGCAGCTGAACTCTTGCCAATCCCTCTTGCTGGGTATACAGATGTGAGACTATTAGACTTTAACAATTGGCTGGGTGGTCCCTCCCACAATTAGATATATTTCCCAGTTCACCAGGATAGTCTAGCCTTCGGCAAATGGTGTTTTACTCATGCTGTTAGAATTTCAACGAGCCGAGCATTGAACTTGAGCGTTCTAATAAGTTTGACTAGCATTTGAGCTCTAACCCTCACAAGCTTAAAATCAATTCTGAACTCTGAAGGTTGATCGGGCCCTTGATTATCGTAACTGCTATGGCCTAATAGCTTACAATGTCAGCACCAGCCACAATCCATCCGAAATCACATCAAACACCATCTCCTGAGGCTTAATAGCTTATAATGTCAGCACCAGCAACTATCCCTCCGAAATCACATCAAATACCATCTCCTAAGGCCTAATGGCTTACAATATCAGCACCAGCAACAATCCGTTTGAAATCACGTCAAACACTATCTACTAACCCCTTTTGCAGAGAGTGGACAAGTGATTACAGTAGCTGGGGAAAATGACGCCCACTAATCCCTTCCATGTCAACAAACAGAATAGTTCATGAAATTTACCCAAGAGATATATGGCATCCTCAAGCTAACAAGGGATGTCCTATTTTCCAAAGCCCTATTTTTTATTCACTGCGGCATAAAATGGCATAATAAATGTGATAAGTACAAACCCCCACCAGACTAAAAATAAACCCTGCATTGTATGAATGGACCTTCAGCACAATTCACCACATGATTATTTTTACGAGGGACTACCATTTACTACCATCTACACAAATAAAACCCAGGGCATTTCTTTAAATCAACCCATGAATCTATATGAACAACAACGCCATTCACCAATTAATTAAATCATGAATATACGCGCACAGCACTACCGTTCGCCTACCCTAAACAATAAAATTAGCTGTCCGTCTATATACAACAATAAACTTACCTGCCCATCTATATACAGATAATCAAACAAAG
Organism: Taxus chinensis; assembly: GCA_019776745.2. Classification (NCBI taxonomy): domain Eukaryota; kingdom Viridiplantae; phylum Streptophyta; class Pinopsida; order Cupressales; family Taxaceae; genus Taxus; species Taxus chinensis. The sequence goes on from CM034146.1 coordinate 669,208,016, forward strand.
GGAATAAGGCTATAGATTATGACGGTTGCCCATTGAAAAAACAAGGTAGAAAAACAAAAACAAAAAACCCAAAATGTAGAGGAGATTTTCTGAAATGGGTGTCCACAAATTCATATGGGTTAAGCTCAAACATTCACTGGAATAGATAAACAAGTAAGAGAAAAACAAGAAACCAAGAAATCAAGATTTCAGTTACCTGGAAGGCCTTGGAAATGACGTCATCGTGATAGGAAACGTGGTTTCGACAGTTGCAGCAGCTGTAAATGCGAGGGCCCAGGGATTCTGCCATGTACCAATGATTGATGAAACGAAACTTCAAATTCAATTCTTCACCACCTTTTGAATCCCTTCCAATAAGTAGCATAAGAAAAGTAATTAAATATAACAAAATTTTACAAAATCCAAACCTATATACATATGTATATATGGAGAGCTGGGAGATGTAAATTTATCTCTGTATTCTTAGATTTGAGTAGTCTAAACAGCAAGAAATAGAGCTCCCTGTATTTTCCATAGTCTTGTTGATTATGCACTTTTTCTTTTTGGTTAAGAGACGATGATTAACTTGGGAAAAAATAAAAAATAAATTTGAGCACGAGTTTATGTTGATTCCTAGATTTGAAATTAAACATAAATATATGTATGAATTAAAATAATTTTTAAAAAAACAATTAAATTGAAACATGAGCTTAAAATCATTTGTGATGTTACATAAGCATTCTAAGTCACTCGTGCAACCAAACTTGGTGATATATGATAAAAATGATTGTCACTTCAACACCCTACCCACTCTTTGAGGGATCCATTATGTATTGACTCCTATACTCTCTATTTGTCTTTCTCTTTTTATTCTTCTTCCTCGAGGTAAGGTTGTTGAGGTAGTCATACGAGGAAGAAGCCCAACCTAACAATCTATACCCATCTTGTGAAGAGGACTAACCTCGATAACCATTTATCGATGAATCCCAACAAGGAGAATCGTAAAAAATATCTTGTCTGATTAATCCAATCTATAACATGCTATGGTGATTTTATTTTAAACTTGCACAACACTATTTAAAAGATCACCTTGGAAGCAATGAAAAAATACATTCAAACATCAAGAATTCCTAACACATAAATTTGTAGCATAAGAGGAAAATGAAATTGTGACAATATCAACTCGCATGAGTTAATGTTCAAACTGGCTTGTATCTATTAATCACAAAATCATTTCCCCTTTTTTAGACTGGAGGTAGGTCTATTTATAAAATTTTAGGCCATCCTTTATCGCCCAATCTGAATGGTTTTGCAACAAATTTAGGAATATTGCCAACAACTTGATCGTTCAAAAATATCCTAATTGACTTTTGTTAGGATAATTACAACGATAAAGGTTAATATGGCAAAATATAAAATTAGCTGAGGATTCATTGCGGATCTTGCTTACTCACGGGACCCTTTTGGACTGGGTCCACCTGGGAAGGAGCCTCTTGAGTCGGTTGGGCTTGTGAGGGGTCTTTCCAGTGATAGATTTTTTGTAGATGGTCTTTTCCCAAAAGAAATGATGGCTTTCTTATAATTTTGTAGTCTTGGTCCAGCTTTACCAAGGTCCACAATTGGCTTCCTAAAGAGTACATGAGCTTTATCCAATACGGCCTTTTGTGTGGCTTTTGTCTTCCATATTATCTCCTTCAAGGTCTCAATTTTATGGACTTTCTCATTAGTTTGAGAAACAATTTCAATTACTTGGGAGGCATCTACCTCATACTTGAGTCTATCGTGATTATATCTCTTTGTACTAATTCATTTCATACACCATACTACTTTACTAACTATGACATGTGGTACACTCATCGATGGATATCTAATGATCACATTGGCTTTACTTGATAGACACTTGTAACTCGATGCCTATGATCTATAGCTTGACTTCCCTATTGAATTCTTGTTAACTACTATTGAGACCTTGAAGCTTACCCATTTTGGCTATCATTGATTACTCACAATACACTCAGCTTTATTTCACCATTGATATGATTTGTGCATATTGATCTGACATATGCCCATGATCATTGAGTGTTACAACTTCAAGGTAATTTTGCATATATACTCTGTGCATTACTATGGCTTTAACCATGATTTATCAACATTGATTGACTTGACTACTATACTGCTCTTTTGTGTTCTATTACTTGAGTATTATGTGGCATTGATGTGACGTGACTACTACATGCTCTTGCATGTCTATATACCTCAATGATCTCTTTGTATGAAATTAATTGATTTGGTTACTTCATGCACTTGTGTCAATTATCTAAGGCAATATTTTTTAGCCTTGATTTATTTAGTGGCACTTAGTTTGAGTTACGATAGCTAGTTGTTCATAGACTGATTTCGCACATTGTATACCATTCTAACGGCTGCCAATTATATCTGATGATTGTATATTATACATTGTGTCTTCCTCATATTGTAGCTATTTGTGTGTTCTATGTTGTGCTTTCATTTGCTGCACTTTGTATGTTAGAATAGGTCCTTTGATTTTCTCATGCCATATTATGGCTTGTTGTATGTGTGACATTCTCTTTTTGGTCACTCTCTTTAAGGTCCCAGTTATAGGATCTGAATTCAAAGTTTACTAAGGGGACATACTACCTATCCTACTTTGGTATGATACATTACTTGATATATTATTTAGCAATGGAACAAACATCCGGTACAATTCAGTGCTTGTATGAGCAGTCTTTACTTGCAGGGTCCAGACATTTTACTGATATATTACTTGCTTGATGGCCCTACTGAAGTCGTTAGATGCATGTTGTTATGGCATACTTGAAGCTTACCGCATACATTGGTTTGATAAAAAAAAAAACATTCCTCGTACATCATGCAGGAAGTTAGGTCATACGACACACATTGCTTGATCACTTTTCTAGGCCCTAAAATGTGACCTCTTATACCTATGATGTATTACTTCTACCTCTGGCATAATTTCTTACACAGTTGGATGTTAACATCTTGATGGATGTGAGCATTGTCTTCTCACACATTTCTCTAGAAACGCTAACTTGTTATACTTCATGATATGAATTCCATTATTTTGTTACACATTGCTCTGGAGGAGGAATTGCTTGCTATAATTTACATGTCTTGATACTTATGAAGTTATCATATTATCTGGGTAATGACATTAACCCAGTATAATTCATGTATCTGCCTCATGAGCATGTGATATGCTAATTGCTACTTTTTGACTGACTTCAAGTGCTTGGCCACAAGTTTTTTTGGGTCATACTGCCTTAAGGTATGCATTTGGATCTATATCAATGAGTTTGTGGGCTATGTGTTGCTTTCATAGTCCAACGCATCTTTTAAATTCCCTACATCTAACTAATAGCTGACTAACGATGGATCAATTTTGTCACGTCTTGTTAGTCATATCTCTTTACGACACTTGCCTATCTATGTCATTTTGCATTGTATCATTTCTTAGGCTGTTATGCAATCCATTACGTGTTCAAGCAATGTGTTGTGGTTCATAGCTACTCGAAGTCTGTAGAGGATGTGTGAGAATATTATTATCATGATCACTGTATATTTGGGTAGAATAATTTCATGACCCACATCTTCACTGATTTTTATGATACTTAGACACTCCATCCCATAGCTTTACCCTAATGACTATTTTATGAATTCTACTTTGTTACTTGTGGCTTAGAAAAGGGTTCAAATATACTATTATGTGATGCTATAAATGATATGGGCGTATAATTATTAGTAATAATACACATTTACTTGGAAATAGGAATGAGGAATTTCAATGGCTTACAAAATGTTTCAACATACTTATGAACACCACAAACTACTTCTATCATGTACATAGGCCATATAACATGGTGTGTTATGTTATTGTCCATAGACTATTTTTGGTTTATATCATGGGACAACTAGTTTCTTAATTGATTTTACGTGCCCCAAAAAATTTATCTTTTGATCATCAAGTTATCCTTTGCCAATAAGGGGATCCAAGATTCATCAAAAAGGGGCATTTTATGGGGATTTCATACAGCATATTCATACAAGGCCATTAGCATATACGTGCTTTAGGTCTACATATGTATGATTTGATGTCACACAACTATTATGATACATTACATCATGACGATTTAGGTCACAATGGCCTAATACTGTAAAAACATATACATGACTTGCACTTATTACAAGCTCAGGATTGCTAAAGAAAGGATTGTACTTATACATAAATAATTGGTAGGGAGTAGCTCTACTAATAGGCAAAAAATGCATGACCAGTTAAAGAAAGGATTCACTTATTAAGTCTCAAATTTAGAAAATATGGCCCAATTCTATTGTTTGATTTTGCTATGAACAATGTTTTAGGATAGACTCTTCCCTCACATATGACACTCGGGGGCAAACAAGTGTACGTGCTTAATGTTTTGGTACTTTTCAATTAGGTGGATGTCAGATCTACTCAATTCCCTAATATGTATAAGCATCTTGAGTAGTTTGACTTTAATGAACATCCCTATTGTGAACATGGCAAAACATGGTTTCTATCATGTAACAGAAATACATGAAAGGATGAGGGGAAAACACGAATGTTGTCTCATATATTCCTGTGGTTTGTATGAAAGATTTATATTTTACATCATAGTATTTTAATAAAGCAAAGGTCAATTATCTAGATTAAGAATGGGGGGTAAATGTAGATACCTAAATTCAAAGACTAATGGATTCTCCCACCATGATTAATCCTTAACATGTTATTTCAAACCCATTAATCGATTGTGCACTCAAAGTAACTAGCTTCCTACACACATATTGTCTCAATGTAGACACATCTCGATGCACTCTAGGTCACACTTTTCTAGGTCCTAAATCATCGACTAATGTCAAAAATTTGTTTTCTAGAGATATAGAACATTTCTTAAGACATATGACCACCATCCTCAATTGATAAATTATAATTTACACTTCACTATGTTTAAAATCAACCACTGATAGACTAGTTTACCATGAGATTGAAATTGTCCTTGAGTCGACAAGTTCATCCTAGTTAAATGTCTAGATAGTCATTTTTCAAATGCTCACAATCTACTCCAATTGGTGCTTCTATCAATTGAGTGGGAAAACCTTTCACAAAAGTCACCTAAATAGCAAGGTACATATTACACAACCCATCTGATACCATCCTTATCGTCCATATTTCGTTGCAGACCTTCCTATGGGAGATTAGGTGGATGAGCACCCAATTTGTTAAAGTCAATATCTTGGACATCTTCAATTAGAGAAAAATGTTTGCTACACATCCAATGATCAACTCTCATGAGTCATTTTTATAAATCTAGGATGTGGGGGACCAATGGATTCATGGGGTGGACAAAGTGGGGGTCTATAATGTCCTATTTAGGTATTCGATTATCAATAGGATGCACAATGTCAATAATATGCAACATCTCGTACACATGCATTTCAAGGTGGGGAACTACAAAGAGTTTGATGCCTCTTCATAGCCTACTTCTGACATTAATTTGTGGGTTTGTAAGGGAAACTCATGATTTAGATCAAACTAACCCTTGATTAGATAAGTCCCCCAAACATGAAGAATAAGCATGGATTAGATTCCCTAATCTCACAAGTGGATACACAAGTGGATTGATCATGGATTAAATCTGAAGTACTAAATTCAGAATTTAGATGAACTTAGAAGCATATGTAATGTCAGGGGATGAAGATTATGACCTAATCCTACAAATTAAAAGGGATTCTATCCATACAAGATAACAGTTGATCTCAGTGGATATTTGATCCTCCTTGTGGGATATTCAAATTGCCACATTAATTGATTAAGGACACCTGGTAAAATTAGACACTCTACATTTTCCCTTCTTTGGACAGGTAACTCTGAAAATTATTGTTGAGTTGTGGAGCTTAATCACTCCACTGACATACTTTTGCAAACTTGCTGGAATACACAGTAACTCGACGTCGGTTGACGAACCATTCGTGGTCACCCATGGACCGGTATCGGTCAGGAAAGGGGGAATCTGACATCGGTTAGGGCTAATTGGCATCAGTTAAGGCTAACCGACATTGTTTCATGTGCATGACTACTATAATTAAGTTGTGGGAATTAGATTTACCTTTATTTGTAAAGTGAATCTAATGGTTCTAATTGCATAGCTAAAGTGCCCTAATATTGTAGATGCATATATAAGCATAAAGCTAGGGTTTATAAGAGATAATTCAATTGAGAATTGAGAGAAGTTTCCTTTTGAGATAAAAAGAGAAATTTGTAGAGAAGAAAGTATAGGACATCCAAGAAGGTGTGGAAGATTGCAAATGTTAATTGTATTTTCTCTATGATAATAAATTGGTTGTTTTTGGTGGACGTAGCCCACACTGGGTGAACCACGTTAAATATTGTGTATCATTTCTTCTTGTTTATTTCTGTATTGATTGCTTTTATGTTTAGATCTGATTAATATATCTATAAAATTGGCGTGCTAACCCCAACAACTAGCATCAGAGCATCTTTGTTTGAGGGTTGTGTGTGTTAACATATTTACTCACAGATGGGATTCTGATTGAGTGGGAGTAAAGCAATGAGAGAAGAAAGTAAATTCAGAGTAGATAAATTTGATGGTCATGACTATCTATTATGGAAGATGCAGGTGGAGGATTATCTCTATCAGAAATATTTATACTTACCATTGGATGAGAAGGCAAGACTTGCAAAGACTACTGAAATTCTTGATAGAAAGGCTATGGGATCTATAATATTGAGTCTGGCAGCATCTGTGGTTTCGAATATTACCGAAGCAGGATCTATGGTAGATTTAATGAAATATTTAGCGAATCTATATGAAAAACTTGGTGCTTCAAATAAATTTTATTTGATGAAAAATTTGTTTAATTTAAATATGCAAGAAGGTGGATCTGCATCAAGTCATTTGAATGATTTCCAATCTATTGTAAATCAATTAAAATCAATTAGTATTCTATTTGAGGATGAAGTGAAAACACTTTTATTATTATTCTCTTTGCTAAATAGTTGGGATAACTTGGTAATGGTTGTTAGTAATACATCGTCTGCTACTAATGTTTTAAAGTTTGATGATGTAGTTAGTATAATCCTAAATGAAGAAATACACAGGAAAAGTACAAGAGAATCGTCATCTGGGAATGCTTTGAATGTAGAAATTAGGGGAAGGCAAAAGGAGAGATCCAAGAGCAAGAATAATGGGAAATCAAAATCTAAGAATGGAAGATCTAAATCCAAAGGTAGAGGTATAATCTACTAGAATTGTGGAAAGAAAGGTCATGCAAAGAAGGATTGTCAGTTTAAGGAAAACAAAGAGAATGTACCAAAGAAAGGTAAAGAGGTAAATGTTGTTACAAAAGAGGTAATGCAAGATTACCTAATTCTCTCCTCGGATAATAAAATTGAGTCATGTGTTGTAGATTCAAGAGCTTCTTTCCATGCAACCCCTAATAAAGGTTATTTCAGAAATTATGTCCAAGGTAATTTTGGGCATGTTTATTTAGGATATGATGAACCATGCAATATTACTGGTAGAGGTGAAGTTCATCTTAAATTGCAGAATGGAAATACATGGATATTGAAAGATGTGAGGCATGTTCCAAGCCTTAAAAGAAATATAATTTGTGTAGGACAATTGTGTGAAACTGGTTACATGGTTACACTCACAGTTGAACCTTGGAAAGTTACCAAGGCATCTCTTGTTGTAGCAAGAGGCAAGAAGGTAGGATCATTATATTTATCTACTTGTATTACTAATTTTTTTTATGTTCTATCTACTTCAGATTTAGATACAAACATGTCGCACAATCGGCTAGGCCATATGAGTGAAAAGGGAATGCAGATCTTAAAGGCAAATGGTAAGTTATCATATTTGAAACGTGTAGATCTTGATTTCTGTGAGCATTTTATTTTTGTAAAGAAAAAGAGAGTGAGATTTCTCAAAGTTGGGGCAACAAAGAAGAAACATAAATTGGAGCTTGTACACTCAGATGTGTGGGGAGCATCCCGGGTAGCTTCTCATGGAGGATCCCAATACTACATTTACTTTCATTGATGATGCCACAAGAAAGGTATGGGTTTATTGTATAAATCGTAAAAATGATGTTTTTTAAAATTTTAAAAGATGGAAAACCCTTGTGGAAAATGAATCAAATTCAAAGTTAAAGTGCCTTAGATATGACAACAGTGGTGAGTACTATAGCAAGGCTTTCAATAATTATTGTTCAGTAAATGGAATACGTAGAGAAAGGACGGTTTCTAGAACACCACGAGAGAATGGTGTTGTAGAGAGAATGAACAGGAAAATCATGGAAGGAGCTAGAAGCATGAGGATATATGTTGAATTTCCCTTACAGTTTTGGGCAGAAGCGAGTAGACACGGCGGTTTATTTGATTAACCTTGGACCTTCAAGTGCAGTGAATGGTGGAATAACAAAAGAAGCTTAGACTAGAAAAGAGGTAGATCTTTCTTTGCTTAGACTATTTATCTCAGAAGCTTTTGTGCATATTAATAAGGAAAAAAGAGAGAAATTAGATGCCAAATCCAAAATATGTACTTTCATTGGTTATGGCTCTAGTGATTTCGGATTCTAATTTTGGAATTTAGAAGGTTCTAAGATAATTAAAAGTCATGACATTGATTGGAATGAAAAGAGAATGTACAAGGATCAAGTTTTGGTACCCAAAGGTGAACCGGTGGAGAAGTTTGTGGATGAAAATTAACTCTCAGATTTAAAATTAACCACCTACAGGTTTACACATTAACTAACATTTGTTTACCCCTAACCGGCATCAGTCCCCTGTACTGGCGTCGGTTACAGAAGAGATAGACCGGTATCGGTTATCCGAACCGATGTCAGTAGAAGGTGACTAGCGTCATTCACTATTAGAAGTAGATACAAATTTATAGGATGAGCAGATTAAGCTTTCGGCACCCCAAATCTTAGTGAGAAGGTCATAAAGGGTAAGTAGACCTCCAGAAATACTTTCACCTTCCTTTTCTTATTTATTATTGACTGATAGTGGTGAACCAGAAAGCTTTAAAGAAGCAATGCAAGATAAAGCCCACAAGTAGTGGGAGCATGACATGGATGAGGAGATGGACTCTTTAGAGCAGAATCAGACATATAATTTGGTTAAGTTGCCAACAGGTAAAAGAGCATTGTAGAGCCAAGTGGGTTCACAAGATCAAGGAAGAAGAGGGTGGACCATAAGAGATATAAGGAAAGGCTTGTAGTAAAGGGATTTACATAGAAATTAGGTATTGAATTTGGTGAAATCTTTTCTCCTGTTGATAAGATGACTTCTATTCATATTGTATTAATTTTAGTTGCAGTAGAGGATTTGCATTTAGAGAAACTTGATGTCAAGATGGCATTTCTTCAAGGTGATTTAGAGGAAGATATTTATATGAATCAACCGCTTGGGTATGAAGTCAAGGGTAAGGATAAACTTGTGTGCAAATTGAAAAAGAGCCTATATGGGCTCGAGAAAGCTCCAAGGAAATAGTATATGAAGTTTGATAGTTTCATGTAAGAGCATGGTTATTTGAGATGTGAATCTAACCATTGTGATTATTTCAAGATGCTTGGAAATGGGAGTTATATTATTTTGTTACTATATGTGGATTATATGCTTATTGCAAGATATAGTATGCAGGAGCATTGGTGAGCTTAAAGAAAAGCTAGCTCACACATTTGCAATGAAGGATTTTAGAGGTGCAAAGAGAATCCTTGGCATGCAAATTCACAGAGACGGGAAAAATAAGAAGTTGTATTTGTCTTAGGAGCATTATATCAATAAGGTGTTGGAAATGTTTAATTTGTAAAATTCAAAACTTGTAAGTACAACTATGGTTGGACACTTCAAATTGAGAAAAGATCAACATCCTATATCGCACGAGGAGGTTGAGTACATGGTACGAGTTTTGTATGCTTCAATAGTTGGGAGCTTGATGTATGATATGGTTTGTACCAGACCAGACATTGCACAGGAAGTGGGAGTTGTGAGAAAATTTATGACTAATCTAGGTAAAGAGAATTGGAAAGCAGTCTGATGGATTCTCAGGTATTTGAGAGGAACATCCGGCATGTAGTTATGTTATGGAGGGTTAGATACTTATTTACGTGGTTATGTGGATTCAGACATGGCTGGTGATTTGGATGGAAAGAGGAGCACCACTGGATATGTTTTCACAGTAGGTGGGATGACAATTAATTGAATTTATAGATTGTTGAAGGTTTTGGCCTTGTCTACTACAAAGGCTGGGTATGTTGCAACTACATAAGCTAACAAGGAGATGATATGGATGAGCAGGTTCATAGATGAGTTGGGAAATGAACAAGATGATTGCAAATTATACAATGATAGTCAAAGTGTGATTCATTTGGTAAAGAACTCAACATTTTATTCTATAATAAAACATATTCAGTTGAGATATCACTTCATAAAGCAGGTATTGGAGGATGGGCAGCTGAAGTTGGAGAAAATTTATACAAAGGATAACCATGGGGATATGTTAACAAAGTCGTTGAAAAATGAGATGTTGGAGCTACACTCCACTTTTTGTTGGTCTTCAAGTTTGAGACTTGAGGAAGGAGAAATAGGCCAAAGGAAAGGATCGAAGGAAGGAGTTGTATGGTAAAGTGTAGAAATTTATCTCCAAGTGGGAGATTGTTGAGTTTTGGAGCTCAATTGCTTCATTGGCATGCTTTTGTAGACTTCCTGGAATACACAGTAACCGGCGTCAATTGAGGAACCGTCATCAGTCACCCATGGACCGGTATCAATCAGGAAAAGAGGAACTAACATCAGTTAGGGCTAATTGACATCGGTTAAGGCTAACCGGCATCAGTTGCCTATGTGTGACTACTATAATTAAGTTACGGGAATTATATCTATCTTTAGTTATAAAGTGAATCTAATGGTTGTAATTGCATAGCTAAAGTGCCCTAAGATTGTAGATGTGTATATATGCATAAATCTAGGGTTTAGAGGAGTGAATTCAATTGAGAATTGAGAGAAAAAGAGAAATTTGTAGAGAAGAAAGTACATGACATCTAAGAAGGTGTGGAAGATTGCAAATCTTTATTATATTTTCTCTGTGATAATAAATTGGTTGTTTTTGGTGGACGTAGCCCACACTGGGTGAACCACATTAAATCTTGTGTATTGTTTCTTCTTGTTTAGTTTCATATTGATTTCTTTTATGCTTAGATCTTATTAATATATCTGTACAACCAGTGTGTTAACCCCAAAAATTAGTGTTCTTTCAAAGAAAGTAGACAGAATGGGTGAATATGCCCCAAGCAAAGGGATTTAATGTTTTGAATATATTCTTATTAAAGAGTGTGATCCTTCGATAAGAAGTTATTAGAGGAATAAAATAAAAGTCATTCTCTAAACAAAAATTAGAACATACTTTTGCTTATGAGAATGGGGGAAGAATTCAATCTACTTTCACTAAGCAAAAGGTAGTGTAGACATTTATTAGTGAGAATAGAAGGTGGTAGGTGATGAATGTTATGGTATCCTCCAAGAAAAAAATATTATGGAAAGATTTGATTAGGGATATATGTGATGATGCCCCCTCGAGAGGGATGATAAGAATGGAAGAGACGACGGAGCTCTCGAAAAGAGGAGTGGTCAACTCTGTAGAGAAGAGGATGAGAATAGGGTGTAATAAAATAGATGGTTGCAATGCAAAAATGGAGAAATATTTTAATCAGCCTTGAATGCTAGGTGTGAAGATGTGTTGAAGGACATAATGATGAAGAATGGAAACACAGGAATAAGGAATGGACAGGAGTAGTGGTTGATTATGGGTAAGTGAAGAATGAGGAAAGAAAATTCGGAGGTGATGAAGACAAGGGTATGGAATAGAGTGGAAAAAGATGAAGGAGGAGAAAATGGGATGAAATATGTGGAAGAGGATAATAGAAAAGGATGGTAGGAGAAAAAGGGAATAAAGAAGAATGAACAAGAAGAAGACGATATGAGATGAGAGAATATGACAGAGAAAAGGGTGAAATCATAAAAAAAGGGAGAGAGATGTGCAATATGAAGGTAGTGGAGTAGAAAAGATATAGTGAAGATATATGAATGAGATGAAGAGAGATAAATGATGGAAAATGGAGGAGATGAGGAAGATGAAGAATTTAAAGAAGACAAAAGAGATGATAGAACAGATAAAAGAAAGAAACTATAGAAGAGATCAAGAAGATGTGGAGAAGATTGTAGAAAAGGAAGAGAAACAGGTACAAAATGAAGGAAAAGGGTAGAGGTGGTAGAGAAAAGAAAGGTATGAGAGGAGGAAGGTGAAAATTATGGGGGAAGAAGAGATGACAAAGCAGATACAAGGAGAAGACTTAAAGAGCCATGTCGTCATGGAGAAGACCAAGGTAAATAATAATGGAACAGACCACATGGAAATGCATGTGGAGGATGAAGGTATAAAAAGGACTAGATAGAGAGAAAGATACAGGGTAATGATGGGGAAGTAAGAATGGGGCATGAAGGAAAAGGGGGAAGAAGATGTAAAGAAAGAGAGAGACAAGAACGAAGAGTGGGAAGGAGGAGAGGACAACAGAGAAAATGATGCAAAAGGAAGGGAATCAATAATGGGGATATTCGGTGGAGAGTGGGTAGCATCAGAAATGTAAAGAGAAGAAAGAGGGGAGGAATGATACAGAATGGAAAATCCATGAAGATGTGTGAGATGAGGATAAAATAAGAGTATTACGAAAAAAATAGACAAAGGATGTATGATGAAGACAATACAGATATTGATGAGGGTGAAGGGAAGATGGAAAGGTGGCAAAGAAGCGACAAGAAAGGGTGGGGGTGGAGACAAGGTAGGGGAGGGAAGAGAGAATGGGGGATAGAAGAGAAAATGCCAGAAAATAGATGTTAGGGGAAGACCAACAATAATTATTATTGGTGAAGGATGAGAGGAAAAATGAAGAAAGTTAAAAGGGCAATGGAGAATGATGATGAGTGAATTTTATGGGTCAACCAACAATAATTATTAGTGTGGAATAAGTCTGGTAGTATGAGGAAATGGAAGATGATGATGAAATAATGTTAGGGGAAGACCAAAAAAAATGGTGGCTAGACCTAGGAGTGGATATGTGGGAGAATTTGAGAAGATGAAGTGGAAAGAGTAAAGAGAGGAGTGATTATTTGTGAAAAGATGAAGGCAAGGAGAGGATGCAAAGGATGAGGATGAAAGAGGTGAAGGTGATGAAAAAAGACATGAAAAGAATGGTAGGAAGTGGTATGAAGGATGATGGATCAAGGGGGGGGGGGGGGGGGGGGAATGGGGGAAAGGAGTATAGTTACAAGGTGAAGACGGTGGACGCACTCTGTGATATGATAGGTTGAGAAAGGGTAATGGTAGGAGAAACAAATTTGGTAGGGGAGATCAAGAGGAAGGAACGATCAATGGAAGGAATGAGGAGTGAGAAAAAGGCATAGTCCAGAATGATAGGTCTACCTAAAGGGAAATCCTTAGGTAATACAATCATGCGGTGGAAGTGATTAAGTAAGATTGGCAAGAAAAGGATGACGATAGATGAGGTGAGAGGATTTGATGATGAGGAATGCTGAGACAAAGTGAAGAGTGAGGATATGTAGGGATGGGGAAACACAAGATGACAGAGCATCCTTAAGAGGGACTCTTAAGTAAGATCACCATGTCGCATGAGTGGTTAAGTAAGATTACCAAACCGACAATGCTGATGAATGGAAGGCAAAAGACAAGAATGTATTGAGCACAGAGGTGGAATGGTTTATTGGAGTAGATGATGATGGCGAGAGGCGGGAAAAATAGGATGGAGGAAATTTGATGGGATGGGGGAGGGTCAGATGGAAAATCAACCTTAAGAGGGACTTTTAAGTAAGATTTTCATGCTACGGGAATGGTTAAGTAAGATCACCAAGCTAAAGAAGAAGAATGTTAAGTGATTAATGGAGGTGAAGGAAGATTTTATAATAAGGTAGACTAAAGGGGAACCCTCAAGTGATTTTTCCATACTATGTGGATGTGTAAGTAAGATTACCAAGTAGAAGATGGATACTAGGAAGAATGAGAAAAGACAAAATGATGTATACGAGAATGGAACAAAAGGGAAAGAGGTGGTGATAACAAGGAAGGAAGGAAACAAAGGAGTGTAAAATGAATGGATGGAGGAAGATATGTGGTGTAGAATGTAGATTGCAATTTGTATGGCCATGCAGTGGGAGTGATGAGGCAAGAATGTCAGGTAGGAGAGGCGGAGCAAAAATATGTGTGTGGTGGTGATTGTCATCATATGGAAGAGAAAATGGTGGAGAGGTTTTGACAGTAGGAGGATCGTAGGAAGAGGGCATTCTTTAACTAAGAGTTCTACACTGTATAGGTGATTAAGTAAGATTGTCAAGCTGAAAGCAAAAGAATAAAAGGGAAAAACACATAGTGGTGGAAGGGGACAAAAATGGTGAGAAGGTTGATGTGGGGATAAGTGGTGAAGGAGTAGAAATAAGGAGATAGGACCAATGGATCAAATACATGTTAACCATGGTGGGGGATGAAGGATTGAAGGATAGTGAACATTTCTTGAGAAAGATCCTCAAGTAAGATTCAAAAACTACAGCAGTGATCAAGTAGGATTCCAAAACTGTAGAATTTATTAGTAAATGTGGATGGATGGGGTACAAAGTAAGTTTTTAATCATGCAGGAAAATATTCACGTGACGAAAGCATCTTAATTTTAATATAACACATAACAAGATGCATCGTGATATAGAAGATCAAGATGACTAGACTGTAATATGCAAGATAGCATAGATGAAGGGCATCAAAAGGTATGATGCCCTTGTATGGTATATAAGTGCAAGAGTGCATAGACATGGACCGTCAACAAGATATGATGCCCCTATATGATATGCAATCATATAAAAGAAGTAACAACATATAACAGAAGCATATTAGAGGGAACACGAGGATACATGAAATCAAGACACCCCCTATAATATATCAAAATATTAGACAACAAATAAACATTAGATAATAATGTAACACAAGAACTTTTAAACATGTCCCTAACGTGTTCCATAATGAATATTGATTAAATGTGCCCACAAGCAGGGATACAATGATTCAAATGGATTGGGTCATAGTCCTCAAACAAGAAAACAATGAGAGCCATAATTTTCCCCAAGCGAGGATTCACGTGAGGGAGAAATTATTTTGTTGTTACAATTGTAAAGTGGTTGGAACGTTTATTAGGGAAACGAGTGCAAAGTTCAAACTGTGTTGGTTGTTTTGCTATTGTTGGGATTTTGAATGCTTTCTAATATTTGTTTGGATTTTGTTTGTTTTCTAATGTTTGTTTGGATTTTTGATATTTTACAAATGTTTTTGGGATTTTTGGGATTTTTCTAATGTTCTTAGGATTTTTTGAATATTTCTAATGTTTTTGGGATTTTTGGAATCTTTCCAATGTTTTTAGGATTTTGGGGATTTTTCAAATGTTGTTGGGATTTTTGAGAATTTAGGCTAGAATGCAGACTTCTTATGAGAGGTGATAAGCTAGGGTATCATCTGTATGTACATTGTTCTTTTTGGTAACTCATGATTTGAATAATACATAAAATTTCACTCCACTGGTAGAATATATTGGTGATGATATTATGAAAATAAATTTCAGTTCCATTCTTAACTCCACGCAACCAGTAAGATGTGAGGGCTCGTCACCGAGAATCAAGAAGAACGTGGGATGTATATACTGAATATAGAGACAAGTGCAAACAATGATCCATTTGGGAAGTTGTGACTCAATTCATCCTAATGTTATCGAACTAGTTTCGAAATGAATTTCACTTTATAGGTCACTTATTAGACTTAGACTGTTACGTGGCCTATTGATTAGTAAGATTTGAGGTGAAGGGATACTTCTCTCTTCACTTAAGCATCCAAATTACTTCTTTGGGATTTTATAATTGTAATGATTTTCAGATTTCATAACATTTTACATATTTTTAAAGAATCCTTATGCCTTGCCACATGCCACCAGTAAAAGGTAAGGGTTCATCACTGAAGACAAGACGTAGGTGAGTGTTAATAAAAAAAAATTGTTTTTGTTTTTTTTTTGGATTTTTGGATTTTTAGGACGTTTTTATGCTTTTAAAGTATGAATGACCCTCTACATTTTGCCCCATGTCAGTAGTAAGAGGGAAGGGTTCATCACCAAAGAAAAGACGTAGATGAGTAAGGGCACCTTCCTTCATTCCAAGTCTCACACTACTAGTAAGAAGTATGGGCTCAACACCAAAGATTGTGAAGGACGAAAGGTGTAACGGTTAATTATTCATAAGCTATTTGATTGATTTACTTGTATTATGGTGCTTTTTATTCATTAAGTAACGTCTGCCACAAATCTTAGCCCCACATGACTAGTAGGATGTGAGGGTTCAACACCAAATACTGAGAAGGGCAATCAAACAAATCGGGTAAAGAAGTTTAGAGCTTTGTAGTGAAAGAGAAAACTACTTTAGAGGGGATATAATACCATCAGTAAGCTTCTAGGTATGACCATAGGTGAAAAAAACCAAAAATGGGAGAAATTATAAGAAGTATGAGACTCACAAGACTTACTAGGATCTGTATTAACACTTATCTCATGATGATGAAATATGAAGATGTGATTTTTATAATGATAATATCTGGCAATGAAATAAAAATTTCAAATTATTTAAAGATAAGTAAAACATGAGGAATGTACAAGCGGTTTCTCCCATAATAGAGAGCACCTCAGGAATAAAATTTCTTTAGATGGAGTGCATTCATTGGTTTATCAAGTTCTTGACCATCTTCAACGGAAAAATTATAGACTCCAGAGCCAAATTTAGTTGTGATTACATAGGGTCCTAACCAGTTAGGTTCAAATTTCCCTTGCTTTTCTCGTTATTTAGTAGCATTCTTTTGATTTTCTTTGAGAATGAGATCACCAACTTCAAACTCTCTAGGTCTAACTTTTTTTATGATAAATATTTTGCAGCCAATTTTGATAGACTTGAGGATGAATGAGAGAATTAAGTCATCGTTCATTGAGAAGCTCAAGTTCATTAAGGCATGATTGTCAATATTCATCTTCATTGATTACATCTTTAAGGGATATCATTAAGAACAAGAGTTCAACCTCTACAGGTAAAATAGATTCACAACCACAGAGAAGGGAGAATGGGGTGGCACCCGTAGGTGTGTGGTAAGATATGTGATAAGCCTAAACAGGTTAAATTTGAGTGTTCCAATTTCTTCCATGTGTATTGACAATTTTTTCCATGATGGAGTTTA
This sequence comes from Taxus chinensis, assembly GCA_019776745.2. Taxonomy (NCBI): domain Eukaryota; kingdom Viridiplantae; phylum Streptophyta; class Pinopsida; order Cupressales; family Taxaceae; genus Taxus; species Taxus chinensis. The sequence goes on from CM034146.1 coordinate 669,225,397, forward strand.
AACTTTTATTAATTGCTTCTCTTGGTCATCACCTTAGGGATAGTATCATGTAGACCATTTAAGTTTGATGTGGATGCACTTTGCAAGGTCTTTGAGTGGCTATTTTTTAAATTATTTTACATTGTCAGTGACAATGAAGGATGGAATGCCAAAACAACATATGAGGTTATTGAAAATGAACTTTGATATTTAACTTCTAGTGATGTAGGCGAGAGGCATAGCCTCAACCCACTTGGTGAAATAATTAGTAATTGTGATGATAAATTTATGTCCATCAAATGACGTTGGTCTAATTTTACCGATGAGATCAAGCCCCCATTGAGAGAAGGGCCAAGGTGTGGTGATTGGTTGTAATAGGCCTGGCATCGTTTTACAAAAAGGCATGTAACATTATCCATTGTGGGCCAATAGTACCTGACACATAGGATTTTCTTAGTTAGATCCATATTATTTGTGTGTGCTTTGTAGATACCTAAGTGGACTTCGGTTAGAATGTGAGAGGCCTCCTCCTGATTAAGACATCAGAGTAGGGTACCATCATAACCTCTTCTATAGAGAGTGTCTGCTAAAATGGTGTAACATGAGGCTTGTTGTGCTAAAGCGTGTTTATGACTGGGTTTCATATTGGTAGGGAAAGATTTGTCTTGGATGAATGTGTAAATATCATGGTACCAAGGATTATTAAGGCCCACAATTTTGCATACCATAGTATTATTAGGTAGTGTATAAGTAGGTGTTAAGAGGTGTTTTATGAGAAAGTGTTCCTATGGTTGATCGGACATGATTTCTAATAGAGATCTAATAGTTATCATAGCATCTGTGGATTTGTTACAAATTCTAGGGATTTAGTCAAAACTAATCGATTGGAAATAACTTTGAAGGCTATGTACCATGCGTTGATATGGAATAATTTTTTCATCCTTAACCTGGTATTTATTGGTAACCTGTTTAATAATAAGTAACGATTCACCAAATATGGACAACTCTTTAAGGTTTCATGATATGGAAAGTTTTAGTCCAGTGATGAGAGCTTCATACTCTGTGATAATATTAGTACAAGGGAATGCTAATCAAAATGATTTGGGAATAACGTGTCCATTAGATGTGATAAGAAAAATACTGGCCCCTGATCCATGTAGGTTACAAGATCCATCAAAGAGTAACATCCAAGATGGCGTTATATCTATGTATAAGAGATCTTCATCAGGAAACATAAAATGAAGCGGTTTTGTTCCAGGAAGAGATGCCTCAGTAAGTTGTTCTGCAAGGGCTTGTCCATTAATTTCCTTTTGAGGGACAAATTAAATGTCAAATTTTCTAAGTAGGATGACCCAATTGGACATTTTTCTCATGCGTGTAGGCCTAGATAGGAGATACTTTAGGGGATCTACCTTAGCGATGAGTTTTTTCATATGATTGAGTAAGTAATGACATAGTTTATGGAATGCGAAAGCAACTGCTAAGCATACCTTTTCGATTCAAGATTATCATACCTAATGCTAAATGAGTGTCCAACTACGGTAATAAACTTCCTACTCCTGATCATTATGTTGTGCTAATAAATCTCCCATGACATGTTCAGTGACAGATGTATAAAGAAGCATGGGTTTATCTGCGACTGGTGACATAAGGACATGTGGACTAGCGAGGTATTCTTTTAGCTTAGAGAAAGAATCTTCAAAATCTTGATTCCATTAGAACTATGTGCATTTCTTAAGTAGCTGATTAAAATGATGCCACTTTTCCGCCAACTATGATATAAAGCATCGAATGGATTGTATTTTTTCTTTAAGACTATGTAACTATTTGATATTTTAGGGAGGAGGCATTTTCATGATGGCTTTGATCTTTGCAGGGTCAAATTCTATACCTCTCCAGGATACAATAAATCCTCATAAATTTCCAAAATTCACTCCTGTAGACACAAAATTACGCAATTTAGGTGATTATTTAGTCTCGATCTCATACTACTCTTCATATGTTTCTTAGGTGAAAAAGAACACTAATTAACCCATGTCTTTGGCCATCTTGCATAGTTTTCTATTACTACTTTTGATATTACACATGTACTTTCTTAGTCTGTACTTTCATACCACATTTTCCCTATTTCTAACTTGGGCGCCCAACCGGGAGTGGGGCGGCCCAGGTGCCCTAATCTTCTTTGCAATTTCATCTCACTTTTTGGGAACTTTCTAGTCATTTGAGCTTCTTATATTTTTTGTGGTCATCCTTTTTGGGGTTAGTTACGAAATTAAAGCAAGAGAACCAAATAATTATAAATTTACGGGACCATAATGAGGGACCAAGTACTAATAACTAGTATCACCATCTAAGGTTGCATCCATCAAGGCTTTTATTGCTCCATTTGCTTCCATCTAGCTCCATCACAAGGGAAAATTTCTGGTTCATTTTCATCACACTTCATAGGAGGGGAATTTATTATATTCCATGCACACATTATTTACATTCTACATCTAGTTATTTATCCTTACTCACAAAGTGTGACACGCACAAGAGCACCTAGGGTACAATTCCACACACACACCTAGAACTATATTGGGTCTGAGATGTAGTGCAACAATCAATTAGTAAGTCCACCATTTCTTAGGGTTTTACAAGTGATTCTTATATTGCAGGTTTACCAGTACTACGACAATCACACAACGACATTCATGCAACAAGAAGTGAACACAAGCAAAAATTCAATAACACCTGAGAGGAGGTTCCTTGGTCATTTCTACAGACCAAGGTACCAAAATCTCAAACCAGGGCATCCCACACGCCCTCATCCTTCTCCAAGCACCCTAGTCAGGCTAGAAATCCCAGATATGCATTTTCTTGGGTCCTTGTGTGACGGTTTCCTCCTCCTATCCAGTCGATCTCCACTACGACACAATTCAACAACCTTGACAAATCAGCGAAGTATTTTCACAACCCTTCTTGTCTTTAAGGTTTCATATTTCACTACTTATATTTTTTGGGTGTATTTAAGTTATTTCATTACTTATTTATTTACTACTCCTATAACATTAAATTAGGCTAAGATATTCCATTTTATTATAATCATTTGGTGAACCCAGACGATCCAACCCTTCCTTTTGAACATGTCTTCTCCTTATCAAGTCATGGCTCAATCATCTCACCCTTCTTTCACACCAACTAAAGTCTCTGGTATAGTCACTATTGCTGCTCAATTCAGGCAATTGCACACTCAAAATCCTCACTTGGTTATGCCTAGGGCTGATCCATCCATCAATATAGTTACTACTCGCCACACTCATCCTCCTACAGCTCCACCCGCTCCTCTTCCTCCACCTATAATTTCCTAGGCTCCTCCTAAGGGTTATAATATCATATAACAACTTAAAAACATACCAGATAATATTTCTCTCTATGGATTATTACGTAGTGCATTAGATTTTCGTCAGACACTAGAAGAATCCCTTCATTCCATTCATATAGAAAGTGATAACTCTACAGTTTCCTTTACACACGTCATATACTCTCTCATAAATCTGCCACATGTTATATTCTTCACTGATGAGGATATATCACCTTTTGCTAAAAGTAATCCATGTGCACCCATGCTCATTACCACCATCATTAACACCACTTACATCAAATGATTACTTATTGATAATGGGTTGGTCGTGAACCTATATGCTCATTCTTTTTTAAAACAACTGGGTATTAATGATAATCTAACTTTTAAGAATTTTACTCTCATATGAGGTTATGATTCTACCACTCACACATGTCTAGGGACTATCTTATTACACGTTCAGGTTAGGCCTAAGAATATTCTAACTGACTTCTATGTTATAGATGTCTCATTTCAATTCAATCTATTAATAGGTAGATCTTGGATCCAAGCAATGCAAGTGGTCCCATCTATTGTTCACCAATGTGTCAATTTTTTGCATGATGGTTATGAACATATTATTATTGTTGATCCCGAACCATTCAAATTTTGTTGCATAAACCCTTTTACTGATATGCCTATTCCTCCCCCATAACCTATTCCATATGGTAGTATTAACACATATGACATTGGTCAATCTAGTGTTTCACAACCTTCTTCCACCACTCTGATTACTCTGGTTATTTCTACTCACACTACAACAATTATCGCACCTATCGTATTTGCTCCACTAAGCACAACTTCTCTTCCTATCGATACACCTCCCACTCCTACACCTAGTAAAACTCCTCACAATATACTCAACAAAGTTATACAACATGATAATGCTAACACAGATAATTGTAAGGAATTTGATGATGATATCGGTGTTTTCAAACTCACTGATAAAGCATTAGGAAAACTAAATTTTACACTTATCGACGTATATGACTCTTACTTCGAAGATACCTTTGTGGCCGATGGCCCGAGTGAATATAAATTCAATACCCCTCCTTTCGACTAATGTTATGATACTTTATTAGGGATCTATTAAAACTTTGGATGTTGTTTCATCTCCTACCATGTAGTTTGCATCTACGCTACCTCCTTTCACATGCACATTATTCATCAAAAACTCCTTTGGCATAACATCTTGATCGATCGTACTTGTTCAGATATTATTTGCACACTTGAGGGATTAAATAGGCTTGGTTTGAAACTTAATGATATCTTACCACCGATTCAATCACCTCATCATTATCATGGTTATTGTCACATTACGGTTGCCTATGGCCTTTGTGTGTTTCATTTTATGATCTTCGTTACACGCACCCCTCACACCTCTCCACTAACACTTGGGAAATCTTGACTTGACTATATTGGCAGTACTTTAGACATAGACCACACTTTTCTCACATTTCCTATGCAATTCGGAAATATTTCCGTCAGTATTGAATCATCTCCCACTTATGCTCTGAATCTTTTTCATTGATACACACACAACTATCCACCAGTATGCTTCAATAACGAGGAGTATGCAATGAACACCTACACACTTCACCCTACAATGGTTCTTTGTACAATCCACCTCATTTTATTGCTTTATCATGTCTCTAATATTGCTCTAGTAGGTTTCGATCATGACAACGATGATCTTTTATACAGTGTCACATGATTGTATTCACCACCACACACTTAGGGGGCATAGCATTTACACATTCCCCCACCCTACCATCAACACATGTTTCATTCTCGCACTACTACACATCAACCTTATAACATTTGTATTTAATAAATCACACACTTTGGGGTAATATTTAGTCCTGATATCATACTACTATTTAGAAGGCTTTTGAGTGAAGAACATTCTTATCAACCCCTATCTTTTGGCCATCTTACTTTTCTTTCTTTCATCATTCCCAACCTCTTGCACTTGTTTTCCCAGTCAGCTTTTGTCATTTCATGTTATTTTATCCTTGACCGGTGCACCCAAGGGTACCCCCGATCCTTTTCTCACTTTCTCGCTACTTTTTGGGCACTTTCTAACCGTTGCAATATTTGATTTTTCTTGTGGTCGGTCTCTTTGGGGTTAATTACAAAATTAGACGAAGATAACCTTATAAATATAAAGTTATGAGACCATAATGAGGGACCAAGCACTAGTCACTATTATCATCCACATAGAGTTTCTATCCATCAAAGGCATCTAGATCTCACTTGCATCCATCTAGCTCCATCACAAGGGACAAGGATGGCTCATTCTGCATCACACAAGCATAGGAGGGGAGTCTATTCTATTCCATCCACCATTTACTACATTTTTACATATAGTTATTTCTTGCTACTTCACAAAATACAACTGACACAAGAGCACATAGGGCACATGATTCACACACACACCAGAACTACATTTGGGTCTGAAATGTAGTGCAAACGCTCAATTAGTAAGCCCAATGTTGTGGAAACTGAGGTCAATCCGACCTATTCATATGTATTCTTCTTTTTAAGGGTTTTGATACTTCTTGTGGTCTCTTGTAGGTCTTCTCTTCATCTTGGATTAGCATCAACACCTGGCGCAGTGCAACGAACCTGATGTGATAGATAGCGAGGGTTTTAGAACACCTGCCAAACCTATGAAAATCTATTTTGGACCTCCTACAGATACCAGAGCACCCATACTATAGACTAGGGCACCCACATACACCCTAGTCCCTCTCTAGGTTCCCCAGTCCAGCTAGACAACTTGGATCCACCCTTTTTAGGGCCTCAGCATAGTAATTTTCTCCTCCTGTTTCTTTAATCACTTTTTGCAACATATTCCAGCAAGTTCATCGAATTGGCTGAGTTCATTCTAACTCTCCTTGCACTCTAGGGTTTTACATTTCCATTTTCTTAGTTGTTTGGGTCACTTTTTGTATTTATTTATTTGTTATTTACATCATTTTACTACTATAATTTATTGTCGTTCCTAGTTAGACCAACTCAATAAAATCCAAATTTTAGTTAATCAGCATACGCATATTCATCTACACTCTAAACATCAATATTACCTGATGACGCACTCTTGTGCTTCGGTTCATGCTCGACTATTAAGGGAATCCCATACACATGAACCCCACACGCTGCCACGATAGAAATTACACATCAAGTCTTTTCACACATCCTACATTATATTTAGCATCATACATCTTACACCTTGCATACTACTTCATTCGCATCTATAAATCATACATATTTGACAAACCATACTAGTCTTCATCACACATACTGTAGACAACAGTTTTTGGTGTAGCTCCTCTCCTTCACCCCAAAATTTTCTCTCCTTCGTTACACTTACCCTCTTGATTCCGTTTTCCCCCAAATTAAATCCCATTCCGATTAAAAACACAATTACCTTTAAGTAATTAGTTAATCCCCTTTAATCATTAATCATCTTAAAGGTATAAAGATGTACCAGATCTTGGATCATTCATCATTATGTGTTAATGGATTCCATGTAAGACCCTTTCATAATTAATATTATTAACCTAAATAACATCACCTCACATACTAAGCAAATGCTCCAAAATCATCCACATCATGCACCCCTCTCATCCCCATCACATCCACTATTACACCTAATCCTCCAAATCATGAACCCACATGGACCCCACTCAATCAAATAAAATCTATTGTCACCTCCCCTAATATATCAATATGCAAATATTATTCAATTCACGAGCCCCACCCATAATTATATGACACCAATAATATACACAATCCGACATCCCACTCAAAAATATAATATTGAAAAATATTCCTCATGTGATGCATTATTCCACCTAACCTTTCTCCATCATGCTCCCCACTCAATATCACATCCTTTTTCTTTTACATAATAATTCAACGCATGAGCCCGCTCCATCAAATCCAATTCATTATCAAATTCAAATCATGTCTTTTAATCAAGGTTACTTTTTAAAACCAAGGTTATCTAACATCCCTCAGTTAACCCCCTCCCCAGACTATATATATATATATATATATATATATATATATATACATGTGTGTGTGTGTGTGTGTGTGCCTGTCTTCCCCTTCTTTCAACTAAGTTTTTTTGAGGAACAATAATAAGAAAATTATGAAATGAGTTTTGCAAGTTTGAGGTCAAGGAAAATATTTTCCATTGTTAGAAATTAGAGGTGAGGAGTGTTGGAGAAAACTTTGACATTATTGGGGAAGCTTTGACATTGTTCATCATCTTACCATCTTGATGCCCATTACATCTCCATATCAGAGCACCAACTAAGTTCCGTTGTCATTCCACTTACTTGGAATTTTGTATTTTTTTATGCTTCTGCATGTTATCTATTGTTCATAATTTATTGCCATCTTTCTAGACACGGGGGTTGGCATCCTTCAAGGAAGTTGACAACTTCTTGGAACCGATGTTGTCTAGGAAACCCCCACATATTGTTATCTAATCATACTCTGTTTTAGTTTTGCAGACATTATCACAGATCCATCTTTTTGGTGCCCATAGATCTACATCCACATCTCGAGGCCCCTTAAAGCCCTCTCATATTTTGAGGTTGCTGGTGGCTTCCAGTATTGGCGACACATTCACCTGCGCGATGAACAAAGTTTCCTGTATCAACATTTTTGGCATGCCCAGTGGGACTAGATCCAACATTTGGTCATTTCATTTGTTGCTTTACTTATCCTTTTCTCATGTTGTAAGTATAATGGTTGTCCAGTTTCATTGCATATCGTTTGCAAATATTTCATTTGGTAACTGACTTGTATGTATCGTGTTCATGTGGTCTCCATAAATTCGATATGTCAATTCCATTTATTAGTTTCATATCCATCTTCGAGATACGTGCATTGTGTTGTGTTCAACAGACCACGTTATTTGGTTGTTTCTAATTAATATCAAGTTTGTTTTTATTATTGAATAAATAATAATTAATTAATAATAAGAATTAAAACTATATACATTCTAATCGAATGGGGCATTAAATCCAGAAATTAATCTTATCGCATGGAAAATGTATTCGATCTTAGTCATACAATAAATGTATATCTTGCTTTAATCCTAACTACCCATCCCCTTGAGCTAACAAACTGATGCATATCTATTTGTTTACCTCTTAAATTCCAAATCTCCTATACATCTACCTATCTACAAAACATAATAGTCCATATTGACTCTACTTGACACTCCACCCCACCTTCCACTCCTCTCTTCCCACAGAGACCTATCCTCCAATCGATATTCCCCACCTACCTAAATCCTCAAACACTCCTCCGCTTAAACCACTCCACCTTGAATTCACTCACCTCCTAATAAAATACTCTGCTTCACTATCCACGTCCTCCTCACATACGATCCCATCCAACAACCTCAACTTCTCGACCGAGTCCCATCCTACCCACGCAAATCTCACCTCTCACCTCTTCCTGAGTCCCTCTCTCCCAGCTTCTCCACTTGATCAAAGTATAAACTCCATAATATCAATGAGATTTCAACCTTAAAGCCGAGTACAATAGAGCTTAATAGTGCTACACATGTATAGCATCAACCTTTGAACTGTCTTCACATCTCAAACCGGGTTCCTCTAAACTAGTAGGTAAGTGAAACGTTTCACATTGACAACCTATAGATATCAGTTTTGGAGGAGAAATGATCATAAGGACAGTATAATTTCTCTGAATAACACCCATAACACTAACAATACTTCCTTTTTGGATATAACCTTCATTCAAACGCATTACTTGATCATCACTTGGGATATTTATTTCACCTATCTATTGTATAAATTTTGAGGGAAGATCCCTGCTATTTTTGTTGATTTCAGTTTCAGTACTCTCATCAATGTAACTCTTGCACCACATCCAGCTTTTACTAGTCCTCTTAAGTCAGACTAGATGTCTAACATGTAGAAGCTCACCACATGCCTAAGATATAGGCTATGTGGTAACTTGATATACGTTCGACAAACCTTTGATAAATCACATCTAGCCAGAGTCTAGCCAAAGCAAATGTTCCTCACTGCTTACATATTTCCCTTATCGCTATGTTCACCACAGCCATCCAAATCAGGGAACAGGACTCTCACATACAGCCCGAATTATTCCTGCACTAATCATGATCAACCTGAGACGATCAACATACCGTCTGCTCCCAACTATAAACTCAATCCAAAATAGAAGACCAAATGATCTCCCAGCAACCTTCCTCTCTACGTCGCAGTTTGGTAAGATTCCGATGCTAGCATGCAATCGTCCTCTGGTTTGACATGCATAAGTTTCAAGATTGACCCACAGCTATGTCCATGAATCTCAATGTGGAGAAAGTCTCTGAATATCCATTGGCGAAGGATCGTAGTATCACCGATGCTTGATACATCTAACTATTTTCAGTTTCGTATCAAATTCACACAAGCTTTGTGGGTAGATGACTGTACAATCATCATCATAGAAATAGGCTTCGCAATTCTGTACAACATAGTTTATAAACGACACTGTCATAAACAATGCACCATATCTAATTATATATTTCTCATTTAGAGTTTCTATGATTCTCATTATGTCATCGAGCCACGTCCATGTATGACCAATTGGTTTAAAATTCATGCAAGCTTTGTGGGTAGTTACTGTAAGGTTTCTTTACAAGCAATTGGCTTATAATTCTTTACCACACCATTACAAACAATGCTCGCAGTACACATTTTTCTAAAGCAAAATTTGAATTGATTTTCCATCCGCCATTGTTGAGTCGAGCTACCTTTTGGTCATCCTCTCCCCTTCTTCACCCACGTGGAAATGTTCCTTTCGTGTTTATTTTGGTGGAAGTCAATTTGTTGGTCCCACACGCGTGGGTGATTAAAGTTGAGACACATTTTTAATGCTTGACCGACAATACAAATCTGTGGCTTATGCCATGTTTAGATTGCTTTTATATACAGAGATACCCCCTCGAGTTCTTTAGATCTGTCCTTATGCCACTCGATGTATCACCCTGAACTCTTTGCCTCACATGCCCACACAAACCATGCCATTCCCTTCGTCCAATCTCTCTCCATCCCGATCTCCAACTTGGCCACACAATTCTTAAGCTCTCGTGCTCCCTCCCCTCACGAGCTCGCCCATGCATAGTTCATTATTTAAATTATTTCATTAATCCGTGATCATTATCTTTGTTAATGCATAGTTCATTCTTATTTAGCTTAGTATCTATTAAATTATTTATTAAGTCGATATTAGTTAGCAGCTTGATTATTATTATTTTTTTTTATAGAAATTCAGTTTCTTTTCATTCATTGACTAATTTATTTGTTTGCTAATGATTTTACAAATATTGATGTTTAATTAGTATTGGCTTAAGTTGTGACATTTTTACATTATGCTTAGGTTACCTTCGTTTTCGTCCAAAAGTGAATACTCGACAAATTCATTATTTAGATTTTTTTCACAACATAATTAACTAGAATAGTTATTATTTCTCTAATTAAGCCCCTTTTCAATACACATGTCATTGGGACCGTTGTATTGTTTTTCTTATTTTGTCAACCACGTGCACTGATTGTTTTATTTTCTTTTACAGGTGAAATTTACAAACGCCACGAAACCACGACAACAACATTATGCTATTAAAGACAACCATTGAAACATCAAAAGTCAAAAATTCCAAAAGCAAAAGCAAAAAGTAGACCATACCCTCGAAAGATGGTTACTCTCTTATCATGACAACAAAGGATTCCTGCATTGATCAACCTTCTATATAGCATTGCATCCTAAGAATGCTTCCTAACATTGATCAACTTTCTCATATTGCATTGATCATTTTGCATCTTCCCCCTTCCCAGATATGGGGCATAGTTCTAGGAACAACCATCTATGGAGAGCCCGCTTCCCACGTACAAGTTACATCTTTAAATCCCTTTGTCGTGTCGACATTAGCTGTCTAAGAATATTTCATCTATATCCTCCTCATGATCTTGTGGTATAACTAACTATCGTTGGTTATGTGTTACCACATGCTATTGGCTACAAGTGCAATGCCTTGAGTGGTACCCTTTCTTGTTACTATGTGTCATTTATCTCATCAAGGAAATATTTTATTAAAATCACATCAAGTTTCACACCATGAATTCTATACATATCCATAATATCCATGAATTCCCTTGCAAATACACTTTTCAATTTGTGAATTCTACTTGATCTTCATTGCATTTTACGAATCCTACTTGAGGATCCTTCTCAAGGCGAGTTCATTATCCTGTAGTTTCTTATCCCCCAACATGTTCAACAATGTATTTGATCCATTTATCTTCGCTCCTCATTTCCATTCATCACCACTTATCCCCACATTATCCTTCTCACCTTTCTATCCCCTTTCACCACGTTGGATATCTTACTTGCCTTTCCTCCTGAGTTTCCCTTTCACTCTTCTACTTTTAACTTGAAAATCTTACTTAAAGAGAATCCTTGGATCCTCCCACTGTAGAAGCTTCTCCACCATCTCCTCTTTCATTAGATTACAATCACCACCACAAATGTCTTTCCACTCCACCTTTTTCACTTGACACTCTTACATCATCATGCTCACCACGTGGGCATCCCAATTAAGGATTGCCCTTACACTCTCCATCTACTCTACATATGTTCCTTCATTTACTCATGTCACACTCCTTTGTTTCCTTATTATCACCTTGTTATCACCTTATTTCATCTCTTGTTCCATTTTGGTATACGCCGCTTAGTTTTTCATCATTCTTCTTCTTCTTTGGCTTGGCGATCCTACTTAACTATCCCCGTCGCATGACAATCTTACTTAAGAGTTTCTCTTAAGATTGGTTTTCCATATGAACCTTCCACATCCCATCATATTTCCCTCATCTTCTATCTCACGTCTCTCATCATAATTTTCTTCTCCAACTAACCATTCCACACATGTACCTAATACAATGTCATCTTTCTCCTTCTATATCATCACTGCCGGTTTGGTGATCTTACTTAACTCCTCCCACGCCTTGTCAATCTTACTTAAGAATCCCTATTAAGGATGATTTTTCATCTTGCCTTTCCCCATTGATCCACATTCCCACCATCCACATTTTCTCTTCATTACCCATCATCATATCCTCTCACCTCCTCTTCCATTCTCCCAAACACCACTTCCTACTTGCCCTCTTTTCATCTCCATCAACCCTCACTTGGTAATCTTACGTAATCGTTGTTTCCCCATTCATTTCATGTTTTGTTTCTTCATTTTCACCTCATTCATCCTCATCTATAGCATCCTCTCCTCACCTTCATCCTCGCACAATTTGTTATCCCTCCTTTCTTTACTCTTTCTACTCCATATTCTAGAGTTCTCCCACATATCTATTCCCATGATTACCCACCATCATTGTTAATACTCACCTAACATTATTTCATAATAATATTTTGTTTCCACGCTAATAATTATCGGTGGACTTCTCCTAAAAATCACTCATCCCCATTCTGCATGGCCTTGTTCCTTCTCTTTTACCTGCCCCATTCTATCTTCATTCCTTCATTCCTCTATGCCCTCTGATCATTATTGGGTGACTTCTCCTAACGTCCTTTCATTGGCATTCCCTCTTCCACTCCTCATTTACTTTCTCCCTCTTCTCACCTTTTGTCCCATCCTTCCCTACTAATCATTATCGGACGATTTCTCCTAACATATCCTCGTTGGCATTACCTCTCCTATCCATTCCCCTCTTTTTCTCCACCACCTCTCCATCTTCCCCTCTTCCTTGCCAATTTCTTCACTGTCTTCATCATACACCCTCTCTTTATTTTCTCGTCATCAACCTATCCTCATCTTAAGCATACCCATATCTTTTCCAATCTGTGTCATTCCTCCTCTCCAACTTCTCTTTACGTTCCTGATACTACTCTCTTTATCGAAGATCTTTGTTCTTGGTTCCCTTCTTTTTGCATAAATTTCTTCATTGTCCTCTCCTCCTTTCTACTCCTCGTCTTATTCAACTTCCTCTGTATCATTTTCATCCCCTTTTTACTTCACATTTCCCTCTTACTTCCCCAGTGATAACCTGACTCTTCAGCGTTGTCTCATATGTTTTATCATCCCACCATCCACATGCATTTCCATGCGGTCAGTTCCATATTCTTTGCTTTGGATTTCCTCACCATGATTTGGTTCCTTAAATATTCTTCAGTTTATCATCTCTGTCATTTTCCATTACCTCTCTCCTTTCATATGCTTCACCCTCCTTCACACCTTTCATTTTAAATAACTCTCTCCCTTTTTCATAATTTCACTCTCTGCTCTATCATTTTTTTGTCTTATAATCTGACATCCCACTCAAAAATGTAATAGTGAAAAATAATCCACCTAGGATGCACCATTATACCTAACATTTTCCATCATGCTCCCCACTCAATATCACATCCTTTTTATTTTACATAGTAATTCAAAGCAAGAGCCCCTCCGTTAAATCAAATCCATTATCAATTAAATCATATATCTTAATCAAGGTTACTTTTTTAAACTAGGGTTATATAACATCCCTCAGTTAACCCCCTCTCTAGACTATATATATTTGTGTCTTCCCCCTCTTTCAACTAGGTTTTTTACGGAACAATAATAAGAAAATTCTGAAATAAGTTTTGCAAGTTTGAGGTCAATGAAAATATTTTCCATTATTAGAAATTAGAGATGAGGAGTGTTGGAGAAAACTTTGACATTATTCATCATCTTGCCATCTTGATGACCATTCCATCTCCATATCAAAGCACCAGATAAGTACCCTTGTCATTCCACTTACTTGGAATTTTATATTTTTTTCTATTTCTGCATGCTATCTACTATTCATCATTTATTGCCATCTTTCTGGACATGGGGGTTGGCATCCTCCAAGGAAGTTGACAGCTTCTTAGAACTGGCATTGTTTGGGAAACCCCTGCATATTATTATCTAATCATATCTGTTTTATTTTTGTAGACATTATCACATCTATCTTCTTGGCACCCATAGATCTACATCCACATCTGAGGCACCTTAATCCCTCCATACTTCGAGGTTTCTGCTGGCTTCTAGTATTGACACAATCACTCACATGAGAACGAAGTTTCCCGATCAACACATACATCACACTTATATCATGTACACATCGCATATTACACATTCAATACATTGAATAACATACGTCACATGGCATTTTATCATTCTTGCATAATACCTTACACATTTTATTCATCTCTTCATTCACGTTTCACTCATTACCTTGTGATGCACTCCAGTCTCATGGTCCATACTGGATTGTTGAGGTTATACATCACCAATGGACCTCACCACATTCGTGCATTCATCATTCAACCTTCTATCATGTGGCATACCTAGATTAGTGATATACGTCATAGGCTACATCATCAATTATTCTAGTATTCTCTCATGACATACGTTATAGGCTAAATCATCACCTATTCTATCATTTTGTCGTGATATACACTTATGTTACATCATCATGCATTCTCATACATCATTTTTATGTCGCATTTCATCATCGCACATTCACCACATCACGCCACATACAACAGATTGTTCGAACCATTTCCCAATGACGCACTCTTGTTTATGGTTCATTCTTGACTGCTAAGGGGGCATAAACAAATGAAAATCACTGCATACAACTCCATTCACTCAGGGGGCATGTGGTTTTTATCACCCATTTTACATTCCATTCCATCCATCTACTGCATATTGCATATCTTGGTTACTTGTAATCTTGCTTGCATTTACTTGTACATGTTCATATTATTTCACATGCTAGATAGATTTCTTGTATGTCATTATCCTTACCATACACATATGCTCATTCACTTGCTTTCTAGTTGTGATCACATATACAAATCCATTACATGCAACATGGATGTTTGACGCACTACTAGTGCCATAGAGGCTCATGGGGGCATACACTTTTGTACATTTTAGGTGTTATTGTTTCATTTTTTACTTAGCACTTTACTTTATTGGGTTATACACACTTTGACATGCAATTTATTTCTCTAACATGCTAACGAGTGCTTCATGTGCAACATTTATTTTGTAGGATTACTTGCTACAATGGTTATTTGTTACATTTTTTTACTTGTTTTTCATTGTTTGCTATTTTATGTAGGCCTTGCCCTTTGTTTTGTGTGCACACTTGTTTATTTTCTTACGGCCATTGTGGCCTTGAGTGTCTTACGACATCGTGAGTGGTGTCCCATGTTTGTAACCCACTTTTCATAATTTATGTTGGCTTCTTGCATGTTTACCTGCATCCTAGCTTACACATTGTCTTTGTAGCTTATACTTCTTCTCTACATACATGCTTGTTCATACTAACACATATTTCCTAGCCAGTTGTTTTCATGTGCCTTGGTTTCTACCAAGCACATCCTCCCCCCTTTAAGGAACAATATCAGTGGGTGGTGCTCTTTTGGGACGCATTCTCCTATCCATGAAGTTACATGCGCCCCGAAAGAGGTGGCCATCATTTGGGTTTACACACAGTACACATCATAGTACCAGCACAATTCAGTTTTTAGTTTTTTTCCATGACACAATAGGCTACATAACGAGTGGGTTCAAACCATTCTATAGAACTCCATACACAATGGATTTTATAGGGTAGATTGTCCTTAGCATTCTAGAGAGTAGTTACATGTTAGAGGATAAATTGGACCTTCCTCTCTACACTACTTCGGCCAATGGTGTTAGATTGCCCAAAAAACTAGACAATTCAAAGATATCTTCAATTTTGGGAAATGGTTACATGTTGGAGGATAAATCAAAATTTCCTCCCTACACTTCTTTGGCCAGTGGTGTGAAATCATCCAAAAAACTCGCACTTCATCGACATTTACAGGATCCTTTCTACACCCTTTTTCTCATCATAGATCTTTTGCACATGTTCCTTTTTCATTGTTGTACTCTCATTACATGCTTTTTACATACATATATGTGTCATTTTTTTACAAATATATATATATGTGTGTGTGTGTATTTGACTACTTGATCATCTTATCTTTTGTAGGTATGTCAGTATGGGAAGCAAGCAGTCAACAAAAACAACAACAACACTCAACATCACACAAATAGACACTAACATGCAGGTACATCATACACATTGACATCTACACACACGTTTCCTCCCTAGGTTAACTCTCATCACTTTTACACTTTTGTATCTTTAGTCTCCAAGATCCATATTTTTGTTAATCCATGCTTTGTCTAGTCCTTTAGTATGCCTCTTACATCAATCTACATAGATATCAGGTATGCATCTATATCTACTTTATGTTACTGAGTGTTCCGCATCTCTATTTAGTCCTGGTCTCATGCTACTATTCATATAGTTCTTAGGTGAAAAAGAGTACTAATTAACCCATGTCTTTGGCCATCTTACATTATTTTCTCTTTCTTCTTTCTATCTTGCACCCATACTTACCCATTTTGTAATTTCATACTGTGTTTTCCCTATTTCTGAATGGGGTGCTCTAAGCACCCTGGTACCCTCTGGGGCGACCTAATCCTCTTTGCACTTTCCTCTCACTTTTTGGGCACTTTCTAACTGTTTAAGCTTCTTATATTTTTGATGGTCGGCCTTTTTGGGGTTAGTTACAAAATTAAAGCAAGAGAACCATATAAATATAAAGTTATGTGACCATAATGAGGGACTAGGCAGTAAGCACTAGTATCACCACCTAAGGTTGCATCCATCAATGATTTTATTGCTCCATTTAGATCCATTTAGCTCTATCACAAGGGAAAAAGGATGGTTTATCTGCATCACACTTCATAGGAGGGGAGTTTAGTCTATTCCATGCACACATTATTTACATTCTACATGTATTTATTGCTCGCTACTCACAAAATGTGACACACACAAGATCACTTAGGGTACAATTCCGCACAAACACCTAGAACTACATTAGGTATGAGATGTAGTGTGACAATCAGTTAGTGAGTCCATAATTATGGCCATTGAGGACAATCTGACCCCTTCATTTACATTTTTTTTAGGGATTTGATGCTTTTCTTAGGATTTTGTAGGTGATTCTTCTATTGCACGTTTACCAGCACTTCGATGATCACATAGCAACATTCACAAAACATGAAGCAAACATAGGCGAACACTCAATGACACATCAAATAAGATTCCTTGGTCATTTCCATAGACCACGGTGCCTAAATATCAGACTAGGGTGCCCCAGGTGGCCCCATCCTTCTCCAAGCACCCTAGTCTGGCCAAACAACCCAGATTTGTACTTTCTTGGGTCCTTATGTGATGGTTTCCTCCTCCTGTCCAAGCGATCTCCACTGCGACACATTTCAAGAACCTCACGAATCAGCTAAGGCTTTTCCTAACCCTCCTTGTCTTTAGGGTTTCATATTTCACTTCATAGATTACTTGGGTGTATTTCATTTATTTCATTACTTATTTATTTACTGCTCCTATGACATTAGATTAGGCTAAGATATTCCATTTTAATTTAATCAACACCAAATACACATTTCTTTGAATTAAGGTGAACCTTATATTCATAGAACCTTTAAAAGATGCATCTCAACACACCTAAATGATTTAGTCATGTTTTAGATTTGGCTAACATGCCATCAACATAGTCTTCCATGATATCATGTAACATATCATGAAAAATAACCATCATGGCTCGTTGGTATGTGGCACCTACATTTTTCAACCTGAAAGGCACGACCTTATAATAGAAGGTGACCCATGTTGTAGTAAAATTTATTTTGTGTTAATCATATTTAGCAATGTGTATTTGATTATAGCCAAAAAATCCATTCATTAGGGAGAGCATTTCATGGCTTTCTTTAGATTTGACGATCATATCTATATTTGACAGAGGAAAGTCATCTTTTGGACAAGATTTGTTGATATCATGGAAATCCGTGTATATCCTAATGTCAGGAGTTTTCTTGGCTACATGTACTATGTTTGATATCCATTCAGAATAATCGATCGGTCATATAAAATCTTCCTCTTATAATTTTTGGAGTTCAACCTTTGTAAGCAATGCTACCTTGGGATGTATTTTATGTAATTTTTTGTTTTACAGAATTTGCATCTGGATGCACGATGAGGTGATGTAATAAAAGAATTGGGTCTAATCCTGACATATATTTGTATCTCGATGCGAAAATGTCCCGAAATTCGATGAGGAGTG
Organism: Taxus chinensis; assembly: GCA_019776745.2. NCBI lineage: Eukaryota > Viridiplantae > Streptophyta > Pinopsida > Cupressales > Taxaceae > Taxus > Taxus chinensis. Next base: position 669,244,013 of record CM034146.1, read on the forward strand.
TTGTGAATGTTACACATTCTTGATCAGAGAAACTAATGTTGACTTGTAAATTTTTTGGTTGTTCAGGGGTATCGATGTTAATATATTTCATTTCCTCAACCATAATTTTGGATGTATCTTTTTCTAAAAAATATGTTTTTGGTTGATGTAAGTCATCGGTTTCGGGCAATTCAGGGGAATTAGCACATGGTTTTTGTTTGTGATTTTGGGTCCTTTTACTGATATATTTTTGGGTTAAGGTGGCGATGAGGTTTTTATCATGGGAAAAATTATTATTTCATGTTTTAATTAAGGCATCACAAGATTGAGGATCATAATATGCTAATTCTTCACCAAAGTAAGTGGCTTCATCAAGGTCAATAAAAAATCCTTTTTTGTGATTAGAGAGGGGAATTAGATCATGAGTTCCAAGGAACTCTACAATGGCCTCATCATTTTAAAATGTGTCCATGGTCATATGATGTAATCATTCATGAGCAATGAGGGTTGGGTAAAGAATCTCAAAATCACTGACATTAATGGACATGTGTTTGAAGTAGAGATGTGTTTTTATAATATTTTCAAAGATATTGTGTACAGATCCTGTGCCATTATCTGAATTGGTATTGTCATCTCTACTTAAGACCAATATGGGAGCTGCAATAAATGTTTTGAAGTCGAGGCCATGTTTTTCAGGATGTTTAACATAACTGATTGGATGTAAGTGACTTTTTTCACTTGGACCGAGTCATGTACCCTTCCATTGTATGTTTTTCATCATTTGATGAGCTTTGGTGAATTGAGGGAGCTCATAATAGGAAGTGAGTTCATCATCGTATACCCAAGATCCCGAGGAACTTGGAATATGTTTTTCATCAAGATAAAAAAAAAATTTCCAAATTGATTGAGCCAAGTTGTAAGTGGGAAGGCTTCCAAGGTGAGAAGCGTTGGGTTTGCCATAGTTTTGCAGGGATTTACTGATGTAAAATGAGTTCGCAACATTTTGGAATTGGTATTTTCCAAAACCTTTATCAATGATTTTAAATGTATGTGTCAAGGAACTAGTAGGTATCTCATATAGCGTGGAAGTCAGTTTGGTAGTTTTTAAAGATAGAGATAATGGGTTAAGAAGAGGAGGGTGGATTAGAGAATGAATCTTGATTAACCGAAGGGGAAGGTATCTTAACATAAGAGGTATTTTTAGATGAGGAAGTTTGATTAAGAAAAGAAGATGATTGGTTAGTGGAAGGCGAAGGATTTTTATATGAAGAGGGTTGATTAGTAGAAGAGAATGTATTAGGAGACATTGTTTGATGATAAGATGATGGTTGACTAGTGGATGATGGTTTTGGAGTATGTTTAGGAAGTGTATCTGGATTGATACGTGTATTGTTAGTGGTTATGTGAGGTGGAGCATATTTCTCAGTCAATGGACAATAGTTAACATATTTATACCATCCTTTGAGGAATTTGCAATACTCTAAAGGTTGATTGTTAACACACAATGTAATTTCCTTATCCAAGTGGGGGAATTTAATACACTAGTAGAATGTGGATGGAATGAATTTCATGGCATGAATCCATGCTCAAAAAAGGAGAATAGTATATGTAACTTCTACGTCTACCACACGACATAGCGTGTCTAAGGTGACTGGTCCAATCATGAGTGACAATGCGATTGTGCCTGCGGACTGCCTTTCATTATTATCATACCCACGAATAGTTATGATATCATTTTGTAAGTATTCTTTAGTGTAACCAAGACATTGTAGTAGTTTCATGGAGCAAATATTCAATGTTGCTCCGTTGTCGACTAATATAGGATTAATCTTATGACGAGTTATAAAAGCTTTGACATATAAGGACTTATTGTTAGAAATGTGAGGATTAAGAAGATCGATGGGACCGAATTATAGAATAGGATTGGGTGTTGAAATATTTACAATTAAAGCTTGAAAATGTTGGGAGTTGATGTCTTTTGGAACACATATTTCATTCAATGTCTGTGTGAGAATATGTTGCAATGTAGGAGAAGATTTTAATAGGTCTATGATAGAAATCTGTGTCTTGGTTTTCTCCAACTGCTTGAATATGTTAAATGAAGATTTAGGTTGGGAAGTGGAAGTGGTTGTGGAATAAAATTTCATTCGAAGAGGTGGTATGGGAGAGGAACTAGTAGTTTATTTTGTAGTGGGGATCCATACTTTTTTCTTTCTATTGGTTATTGCACAATTAGCTTTGATCTTTATCGTAGCCACTATATCTTGATCGTAGTTAGTCCCTAAAAGGTTTTTAAAGTAAGCCCTTAGAAATGAGGGATTTCTCAATTTGTGTCCCCTTTTTTAAAAAAAAAATAATTTTTTTCAAAAATTGCATCTGCATGCAGAATGATAACTTTGCATTGAGGTTTGGGATGGAGATTCTGACCAATTGTCTTTCCGATATTGAGCAAGGGAATCTTCTTGAAATCCTTGCCAACTTTGTAAGAAGGATGAAAAATTATTGTTGGGCCTTTTCTTGGTGTTGCAAAGATTGAGTATGGTTACTTTAGAGTCTAGGTTGAAGGAAAAATGTTTTACAAATTTTTCCAATAGGTCTACGAAATTTTTGATGGACCCTTTTGGAATATGAAGGAACCAATCTAAGGTCTGTCCTCCTAAGCTCTTAGGAACTAGTCGTAAAATATATACATTATGGTAAGCTACTTCCTGACATTGCATGAAGAATTATTTGATGTGCTCGTGGGGGTCACCTTTTCCTTAGTATTTGTCAAATTTAGGAATTTCAAAGGATGACAGAAGTGGTAATCGTAACATTTCCTTATCAAATGGATAGGGGTAGAGTTCTTCAAAATTGATTTTTTTTTACTATTTTTGCAGCCCCTCGTTATGTTTGTGGAGCCTTTTTTCATGCTAGATTTTGGTACAACTTCCATGTGTTACACTTGGATATTTTTACGGTGGTCCCGCTCACCGGTGAGAAGGTCAAGGGGGTTCGGGGGTGAAGCCCCGGAAGTAAATTTTCATGGGTATTTTATTAACCCATGGGTAATAGGTAACCGTTATGGGCACTTTTTGGGCCCATGGTTTTTTCGGTACCCATTGTTTTGTAAAACTACCTCTTCAGCTACCTATTGATGTACTTATAAATAGATGGACATACAATAGGATTTTTATGAGTGTGTTTTTTGAAGGTGAATAGTGTGTGCGAATTCAAGTGCAAATTTGGGAGGGTTTGTTGAGCGCAGCTCCAAACAAGATCTAATTATTGTAATTGTGAAGACTGTTGGCTTGTAATAAAATCTGAGTAAGTGTTCTTGGTGGATGTAGCCCACATTGGGTGAACCACATTAAATATTGTCTTCATGTTGTGCATATTTGATTTTTGTAATTCTATTCATACTTCTTATTATTGCGATTCTGAGGAATTATTCCACATTAGATATTATTAATTCCTAACAATTGGTATCAGATCCTGGTTTGCTTTGCTGAAGTGTTGAATCACAAAGAAATTTTTTAGCTTGAGTGGGAGCTATGGCAGATGATGGAAGATCTAGGGTTGATAAATTCAACGGGAAGAATTTCAGTCTTTGGAAGATGCAGATGGAAGATTACCTTTATCAGAAGGATCTTTATACTTTGTTGTCTGAGAAGGTAAAAAAACCTCAAGTATGACAGATGTGGAATGGGATTTGTTGGATCGGAAGGCACTTGGAACGATTCAGCTATGTCTTGCATCTTCGGTATTATTTAATGTTTCAAAGGAAAAGACTACAAAAAAACTGATGGATGCATTAGGGAAGTTGTATGAAAAACCCTCTGCCTCTAATAAAATATTTGTAATGAAAAATTTGTTTAATATGAAGATGTTTGAGAATAGTTCAGTAGCAGATCATTTAAATGATTTCAATACAGTTGTGAATATGCTAGCTTCAATTACAATAGAATTTGATCAAGAAGTTAGGGATTTATTAATTATGTGCTCTTTACCTGAAAGTTGGAATATCCTGGTAATGGAGGTAAGCAACTTGGTTCCAACTAACTCGAAGTTGAAGTTTGAGGATGTTGTAGGGGTGATTCTAAGTGAGGAAATGTGAAGAAAAAGCTCCAGGGAATCTTCTACTTTAGGGAATGCTTTGACAGTGGAAAATAGAGGGAGACAGAATAATAGAGGAAACCATGGAAAATTGAAAGATCGAGCAAGGTCAAAATCCAAGAGAAAGATTGTATGTTGGAACTGTGGAAAGTCTGGGCATGTAAAAAAGGACTGTTGGGAGCTTCGGGACAAGAAGAAAAAATAAGAAGAAAACAAGGAGGCAAATGTGGCATCGGGTAATGTATGTCAGGATTATTTGATTCTTTCTTTGCATAATATTACTGAATCTTGGGTTTTAGATTTGGGGGCTTATTTTCATGCTACTCCACATAGGCATTATTTTGTTGATTATGTTTAAGGGGATTTTGGGCATGTTTTTCTTGGTGATGATGACCCTTGCAGTATAGTTAGAAAAGGTTTTGTTTAGGTTAAGATGCAGAATGGGAATACATGGCTATTGAAGGATGTTAAACACGTGCCTACATTAAGGAGAAATTTGATATCGGTGGGGCAATTGGGAAGTGATGGTTGTACTGTGATATTTATAGTTGACTCTTGGAAGGTTACCAAGGGTGCTCTTGTGGTGGCAAGAGGTAAGAAGGTTGGACCCTTGTATTTATCCACTGATAGTACTAATGATTGTAATCTTGTGGCTTCAGATGCAGATACAACATTATGGCACTATAGGCTCGGTCATATGAGCCATAAGGGCATGGAAATCATAAACAAGAATTTTCCTGGATATATAGAAACATAGGTTTGGATTTATGTGAGAACTACATATATGGGAAATAGAAGCGAGTACTAGGTTTCTCAAGATTGGACCTATGAAGAAAGAGAGTAAGTTAGAGCTGGTACATTCTGATGTGTGGGGGCCAGCTCAGGTATCATCTCTTGGGGGTTCAAGTAATTATGTTACTTTTATTGATGATGTAACAAGGAAAGTTTGGGTTTATTGTATTAGAAACAAATCTGATGTATTTGATACTTTTGTTAAATAGAAAGCCTTGGTAGAGAATGAAACATGTCTTAAGTTAAAATTTCTAAGGTCACATAATGGAGGGGAGTATTGCAGCATTGAATTTGATGATTATTATTCTAAGAATGGAATCTGTAGGCAAAATATGGTTCCAGGAACCCCGCAGTAGAATGGGGTGTCAGAAAGGATGAACAGAACAATAATGAAACGTGCTAGGAGCATGAGAATACATGCAAGAATGCCTCTTGATTTTTGGGCAGAAGCAGATGAGCACAGCTATGTACTTAATAAACAGAGGACTCTCAAGTTCCTTGGATGGAGGCATACCTGAGGAGGCTTGGTACGGTAAGAAAGTCGATTACTCATTTCTTAGATTCCTTTGGATGTGAGGTGTTTGTTCAAATTGATAAGGATGATAGGACCAAGCTAGAGGCTAAATCAGAAAAATGCACTTTTATTGGTTATGGTGGTGATGACTTTGGATTTAAATCTTGGAGTATTAAGGACAAGAAAATAATTCAGTCTAGGGATGTGGTATTTAATGAGAAATTCATGTATAAGCAATAGTTGCAGGGAAACATAGGGGAGAATCCAAGAAATAATATGCAAAAGTAGAGGATCTTCTAGATGGGACAGTGACCCATGAATCAGTTCAGGAACCTACTCAACAGAAACCCCCAAAATCCTACAATGAGGAGGTCTTCTAGGGTAAGAAAAGAACCTGAATTTTATTTTTCCTTCTCTTTATTACTTATTACTCACTTGACAGTGGAGAGCCAGAGAGATTTGATGAAGCAATGCAGGTAGATGCCAGTAAGAAGTGGGAGCAAGTCCATGGATGAGGAGCATAAGTCTCTCATGGAGAACTAGACTTGGGATTTGGTGAAGCTACCAGAAGGAAAAAGAGCATTGTAGAATAAATGGGTGTACAAAGTTAAAGATGAAGAAGGAGGAAAGAAAAGATATAAGGCCTGGTTGGTGGTCAAGAGGTTTGCACAGAAACAAGGTACATATTTTGATGAGATCTTTTCTCCTGTAGTAAAAATGACTTCTATTAGAACTGTTCTTGGAATAGTGGTAGCAAAAGACTTACACTTAGAACAGTTAGATGTAAATACTACATTTCTCCGTTTGTGATTTGGAGGAGGAGCTATATATGCAGCAGCCAGAAGGATATGAATTCAAAGGTAAAGAGGAGATGGTGTGCAAACTGAAGAAGAGCTTGTATGGCCTGAAACAAGCTCCACGTCAATGGTATAAGAAGTTTGATAGCTTCATGATGGAGCAAGGTTATATCAGATGTAATTATGACCATTATGCATGTACACAAAGAAATTTGAGGATGGAAGTTATATTATCCTATGTTTGTATGTTGATGACATGTTGGTTGTAGGTAAAAACATGTAGGAAATAAAAGTACTCAAGAAATAGCTAGGTGAATCCTTTGATATGCAAGGATTTGTGGGCTAGCCAGAAAAATACTTGGTATGAGGATAACTTGGGATAGGAAGGAATGGAAGCTGAACTTTATCTCAGGAAGAGTACATTAAGAAGGTATTGGATAGGTTTAAAATGTAGGATGCTAAATCGGTTGGGACTCCTTTGGCAGGCCATTTTAAGTTATCAAAGGAGCAGTGTCCCAAGACAGAGCAAGAAACAAACCATATGTCCAAGGTACCTTACTCATCAGCGGTTGGTAGTTTGATGTATGCTATGGTATGCACTAGGCCTGATATCGCCCATGCAGTAGGAGTTGTGAGTAGATTTATGAGTGATCCAGGTAAAGAGCATTGGCAAGTAGTAAAGTGGATCCTTCGGTATTTGAGAGGGACCATGGGGATAGTTTTATGCTATAGTGGATCAGAACACCACTTTACGTGGTTATGTAGATTCAGACATGGCCAGAGATGTAGACATCAGGAGGAGCACGACAGGTTATATTTGCATTGTAGGTGGGACAACAGTAAGCTGGATTTCATGACTACATAAGCTGGGTGGCTTTGTCGACCACGAAGGCTAAGTATGTTGCTGCCACAGAGGTAAGAAAAGAGATGATTTGGTTACAACAATTACTTGAGGAGTTGGGGTATAAGCAGGAGGAATGTAAGCTGCATAGTGATAGTCAGAGTGCTATACACCTAGCTAAGAACTCTACTTTCCACTCCAAGATGAAGCATATACAGTTGAGATATCACTTCATCTGGACAGCTTTGGAGGAAGATAAGTTGAAGTTGGAGAAGATTCATACCATTCAGAATCCTGCAGACATGATGACCAAGGTGGTCACAAGGGATAAACTAAAGCTATGTTCAGCTTTGGTTGGCCTTCCTGGCTGACAGTTAAGGGTTGAGAAGCTTGATCAATGAAAATTAGTCTCCAAGTGGGAGATTGTTATGTTTGTGGAGCCTATTTTCATGTTAGAGTGTGGTACACCTTCTATGTGTTGCACTCGGGGATTTTTACGGTGGTCCCACTCGCCAGTGAGAGGGTCAATGGGGTTCGGGGGTGAAGCCCCTGAAGCAAATTTCCATGGGTGGTTTATTAACCCATGGGTAATAGGTAACCGTTATGGGCTCTTTTTGGGCCCATGGTTTTTTCGGTAGCCATTGTTTTGTAAAACTGTCCCTCTTTAGCTACCTATTGATGTACTTATAAATAGCAATGGACATACAATAGGATTTTTATGAGTGTGTTTTGTAAAGGTGAATAGTGTGTGCGAATTCAAGTACAAATTCAGGAGGGTTTGTTGAGCATAGCTCCAAATAAGATCCGATTATTGTAATTGTGAAAACTGTTGGCTTGTAATAAAATCTGAGCAAGTGTTCTTGGTGGATGTAGCCCACATTGGGTGAACCACGTTAAATATTGTCTTCGTGTTGTGCATATTTCATTTCTGTAATTCTATTCATACTTCTTATTATTGCGATTCTGAGGAATTATTCCGCATTAGATATTATTAATTTCTAACACCCCTGAATGGTTTCTTTCATATTTTTTCATTTTTGTGCATATGGAGAATCATGTGATGGCATATCAATGACTTCATGAGTAAGTTGTTCTTGATCGTGGTCATGTAACTTTTCAGTTCTAGATGCCACTTTCTCAAGTTGTCCTTGTCAAATCTTGGATTTTAGTGAAGAATTATTCATTTAAAGAGTTATTTGGGTCATTTTTTGTTTCATTGTGGTGACTTGATTCACCACTTTCTAAAATTTTGGTTAGATTTTCAGTCCCATAATCATGAGGTAGGTTTTCTCCCATGGCTAGGATGTGTAGCAGGTACTCGTTATTATTTTGTTCTAATAACTTATCTACTTTCTCATGTTGTTCTTGACTAATTTCAGGTTGTGTAACCTCTTCATCGTCATTTTCATTGTTTAAGGTGTCTCTTTGACTATGTGTGATTACCATGATTAGATATATATGTGCTTGATTAATATTTAAAAGAAGCTATGAAGTTTGGGAAAACATGGTTTTGCGTAAGCTAGCACGGGTTTGTTTCAGATTTGGCTTGAATAAGATTTTGAGTGTTGATAGGAAGAGTAACTCAATATGGTTGTGATATATCTCAAAATAATCTATGAGGGGATTCATTGTGTTGTTTTTTAGATTTGGCTTGAACAACCTCTTAAGTGTTGAACAAAAGAGTAAACTCAAACAAGTTACTCAATACGATTGTGATATAGCTCAAAATGAGCTATGAGGGGATTTATGTCGGATGTAGTTTAAATAAACTTGACAATTGATGAGATATGGAGTGAACTCAAACAAGTCACTCAATATCAGTTAGATATAGTTTAAACAAGCTATGTATGTTGGTAGTGTAGCTTAATAAGTTATACAAGTGATGATATATGAAGTGAGCTCATATAATTCACTTGGTATTAGTTGGATATAGCTCAAATAAGCTATGAGGGATTTTTTTTACGTAGGGATCTTAAGTAATCTCGAAAATGATATGGGTTTTGATATAGCTTAAAATAAGCTATTTATGACTTTTATTGCTTAGCTTATGAGTCATCAATGTAACCATTTTTCATTGTTCAATTCGATTCAATCGTTTTTTGGCGTTGAGGTAGTTTGGAAATGTTTTTTGTGGAACACACTAGGATTTCAACTTTACAACAGATACATTTATATCATCCAAGTTTTATGATAAGAACAATGTTAAAATAACTTGTTTACAAACAAGTAGTCATGTTTATCTAATTTTTTTTGCTCAAGAGGCAAATCCGTCAAAAATAATCATTGTTTATGTAACATGTAATATGTTGTGAAATGGGTGAATGTAGGCTCATATCACTCCAAGTAAATGTGTCTTCTGATATACCCTAGTCCTGGTATAGCTAATTCTATACGGGGATAAAATTGGTATGGGGAACCCTTAGAGTACGAGAGGAGACTCACCAATTCTTATGTATCTTCTTTGAAGTGAATCACCATGTCCAATGCAGGATTTTTGAAAAGGTGGAAGGTGATGCGGGGATGGAAGTGTGTATTGTGTCATTATTACTCACCGAATATTTATAAGGACAATGCCCAAACTTTGTTATTACAACTATATTAGGCATTACTTGCAGTAGTCCTAATCATGACATCATTGCCTGTAAGCGAGGACCAGAGGTGAGGTATATACCGAACATTTTTTTGAGACTGAGTTTCAATGTGTAATGAAAATGTGAATGCTAGTGATGCATGGTAGTGAATTCCATGTCACTGATGTAGCGTTGGTGGTGATGAAGTCCACTTCTACTTCGTGTAAAGACAAATGATGATGTGATTAATAACAAAGTTATTTCTAACTTAATATAAAATCACTAGTGGAAAATGACAATGTACCTTAGCATGGTAACTTTGGTTTTTTAATGGTTTTAGCAATTGTTCTTTGATTGTGGTAATTTTTTGGGATTTTTTTTTTTTTTTGGAAAAATTCAAGCAATGTGGCCCTGCATGAAACAAATTAATAGTTTTCCTACTCTAGAAGTGTTAGAAAACAATCGTCCCCATTTTTTATTTTCCAAATTGATCAAAGGTGTAGGAAAAGAGCATAAACGTTTGTGATCGAAACAAAAATTATTAGAAATGTGACTGAAATATAACAATGATCAAGAAAATGAAACTAGAAGTGTTAGGAGAAAATAGATGATCGTGGCCACTTTTGATTTTCCTTATCGAAACAAAAATTGTTAGAAATGTGACTGAAATCTAGTAATGATTGAGAAAAGAAAACCAAATCTAGTAAAATGTGTCGATTTAATTAAATTAATTGTGATGGATGAATGTGTGGAGAAAATATATCCATTCAAGTTTTTTTTTTGTAGTGTGTTGTTGGCAAATGAATCCTACAAACAATTGTTAGTAGTTTTCCAAGGAAAACAAAGATAAAACAATGAAAGACAACAAAGTCACGTTTCTGATTCTGAAGATTGCTTGTAATAAGTGCGAGGGAAGAGAACACGCATGAAGGGTTGCAATTAGCTTCACAAAAAAGAAAAAAAACTAAAATAATACATTGACAAGGTTCACCCAAAATCATTAGACAACGGTGCTAGGAGATTAAATGATAACGAAATGATTAAAAAGTGACACCAAGGTGTAAGAAATTTCCAGGGATCCTAAATTTGCAACATTCACAATGTGACAAAATGTTGGAAAAGGCAAGTGATAGGGGTCTGGGTTGTGTATATGTTTTGATAATTAGTCTTTGACAGTGGAGGAAGTTGAACCGAAGTGTTGTAGAGTCCTACAAAATCAAATAACACAATTAGTTCACATAGTCAAAAATATGAGAAAATAATTTAAAGGTCCAAATGATTTTTTGTTTTTAAAAGGGCCCACTGAAAGAAATAATTAGACTAGTGAAGTAATAAAAATTGACTCGTAAAGTGCCTAATGATTTTTTATTCAATGATTTTAGATTAAATAAGAAAATTAATTAATAGATTAACTTAAGTTAAGATGAGAATAATAAGAATATTTTTGTCTAAGGGTGACTCGAAAAAGGCCTAACATTAATTAAGTGAAAATAACCAAATTAACGAAAAATAATAAATTAATCTTAGGTGAATTAAATCAAATTAGGATTAAATAGGAAAATAAGAATCAAATCAAATCTAAGTATCTTTAAGAAATGTAGGGATATATCCAAATAAAATAAAAAAATTATCGGTTATAATATGATATGTTATGAAATAGTGTAATGATAGCAAATAGTTTGATTGATTTGAAGTGATAAACTATCAGTGAAGTTAATATAATAAACATACAATTAAAAAATTTGAACCCTAAAAATTTAGGCAAATGGTTTGTGTGTGTGTGTGTGTGTGTGTGTGTGTGTGTGTGTGTGTGTGTGTGTGTGTGTGTGTGTGTGTGTTGGTTTTGTGTGTGTGGAAAATGCAAGGAATGGTGGTGGGTCTTGTTTTAAGAGCTCGGAACAGTGTGACGAATGCCCAGAGGAGATGGATCGGGGTTGTGTGGATAAGGTATGGTGCATGGTTGAAAGTGGATCGAGAGTGGATGTCGACGTGCATGGGGAGGATTGAGGATCTAAGTGGCCAAGAGCAGTGGGGAGTCAAATGGTGAGGGGTTTACACATAAGGTTGTGTGTTTTGGATGAGTGGCTTAGGGTGTGTGGGATTTGTGATCTGTGCAGGGAGTTGGGTAACTGAGTGGCCAGGCGAGTCAAGGGTTGGGTGTCAGGATAGGTCGACTCTAGTTAGGAGGGGATTCAACATAAAGGCTATGTGGGTGGGGATTAGGGAGTAGCTCATTTAGATGGGAGCATCTCAATTGGGGGGTGAGGGGTAGGTTAACGGGATGTGGTGGGATTAGACAAGTCTCGGCTTAGCCTAGGTTGAGCTATAGGGGATGGTCACAGGTTGAGGAGTAGCTAGGATATATTTAGGGGAAAAAATGGATTTTTATTTTCCGATTTGATTTTAATTCATTTAATAATAATATTTTTTGGTTTATTTTGCAGATTTAATAACAAATACAATAAGCTTGTGAAAACAAACAAATAAACTATTATGTACCTAGAAAGTGAAAAATAAATAAAACCCCCTGAACTGAATAAAGATAGATCAGAAGATCTTAATTGTAATTAAGTTAGATAAACAAAGACAACAGTAAAATTTCTTCCTTGCAAACAAGTGTTGAGATTGAAAGTGAAATGATCCTAAAAAGAAATAACAAAATAAACAACTATAAATCAAGATTTCCTTTTTTAGATTTTCATATTTACGATACCTGCATGATTAGAAAAATTGAAACAACAAAAATAGAAAGTTATGAGTTGTTAGTCATTCCCAATACCTGCACAAGATAAAATAAAGCAATGAAATATGAAAAACACTAACTAGATGGAACTGTGAAACACACCAAATATGTATGAAAATATTAACGAATGTTAAAACAATTACACGAAAGGGTGATTAAGACATGGAACAAAAAGAAACACTAGATGAATGAATCTCCTTGAAGAGGTTCATGACGGGGTAAGCATTATATCCATCACTATTAGAACCTGCACAGACACCATAAAACACCACCAAGAAATATTATTTCCCACACTTTAAACGTTACCTAGAGAATACCATATGAAATAGAAAAATGAAATGATAACAAAAACTATCAGTAAAAAAATAATGGATAAAATAATGAGTTGTGAGACCAAAGGTAACAAGGTGTAGGTAAGTCTCATCAGGCATGCCAGAATGTGAGCTCTAGAAATCATCGAATAGAAAGAAAGTATTACGAACTGAAATTATACTTCCATTCATGTGTTTTAGTTACAAACCTTGGAATGGGAAATGTTGTGGATGAGACCAAATTTCTTAAAGTGTAGGTGCATCTTCAATGAGAGAAAAAAATTCGCTATGGAAACAATCAATCCAAACTTTGCACCAAGGATGTGGGGATAATGGGTGGAAAATGTGGGGGGGCTATACTAACATTAAGACGAGATCAATGGGATGCTCAGTGCAATAAAATTATATGAGCTCTTATATGATTTCAAGATTGTCCTGAAAGAGGGAGGGGGGGGGGAGGATCTTATTTATAGCCTAAGGGTGAGATTAATTTTGGGTTTTTTGGGTAATCATGATGTAGAAAATTAAGCATGATTAAGTGAGTGGGAAACTTGAGCTATGGAAATGGATTAGATTAAACTATTAAATTCACAAGTGGATTGAAATGGATTAAATTCAAATATTAAACTCACAAGTGGATGGACCTGTAGAATATTTAGCATGTGATGAGGATTGGGTTTATTTAGGGATTAAAAGGGATCCAATTAATTAACTAACATTGATTAATTGGATATGGATTTTTATGGGAAATGGAATGGGGAAATTAATTGATTTAGGAGGGTGGTAGAAATAGGGTGTCTACATTATACGAATATATCCATGGGCTTGGATATGGATTTTTTTGTGCTTGATTAATAGAATTAGACAGGGGTCAGCTTGGCTCAGGCCGAGCTATAGGGGATGGGCACAGGTTGAGGGGTAGATAGGATAGATTTAGGATTTTTTTGGATTTTTTTAATTCGATTTTTCTTCATTTAATAATAGTTTTTTGGTTTATTTTGTAGATTTAATAATAAATACATTAATCTTGTGAAAATAAAAGAATAAAATATTATGTACCTAGAAAGTGAAAAAAAACAAAACCCCCTGATCCGAATGAAGATAGTTTATAAGATCTTAGCTGTAACCAAGTTACACAAATGAAGACAACAATAAAATTTCTTCCCTGCAAACAAGTGTTGAGATTGGATGTGAAATGCTCCTAAAAAGAAATATCAAAATAAACAACAACTATAAATCAAATTTTTTTTTCAAATTTATGATACCTACATGATTAGAAAAATTAAAACAAAAAAAACAAAAAAAATATGAGTTGTTAGTCGCACCCGATACCTATACTAGACAAAATAAAGTGAAAAAAAATGACAAGAACTAACCTGATGAAACTATGAAACACACCAAATATGTATGAAAATATTAATGAATGTTAAAACAATTACACAAAAGGGTGATTAAGACATGGAAAAAAAGAAACATCAGATGAATGAATCTCCTCAAAGAGGTTCATGATGGGGCAAGCAATGTATCCAACGCTATCGGAACCTACACATACACCATAAGACACCATAGAGTAATAATATTTCCCATAGTGTAAATGTTAGCCATAGAATACCATACAAAATAGAAAATGAAACAATAACAACAAATATTAACAAACAAATAATGGATAAAATAACGAGATGTGAGACCAAAGGTAACAAAGCATGGGTAAGTCCCACCAGGCGTGCCAGAATGTGAGCTCTAGAAATCACTAAGTAGTAACAAAATATTACAAAATTAAATTATACCTCCTTCCGTACATTTCCGTTGCAAACCTCAGAATAAGTGATGGTGTAGATGAGATCAGATTGCTTAAAGTGTAGGTGCATCGTCAATGAGAGAAAAACCTTTGCTACAAAAATAATTAATCCAAACTTTACACCAAGGATGTGGGGATAATGTATTTATGGGTGGATGAAGTGGGGAGCTATACTGACATTAGGACGAGATCAATGCGATGCTCAGTGCAATAAGAGTGCAAGATATCTGATATGATTTCAAGATTTTCCTGAAAGAGGGGGGAAGGATCTTATTTATAGGCTAAGGGTGAGATTAATTTGGGGGTTTTGGGTAATCACAATATAGAAAAGTAATCCTGATTAGGTGAGAGGGAAACATGAGGGATGGACATGGATTAGATTTGAATATTAAATTCACAAGTGGATTGACATGGATTGAATTCGAATATTATAAATTCACAAGTGGATGGACCTGGAGCATATTAGGCATGTGATGAGGATTAGGTTTATTTAGGAATTAAAAGGGATCCAATTAATCAATTAACATTGATTAATTGGATATGGATTTTTTAGGAAACGAAATGGGGAAATTAATTGATTTATGATGGTGGTAGAATTAGGTTGTCTACACCCTCTCTTTCTTCTTCTTACTATTTTGAGTCCCTTTCATTTCTTGGTCACATTTTAGTATTTTAGGTTGGCCTTTCAGTTGTCAATTACGAAATTCAAATGAGGGAATCATATATTTACTTAGTTACTTATTTCAAATAAGGGGACCAATCACTATAAGCATTATCTATCACCACCCAAGCTTGTACAAAGGCACAAGAGCATTACAAAGCATACATCTAGCACATTCATACAAGGGAAAAGGGTTATATTGGTCTATATACACTACATAGGAGGGGAGTTTATTCTATTCCATCACACACATTTTCCATATTAAGGATGATCTAGATCTAGCCTGCTATCATTGTGCAACTTACACAAGGGAAACCTAGGGAACGAGACATAGATGCCAATACACATGAAGAACTACATGAAATTTGAGATGTAGTGTAGCGCTCGGTCATAAGTTCACTCTTTGGGTTACTTCCAGTGTTATTTTGACTCCCCATTATACATCTTGTTATTAGATTTGATGTGGTTTATGGGCATGTGTAGGTATTCATTTTTTTGTAGGTTACAGGTACATCAACAACCTAACAAAGAAACTCTAGCAACAAAGATCAACTAATAGTGAAGGTATTCCAACCTATAAAAGATCATAACATGAGAATTTTAGTAGACACATGCACCTAGATCAATCATTAGTGCTTTAGGCACTCCTTCCCTCATGTGGGCACTTCTACCTTGAACATTCCCATGTTTCCCGAACCCTCAACGATCCATTTCAACATTATTTTCAGCCTGTTCCAACAAATACACATTCCCAATCACTCCAAGGTTATACAAAATCAACTAATTCATCATCTCTCTCTCATTTACTTAGGGTTTTACATCTTTGAATGCTTATTCCTTGCATGTTATTGTACTTAATCATCTTAATATCATTTATTATAATAAGTTACTTTAAAATAAGATTTAATTCAAATTAGATTAAATCATTTGGTGAACCCCAACTCATGATCAACCGCTTGGATCCTTATTTTGCCTATTCTATCATATTTGTTTTTCCCTAACCCCAAACCCTCGTTGCATCAGGGTTCATATTTCCATCTATTATCTATTATACACCTAATTTTCATAGTTCTTCCTTGGGTTTCATCCTTGGTCATATCCTCTAGGTCACTTTCTAGGGCTCTTATTTCACAAATTACCTTTTCTTTCATATCATGGCCCCTAAAGTTCATCAAGTCTCCTTGCATCCATTAATTCAAAAGCACCTAGTTTGCAAAGATGCTCTCAAAAATGCCATACACATAATGTACCTCCCTCGAAATACACCATCTTCACAAGTAAGTGCAATTTTTAATTGTATCTCTGACCCCCTATTAGTCTTGATACCACAACCAATCAATCCATCTTCAAGTCAATTCAAACTTTACACAAATTCAAGATAAATTTCAATCTATGAAAACCATGATTACATCCCTCACAACTGAAATCCAACATCTCAAGGATGTTTCTCATGTCCATGTTAGTTCTTCTTCTACACCTCGTCATCATCCAATGTCTACTACATGTGCTCATACAAGTAAGTTCAAGGTATTTCCACAACAAATACCTCTCAAGTTTGATTGAAATTCTAGGCAACATGATATTCTCTCTAAGCTCTTCAATCACTAGTTAATCACCTATCCACCTACTCATTACTACCCTCCTTATCGGCTTAAAAAATATAAAGTTCACCCATTTTACAATTATCATAGAATTAATGGGCATCGTGACAATGATTTCTATACTTTAGAATGAATAATCAGGAAACTTGATAATCAAGGCTTTATTTCATTTGCTACACACTCATCTCCAATTACCAAACCCCAATGGGTTCCCAAATCTTATTCCTATGTGTCTAACGAGCATCACACAATAGTCATTTTTGTTCCTTCTCTAGTGATGCAAGAGTCACCACAAGCCCCGTCTATGTCCAAACCATAAAAGGAAGCATGAGCAATTCCCTTTCCACAAGTTGAGATCCCTCACCAACCTCCTAAAATTAAACTTATAATTCCTCCTTTTGATCCAAATAATTCCTGTGTCAATGATTGGGACCCTAAAAAATCTTAAGATGTCGATGAACCATTTGATATGTCAAATGAGCATTTTCTCACATTCAATTTCATTCCTAGCAATGTTGTTGAATCCGATTCTAGTGTTGGTCATACCCTTTATTATACCTACCATTATGATGACCATAAATTTTATCATGACACATTTCAACATCTGCCACCATGGTATGGTCTCTCTACCATCATTGGATAGATCCACATCACTTGCACACTTGGGGGCATCAAAATTTCCCCTATAGTCATATGTTCTAATCAACATTTTCGTATCCATGCTACTCACATACACACCTATACCTTACTTTTTATTTACAATTCAATTCAATCTTTCTAGCATCACTTTCTCTTATCTACAATATGAGCACACCTTATGACATCTATCTATGTTTATGGATTCCCTTTCCACTTTTATGCCACTCCATTCATGCTTTGCTCCTTATGCTTACTTATGGACCCTTTTATTCATGATACACATACTACTTTATATATATGGTATACATCCTTTCGTTCACTATACATACTCCAGCTATTCTTGCTAAAAGTGATCACATCTGTTTGTCAACAACTTCTGATATACACACTTGGGTGCATCAGATTTCCCCTCTCCTCACTTACTTCATATATCATGACTTCTTCCTATCTATACAAGACAATGTTGCTAATACATAGTCTACCTCGCTACCTGATGAAGCACTCTTGTTCTACGGTTCATACTTGATTGTTGAGGGTACAATTCCTAAATGAACCTTTTATGGTGGAAAAAATGTGTCTAGGCAACATGCAATCATATCATATGTTCAACTAGGGTATCGAGACAACAAGTAAGAGACATAAAAATACCAACACACAATGGATATACTTCAAACGGGGTACATGGACCACTAAGATTGCATACCCAAAAAGAAATAACCCTTACACTAGGTCAACCTAGGGTTTCCAAGGCTCAATATCAAGAAAGAGGAAGGAACCCTATTGGGGTATTGATATTGTGGGAGTTATTAGGGATAAAAGAAACATGCAAGATCTATGCTAACCAAAGTAAAGTATGCAACATAAGATAAGGACCAAGATAACAATATGTTGTTCTAACATGTGCATATGATGTTAGGCTAATATAAAGTTATAAGAAAAGAGATAGGAGACTACTCTATGCAAAATGAAAATTCAAATTAGAACACCTACCTGATGGGGGGCGCTAATTGATGCATCTATTTCCTAAAGTAAAATAAACCAAGAGATAATATCTTTTGGGAAGATAAGGGGAAAAAATTCGTCCTAACTCACTAGGTGACCCAAGAGTGCAAGATAAACCAATCCAACAAGAAGAAGATCCTAATCCAAGAGTTAAGGTGCAAGAAATCCAAGAGCTGAGTGAGTAGATGCAAGTTGATGCAAAAGAGTAGAGAAAATGACAAGTTCATATATATCTTTGTGTTGTGTATTGCATGTGATTTTCTCTTCTTTTTATCCCTTGTGGTAGCTTTTGGCATTTATACCGACGCAATCACTCACGAGTGATTTTTTTGGACAAGAATTTGAAAATGTGTCGACGCAATCGTCTGCAGGTGATGACATCAACTAGGGAAGGGAAAGGACAAGTGGTGTGTGTAATGTGTCATCACGAAAAAAGTAATGCAAGGAAAAAATAATATGATCATGTGCAAGTAAGGTGTTGGAAGGGTGCAAAGCAAAGTAAGAAGATAAGAGAAAAAGAGGTACATAAATAGGACAAAAATTCATTCTCTCCCCATGTATCATCCCTAACCTAATGGTTACATAAATAACCATACCCCTATCCTATAACGGGCCCCTTAATGCACTCATTCCCAGAAATAGATGCATTAGTGATCTCTAACCTGGAAGAGAAATTTTTAATAACATATATGAAAAGATAAAGCGTGAAAAATTTGGTGTATACATATGCCCCAGCCATTGATTACTGCGTGTCGCAATAGTGAAACATGGGGTATTCAGCAGAAATAATGATGCATAACATTGAAATTGAAGATAGATGCTAAAAGTAAATAAAGGACTAGTTGAAATGAAATGTATCCACCAATGTATACTTGATAGTGTCAGTGGTCCTGCCACGTATGGGTGCAATCCATGCTACTAGAACCCTGAAGAATAAAAACTAAAAGGAAATGCTAGAGAATCATCAACAAAATAATACACAAATCACCTAGCTAGGGGCACATGGGAAGGATGCCGTAGGTTTAGAAATTGGAGTTTGAGGGTCAAAAAAATGTGATTTTTGGCCGAAGAGTGAGACAGACCTAGGACCCATCGCAGAGGAGATATCATTTTGGTGCCCCGAGAGATATGGGCACAATACGTTGGAGGGATATATAATCAATATGAATAGGCTGGGATAATATTGGACAACCACAGAGATGGTGAGACTGTCCTTGAGAGATCCAGATAGTTAGGTATGCGTTGTTATACTGATTTCATTTAGAGAAGTAAATGATACCTTTGATAACTATATTGTGATATTTGCACTGATTAATGAGTTTTGGTTTTTCAGAGTAGATGACATAGGAATGGCACTCCTTGATAGAGAGTACCCACTACGAGAACCTAGACCCAATATTGGATATTTAGGATACCTCAGTCCTGCTAGACCACAGTGTCCTCAGCGAGCTAGTCAATGGGATCATTTCGATTGGCTGGGGAGGTTGTTGGTTCATTACAGAGATCAATAGATGTACATGCATTAAAAAGCACTGAAAACATATATGTGATGTCATGGAGCTTATTGCAGGTAGAGGGTACTTTAATTCAGGAGTATGCAGCACACCTTTCAAATTCCAGGAGCATTGCGGAAAGGATTACGAGGCTAGAGGCATAACTAGCGAGAGCACATGGAGAGGCCTCTAGATCCTGATCTAGGTGAGAGTATCTAACTCACAAAACATGAGAATCCAGCATGGCACACTCACCAAAAAACATCGAGAGACCCCCCAAATGGGGTGAGGATGTTTGAACCTCATTGTATATATATATATTTATTATGGATAAATAGTTTTGAAGGGACTACACCATGTGTACAAAAAGGCTAAAAAACTAGATACCAGAAGGAGAAACCCATCCAAGCAAGGCTAAACGCCTTAAACATGGAGGCTCAAAATCTAGATATATCAGTAAAGAGAGTACAAAAATATCAATCCAGAAAGTGGTCCGAAGAAGAACAAAAGGGCCAAAAAACAACAAAGAGGGATCCAAAACAGGGCATCTCAGCAAGAAAACAACACCAAAACTACTGAAAAAAAGTAACAAAGCAACAACTGGGCACTGCATCATTTGACTGCCCTGTCAATCTTGACCTTAATTTTCTGGAGAGAGGTGAAGAGCACAATGGCCGTGGCATGAGAAGGATCGTTCATGTCTACCTGAGTAAGTTCAAGGTCACGGGTCTCATTAGAATCCCAGATGTTATCAGGAATGCCACTAAGGCTGCACACACTTCTCACGTGTTGTTCCATAAAATTATAGACACCTTTCAGAGTAGAGAGGATGTAATCCTAACGCCCCTTGGCATTTCCCATCCTGGCATCAAGTGAAAGGAGCTTCTTGAAAATCTCAGCAGTAGTATCATTGTCCTCAGAATTCTATAGCTTCCTCTTACCTTTTGTTTTTTCCATATTCCTCATAGCATTTTGAGGTCTTTGATCTCCTCTTCAAGCTTTCTAACCCTAGTAAGAAGGTCCAATTCTCTGGAATTATCAACAGGTTTACTTATGTGTAATAAGTTCTCTACAAGTTCTAAATCCATATGACTACGCAAAATTCTCTGTGAAGAAGGTAAAGAAACCTTCGCCTTCTTGTCTTTCCTCTTCCTGCCAGAGGTAGCAGTGTCCAGATCTTTGTCAACTAGGAGAGGGATAATAATAGGGGGAGTAGGTAGAGGGTGAGAGAAGGAGAAGCAATGGTGGTGGATGAGCAGGATCAGACCTTGGTGTAGGGGAACAGCCCTGCTATGATTCTGAACTTCAAGAACAAACTTCTCCAAGGAATTAAGTAAATAATGTGGGAAATTAATGGTAAGATTCCTATGAAAATGATTGAGGAATATTAAATGTTTCACGGGAATGGTGACATATTTTCCCTCCAAAGTGACGTACCTAACCATCATACGCGCTATCTCAATAAAGGGCTTATGGATAGAGGCCACCTTTATTCCAGTCACAACAAACTCAAGGTTCTCCCCTTCATCGAGAATTTTTTTTTCCTCCACCTCTCTGTCGACTCGTTTGTTGAAGAACTTGGCTCCATCCAAGTTTAGCCCTGTGACCTGGGTAATGATTTCCTCAAAGATCTTGAACCTGACTTCCCCATACTCAACTGCACAATTTCTCCAACCATTAGCAAATTTCACTAAGATGTCCTAGTCAAATCCCTACATCTTTTCAATGAAATTTGAAATACCCCCCATTTGTAGATAATTCCAAAGAATTGTGTCATTTTTCCAGGCTGGATCATGAATGGGTTTGGTTTTACATGGAGGTCCCCCCATTTTTCTTGTATTGTTTCTGCTCTGTAGAGCAGTAAAAAATTTGAATCCCATATGACTCAACACTGCCTCTACTTTTAGAGCTGAAGCCTGTGGAATTTTTAAAACATCATTAAACTTAACTTTGTAATTAATAAACACCTCCTTAGCATCTTCTCTGTATCTATTAATGATTGCGTTCAAAATCATGTATATCTTTAGTGATGTCATCAAGTACTTTGGTAGGAAGGGAGTCACCACTTAACCGAGTTTGCATTGTATTGTTGACCCCAATATTTGCTAAACTATCGTCCAATCTATTGCCTTCACGATAGGTGTGGATAATCTTATAATTATCAAAACAATTGCATATTTCAATAGCTTCATTAATGAATTCCTTAATGGACCAGCTTGGAGGTTGCTTTGGATTTAACAAATTAATAATGTTCAACGAATCCCCCTCAATTATAATATTGGAAATATTATAATCTCTAGCCAACCTTATTCCCCAGAGCACTACTAAAGCTTCCGAGTAGTGATTTGTTTACTTACCCATCTTGCCAGAAAAAGTGGCAACAAAGTAGCCTTTGTGATCTCTAATCACCCCACCACCTCCCGAATCCCAAGGATTACCTTTTGAAGCTCCATCAAAGTTCAGTTTGTGTCATGCAGTGGGAGGCTGGATCCATCGTATAAAAGATCTATCAATGCTACTGTTTTCCTTATGCTTAATGCTATCAATGCCAATGTTCTAAGCAACAAGAATGTGCTCCTCTTCCTTGGGATAAAGTTTATTTTTGGGAGGCTTAAATCTTTCAATGTTTTCTTTCACTGTAATGATAATTTCATTAAAGAATTTTGTACATATCTTTCTGGTATTTCTGAAAATAACATCATTTCTAGCTTTCCAGACTTTCCACATGGTGTGAGGGAGAACCAGTTGCCATAGCCTCCTAACCATACAATGCTTATAAGGGGAGTTCCATTTTTCCCATGCCTGCAAACAAGTATGGGGGAAAACCCAATTATGATTGAAATTTTCAAGAATAAGATGCCATTTTTTTTGAAGTATACTTACAATGCAGAAAAAGGTGTTTAATGTCTTCAACTTCTTCCTGGCACATGCAACATCTTTTAGGCATGATAAAACCTTTCCTAATGAGATTTCCATTAGTAAGAATCTTACCCTTGATGTTAAGCCACCAGAAGAAATTTACTTTAGGGGTTAGCTCGGGCATCCATAGCTTGTGCCATTCAATTTCACTATCAATAGAAGCAAAAAAAGAATTGTAACCAGATTTAACAAAATATTCTCCATCAAAGGAATCTTTCCAAATAATCTCATCCTTATTATATAGATATTGATGATGGCTTATGATGGTATTTGTTGATATTAATGCTTGTAAATATAAATGATGCGTTATAATTTTCATTTCTTTCCTCATGCATTTATGTGGTAATACTCATGGTACTTAGGAAGAACGATAATAATATTTAGGTCATAAATCCGGTAGGAGGAAAAATCGATAAAATATCCCTATTGATACAATAAAAAATCCAATATGTGGAAAAGAGGCCAAGAAATCCTATATTAGGGTGTTAAGGAATTTTTGGAGAAAAATAAATCCAAATGAGGTCAAGAACCTAAGCGAGGATACACAAGACCACACTGATCCACTAGGAAAGGCCAGGGTGAATCGAATCCAAAATAGTTGGAATCAAGACCACGAAATTCCAATGGTAGGAGATGTCAAGGAAAAAGAGAGGTGATGATAAACCAAAGTGGGGAGGAGATCCCAAGAAAGGATAAGATATTTGGAGATGTGTGTAAAATCCAAGGGGGGCTAAGAGCCCAAGTGGATGCGAGAGCCTAGGCCAAAGAAAAATGTTGTTGAGGTATTTATAAAAGAGATATCTAGAAAAGAGGGGAAAATGATTGTAGAATATCAGTAATAATATAATCAACTTGATTCAAGATATAGCTTCAGGGATGATTCATGAGTTCCTCTATGGTGTGTTATGTGATAACAACCTATTGGTGCACCTCAAATCTCATGGTGAATAAGGTGTCATCTATTTGATCCTCTAGTTGAGTGAGAATGGCATGCCTAACATTATCCATGGTGGGACAAGGATTAGGACAAGGTGGTGGTTCATAAGTTAGTTGAGGTTGAATTTTTCTAGGGGAAGGATAACATCTCTAAGAGGAGTCAACTATACACTTTCTTTCGTGTGAAGAGGACTTGGGAGCTAAGTGCCTGCTATGCATGACGCAACAGTCTATGTCAGTATACGAGTAAGAGTTGTGGCACGAACAATAAAGTGGGGTTGAGGTGGAAGGCCATGTAGCCTTCTGATCTTGATCTCTTTTAACCTCATCTTCAAGCTTCTACATGTGTCTTTTGTAGGATATGTAATTAGATACATCGTGCCCTAGAGTCTCATGCCATGTACAATATGGATCTGCCTCAGAGGACCAAGGATCCATAAGGGCGATAGGTAGGGGAGGATGTGAATGATTGATATGGGTCAGCATGGATGATGTCACTACATCTTGTACTTTTTCATCCATAAGGTCATCCACTTCATAGTCACTAACAAAGTTGTTTGAAGCTTGGGTGTCGATATTCAAGGAGAAGGCTTGATTGATTGTGAGGAGTCTTCTTGTATAAGAATGAAATTTACATTTTGAGTGGACGTAATTTGAAGGGTGTTTTGGTAACACCATATTTCTCTATCCCAAATTTGGGCATAACTGGCCAAATAGGGATCATCCAAAGTATAATTGTTGTCATAGTCAGAAGTAGAGATGTCTATCACACAAGAGTAACCTATGGTTTCTAATTGAACCATTTATTCCAGTGGAGGTGGAGGTGTACATGAGATGGTAACAGGAATGGATGAATCCTTCTTATGAGGCCACAAGTTAGGAGGAAGTTGGGATATGATGAGATCTGGTAAATTAGAGGTATTGATCCTAATTGAAGACACTCAAAATTATTACTCCTCATTTTCCTTCATCATTTACATTCATCTTTACAATATATATTAATTAAATTTATCATTTGACTCATATATCCCTTATCCTAAGTAAAAAATCCTCCATTATATTTACTTCATGTAAATAGCTCTCTTACAACTGTAAAATATACACTTAACCACCTAAAATCATTTCAAAACCAAAAAGAAATAACCATTCCATAACCATCTTAACCCCTACACTTCGACCTCCAACATCTTCCTAACCATTTACCTAAAGTCCAAGACAAATAACCTCATTTGGAAGTGGTTTTAACCACTTTAACACTTATTATCCTGAAAAATATGGATCGTCGGAAATTTAGTTGAATTGTCGGTGATTATAAATACCATTTCTCATCCCTTCCTCTAGGATCTTCAATTTCAATCTTGAGCTTTTGAATTTTGATCTTTCACCCAAATCTCAGTTTCATGTATCCCATTGCTCGACATTACCACATTAAGGAAATCATCAAGCGTCATCAAATCTTCATCAAGTCTTTTTCATGTATCTGGAGACCAGTTTTCATCACCCAGGTTTTAGAAAACATCACAACATACCTAACCCACTCAAATCCATCTCATTCAAGGTTTGAGGCATCTTTTAGCTTTAAAACAGATTCAAGGTACTTCTCAAACCTTCATTTATATCCCTTCAATATTAATTAACATTTCATATAATCTGAAACATCATTTTGTAACCTTAATCATTCATTTCTATTAAACTGTCAAAATTCTCAGAAATCACCAGCGATGCCCCTAATCGCTAGCGATTCACCTAATTGTCAGTGATTCCTGTCAAAACTATCTTTTGTAAAATTATTATCTTTTATCAATAATTTTCATTAGTTTTTTAGCAAATATTTTGCATCTAACATGTTATCAAGAATGTCTCTCTGTTAGATGCCAATACCTAGTCATTTGCATGAAATCACAAGTATCCACTCTCTTCCAATAGTCTGACACCCCTTTTTCTGGGAACAATACAACCTTCTCCAAGAATTAACACTTTGTGCCATCCGATTTTCTCCTGAAGAAGAACTTGAAGACATATTTGAATTCCTCTACAAGATCCACCAAGAAGTTCATGACTTCTTGTATGACTATTTTGAGCATGTCCACATTACATCCACACTTTTTTGGGCTACCTTTGAAGCTGCACATGACCTTCCTTTTGATCTATACTTTTTATCGTATTTTTCTATCATCATATATCTATATATTGTTTATCCTTTTATCAGCTACGATTCACTTAATTGTTACAAAACAATTTGACATCCTCCAAGGAAGTCCCTTTGGATTCCTAGAATCAGCCTTTACCGAGCAGCTCGTTCATCCAGCTATCTAATCCTTTGTATTTAGTGTCTTTGAACACAAGTACATTTATAGGATAGGATCTTACACACTCTTCTAGACAAAGAAAAACTTCAATCGACGTCAGAATCAACCAGTAAATCCCGTGTCTTATGAGGTCGGTTTTGTTTTTTATTATTTCACTTCATTAATTTGAGTAAAAAGGTAAAAACATATTTGAGCACTAGTGGTGATCTCATCAAGATTATCATTGTCAAAATCCAAGAGATTGGAAGGTGTGTTCCCAATTAATTCTAAATGACTCACATTGCCATGAAGAAACTCAACAGGATAGTTGAAGCACTGATATAGTTGAAATGGGATAGGAGATAATTCTTCAAGGGATGAGAATTTGTTTGTCCCTTTTTGTTGAATAATTCCATAGTTCCAAGGATTTGGGTTACCTTGAATCTTATAGATATCCCCTTGATGAGAAATTTGTACACATTCATATGCAGATGAAGCGAATACATGCATACAATGGATCCAAGGTTGACCTAGGAGGATATTATAAGATAAGGGGAAATTAAAGACCATGAATTTTACTTGTACAGTTGTAGGATGAATGGTGATGGGAAGCCAAATACAACGTATAGGAGGCATCTGTCAATGATTATATCCTTGACTAGTAGTATGTGTGGTTTTTAGGTTTCCTATTGAGTAACCAAGAGCCTTGATGAAATCTAAAAAGGCCACACATGTGCCAAAACCTTCGTTGATGAGGTTACACTTAACTGTGAGTTGACCAATTTATATAGAGAAGAGAAGTGGAGGATCGCCTGCCTGAATCAAGAGTTCATTTGGAAACATAGTAGCTACATGGAAATAAATACAAGTTTGAGTGTTTGTGGTAAGGTCTGTACAAATGAAAAGTTCCTCACATTGATAACAGTTTCTTTCTTCCAAACTATGCAATGTAGGAGACTGCACCAAAGTAGGAGGAAAAGGGATGTTCATGTCAAAGACAATAGTCATGAGGTGCTTATGGTGGAGAGGTGATGTGAGTAAGATATCTAAAAAGGGAACCTAGTTTGACAACTAAGAAATTACTTTTAGAGGATCCCACTCTTCATGGCTAAACTGAGCATCAGGTTGAGAGTGTTGAGGATCTTTAGAAAAATGATCAGGAGGAGAAGTAATCAGGGATACTTCATAAACTTATTTTTTTTTGGGCTCAATGCCATCGATCGAACTGAAGGATTCTGTGATTGGAGGAAGGGTTTCAAACACCCTTGGCCCTGTAGCAGTTTTGTCACGGTGGTCGATGGAATCTGCAAAAGATGAGTTTTATCTTTGGGAATTTTATTATGAAAGACACAAGGGTAGATGACCCTGTGAGTCTGAGGCTGAAATGATGGAGGATTTTCAGGTTCTATGTATGTTATAATATGTCTCACATCATTAATGACAACCATGTTTTCAAGAGGATAATCGAGATCAACTATGTTTGTTTTAGCATTTTACGATTTCTTTGAACTTTCACATGTACTATGGCTAGGCATAGGATCAAAGAACACTTTGAGCTCTTCGTTAGCTTGGTTAATAGCATTATGACAATCTTTTTATTTTTGGACATCATGAGCCTTGGCCTCTTCAATCAAACTTTCTTTAGTGATGACATCATGATCAAATTGAGAACCCAGTAATAATGCGATGACATCTATGTAAAGGACAACTTTCATGAGAATGGCCCCAGTTAGTGTGCCAACAACAAAAATTGTTCTCATCATGCTATCGAGGGACAACTCAAGAAGGATCAAGGATTTGACTAAATGGATTAGGTGTAGATAATAAATCACACACTTTGGGTATATTTATGGTCCTGATCACATACCATTATTCATATGATTTCTAAGCGAGAAAAGTAATAATTGATCATTGTCTTTGGCCTCTTTTGCTTGATTTCTAGTTTCCTTCTTGGTATTACACACCTTCTTGCCCAGTTTGAATTTTGACACTTCAGTTTTTTGAGTCTGGACACCAGCGCCCAGCCAGAACGTCAATGCCCAGGAAACCCCATCCCCTATGGGTGCCCCAACCTATTTGTATCTTACTCGCATCTTTTGGGTATTTTCTAGCAATTTGGGCATCTTATTTCTTACTAGTCGTCCTTTTAGTGGTTAATTATGAATTCAACCAAGGGAATAATATAAATACAAATCTATGTGATCATAATAAAGGACCAAGCACTAAGCATCTACTACGATCACCTAAGGTTGCATCCAAAGGCCATTACAAGAGCATCAAAGCATCCATCTACTATCCATTCAAGGGATAAAGGACTGCATTGTTCTGCATACACTTCATAGGAGGGGAAGTTCATTTTTCTATGCACACATCTATCTACATTTTCTAAATCTAGTTATTTCTCGCTATCAAGTGCAACTTACACAAGATCCACCTAAGGCACGATTCTACACACACACAAAACTACATAGAGTGTGAAATTTAGTGCAACACCTTAATCATAAGTTCAATCAGTCAGGTGACCTTCGGGATTAGCCCAACTCCCCATTTGTATGTTTTTCTTTTTAGTATTTGATATATTTTGGGGTTTTGCAGGTGCTCTTTCTATTTGCAGGTTGTAGGTGAATTCAGTGATCAAGAAGAAAAGTACATGTGACTAAAGGATAAATCCAGCAAACACCTTTTGACCCTATAAAATTGAGTTTTTAAGGTTCTAACCAGTCACAAGTTCTCAGAGAAGGTTTACAGCACCCAAAGTGCCCTAGTCATGGAATTCTTGATAACTCTACATTTTTTTTAGGCTCGGTTGTGACACTCTTCTTTATGGTTTCATTAGTTTTCCAACTCGTCACAACTTTACGGTCATTGCAAATCAACTAAGTATTTTATCCCTTTATTCACAACTAGGGTTTCATATTTTTCTATCTAACTTACTTGCATCAAAATTTGTAATTTATTATTATATTTGTGCCTTTAACTTAATTAAGATTTAGCATTTATATATTTTCTTCGTCATTTGGTGAACTTAATGATTCAAACCCTACCTTATGAGTATGTTTTCATCTTCTCAAGTCATGGATCAATCTTCTTATTCTTCTTTTCACTCCAACTAAGGTTTTTGACATGGTTATTGTTATCCAATTCTGGCCCCTTGGGGGGAAATTTTGATAACAGGGGCCTATCGGACCTTAGGACCAGAAAACACTCTCACAGAAGAATTTTGGGCAACAGGCCCAATTTTGGTGTTTAAGAAGCATTTTTAATGTTCCGGGGAGATTTACAATTCTTAGAAGACATTTTCATCTTCTCGATTTTGAGGAGCTCACAAGATTACATCTAGAAAATGAGGAGCTCTAGAGGTTTCTGGTTCAACTCGACATAGTGAGCTCAATGCATAACAAGAAGCCCAAAATTCATAGTGTGGAGGTATGTGAACTCGTAGAAACTCCTTAGGGTGTTGTGGAATGGATCACATTGTAGATAAGGGTAACTCGGTTGCATATAGCACTAGGATCACTGAAAACATGGAACACCGAGTTGAAATCATGAACTCAATAGATGGGCAAGTTAAAATCCAGGCAAGGAAATGAGAAAGCCAACTTGACCATGTCATAGAAGGGGTGAGCTTGTTAGAAATCAAGCTAAGGCCAATGAAACTTAGTCAAATTGTTCTCATAAGCTCGATATGAGCCTATTCAGGAACTCAATGAAGCACTTATCAAAGTTTGAAAGGTCGAGCTCGTGGAATAAGCTACAGGTAGCTTAGGGGCTCATACTAAATGGTCAAACATTAGATCCAAGTTGATAGCAGGATTGGGTAGAACATAGTTGAGAGGCTCGATGTACCGAATGCATGAATTAGTTCAACGATGATGCATAAAATGAAACTGAGTCGAGCTATTAGCTAATTGTGGAAAAGAATATTGGTTAAGCCAAGTTTATATTGTTAGCTCAACACATATCTAGTTGGAAGTAATAACTCGAGCTCATTCAAGCTCATGCCATTTTTTCAGCAATTCATGGTGATTCAGGTGACATCGGAGGCCAATGCAAATGCACAAGCTCTCATATAGAGACTGTGTGAACATTTGGTGAGTCGAGGAAATTCAAAGCAGGCTCATGGGAATGCAGTGAGGTGCATCAAGCTTAGATCTTGTATTAAAAAGATGGGTTAGTTATGAGCAAATGCACATAATTGTTGAGTTGGTAAGGAATGAGGTTTAAATCTCATGCTTAACTCACAAGGTGTTCAGGGGGATTAAATCACAACTCGATGAGATGGAAGGAGCCCAATATGAAATTCCAAGCCACTCAAGGGGGCCAAGAATGTAGGATTGGTAAGACCGGGCCTAATAATCTAGTCACATTAGCAAATGGGGCTCGAGTTGATAGCGATTGAAGTTTGGCATAGGCTCAAAGCTCACTTGACATAGCTAAGTTGAGTCGTGGATAAAGAGGAGTCAAGATCAAACTCATCAGGCTCACTCAAGTCACAGTTAGCAGAGGGAGATAGTTGTAGCTCATTCTTTGGTCAATACAAGCTCGAGGCTATTAGCAATAATTTGTGTGGAAGGATTTTAGGGAGTTAGTGAGTGCAGTTCAAACCTTCATCGATCGAGCATTCGGTGCATGAGCGATGAGACTTTTTCTAGACTTGATGAGCTATAAGGTAGGATGAGTATGGCCTGACATTATATGATTGGTACCGAGTGGACATCAAAAGGAGTCTCAAATGTAGTATAGGCCTGATGATGGTGAGCCATGCACATGGGTGTGGAAATTAGAATGCAAATTTACAGCATGAGAGGTGATGGATCCCGACATATGAGCGATAGAGTAGCTTAGAGGTGATTCGCCCGAGACTCGATCTTTGGAGCACAAACAGAATGGATGATAGGATTAATAAAGGAGCATGGTCTGTGGCAAAGCACGAGGAGGATACTAATGTTGAAGTCGTTTAAATAATAAATGGTGAATTTTTTTCAGAGTTCATGCCCGAAGTCGTGATTGCATGGGGAATATCTCATGGAAATAATAAAAGGTGAAAACTCATCGAACTTTTCGATAACTCATATGGAGTGAGTTGGTTAGGAATGCTTGGTGATTTAGTGTCATGGAATAACTCATTAAGAGCCCGACCTAGCATATTTATGAAGAAATGAATTTCAAGCTCGTAGGTAGCATGGAGAGGATCAACCCAGAGTTGGAGGATTTCTTTCTCTGTATGAAACAATCACCAAAATGTTGGATGAAGGTTGAGTTACAGTGAACACGGGGATATGTTTTCAGAGCTCGATGATTGTAAAGTTTGAAATGGCACACTAGCTCATTTATGGAGTGACTAGTTTCAATATTTCGGGGGTTGAAGATTCGGAACTCACCCGCCGAGGAAAAAAAAATTAGCTTGAAGATCCCGAACCCCGAAAGCCTGAAACTCTAAAAATTCAGAGTTTCAGATTTTAGGGATTCAGAAGTGCTACAATGGTTGGAGCTCAGCAAGTGGTGGTTCAGATTCCAAAATCTGAAAAGGAGCTTCGTCAACTTTGAAGTCCGAACTGATAAGCGATAGCATCATGGTGAATTGGTGGTGTATTCAATTGAGATCCGAGTTGAATGCCTAGGTGTTTGGTGAGTGTGCCACGTAGTTTGATCAATATGTGGAGGTGGAACATTCTTCGAAACTGTTAGACCGAATCACTTGGCACAGATAAAGGGATCATCGATTCATAACATAACACGTGGAGCCACCCAATACATGCAAAATGGTTAGACTAGCTTGGTGCGAGAAGCGGTTGGCGTGTGTGTGTCAAGAGCTCGACTAAGCGAGCCTTATTAGCTCGGTGGTCTCAATGCGAGGAAGATGGGGGTACTCTGTGAATTCTGACGTCAATGTAAAACATGCTAGGCATTTCAAATGGCTCATCGGGTGAACCATGTGTGCTTAGTTTAAATTTGGTAGCTCACCGTGTAATGCTCAGTGGGTAAGCTTGAACTCGCCAAAGAGCCACTGAGGTAATGTTTGGAGGAGAAGTGTGTGTCTCGACTCGACGAGTCAATCGACTCAATGGAGAAAGACATGCACAGTGAGGTAGTAAAAATGTGGAAGCTTGATAACTCGTCAATCCACAAGTGGGGTAGCTCGCCATCCATCTCGGAAAGTTGGTTGGTGAGCCATTTAGCGAGACAACACACTTATATTCTTTTGCATACAAAATCGATATCGCGGACTCCGAGACATATCAAAGTGCTTTCAAAATTTTTATTAAAATATTAATTTTAATTATTTGGATGGGGCATGTGTATTAGTGAAGGAGAGATTAAATTTTGAATTTACAAGAACATCTTGAGAAACCATTACAGAACTAATGGAGAATTGCGTAGAATTCCCAAGTAGGCAACTTTCACTCAGAAGACTACAACTTTCTCCCCGGTTACCTGTTTTTAACAAAATTATAGTCAATGGAATTGGGGAGAACAAGAGATACACAATGGAATCACCAGAAGATGAATTTTTGGAAGTTTTTCATTCCAAATTTGTAGGTTTTCCTCATTCCTTGAGTCGTGCCTCGAAAGGTGGAGTTGCAATTAATAAGGCAAACATGACCAACAATAGTGATTAATTGTTTCCTACATTTTGGCCTAGATTCTAGGGTTTCTTCCTTCTTTCTCCCAAAAACTCGGAATTTTTGGTAATTGTAAAGGGGTGCTTATTCAAAAGAGTTAGACATTATTTTTCTAAGCTTCCCCTCTCTTCACAAGTAGAGCTATTGTGAATTTATAGGCTCTCAATCCTTTCTTTTAAAAATTGTAATGGTAGCCTATGTATGTTCCCCGTTGTAATGATGCATTGTGCAAGTGCTTGAAGTAATGAGAATTATGTTTTGTGATTAGTTATATGTCCTTACAATATTTTTCTACTTCTATTTTTCTCTCTTATGTTTGCAGGTGAATTGTGCAACCAATGTTTCCTTTACAAGTTTTGGAGGTAATTGTGTTTATCAAGGAGTGAAGTATTATATGTAGATTGGTCTTGTAATGCATGTTCATTCTTCCTATGATCATCTCTCTCCATCGGCAAGCCATATATTTTTCTAGCAAAACCCTTTCTTGGTGCATCACCACTTCTAGCATAGGTTTTATTTCTTACAAATCTCTCTCCCCTAACCCCATGAAAATGTTAGTATAGGTCTAGTTAGTTATTTTATTTCCTTATAAGTAGTGTTGTGTTTAGTTTAGGAAGAGGAATATTGCCTTCGCCAGAGGTTCACCTCGAGCCCAAGTCTCACAGCTTGAGAGGTGATCCCATGTTACCCAATCACACTAAATGTCATGTTCACCTTCAAGCCATTTGGGGGGTGTAGTGATTTGGTGATAATAATTTTTGGCATGCTCAATGGGACCATAGGTAAAAGTTCTACATTTCCTAGGTATCCCATTATATACAAGAGTCATATCTTTCACATGTGTGTTTATTTATGTTCGCTTTATTTTCATTGAGTTGTTGTGCTCTTTGTGAAATTTCAACCTTAGGAGGTATACCCAAGCACAACTGGTGACTCCATTGGTCTAAGTAACCCACTCTTTGAGTTACAGACTATATGTTTTCCACTCATTTCCATCCGTTTTCCTCTACATATTTCTATTTTTCTTCCATTTATGAAGTTGCGCAATCATGGTTTAATTTCCACAGTTGAGTTCCCACTTGGACCAACAACAATATTTTCCATCTTCAGGTTATTTTAACCCACCTCCAGCTCCATTTTATGACGAAAATCAACAGCATGCATATCTCTGTGGTTAGTTTGATTGTTCAATTAACTATGCAGCTTTTCAAGAGCATGAACATGCAGATGATGGAGTCTATCCTACAGATGAAGATATAAAGTTGTAACTTAAGATGCAGAAATAAGAGGTAGGCATGGTACAATCTAGAGCCACAACTCAAATGAAGGCATTCAAGATAGGCTTCAAGGTAGCTTATCCATGGGTTGGCCCTATGTTGAGTTTTTACAGCTTGCAGGAAAAGATTGCTTTTATGACTGAAATGTTACCTCGACTTGATGGTTGGATTAAAGAAATAGAGGCATATGAGTTGGGTGTAATGCAATCATGTCGATGTGTAGGTTCTACTCCAACACCTCATAGTCCTCTTTCTATTTCCCAATCAATATCATTTCAGTATAGAACAAAAATCCCAAACTTTTCACCTACTGCCTATGTTGAGGATCCCATTTCTACATGCCCTATCTTACCACTCCACCATGACTCTTATGTTTCTTGTTCTTATAGGATTCCTTCCTTTCTACGAAAATCTACCAAGTCAAGAAGTTTCACCTCTTATGTTATCTCAAACAGTGATGAAATTCGTTGAATCCCAACCCACCCCTCCTTTTATAGTTCCAAACCTATTTTGGGAAGAACATGGTTAAAATAAAAATAAAGAAGAGGATGTTAAGGAGCTTGATAAAGAAAATTTTGTAAAGAATCTAAAGGAGTGGGGTGCGGGGCTCAACGTCAAGAAAAATCCACTCTTGACAAAACCTATTTCAGAAGCTAGGGCTCAAGAACTACTGGTACAAACTAGTTTTGTGGAAAAAGAAGAATAAGCACAAGTAAATGATGACCAACAGTCTACCTTTTTAGAATGAAACATCCTTATTGGTTTCATATTATCATAGGAGGTTGAGTTAACACAAGTGGTGAAACCAGTTGCAGAAGTGCAAGAGTTAGTCCCAAATCTTCCAGGAGAGGAGCATGTATAATTTGAGTAAGGAAGAATCTCAAGAGTACAAGGTAATTTTAATGAGTGCAATGATCCTAACTGCCATGCATGTTAGGAACTTGTAGAATTTTTGGAATGTTTCATTATTCCTCCAAAGTCATTACCACATACTACAGCTGGTCATGAAAAGCTTCAGATTGTGAACAAACATTATGCAGTTTCAAAAGGGTCCTATGCAAGTTCATAGGTTTCAAATCCTCCCCTTTCTTCATTCTTACGAAACTTTGATTTCCTAGATGAATTTTATCTTTCTAATTTCATGTTTACGGATGAGGACAATCAGGGTGAGGAAAGTCCCAAATTGGAGAATACCACAATGGTAGCTAAAATTTTGGCACAACTGGAAAATGAAGACGTTGATTATATTCCAGATTTGGAGGAGTAGTTGGAAATTCATCATTTTTTTATTCCATTACCTCTTTCCCAACACACAAGGCCTTCTATTTCAAAGGAAGACATGGGAGAATTTAGGACAAATTCAGAAGAATTTAACAGAGATTATATTATGGAGAGCTTCCTATTTTCAATTGAGGAACCTGAGTTGGTAAATAAACCAGTTTTGACCATGACAATGATGATCTATTAGACGATGTTACTTGATCACTCTCATCTTCTTGCAATTAGGGGGGCATCATGCTTACTCTCCCCCCTTCTATTCTACAATTATCAGATGTCTCACACTTCCACCATTTTACCTTACACTTCACATATAATATTTCACACACGTCTTTCACATCTTGATACATTTGTTTCATCATTACCCGATGACACACTCTTGTGTTATGGTTCATACTTGACTATTGAGGGCTCACTACATTCATGAACCTCACATCATCACATTAAACACTACACATTTCACACTTGGTGTATTTACAACACATCTCTCTCACACACATTCGACACAACACACTACCCTATGACACACTCTAGTTCCAAGTTTATACTCGACTGCTAAGGGTATAAATCTGAAATGAACCTCACCACATTCACTCACTCACTATGTTATATGATTTTTTAATCATATCTTTCTAGCGCACAATTCAAACCATTTCCTGATGACACATTCTTGTTCCATGGTTCATTCTCAATTGTTGAGGGGGCATTTATTAATGAACCTTATCTCATGTATACTCATTCACATTCACTCAGGGGGCACGCGGATCCTATCCCATTCAGTTTGCATTCCAATCCATATCACTCATCCACAACATACTACATATCTTGGTTGCACATTGTTCTTGCTTACTCATACTTGAATGATACACTTTCCTTATTATGTTAACTGGATACATTATATGTCATTATATTTCTATATACATATGCGCGTTCACTCACCTTCTAGTTGTGATTGCATAATTTACACAGATGTATTACACGTAGCATGAATAGTTGGCACTATACCTCTTACCATTTCCATTCCAAGATCCTGGGGGTATCCACTTTTACACACATCATAGGTGTTATTGTTCCATTTTATACTACTTTTTATTCATACTAGCACACTACTATATCGGATTATACACGTTTTGACATACTTTTTATCTATCTAACATGTTAATTGGTGCTTCATGTGTAACATTTGTCTTGCAAGAAACCTATGCTACCATGGTTACATGATATTTTGCTTGTTACTGCTTGTCATTGTATGCCATTGTTTGTGGGCTTTGCCCTATGTCTTGCTTGTTCTATTATTGTTTGTATTCTTTTGGCCACTTCGCCCTTGATTATCTTGTGACATTGTGAGTGATGTCCCATGTTTGTTACCTACTTTTCATGGTCTACATTTTCTTTTTGTGTGTTACCTTACATCTTCTCTTTTATATGCGTGTTTATATTGTTTACACTAACACTTGTTTCCAACCACGTTGTTTGCATATGCCTTGGTTTCTACCAATCAAATTCCCTTCTTCACGCTACAGGGATTTAGTTTCATCATAGCATCCTATCCTCCTTCGGGCCACATGCTCCTTGCAATGTCACATACACCAGAAATAAGGGGGGCATCCATTTTGTGAATCAATCACCCCATATAGCGGTTTACAGTCACAGTGCAACACATCTCAATATAGACACAACACAGTCTTTAGTTTCAAAAATAGACCATAACTTGAATTGGGTCCTTAGAAAAACATAGACATCAGTGCCCAAACATAGACAATAGTGCCTAGGCACCCCGGACCCTACTTGGGAACCTATGACCAAGGGAAAGTTACACAGTTTTTCTCAGATTGGCACAGTTTACACAGTGGCTTTTACAGGAAAGGCACAATCCTCTAAAACTCGTCCTGCATGCATTCTACCTTATTTGTCTATTTTCACGTTGGATTGAACTGGATCAAAATGGATCAAATTTGAACACACCATCTGCAATAGTGTTTACACTTCAAGAAGAAGTCAAAGGTTGGAGAATAACACTAGACCTTTCTCCCTACACTTCTTCTGTACATGGCGTGAGATCGCCAAAAAAACTCATTCTTGGTGTGAGATCACCAAAAAAATTATTCCTATAAAAAATATTCAAGATCATTTCTATCTCTCTCGCTCATCCCGGATCAAGTGCACATGTTCCTTTTCACATTCTCACATACTTCTTACACACGTTTTTACACATTTTGATCAATTTTTTCATATACATGACTTTGACTACTCTTTTTACTTTTCTATTTTGTAGGTTCGTCATTTTAGGAAGCATTAGTCACACCATCTAGCATCAAGTGACATTGAAAATAGGTACAACATGACATATTCACATATGCTTTCACCCCTAGGGTCATTTTCACTTTCTCTTCTCTAGCTTCCATGCTTCACTTTTTATCACTTAATGTTTTTTCTTGTCTCCTCGGCACAATTTTTTCCAATGATCTACATGGTTATCAAGTATGCATTGCTTATCTACTTTATGTTATCTAGAATTCAATCAACAACTTAAAGTGGGGGAAAATTTAGACACTAAATCACGCACTTTGGGTATATTTTTCGTCATGATCACATACCACTATTCATATGATTTCTAAGTGAGAAAATTACTAATTGATCACTGTCTTTGGCATATTTTATTTGTTTTCTAGTTTCCTTCTTGTTTTTACACACCTTCTTGCCCTGTCTGACTTTCGACACTTATTTTCTAAGTCTGGACACCAATGTTTAGACAGGACGTCAACGTCCAAGTGTCAATAACCTCTTTGTATCTTGTTCACATCTTTTAGGTCTTTTCTAGCCATTTGAGCATCTTATTTCTTAGTAGTCATACTTTTAGTGATTAATTGTGAAATTTAACCAAGGGAATCATATAAATATAAAGCTATGTGATCATGACAAAGGACCAAGAATTAAGCATCTACTACGATCACCTAAGTTTGTATCCAAAGGCCATTACAAGAGAATCGAAATCCATCCGACATCCATTCAAGGGACAAGGGAATGAATTTTTATGCATACACTTCATAGGATGGGAAGTCCATTTTTCCATGCACTCATTTATCTACATTATCTACATCTAGCTATTCCTTGTTATCAAGTGCAACTTGCACTAGAGCCACTTAGGGCATAATTCTACACACACAGAGAGAACTACATGGAGTTTGAAATGTAGTGCAATGACTGAATCGTAAGTTCACTCGTTTGGGTGACAATTGGGGTCAGTCTGACTCACCATTTTCATCTTTTTCCTTTTTAGATTTGATCTGTTTTGGGTTTCTAAAGGTGCTCTTTCTATTTTCAAGTTTCACGCGGATTCGGTGATCAAGAAGAAAAGTATAGGAAACTTAAGGTGACATCCAACAAACACCTCACGACCCTGTAAAATTGAGTTTGTGAGGTTCTATCTAGTCACAAGTTCCTAGAAGAGGTTTACATCACCCTAGGTGCCCTTGACCCTGCATAGTCTCCCTAGTCTCGGCATTCCCAACAACTCTGCATTTTTCTAGGCTATGTTTTGATATTCTTCTTTCTGGTTTCATCAATTTTCCAGCTCGGTATAACTTTTGGATCATTGAGAATCAGCTAAGTATTTTATCCCTTCATTTACAACTAGGGTTTCATATTTTTCTAGTTTACTTTCTTGCGTCAAAGTTTGTACTTTATAGTTATGTGTGTGTGTGTGTGTGTGTGTGTGTGTGTGTGTGTGTGTGTGTGTGTGTGTGTGTGTGTGTGTGTGTGTGTGTGTGTGTGTGTGTGTGTGTGTGTGTGTGTGTGTGTGTGTGTGTGTGTGTGTGTGTGTGTGTGTGTGTGTGTGTGTGTTTGTAACTCAACTAAGATTTAGCATTTATATATTTTCTATATTTACATAATCATGAGGCATGCTTTGTCTCAACCCATCCTTTTTCAATGGTTGATAATAAATAGGCTATTTTTTATTATTATTAGCTTTCTAATCAATATTGAAGGACATTCCTACTTGAAGAAGCCATAAGAGGAAGAGTATCTTAGACCCTGTCATTTGCGGTGCTCTTTTTCTTTGAACTTTGGAGGATGTGCACTTGTTTGGTTATTTATTCTTTAGGGGGGGCCTTCTAAAAATCCCTCATGAGGTAATCTTACCTTTTATCTTTTCAAAAAGCTTCATCAAAAGAACTAGGATAGAAATATCTAACCTTATATTGAACGTGAGGTTCTAGAGCTTGGAGGAAAAGTTGGAGTAGGCTATCATTTGAAATGTTATGTTCTACTTTAGTAAACAAAGTCTTCCAATGTTTGATAAATGTTTACATTGACTCATTCTCATGTTGTTGACAACTAATGAAAGCATTTATATTATTCTCAGGAAGATCATGATATTGGAACTCATTAACTAAGGTTGTTACCAAAGATTCTAGCTCCACTATGGAGTTAGGGGGTAAAGTATGATACCAATCTAAGGCATCCCCAATAAGGGTCTTGGCTAAAATATTAGTATTAGCATAGGATTTAACTTTAATCCATTCCTTATAAATAGTACTAAAATATTTGATGTGGAGAGTGGGATCGTTTGATCCATCATAGGAAATGGAAGGGGAAATGCCTCTATTATCCATGCTAGCAATATAGGGTGCTAGAGGCTCTTGTTGGATTGCCTGCAAAACTTTGTTATGAATAAGAGATTTGGAAATAGGTTAAACATTAGGTCTATTAGGTAATGGAGGGTGAAATTCACCCCTAGATCCCGAGTTGAGACCGTTAACCATTTGAACCATATTAGTTTGCATTTAGAGAAGTTGAGCTACAGTGGCAGTTTGTTGTTGGATCATTTTGTCTATGAGTTGAAGGAAGATATTAGTAGGGTCAAAACTATAGGAATTCTCGTATAAGCATGCCACATGAGCCTTCCCACATTTTACCCTACTTTCAAGTTTCTTGGATACGAAGTCAATAAGATGTTTATAGATCACAAATTCGGGTTCCCCCTTATATCGAGGAAATTTGTCAAGGAAATTTTAGACCTTAGGTGGAATATCATAGGTATCGTCAATCTGAACCTCTTCCTCTTCATCCTCTATGGTGTTATATTTTGGGTGTTATACTTCTTTCTATTGGCTCCTACCACACAAAAATCTGTGTAGAAAGGAAAATTAGATTATGGATGATTGTTTTTTGGAAATGACTGCACATTAGAATTAGAGAGCCAAAGGCCCAGATACTCCATGATGGAGTGATGATCTAGCCCATAAAATTTTTGGAAATATAGGCTATCGACACAATTAGCCATGTAAAAAAGGATTACACAAGGGCAGAAGGCGTCTAGGATGAAATCTTGAAAAAAAAGACAGGATTGACTGTGCACAAAATTGATACAAGGGTTGATAGCATTTGGGAAAATTGGTTTTTAGGGTTTTTCCTAGATTTTTAAGGGCATAAATGAGATAAAAATAGAAATGGATACTTATAATTAGTTGTGCTTGATCAAAAGGTACAAAATGAGGTTCACATCAAGTTCACTAAGGATGCATGGCAAGAAAAAATGTGTCTAGACAACATGCACACCTATCATATTTTAAACTAGGGTATCGAGGCAAAGAGTTAGGAGACACACAAATACCAAAACAAAATGGATAGAATTCAAAGGGATACAGGGACCGCTAAGATCGCATACCCAATGATAAATAACCCTTACACTAGGTCAACCTAGGGTTTCCAAAGCCCAAGATTGAGAAAGAGAAAGGAACCCTATGGGGGTATCGATACTATGGGGTGATTAAGGACAAAATAAGCATGCAAGATCTATGTTAACAAAAGTAAATTATGCAACATAATATAACGAGAAGAATAACAATATGTTATTCTAGCATGTGTATGAGATGTTAGGCTAACATAAAGCTATAAGGAAAGAGATAGGAGACTACTCTATGTAAAATGAAAAGTCAAATTAGAACACTTACCTACTAGGGAGCGGTCATTGATGCATCTATTTCCCAAAGGAAAATACACCAAGAGAGAATATATTTTGGGTATAGAAGAGGAAACAATCTTTTCCTAACTCATTATAGGTGACAATATGCACCCAAAATTACACAGGTGATACATTGGCGGTATAGTAAAAGTCTCCAATGATGAACTATTATTTTTCTAAAACAATGATGAGGTCCAAATCCCTTGTTATTACCTTCAGTATGTTTATCTAACTTATTTACCCTTTCTTCTAAGCCTCCTATATTTGTGCGCCTTCATGTTTTTCTTTTCGCCCCTCTTCCTATTTGTTTTAGCTTTAAGTTACAAGACCACCGCGATGATTACATCATCATTGGTCTGCTTAGACTGGTGGTTACACAACCATCATGGTGGTTGCATAACTGTCGGTCTACACAGATTGGGGGTTCTGTGTGTGTTAAACTAATAATCAAGACTGCGTGTTTTAAACGCGTGTCTTAAGTTTGTGAGTGTTTTTCTCGCCTGTTTCTTGATCATTTCACCTAATTTCTATCTTGTTGGATACGTCTTGGAATCCTCTTCTTATTTTACTATTATTAAAAGTTTGATTGCCCCTTTCTTGGATTATTTGGCACTTCTTGATTGCCTTATGTGTTAAACTTCTTCTCTTCCATTTTTCTATAAAAACCAGAATTTTACCCGTATCATGGGTTGGAGATTTCTAATTTGAATCGCATTATTACTCTACCAAAATCCTACGGATAAGTACATAGAAAACATAGTTTATTTCTTTGTTTCTTCCCACTTGCATTTGTGATCAATTTTTGTGCAATCAGTCTACTCTAGTGTCTTCTTGATTTCTTCTCACAACCAGAAAACACTACACTCTGGATCATTTGGACTCTCATCTTTGGAAAGGAATCTAAGAAGACAAAATAATCATCACCATATTTGGGAATCTATCACAGTTCTATAATAACCAGGTTGGGGGTGTATTTATAATTTATTCAAAGCTTTCATTTTAGAATATTGTCATTAAAACTAAAACAAGCAATACACTTGTTTTAAGAGGTAGAATTTATTGTTTCTTTATTACCATTACAAAGCTTCCATTGATATCTTCTTCCTAGCTTATCGATGTGGATCTGCATGGGAAAGAATTTGGAGGAAGGTTGTATGCATGAATTTCTTCATTTCTTTGTTTTATAACATCCATATATTTCAATTTCTTCATTCCTATATTTGTATGTGTATGAGAAAACTTCTGCTGATATCTTCTTCCTTGCTTATCCTTATGGATCTGCAGGGGAAAAAAACTTTAGGAATATTATGTGTCTACATTTGTCATTTTATTTCTGTATTATTAGTTTATATATGCAGCTTATTTTTTTTACTAGGGAAGTCTCAAGGGAAAGAGGAAATTGCTTACTTTCTTACTTCCCGTGATTCTAAGGTGAAGCAATTAAAGAAAGTTAAATTTACACAATTGTAAATTAGAATGCATCTTTCTTTAAATTAGATTTAATTTCACATTCTGTAATAGAGGAATAACTACATCTGGTTATTCCTTGTTTGTTTTATTTTAGTGTAGAAGTAGATTGTTTTAATTGAATTACTTTACTTGTTTGTGTCTATAGCTTTTGTATTTATTTAATTTCTAGTAACCATAAAAACACAAAAATATAGTTTAGAAGTTAAATAGATTCATTAATTTATTTCTTTTAAAGGCTTTGTTGAAAATGTAAAAACAATTATATAGTTTGGTTTACTTTACTTTATTTAAATATTTGCAAATAAAACTTAGTTAAATTAAAAGGAAAAATCAATCATCTTTAATTTAATTTGATTTTATTTTATTTGTTTATTTAAATGTGGGAACTAAAGGTAATTTAGATCTGGGAAGAACACAACTTTTATTTCCCTAGCGGCCTAGGCTACCTAAACTTAGCTCTCATCCCCTTTGGATTCTAGTTTTCTTGTTTGTTTCCATTTCTCTTGACTTGTTGCCCACCATTCTAGGTCCACCACAACAATGTATCATACTTTTTGATTCACTTATAAGATAGCCAAATATTGAAAGAATTAAAATAGACATTGATCATGGTTCAGGCCAATTAGTATTCAAATCCACACCCGTGCCTCCTGAAATCATTGACCAACTCATTTCCCTTAACGACGAATTAGATATTTCCGAAGAGTATTGGGCTAGCCAGGTAGACAGGATTAGACCTCACAACCCTTGATTTTTCCTTTCCATGTTTCTTCTCTCATACCTTCATGACCCTCTTCAGAGAGGAATACACAGAAGATGAAGGACAATACCCTTGTGTTCCTCAACCAAGTCATGTTTTATTTGTATCCAATGATATTCCATAAGATTTACATATCATTTTCATCCTTAATTGTAGTATCACCCCTACACAAGCTAGGAAATAATTCATCGCTCTTAATGAGTAAATTCCCATTTTTCCATTTGAGAACTTTTGATTTCCTTGACCTATTATCATCATTCTTATATATCCCATCCAAACTCTATCTATCCACCATATCACCATCTCATCCATCACATTCTAGTTGTCTCGGAATGACCTCAAGAGGTCACGTGTGTCTGAAATCATGTGTTGATTTTCATGCGTACAGTGACCCAAGAGTGCAAGAAAACTGGTCCAACAAGTAGAAGAACCAATCCAAGAGTCAGTGTGCAAGAAATCCAAGATTTGAGTGAGCATATGCAAGTTAACACAAAAGAGCAAAGAAAATGGTGAATTCCTGTATATCTTTGTGTTGTGTGTTGTATGTGATTTTCTCCTCTTTTTATGCTTTGTAATATTTTTTGGTATTTATACCAAAGAAATTTCCCACAGGCGATTACATTAGCCAGGAATTTGAAAATGTGTTGATGGAATCTCCCGCTGGTGATGACATCAGCTAGGGAGGGGAAAGGACAAGTTATGTGTGCAATGTGTCATGAAGAAAAAAAGTAATGCAAGGAAAAAATAATATGGTCATGTGCTAG
Source organism: Taxus chinensis (assembly GCA_019776745.2). Taxonomy (NCBI): domain Eukaryota; kingdom Viridiplantae; phylum Streptophyta; class Pinopsida; order Cupressales; family Taxaceae; genus Taxus; species Taxus chinensis. The sequence goes on from CM034146.1 coordinate 669,288,132, forward strand.
TAAGATTTAAGAAGGGTGTATAGAAAAGTAATAAGATAAGAGAAAAAGAGGTGCATAAATAAGAGCAAAAGCCATTCTCTTTCCATGTATCATCCTTAACACAATGGTTACGTGAATAACCATACCACTATCTCGAAACGAGCCCCTTAAGGCACCCATTCCTAGAAATAATGCATTAGCCACCTCTAACATGGAAGAGAAATTGTTAGTAATGTATATTGAAAGATAAAGCATGAAAAATTAGGTGTATATAAACCTTGAGCGACACACATCCATTCAGGGTCAATGAAACCGCTCTCATATGCACATCTTACATATCACAACACACCATCACATTCACATGATGCCTACCTATCTTGGATGTATTTAATCTTGTTAGCTTATAATACTTCCATGTTGCACTTTGTTTCCTATGCTAGTTGGATTCTTAGTATGTCATTATATTTTATTATACACACATATGCGTTCACATGGTATCTTGAGGGCAATGCAGGACCTTTAAAGATTCTTACATGATGCATGATGCTCAACACCATTCTTTACCGGTCCCACTGAGGCTCCTGGGATCATCTACATTTGTTACTCTCCTACTACACATCACAAGTCCTATTGTTACGATATTTACTGCTTCTTGTCATATCACTTAATTTTCGCTGCTTTATACATGCTTTGACATACTATTTATCTTTCTAATAGGCTAATGAGTGCTTCATGTGTAGAATTTTCCTTGTAGGAAACTATACAACCATCGTTATCTATTACTTCTTGTTTGTTATTGTTTGCCATTGTTTATGGGCAATGCCCTATATGTTACTTGATCATTGTTTACTTATGGCCTTTTTTACCATGAGTGTCTTGTGACATTATGTACGATGTCACATGTATGCAGCCCACTTTTCACAACCCCTCTTGTCTTCATAGTTTCTTGATACATTGTATTTTATTGCATGTTATCTCTTTTAAACTAACACTTGTTTCTAGCCTATACTGTCTAAATGTGCCTTAGTTTCTACCATGCACATACCCTACCCCCTATGGGCATCCAATCTGCAATGTGCATATCACTCTGTGGTCCTTTTTTTTGGGCCACATCCTCCTACATTCATCACATTCACCCCAAAGAAGGGGGGTAACTATTGGGTGAAAAAATTACCCTTCCAGCAGCATCCATAGCATAATAACACAGTACATAATTGGTAAAGGCACATAGTTACATAGTGGTCCATCATCAGACTTGGATCACAAACACAGAGCAGAAACTAGCATCTAGTATCAGATAGGAATGGTAGGCGTTTGTGTCCCACTTAGGCGCTTGTATCTTGGGGGGAAAAAAAGACAAATTTTTAGTTCAACATAGTTTCTAGCAAGTTACAATATGAATCTACATTATAAAACACATGGCTTCAGTTACAGAATTTAGTCATTTAGCTGCAATTTGGTTGCAAATTTGGTTATAAATCAGAATGTGCCAAAATGCATTGGCACTTATCATTTGAGAAGTGTCATGGAAGGAGATAAAAATATACCTCTCTCCCCAACACTCTTCTCTTGGAGTGAGATTTCCCGAAAAACTCATCCTTGGTGTGAGATCACCCAAAAAAATCATCCTTTTCATGAGATCGCCCAAAAACCTCACTCTTGGCATGAGATCACCAAAAAAACTCATCCTTGGCATGAGATCGATAAGAAAAAATCATCCTTGGCGTGAGATCACCTAAAAACCTCATCCTTGGTGTGAGAACACCCAAAAATTTCATCCTTGGTGGTAAGATGCTCAAATCCATGGCTCAACACTTTCTTGATTGGGAATTGATCACTCCCAACCCCATCCAAAAACATCTCCAAGACAAACAAGAAGACTTTTTATCCTATAATCTCTCTTACATCAAGTGCACTCTTTCCTTAGCTACTACTTTCTATTGCTTTTACATATTTATACATACATTACTATGATCTTTCACATACAGGACTTTGACTACTATTTTCCTCTTCTTTTGTAGGTTTTTCCTTATAAGCGACAAAAAATAGCTCACATCAAAAAGCACGAGCTCCAACAACATGCTAATACACATACGATTAACCCTTAGGGTCTACCTCCTTTTTCCTAGTTGTCACACTTCACATTGGGACCACCTCGCGCTTCACATGGCCACTAGTTCATTCGGCATGTTGTTAACTACCCTCCTCTCTGGATTACAAGGTACACATCTTTGATCTACTTTATGCTATCAATTATTCACTCAACAACATAAAGTGGGGGAAAATGTAAACACAAAATCTATGCACTTGGGTACATTTATATGTCCTCAAGCATTCTAATGTATACATGATTCCTAAGTAAGAAATGTAGTGGTTGACAACTCATTTTTGCTTTACCTCTTGCACTTTACTATTTATGAGCTTGATTTATCATATTTTTAGATTTTATACATCTTATAGTTCTTCTGACACTTGATTAGTATACCTTTTGATGGCCTCATACACTAGCACCCAAACACTTGTCCCTCCTAGGTGCTCTTATCCCTCTCTTTATCCTTCTTACACTAGAAACCCATGTCTGACTCTGTTCTGGAGTTCCAAAATTCATAGTGAGTAGTAATGATGATGTTCCCAACCTGTTCAAAAATTTTACCTACCCACATCACTTTTTGTTCACTCAAAAATGATCTAAGCCTCACTACCTTCCCTTCTTACTTAGGGTTTTACATCATTGATTGCTTTTTTTCTTGTGTCATTATTGTATTTTATAATTTATATATTATTTGTAATAATAGTTACTCTATAATTAGATTTAATTCAAATTAAATTATATCATTTAGTTAACCCATCACCCGAACCCTGCCTTACTTTTATGCATTATTTTTCCTCTTCTCCCATGGTTGTCACTCATGATACCTTTACTAATGAATATCTTTGTGAATTCCTATCCCATATTGTTGAGCACCCTCAAGATCTAGAACTCCTCTTATTCACTATTCGTGAATAAGTCACTAGTATAGCCAAGCTCAATCTTCTCGTTTCTAATGACACATTTATTCCTATTGCAACCCAACCTCCTCATTCTATAATCCCACCTACCTTTGTTGTACCTGTTTCTATGCCTACTCCTACCAATCATTTTACCATGCCTATTACTTCTCACACTCTCTAAATCTCCTCTTTAGGAACTTAGGATCTAGCTTCTCTATACCAGGATATACAAATCCAAATTTTGCAACTATAATAGTCTACTTCACATTCCTCTCCATCTCTTAATTCCTCATTAATCCTTCACACCCCTTTTTCACCCGTCATATCTTATTATCCACTTCCTCCCAACTTTATTACACCTAAGCTACCCACATTTAATGGCCATGATGACCCTTAAGAACATATTTTATCTTTCCATGTGGCATGCCTTGAATATGCAAATGACCATACAATACTAACTAATTTATTTCCTAGAATTCTAAAATATTACGATGCACTGATTTTATGATCTCATTGTTCATTCAATAAATTCCTTCACATACTTAGTTGGTGCATTCCTTGTGCATTTTTCTATCAATATTGGCACCAAGATCTCTTATGCACAACTTGTTCAAATGAAACAAGGATCTAATGAGCATCTAGCAGACTATATTTTGTGTTATAAGAACAACCTTGCTAAGATGAATAATGTGCTCGCTGATTTTGAATTGCAATATATTTTTGTTCAAAGTATCTTACCTCCACTTCAAGAGAGTGTTATTTTTGAAACCTCTCATTCATTTGATTAATCACGCCATACACTCAAAATGCATAAAGGTAAACTTTTACCCATGGGAAAATTGAAATATTATGACAATGCTTCATCATCATCTTCTAATCGGTTTAAAGCTAAATCTACTTTCAAACCATCTCCTAAGCCCAATAAAGAAAATGCCACTGTTAATGATATTACTACACATGAGAAGCTTCAATTACAACCTCCAAAGATTAATTTTACTAAATTACCCTACGCACCTTAGTTTTTATTTCCTTAACTTATCGAAATAAATATTATTACTCTTCCACAGATACTCAATCTCAATCCCTCTTGCCCATGTGGCCACAATTATGATGAAAATGCACACTGTGACTATCACCAATGCATTGGGCACTCTACTAATCGTTGTTTTAAAATTGGGAATATTATTTAAGATCTCATTGACAACAATGCACTCATGCTCCCTGATCCATCTATTTCTAATCCGTTTAATGATAATAAAAAATATAAAAATCTTTAATGACCCTTTGCCCAAACATGACAAGGAAAGCTATCGATTATTCTTCCAACCACACATATCGCATTGTGCCTCCTCCTTCATCGAACCTCTTGATTTCTTTGTTGCTTTTTTTTTATGCCAGGAATTATATTCTCAGATCATTATTATCATGCTTCATTTACTTCTAATTCCTTTCATATTAACGCTTTTATTGGTTCAATATACCATCAATATCACAATGATCTATCCATCAGCTCTTACCAATGTATTGCATTGTTGCAATCCTTGTAGCCATCAAATATCCATTGTATAATGTCACATTTCCAGTCCCTCATTCTCTTGTCTATTTCAAGCTTCCCATTGTGGTTAGACCCCTTACCATGCTAGTACCATTCGTCATTGTGCCTTCAATCAAACATTGTGATATGATCTCAGGTATTTATTGGCTCTGCGTGGCCTAGGTAATACCATCCATGAATCATTTGTGTCTCAAGTTCAGTGATAATAAAAAAACTTGTTCTTATCAAATGAATTCCACCATGCACACCATTACCTCCACCTACTTTTTTTGAGACACAACTCATGACATCTAGGTTTATATGCCTCACAAATCTAAAGTAATCATTGCACCTAGCTCTCCTATTTGGACATGACCTACATCATGACCTTATCATCCTCATCAATCTCTCATTCCACATCGTTAGCCTCCCCTACTTGAGAAGCCCCTTCACATATGTATTTTCCACCACCTTCACCATATAGGGTCTCTTTCATGTACACATAATTACTCTCCTACACCACCGATCTTAGAGCATCATCACATGCTTTTATTCTCCTCAGATATCAAGTAAGAGGGCCCTCACACTTCATTATCTTTGGATAGCATGTTATCCCTTGCACACTTTAGGGGCATCACGTTTTCTCCCCCCATCACTATCAATTATCCTCTGATGCCTACTACTACATTTTGCACTCTATTCATTCGTAACTAATCTTCCTACGCACTATCACACCCTTTGATACACATATTATATCATCATTACTCAATGAAGCACTTGACTTTTGAGGGGATAATTTATCCATGAACCTCACATCATACACACTTCATGCTCTGTGCTTCAAAATATATCTTTTAAGCATCTACTCTCACACACTGAACTGATTTTCCACTGAAAAAAATCTTGTGATATGGTTCACACTTGACTATTGAGGGGATACTTCATCCATTGAACCTCACATCATAGACACTTCACACTTTTTTGCTTCATGATATATCTTTTCTAGCATCTACTCTTACATGTTACACTCATCTCCCAATGACACAATCTTGTTCTATGGTTCATTCTTGACTATTGAGGGAGCATTTATAAATGAACCTCATCTTACATACATGTTCTCAAGGGCACACAGCTTCTCTCATCTTCACATTTCACATACCACACCATCAAACTCATCCACAACATTCACATATTTTGGTTGCATTTACTATTGCTAGCTTATTTTATCTACATGTTACACTTTATTTTTCCATGCTCGAAGGATTCTTATTATGTCATCATATTTCTATATATACACATTATCGTTCACTTGGTATTTTGAGGCGAAATGCAAATATCTTACAGGTTTTGACAAGCTATAGTGATGCTTGACATTGTACCTCTTACCAGTCCTACCGAGGCTCCTAGAGGAATATACTTTCACTACTACCACATTCTACACACTTCACGTTTTATTATTACATTCTTTTACTACTTTTCACTAAAGTCACTTTACTTTTCACCACTTTATTCATGCTTTGACATAATATTTATATTTATAACCTGCTAACGGGTACTTCATGTGTAACATTTTTTTTATTGGTACATATAACCATGGTTATCTGATACATTTTACTTACTCTTATTTTGTATTGTATGATATTGTTTGCGAGATATGCCATATAACTTATGTGATCATTATATGCTTTTGGTTGCTTCAGCCCTGATTGTCTTGTGACATTGTGAGTGATTTCCCATGTATGAAACCCACTTTTCACGATCTATCTTATTTACACACTTGCTTGTTACATTATCTTCTATTACATGTTATATTTTACTACTAACACTTGTACTATTTTATCTTATGAGTCATGTGTCTTGGTTTCTACCATACACATCCCCTACCCCTGCATAAATCCTCTTTTAGATACGTATAATAGCTCTTGGGTCCTCTCCTTTGGACCACATTCTCCTACAATAGTCACCTGCAACCAAAACAAGGGGGGCATACATTGAGTGAAAAAATCACCCTTAAAACATCTCAAAGCTACAAAACATCTCAAAACAATACAAAATTAGCACAAGAACAAAATCATAGAATGGTCCAAAAATATTCTTGGACATCACACATAGAGTGTACACCAACGCCCAAACCCAGACAATAATTCTTGGCACTTGTGTCCTCCCCTAGGGCACTAATGTCATGAGGGTAGACATGGTCAATTTCTCAGCACAACATAACCTTCAACTTAATTCTCCAGTAACAGGAACTCAGCTCCAATTACAAAATGGCATTTTTGTCTCCCTATAATTAGTTACAATATGGAACAATGTGAAACAAACAAAACTAATCAGCACATACCATCTATAGTTTTTCTCATTCGGGAAGCAGTCATGGAAGGAGAGTAAAGCTAGTGATTTAATGAAAAGAGAATTTTTTAAACAACCCAAAGATATTGCAGAGTCACATATGATAAATAAATGTCTATAACACAAATTCAACACAAGAAATAAGATAAATAAATACAAAACCCTAAGTAAAAGAGAGGGAGAAGAATACTTAGCTAATTTTTGTAATTGATCTCAAAGATTTATAGAATGGAAGAGTGGTGAATAGGAGTAGACTATCACAACTATGCCTTATAAATTTTGTAACTACTGAATGAGCCTCAACTGGGGCTAGGAAACCTAGGCACTAGAGACCTCTGTTGGGCACTTGTGACTGCATAAATGCTCAAAATATAGTTTTTCCTTGTGTCACAAGTTGGTTGTTAACCTTCATTGTTGGGTGCATGTATATTGATGGCTGTCCACAAAACCCGTCTATAACCTGCAAAACCGCAAAACACATCAAATCCTAAAAATTAAAAGATGCAAATGGGGAGTTGGACTAACTCCAATGGTCACCTGACAGAGTAAAGGTAATGATCAAGCACTTATATCTTATATGCCATGTAGTTATTGTGTGTGTGGGTAGAAATCATGCCCTAGGAAACCCTTATGCAAGATTCAATTGATAGCGAGCAATAACTAGATGTAGTAATATAGACAGATGTGTGGATAGAAAAATGAACTTCCCCCCTATGCGTGTATGTAGAAAATGCATTCCCTTATCCCTTGAGTGAATCTATTTTAATGTTTTGATGCTCTTAGAATGTCTTTTGATGCACCCTTAGGTGGTGATAATAGATGCTTAGAGGTTGGTTCTTTATTATGATCACATAGCTTTGTATTTATATGATTACCTTATTTGAATTTCATAATTGACAACTAAAAGGCTGGCCCATAATAAAATAAGATGCCCAAAATATTAAAGAGGTAAGCAAGATATAAATAGGTCAGGGTGCCTAGAGGGGATGCGGGTGCCTGGGTGCCAATGTCATGGCTGGGCAATGGTGTCCAGAGTCAAGAAAGATAAAGTAGTGAAGTTATACTAGGTTGTAAGGGTTAGAAGGACAAATAGAAAATAAGAAACATAGATGAAAGGCCAAAGATCATTATCAATTCCTAGTTTTCTTTCTTAGGAATCATATGAATAGTGGTATGTGATTATGACCTAGAAATGTATCCAAGTGCATGATTTAGTGTCTACATTTTACCCCACCTTATGTTGTTGAGTGAATATTCGATAACATAAAGTATATGGGAGATGCATACCTAATAACCATGTAGATCGATGGTGAAAGCTTGTTGAAGAGACAAGAAAAAGCGTGGAGTGATAAATATGAAGCGTGAAAGCTAAGGAAGAGGAAGTGGCCATAGGGGTGAAGCGTATGAGTTGTGTCGTGTTATACCTATTGTTCTTATCACTTTTTATTTGTTGATGTGGGGCTATTTCTTGTTGTGTATTAAGGACAGACCTATAAAAGAAGAGAGAAAGAGTAGTCAAAGTCATGTGTTATGAAAACTTTGTAAAAGGCACATGAAAATATGTAAAAATGTGAAGAAGTACTAAAAAGGAACATGTGCACCTGATCTATGACGATTTAAAAGGATAGGCGGTGACCTAAACTATTGTATAAGAGCGCAATTTTGGGGCGATCTCAAGCCAATAATAATTTTTTTGGGTGATCTCACACCAAGTGTGATTTTTTGGGCAATCTCATGCTACAACAAAAGAGTGTTGGGGAGAAAGGTCTAGTGTTACTCTCCACCCTTGACTTCTTCCCGAATTTATACACTATCGTAAATGTTGTGATCTTGATTTATTTCATGTTCGATCCAATTCAATCCAAGTAGAAAAATAAGATAGAATGCATCCTGATTGTTGGAGGAATGTTCTTGTACTATAAAAACCACTCTATGAAGTCTTGAAAATTGTACCAATCTGTAAAAATAACTGTAACTTCCCCCTGTTCATAGGTACCCATGAAAGGTCAGGAGTTCCCATGCACTAGTGTGTATGTCTGAGCAATGGTGTATGTGTTGAATTGATGACCCAAGTAAGAATCTAGGTCGTTCTATGACTGTAATTGTGTTATTTTCATGTATTGTGCAGCCTTGTACCAAAGTTCTAAGTTGTTGTATGGGGTGACTGATTCACCCAATGTATGCCCCCCTCATTTGGGGTGCATGTGACATCATTAGGAGGATGTGGCCCAAAGGAGAGGACCGAATGCTGATTTGAAATTGATACCCTACATGGGGAGGGAATGTGCATGGTAGGAACCAAGGCACATGTAAACAAAGTGGCTAAAAACATGTGTTAGTACACTCAAGAAAAATATGCATTTGGAAGATAATATGTAATTGAGAAAGCAAGAAGACAATGCAAACTACGAAAAGTGTGTTTCAAACATGGTACATTGCTCACAATGTCACAAGATAATCAGGCCAAATTAGCTAAAAGCATACAAGAAATTAACATACAAGACATAGGGCATATCCCACAAACAGTGGCAAACAATATCATGTAAAGTATCTGACAATTATGGTGGAAAATAGTTCCTACAAAGACAATGTTGCACATGAAGCACCCGTTAGCATGTTAGAAAGATAAAAAGTATGTCAAGATTTGTATGGTCTGATATAGAGTAGTATACTAGTAAGAATATGAAATAGTATAAAACAAATAAATAGCACCTATAGTGTGTGTAAAAGTAGATGCCCCGTGAGCCTCAGTGATACTAATAAGAGGTATAGTGCCAAACATCCATGTTACATGTAAAGATATGTATAAAGTTTACATTCACAACTAGAGAACAAGTGAATGCATATGTGTATATAGAAAGGATAATGCCATACGAAGTATTTTTCTAGCATGTGAAACAAAGTGTACATGTAACTAGTATAAGCAAGAAAGAATAGATGAAACCAAGATATGTAATATGTTGTGAATGAGTGAGATGGAATGATATTTAATGTGAGTGTGATAAGAGCAACATGCCCCCCCAACTATATACAAATGAATATTTATGAGATGAGCTTCATTTATAAAATACCCCTCAAAAATCAAGAATAAACCATAGAATAAGAGTGAGTCATTGGGAAATGATTTGACACTGTGCGCTCAGATAGATATTGATCAATGGAGCATAGATCATGAAGAGTGTGAATGTGGTGATGCTCATTTCATGGATTTAGTGAGCCCTCATTATTCGAGCATGAACCGTATGGAGACTAGAGTGCATCATAGGGTAATGATGATACAAGAGATGTATCAAGTTGTGTAAGATGCATGAGAAAGAATAGATACGAAGCACATAGCATAATACTAGAAATGAAAGACACCTGATAATGCTAGGAGTGGGGGAAGTAAGCATGATTGCCCCCAAGTTTATAATGTGTAAGAAGAATCAAGTAACATCATCTAAGAGATCATCATTGTCACAGTTAAAAGAAAAATCGAGATGCGTCAAAGACATGGTAAGTAATAATATCCAATTAATCATGTAAGGAGCCATTACGATATAAAATGTACATGTCCATTGTGTATTCCTCATCAATGAAAGGTGGTAGTGGACAACCATATGCATATCAGGGTGTAAGATTTTGTGTATAGCCAAGAAATGAATTATTACAAATAGAAACATGACCGAAAGTACATGGGAAATGTGATATCAATATGATTAGGATCAAAATTTCTACCAAGGTAGTCAAGCCAAGACTTCCCAAGTGTAAGTGGAGAAGTCCGTGCAGTACAAGGAATGATAATATGGATAGATTAAAGACATGGAGGCCATAAGAAACATGGTAATACGAACATATCCATGATAGAGATAGAGGAGAATGAGATGGATGGATAAGATCATCTAGTGTGAATTCTAGCTCAAGCCAAGCTAACATGTGATGTAAACAATATCATAGTAAGTAGGATCAAATAGAATGTGTTTCCAATAATATTTATTCATGAAAAGAGTGCATGTGCAATGGTGGAAGTGTAGATGTAGGTTCTTCATGAGAAGATGAGGAAGGTGAAATGGATGTCCAATGTATGGATAGATTCCCTGAAGAAAGTACCATATCATTAGTAGGAAGGGGGTGAGGGTGAAGTGAATGGGACAATGTCCAAAGCATAAAAAGTTCTCTTTGAGTGGGAGGAAAGTTAACAAGAATAGTCCTGTGGGTTGTTGATTCATCAATGGGATGCATATAGCAGTATCAATAAGTCTGGAGTAGGTGATGTAGTGGTTAGATCTAGGTTGAAATATTTGAATGGTTCACGATCAGCGATGATTGTATATTCAAATCCTTCATGTAATAATTTAACACATTGGTGAACTGTAGAAGGCACTGCCTACATGGCATGCGAAGCCATGGCCTACCAAGTAAGAAATTGTATTGAACTGGGATATCTATAACAAAAAATACATTAGGAATAGTTTTTTCTCAATTGTGAGTGGTAAAGTGACTATTCAGCTCAAAGAAGATAATTGACAACTAATTACATATTTCCAACACCTAATCAATCCAATATCTTCTACTGTTTAAATCCCTATTGTAGTGGTGGCGCCAGACCAAAAGAATCTTGTACTATCAAAATAAATAAATAATATGGGTTGTGCAACTAAGGTTTGGATCGAAAATGTATTAATACAGGGTTTGTGAGTGATTGATTAAGCAATGAAAATCTATTATAATATTCTTGCTTATCTATATTTTATCCAACATTATGAGGAGTCTCTAAAATATAAAACAAGCACTCTTGACAAAATTTCTCTAGATATTCGAGAACTCACACAAATGGTCTTCTCATCCCTTGTCAATGAGGCAATTCTGGAATTCAATTAGTGTGTTATTCATATTTTTGTCAATGAGGGAATTATAGAATTCAATAAGTGTGTTATTCATATTGAGTGGTTAAACTTTTCCAAATATAGAAATATGGTGCTTGATGATGTTCGAGCTCAATTTGATGATGTAAAATATAAGGGAGAAATAATCATGTGCTCCATTTAAGAATTCATTGAAGAGATCCCTTATAACGTTTTCAATTAACATAATTAAAAGATCTCAACGTGATTTCTAAAGGAGAAACTTTCTGATCAAGTCAAAATCTATTATGCTTCTTCAAAAAATTTCAGTTTCGGTTCACTTGACAAACTCGTCAAACACCATAACTTATTTTCCAATATGGAAGAGAATGGTGGAATTTCATGTAGTTCTTGATAGAATTTTGGAATTTTAAGTCATTTGTGAAAATTTCCTTGTGCCTCACTGCTTCCCTGAAGAGCCAACATTATTGGAATCACTTGAAAATTTCTAAAAGTTCAAGATGGAGAGATCCTTAGACCCAAGATTTTCAAAATAATATTTTTAATGTTTTATTGAGGCTGCCCTTGGTGACCAATGAGTTCATTTCTCCTATGATCAAGATACGCGGACTCTTGGCCCAATGGGTAAGGCACCAATCCTAAGTTTTATGTTGGACCCATTTGTCAATATCTTGTTTATGTGTTGTCATGTCATTGTGTGTGGGGTACAAATTTACCCTCTCTTTTGAGATACTTAAAATAATTAAATTAAGTCTCCCAAATTATTAACTTATTTTACTAAAGTGACTCAACTTTATTAAAATTAATTTAATTTATGTATATGACTTAATTTATCTTGATGTAATGTCATAAGAAACCCTAACTACTTTGTAACCAACTTTTTGGGTTATAAAAGCAAGTTACAACTCATTTGAAAGGAGATTTTTGGAACAAAGGAGAAAACATTGTTTGTAGAGAAATGGTAAGAAAATTTGTATTCTTGTTTAAAGACGAATAAAGGAGAATTTATAGAGAATTTTGTGTCTTGTATTTTTTTTCTTAATAATTTTTATTCTTATATCTAATGAATGCAAAAAATCTTACTCTTTATAGATATGATATTTTACATTTAGTTGTCATTCACTATGTTTATTTCTAAGGTGTATATGGGTTTATGATTTGTATTTTCTTAATCTTGCATACACCATTTCTCACTTTCTTATTCATTATCTCTTACTTTTTATTCAAATCATTTTTCCTTCTTCCTAGCTACTTCTTTTCTCCTAAAAACCTAAAAAACCCCAAAAGACCATTTTGAGTGTATAGTTGTACATAAAATATTGGTTTTCATTAAGGGTAACCTCACCCATAATTGAGGAGGGACTTTGTCCCCTTTACACTATTGTCATGTTTTGCATACATGAAAATGTATGTACCAACAAGATGGTAAGGAGGACTAGAATAAGCGTTAAATAAGAGGGATGGGGTAGTAGAAAAAAACATTGGACATTTTTACTATTAGCTTTTTCTTGTGATAGTGTTGATTTTTTTTCTCTAAGATTGCGAGAGAGATGGCTCAATATCCTTCATGTATTCATCACGTGGACCGAGTTCAGGAGTATGGGTGAGATTCTAATAGTGACATTCTATTGAGTACACAAAAAACTTATAGTTTTGGATGCATTTATTACAGTAATAAGCTAGAGGAAAATATTAAATTGATGCTAACATAAGGACTTTCATGCGCTAGTTTAGTCCCTAAAATGCACAAGTGTAGGTGTCCCTGCACTAGTGTGTGCCTGAATGCTCTAGCACATTATGGGGTTCTTTAGTGTGAATGGTGTGTTAGTGTTATATCGGATGCACTAGCATGCAAATCAATGTGCTAGTGTCACTTGTGTTAGCATTATTATGAGTGCGCAAGCGTTGTGATAAGTGCACTAATGTGATATGAAGTGCGTTAGTGTGGTTAGAGGAAAATTATAAGTGTTTATTTTGTCAATTGAGGAATGTTACAATGTTTAAAAAATGAACTAATGAGTGTGTTATAATGTGGCTAGGAGATACTGGGTGCACTAGACATGAGACAGCGTGCACAATAGAGATCATTTGAGAGGAGGAGGATGTGTGCCAAGCAGAGATCCTTGTGGGAAGTGTTAGAGGTGATAGGGATGGAATACACGTCACATATGTTAGAGATTAGACTAGACCATGTGTTATTGACAGCCTTGGCAAAGTGTTGACATTGTGAGTTGTATACTTTTAGACTGGGGAGATGTTAATGACATTGGAGGATTTCTACCACATTTTGAGAGTTCTAATTCAGGGTATATTAATACACTAGGATGAGACTTGGGCATATATTTGGGCACATATGGAGGAATTATTTAGAGGGACGAAGATCCATGGAGAGGGGATGGTTATATAGCTGGCAAAGTACATGTAGGATGATGAGATAGAGCGATTACTGATCTATCTAATGGCTCTTATCAGTAGCATTTTTTTGCCTAATAATACTGGGAGACACTTTTAGTTGAGGTTGAGCAGTGTGGTGGTGGACCTAATGGCTGCAAATATTTTGTGTGGGGACTGTGTATATTAGCCCATTTATACAAGGATTTACATATGGTGGTTTACAATATCTAGAGGAGTTTGGTTATGATGGCCCTTTTATAGATTTGGAAATGGGACCACATAGCAGTTGGATGACCTATGGGAGTATGGAGGGACATACAACATAAGGAGCTAGAATTATATGGATGGTATGTAGTGGGAGGGGGTCAGAGAGGAAACTTGGCAAAGCTTTCCTATTATAGGAAAATGATAGATGATCTAGATTTGAGACACGTCACATGGATGTTATACAAGGCCTATGCTTAGGGGATAGATGTAGCAGAGTTAGGAAACGATGTAGATACTCTTTGTCAATGCAATACATTCATCATGCTAATAACAACCAATTTCATTCTTTCTGTTAGGTAATAAGGGATAAAATATGTGGAATAATCCCTCACAGAATTGCAACAGTAGAAACTAATATGCAGAAATTATTACAGATCTCAAATAAAATTACAGAATAAAATAACACAACACAAAGAGAAAATATTTAACGTGGTTCACCCAATTTGGGCTACGTCCACCAAGAATCACTTGCTCAGATTTTATTACAAGCCACCACTCTCTCAATACAAAACCCAGATCTGTTTGGAGCTATGCTCAACAAACTCTACAGAATTCACACCTGAATTCAAAACACATCTGCAATACATTTGCTTGTCTATCTATCATATGCATAAGACCATATAAATAGACAACTGCTTAAGCAGTTTTACAAAACCGTGGGTATTAAACAATGGGCAAAAAACAAAACCGTCCCATAAACCTATGGGTAGCCGAAGAGGAGGTTTTACAAAACAATGGGTACCGAAAAACCATGGGCCCAAAAATAGCCCATAACGGTTACCCATTACCCATGGGTTAATAAACCACCCATGAAAATTTTCTTCAGGGGCTTCGCCCCTGAACCCCCTTTAATCAGGGGGGCTTCAACCCTCCTAACCCGCTCACCGGCGAGTGGGACCACCGTAAAAATACCCGAGTGTAACACATGGAAGGTGTACCACACTCTAACATGAAAATAGGCTCCACAAACATAACAATCTCCCACTTGGAGATTAATTTCCACTGAGCAAGCTTCTCAACCCTTCACTGTCATCCACGAAGGCCAACCAAAGCTGAACATAGCTTTAGTTTATCCCTTGTGACCACCTTGGTCATCATGTCTGTAGGATTCTGACTAGTATGAATCTTCTCCAACTTCAACTTATCTTCCTCCAAAGTTGTCCTGATGAAGTGATATCTCAACTGTATATGCTTCATCCTGGAGTGGAAATCAAAGTTCTTAGCTAGGTGTATAGCACTCTGACTATCACTATGCAAATTACATTCCTCCTGCTTATGCCCCAACTCCTCAAGCAATTGTTGTAACTAAATCATCTCTTTGCTTGCCTCTGTGGCAGCAACATACTCAGCCTACTGTGGTTGACAAAGCCAACTTGCTTCTGTAGTCGTGAAATCTAGCTCACTGTTGTCCCACCTACAGTATAAATATAACCTATCGTGCTCCTCCTGTTGTCTACATCTCCAGCCATGTCTGAATCTACATAACCACGTAAAGTGGTGTCTGATCCACTGTAGCACAAAACTATCCCCATGGTTCCTCTCAAATACCGAAGGATCCACTTTACTGCTTGCCAATGCTCTTTACCTGGATCACTCATAAATCTACTCACAGCTCCCACTGCATGGGCAATATCAGGCCTAGTGCACACCATAGCATACATCAAACTGTCAACTGCTGATGAGTAAGGTACCTTGGACATCTGGTTTCTTTCCTGCTCTGTCTTGGGACACTGCTCCTTTGATAACTTAAAATGGCCCTGCCAAAGGAGTCCCAACCGGTTTAGCATCCTACATGTTAAACCTATCCAATACCTTCTTAATGTACTCTTCCTGAGATAAAGTCAGCTTTCGTTCCTTCCTATCCCGAGTTATCCTCATACCAAGGATTTGTCTGGCTGCCCCCAAATCCTTCATATCAAAGGATTCACTTAGTTGTTTCTTGAGTACTTTTATTTCCTGCATGTTTTTACCTACAACCAACATGTCATCAACATACAAACACATGATAATATAACTTCCATCCTCAAATTTCTTTGTATACACGCAATGGTCATAATGACATCTAATATAACCTTGCTCCATCATGAAGCTATCAAACTTCTTATACCATTGACGTGGAGCTTGTTTCAAGCCATACAAGCTCTTCTTCAGTTTACACACCATCTCCTCTTTACCTTTGACCTCATAGCCCTCTGGTTGCTGCATATATAGTTCCTCCTCCAAATCACCATGGAGAAATGCAGTCTTTACATCTAACTGTTCTAAGTGCAAGTCTTCTGCTGCCACTATTCCAAGAACAGTTCTAATAGAAGTCATTTTTACTACAGGAGAAAATATCTCATCAAAATCTATACCTTGTTTCTGTGCAAACCCCTTGACCACCAACCGGGCCTTATATATTTTCTTTCCTCCTTCTTCATCTTTAACTCTGTACACCCACTTGTTCTGCAATGCTCTTTTGCCTTCCGGTAGCTTCACCAAATCCCAAGTCTGGTTCTCCATGAGAGACTTATGCTCCTCATCCATGGCTTGCTCCCACTTCTTACTAGCATCTACCTACATTGCTTCATCAAAGCTCTTTGGCTCTCCACTATCAGTGAGTAATAAATAATAAAGAGAAGGAGAAAAACATTCAGGTTCTTTTCTTACCCTGGAAGACCTCCTCACTGTAGGAGTTTGGGGTTCCTGTTGAGTAGGTTCCTGAACTGATTCATGGGTCACTTTCCCATCCGGAAGATCCTCTACCACTGCATATTCTTTCTTGGATTCTTCCCTGTTTTCCTGCAACTGTTGCTTATACATGACTTTCTCATTAAAGACCACATCCCTAGACCGAATGATTTTCTTTTCCTTAATACTCTCAACATTTAAACCCAAAGTCATCACCACCATAACCAATGAAAGTACATTTTTCTGATTTAGCCTCTAGCTTGGTCCTATCATCCTTGTCTATATGAACAAACACCTCACATCCAAAGACTCTAAGAAATGAATAATCAACTTTCTTACCATACCATGCCTCCTCAGGTATGCCTCCATCCAAGGCACTTGAGGGTCCTCTGTTTATCAAGTACACAGTTGTGCTCACCGCTTCTGCCCAAAAATAAAGAGGCAGTCCTGCATGTAACCTCATGCTCCTAGCACGTTCCATTATTGTTCTGTTCATCCTTTCTGATACCCCATTCTGCTGTGGAGTTCATGGAACTGTCTTTTGCCTGCGGATTCCATTCTTAGAACAATAATCATTAAATTCATTGTTGTAATACTCCCCTCCATTATCTGACCTGAGACATTTTAGCTTAAGACCTGTTTCATTCTCTACCAAGGCTTTCCATTTAACAAAAGTGTCAAATACATCATATTTGTTTCTAATACAATAAACCCAAACTTTCCTTGTTGCATCATCAATAAAAGTAACATAATAACTTGAACCCCCAAGAGATGATACCTGAGCCTGGCCCCCACACATCAGAATGTACCAGCTCTAACTTACTCTCTTTCTTTGTAGGTCTAACCTTGAGAAACCTTACTCGCTTCTGTTTCCCATATATGCAGTTCTCATAGAAATCCAAACCTGTTTCTGTATATCCAGGAAAATTCTTCTTTATGATGTTCATGCCCTTATGGCTCATATGACCGAGCCTATAGTGCCATAATGTTGTATCTGCATCTGAAGCCACAAGATTACAATCATTAGTACTATCAATGGTTAAATACAAGGTTCCAACCTTCTTACCTCTTGCCACCACAAGAGCACCCTTGGTAACCTTCCAAGAGTTAGCTGTAAATATCACAGTACAACCATCACTTCCCAATTGCCCCGCCGATATCAAATTTCTCCTTAATGTAGGCACATGTCTGACATCCTTCAATAGCCATGTATTCCCATTCTGCATCTTAACCTGAACATAGAACCTTTTCCAACTATACTGCAAGGCTCATCATCACCAAGAAAAACATGCCCAAAATCCCCTTGAACATAATCAACAAAATAATGCCTATGTGGAGTAGCATGAAAAGAAGCCCCTGAATCTAAAACCCAAGATTCAGTAATATTATGTAAAGAAAGAATCAAAGCATCCTGACATACATTACCTGATGCCACATTTGCCTCCTTGTTTTCTTCCTGTTGTTTCTTCTTATCCCGAAGCTCCCAACAATCCTTCTTTGCATGCCCAGACTTTCCACAGCTCCAACATACAATCTTGCTCTTGGATTTTGACCTTGCCCGATCTTTCGATTTTCCACAGTTTCCTCTATTCTTCTGTCTCCCTCTAGTTTCCATTGTCAAAGCATTCCCTGAAGTAGAAGATTCCCCAGAGCTTTTTCTTCACATTTCCTCACTTAGAATCACCCCTACAACATCCTCAAACTTCAACTTCGAGTTAGCTGGAACTGAGTTGCTTACCGCCATTACCAGGATATTCCAACTTTCAGGTAAAGAGCACAGAATTAATAAAGCCCTAACTTCTTCATCAAATTCTATTGTAACTGAAGCTAGCATATTCACAACCATATTGAAATCATTTAAATGATCTGCTACTGAACTATTCTCAGACATCTTCATATTAAACAACTTTTTCATTAAAAATATCTTGTTAGAGGCAGAGGGTTTTTCATACAACTTCCCTAATGCATCCATTAGATCTTTTGTAGTCTTTTCCTTTGAAACATTAAATAATACCAAAGATGCAAGACATAGCCGGATCGTTCCAAGTGCCTTCTGATCCAACAAATCCCATTCCAAAACATCTGTCATACTCGAGGGTTTGTTCACCTTCTCAGACAAGGTGCAAGTATAAAGATCCTTCTGATAAAGGTAATCTTCCATCTGCATCTTCCAAAGACTGAAATTCTACCCGTTGAATTTATCAACCCTATATCTTCCATCATCTGCCATAGCTCCCACTCAAGACAAAACTTTCCCTGCAATTCAACACTTCAGCAAACCAAACCAGGCTCTGATACCAATTGTTAGGTAATAAGGGATAAAATATGTGAAATAATCCCTCTACAGAATCGCAACAGTAGAAACTAACATGCAGAAATTATTACAGATCTCAAATAAAATTACAGAATAAAATAACACAACACAAAGAGACAATATTTAATGTGGTTCACCCAATTTGGATTACGTCCACCAAGAATCACTTACTTAGATTTTATTACGAGCCACTGCTCTCTCAATACAATACCCAATCTGTTTGGAGCTATGCTCAACAAACTCTATAGAATTCACACCCAAATTCAAAACACAATTGCAATACATTTGCTTGTCTATCTATCATATGCATAAGACCATATAAATAGACAACTGCTTAAGCAGTTTTACAAAACCATGGGTATCAAACAATGGGCAAAAAAAAAACAGTCCCATAAACCTATGGGTAGCCGAAGAGGCGGTTTTACAAAACAATGGGTACCGAAAAACCATGGGCCCAAAAATAGCCCATAACGGTTACCCATTACCCATGGGTTAATAAACCACCCATGAAAATTTGCTTCGGGGGCTTCGCCCCCGAACCCCCGTGATCCACTCACCGGCGAGCAAGACCACCATAAAAAATACCCGAGTGTAACACATGGAAGGTGTACCACACTCTAACATGAAAATAGGCTCCACAAACATAACACTTTCTTCACAATACCTTGTTTTGGAGGTCTTCTTAGCCAGTTTAGTATAGCTTAACATGCTAAATTTTATTATTCAATCCAAAACTTACTCTAAAACGCCATACCTTTCATCACATCCCTCAAAATATTATAACTCATGTAGTAAAATAACCAAGTTTCTCAGAAAACTTCCTTTACTTTGTCTTACCTCCATACACCCTTCACTAGCTTTTTAGTGTTCTAACTCCCAATTAGAAAAAATATGGACCTTTTGTATTCAATTAGTTCTTCACTCATTTGTATCATGTCTCACAATGCTCATGAAAACATGAAAACATTCATCAGATTTATTAGAATCAAGGAATTAATCGCTGTTCTTTAAAAATATTCTCCAAAACAGCCTTAAAGAGCTCTTAAGCACAACATGCCTAGAAAATTCATGGTTAGAAGGATAGGTATATACCCAAAAAAAAACTATAAACTTATTCAAGAACCCATTGGGATCAATATGGTGTATGTGAAATTTTAGTGGTCAATCCCTTATACATCTATCACAATCTCTCTTTCTCATTTCTCTAACTTTTTCGCTCTTCTAACCTTACCTCTAGGCCTTTTTAAGCATTTATTTCCTCTCAAAGAGTTCCAAGACTAAATAAAAACATTTTTATACACCCATTTCCATTGTCTACCTATGTGTAAAGATTCAATATTTGAGGTCAACTCCAAAGACCACTTCCTTAAAAGCTTGATCCTTCATATTAGGTCTGCAAAATTGTGACACACTGTGCTACAGTACTGTCAAAGATATATTTAAATTTATCAAAGGAAAACATAAAATTCCTTTATATTCCTTGATTTTACCTTTCCCATGTATTATCTATCAAGTTTCAAATTGAAATTCCTAATCTATAAGGTTCTAACACAAATTCTCCTCAAAACCCTATCTATTCACATTGACCAGCCCGAGAGTCTAAACATTCTTGTACAAAGAGTTTTTTTTTGTTTTCAAATATTAGTTATTGACATCAAGGTATGTTTGAGGTATATCATTAGTTTTGAGTTACCAGTGGTTTATAGTAATGATATTTATAACCCTAACAACAAAAAAACTTCATGCATATACGTGGAAAACACGGGTGTGAAACCCTCACTCTACAAATTAGGAGCCAAAATTTCAATTTGACATGGAAATCTCTTTATTTTTTCTCTATACTTATCTCATGCCATATTCCCTATAACTTCCACATATTTCATGAGCTTATCATAAATGCTTAATAAGTTAAAACTTGATCAACATGAGGATGTTAGTCACATTTTGTTTCCTTGAAGCTTTCTAGGCATACAATAGGTAATAACAATGAACATAACCCTTACAAATATGTAAGTAACATTTCACAAAAAAATTCCACATTATTCCTATTGGATTTCCTCATTCCAAAAATCATAATTTAAATAACTCTTGTAATTTTTTCAAGCTTATTGTTACACAGTTTTCATACATTAGATTTCATATTAAAAGGAGGACATGCACAAACCAAACCTGCATTTTCCTTTTGAAGTAACTTATAAAAGACTCTCCACAACCTCATAATATAAATGTTGATAGGGTTCTTCATCAAGTTTTGAGAAAGTTTCAGACATCAAGAGGAAGTCGCCGAAGTCTAGAAGAAGCTGCAAAATACTATAACAAGCCGCAGGTACAAGAACAAAGTTGTGAAATACTAGAACAAGCTGCGAGTACAAGAACAAAGAAGCTGAAGACTAATAAAAATTGTGATAGAAGAAGGAAAGCCACGGTACATTGGAAAATCCATGATACATTGAAGGAAGCCGACACAAAGCCGTGGAACAAAGACAAATCAAGACAGAATAAGACAGAAGCCGACATAGGCATGATCAAAAGGAGTGACTCTTGGAACATTTTGTATGAAGTATATTTATTGTAATTAATCCATTTAATATGTGTGCATCAAGAGAAATATATGAGTGAGTGTCATATGATAAATATATGATTATGAAATATAGAAATGTATGAGGAGTAAGATATAGGAGATAGAATAGAGAAGATTTGTATATGTAAATGAGACTAATGTAATCAATATTGAGATATGAATAAAGATTGATGTTTGGGGCAAAGTGTGTTATGTTATTTTACATTATTTCTATTCACAAATTAGATTAGTCCACTTTTCCCATGCACATCATTAACAAAAGGTCAAACTTCTTAAATCTCACACTTTTGTTGAGGTTTAAGGTCAACAAGAAATCAAAATCCACACATGCATAAGACTCGGAAATTCCAATGAAATAAACCAAGTCTCTAGCTCAAAACAAATTTTTATTCTTAATATTGTAAATCTTTACAAATTTACATGTTTCTTTAACTTCTCAATCTTCAAGGAACACTTATTTCATCCACTTCTTACCTCCTCTTGGAGGAAAAACCACCCCTATTATCAAATGCATTCTTCTTTTTTATCCCATTGTCACTCTAATAACTTGAACCCTAACTAAATCCAAGACTCAAAATCCCTTTACATGACTCAATATGCCCATTCAACATCAAGGAGAATTTTACATCATTTGTAAGCATTTATTGACTCATTATGACTTATGACTAGACACCTAAGACATGCACGCATCATCAAAACATCATTTTCACCTCTTTAAAAACACTTGTTGGCTCTTTTACATGGTTTAGGATTTGAATTACAATAATGGAGGGAAACTGTAATTTTGAATTCTTTTAAATGACTTGCCTCCATCAAACACTATAGAATGAACATAAACCCTCTTTCATGATCTCATGATATGATAATAATGAAAATTTCACGTTTTTTATATTCTTATGATGATTACCTTACATCAGGAACAATGGAGATTGAGCATTACATTATGGGGAGCTAGTATTATATCATTGAGTGGTATCGACCAAACAGAGTCATGAGACAACTGGGAGGAGATAGGATATTTTGGTGGATAAGTAATGGTAATATATGGTAGCACGAGAGACGAAAACTTTTAGGGCTTAGATTATACCTAGTATGGTAAGAGCCAAGTTTACATGGGTGTTATCACATGCATGTGATACACATGCAAGGATCACATATTCATGAGTGTCGTTGAAGTATGTTACATGGTATGCTATGATAGTACCATTATGATTGACTATTCCACAAGTAGTGAGGGTAGGGGGGATGGTAGCAACACTAAGGATAGCACAATAATGGATAGGGAGGATAAGGAGAGTCTGACATGGCCGGTGAAGGAGGACATGGATAGGTACATGTACATAAACAGTAACATATACCTATATAGGGACAAGTATAGGGATAGGCACAGGTATAGGCATAAAATGCCCATAGAGCACCTAGTCCACCACCACATAGGTCACTGAGTATAAGAGTAGTAGGGGAGATGGAGATGAGGATAAGGGAGAATTAGATGGGGATGGTGGATGGGGGATATGGGAGAGGTTGATCTATGGAGACAAAGGCTACTATTATTATCATCATGACCATCAATATAAGAGCTTCAAGTAGTGCGAATAGAGAGGAACGGAGTACTGTGACATAGAAATGTCACTCTGATTGTGGTACAAACCTTACAAACACAACTGGACTCAATGAGAGTTCAGCTACAACAAATGACAACTGAGAGAGATGGGTTGGTGTTACATCTAGAGCTAGGTTATAATGGAGAGGGATGTGGCTCATCATGTGGCTGAGATGATTAGGAAGGGGGATGTACTGCACAAGCAACTAGCATTAACCCATGATGTTGGATAATACAAAGGTTTGTATGCGGTTACAGTCTTGGAGAGACAAAGAGCTCCAAGTTATAGTCAGAGGAAAAACACTAGATCAGGGAGGTCAGTGAGATCACACTAGATAATCTAGATCCATGAGATCAATTTAAATTCTTCCACCAAGGCGAGATGGCGGACCAGACAGTTTGAGGGTGGGAAAGAGCCATGGATGATTTTATATGATAGACATATATTGTTTTTTTGTATATGCCTCATGATAAAGGCACACACATTTGTATATATTCCCATTGTGGCATGATGATGTATATATGTATATGACATTTTTGAGACATTTGGACATTGTATATGGACACTATGATTTATGATCTACATACATGGTGAGTTGGATTGATTTTTTAATTTGCACATTGTAATCCATTCATGGATGGGTGTTATTTGATTTTATTATGGTAAATGGTGTACGATCGACATATAGCGATGAGTTTTTTGTGATTTTATGGTGATCATGACAAGATTAAGCTTGCTTGTAGCTTGACATTTCATTCAGATATTATAATTTAGAGTAACCTACTTTACTTTTTCACAATATAATTTATACCATGATTATTAAATAACCGTGATGAGTAATTCATTATGTACATAAATAAATAAATTAAAAAAAAAAACACACACACACACACACACACACACACACACACACACACACACACACACACACACACACACACACACACACACACACACCAACAAAAAGGTAAAAGCAAATCCAATATACAAAGTATGTATGCACCATGGTTACTAATAAACCAAGATGACAAACACTAAACTTATAATTGGTCAATAACTAACTAAGAAAAGTAACAATGTAACAAAACTTTACATAAATACATTTAACTATGCCCCTAATATGTTCCACAATGATGATTGACTGATTTGTTTGGACCCCAAGAAATGGTACATCCAAGGGGTAAGATGATTCGAGATTGATTAGCTCATTTCTCCCAAGCAAGGATACATGCAAGGAAGAAGATGAGAGTCAAGATTTCCCCAAGTGAGGATACACGTAATGGATTTGGATTAGGTTGGTTTTGATGTTTGTAGGATATTTGGAATGGACACCAAAATAGGATCCAATGTGTTGAATTTAGAAGTTTTTGTTTTGTTTTGTAAATGTTTAGGATTTTTGGATGTTTTTACTTGTTTTTGTAGATTTTTTATTAGTTTTTATACGTTTTTGGTAGTTTTGGAAAAATATTGTAGTGATTTTGTGATTTTTGGAAATATATTGCTGTTTGTTTTTAGAGTTTTTTATTATTTGGATTTTTAGGGATTTTCAAGACATGTAGGTGGAAATTTGATCTAACAGTAATAGCCAATGATATTTTATTAGGTGATCCAGGACCAACCCAAACATAAGTAAGAACTTAAAATCTTATTAACATGTGGATATGAGTAGTATAGCAGATGGAAAATTTCCTAAATACAAGGAAAAATGAAAGAAAATGATTTGGGATGATATGGTAAAAGGAATATGATCGATAAAATATACAAGTGGATGTGCCAAAATGCCCCTAGCACAAGGGATACCTATAGATGATTCAAGAATATAATATTTTCATATGAACCACATTCATGGGATCTTTAAGCTTTTGGTCATCTTCAATGGATAGCTTGTATGCTCAATATCCAACTTTTACAGTGATAATATAAGGACTTAACCAATTAGGTTCAAATTTTCATTTCATTTCCCACTCTTTGGTTGTGTTTTTATGATTTTCAATTTTAGTAACAAATTGTCAATCTCAAATTACCTGGGTTTTATCCCTTTATTGTAGTTGCGGCAAAGTCAATTCTAATACACTTTTAAATGATCTAAGGAATTAATCCTCTTTTCATCCAAGAGTTCAAATTCAACAAAACAAGAATGTCCTTATATTCGTTTTTCATTGATCAAATATTTGAGGGATATACAAAGGATGGATTATGGGAGCTTGACCTCTATGGGTAATACAACATATATAAGATGAAAAGGGAGTGGCTTATTTGTTGGAGTACATAAGATGTGCAATAGGACTAGAGGACTAGAATAGACTTGTGTATGCCAATTGTGACCATGTTTATCAACAATCTTTTCCAAGATGGATTTAAGTGTCTTATTGGATGCTTTATCTTGGCCATTACAATATGGATAATATGGAGTGGAATAACAAGAGGTGGATATGGAAGTGTTTGGCTAGCTCTTTAATGGTTTTATTTTTAAATGATCTAATGTTATCAGTAGCAATGGAGGAAGGGATGTCAAAATGCAGCATATGACATGGTTAAATATGAACTTGGAAATATTAGTACCAGTGACATAAGTGAGAGGCATGGCCTCTACCCATTTAGTAAAATATTCGGTTGCGAAGTAACAATGAATGTATGCCCATCAGAGGATGTGGGATTGATTTTTCCTATAAGGTAGGGCCCCCATTGGAAGAAAAACCAAAGTGTGGTGATCAATTGAAGACCTTGTGAAGGTGCATGAATGATATTATCTATGTTGTTGGCACGCAAAACACTTCTTGACAAAATTACATGCATCAAACTCCATAGTGGGCTAGTAATAACCCTCACATGAATTTTTTTCTCTAAAACCATGCCACTTGTGTGTTCACCGTAAATACCAGCATGTACCTCGACTAGATTTTGGTGTGCTTAAGTCTTGGTTGAGACATATTAGGATATTATCATCATATCCTCTTTTATATAAGGTGTTGGAAAGGACGGTGCAACGTGCAAAACATGTTGTGCTAGGGATTGTTTACTGTTGGGAATTCATAGTTTTAGGGAAAACGTGATCATGGATGAAGGTGTAGATATCATGATGTCAAGGGTTTTCAAGACCAACTATTTCACATATCATGGTTGACTCAAGAAAATCATAGCTTGGAACCAGAAGGTGTTCTATGATAAACTCCTTGTGTGTTTGATTGGGATCAAACTCAAGAAGGGATCTGATAGTATTCATTACATCCAATGACTTGTTTTTTGTGCAAGGAACTTGTTCAAAAGTGATAAGCTGAAAATAACCTTTAAAACTATCAACCATGATCTTTTAGGGGTTCTAATTTGTCATCCTTGACTTGATATTCATTGATTACTTGTTTAATGATCAATAAGGAATCACCATAAATTTTCAACTCCTTGAGATGCCATGAAATAACAAATTTTAACCCAACTATGAGGGATTTGTACTCAACAATATTGTTGGTGTAGGGGAATCCTAAATGGAAATATTTTGGAATGACATCTTTGTCTAGCATGAGTAGAATAATACCAGATCCTGACTCATAGATATTACAAGATCCATTGAAATATAGAGTCCAAGAGGTAATTACATCAATATACAAGAGTTCCTTGTCTAGAAATTCAAATTGAATAGGTTTTGATCCTAGTAGAGGTGTTGTGGAAAGTTGATCTACAAGTGATTATCCCTTGATATAGCTTTTTGATTGAACAAAATCTATATCAAATTCAATAAGTAAAACGACCTAGCTAGACATTCTTCATATTAGGAAAGGTTTGCAAAGTAGATACTTAAGTGGATCTAATTTTGTGATAAGCTTGGTTGTATGATTGAGAAAATAATGATGTAGCTTGTGAAATGTGAAATCCATTTCTAAGCATACCTTCTCAACTTGGGATTATTTGAGTTCGTGATCAAGTAAGGTCCTACTGAGATGGTAGACAACATGTTCTTGTCCTTGATCATTATGTTGTGCTAATAATGCTCCTATTGCATATTTTGTGGAAGATGTATTGAGAAGAATTGTTTTTTTCTAGAATAAGTAGCATGAGTATCGAAGGACTTGATAGATATTATTTCAATTTGGAGAAATATTCTTGACATTCTTGATTCCATTTAAATTGTACATCCCTTTTTCAGACAACTGATTGAAGTGGTGTCCACTGGTCTGCTAGTTGTGAGATGAAACATCTTATGGATTAGATTTTTCCTTTTAAAACCTTTTAACTATATAAGATTGTGTTAGAGAGGCATTTCCATGATAGCCTTGACCTTTTTGGGGGTCAACTTTGATACCTCTCCATGAGACAATGAACCCCAGGATTTTTCACTAAAGTTACACCAAACACACATTTCTTTGGATTAAGTCTGACCTTGTATTCATGAAACCTTTCAAATACGTGCCTTAAAATTGTTGGATGATCAAATCTTGTTTGTAATTTGGCAAGGATATCATCTACATAATATTCCATAATGTCATGTAGCATGTCATGGAAAATAACTGTCATTGCTCTTTAATAGGTGGCACCTATATTTTTAAGGCCAAAAGGCATGACCTTATAATAAAATGTGCCCCATGGTGTGGTAAATGTTGTTTTGTGTTGATCTATTTGGTAAATTGTATTTTATTATATCCATAAAATCCATCCATTAAGGAGAACATTTCATGGCCTAATCATAGATTCAACAATCATATATCAATATTTGGTAATGGAGAGTCATCTTTCAAACATGCCTTGTTTATATCAATAGAAGTCTGTACAGATTTTGATTCCCATGGTTTTTTTAGCATTCAGTAAAATGTTTGATATCCATTATGAATAATTAATTGGTTTGATAAAATATTCTTCTTTTAATATTTTTTGAAGTTCAGGTTTGACTAGCAAATGCACCTTTGGGGTATAATTTTCTTCGTTTTGGTTTGACTGGTTTTACATCCGGACAAACCAAAAGGTGGTGTACCATTTAAGGGAGGGATCCAACCCTATCATATCCTTGTATATCCATGCAAAGATATCTTGTAACTCAACAAGAAGTGTTGTAAATACTTCTATTTTTTCTTCTGTTAGACTAGCACCAAAATGTAAGAGTTTAGGGTGCTCATTTATGCAAATATTTATGTTAATGGTCTCTTTTACTAGCATTTTTATGTGTCTTTTTCTAGAAAAGATGTTGTAAGTTGATGTCAGATCATCTATTTTATGTGAAGGATATTCCACTCTCTCTAGTGCCTCATAAAGGTTTTCACTAGGAGATGTGTCCTTTTCTTTT
The DNA here is from genome assembly GCA_019776745.2 of Taxus chinensis. NCBI lineage: Eukaryota > Viridiplantae > Streptophyta > Pinopsida > Cupressales > Taxaceae > Taxus > Taxus chinensis. Next base: position 669,316,931 of record CM034146.1, read on the forward strand.
CATTATTTTTGTTTTTCTTTTTGTTTCTGGAATAATGCCTCTATGAGGTTTTCACTATGAGAGATATTGTTTTTATCATTTTTTATTTTGATTTTCTTGTTTTTGCAAAATGGGTACTCGAGTTATCTTTCAAAATAAGTTTTTTCATCTAGGTTGATACCAAATCCCTTCCTATGATCAGAAAGGGGTATAGGGTTCCGAGAGTCCTGAGAAACTCTTCAATGGCCTCATCATTTTGGAAGAGATCTATGGATATGTGATTTGATTTGTCCCGATTTATGAGACTAGGATATATGAGATCAAATTTAATGGTACAAATGGAATGGTTTTTCAATGAATATATTTATGTATCAAGCTAGGTCATCAAAGAGGTTTATGTGTGGAAATTGTCTCAGTGCCCAAGTTAGTATCCTCATCAGCTAGTTGATACATCAATCAATACCTACATGGTTTCAAATGAGTTGAAACATAGACCATAACATAGAGGCTTTCTGCATATATGATAGGATCAAGGTGATATTTTTCATTTTTACCGATTCCCTTACCTTTCCACTGCATATTATTTATCATTTTATTAGCTTTACTATATTCATGAGATTCATAACATGTGGTCAACCAATCATCATACAACCAAGATCTCTTAGAACATTGAATGTTTACATCTTCTAGATATTTGAATTGCTTCCAAAGGGAATTACCAATATTGTAGATCAGAGTCACTTTGAGGTGGGAAGCATTCATTTTGTCATAAATTCATGGAGATAAAGGTAATTTTATGACATGGAAAGCACTTTTGAGTTCATATTCTCCAATACCTTTGTCAAGAATCTTGATTTTAGGTGGAGTGTATGATGCAGAAGGTTGGAGTTTCAGAAGGATAACATGATCAATGTGGTTTGCATCAATGAAATGAATGATGTAGGGAACTAAGGATTTGTTTGTAGAATGGAAATAATTTGGGTGTTTATATCTACCCTTTAGAAGTTTGTAATATTCAAAGGGTATGACATTATAAAGTAAAGTAAATTCTTTACATTCGTGGGGGAATTTAATACACTAGGTAGAAATTGGATGGAATAACCTGCATGTCATGGATCCATGGGTGACCAAGGAAAATAATATAAGAGGTTTTAACATCCACAACATGACAAAAAGGTCCCCAATGTTTGTGATCCAATCTTTAGGGATAATGTGCTTATTCCCAAGGATTGTCTTTCACTATTATCATAACCATGAATAGTGATGACATTAGTTGTTATACTTTCTTCAATAAATCAAGGCATATTAATAGTTTCATGGAGTAATTATTTAGCACTGATTTTTTTTCTATAAGCACTCTTTTAATTTTATGATGAGTGATAAATGCTTTAATACATAAGGAATTATTATTTTTGATATTTGGATTCAAAAGGTCATAAAGACCAAATGATAGGATTAGAATTTTGAGTGAAAGATATTGTCCAATCAAATCTTGGAATTGTTGGGTGTTGATATCCTTAGGAACATGTGCATCATGAAGTTCACATGAGTAAGGATATCTTGAAGTATGAGTGATGACTTAAGTGACTCCATGAGGGATATTTATGCAGATGCCTTATCTAATTATTTGATAATATCATAATAATCGAAGTAAGATTTAGCATTGGATTCTTGTTTTGGATCAAGAGTAGATTTTGGGATGTTTGAGGTATTATGGATGTGGATCATTGCTTTGTTGCAGGTACCCAAACCTTTTTATATCAAGTTAATACCGCATAATTAGGAGCATGTATTTTGATAATGGCCATGGAGTTAGGTGTATGTTCTAAAAAAGAAATGATAAAATAAATTCAACATTGTTTGAGCATTAGCCCTTGCTCTTAGATTTATCGTTCATAATGTGTTTTGAAAAGGGGTTCTGGAAGACCTTTAGTTTCTAATTTTGGGTTTTAGTGTTAGATGCGTTTTAAATCTCATTATCACCATGATTAATTAAATCTTTAATGAAATGGTAGAGCTTCATATAACGATCTGTGTGATTCCCTTTTATATGATGTTACTCACAATATTTATTTTCTTTATACCATGTCAGTTTCGGTTTCCCTTCTTTAAAGGGTCTTGATATTGGGTAAATGATCATATTTGCACTTATTAAGTGCCGAAATACACTCGAAATACTTTCTATAAGTGGTGTGAATTATCATTCATTTGAATTCACAAGTGTTTTCTTTACTACGAATGATAATTGGTTTTGATTGTGGTGTTTGAACATTTTAAACATTGCAAAAACTAGTTATCTTGTTGTTCACAATGTTACAATTTTGATTGATGAATTTTTATTTGTCATGATTTTGAAAAGTATCCTTGCTAGGTTAATCCCTATAAGGATTTTTTATAAGGCCTTTAGCAATGAGGGCTCTCTCGATTTGTGTTCCCTTCTTGATTACTTCTTCAAAGTTGGTTAAGCAATGCAATTTCATTTGGAATGATAAATTTTTAATTGAGATTTGGTATGAAAATACTGACCAATCGTTTCTCAAGTATTGAACAAGCAAATCAGCTTGTGATCCCTCACCATATTTGAAGGAAGGATGTGTTTCGTTATTTATTTGATTTTTGTTGCAATGGTCCATCATAGTGAACTCAAAATCTAAGTTAAAGGACAAATGTTAGAAAAAAAATTCCTAACAAGTTAGCAAAATAGTAATGGAACCTTTGGGAAGATGTAAAAACCAATCTAAGGCTTGTCCTCCTAGACTTTTAGGGAACAAACACAAAAGGTATATATTATTGTAAGTAACTTATTGGCATGTCATGAAGAACTCTTTCACGTGTTCTCTTGGGTCATTCTTTCCTTTATATTTATCAAACTTAGGAGTTTCAAATGGAGGAAATAGTATACGTGACATGTCTTTATAAAATGGATAAGGACCAAGCTCTTCAAAGTTGAACTGTTTGGTTTGTTTTTACATTCCCATTAGCATTTATTTCATGTTCTTCCACTCTGGTATGAATGGAGATTTTAGTTGAGGGATGTCAATGACATTGTGTGTTTCATTGGTTTTCAGGCTAGGTTGTTATTTTTCTTCATCGTTTTCATTTTTAAAAATCTTAGAAGCCATATGGGAAAGTTGTGTCATCTCATGGATTTTTTCTAATAAGGATTCATTGGATGTTTTTTTGTTCAATTGTTACATTTTTATTTTTGTTGCTAGATTCGGGTTTGTCTAGAAGATGTTTCAAGTTCTTGTCATTGAAATTTGAAGGTAGTTTCATTCCAATTTCTAGTATGTGGAGAAGGTACTAGTTTTTTGTCCTTAATAGTTCATCTATTTATTATTTTTATTCTTCAATGATTTCAAGTTATCTACCTTCATTTTCTTCTTCATCATAACTATATTTTTTAAGGGGATTATTATCATAGATATTATTGTTTTTATTACAATTAATCACCATTTTTCTAAAGGTCGGAGCCTAGGAGAAAGTTTTTATAAATAGTCATAGTAAACTAGGAAAATGAATATGTGTTGGATTTTGAATAGGTTTGTGTTGTAACAATCAAATTGGACCAACTATTCGAGGTTTATATAGAAAATGGTACAATTTTTTTGATAGGATTAGTTGGATTGGATTTTGATTTGGATTGTGTTGAGGATCACAATTTTTTGATTTCAATTGGATTTGTATTGGGTTGTGTAATACATGTATTGATTCACAATAATGTTTACAAACAACAAACAAACAATGATATTTTTTATTCCTTTTGGATTAAAGGATAAAAATTGTTGGGAAATGTGAATTTTAATTATAATGCAAACAATCATTGTTAGGAAATAAGGGATAAAATAACAGTAGAAACTAATATGCAGAAATTATTACAGATCTCAAATAAAATTATAGAATAAAATAACACGACACTAAGAGACAGTATTTAACATGGTTCACCCAATTTGGGCTATGTCCACCAAGAATCACTTGCTCAGATTTTATTACAAGCCACTACTCTCTCAATACAATACCCAGATCCATTTGGAGCTATGCTCAACAAACTCTACAGAATTCACAGCCGAATTCAAAACACATCTGCAATACATTTTCTTGTCCATCTATCATATGCATAAGACCATATAAATAGACAACTGCTTAAGTAGTTTTACAAAACCGTGGGTATCAAAACCATGGGCAAAACCCGTCCCATAAACCTATGTGTCAAAAAACTCACCCATATGATAAAAGCACGTTTCTCGATATGTCGGGTGTATTTTTCGAGGCCAAAAAATTTTACGCCTAACAAAAAAAAATTCGGGGGCTGCGCCCCCGGACCCCCACTCAGGGCCCGGCCCGGCCCCGAACCCCGGCGAGGATACATGAAAAGTGTACAGTACTCTTAGTGTACAGTCTTCAACACTTTCACACGTGAAAACATGCTCCACAACCTAACAATCATAATGTTGTGAAATGGATGGATGCAAGGCTCTTATAACTCCAATAGATGCATCTTTTGATATATCCCAGACCAGATATACCAAATATGTATGGGGACAAAATTCATATGAGGAACCCTTGGTATACTGAAAGAGACTCACCTAATCATTGCTAGCCCTCTTAGAGGAGTGACTCACCACTCGAATGATGAGTTTTGTGACTATGTGGTAGGGTAATGAGGGAATGATATGTGAATGGTGTCCTTATTTTTTCCCAAATAATTTACAGGGACGATGTCATAGACTTCATTGTTATAGATAATTTATGCATACGCTCATAGTAACCTATCACAACAACTTTATTGATAAGTAGGGGATAGAGGTGATGAAATGATCAAACGTTGTTTGAGACTAGGTCTCAAGTGCAATGTAAAGTAATGTGAATAGTACATGGTAGTGAATTCCACGTCATTGGTATAGCTAAGTGGTGATGAATCCATGTTTCTACATGTTAATAAAAGTATGAGTGATTAAGATGCAAGTTCTTTCTAACTTTGACAAAAATAAATGAGTGTGGAAATGACAAGCGTAAATCAAAGTTATACCTAATTTTTTAGCAAATTTTTTAAGAAAGAAGGTCTTGCATGCAAATATGTTAGTGGTTTGATTTATTTTTGGATGATTTTGGGTTTGGTTTGGAAATATTTGACTTAACGATCCTACAAAATAATATTAACCAAATAAAAGATTGAAACTAGTCAACTTCAATTGTTTTTTATTCTCAAGTTCACCCAAAGGGTGAGAGAGAAGAGCATACATGGTTTAGGTTGTATAAACGAATTTTTAGAAAATAAAACATGTTAGATTAGAAATGAAACAAATTTTAGTGAAGCAATACAATAATCCCAATCACTTTTGATTCTCAAGTTTTCCCAAAATAGGGTGTGAGAGAAGAGCATACATGATCTGGATTGTAGGAACGCAATATTAGAAAAAAAATTAAATAAGAGAGAAAAAGTAACTTGTTTATAAAATTTGATCATAAGACACGTTATATTATTTTTTTCTTTAAAAGAACTATAGGAAACTGTCAAAAGATTAGAGAAAAAAGCAAGTAATTAACTATTAAAATTCAGGAAATCTACAAACAAGTTAAAATTTCACACATAACACTAACACAGGGAATAATAATAGAAATACAGATAAAATGCACACAAACGTAGGTTACATATTACACATACACACCTTGTTGCAATGGAAATTCATAGACTGGAATGTAGACGTGGTGAAGTTGACACTAACGCAAGGATTGTGACAAAAATGTAGACTTGTAAAAATAGAATTATAAAATGGATACACACCTAGACACATGCTGACATAGAGATTGTAACATAAACATATCAAATAACATAGAAAAAAAAGTAGTTGATTTTAGAATGATAACACAGATCAAGGCTACTCTAGCACACAGAAGATGATGGAAATGCAAGATGTTTGATGAAAATGCAGGGATTTTCTAAGTAGCACAACTAGTAAATCACTAGTGCAGAGATGCCAACATTAGCATAGACCTGTAGAAAGGTTAGAAAATTATAAGCACACTAGCACAAATCATGAGCTACGTTAGCATAAAGAAGACTAAGAAAACACAAATCACTTGTACCCATAAAAATGCTAGAATACGGCCAAAAACCTCTTATTTTTGTAAACTTCTCATAGCTCATATCACAAAATGACCTAAACATTTTTCAGCGACCTTTAACCACTAAGAAGAACATGAAAATGATGTTAGTTTTTCAAAAAATGTTGTGGGAATCCCACCGAGCATGCCAAAATGTATACAAGAGAAAATGCAAACAAGAGAAATAGATAAATAATATATGAAGTGCAAACCTTTCTCAAACAAGTTCCTTTCAACCTCAGATTGGACCAGTTGAAGAGTGTTAGGAAATAAGGGATAAAATATGTAGAAAAATCCCTCACATAATCGCAATAGTAGAAACTAATATGTAGAAAATATTGCATTTCTTAAATAAAAGTGCAGAATAAAATAACACAACACAAAGAGATAGTATTTAACATGGTTCACCCAATTTGGGCTATGTCCACCAAGAATCACTTGCTCATATTTTATTACAAGCCACTGCTCTCTCAATACAATACATAGATCTATTTGGAACTATGCTCAACAAACTCTACAGAATTCAGACCCGAATTCAAAACACATCTGCAATGTTACATCATACCTACCATATGCATAAAACCATACAAGTAGACAACAACTTAAGTAGTTTTACAAAAACATGGGTATTAAAACCATGGGCCAAAACCGTCCCATAAACCTATGGGTCAAAATCTCGCCCATATGAGAAAAGCACGTTTCCCAATATATCGAGCACATTTTAAGGCCAAAAAAAGAACCCCAGTGAGATAACTATGGAAAGTGTACAGTACTCTTAGTGTACCATATTCAACACTTTCTCACATGAAAACAGGCTCTGCAACCTAACAATCTCCCACTTGGAGACTAGTTTTCCTCTGAGCAAGCTTCTCAACCCTTCACTAGTTTCCATGAAGACCAACCAAAGTTGAACACAACTTCATTTTTTCCCTTGTGACCACCTTAGTCATCATGTCTGCAGGATTCTAACTGGTATGAATCTTCTTTAACTTCAACTTCTATTCCTCCAAAGTTTTCCTGATGAAATGGCACCTTAACTGTATATGCTTCGTCCTAGAGTGGAAAGCAGAGTTCTTAGCTAGGTGTATAGCACTCTGACTATCACTATGCAACTTTCCTTCCTCCTGATTATGCCCCAACTCCTCAAGTATTTGTTGTAACCAAATCATTTCTTTGCTTTCCTCTATGGCAACAACATACTCAGCCTTTGTGGTTGACAAAGCCACCAACTTCTGTAGTCATGAAATCCAACTTAATGTTGTCCCACCTATAGTGCAAACATAACTTGTTGTGCTCCTCCTATTGTCTACATCTCCAGCCATATCTGAATCTACATAACCACAGTGGTGTCTGATCCACTTTAGCACAAAACTATCCCCATGGTCCCTCTCAAATACTGAAGGATCCACTTTACTGCCTTCCAGTGATCTCTACCCGGATCACTCATAAATCTACTCACGGCTCCCACTGCATGGAAAATATCAGGCCTGGTGCACACCATGGCATACATAAAACTGCCAACTGCTAATGAGTAAGGTACCTTGGACATCTAGTTTCTCTCTTGCTCTGTCTTGGGACAGTGCTCCTTTGATAACTTGAAATGGCCTGCCAAAGGAGTCCCAACCGGTTTATCATCCTGCATATTAAATCTCTCCAAGAATTTCTTAATGTACTCTTCCTGAGATAAATTCAACATCCATTCCTTCATATCCTAAGATATCCTCACACCAAGGATTTGTTTGGATGCCCCCAAATCCTTCATAGCAAAGGATTCACTTATCTGCTTCTTGAGTACTTTTATTTCCTACATGTTTTAACCTACAACCAACATGTCATCCACATATAGACAAAGAATAATATAACTTCCATGCTCAAATTTCTTTGTATACAAGCAATGGTCAAAATAACATCTAATATAACCTTGCTCCATCATGAAGCTATCAAATTTCTTATACCATTGACGTGGAGCTTATTTCAAGCCATATAAGCTCTTCTTCAGTTTTCACACCATCTCCTCTTTACCTTTGACCTCATATCCCTATGGTTGCTGCATATATAGTTCCTCCTCCAAATTACCATGGAGAAATGTAGTATTTACATCAAGATTTTCTAAGTGCAAGTCTTTTGCTATAACTATTCCTAGAATAGTTCTAATAGAATTCATTTTTACTACAGGAGAAAAAATCTCATCAAAATCTATTCCTTTTTTCTATGCAAACCCCTTGACCACCAACCGGGCCTTATATCTTTTCTTTCCTCCTTCTTCCTCTTTAATTCTAAACAACCACTTGTTCTGTAATTCTCTTTTGCCTTCAGGTAGCTTCACCAAATCCCATGTTTGATTCTCCATGAGATCCTGATGCTCCTCAGCCATGGTTTGCTTCCACTTCATCCTGGCATCTACCTACATTGCTTCATCAAAGCTCTCTAGCTCTCCACTATCAGTGAGTAATAAATAATAAAGTAAGGAAAAAAATGTTCAGGTTCTCTTCTTACCATAGAAGACCTTCTCAATATATGAGTTTGGAGTTCCTTTTGAGGAGGTTCCTAAATTGATTCATGTGTCACTTTCCCATCTGGAAGATCACTGGCAGGTAGTAAAATGGATCCTAAAAAAATTTCAAATCTCGTCTCATAGCTCATCTCACAAAATGACCTAAACATTTTTCAGTGACCTTTAACCACTAAGAAGAACACAAAAATGATGTTAGTTTTTCAAAAAATGTTGTGGGAGCCCCACCGAGTGTGCCAAAATGTATACAAGAGAAAATGCAAACAAGAGAAATAAAATAATTAAAAAAAAAGTGCAAACCTTTCTCAAACAAGTTCCTTTCAACCTCAGATTGGACCAGCTGAAGAGTGGGGTCAAGTGACACTCTTTTGGATCTGGATGAGAGATTGATTACTTTTGATTTTTATGTGCTCCTAGATATTTTAAATATAAGTGAAGCCAATCTATGAGCAATAGGGGATTGATTGATTATTGATTGATTATATCAATGGATGGGTTATTGATTGATTGATTAATTTGATAACATAATGATATGCAAGAGTGATTTCAAATGGTGATTTGACAAAGTAACACTACAAATTCCTCAAGCTTCCAATGATGATTTGAGAGGAATGAATCTTCTTATTTATAGATACATAAGAATTCATGGATTAAGGAAGGTGGAACTAGCTTAGTTGCAGGATATTGATTTCATTTTCCTTATTTAACATGGTTGTTTTATTTTGTGTAGTTGACTCTTTGAATGAGAAATTAGTTGGCTCTTGAATTCTTTCAAATTTTACGTGCATATTTGCTTCCATGTTTGTGGGATTCTAGAACATGAGTGGAGTGACTCATTCAACTTGAGTGAGTTGGCTAGTGAAGTGGAGATGAGTGGAAGGTGAGTATATAATTGATTTTTATTTATTTAAATAGCTAATTAAATTAGCCAAAGGGGTGTATAGTGTATAATGAGTGTAATAGAATTAATTAAATTAATTCTAGAAGTGGGATATGGGTGAAAAATGATATTAATATTATTTGAGGATATTGTAATGTGTAATGAGTATTTTTTAGATGTCTACAATTCCAGTCTTGTATGTCAGAAGGTATGATATCAGTATAACAGAAGCATGGTGTCCAAATCCTTGATCCTTCATATTATCTTCCTTGTCACTTCAAATAATCTCAAGAAATTCAATAGGAAATGGTATATCCCTTTAAATAATTACTTAATCAAGCCCTTGAGAGGCAAACAAGGGAGATGATGGCACATTACAATGTTCTCTTCTTTTGAGTCTTCCATGTAATTGGCCCTTCCTCTACAACTGCACTTGCATCAATTAGACCCTTCAGGGGATTGACACCATTCAAGTTAAAATTAAATTTTGACATTTTGTAGTTTGAAGGAAAAATTCATGCCAATGAATTAGATAAATGGGTCGATCAACTAGAATCATATTTATCTATCAATAATTTTTTTGATAATGAAAAGATAATGTTTGCACTTCTGAAATTATCTCTTCATGTCAAAAAATGATTGGAATCATACTCATTGTAAGAGGATGATAATGATTATGTAATAGTCAATACAAAACCCTCTTAAACATGGGGTGTTTTTAATAGAGGACATCATAGAGGAATATTATCCAGTAAATACCTATGAGGAATATTTTAAGAAACTACATTAGTTGTGGTAATGTCATGATTAGAAAGTGTAGGAATAAACCAATGAGATCCACACCCTATTTACAAAGTGGGTGCATGAGACAATATGAAGCATCAAGTTCTCAAATACTATAACGGATTGGGATATTACATCTAGGAAGATAGGAAGTTCACATACATTAATACTCTCGTGGAAGCCTACCATCATGCAGTTAAGATTGAAAATATGTCCCAATATAGCGTAAATAAATATAATTCATATTCCAAGATAGGGAAAGATGACACCAAGTAGTAAGAAAAGGATGCACCACCACATAAATAGGCTAAGAAACAGACATGGAAAGAAAAACCACAAAAAGACACAAAGGTGTGGTGTGAAAAGCATAAGAGAAATTACTATGACATGAAAGACTAATAATAAAACTTTGCTAATAGAGTCATGGGAGATCATTATAGGAGAATCCTCTATAAGGAACCAAAGGTACATATGAAGAAGAGATTCAATTATGGATGAAGATATGTATACCACTGTTGTCACCACATAAATAGTATTCCCACCAAAAGAGGATGCAAAACATCTATTTCAATCATAGGTGAGGGTAAATGGTATGAATATTCACTTTATTCTAGATAGTGGTATTCAAAAGAATCTATTATCTACATAAATAATAAAGAGGCTAAATATAGTAACAACTCCTCACATGCAACCATGCCCTATTGGTTGGGTTAGTCAAGGAAGAGACATGTGTGTGAATTGATAGTGTCACATTCCCTATTCGATCAAACCATTCAAATATGTGGTGATATGTGATGTTACACCATTTGATGTGTGTGATGTACTTTAATTACATCCATACATGTGGGATCACCATGGTATCTATGAGACTATGCCTAGGATTCCCGTCATCACTCTAGGTTGTAAGCGTCATTGCATCCTAAAGACATCCCATGCTAAATCAATGGCCCTAATCAATGCAAAGTAGTATTGGAGTTTGATTTCTCAAACTAGTACTTTTTTCCTACTCCTAATTCAGCCCGAGGATAAGCAAAATGTTGTGGAAACCACAAAAGTTGTCTCACCAAGATTAATTTTTGCAGTAGAAGTAGATGGATCACATGATATATGAATACACATATGTATTCACACCACTAATAGGTTTGAATTTGCATTTTCATGTGAATCATACAATTTACATGGTCACTAGAATTCCATTCTTTAATGGACACATGTACAAGCTCTTGGTACTTGAGAATAAAGACACCAAATGTTATATTCAAGAGTTAATTTAGAAGGGGTACATTTGACCAAGTGCATCACCTTATGGAATCCTAACTGTTCTTTCCTGAAAGAAATATTTTTCAATCCTTAAACAAAATCACCATAAATATTTGATACCCACTTCCATAGATTGATGACCTCCTGGAATAGCTCAAGGGATCTAAGTTCTTCAAAAAGATTGATGAGAAGTCTACGTACCACCAAGTTCCCATCCATCCCATAGATGTTTGGAAAACTACATTCAAATGCAAGGAGGGCTTATTTGAATGGTTTTTCATTCCTTTTGGGATCATAAATGCACCTACAACAATCATGAGGATGACGAATGATATCTTATGACCATTTATTAATTCATTTTTGGTCTTGTACTTAAAGGACATTCTTGTCTTTAATAAGAAATAGGAGGAGCACTTTCATCATGTCTAATAGGTTCTTCAAACCTTGCATCAACACAAGATCTATGCCAACATGTATAAGTGTTCCTTTGGCATGTAGCATATCTATTACTTAGAATATATCATCAATAAGGACGACATGCATGTAGATGCAAAAAAGATACAAGTTATTTGAGACTGGCTGATACCAAAGACTGTCACTTAATTTCAAGTCTTTTTTGGAATAACCAACTTATATCATAGGTTTTTACTTGGTTATTCTCACATTGCATGGATTTTTAATCAGGTGACACATAAAGGAGTGAAAGTAAAATTCATATGGATAAAGGTAAAATAGAAGGTGTTTGCACAAATGAAGGAGAGACTCTACTTAAGACCAGTTATGGTATTTCCAAATATACAAAAATCATTTGAGATGGAAATAAATACTTCTGAATATGTACTTGGTGGAATCCTCACCCAACATGGGCGTTTGTTGGCATATCACAGTAATATCTTCTCTAACACAGTACATAGGTACCCAACATGTGACAAGGAGTTACATACCATTTTGCAAGCCAAAAAATAGTGGGAGCACTACATTTTGGGAAAAGAAACTATCATACTATAGATAGTAGAAAACACACCTTACACATAATTTCCCCTAATTCAAAAATACCAAAAACATAATAATCACAAAAAATTAAATAATCCCACAAAATTAAATAAAAAATATAAAACCCTTTTAAAACATGATAAAAGACACCCCATCACTCATTTATTAACCTTCACTCACATATAATTTTAACCACCCCACTTACCCATTTTCATCCTCAATACACTATGGACCCTTATCATATCACTGAGGTTTTTTCCCTAACCACCAAAAATAACTAATGTTTTTCAAGTGTTTGTATGTAGGTTTTAGATTAAGATCTTGAAGTTTATGACTTTATTCATTGAAAGAACCCATGATTGTCCTTATCATTTAAATGACAACATAAGCCCATTTATTTATGTAACATTGATTTGGGGGTTTTTGAATTGATTAACACATCTTGCAGATGATCCAAACATAGGCATACATTTTAGTGACCATGGTATAAAACTTAAAATTATTAAGCTTTCAAAATCGTAAAAAAAATTGAAAGACAAAAAATAGTACAAAATGTTCACGAAAACAAAAAAATATTTTGTGTAACTATTCATATGTATGTGTATTATTGGTTCCATTCACTTCCCACGTATATATCCGTCCATCCACAATAAAATTTCCACCACTTCCTTACTTATGTATATGTTTAAATGCATTTAGGATTTTACACTTAGTTTGGACACATACGCGTTAGTCTCCACATGGTTAACTCCATATTTTTAAGCATGGTTTTCATTACTTAGAGGATTTAAGAGCAACATCATCTTCTAAGATATCCATGCACCATACACATATTTAACATCTTGTTGCATAAATTATAAGGTCTTATTTATCGCACACTAGCCAATGACGTCTCCATTTTCACTGCCATCTCCACCATCAAGCTATAGTAGATCTAAACCCGAGAGAGAGAGAGAGAGAGAGAGAGTTGAATATCATTTTAAACAAAAAAAATTAAAAAATTCAAGATGACGATAAAATCAATAAGCTTAAGTAATATCCAAAAGTCTCTCAAAAGGCGTCTTTCCAATATCTTTATCAGGGCTATGAAAACTTGAATAGTAGTAGAGTAATGTTACAACTATAATCAAATACATATACATCGGGGTTATAGATGATTTAATATGAATTTAATTAAATCTAACTTCATAGTAAATACTATTAAAAATTATATATGGGAAATAAAGTACAGTAGTGCACAAGTAATAAGCATTCAAAGATATAAAACCCTAAGCAAATGAAAGAGGATGAATTATTTTATTTCTATGTAATCAGGAGATGATCTGGACTATACGACTGCTAGAAAATATTGAAAACAGTGTCGTTAAGGCTCACTGAGGATTCTAGAACACATAAGTATGCCATACAGAAGCGCCCAGGGGATAACAGGAGTGTCCGAGCACTAGTGACTAGACTGGCGGTAGTGATTGCTTAGATGCTTGGATTCTGATCTTTTCCAAGATGGAGGAGTTTCATTGTTGATCTTTCTTTGTCACTTTAGTTCAGTTGTTGGATTGTTAGTCATACATGTATTCTGTAAAATAGATAACTACCTGCACATGTCCACAAACCTCATTAATCTAATAAAAAATATGTAGAATGTAGAGTCAGGCTGACCCCGAAGGTCACTTGAAGAGTTAACTTACAACCAAGCATTACACTACATCTCAGAATCCATGTAGTTCTCTATACGTGTGTGTGTAATGATGCCCTAGGATTCCCTTTTGCAAGTTGCACGATGATAGCGAGCTATATCTAGAGTGTAGAAATTATGTAGAATGTGTGTGATGAATTATAATGAAATCCCCTCCTATGTTGTGTATGAAGATTGATCCATCCCTTGTCCCTTGTATGAGTGTGCGCTCTTTAATGCTCTTATTTCTTTAAAATACAAGCTTAGGTGATGATAAATAATGTTTATGATATTTTTCCCTTTATTTGAAAGCAATAACTGAGTATATATATGATTCCCTTGTTTGAATTTTACAATTGACAACTGGAAGGCCGACCCAAATTTCTAAAATGACCAAAAAGTAAAAGATACCCAAAAGAGTAGGAAGAAGATAAAGAAGGACAGGAGCACCTAGGAGGGACAGGAGTGCCTGGACGTTTCTATCCGAACTGGGCGCCAGTGTCTGAGGCCATAAAATATAAATCAATAAATTTTCAGGAGGGTTGTGATCTATGTAAGGCCAATTAAATTGGAAGAGATAAAGCAAAAGGCCCAAAATAAGTTGTCAATCACTAGTTTTTTAAAGAATCATGTATACATTAGTATGTTTTAAGACCTAAAAATGTACCTAAGTGCATATATTTTGTGTCTACATTTTCCCCATTTTATGTTGTTGAGTGAATACTCGATAGCATAAAGTAGATATAATATGCATACCTTGTAATCCTATAGAGAAGAGTGTAGTTGATAGCATGCCCAGTGGACAAGAAAAGCATGAAGTGATCATAATATGAAGCATGGAAGCTAGGAAGGGGAAGTAGACCCTAGGGGTGAAGTGTATGCATAGTAGTGAGTTGCCAGAGCTTGTTCTTGTAGATGTGAATTGCTTCTTGTAAGGAAGAACCTACAAAATAAGAGAAAATGAGTAGTCAAATTTTTATATGTGATAAATCCGAGTAATATGTGTATAAGTAAGTAAAAGTGTGCACTTGATGTATAAGAGATTAGAAAATCAAAATTTATAGTAGGTATATTGTCTGGAGATTTCATATTCGCATTCATGAGGATCTTGTTGCCGAAGACTGAGGTTTTAGGTTGATCTCACACTAATAGTGAGTCTCTGTGAGTAATCTCAAAACAAGGACTTAGTTTCGTGCATTGGGTGATCTCATATCAAGAGTGAGTTTTTTGGGAACTCTACATGATCAGAGAAGAGTTCCTATATTGAAAGAGGTTTATTTTTCTCTCCAGTTAGTGATGTTGCTCAAGATGTGAAATACCATATCTTGGCACATCCCATTTTATAACTCACATTGATAAATGAGTTGAACCAACTTGAAATGTTAGCTCTCATTATAACCAATTGACTGACTATCTCACACACTTGAATAGAAGTTTATGATACTTTATAACTATACTCTAAACTGACAGATAAGTTTGTTGTTGATCTCCATAGAAACTATATATTGAAGGATTTATCCCCAGGACAAAATTGTGATTCAGGTGGGACATAAGCTTCACACCATTCAAATCTATTTTGGGAGTTGAGTGTTTGCTCAGTAATTCTCGGCATTGAAGTACTTACTTTGTACCATATTTCTTCTTCTATGTGTTATGGTACAATTCTAAGATCAACTTTGAATTGTTCTGATTTATATCTTTAGAGTCTCATTACAAGGGTTATTTCTTCACCAACATTACTGATTCACCTCTTTGATTTGGGGTGCTTATGAGTCTCAATAGCTAGGAGGATGCTTCCCAACGTAGACTGATTCAGAAGCTAATATGCATATCATGTAATAGATAGCTATAGGGGGTAGGGATTTTCTCCTAGATCAGAACCAAACGCTCTTTTAGTGCATGATATATATAGATTTGAAATCTCTGTTTGTACATTTCATTCGATGATGTAGTAGACCACATCCATCTCATAGATCCTTCATATGTCACCACAAGCAAATTTAGGAAGACCTTGAGTGATTTTTGTCATGAATCAGAGTGAGGAACTTTAGATTTCTTGGTATATCTACCACTTACTCATCTCACAAGACATTAAAGGCCTAGGAGGCCATATTTTCATTGCTTTGGATCAAGTATCTCCTTCCATGGCGTATCGGCTACAAACAATAGTAGGTGATAACAATCAATAACAAGCAAAAGGTGGCAGATCAACCATATTTTGGGATGATAAATCCTTCAAAGATAACCCTACATCATCGAAGCACTCGTCAACATGTCTAGATATGATGTACTAGTATCATGAAAGATATGGCTATTAAAGATAAGTGCACATATCTTTAATATCATTGCAAT
Organism: Taxus chinensis; assembly: GCA_019776745.2. Taxonomy (NCBI): domain Eukaryota; kingdom Viridiplantae; phylum Streptophyta; class Pinopsida; order Cupressales; family Taxaceae; genus Taxus; species Taxus chinensis. The sequence goes on from CM034146.1 coordinate 669,333,467, forward strand.
TTCATTAGAAGTAATGAGTACTAAATATTTTTAGAACATATGTGATGTGATAGAGGATTTTTTTAGAAAAAGGGGGAAGAAATATAATTTAGTTTCGGCGGGGCTGGTATATGAGAAATATAGAGCATTTTGTATCATGTGATGCAATTTTTAGATATAGTCCTGCATTAACCTTAAGATACCACATGAACACACATGTATGTATATCTTAAGATAATGGCATACTATGAATGATAAATAGCAATAGGTGATAAAGTTCCTCACCCCCATAGTAGAAGCCAACTAAGGGGGGAATGTTAGGAATATGTGGTAGATCACATGTGGGTGTCATTGTGTGTCACGATATGCATAATATTACATAGAGTTATATGTAGGGGTTATGTTTCCCTCCATGTAGATGTAACAATAACATTAGGTTCATTCATATATTTGTCCCTCAATAGTCTATTGTAATATTATAGTACAGTAGTGTTTACCAACTTACATAATTAGGAAAATAGTTTGTTCTTGAACTTGAGATGTGATTATGGGAAAGCATATGCTCTTATTCAAGCATGAAGTGAGAGAGTAAAACCCACAGGATTTGATAAATGTGGTATCATTTATGGACATCTATGGTATCTTCTTATTCATTACTAATTATTGAAGAACCATAGAACAACAGTGAATCATTCAGTAATGAAGATAAAGTTTGTCTCACCCTCAAGATGTGGTAAACCTTGATGAAGAACTTTTCTATGAAACACTTAGTGAAAGAAATTACATTCAATTTTGGTATGAAGTCCAGGTTCCATAGTAGGAATGATGAAACCATCAATTTCCTAGTAAACTTAGAAATCTGACATGAGGTATTTGGATGCAATGCATTCTTTAATTTTATGATTGAATTTATAGAGAAAGATGATTTTGAGTCCCTCAAAATTAGAGATACTACATTAGGAAATATGATACACATAAGGGATAAATTTGTTATAGCTCAGCGGTCAATTTTTTCAAGTATGAACCATTTAGAATTCAAGATTGTGGCATCGAGTTATGATGTTAACTTATCCTCATTCAAAGTATGAAACCCTACATAAAGATTTTCATGGAGATGACAATAATAGTGATAGAGAGTATCCAGGATTTTCTTCAAGTCCTCTTAGGTATCCTGGAGGAAGTTCCATATCCACTCAACAGTCCATCATGATCCATCTAGCTTATCATATGTGATCTCTTTAGGTAATGATGGTCCTTCCTATATGTTTGATGATTAGATGCTAACAAAGCATTTACCATAAAGCTCAGAGCGTCATATGTAGTTGCTAATCTGTCAGAGATATAATAACTAGTGACTGAAGGGTTAATATAATTAAGGTATGATGCCCCCCAAATGTGTATTAAGATAATCTAGAGCTATTAGCATATAGAAGTCATAATAAATGTGATGCAAGAGTAACTAGATTATGTAAAGGATGTATAATATGTGAATCATGAACACACTGATCTATAAAGTACATACATAAAAATTACAATCAAGGATCAATTGAGTGTGATAGTGAGTATAGACTATATGATAGCAATGATGTTGTGATAGGGTAGATCATAGAATAGTCTTGCTAGAAATATTGACGTGAATGCTAGAAATGAGTGGAGGATAGGTTTGTATATGATTAGTGGATATGTTCATGCACATAAAGGTATCGTAGGGATAAAAAATGTATCTTATGTTACTATAATATGGAGATATTCCTCTAACACCTACTTCAAGTCTGTGAGCTTTAGATGGTTTTCATATGTCTGAATGATCTGACATTACAATATGCCTATGGTGTCGGATGTTGAATTTTCTCTATCAAGAACCTATATTGACCTCATAAGGGTATTATTGGTGGTCAAACTAAGCCCCCGTGTCTTGGATCTGGAAGAGCATAATATCAATCTAATAGAAGGACAATGGTAACTATATCCAGGTTATGGGACCTTACACAGCTTGAGATGGATCTCCAGATTATGCTGGTTCCTTGGAATATTGGCTATTTCTACCAAAGGGCATGCACTGCACACAGGGACCAATAACGAGAAGGGCATGCAAGGGAGAAGCATGCATGGAAAAAGAGGTTTAAGAAGGGTTTAGGAGAAAACAAGGTGCCCGTGTAGAAGGAAAAGCCTTGGCATTCAAAGGACTTAGCCATATTCACACATTAAATGTAGGCACTTGAGGAAAAAATGTGACCCGACTAGGCATGCTGAGTGGATAAGGTGCTAAGCTTAGAACCTTGGAGGTCAAGAAAAGGATATTCACATGCAGGGAATATTCCTAAGACATCATTGATATAGAAGTGGAGGGCTTGCAGAGATGATAAGAATTCACCATTGGAGGACCACATTGACACTTGGCATACAATCGATTAGGATAAGGCATGGTTGTTGGGTGTTGATCCTATAAAAAGAGATGCTTAGGGAAGCAAGGAAAACACACTGAGAATAGAGAGAAGATAGAATGGTATAGAATCAGACACAATGTTGAGTAATAGAGGATTGTCAGTAGTGATAGGGTTTAGATGCACTTAGTGCTAAGGGTTATAAAGGATGTAATAGGCCTCTGTATGGCACTAGGGTCTGTAACAAGGGTTGAAATGGAAGGATATAGCTAGGATCTCTCATTAGGGAAGATTTGTAGGGATTAAGTCTCTGTTATTTAACATGTATGTTCTGTGATGACCTCTTTTGAATGTAATGTGGCTACCTGAATACCATTATGATATGAATATATATAAGGGTTTATTTTGTATATCATGTTTAAGGGTGTAAACCCTCGTGTTAAATGGTTATCATGGTTTAGATCTTATTTAGCATGTTTATTACTTTGTTTCTATAATGCATTAATGTGTGATCTTCTAGATGCTCCTTTCCTTATTAACTAAAGTGAATGTATTTATCATTCTTAAAATCATCCTCCATCAATGGAAAAACCTTCTCACAATTCTCACATAAAGGAGGGGCTTGGTGCCCACGTGTGCCTCGGGTGAGCGCCCAACACCTGTCTGGGTGATAGGTTAGCATGTTTGGGGTTAGAAGTGATATTAAGGGTAGATAAAAATGACTACATCTTGGTTCCATTTTTGGGACCTATTTTCAAAGATTGTTGTGAGAATGATGTGTGATGATAGAGCACTTGACCTTGGACAGTGTTGAAGCATGGTTTAAAAGCATGGAGGATGAGTTTTCTCAGAGATTTAGTACTGGACCTGAGTTTGATGCACGTAAATGGGTAGAAGAACACTTGTATCATGAGCTATATGAGACCTTCTTTTGTTGCTTTCCAGTAGAGTTGTATGAATGGATTTCAGATGTATGCATCTAGATCAAGATGGTATTATAGATCTGCATGTGGACCCAAGATGAATATCAGAGGCTACAGGATGTTGATCTAACTTGGACACGTGTTGTTGATCATTGGTGGAGAAGAGTGTTGACCAGTTATACCCTAGAATACGTTATTTCTATGTATTCTTGTCCAGAGGTTGCTGAGTTTGAGTTCTTAAGGGAGCCTAGAGGATCATTTTTTGTGTTATTCCCTTAGCCATAAATATCTTGATCATTAAACTAAGTTTGGAAGCATTTCCTATGGCCAGTTAAGCTTCTTCTGAGCGTTGGGTGAGGAAGCTAGGGTGGAGGAAGATGGTGGACCTTGTGGCTGAAAAGGAGAGGGAAGAGAGATGACTCAAGTATAATGAAGCATGAGAAAGGGAGTTGGCTAGACAATGCAAGTTGTTACAGGAGTGATGGATCTATGGAGGTAGACATTGCGGGAAGGAATTGAGGTTCACGCAGAGGATGTGGAGCTTGAGCAGTCTGTGTTACCCCATCTTTGCAAGCATGGGAGAGAGACCCCTTCAGCTTCTAATGAGATTTCATCACTTAGAGAAAGGAGAGTTGTGGCACGCATCTGAATCCACCTGGTGACCAACCCCTGGCACTTAGTTTTCCAAATCAAGAGATAAGTATTGCTAACCCAATTGGTATTGGTGGGAGTGACTGATCAACACCAAGGAGGTATAAATTTTCATTTGGCACATCTATGGCTGCACAATCATTTCCTATGTTTGGAGGAATATTGTCTGGAATGACATTTGGGAAAAGTATGGGTACACAAAGCTTGGGTATCACATCTAGAAGCAGGTGGGACACACATATGGTAGTGGTGTAATATCACAGACTGTTGGCATAGTTCAGCGTGACAAGTAGGAACACTAGGCGCAACCACTTCAGGGCCTTTACCAGCTACGGGAGGTGGATTTGGTGGAATAGGCACTAGTGGACCTAGTGGACCTGGTGGATCTGGAGGATCTAGTGGATCAAGAGGAGTAACAATGGTGGATCTAGTGGATCTGGTGGTGGAGGAAACACTAGAGGAAATCAAGGTTCTAGATCAGGTGGACAAGGGCCTCAACCACCTCAACAAGTATTTTTTGAAATGTTTATGCATCTACTAGACTATAAAGGTGTTGAGGATGTTGCAGAGCATGTACACAAGTGTGAGTTGTTATGGCGTGTGAAGGGGATCACTACCCTAGAATGGAAGGCAAGTCAGTTTGCAACAACATTGCAAGGACACGTGCATAGTTGGTACCAGAAGTATGACCCCCATTAGATAGTGGTAGATTACACCACATTGTACAGAATGCCTTCTTAGTTGAATTTCATATCCCTGAGTTTGAACAAAAGAGCATTAGGTGCACATGCTGAAGGAGATTCAACAAGGTATGGTAGAGAGTGTGTGGGAATATGATGTGCATTTTAAGACTCTCTTATCAAAATTATCTTATGATATTCACCCTTCTCAGCATGCTCAATGGTTTTTTGGAGGGTTGATAACACCTTTTAGGAGAGAACTTTTGCACAAGACTTTCACAGACCCATGCGAGGCCTTGGAGGCTTCCCTACGTGTTGAGGTTGTTGGAAGCATGGATACTAGTGTTATCCCTTTTCTTGAAGCTTCAGATTGCTTGCAATGGTAAAGTAGCTGGAGAAGCTATCTGTAAACTTGGTGCATGAGACTCGTAGTGGCCTATGGTGCACATATTGTGAGGTGGAGGGGCATACAAAGGACAATTTTCCCTAGAGATTGGTGCATGCCATGACAGTGGACTATGAGATTTTCCATAGAGATCATGATGTAAGTAGATGTCCACTACTGTAGTGCATGATCCATAAGAATGTGTCTTGCTATTGCAATATTTTCACCTCTACTACTCATGACACCAAGGATTGTAGATTGATTGACCAAATACATGATGTCATTGATATTGGTGTGCACCAAACCAACCTCGCAAAACAATTCCAAGGATGATGGTCATCACTATGAAGGGCTCGTGCAGATGGAGGGGTGTGTGGAAGAGGTTTCAGAGGAGGATTTCATGGTCATGGCAAACCGTGGAGGAGGAGAAGTGAGTTCCCACATGGAACTTGTTACAACTGTGGATCTACGGAGAACTATAAGCATGAATTCCCTGATCTGTTGCAATGCTCTTGGTGTGGAAAGAAGCACAAGTATGAGGAGTTCCCAGAGTCTATTTAAACATATGAGCCAGCAACACTAGAAGGACAAAGGTGCCAGAATGGTAAGCATAAATAAGGATGACTCATGATGGATGCCAAGGGTGGCACATGCACAAGTCAAAACTAGAGCCTGTACTAGTGACGACGTGAGAGCTGAAGTTGTGCACCAGGGAGACACCAAGGTAGAAACCACTGGTTACAAGAGAAGAAGGTGGTGTATGGTAAGTATCCAGACCCTACTCATCAGAAAGAGGTGTATCAAGAGACCATGGATGTAATTTGAAGCCTACAAGGAGAAATCTAGTGCCTGAAGGAGTATTCAAGGCAGTTAGAATAAAGGAAGAGTGTTAAGGCTCCATAGAAGGATCTGGATGAGGTTCAGGGAAGTATGTAAAATACTGAGGTAGGAGAATATCATTCCTTTGTTAGGGGAATGGTTATGGGAGAAAGTACTGCACGCCTAGAGTAGAGCGTGAGAGGTAGGTTCTGCATGCTAACCTTCCTCCCCACAGCCTCTACTATGATAAGGAGATTACCTTGAATGTTTTTGTGGATGGGTGGCTTCTGAGCAATATTCTAATTGACACAGGTGCATAGAAGTCAATGTTCTCACTCTAGATGCCTGGCATCAAATGGGAAGGCCCCCATTACATCCATCCTTGAATGTGTTGTATATGGCTAACAAGACAAAGATTAATGCCCATTGGTGTCTTGAAGGATGTTGTTATCACTATCCAAGGGGTGAAGTTCACTAGGGATTTCAAGGTCTTGGTGCTAGCCAAGGTGGACAACTTTCCAGTGTTACTTGGTGCCCCTAGTGTTATAAGAACAATGTTGACCTATGGTTCAATAAAGGGTACATAAGTTTTGAAGAACAAGGAAGAACAGGTAATCATCCCCTTGACTGATGGGAATTCAACACCCTATATTGAGCCCTTGGGTGAAGAAGTTCTTGATAGGATCTATGTGCACTCTATCAGGGAACCTTGAGGTGATTAATCCTATGGAAGGAGTTATTCAGTTTGAAGACATGCTCAATCTATGAGTGATACAACTAGTGTGGCATGTGAAATTTGGTGCACATGGAACTTATGAGTTAATTGGGTGGAAATTAAGAGGATCTGTTACAAGTAGTAAAAAAGGTGCATTTGGTCAAGTGCCTGGGAGGAAAGAAGTTTCCAAGTTACTCTAGAGGGGCCAACCCTGATGTTTTCTTACAAGAGATGGAGACCTAGTGGAAAAGTGAGATCAGAAGAAGAAGGATGCTCTAGCTATAAACTTTCTCAGGACAATATGCACATTGGTGGGTGACCCATCGTGATAGCCTTCTAGAGTGATGCGAAGTAAGAATTGTGTTCTTTGTTAGGTTTTCCTAGAGAAATACACCCACTATCATACAAGACTATCATGGGAAGGAACCTACCTCATTTCACATCCAAGCATGTGAGAAGGCCTAGATGGAAGGTGTGGAAGCATTGCCACCTTTTCTATGGGTGCATAAGATTATACTCCACTTTACAAGGTTGTGCACGTGCATGGTACATTCACTCAGAGATGCACCATCAAATAGGAAATTGGAAAGAGTTGACGGCTGACCTCCTTCAATATTTTGAATATCAGAGCACCAAGCCATCGGTGGATAAGGCATTGTAGGTTGTTAAGAACCTAACGATGGGAGACAGTGCCATGGTAGAAGATAGAATATTGGAGTTATTGGGTGAACCTAGTTTGGAAGCACACTTTGATGAGGAAGAATCAAAAGAGATGCATCTTGAGCGCACATGCATGGAGAAAGAAAAAGGGAAAAATGGTCTATGTGATAGATGGTGAAGAGATGGAAAATTTGGATGTTAACCATACTAAAGGTACACGTGAAGTTATGGATAGTGTTGATGAGAAAGCACATGCCTACCATGAAGCCCCTCAAAATAAAGAAGGTTAACATTGGCTCAGTAAACGAACCTAAGGAGGCTACCAATTAGAGACTATTGGTCAGAAAAGGAGGTTTCGAAGATCATTGACCTATTGCGTGAGTTTCAGGACTTATTTCCATGTGGATACCATGAGCTTAAAGGAATCTCACCACTCCTTGGGGGAAATGAAAATCAAGTTAAAGGAGGGTATGCACCCAATTTGAAAGAGACCCTACCGAATGAATCCAAATTTACTGTGTCTAGGTCAAGGAGGAGATAGACAAAATGATTGCAATCAGGCATCATTGAAGTTGTGGAGGAATCAGAATGGGTAAGCCCCATGGTCATCAACATTAAGAAGGATGGAAGGATAAGGATTCCGTGTTGACTATAGGGACTTAAATGCGGTATGTGTAATTGATCCTTTTCCAACCCCTTTTTACTGAGGAAATCCTGGAAGGAGTGGCTGGTGTGAAATCTATTCCTTCACAGATGGATTCTCAAGATACCATCAAGTTATAATTGCTAAGGAAGACCAAGAAAAGACAAACTTTTTCCACTGAATGGGGAAGTTTTTCCTACATGGTCATGCCTTTTGGACTAAAGAACGTGTGCCTTTTGTGTTTTTTAGCGCATAGTGGTCTAGGAATTTTAGGATTTTATCCATAAGTTCCTTTAGGTATACCTTGATGACTAGATGGTGTATGGACTAGTGAAAATACCATTGTGAAAATTTATAGTTGATGTTTGAAAAGATGTCGGTAGTTTACGCATATCCCTCAACATCAAGAAATGTCTCTTCGTCTACTCCATTTGGAACCCTGTTGGGGCACATCATATGTAAGAAGGCTTGCTGGTGGATCCTGCCAAAGTTATCCATTATTGTGGGATTGGGGGAGCCTACTAGATCTAGAGCACAGTGCATGGATTCCTTGGGCATACAATGGTACTACCAAAAATTTATTAAGGGGTATGCCAAGATCAACCATGCCATTGGAGAAGTTACTAAAACACAAAAGTGCATTTCACTTAGGGAGAGGCGCAACAGAAAAAAGTTTGATACATCGAAAAATAGGCTTATCACTGTGACCATATTACACTTTCCCTCTTGGGATAAGCCCATTCCATATACATGTTGATGCTTCAGGAGATGACGAAAATTGGGGAAGTCTTAGCACAACTTGGAGAAGGTAATTGTTGACCACACCTTGTGTTTTGCTAGCAAGAAGTTGACACCAACGGAGAAGTAAAACTATACTACTACTGAGCACGAAGCAATATCAATGATCTAAGTACTGCAAAAATTCAGGAAATATCTGTTGGCAACACCCTTCATATTCTACATGGACCACATGGAATTGAAATACTTGGTGAACAATCCCATTGTTTTACAAGTGGGGTGCATATGTCGGTGGGTCTTGTTGTTTCAAGAGTTTGAGTTTACAGTTGTTGTGAAACAAGGAAAGAGTAACTCAGGGCCTGACCATTTGTCAAGGATTGACTCAGGGGAGGACATGTGCATAGAGCATTGAGGATACAATACCATTAGTCAAGCGATTAACTATTTAGGTTGTGGCACGTGCCCTCTAATTTGGAAGATATTGTTGTGTTTCTCAAAACAGGTGTGGCACTAGAGGGAATGAAGACTCTGGAAAGAAAATAGTTAGCCATACGCATCACACCCTACATGTTAATTAGTGGGGACTTATACAAGCTAGGTCATGATGAGTGTTTTGTGCTAGTCTTTGTATTAGAACATGAGCATGTTGCAATCATGGAGGAAGCACACGGTGGGATTGCAGGAGGAAACTATGCAGGGAATGCCACCATGTGAAAGATTATACTAGTCAGGGATTTGGTGGGAAAGCAATCTACCAGGATTACATTGAGTTTTGCAAGGCCTGTGACCATTACCAATACCTTAGTAAACCAAGAAGAAGGGATGAGATTCCCTTGAGGCCTATAGCTAGTGCAGAACCATTTGAGAAATGGGCCATTGATTTTGTAGGACCAATTTCACCTACCACACGAAGGACTGGTTTGCACTATATCATCACTTGCACTGACTACTTAACAAGATGGGTAGAGGAAGCACCTACAAAGGATTGCACAATGGCAACAACAACTAGGTTTTTGTGGGAAAATATAATCAGCAGATATGGATGTCTGCTGAGCTTAACAAGTGATAGGGGTACCCATTTCTTGAATGAGACAGTCAGAATATTGTTGGTAGAATTCATGGTAGCCCACCATAAGAGTACCCCATATCACCCACAAGCTAATGGAACTACTAAGGCATTTAACAAAATTCTGAGTCACACGATGACAAAACTTTGTGATGTGGGAAGACAGGATTGGGATGAAAAAGTCTCAGTCTTTACTATGGGCGTATAGGAATACCTACAAGAAATTAAACAAGGCCACACCATTCCAATTGGTGTTTAGCATGGAAGTTTTTTACTAGTAGAATTTATGCTACCATCCCTTGTGTATTGTGTGCGTCAGAAGAGGATTAGTTGATGAACAAGATAACTACATGAGTGCATGGATAATTTAATGCAGTTAGATGAAAGGAGATCACTTGCTAGGTGGAGTCAAAAGACTAAAAAGGTGTGACAAAAAGCATGGCATGATCACCATATTAAAAACAAACAATTTGAGGTTGGGCAGATGGTCTTCACTTTATGACTCCAAATTTTTGTGCCATCCTGGGAAATTGAAAGTCCATTAGTTAGGGCCATATATCATCTTCTACATCCTTGATTCAGGTGCATTCCAGTTACAAGAACTGGATGGGACAAGGTTACCAGGCCATTTCAATGGGATAGGTTGAATACCTACTATAAATAAGGCTTCTGTGTAATCATAAATAAGGTAGTATTGCCATTTAGCCTAGGATTTCCTTTAATGCATTTTCCCTTATTTGTGTTTCCCCTTCTCATTGCTTGTTCCCTTTCTTTTTTTTGTATTTGTGCGCATTGTGCGCTGGTAGCCACTTATTATTTTTCAAAAAAAACCTATGTGCAGAGGACCACACATCTATTTTAGTGTGGGGTGGAGTAATGTGACAAGTAATGGAAGCTGGTAGTGGAAGCTATGTTTCAATGGCCCAGGATTGAAGGATCAAAAGCGTGTAGTTTGGAAGAACACACGTAGAAAAGGTGGACATAAGGAGTTTGGTGTCAGGAGAGCTTTTACAAAGACCATGTATAAAGGATGAGAAGCACAGGAACAACATGAGGTAGGTGATGTCAAAAATCAGGGTAAGGACAGAAGAAGTGCCTTCAGCATATACAAGCGTGTGCGTAAGGATCTTTAGTTAGTAAGGATTTTTGTGCACCAGAAGGTTGTAGAAGATTTTTCACGCAGGATTGGGGGTAGGGGTAAAAGCACTGAAGGTTGCTTTATGAGGAAAAATATGCCTTTATTGTAAAGGTACAATGGTAGGTGGCATTGCATTTATTGTAGAAAAGAAGAAAAAACTATAAGTAGAGAGGTCAGGATACATTATTTTTACATTGACATTTGTGATATCGAAGAGCTCTTGTGAACTAGGGAATCCTTGAGAGAAGTTGTGTGAAAGAGGGTTGTGAAGATCTGAGTGCATAGCGGTTTGATCAACGAACCAGGGTGGAAAAATAGTACATGTGTGGGGAAGAGGGTTGTAGGAGTTTTCATAAACCCACAAGTGAAGACACCATCTTATGGAAGGAAGGGTTTTTCCAGGTTAGGGTTCCACAACTAGGGAACAAGATTGAAGGGATTTTCATGTAAGAGTAGAGCCACAGAGTTGAGAAGAGCTAGGATCAGAAGGAAGAAATAATTTTTAATAACCTGACAAGAGAAATGGCACCAAAGGAAATTAACCACCATTTCACCAAAGAAGGGAAAGGGTAAAGGGAAACAAGTTTTTTCCACTATCTTCAATGAGGAATGGTACGAGAGATGCAATACCCAGATGGTGTATTGTCTTGGAAAATAATGGGTGTCTCATGTGAGAAATATGGTTGTAAGTGACTACAACCATCAAACAAGCACCACAGAGAAAGAGATGGCATTGGAAATGGTTAGACCTACAAGACAAAAGGAAACCAGATGGAATGTCCAATCTATGATGATGAAGTAAAGGTGAAGATGGATAAGGCCAGGTTATTGCAACTCTATGAGTTTCCCTATTTTGGTAAACTCGAGCGGTTTTACCAATGGCTAATGTCGCGCATGCATGAAGACCATTTCTACTTCGCAGGATGAAGAATGTGAATAACTCCCCAGCTAATCTCTAAATTTACTGGTCTTACCTGTGAGGGAGATTCATTTGATGATGACTTGGATGATAAGGAGGCCATCAAGAAGAATGTGGAGGCCTATGACTACAAGAAGGGGTCACGGTACTTCGACATCTTCAGTGATTTCTGAACCCGTGATGAGGATGGCCACATTGCACTTAGTATCCAAGCTGAATGGACAAGAGAGGTGGACACAGGTCAACAAGTCCTGGTTGAATGTTTTCCAAAAGATCTTAGAGGGGACCATCTATAACCTCTCAGCATTTCATAGTAGAAGAGATCATCAGTGTTGTGCGATAGAGAAAAGATCATGTTTGGTAACATCCTCCTTACCATCATCTTTTTAGAAATTGGAGTGCCTGATGGGCTAGAAAAATTTGTATGGGAATACCCAGATGAGAACCCCTCCCTGCAAAAAATATTTGAGAAGTACACTTGTGAAAAAATGATGGCCACCCAAAAGGAGCACCTAGAAAAATGGTATAAGCGGATGCGTGATGCAATTCAGCACAGAATGGAGGATACCTGAGTAGTTACCTATTTTAGCTACAAGGTGAAGATGAATTCACCATATACCAACACTTTCTGCATTGGCAGGTTTACTCTAGCAGATGACACCAAGGGTTCCTTGGTGCAAGTTTCCATTCTCCTTCACTGTGCACAATACTTCCAGGATGGTGTCAATAGATTCAAGGAGGTAAACAAATTTAAGATTTTACCTCAGCATGGTAGACCAGGATTACCGCGAGCTGTGATAGGACTCTGATATACCCAAAGAAGTGCATGCCTATGTGGAGAATTATGTCTCCCATGATGTGCATATGATGAAGCTAGTAACCTTTCCTCTATTGCTAGAAGAACCGCAGCAAGGGTATACCTGTGCATAAGGCCAAAATATGAGAAGGGTGTGCCTATGTGGAAAATGATGTCTCAATCCCAGAAGACCCTACCACAAGAAAAGAAGGTCATGCCGAGGAAGAGGGAGAGAGAGGAGGCTCTTGAGAAAAAGGCACCAAGTGTGTAGACAACACAATCTACAAGTGCACAGGAGTCAAGTGCATAATCCAAGCACCTATGCATGGAGAAAGAAGTCCCCCGCAGAAGAAAAAGAAAAGACACCTGAGGAAGAGGTGTCAGAGCAAGAAAATCCCTCTAAAAAAGAAGAGTCACTAGCAAGGAAGGAGTCACCTACTAAAGAAGAAAAGGATGAGTCTCCTATACTGGAATCACCAGTTAGGAAGAAGAAGAATGTAGCAGAAAAGGAGGACTTGGAAGAAATGGAGATCATGGAGGCTTACAAGGGAGAAAAGGACAATGACAAGCGTGAAGAGGCTCAGGACCATCCCATGTACGATGTACATGACTCAAAGGAGGAAGGGAATGAAGAGAAGGATGAGGATGAAGGAGATACTCATGGAAAGGGGGAAAGTGAGGAAGTGAACACTAAGGATCAAAGGACCCCAAGCTTGACCAAGGAGTAGATAGAAGGATGCTGCATGGAAAGGGAGGTAGCGGGCATAATAAAGGACTTGGTGGAATAGGAGGTGGAGCGCAGCACTGATGAAGTGCTCAAGGAGATGGAGGAGGAAAGTGTAGAGAAGGAATATGGAAGCATGGGTGGGGATCCCAACCTAGCGGTAAGCTTCCCTAAGGTAGTACACATGGGAAGGAAGAGTGTGGTAGTAGCACAAGAGAAAGGAATGAGTTATATCAATGATCTGAATAAGTTACTATGTCCACATGCTTCCAAAGTACCATGCCTTCTAACCAACTCCTTGCATGGTCTTCATTCGAAGAAGAGGGTGCATACCCTCATACAAGAAAGATGCTATCTTGGGATTTTGAGTCCCATGTTGATGAGCCTGAGTTCAAATTCAACCGAGAGGTGACTGATGAAGATACTAGAAACTAAGGGAGTGAACCCTTTGGTGAATGTTCAACAACTATCAGATGAGCAAAGTTTGCAATGCACTCAACAAAGTGTCAGTAGAGGTTGAGGTGAGACTCTTTGGGAGAAATGATAGAGTAAGGGTCCTGGAGGAAGAACTGGAAAATAAGAATGAAGAAATCATTGAGAATGAACAAGGATTTAAAGTAGGAGGAGCTGATCAACACAAAATTAAGGTGTGAATTAATGGAGGAGAAGGAAAATGTGAGTGAGGTTTACAAGAAGATAGAAATGATTACAGATGCCATAATCTTGAAGCACCCAGACCTAGCCCCGCCTGAGTAAAAATACAAGTCAAACTTGCAATGCTTGGAATACTTAACCCTCATCCTCACCATGGAAAGGTGAGGCACTCGCATTGGAATCAATAGAAGAGGCATTGGCATGCCAGAAGGAGGAAGAGAAAATAAATATTGGGGAAACAATTACTCAATATTCTGAGCTCCTTTCCTTTGTAAAGACAACTACGCAAATAGATGAGGCTTGTGTATGAAAATTGTGCTCGATAGAGACAGGGTAGCAAGCATTCTAGTTGCTACACATGAGGTGAACCTAAAGGAATTTCTCAAGAAAAGAACAAAGGAAACATAGGGCGGAGTGGGATAAAATCCTAGCCAAGGTTGAAAATAAATTGGAAGTCAATCGAAGCCTTGCACTGGGTTCAATTAAGAATGGCGTCTTAAGGAGTATGTACCCCCACGATCACTCACAGAATGGACACATTGGATGAACTTAGCAAGTAGTTAGAAGGAATTGTAGATATGGTAAATGTTAAGGTGAAATGAATTGAGTTTTCAAGGAAGTGAGTGCTCTAGTGGGTGACCTACTTCAGCAGGCATAAGGTGAAGTGGATGCCTGGGAGAATATTGAGGAAACAATAAGGAAGGAGTTCCCACTCCTCTTGCAGTAGTAGCAAGATTCTTCCGATTCTTTTATTCTTCCATTCTTTCATTCTTCATTCAAATTGTCTGGGTCCCACTATTATTTATTCTTTGAAGAAGACAGGATGTTTCTAAGGATAGAGAACATGCTTAGTGTGGGGTGATGTTGGGCCTTGAAATATTGGCTAAGTACCAAAGGGTGCGCGTGTGACAGGACTAGTAAGATGAAGGCATGCATAGGGAGAAGTGTGCAGGACAAAGATGTTTAAGAAGGGTTTAGGAGAAAATAGGGGGTGCACATGGAAGGCAGAACATGGGTTCAAAGGAATTAGCCATATTCAGCATTCTAGAGGCACTTGAGGAAAAATGTGAGGACCCGAATAGGTGTGCTGAGTGGATAAGGTTTTAGCCTCAGAACCTTGGAGGTCAAGAAAAGGATATTCCACACAAGGAATATTCCTAGAAGACATCATTATAGAGAATGGAGGGCATTTGTAATGGATAAGAATTCACCATTGGAGGACCCCACTGACACTTGGCATGGGATCGAAGGCATGGCAGTGGGTGTTGATCCTATAAAATGAGATGCTCATAAGTAAGGAAAACACATAGAGATAGAGAGAAGACAGAACAAGAGCAAACACAAGTGCTGAGTAATAGAGAGTTGCAGTAATGTTATGGTTTAGAGAACTTAGTGATGAGGGCTATGAAGGATGTAATAAGCCTATATATTGCATTAGGTTTTCTAACAAGGATTCAAATGGGAGGGTACAACTAGGATATTTTATCAGGTAAGATCTGTAGGAATGAAGTCCTTGTCATTTAACATGTATGGTCTAAGATGACCTCTATTTGATTGTAAAATGGCTACATGAACTATTCAAACTAAACATATATGTATATATATATATATATATATATATAAGGATTTGTTCTGTATATCATGTTTAAGGGTGTAAATCACTCGTGTTAAATGTCTATCATGGTTCAGTTCTGATTTAGTATGCTTATTAATTAGTTTCTTTACAATGCATTAAGATGCGGATCTGTTAGAATGCTCCTTCTACCTTATTAACTAAAGTGATTGTACTTATAATTCTGCAAATCATCCTCCATCAATGGAAAAAGCTTCTCACAATTCTCACATAAAGGAGGGTATCGAGTGCCCACACATGCCTTGGGTGAGCGTCACAGCGCCCGTTGGGTGATAGGCCAATGCACGCTTGGGGTTAGAAGTGGTATTAAGGGTACATAAAATGACTACAAGTGAATTGGTTGTTCTTCCTTTGATGGTTTGTCCTTAGGTAGGGCTTATGGTGATTTTTGAGTGAGTGGAGAAGGAACATGAGTGACTACTATGTGATGCTCACTAGAGATAGAAGGATCATATTTTGGAGCCCATTGGGATTTAGTAATTGAAGATGAGTGGGTAGCAGAATGTTGTCTATCAAATGAAATTAAGCCTTGATGCTCAATTTTCTTGATTCTTCTTCTAAAGCATAGCAATCATTGTCATGATGTCCATTAATTCTATGATTTTCACAAAATGGGTGACCTTTTGTATTTTGTAAGCCGATAAGGAGGGTATTAATGAGTAGGTGGCAAGGTAATTACTTGGTGATTAAGGAGCTAAGAGAAAATATCATGTTTCCTACTATTTCGATCAAACATGAGAGATGCTTGTTGTGGTAAAACCCTGACCTTGCTTGTATGAGCACATGTAGTAGACATGGAATCAAGATGAGGTGAAGAATAAGAACTATCATGGGTATGAGAAGCATTCTTAAGATGTTGGATTTCAATTGTGAGGGATTGAATCATAGCTTTCATAGCTTGAAATTTATCTTGGGAAAAAAGGTGTAAAGCTTGAATTGACTCAAAAATGGATTGATTTGTTGTGTTATCAAAACTAATAGGTGGTTTGGAGAGAAGATAAAAAATGACACTTACTTGTGAAGGTGGTGTATCACAAGGGAGGTACAGAGTGTGTATGTATTTTTGAAGAGCATCTTTACAAAGTGGGTGTATTTGAAGTAATTGATACAATGAGACTTGAGGAACCTTAGGGTCCATGAAAGAAAATGTAATGTGTGAAATAAGAGCCCTAGAAATATAAGACCAAGGACAAAACCTTATGAGGAATTGTGTAGATCAAAGGTATGATATATAATAGATGGAATTGTGAGCCTTAATGTAACTAGGGTTTAAGGTTAAGGAAAGACAAATCTGATAGAATAGGAAAAATAAGGATTCAAGTGTTTAATCACGAGTGGGGTTCACCAAATGATTTAATATAAATTGAATTAAATCTAATTTCAGAGTAACTATTGTAATAAATGGTATATATGAAATAAAGTACATTAGTGCATAATAAATAAGCATTCAAAGATGTAAAACCCTAAGAAAATGAAAGAGGAGGATGACTTAGTTGATTTCCATGCAATCTGGAAATAATCTAGACTGGATGGTTTTTGTAACAAACTGAAAATAGTGTCGTCAAGGCTCATTGAGGGTTATGAAACATAGAACTATGCTAAACAGAAGCACCAATGGGAGGACAAGAGCACCCATGCACTAGTGACTGGATTGGGCCCTAGTGACTTCTTAGATGCTTAGATTCTGATTTTTTTTAGTTAGAGGAGCTTCGTTGTTGATCTCTCTTTTTCACTATGGTTTTGTTATTAGATCATCAATCATACCTATAACCAGCAAAACAAATAATTACCTGCACATGTCTATAAACCACATCAAATCTAATAAAAAATATGGATAATGTTGAGTCAGACTGACCCCAGTGTTCACCCAAAGAGTGAACTTACAACCAAACATTGCACTACATCTCAAAAGCCATGTATTTTTTTATGCTTGTGTGTGTAATGATGCCCTAGGATGCCCTTATGAGGGTTGCACAATGACAGAGGGCTAGATCTAGAATGTAACAATTATGTAGAATGTGTGTGATGGAATATAATGAACTCCCCTCCTATCTTGTGTATGCATATTGATGCATACATTGTCCTTTGTATGAGTCTGCTAGATGTATGCTTTGTAATGCTCGTGTGCCTTTGAATGCAGGATTACGTGATGATAGATAATGCTTATGATGCTTGACACCTTATTTAAAAGAAATAACTGAGTATATACATACATATATATATATATATATATATATATATATATATATATATGATTCCCTTGTTTTAATTTCATAATTGACAACTGAAAGGTCGACCCAAAGTTCTAAAAGGTGACCAAAAAGTAAAAGAGACCAAAAAGAGTAAGAAGAAGATAAATAAGTTCAAGAGTGCCCAAGAGGGATAGGAGCGGTTGGGCACTTTGATCCTAATTGGGCATTAGTGTACAAGGCCATAAAATGTAAATCAGTAAAGTTCTGGCAGGGTTATAAGATATGTAAGGACAATAAAATTGGAAGAGATAAAGAAAAAGGCCTAAAAGAAGTTGTCAACCACTAGTTTTATTGCTTAGGAATCATGTATACATTAGTATGCTTTAGGACCTATAAATGTACCCAAGTGAATAGACTTTATGTCTACAATAGACACCTAGCTAGTAGTGGATTATTTCATGGCTCAAATATACCATCCACTACTTGTAATCCACAAAATATGTCTCCACTACATATCCACATTGACTACCATGTCCTCATCTATTGTTTATTAATAGTTTTTCCACAAGTGATAATTTACTCCTATAAACACACATTTTATATCAGTGGAATGAAGGGATGGCATGTTGCCTTGTCATTTCTATACTTTGTTCAAATCATGCCTTGTCATTGCTATACTTTCTTCAAATCATTTATTTTCTCCATGTTCATATCACATGCATTTTTGTCCTTGATTCTTAATGTGATCCATAAGGATCTAGAAAAACCAGTTCCATCAGCACCAAGAAGGAGAATTGAAGAAAAAGAAGAAAAATGAGGTAAACAAAGGTTTTGGATAGAACCTCCACTCTGTACAGAGTGGCAGTTGCAAAACCACCACCCTGTAGGGCGGTGGTCCTGTAACTGCTGCCCAGCTAGGGTGGCAGTCCTAAAACCATCGGGTTTTACTCAAGGTGGCGGTCCTAACACTTTTGAATAGAAAAGAGAAATGGAGTATGAATGGACGTGAATTTAAAGTGCCTGACTGTTTCTCTTCCCTCCTTGACCTTTCCCATTCTCCAGTGCATGGGATGACATGGGAGAAGGATATAAATACAAGGAGGAGCAAGAGAATTTATCATTCGGAGATCCAAAGAGATCAAAGGAGTAAAGGTTTAAGTTTAATGAGAGAAAGTGAGCAAGATCTTCAATGCTGGAGTGGAATTATAGGAGCAAGGTGTAGAAATAGAGCAAGCAAGCATAGGAAGGGATATGTTTACATTATTTTCTCCATTATCTACTTCTTGTAATCTGTAATTATCTATAATTGACCAATAAAAGTGGGAAGAAAAATTGTTTTTTTGTTCCCGATTGGTTTTCCTCCATTGGCGGTTTCCAGGATAAAATTTTTGGTGTTTGGGGTTTGAATCCCTTCCTAATCTCTATAATTTCCTTTTCCAAAGTTTAAAGTAGAACAACATAATTGTGTAATTTCGTAGAGTTCCAAAATAGAATTTTACGAATCATTTTGGTATCAGAGCTGATTATATATCTAGGACTATGGTATTCAATTATTTATTTTGATTTATATGACGGTGACAAGGTCTAAAGGAAAATAATTTTTACCTTGCGAGCTAACTATTTCTATGAAGAAGTGGAAACAGAGAATTCAAGCTCAAATGGAGGAGGAGAACTTGGTCCGTAGAGTCGATATGTTAGAGACCATGATGGATAGGTTGCATAGAAAACAAGAAGAGCTTTTCATATCTACAAAAGATAGCTTTTGTTAAGCAAGACTCCATAGACTCAGTGGTTTGACGACTGTCTAAAAATTTTGGTATCAGAAAGAGCCACGAAGAGGAATAATGGGAAGAGCATGAAGAAGAGATGTCCAGTTGTAAGCGAGAAGGTAAAATCTGCTCATACACCTTTTAAAGTTAAAATGAAAATGGAAATAAAGAACTTTGAAGGACAAGTAGATGCATAATTTCTTGATAAATGGATAAAATAGTTGGAAGTCTATTTTAGTGTGCATAGTGTTACTGAGGTACAAAAAATTACCTTTGCATGTCTCAAAATGGAAGGTCATGCTCTAGTTTGGTGGGAAACCCATCGAGCCACTTGTGAGAAGAAGAAACATCAAATTTTCAATACTTGGAAAGGTTTTAAAGAATTGATTAGAGCTAAATTTTATCCACTCAAGCATAATACTAACATGATGATTAAGTGGCAATACTTTAGATAGGGCAATGTTCAAAGCGTGCAAGACTACACTATGGAATTTCAGAGACAAGTTGTGTTGTTTAATATGGACTTAGAGGATGAGGAAATTATGACCAAGTATTTAGGAGGAATTCACACTCACCTTCGGAGGAAGGTAATCTCCATGAATCCCAAGGATCTCAATGAAGCTTGTATACAAGCATACTACATTGATGATAAGAAGAAGCAAGGAGAAGCAAAGCCAAAGGGAGACTAGTCAATAGATCAATAGGAAAAAGAACAAGGGAAGACAAGTAGCATGGAGGTAAATGGAAAGGTAAACATGTCTGCTACTGCTTTGCATACTTGTAAAGATCCTAAGAATTTCTGTAAGAATTGTGATATAAATGGACATACTGATGCCACATGTTGGAAGTTGCATCTCAGAATTACACCCAAAGCACTGAACCAAGGATTCCAAGAAATCCATGGCCAGTATGAAATCAAAAGGAGAGGTGGATATTGAGGATGATTCAGATGTAGACGAAGAGGTTGGGATGCATGACCACTAATATGTACGGGGGAGCAAAAGAAGAAGAGATGAGTAAGCTATTTCAAATCATAATCCAAATCAAGAAGACTAAGGTAAACGCTTTAGTAGATCCTGGTTCTCAGTCAAATCTTATTTCTGATGCAGTTGTAGAATAGATTGATCTAGATACTTACGCACATCCACATCCATACCCATTGGGATGGGTGAAGAGGGGTGTAGAAATACAAGTTACAAGAAAGTGTAAGTTTCAGTTTGGGATAAATACCCAATATATTGATGTATTAGAGGTTGATATCATTCCACTTGATGCATTTGACATTGTCTTCAGAAGTCCTTACTTGTATGCCAGGGATGTTATGTTCAAAAGGAGGGAGAATCGATATAGATGGTTCAAGGACAGGAGTCAGTTTCAACATTCAGGCACACTAGAGAAAATCAAAGAAGGCTATGGTAAGTGTCAACCAAGCACAAAGACTTATTCAGGAAAATCATCAGTTTGGTTTACTTTCATTAGAAGAAAACAAAAATGGACTTGAGAGAATATTTCTGACCAAAGGATATTTTGGATAGCACTTGTCAATTTTTACAGAAATAATCCACCACCGAAACTACTCATTCAAGGAGAAAAAACAAACTTCCATGTTATGTAGTCACCATATCTACCTATGGATTCACTCGACCTAACCGTGGGGCAGAAAGGAGAAGAGGAGATACAAGGAACAGTGGTGACTATAATAGCAGTGTACATGGAGAGGATTCAACTAATCCATCTCAAGAGATAAAGACAAGTCAAGAAGGACTAAACCACTATAGTATGGGACCTTCGCCATACTTGAGCAGGTTATGAAAAGAAACCTTTAGGCCATACTTCATGCAAATGCACGTGATAGTAAAGTTGCAAGAGCTCACACCTACTAACGCCATCTATGCATGAAAAATAATATAAAGATATATAATTTTCCTTCCAAAGAGGATTGTACTTGAGAAACTCAGAGGAGGATGTAGCACTGGAGCAGAAAACCAGAGATCCACAAGAGTCTTGGTAGGTTAGACGAGAGAAGACACCAAGGTAGACCCAATGGTACTTAAAGGAGCAAAAGAGAAGGAGTTGATTCCTCTACCACTCCCCCACTAATATTTTTTGGGACCAAAATCCTCCTAAGAAGGGGAGGTATGATCCATAGGGATGCAGAAAAACACACCACTTCATCAGTTCCATCAACACCAAGAAGGAGAATTGAAGAAAATGAATAAAATGAGGTAAACGGAGGTTCTGGATAGAACCATCTGCTTTGTGAAGAGTGGTGGTTTCAGAAACTACCTCCCTGTATAGGATGCGTTCCTGTAACTGCTTCCCATCGCTAGGGTGGTGAGTAGTCCTCAAACCATGACTGGTCTGAAACTCGAAGGAAGGCGGCGCAGTCCTGACACTTTTGAATAGAAAAGAGAAATGGAGCACGAATGGACGCAAATTTGAAGTGCCCAACTATGTCTCTTCCCTCCCTAACCTTTCCCATTCTCCTAGTGCACATGGGGAGGACATGGGAGAAGGCTATAAATAAAAGGAGGAGAAAGATAATTGGGATCATTTGAGAGATCCAAAGAGATCAAGATAGCAAAGTTTAAGTTTAATGAGAGCAAGTGAGCAAGATATCTTCAATGCTAGAGTGGAATTGTAGGAACAAGGTGTAGAAACATAGCAAACAAAGCATAGGAAGGGAGAGGTTTACATTGTTGTCTCCATTTTCATACTTCTTTGTAATCAATAAAATTATCTATTAATTGGCTAATAAAAGTGGGAAAAAGAGTTTTTCACCCTTCCCGACTGGTTTTCCTCCATTGGAGGTTTCCAAGATAAAAATTCGTTGGTGTTGTGAGTCAGAATTATTCTTTCCTATTTCTCTATAATTCCTTCTCTATAGACACTATATAATCAGTCACTAAAGCTTGTAATCTTAATCAAATCTATCATTTTCCAAAGTTGAAATTAGAACAACATAATTGTGTGATTTCATAGAAGTTCCAAAGTAGAAGTTTACAGATCATTTTTGTATCATAGTTTTGATTATATATCCGGGACTGTGGTATTCAATTCTTTCTTATGATTTGTATGACAGTGAAAAGGTCCAAAGGTGAAGAATTTTTACCTTGAGAGCTATATATTTCTACAAAGAAGTGGAAACAAAGAATTCAAGCTCAAATGGAGGAAGAGAACTTGGTCCATAGAGTCAAAATGCTAAAGACCATGATGGATAGGTTGCATAGAAAACAAGAAGAGCTTTCAGATCTGTAAAAGATGAATTCAGTTAAGCAAGATTCCATGGACTCAGTGGTTTGAGAACTGGCCTGAAAAATTTGGTATCAGAAAGAGCCATGAAGAGGAAGAATGGGAAGAGTGTGAAGAAGAGACATCAATTGTAAGCGAGAAGGTAAAATCTGCTCATACACCTTTTAAAGTTGAAACGAAAGTGGAAATAAAGAATTTTGAAGGACAAGTAGATGTATAATTACTTGGATAAATGGCTAAAACTAATTGGAATTCTATTTTAGTGTGCATAATGTTCACTGAGGCACAAAGGATTACCTTTGCACGTCTCAAAATGGAAGGTCATGCTCTGGTTTGGTGGGAAACCCATCTAGCCACTTGTGAGAAGAAGATACGTCCTATTATCAGTACTTGGAAAGGTTTTAAAGAGTTGATTAGAGATAACTTCTATCTTATTGGCCATAAGACTAACATGATGATTAAGTGGCAGTACTTTAGACAGGGAAGTGGTCAAAGCGTGCAAGACTACACTATGAATTTCAGAGACAAGCCATGTTGCTTAATATGGACTTGGAGGATGAGGACATTCTGACCAAGTATTTGGGAGAATTCACACTCACCTTCGGAGGAAGGTAATATCCACGAAGCCTAAGGATCTCAATGAAGCTTGTATACAAGCATACTACATTGATGATGAGAAGAAGCAAGGAGAATTAGAGCTAAAGGGAGACCAATCAATAGATCAACAGGAAAAAGAACAAGGGAAGACAAGTAGTAGAGGTAAATGGAAAGGTAAACATGCCACTACTGCTTTGCATACTTGTAAAGATCCTAAGAATTTATGTAATAATTGTGATATAAATGGACATACTGAACACCACATGTTGGAATTTGCATCCAGAATTGCACCCAAAGCACCGAAACCAAGGATTCCAATAAATCCATGGCCACCTATTGAAAACAGAAGGAGAGGTGGAGATTGAGGATGATTCGGATGTAGATGAGAGGCTAGGATGCACAACCACTAACATGTATGGGGGAACAGAAGAAGAAGAGATGAGTAATCTTTTTCAAATTAGAATCCAAATCAAGAATACTAAGGTAAACACTTTAGTAGATTCTGGGTTCTCAGTCAAATTTGATTTCTGATGTGGTTTGTAGAATAACTTGGTCTAGAGACTTACATCCACATCCACATCCATACCCATTGGGATGGGTGAAGAGGGGTGTAGAAATACAAGTTACAAGAAAGTGTAAGTTTTAGTTTGGGATAAATACCCAATATATTGATGTATTAGAGGATGATATCATTCCACTTTATGCATTTGATGTTGTCTTCGAGAAGTCTTTACTTGTATGTCAGGGATGTTGTGTTCACAAGGAGGGAGAACCGGTTGCAGATGGGTCAAGGACAAAGTTCAGTTTCAACATCCGGGCACACTAGAGCAAATAAAAGAAGGCTATGGTAAGTGTCAACCAAGCACAAAGACTTATTCAGGAAAATCATTAGTTTTTTTACTTTCATTGGAAGAAAAGCAAAATGGACTGTGAGAGCATGATGGATATTTTGGATAACACTTGTCATTTTTTACAGAAGAAGCCACCACAGGAACTGCTCATTCAAGGAGTAAAAACAAACTTTCACTATGCAGTCACCTGTATCTACCTACGGATTCAGTGGACCTAACCATGGGGCAAGCAAGGAGAAGAGGAGATACAAGGAATAATGGTGACTATAGCAGCAACGTACATGGAGAGGATTCATCCAATCCATCTCAAGAGACAAAGACAAGCAAGAAGGGACTAAACCACTACAGTATGGGACCTTTTCCATACTTGAGTAGGTTGGAAAAGAAACCTTCAAGCCACAACTTCATGTAGATGCATGTGATAGCAAGTTGCAAGAGCTCTCATTCCTACTAAAGCCATCTATGCATGACAAAGAAGGAAACATAAAGAAGCTACATCCTTCTGAAGAGGATTATGATCTCGAGGCAACTCAGAAGGAGGATGTAGCACTGGAGTAGTCAAACCAGAGATCCATAATGAGTCTTGGCAGGTTGGACGAGAGAAGACACCAAGCAGACCCAGTGGTACTCAAAGGAGCAAGAGAGGGAGTTGATTCCTCTACCACTCCCCCACTAAGATTTTTTTGGGACCAAAATCCTTCTAAGCAGGGGAGGTATGATCCATAGGGATCCAAAAAAATACACCACATCATCAATTCCATCAACAACCAAGAAGGATAATTGAAGAAAATGAAGACAAATGAGGTAAATGAAGGTTCTAGATAGAATCGCCACTCTACGTACAGAGTGACGGTTGCAAAACCACCACCCTGCAAGGCGGGTAGTCCTGTAGTCGCTACCTAGCAAGGGTGGCAGTCTTAAAACCATCATTCTGCAGTGGGCAGCGGTCCTAGACACTTCTGAACATAAAAGAAGAAATGGAGCATGAATGGATGTGAATTTGAAGTGTCCTGACTGTCGTCCTCTTCCCTCCTCTGACCTTTCCCATTCTCCAGTGCACATGGGAGGACATGGGAGAAGACTATAAATACAAGGAGGAGCAAGAGAATTCATCATTCGGAGATCCAAAGAGATCAAAGAAGCAAAGGTATTAAGTTTAATGAGAGCAAGTGAGCAGAGATTCTTCAGTGTTGGAGTGGAATTATAGGAGTAAGGTGTAAGAAACATAGAGCAAGTAAGTAATATGGAGAGAGAGGTTTACATTATTGCTCCCCATTTTTCATACTTATTATAATCTATAATTATTTGACTAATTAGACCAATACAAGTGGGAAGAAAGAGTAGTTTTTCCCTTCCTAACTGATTTTCCCTCCATTGGAGGATTTCTAGGATAAAAATACTGTTGGTGTTGTAGTGTTAGAATTATTTCCTAGAATTTCTCTACAATTTCCTGTCCTATAGCACTAGTTAATCAGTCACTAAAGTCTCTAATCTTTAATCAATCTGTCATTTTCCAAAGTTGAAAGTAGAACAACATAATTATGTGATTTCATAGAGTTCCAAAGTAGGAGTTTTACTGGATCATTTTGATTTCAGAGCATGATTATGCATATCCAAGATGAGGTGGTAGTCATATTCATATGAGTCATGCATAAAAGTTTATGAAAGTGGGTAAGGTCCAAGAGGCATCACTAATCATTATCAAAATCAATTGCGAGCCATATGTTTTTACTTGTGGTGGGGAAGGTGTGCAAAAAGTGATGTAACATTGGAGCTCAAATGGAGTATAGGAGCACTTGCTAATGTACAGTCGAGGGTTATTCCAAGTGACAAATGATGATATTTAAGGTTGCATGGTGACATTAAGAAGGGATATGTGAGTGTCTGCTAACACATTACGGCTATCGGTATATATGTAACAGACCACCATAGGGGACAAAGCTCTAGATATACATAGCAGTGTCTAAAACAATATGCATTAGGAAAGAGCCACAACACCATTTGGATGAAAGTGAGACATAAGCGTGAAGAAGAGTACGTCATTAGTTGTCAAGTAGAAATTTCATCATGTAAAGCAATATGCATTGTGGGCCATCATAAGAGTTGAGAATGAATGTGCAATGTAAATAACTGTCTTCATTATCATGTATAAGCAGGGATTGCTAAAAAAGATTAATAACATGAGGGGTGGAAGTCTATTGTAGTATGCATAGTGTTAATGAGGCACAGAAGGATGTACCTGTGCAGGTCCTTATATTTTATGGCACAGGTTATGCTCTGGATTTCAGTGGCATAACCCATGTAACCACTTGTGATGACCTAGAAGAAATATTATATTGTGAGATTATTAGGCCTAACGTGGCATATAACATTAAGAGTGCAAGGTTCTATAGTAATGAGGTAGAGTTATATTCAATCGGCCATAACACTCGCTTATGATGTATTATCAAAACCAAAAATACTTTAGAAGTAGAGGCAAGTTATCAAATCATACAAGACTACAAAAGCCCTATTTGATGGGGACAAATAAATGTTACTTAATATGGACTTTAAAACTAGCATCGCATGGTATTTCAATGTTCTAAAGCACGCTTAACTAGAAACATCAACTGAATTTGAATGCAGTGTCAACTATTACTAAGTAATTGAATATTGTTCAAATAATTCATTTGAGAAAGGGATTTTATCCTATTGTAACATGCAAGTTTGACAAGATAAACTCATCTAGTTCATAAGCAATATCCGAGAAATGAGATACAAGCACATAGAAGAATGAAGGAGAATTATAAGGACCCTAAGGAAAACTAGAGGTTTGATCAGATAATTGGGTTAACCAAATGATTTAAAAAATCGGTAAATCTTAATCAGAGGAATAGAGTGAAGATTAGATATATCAAAAACAAACAATATATTCAACATACAATGCTACTGAGAACTGTACATTTCAATAAGCTGGATATGGATATGGACTAGATCTAGGCTAGACTAGTGGTGGAACAGGATCAACATGAACTATGTCATGCTTACATGGTCTAGAAAATAGTGATTTGGATAGTCTGTGTATGGAAAGTCCAAGATATCGCCCATAAGAGGAGCATCTCGGAGCAAAAGTGCTAATGTCCAAATTGAGGTGTCAAAATGGTCCCTTATGGTGATGGATGTAGATCTGCCCCCCCTTCCAGTGTCTAACAATGTCATCCTTCACTTGCAGGTTTATGGTCACTAATCCACTTCCTTGTATGGTTCTCATGTCACACTTGTGGGTCCTGGCAACAACTTAACTTCATTACTTTTTTAACTACATGCACAAGCACTCCAAGCACACTGATTACACTAAGCTCTAAAATATGCGGCATTCTTGAGTCAGACTGACCTTAACTTGTTTCACTTTACAATGTAAATTAGTCCCCAAGTCTTGCACTGACATTTTAGACTCTATGTAGTTATAGATGTCGTGTTTAGCGCAAATAAGGAAAAGAAATGGCTTAGTTGTACCCTGATCAAATACTATGTTTCCCTTATACAAGTTTTGACACCAAGATAGCGGGCTACAACTCGATTTGCTTCCAAAGACCTGATGTTGTGCCATGGTTTTTCAAAATTTTCTCTTACTTATGCAACTTTGAATAATGCAACCTAACATGTAGTCCTCATTTTAGTTCCCTTTTCCCAAGTAGTAGCACTTAAAAATAACGTAAACCTCATGCTCCTTAGAATTCAGCTTAGTAGGTTGGTGTATAGATATGGCTCCGTTTACTTATGAATTTTAATAAGTAAAAGCACTTTTAGTGACACGCAAAGGCGGACCCCATAATCTGAAATCGGGAATTAGAGGAAGATTTAAAATCAGTTACATAGAAGTAAAGTAACTTTAAGAACCCTGATAAGCTTAAGAGGGGACAAGAAATGCCAACTTTTTAGGTACAATAGTGATGGGCATTATTGAGCACATTTTGGGCATTTTATCAACTGCTCCCTAAGTACATTTGGAAAAATAGGTCTAGACAATATGAAGAGACAAGGATCTCTAAAAAATTTGACAGGGGTATCCCAAGATTTCTAAGTGAAATCCATGGGGACATAAGACAATCTCATCAAGCTCCAAAATCAACCAAAATTAAGTAGGACCAAGATTGAGGTGTCACCACAGTGTCTACACCTCTCTCTCTTGAAAATCATCACATTAAGTTTTCAATTCAACTCATGTATTCATAGTTAGCAACTCCACACATGACCTATTAGTATCCATCCCCTGCCTTTGTCCTCTTGTAATACAAACATGCATAATTTATCTATGTAAAACAATGACAACATCAGATCTAATTCTAAATAAAATGACAATCCCAATCTCAAGTTTACAGTCTTGTACCCATATCCCATCACCCATATGTTGCATTATCACCTCACCATTAGCCTCCATCAGAATCAATCAAATTTTGACATTGTTCAACACCTACAAACAATGTGTCATGGGAAAATATCTTTGTCATCCTTGTAAACTCCTGATCCCCATCTATCTCAAATACTATCTTGTGACACTTTAAACGAACAACTACATTGATTCAACTATTGTGAATAACCATTAGCCCATCCAGACTGAAACACCATAGTGTCTAAATCAATAGTGTAGTGTCTACATCCATTCTTCCCTACGATGGGCTTTGATAAGAAATAATTATAATTTCCTGTAAAGCCAAATATCACTTCATACATTGAAAAAGATGCAATCATTTTCAATCAATCACAAGTTTCTAGATAAATATGATGGTAATCCCTATTGTAAATCATAAGCATCTCAACATGTGACAATGCTCGAACATTTTAATGTGTCAACATTATGTTGCACCTCTCAATCATCCACCTAAAACTTTGTACGCTTCATAACTATATTTCATCCTCTCGCCACCATAAGGAATCCAATTCCAATAGTTTTTTACTTCAACCACGGAGTAAGGAAATCACCAATTCCAAAAGTAAACATCAGAGTTAGTCACAAGCTGAAGTTTCCATTATGCACTCATATGGTTCCTATGTCTGAATATCTCTTGATCTAATCTCAAATGTAGAAAGAAAATACGAGAACTCAAAATGGTAAGAGAGAGATTGTCCATGTCTAATAAAATCACCAGTAACACACATGGCTTATCTACCACTACATTAGCTACCATGGCTACACCTAGTAGACTGGTATGAGCAGGGGTCAACCCGGCCCATATAACTATCTGGTAAAATAATAGTAGCTCTAATATGTGTCCATTTTGAAAAAAGGACTTTCCCAGTGCATAACAATATGTACCACATTCCAAATGAGCTTTTCCATACATGTCACCCAACCCCATGGAAATCATACTTCCCTACTTTTCATGTCGGAAAACTTTGGTTATATCCACCAATCAACCTTTAATACTCAATTATGCACTTTTCATATGACTAAATTATTGCATTAGGCTCTTATGCCCATGCCATACTGAGATCACTCCGACTATCAAGCTCAATTACACCATCTACATCTAATCATTTTCAATTCTCCAATTTATCATATCTTGAAGGGTCAAAAGATTCCTTTAACTAACACCAACTCAAAACAACACTTAATCAGAATTGTAGAGAATATCCTTCATAGTATTCTCCAATATGATAGTCATATCACCACTCACCATACGAAATGTATTTAAGTCACAATCTACAAGGATCTCTAAGACTAGTTTTCAATAGGCATTGGTCCAATTACAACCTACTCAATCCTTGTGATATGAAACATTCAAGCAATCTATGTTACTCGTAACCATCCCATACCGATGGATGAGTGTCATTTTCTATTACAAATACTATACAACACATTTTCCCAATAGATTCCATAAAGTCACCAAAGACAAACCAAGCAACGAGATACGAGAAATTGCACATCCTCTTGGATGTCCCATACCATCCATGAGCATTTCACATTAGCAATGATCTTAACATCTAGTGGTTGTAGCAAGGTTACAACACGATATCGAACTATATTGCAACAACCTACAAATAGTCATCAATACAAATGAAATAATTTTATATATTTATGTTTAATAAAGATGTTGAATTATATGTTTTAATTCATAAAGTTTGTTTTGCACTCAAATAATTCTATAAATGGTAGTGGTTATCTAGACCCACGTTAGCATTCTGGTACTTACATCCCTATGCTCTAATACAAGGTGTAGATACCCCCTAACGTGGGGTGATCGGATAAAAACACGTCAAGAAAAAAAATTGAATCATAACTTTTAATCACCTATTACACAACCATGGGATAGAAAGTCCATGCCTCTCAATTTCCTATTCCTATGCTTAAACACACAACACATGTAAGAAATAAAAAAGTATTACAAGTAATTAAAGTTATATATCCAGTAGATTAAATTATATTGTTCATTCATCTTGTACCATTTACATCCATAATAGCATACATGTGAATTAAGTGTGCCTAAAACATTAAGAATAAATACCTACTTGTTCCGTGTATATCCAATTATCTAAGGCATTACACTTAATTCATCAGCATGCACATTCGATTCTAATCCATTCCAATAACGCTTGGTAAAAATATAAAAAATTATTAATTATGGTCCATTAAATCACTCCATAACAAAGTTAATAATACACCCATGATGTTAACATATAAATTTTCTTCATACTTTCAAGTCCATAGTAACGGATACAAAGGGTAAGTGTTCAATTCATTCACAATTTCATGTGTCACAACCATACCTGGGTTTTATTCCAAGCATCATGTTACAATCCATTACAAAAAGTAATGGTATTCAATTTACTCAATTTCCAATACATAGTGATCTACATATATCCAATATACAATGTTACATTTCTTTGTTTCAATATACATAAGTCTCCCATTATTAATCACTCATAATCAATTACATCGTTATATGTGGTTCATCTTTACAATAAGTTACATGTATTTAATTTTATCATCCATATGTCACAAATATAATAATACAACAAATAACAATTTATAAATACATCAATTTAACGTTACGACACAATTATTGCCTATCGTTAAAGATCCATCCTTTTTTCAAACTGGTATATGGGAGAAAGAGTATCATCAGAGAACTTTACCTCCAACCACGAGCCTTATGAATACCCTCACACCTCTCGACCTGAGAGTGGCCCCACCCTTCACAAAAAGGAAGATGCAAACAATCAGTAAGGTAAGAGAGAAATGTCATGTGTGGTAAATTACCCTAAACCAATATACTTATGAACAGGGTAGGAATGTAAAAATATTAATAATCATATAAGTAATTATCATGCTTTGGCCAAAGACATAGGATAATAGAAGGCACCCATTACTGGAATCTGGAAACATACTATTGGAAAGTTGTCATTGATGTCAAAGTAGTGTTGTGCATGATTGGTGTCATGGAGAGCTTGTTGGGCGGTTCTAGTCATTGATTTCAAAATAGAGATTGTGCCTTGTTGATGTCAGAGAGTTATGTGGAGATTGTTATGACGTGTCATTATTGTCAAAGAGAAGTGCATCATGTGTGAAAGTTGATTAGAAATGAGTGAGAGGGAGAAAATTTGAAGACAATATGAGGATAAAGATGTTCTTGGAAAGATGATCTCACACATGAATGAGAGGATGTATGACATTGTTTGAGCTTGGGAACATGGTTTAGAATGCATGAGTAGAGGTATGCAGGTCAATTAAAACAAGAAGACCAAGGTGTAGATGAGCCAGATGAACAAAATAGAGAAAATAATTGAAATAGTATTAAAGAATAAAGATTCAGAGTTTTTCTGAAGTCTGTTCTATTTCCTTTGAAGTCTGAATAAAAAAGTTTCAGAGTCTAACCAAAGTGTTGAATTCTGTTTTATTGCTTCGGTGTCTATCTAGAGTATGTTATAATGTTTCGGAGTTTGTCTAAAATTTATTTCTATTTGCTTTGTAGTTTGAACTGAATACTTTAGAGTCTTTCTGAAGTCTGTGGTTTGCTTTAATCTAGGACTAATGGTTTGGGCTAACTGTTGCAATGCATTTCTGAGTTTTTTGGATTAGTTTGTGTGATTATGTTTTTCCTACCTTCAAAGGATTTTAAATCGCATTTGTGGTTTTCTTGTTTTTGGCCAACAGTCTATGTTTTTGGCACTAAAATTTTCCATATGTTCTATTGTATGGCCGACCTGGGATGCTTTTCTGGAGAAAATGGAGATGTAAAGATGAAAGTGTGAACTATTAAGAAGGAGAGAAAGATAAAACTCAAGAAGATGAAGATTGAAATGACATGATTTTGGTCATGACATTTCAGATGAAGCCTATGGTGTGATTTTCCTATGTTTTTTAGATGTTATTTGAGATTTTGTATGGCTGACCTAAGTGGTCTTAGGTGTAATGTGAGCCGACCTAGGTAATGTTTGATCTTAAGGACATGTATATAAACGATTATTTGAGAAGCTTATGCGAGGAGAGAGAAATAGCGAGCTAAAGGCTACATGTAAGGGCAGAAAAAGGTCTTATAAACCACACAAGGAGGTGAATTATAAGATGAGTTATCTAGAAGAGATAGAGAGAGGTGTATGAGGTCCTCAATACCATGCAAAATGCATGCATGTTGAAAATCTGAAGGTGTCACACTATGAAACATAATTCATCCAAGACCTAGTGAAGGTGAAGAAGAAGAGTGAGTGAGCTAAGGAGGAAGTTTAGAGTGTCTTTAAGGGGAGATGAGTTTTTCTATGAATATTTTTTGATGTTTGAGGATTATAATGTGTGTTAGAGGCTTGAGTGAGTGCATATTGTTATATCATAAATAGAAAGTAGATCAAGAAGAAGAGAGAAGAAGTACAAAAATTTTATTGAGTAAGCAACAAGAAGAAGGTGGAGAACATTCTTAGGTGGCTGAGTTGGGGGTTTGGTCTTCCTTTTGGATTTGGTGCTTTACTAAAAACCCTAGGGGTTTGGTGAATCCTTACAAGTTGGTGCTTACTAAACTCAGGTTGGTGCCTGATAAATTAGGGGGTTGGTACCTCCTTACAAATTGGTGGCTTGCTGAAGTCTATTTGGTGCTAGATAAATTAGTGGTTTGGTGGTCCTTGTGGAGTTGGTGCTTCATTAAATCTTGATAATTGTCGTTTAATGCAATGATCAGTGGGTTTTCTTCCCCTTGAGGGTTTCCCACCTATATGTTGTGTTCATGTGTTCTTTCTATTATTTCATGCTCATATGGATGGTTGTTATGTTGTGTATTTTTATATCATGATGGCTCATTGAATGGTTCACACAAGTTAAGTAAATTCTCACTATGGCTCATATATGTTGAATGTAAGTTAAGATAACTAAAGTAAAAGTTTTAAAGGACACCAATTCACCCCCCCCAGTGATTGTGCTTCCAACAATTGGTATTAGAGAAAGTCCTTTGGAACAGCTTTAAAATCTTGAAGGAGATCCTTGAAGCACAAAATGAAATCCTATTTGGTGTCATTAGGGTATTAATTGTGGAAATCAATGGTTCAAAGGAATGTGAACATGAAGAATTATTTCAAAATAAAATATCTCTGTAGCACATCTCAAAGTGAAGATAATAGTGACATCAATGAGATCATATTCATGGCTAAAGAAGTAAGGAGTGAGTGCTTGAACAGTCTCATGGAAGATTCAGAAGATGAAGAAGTTGAAGTAGACCTAGAAGAAGAGTTGGACGATGTTAGAAACTAGGACACTGAGAGGGGGTGAATCAATGTCTACTCAAAAAATGATAGACTATTAAATTTTCATAATTAGTGCTGATGAATCAAAATCAAAATTCATAAAACAATAATGAGAGAGAGCACACAAAGACAAGATTTAATGAGGGAAACCCAAAATGGGAAAAAACCCACTGAAATAAAGAACTAGATTAGGACAAGAATGTCATGTAATTGTTACATTGATTTCAAGTTGAGCCTCATTACAACTCCAAGGATTTAACCAAGCTATTACTCAATATTTCACAAGCTTCAACTTGTCTAGAAGCTTCAACTCCCAAAAACCCATGCTTATACCTATTTATTATGCAAGCAACAAATCACAAGGAAGTTACTGCTCCCTCCTACTAAGCTACAACTTATATTTTTTCAGTATTTTGATCATACTAAGTTTTTTGTCTCAAACAATTGATAGTGACTACTAGATTAGCTTACTCTTCTTCCAATTCCTATCTCTTCTTATAACTCTTCCACATTAACCTTTGTCATACAAGGCTCAGTTTATGCACATCTTCATATTACATCCTACACCTGAATCACACAATCAAGCTCCAAATTTTGTTATACCATGCCTATCTACATGTTCAATTTTTTCAAGCATTCCTCTTTCAATCTGTTACTAAACAACCTTGGATAGAACTTCTTTCATGCACTCACACTAGACATGATTCTTACTTTAAGCCATCTTCTCAATTATACCCTTTCTCAAATGTCCAATATCCTAATAATATACAATCAAGAAGGCATTTTATTCATCATATATGCTTCTCTTCTTTATATATCCTCCTCCTTCAAAATACTTGTCATGAACACTCATCATCAAGCAATATAATTCCTCACTCAAAAAAAATCTTCCTCAAACAATTAGTTCTTCCATCAACTTCTGCACCAGAGATTCTTAGGTCTTTAATCATGCACTAGTGATCAGACTTTCAACTTCATGAACATCATACTTCTCAAACCCTTATTTCTCTTTTTTTAGTTTTACTCACCATCTTCATTCACAATCATATATATGTCCTTCACACTTCACTAGTTTTTCATTGTTCATCAGCAAACATGCCCCTAGTTCAACAACAACAACATATGAAAAAAATAGCAATTTTATAAGTGTTCCTCATATAAATTTTGGTCTACCATTTCATGACTCTTCACTTTCAAAAATTTAGAACTTTTCACCTTTTCCTTTTATTCACACGTTATAAGTAGTAGGGAAAACTTAAAAACTACCTAGCTTGTCATCACGACATGTGACAAGGATATGTCACATTCTTTAAACCCTTTTAGGTGCATTTAAGAAATTTTTATGAAAATATACCTGACGAAGAGTTTTATTTAACATCTTCAAACTCTTTCATGATTGTTAGCCTTTAATTTGGCTCTTAAACTTTTGTTTTGAAACATATACACTTGACTGATCTAGATTCCTTATCAAGTTTTTTTCATTTTCTATCTTGTGTACACCTTCTCCACATGTACTCAAATATATGCAACATTACATACTCCTCTAATAAGCTCTTATAAACCCTTAACACACTTCATTCTTCTCCTTTCATTCTTACAAGTCATTAGATGACCATAGGACAACATTATAAGCATGCACTGACCAATACAACTTTATAAAAGATAAGAGGATATATATATGAGCTCATGTAATATTTTCATCATGGTGTTAGTGTTGTATGAATCCTTAATCAAAATTAAAGTCTTAGGAATCAACCAACTAGAGTTTGAAGTCACTTTACCAGCTCTTGTTCACTATCAAGGGCTCACAATCCTAGAAACCCCAAAACTCAAACTTGCATAACCTTGGCCAAAAAGTTGTGAGATTGTTTCCAACAATTTTCACAACAAGATAATGATCTAAAATCATTTGGATAAACCACACTTTCCACAAGGACGTGATAGTATCACTCATCTTCATGGGTCAGAGACTAAGATAAGAGCATGTATAGGTTTTATCAAATTGAGATGATTTTCAAGATATCAACCAACCTTCACACATTTTATAAAACAAATAGAAATTCAAAATTACCATTTAAGGATTATAATTTCCTTTCTCAACCCTTAACTTCATTCTTTACTTGTTATCATGCTTAAGATATCATAAACTTGTTTATTTTTCACAAACTATGTTTGATAGGGTTTCAAAGCTCAAACCCTAACTCGTTGTTTTGATCTATTTGACATGTTTTCCTTCACTTTTACGTTAATAACCTTATAGAGGTTTAATTTTTACTTCATAATAAATGTTTACGTCCTTCATTTCATTTTATGATTGAATTTTTCCATGAATTTAGACTAACTAACACTGTTTTATATGACTGTCACAAAACACCGACTTAGTCTTCAAAAGATGATAAAATTTTCATATGAGGGATCTTGTCCTAGGTATATAGAAACCATCTTGAGAAGATCTAGGCATTAGACAATTTTCTACATCAAATTTACTCACAAGACCAATGGATAATACAAGAAGAAAAAATACATCTCAAACTATATGACTTTGTTTTCAAAAAGCTACAAGATTATCCTTCATGACAGTTAATGAACAAACAAACCCAATTTTCAAGAAGGTGACACTCATAACATTGAGACCTTTGTTTTTAGTATCTAGGAACAATTTGAGAATTTCCATCCCTTAGTCACTTTATCACACCAAGTACCATTTTCATTTCAAAATCTATACACATGCAAATCATCACTTATTGGACTGTGTGTACAATTGCTTGAGACCATACAAGAAAATATTACCTTGGTGATTTCTCTCTATCACAACTTTTATCTGATAATTAACCATTGCAATAGCATTTCAAGGAAATCACCATCACTCTCTTCACAAGCTTGAGAGCATGATTTGTCATGGTAAATCCACAAACACAACTCAAAATTCAATCCTTTTATCAAGACCACTATGGGGCTTAGTTGGATTAATGAAAGCTATGAATATATAAAAATTTAACAAGATAGTTGAGAGCACCAATAATCTCTATATTAATTGAAGAGATTGTTTAAAAAAACACTTATTCGCTTAAAGACATGTTTGTCTACATACTCTTCCTTCAAGCACCATGTTGGGCTTAGTTGAAAGATCCTTTTAGTAGTAATATAGAAAGGAAGACTGATCACACACTGAAAATACATTGAAGTTACCCTAACCACTTAATAAACTATGGGCATACATTTCACACCATATTCTAGAACAGAAAGATCATTTTGGAGTCTTCAAATTGGAACAATATGGTCAACATTTTGCAAACCAAGGACATTAAAGTACGGAGTAGTTTGACCTAAAGATCCAAGATACCACCATTCTAACTTATAAGGATCCTAATATACCTTTGAGGAGTTTTCATGACGATAAAAATTCATTTGGAGGTCAAATAAGTGATTTTATGCCTATCGCTTCAACAATGAGTCTTGGAGAGAGAAAACCATTGCTAGAAAAATGAACACAACTTATTTGTTTTTTGTCTAATTTACCTCAATTTTTTTACAAACGTTAAAGATTATATTTCTCTTAATAAAATCCTATGATTTATCTTAATGAGGCTTGATAATTTTTTTAGATGCGAAGAAGACAAGGTGTTCAGATTGCATTTCTCAAGAAACCAGTTCTAGAAAACTTGAATAACTTCCACAATATTCTTCAAAAATTAATGAAACTTGAATGAAGCACTAAAACACGCCCCTCTACATGTACCATAGGTTGGTTTCTCATAAATAATCTTTTAATCTTCATACCAATCTCATTTTACCATGACTTCATTGTTCGTCCTCAAAGGCAGTTTCGGTGAGAACTTGAATTTTGCTTCCAAAACCTAAATTGCACCTTTTAGATGTTCCTACATGCCCTATAAAATGTTCTTAGGATCCTCCCATGTTTATCTAGTATTTACATGACCTGATTTATGCCCGTACACCTCATTAGGCTCTAGAACTAGGCCTAAATGAGCTAGATTCAACTGTGACTCCCAACATTTGACTTGTTTCTCATTAAAAAATCTCTTTTACATGTTAGAATCATCATTTATGACCTATAGAAGACCTAATCCAAGATTACAAACCATATTCATACATCCAGTGGCCTTCTAACTCACTAACCACGCTCGCAACACCCTAAATTCATCATGAAACCATCATGAATGGTCAAAGAACCTGATAAAGCACTACCAATCAACCTTCATGCCCCTTACTAAGCCTCATTTCACCACTCACATATTTTCCATCAATTCCACCTGAAATAAATGATAACACTAATGCACCAGGGTTCAACAGAAAATGCACTAGATGAATTAAAGAGGCAAAGGAAGAATAACCATAAGTTGAAGTCCTTGATCAAAGAGTATGAAGAAAAAATCAGCTTCATGGATAATCAACATGATGAGATCATTAAGGAGATGGAAACTCAAGTTGATATGATGATTTATGGGTTATATACAAGAATGAAGAATATACCAAGCTTGTGACAGAGATGGAATCCCTAATATCTGAGGAGGATGAATGCACCAGGTATGAAATAGAAATAAATACCTTGAAGGTAGAGTTAGAGCAAGCAACAAGCAAGTTGAAGACCTATGATAAATTTGATAAGAGCACTGAGGCTCTAGATGGAACTTTGAGTAGAAAAAATTCAAGTGATAAAGCTAGTCATGGTTTCATTAGAGACCACAAGAAGAGTAATGAAGGTGGCAATACAAGTCTTGAATACCGAAAGGAAATCAAGGAGGATGCTAGTATGAACAATAAGGTCAATATCAAGAAGGCAAACTCAATAAGATGGCCTAATGTTATGAGGTATGTAAGTTCATTTCATGGTCATTGTTTCTCATGTAGACAATTTGGTCACAAAGAAAGATAGTGTAGAAGAAGGCCTTTCAAGAATGAGTTCTCATGGGATTATACAAAGAATCACAGTCTTCATCAGTCAAGAGGTATATATGATGTTATTTGTTATAATTGTCATAGTAAAATTCATGTTGCAAATTTTTGTCACCATGTGTCACCAAGGAGAAGTAAGAGAGTTGAAGCTTCTAAAGTAAAGAAGGTATGGAATCTAAAGTCAGTCAAAGTGTCTGATCCTATTAGAGAAGTTAAAGATAAACAAAGTATATCAAGCTTATCAAGAAGTTAGACCATGTGAATGAAGTAAAGGAAGATCCTGAGACAGTCAAGATTGATCTTGTTCAATCTACACTCTAAGATGGATTATTTACCATGAAATAGCATAAACCGGTCATTGAAATACACTAAGTGAGTTTGATAGAAATTCAGACATAGAAGAAAAAGGATAATGATGCAAACATCAAGTCAAAGGATCCTAAATACAAATTATCAGTCTCAATATTATAAAGGAATGGAGATCTAGGAATCTCCTTATTTCATGTTGTTTTAACTTCCCTAAGAAATAAGGGTGTCTCTATTAGGATTCATATCGGCATTCTCCATTCATTTAAAGCATCACAGTGATGTGTAGCAAGATTGTAGGTGCATTTTCATGTTGAGGAATGATACTACAAAAAAGGTCAAAGATGTGTTTTCAAGGCATGTTTGTGTGTTATTTTATACATGGATTTATGTTGCATTGTAAGGTGCATCAAAGGTTGTTTGAGTAGGCTTGTAGGGGTTTTAAACAGCTTGAAGAGAGGTGTTGAATCAAGAACCATGTTGAAGACCTAATATAACTATGTAAGAAGGTTAATGAAGATGTTTGAGGTATACTTGTATGATGTCTTGATCAGTGAAGAGTATCAAGAAGGCTTATGAAATCTTGAGGGACAATAAAGATGATTGCAAAGACCAGTTACATTCTTGGAGATGTGTTATAAGGTAATGTTGTGATAATTTGATTAGTTTTG
Organism: Taxus chinensis; assembly: GCA_019776745.2. NCBI lineage: Eukaryota > Viridiplantae > Streptophyta > Pinopsida > Cupressales > Taxaceae > Taxus > Taxus chinensis. The sequence goes on from CM034146.1 coordinate 669,373,237, forward strand.
TCATGGTCATGGCATTTAGTGTGCATTCAAGAAGTCGTTGAGATTTAAGAATGTGTATGAAGGCTTGATAGATAAATAGATAGTTTGGATAATGTGGTAAACATATTTTGAATAGAGGTTTGTGTCTAGAGCCATAGTATAAGTTCATGTCCTTGAGAGAAAGTGGTTGGTCTAAAATACCAATGTGAATTTTATGTTATATAGCTTATATAGGTATAAAGGACTTGAAATACCTAGATGGATCTATAGGAGTACTAATTAGGTCATGATCAGGAAAAGTAGACAAAAGGTCATAAAAGGTAGGTTTTTAGGATATATATGGGTATGTAAATTAAGATCATGAAACATAAACTATGTGTAGAGTTGTTCTTTGCAAGTATCATCATGAAGAATTTGTGTGTTTTTCCATAGTAAATAAGGGCATTTGTTGAAGCATCTCAGTTGGCATATCATGATAAAGGCAAAGTATTTTGAATTGGACATGCATGAAAGAAAGGATAACATGTAACAGTGTGCTCTGAGTTTGAAATCTGGGCATGACAAGGGTTTGTCATGATGGAAAATGAATGTAAAAATTCAATCGGTTGTGTAATGTAGGGTAAAGGTCTCAATTTGTGTCTTCAATATTTGTAGGAGGCAGAGTAACCTGAGATGAAAACTAATGATTTTAGCATGGAGATCTAGTTGACAGCATGATGAAGATGTAAAGGTAGTTGTTGTGATATGGCTTAAAAATACATGAAGGAAGTAGTTTAATCTTCTTTTAGGCTTGATATAGACTAAAATATGCATGACTAGTTATTTCTTTGACATGGAGATTTAGATTGCTCTCCTAGAATAAAATGAGATTTTCTAACTGATCTAGTTGATCGTGGTCAAGATAAAGACTGGAATGTGCTTGTTAGCCCTTGTATGATATTTTCTTTGGATATTTGTACATAGATCAAATTTATGTAGTGTGCTTTTGTTTCTTGAGGGTGTTTGTATCCTTTGAGAACTCAAAATAAGTGAGTATGGTTTTAGGGGGAGCTAGTTGGCTCTGTGTGTTCAAGGTATGCAAAGATTTATTGTTCCATTATTTTTGCATAAGGTCTATGGAAATGCTCCTACTCTATTTTGAAGATAATCTATGAGAGTGGATTTATAGTCTAAGATACATTGGTAAGCACATCCCATGAAATCAGAAAAGGAGTCCTAGGTCTGCTTTGAAAAGGTCTGCATCTGTTATGTTAAGGGAAAGTTATTTAAAATTCAACAATTGATATCATTCTAGCTATCAAGACCAAAGGATATCTAGTCAGGTTGTTCATTAGTTCCATAAGTAGGTATAAAGTATTCAGAAAGTAAGCAATGTCAAGAAGATATGCAGAGGTATGAAGACATGATTGAAGAAAGCAAACAGTGCCGATAGTGTATGAAAGTGGTATTGGTTTCAAGAGGATGTTGAGAAGATGAGGATGGTCTAAGATTCCTAATGACTCATGTGGTGAGTTAAAGCTATGAAGACAAAAAAGAAACCCTGATTTTGATATTGGTTTCAATCATATGCCTGAGATTTGAGTATGATCTGTGATGATAAAGATAAGGTAAGTATTTTTTTGATCTTGTTCATTTGGAGAGAGTATGCATGGTATTATTGGGAGTTTACTATGTTTATTAGTACTTTCATGTTTGGTTGATGTTTCCAACCATTACTTCCATTTATGGTGGTTCTTGGTGTGACTTCAAAAGGGGAGTGTGATTTTATAATGATTTGTAACATGATTGTTGAGACTCTGCTATAACATGGAAATGAGCTAATGGAAAATAACAAGTATGATCATATTTAAGTATCTTGGTAGAATTTTCAGCTCAAGGGGAGCATGTTTTGTGTTCTTAACTTGGTATCATGTTGCTCCGTGTTTCGAAAAAGCCTAAGGTGATTGTTTTGGTCAACTATTGGTATCAGTCTATTGGTGTCATCTTTTTTGTTTTAATATCATATGACAACTTTTGGAATACCCTAGTGTGTTGAAGATCCTTTGTCATTCATGTCAAAAGGGAGAAAATGAGTTGATGTCACATGTAAGTACCATAAAAGGAAAATGAGCAAATGTAAAGTAATTATCATTTTGAAGTGTTTTCAATTTGTAGTATGTTCGCCATCAATGATAAAGGGGGAGATTGTTGGAAAATTTTCATTGATGTCAAGGTATTGTTGTCCATGATTCGTGTTATAGAGAGCTTGTTGGAGTAAACAAGGAAAATCACAGACACAAAAGATAAATAAATAAACAAGTAATTATACCTTCATTTCAATGATCTTGCAAACCTCAAGTAAGATCGTGGAAGTGCTTAGAATTGTATTGATCTTGTATAGTTTGGATTGTGGATGCTCTTTTATCTTATTCTCTAAATATTTTTGCAGACGCTACAAACATATTTCACAAGGATATGGAAAAAAAAATCAGAAGAAGTTGGATGCAATTTTCTTAAAGCTCCAAGGATGGATTTGTAAGGGAATTGGAAAGCTTTCGTAGCTGAGGGTGAGGCCATGAGAAGTGGATCTTGGGTTGAATTGGCTCCACAGGTAATAATTATAATTACCTAAAATAATAAGGTGACCATGTCTATTCAGTTGCATCTTTGTAGGGGAAATCATTATCTTTGAATTCATTTGAGAAGTGTTTGCACGTATATTATTATTGCCCCCACCTTTGTAGGATTTTAGAAGTAGAGTGCAGTGGAGTATAAGAGTATTAGTATTTAATTATGAGGGAATAATTAACCAATTATTTAACTAAATGTTTAATTATATTAACAAAGGAGGGTGTAGAAATTAATTTAACTAATTCCAAAGGTACATTAGAATTAAATTATTAGATTCTCTAGTTGAGTGAAAAAAAAAAATTTGGGGAAAATCGGATTCTATTAGATTTGACTCTCAAGGAGCATCAGGAGGTGTAGCAATCTTCTGGAACCCGAGGATCCTAGATGGTAACATGATCTTTGTTTCTCATAATCATTTAGTTGTTAAATTTAATTCTTTAGATAATGATTTAGTTTGGATCCTTTCCAATTTTTATGCACCTAACTCTATTGTTGGAAGAAGGAAACTTTGGGAGGATTTAAGGGTATTTAGGAGTAGATATGTTGATGCTAATTGGCTAGTTATGGGAGAATTCAATACCCCCCATAAACCCTGGTTAAAAAGTAATGAGGTAAGTCTGATTTTACTACTGGAATGGAAGACTTTGCTGATTTTGTCTCCTCTATGAATCTTATGGACATTGAACTTCATGGAAATCCATTCACTTGGTCTAATAGGAGAGTTGGGGAAGATCTAATTCAAGAAAGAATTGATAGAGCTCTTATCACTACTAGTTGAATTCTAAATCAGGATTTTCATCTTTCTTCCTTACCTAGGAATGGATCTTATCATAATACAATAGTGATAAGTTTATTCAATTGGTCCAAACCCTTGCATAGTTATTTTAATTTGAAAAAATGTGGTTACATCATGAGGATATCAATGATAGGGTTAAGGAATGCTAGCATTGGGATGGGGAAGGAACTGCTCAATTCATATTGGTACAAAAATTGAAAAATGTAAAGAAAAAAGTGAGAGCTTGGAACAAGGAATTTTTGGTGATATTTTTTTAAAAAAAGATCTAAAATAACAGTTGTAGGATTTATAACAAAGAGTATCTACTAAATTTATGGAAGTTCTAAAGACTATCATCTGGAAAAGGTTGTACTTTCTGATTTTCATAATATTTGTAATAGAGAAGAAACATTTTGGAGACATAAATCTCAAGCTCTTTGGTTGAAAAAAGGAGATAGAAACAAAAAAAAATATCCATATGACCACTCTCAAGCATAGGGTGTGTAATAGAATAACTGAAGTCTCCATTGGAAATGGCATGGTCACTAAGGACTAGAATGACATTAAGGTAGAAGCACTGAGATTTTATGAAAATCTACTCACTGAGACTAATGCATGTAATGCAGAAACAACCTCATATCTGTCAGATGTCATCCCTAGAGACATAATTTCTAATGAGAGGTTTAAATAATTTACTAAAATAGTGACAATTGAAGAGTTAAAAAGTTTTCTTTTTGCTTTGGAAGGAGACAAGGCACCTGGGCTTGATGGATTTTCTATAAACTTCTTTCAGACGTTTTGGGATATTTTTTCTAAAGACTTGCTCAAGGCTTTTAATGAGTTCTATAGAACGGGTGATCTAATCAAAGAGTTGACTAATACTCATATTGTGTTGGTTCCTGAAAAGATAGATGTTAAATACTTCAAGGATTTTCTACCCATCAGCCTGATAATTGTTATTTACATAATATTTACTAAGATTCTTGCCACTAGGATTCACCCTTTACTTTCTGATTTGATCTCAAAGCAGCAGAGTGGTTTCATTAAAGGAATAATCATTCAAGATTGGGTGATCATCGTTCATGAAACCATTCACTCCATGGATAAAAGTAAGAAAGTCGGGATGTCCATCAAGCTGGACATGAATAAGGCCTTTGATAGAGTATCTTGGAAATTTCTGGATAAGGTAATGTTCAAGTTTGGCTTTCAATCTAAATTTAGGAAAACCATTCGTGCTTGTATATCTACCTCCAGATTCTTTGTTGTAGTTAATGGGGTACCGGTGGGTTTCTTTGCAAGTAGTAGGGGCATAAGAAAAAGGGGATCCAATATTCCCTCTACTTTTTATAATTATGGTTGACAGTCTTAGTAGAACTATCACTAGGGTTGTCAATGCAGACTTTCTAAAAGGTTTCAGACCTACCTATTCGAACCAGACAACTTCTCATCAAAAAAAATTTGGTGACACCATTTTTTTATTAATCACCTCTATTCTTGAGGAAAAAGAAATTAAAACCATTCTCAAATTTTATGAGGTAACTTCTGGGTAATAAGTTAACTTTGATAAAAATTTGGTTTACTTTTTTAATACTCCTTTGGAGAGACAGAAGATAATTGCTCTTATCTTGGGATGCAAAATAAATTCTTTGCCTACCACTTACCTTGGTCTACCTCTTGGGACCAATAAAGTTTCTATGGTTGTATGGAATGCTTTATTGGATAGATTCCATAGGAATTTGGCTAGTTGGAAAGGATTTGTTCTTTCTAATGTTAGGAAATGCTTACTCATCAAAAGTACACTCCAGAATTTACCCATCTATATAATTTCCATGTTTATCATACCTTCAGTTGTCATTGAAATCACTGAAAATATTCAAAAACATTTTCTTTGGCATGGAACTAAAGAGAGGTTCAAATATCATCTAGTTGCATGGGATCAGGTATGCATGCCTAAGAAAAATGGAGGCCTTGGTATCAGTTGGTTGTTAGATTTGAATTTGAGAAAAAGCAACAATCAGGGGACAGCAGTCCCTCCTCTTTATGGGAGAGGCTCTCTTATTAAACGCACAACAAATAATAAAATCTACTTATTTACAAATGTACAAACTATCAATATTTCAATGAGGATTTTGATGCTTTAGATGTCTTCATCTCATAAAATTTTCAATACATAAGAGAAGAAAGTAGAAGAATTAATATTCAGAAAATGAAGAAAGCAACACTTTCAGACATATAGGTTGCAGAATGATATCCTACTTATGCATGCAAGAGTGACAAGATTAGAATTATATACATCCTGAATATAGGACATATATGCAATAGACACAAATTTTATAAGCACAACATCAAGTTGAAGGACACAAAGTTCTATTCATATATATATAACTTCACATAGGATCAGATAGAAAGCAGAAATAGATAGAACAAAAGAAAAGATAAAACTTCTTCTGTATTGATTGCCAATTTAGTACTCTTACATCAAAAACATTAAAATCCAACCCCTTCAAATGACAAGAGGAGCGGCCCCTTAAATAGCCTCATGGGTGGTTACAAAAGAGTATTTTTAGTTTCCCTTATTTTAATCAAAGGATTAATATCTAATTAAGCATTATAAAATCAAATTGTCTTTTACTTCAATATTACATGACTAGAAAGGAAATATCCACCTTAACTAGATACATTGATTAAAAGAAAATATTAAGAACTGGAGTTGGAGCATTTGGAGGGGTGACTGTGACACTCTTCACCTTGAGCACTTGATTCTTGAATCTCTTCAATCGCACTATAGCTATGTCCATGCCTCGAGGGATAGTGGTATTTGCAGTTCGCATGAGTCCAACTGCCTAGGCATTTATCCATTTCCTTCCCAAATTATGCATTTTCTAGAAACTCCTTATTGGCCTCAATGATGGCTACTTGAAGTATACATATTTCCCTCATTTTATCCTTGGACATAGTCTCTTTCTTAAACAAAATATCCTTTAATGAATGTTCTGAACTAGGACTTGATCTCTTGGACTGTGAATCTTGTCACTCAAATTTTCTTTGAGGAGTTGGTAGTGAATATCTTAAAAGGAATGATATAACACAAGGATTTAAAAAATTCACCTTTCTGTAACATATTCCTGAGTTCACCAATGGCTTCCTCAAGGACCTTTATCTTCCAATCAATGTTGAAGACCCACTATTTAGACAGATTAAAATTTTGCCTCATCAAATACTTTATTTTCCAAAAGAACCTTCACATCTGTATCACTCATTAGCTACGGAGATCTTGAATGCATTAACTCCACAATTTCAATTCTCTTTCTAAACCACTGAGTTTTTTAGTAAGTTAGTTTTAGTAAACTTCATGACTATCTGTATCATAGTGACTTTATCATATGACTTGTATGCTTCTTCGATGAAGTTTAATCCTATGACTATCATATCATCAACCAAGGCTTCCATTTCCTTCCCATAAGTAGCAATGCTTATGGATGTCTTTGATATCTTACAACTTCATCATTAGTCAGGAATAACAGGTGGTGGTATTGAGGCTAGTGAGAGTTGGATCAAGTACCTTGTCTTCTGATAATAGGGACCAAATCAAATTTGAAAGGATTTGGTTATGTTCTCTCCAGCTGATCTTGTGTTTTCTTTCCTTTCTCAACCCTTTCAATTACACTTTGACACTGTCTCCTTCAAATTTTGCACTTCACTCTAAGGTGTAGATTCTCCTAGGGGAATTCTTGTCAATTCCAAATCACTTACATATAGATCTCTTTCATCCTTGTCAATCTTAGGTTTAGCAATATCCATAAATTTCTACCCTTTAGAATCAAATACTAACCTTGATGTGATTTTAGCCTTCTTTTTGGATGGGGGAGGAGTAGTACCTAGAAGGGATGCCACAACATCAAACTTTGGAGCAATAATATGAGATGTAGATTTTATTTTCTTGCTCTCTACCAATGGTTGTACCCAAGAAAAGGAAGAACTAGAAGTAGAGGGAGCAAGATTCCTAAGTGCAAGTGTGCCCATTGCACCTAAAGTTTGTACAATAGATATATTTCCAAAATAGATGTTTCAGCTTTAGAGGTAGGTGCCTCCTTGTCAGGAGTTTCTTTGGTAGAGGGTCCTAGGATAACCATTTCTTCTACTTCCGAAGTAAGATCCTTTTATCTGATCATCTTCTTCCTCTTATTTTCCCGTACTACCTCCTTCAAAATTACTTTCTTCATGTTCTCCTCTTTCTTTCTCATCACCATCATCATTACAGAGATCTATAAACCGATTCAATTTTAGGTACTACTTCCAATTGTTTCAAAGAAGACAATTTTCACTTTCTCCTTGAATTACCTCCTCTACCTTTTCATCTTTCTTAGCCTTCCCTTTCTTCATATATACCAAAGTTTAAGATTCAAGTGGAGAGGGGACCGATTGTGCATGTGCCTCAGGGGTTTCCATGGAATATCCTTCTTAGGAGTGGAGGATTCTTGAGAGGAAGACCTTGACTTACTTATCTCTAAAAATTTTCATTTTTCTATCAAACCAAAGTTTAGTCCTCACCAAGACAGGGTTTATAAGTTCTTTCAAGTCATCCTTTTCCTTAATAAACCAATCAATGGTTTCAATAGGAGTATTCTTGATAGACCTTTCATATTCAAGAGACTGTAGATCTTGAACATCATCATGTAGTTCATCTGGTACCTTGTACACTTCAAAGTCCTTGATATTACTGAAGAGATAATATGCCATAATACCTTCTTCTAGCTTCATAATCATCAAAACATAGTCAGCCCAATAATCTTCACTATCAACAAGATGATGAAAACCCATTCTAAAATTATTATTAATAAATCCCTTAATATCAAAGTAGGTCCTTGGCTTGAAAAAATGAAGTGTGAGGGGGACAATTATCCTGTCAACATTTTGGGCATCCAAAGCAGTCCTGCAAGTGTAGTTTCCCAATGTGATTGGAAATTGAATGCCTACAATCTTCTTGACCTCTACAAGTTCTGTGAAGCTTATCCAACTTCCTACAGACTTCAACTAGATCCATTTTATCACTACAATACATTGGGAGTTTTAGGGGTGTTCCCTCAAAGCCAGCTAATAATATGTAAGAAAACTTTCTGAATTGAATGAAATAGCTCCCATAGAACATTAATCAATTGTTTTGGCCTCCTCTGAGAATATCTAGTTGTGTTTCCCTCTAATAACCTGACAATATACATGGTGAAGGCATCATTCACCCTTCTGAAATGATGATTACTACTCTTCAATGTTAACTATGGGCAATACTCATATATAGGAGCATCCTTTTTGTCTTCATCAGGAGAAATCCCCAACCACTCCTATGTATGCTGTAATAGTGTACATCAAATAAGAAGTCATATAGAAATTTTTAGTCCTTTGAACATTGGAAATATTGTTCAGTGAGACTATCACAAATTATCTCTCCCCAATTTAGGCTCTTGTTTTCCTTCACATATGATGTTGATATAAGGGCACATCCAAAAGTGGAACTCATTAGTTGAGGGTAGCCCCATTATTCTAGCAAGAAGGGTAATGAAATCTGACAGCTCCTCCTTGAAATCAATTATATACATGGTTTTTGGTAGTCTTGAGGCTCCTTTCTTTGGGTTTTTAAACCATGAATTGGCCACCCTACTCTTGTATTGTTCGATTATCTTGATCAAAAAGAAGTTGGGCTTGAGATTTGGTGAGAGTATTTAAATCTTCCACCACTAGGATTTTGAGGGTAGAAACTAATACAACTAGTGTCTAACCGAGAAATCACCTACCCATGAGGATCAATGATACATCTTTTGTGTCTAGATTGAAACAGGAGCCACAAGCTCACATAGTGTCAAAACATTGAACAGAAATAGGAAAAACCTCCCACATGAGCTATACCACTTTCTTTGATTAAGTGAGCAATAGGAGTAGGATTTTGCAAAATCAAGTCGTTCCCAGAAATCATCGAGGTCAAGGTGTTGGGCATCACTATCTCCTATCTCGGGTATAGCTATTTCCAAAGAGGAGATATGTTCGTGCCCTTTATAATGGATCTTCATAGTGAGTGTGAATTTAGAGCAACTTGGCCAGAGAAGAAAAATACAATCACCGACAGGCTCGTGTGGCAAGGGAAAAAATATTTTACAATGAACTTCTCAATCCTCTAAATTTTACTTTCAAATGAACTGCGGACCTCTGTTGGAACAAGATGCACCTGGAAATTTTTGAAAAAAAAAACTAGAAAATGCTTCGTTCCATAGATAGAAATAATGGATAGAGGATGAAAACAATGAAAAATGGTAGCTAACAATGGGAAGTATGGTATAAACAACCAATTTCCTTAGGTATTTATACACATTCCATTTTGAATAGGTTGGTAGGGTGCATTAAATGCAAAAATTAATGTATTGCGAGGGGATGTAGTAAAATTTGGCCACAAAACACCAACTTGAGATTATGGAATGCATGGATATGGTGGAAAATTTGAGCACAACTAGCCCTGTGTGATGTTGGGATACCTAGGACATGGAAAGCCGAAATATTCGCAATATGAAGGAGACTCTAGTGTATGATGCAGTGAATGTGGGTTTGCGGGTTACAACTGGCCTGGAAGCACTTGGGACTTGGGACATGGAAAGCTAACACACCCGTAATACACTCAAATTGGGTAAGTCAGAAAAATATTGCATAATCGACCCTCAAGACATTGGGATGTGAGTTCTCTGCAAAGCCGAAATACCCACAGTGCAAAAGGGACTTAGTGAATTTGAGGGTTGTAAAAAATGCTAGGAATGCAGAGAACTAAATGCACTAGAGCACAAGGGAAAAAGGTTCATCTCAAATCCGAAATACATACAACATAAATGGAAGGTAGTTCAATGCAGGGAAGGCTGGGGAATGAACTGAGAGCCCGATGGAACATGGGACATAAGGAACACCAAAACCTGAAATATCTACAAAATAAAGGAAAATTCCCCAAATTCAAAATTTTGAGAAATAACTAACTATTGAAAACAACTCCATCTCTCTCTAAGACTTCAGAAAGGCAAACAAAGATCTTGTAAGAGCCAAATTACCAAAAAAATTGAAGAGTAAGGCAAAAATACATTTTTGGGCAAGTGACAATAGTATCAAAGACATAAGAAAAATGAATGTTGCTTTGATAGCTAAAATGGGTTAGAGATTATTAAAGGAAAAGCAACATTGGACCGAGCTCATCAGAACCAAATATTTGGCACATAATCATGTTCATACCTTTCTCTTTGAAGAGCAACTCCCAATGGTTCAGTTTTTTTGAATAATCTGCTGCGAATCAAGAAAAATATCACAAAAGAATGTAGATGGAAAGTGGGAAATGGAAATAACATTCAATTTTAGCAGGATAATTAGACCAACTCCAGTTTGAAGGACATGTTTGACTCCATCAAGGATGTATCGATTAAGAAGTATGGTAGTAAAGTGAAAGACTATACATATTTGAAGGAGGACAAGAGGAAATGGAAATAATTTAGGGTGGACATTTCAGAATTAGAACCAATAGTCTCTTCGCTTCAAGAACAACTAGCTCATATTTCATTAAATCAAACTAAATCCAAGGATGAACTTATTTGGGTCAACTCTTTTGATGGAGATTACACTGTCAAATCTAGTTATAATACCTTCTTTGAGAATATTAAGAGTAATTTTAATTGGAGTAAAATTTGGATGTCTAAGTTAACTCCCAAGATTAATCATTTCCTTTGGTTTGTGCTTAAGGGGGAGATTTTGACTAATGATAATCTTATTAAAAAGGGTTTCATCATGCCAAACATGTGTTGTATGTGCAAAAATGAGGCTGAAGACATGAAGCACTTACTGCTACATTGTGATTTTGCTGCCAATTTATGGGGTCTCATATTTTCAAGATTTGATTTGTGGTGGACTTTTCCTAATGATGTTTTACAGGCCTAGACACAATATGACCCCCCCTATAAGCATTGCATGGTCAGAATACTTTAGAAGTTGATATTTTCACACACCATTTGGATACTATGGAAAGTCATGAATGGAATCATCTTTAGAGATAGCAGGCAACAATGTAAAAATGTACTAAAGGATATTGTCATTATTGTCAAAGATAACTTAGAGAGATTTAGACCCCCAAAGAATTAAAAATATCCTAAGAGGAAGATGTTTTATCAGCCTGGAACATTAACATTGGATATCTAAAGAGAAAATATCACACTAGTATAGACAGGTCTTTGATCCATTGGATACCACCTCCTAATCTTTGGTACAAGCTCAATTTTGATGGAGCTTCCAAGGATAACCCAACAATTGCTGGAGGAGGGGAAATAATCAGAGATCACAGAGGCTTCATAATTGTTGATTATGAAGGTAACATGGGGCATCAGTCAAATCACTATGCTTTGTCTTTATCAACATTTTGGGGCATCAAATTGGTTAAGGACTGCAACATTACAAACATCATCATAGAAGGGGACTCCATGAATATTATAAATCATTTGAATCAGGTACTTCCCCCTAGCTGGAAAATAAAGGAATTTATCTCTGAGTCCATAAATATTTGCAAGTCCTTAAAAAATTACAAAATAATTCATTCCTACAGGTAGGGAAATAAGGTTGCAGACAATCTTGCTAATCATGGGGTTCTTAATAAAAAATGCATATTTGATATAATAATGAGAGCTTGCCTAGTTAGGTACAAAGTACTATTATCAATGACAAGAATGACAATGCACTTGAAGTCTAAAGATATTGTTGAGTTGTCCTTTGTATGTGTGAAGGTAAAGTTAATTATAGCACTTCTCTGTAAGCTTATCATCAATCCTAAATGCCCTCATCTTTCACATGCTTTCTACGTGGGTAAAAGAGTTGATAAGAAGTGGTTATCGAGCAGTAATATTTCCACTCTAAAGTGGCATAGAGAATCCAACAGATGCAGGGATAACATGAGGGGAACCGTGTCAAGTGAAGTCGACCTGTGACCCAACATGGAAGGAGGATGATGAACTTTGGAATTATCTATGGATTTGTGGGGTTTATAATCTCATCGAGAGGATTCAGGGCTATAATCAACATGTCTCCCTTCAATTTACTATGGGTTAGAAAAATAGAACGGTAACATATGGGGATAGGGTCATTAATATCACTGAAGAACTTATAGCAGACATCATTAGACTCAGCATGGAAGGAAACTAGTTCTACAGCAAAAGAATAGACAAGGCGGAAGAAACCAAAAGTTCCTTAAGGTGGGTGAAGAGTTAGAATTTGTCACTGTCAGAATCAAGGTTGCTTCAATTCTAACCTCATTCGACAAGATTGCAAAAATGATGATAAGGTATGTTACATTGGAAGGAAGATATTTTACAGTTCCCCTTAAGTATCTCATCTTCTTAAACCATTTTAGGATAAATTTCAATATTTTCTTTCCACATTTCATTTTGAACTCTTTAGAGCATTCAATCAAATAGGTTCATAACCACACTCAATTCATTCCCCTCCATCACAGGATTATTTTTCTTTTGCATCAGAATTGCCTTATCCAAAACCCTATTGTTACTCAAGCCCCTACCCCTCCTAACCCCACCCCTCTCCTTGGCACTTCCATGCCTACCCCCACCAATCTTATGGGTCAGAGGAAGCAGATCTAAAAACCCCTTCTACCCCCTTAATCATTCCTCCCCTCTAAGGAGAGTTCTCAGTAGCAGAAAGGCCAAAGAAATTGAGATTGTATAAATTTTGATCCATATGGGTGACCCTATATAGAGTAGTAATACTTTGGAGAAGGATGGGGACATGGAGAAGAGGATTGAGGAGATTGAGAAGGATTTTGAGGCTTTAAAGAGATAAATTAAGCAGTTTTTAAGAAAGGAAGGGAAGAGGAAAGTAGAGGAGGTGCCTGGACTTGTAGAAAGTCATATTCAAGAGGTCTACAAAAAGCCCAATTCCCTTGACAATAGGATTTTTGGTGTGAGAAGCGGGCAAGATAATACTCTCATATCTCTCAAAGTTGTTTTCAATTTTCTAGAACAATGGGTCAAGAATGTATGCATGTTGAGAAATGTTTCTGAAAACATATGGAGTGAAGGACCAGCTTAAGACCAAGCCTTTGGTCAAGTTGATAAGATTGACCCCTCACAAGCTACAGCAATTGCATTAAATAGTTCCCTAAAAGAGATGAAGTAGGCAATTGACATTGCATCCGAGTGATGAGATACTTATGGGATTGAAGTAAATTGGTTGATTAGTAGTTGTTTAATTGTTGTTATTTTGTTGTTTTTGGGCAATTTTTTTTTGTTTTGGCACTTTTCTATGTAGTTTGTTTAAGTGCAGTTGAGCTCTCTTGTAACATCCTGACTTTGGTCATTTTTTCTATGCTTCTATTGTGATATATGGATTTTTAGCCTTTTTTTTACAAGGGTATATAGTCCCTTTCAAAAAACTAGTTACCAATAATTAAAAATATATATACTTAATTATAAAGGGTAGGAACGTGACTTTAGGAAATACAATTAATTTAATTAATTCTAAAGGGGTATTTAATCGATGGAATTAATTTAATTAATTTCAAAAGGGATGTTGCGGTAGAATATAATTAATTTAATTAATTTTGATTGGATGGCAGCGAGATAGAAATATGTATGTATTTTTAGGGTGTCTACATTTGCCCCTCATTAAGGTGTTATTGCGAAGTAATAGTCCTTTAACAATAGTAGACACATTAAGATTAATGAGCAAAAAGTGGTGAAGCGTTTAGATGCCCTAGCAAGATAGGATGGTAAAATAATGCCCCCTCAAGCGGGTAGGTGACGCAACAAAGCGGTGGACAACCACTTGATAGGGGGAAAATGAGATATAGGAAGGAGTGTACTCATAGCATGAGCACCATTTAGAGAATGTAAATATAAGAGCAACCTTTATTTTTCTATTTCACAATAGGGTTGTCACCATGATTAAGAAAAAATCAAGATGGTTAACCCAGATGCACATAAAAAAATACACACAAAGCAAAGAAAACAAACCCAATATAAATAATAGGTGTAGGCATCATGGTTCTAAAGGAACCAAGATGTTATCACACTATCTGCAATTGGTCTAAAATAAAAATCACATCAATGTAACACAATATTGTAAAAGAAGAAAATGTATCTATGTCCCACAACATGCCACAATGAAAAGAAAACAGATGCAAATGATCTCAAATGCTAACCTCATGAAATGCATGGAAATAAGATCAATCTGAAGAGTGGAGTATACTTAGAAACTCCTCGTGAACTCTTGTAGGAACCACATTACAAAGTGATTTGATATTGAGTTTCCCCATCAAAGTTATATCATGAACGGAATAGTAAGTGGTGAAAATCATAAAATGCATCGCATTGGTGAAGGTGAGAAGAACGTGCATGTAATAGGATTTTTTTTGCAATTTTTTTGATGTTTTTGAATTTTTGGGATATTTTGTGTTTTTTTTGTTTTGGATAATGTTTAGTGGTGGAATCACCAAATTTTACCCCAAGAAGCATTAATATGCCTCGGCAAGAAGAAGGAATGACCACAAAATTATCATTTAAACAAACAAACCATCACGGTGAAATGCAGGCAACGTATGTGAAAAGAAACACTAGAGAAAGGAGTGATAGAGAAAATTTAGTAATCGTCACCATGTGTGGTGAGAAAAAATAGGTGATTAAGGTAAAAAAAGGATATATAGAAAGGGTGGGGAGGAATTCATTGTGACCCATTTGTGCCATTAGACTCTCTTTTGACGTTTGTGAGAGATTTGAGCTCTGAGTCCTGAGAGAGATGGCATGAGTATGGTAGAGGAAATACCACACAAACTGATTCCATGAGTTTGGAAAGAATCCACCTGATGGTAATGCAGTAAGTACATCAATTTTTTTCCTTGGGTGCATTTATTTCATTTTTTAGAGAGAATAAAATGAAAATTTAATGCTAGTGCATGCAGTTGGGTGCACTAGCATACCCTGATAAATGTGCTAGCATATAAGTACATGCGCTAGAGTATAAGTAGTAGCATAAGCATTAGCGATATATACACTAGTGTGTTTCATGCGCTAGCATAAAAGTAGAAGTGTTAGTGTAAAATTGGGTGCGCTAGCGCTCGATTGAAGGCATTAGAGTGAAATGTTCTAGAGTCAATATATATGCGCTAGCATACAAAAAGGGTGTGCTAGTGTTAATTTTAACAGTTTAGAAATATTTGAAAGGTTTAGAAGAGAAGAAATTATTATTATTTGATGTTTTTGAATGATTTTTTAGGAGAGACTACTGACGTTAGACATGCAAGAGCATCGTGGGCAATTGAGGACATTTCAAAGGACCTTCTTGTGATGTGAGGAGAGAGGATTAATGGATTTGTTAGAGGTGGTGGTATTAGCCTATATAACAGAGATGCCGCATATCTTTATGGATCACATTTTTTTGAATTTCATGGCAGTTCGATGGCATAATGAGAACCACATATTACAGCTTCATACTAGGGAGGTGACAGTGACCTTGAGGACGTGTATCGGATCCTGCAAGTGTCGATACAGGGGATTTTAGTAGTATATTATAGGGGTGACACCCACATACAAGGACATATCTAGGATATTTTCCTATGGCATGATATACCCAGAAAAGGGATGGTGGTACACTTGTACCGTTGTTTTGAGGATAGGAGGATATGACGGTTGCCTGTATGCTTGATGGCTCTTATCAGCGGTTATTTTCTACCTCATAAGATGGGTACCCATTTCAAGTTGGGGTTAATAGGAGTGGTGGTTTAGTTGATGGAGGGAGAGGTATTTTCATGGGGCCAGTGCATATTGGCACACTTATATAGGAATCTACACTTGATTTCATATAGGGGTATGAGGAGATTGAGTCCTATGACTCTATTACAAATATGGTCATGGGACCACATTGCGACTGGCCGACCACTAGGGGTTTTGAGAGATAGATAGCCAAAGGGTCCATCTTTTAGAGGATGGAAAACAATGGAAGTAGGCCATAGAGGCCATACGGTGGATATCACTTCTTATAGGTGAGCCTTTGATGACTTACAGTTAGGGATGGTGACATGGAGGTTGTATAGGCTATACCACTGGCGGACATATGCTTTTGAGTTAATCATGATGGAGGTTGGCCATTTTATCTTAAGCAGTTGTATTCATATCATGGAGGTATACAAATTGGATAAGGTACAATACCAGTTAGGCATTATACAGGGGATACCTAGTACAGAGCGGTGGTATGCGTGTGTAGCACGAGACCTTTGATTTCGGGCCACATATTAGAGAGGGCATGGCTAGAAAAAGCTTTGTTAGAGTCATCCCACATGCTTGGGATGTATGAGGATAGGTAGTGGACCCATGGACGACTATGGATTACATTGCATAGTATGCAATGATCATGTTGAGGAGGATTAATTTTCCTCAATTGGCTATCGTAGCATCAATAGTAGGTGTTACTGGACAGAGAGTGAGGGACAATGCAAGACTTGGCCAGTACAAGGCGAAGGAGGAGGGACATGCACAGGATCAGGGACATGTGTAGGGTCAGGATCCTCATGTTTAAGCTACACATGGGCCAGTATGAGGGGGTAATGGTATTCCAGTAACACATGTAATGTCAATGTCATTGGCATAGGTTGTATAGTAGGTGTCAATACAACATGTAGTACAGTAGGTACTATAGTAGGTTATGTAGTAGGTGCCTCAACAAGTACCATTATAGGGACCATTTATGCAGAAACATGTACCACAGCATGGACCATTATAGATGTCACCATCGCCACCTAGAGCAGGTAGTCCAAGTGAGTTTGCGGGACATGGGGGGGTCGAGGGAGAGAGTAATGATGAGGTAGATATGATATAGGCACCCCTCAGAGAGTATTCCTAGGAGTAGGAGGTCGGTCGTCCTTGGCAATGATATAGGCAGAGAGGCACATGGCCATGTTATGGGGTGATGTAGCCTTGATTATAGTGCAGATATTACAAAGACAGCTTGAGAAGAGGAGTACAAAGCAAGCCACCCTTAGGTAATAAGCACAAGATTTTATGGCAGAGAGGGACCACGTCACTGTAGATCGAGATAGGCCAATTACAGAGAGGGGCCAGTTGAGGGTCTAGGTTCAACAACTCATAGTGCAACAAGATGTGTTTTAGCACATAACGACAACTAGTGGCTTGGGGGATGTTTTACCCAAGATTATGACAACATCTAGTGAGGCGGGTTATTATAGAGGATTATATCAAGTGGTCGTACCTGAGGATCAAAAAGCTCCTACATATACATAGATATTAGGGAGTAGATCAACAAGGTCTCATCGATAGTCTAGGTCAGTGAGATCAGTATAGATGTCACCACCTTATGGTAGGTCAGAAAATTCAGGTGTGTGGGAGAGTCACAGAGGATGACTTGGGTTAGATGAGATATGATGGATTTTTTGTATATGCCTTGTGATGAAGGCATATTTTTTTATCAATGCCCCTGATGGCGTACCAACATGTATATGATTTTGTCAACATATATTTGGTATATGGACCTATATTGTTGATTTTTATATATGATGATGGAAATTTGGTATACCTCATTGTGATTCATGAGATATTGTATTAGCCCTGTGTTTGATTATGAGTAGATGATATGATGTTATGTGATGTATAGAATATATGTTGATTTTTTTTTTCTAATGATGACGATGATGTAGTTTAGCATACCTATTGATAGCTTATCATTTATTTATGATGATGTTAGAAATAGATGTGTTGTGATATGATAGATGTAATGTGACTTGATGATAAACAACAGAGGCATAAAGAATACACGTATAAAAAAGCTAACAAAATATAACACACACACATACAAGCGACAAAATCATGGCTTATAACATAAACCAAGACCACAATACAAACATAAAAGAGTAATAAAGCTAGATAAACATACCCAATATGAAAAGGAATTGACTCACACCAAAGTTATATATGAACTAAGATGTTATTTATTCAACTGCAATTGGTCCATAATTGCAATGATGATCTAGATATATAGAATATTGAGTTGATCTAAGTAATTAAGCACAAGCTCAATCTAACATATAAGACAACACTTTACATGTACACCCGACAAATAAGGTAAATGAAAACCAATCAAGTGAATAAAGAGGACTAATATTAACCACTAATTAAAAAACAACAATATAACACAAGTCATAACAATAATGTCCAAAGACATCCCTAATGTGTTTCACAATGAAGAGAGAGATAGACATTGAATGCCTCCAAGCGATAGCTTAGAACATGAGAGGATTGAATCAACCCAAAGAGTGGGGTGATGCTTAGATACCCTAAGACAACTCTAGTCAGATCCTAATGAAGCATGATCTAGATGTGGCCGAAGCCGAGTGTGCCCCCGAGAAAATTTATATTGCGAAGGGTGACATGAATTATTTCAATAGTGTAGATGATTTTAGAACAATCAGAGAGTGTAATTAACGAACTAAGGTATATAGTTGCAAGTGTTTTTTGTCGAGCATTTTCGAAATGTTATCCATTTTTTGTATTTTGGGAACAATTTTGTATTATTTTTTTATGTTTTGTGAAACATACTTAAATGTTTTCGATGTATTTTTAAACAATGTTATATTATTTTTGGGGTTTTTATAATTTTTAATGCATGCCAAAGGATAGGGGAAAAGGGGTTCCTCAGGCTATAACCAATACGTTACACATGAAAAGGGTGAATAGAAGTATGGCAGAAGGTGAACAAGAGTAGTGAACAATGGGCATGATGACCTGACAAAGAGAACATGCGACACAAGACGAGAAGGATCGACACAAGGAGGAGACAATCCAAAAGTGGTGAAATGATTGAGTGTGTTGATATGCCCCCAGCACAAGGGTTTCTCTTTGGATACGTAGGAGTAGAACTTATTTAGATGAATGGAATTCATGGGCTCTTTTAACTCTTTTCCATCTTCAGTAGATATTTTATATGCTCTGGATCCAAATTTTACATAATAATGTAAGGACCCAACTAATTAGGATCAAAATTGCATTGTTTTTCTCGTGGCTTGCTTGTGTTTTTTTTATTTTCTTTTAGAACCAAGTCACAAATTTTGAACTATTATGGGTTGATCTTGCAGTTATAGTTACGACACAGTCAATTCTGATATACTTGTAGATGTTCTAGGGTGTGAATATGTATCCCATCTGGTAGCTCCAACTTTGTGAGGCATGCAACATGGTAATCCTCTTCATGTATGAGGTGTTAGAGAGAGACATGAAGTGAAGGTAGTTTGACTTCGATAGGTAATATGGATTCAAAGCCATATACTAGAGATAATGGGGTAGATCCTATAGGAGTATGGAAGGAAGTGTGTTAGGCACAAAGGGCAGGATACAACTGTGTATACCAATTGTGTCCATGTTTATTGATGATATTCTCTAAGATGGATTTGATAGTCTTATTTGAAGCTTTAGAATGGCCATTACGTAGTGGGTAGTAAGGTGTGGCCCATTTCAAGTAGATGTTATATTTTTTAGCTATGGCCTTGACATTCTTATTTTTGAAGCAACCACCATGGTCAGTAATAATAGCAGTGGGAATGCC
Organism: Taxus chinensis; assembly: GCA_019776745.2. Classification (NCBI taxonomy): domain Eukaryota; kingdom Viridiplantae; phylum Streptophyta; class Pinopsida; order Cupressales; family Taxaceae; genus Taxus; species Taxus chinensis. The sequence goes on from CM034146.1 coordinate 669,393,221, forward strand.
AAAGTGACAAATAATATGGTTGAAGATGAACTTTGAGATAATCCACCCAGAAACATAAGTGAGAGCCATAGATTTGACCCACTTGGTAAAATACTCAGTGGTAGTAATGATGAATGTATGGTCATCAAAATATGTGGGCTTTATTTCTCCAATTATATCGAGCCCCCATTTTGAGAAATGCCAAGGTGAAGTGATGGGTTGCAAGGCTTGAGAAGGTGCATGAATGAGATTACCATGTTTTTGGCACGCCTAACATTTCTTCACATAGTTGCATGCATTTGTCTCCATTGTAGGCCAATAGTATCTGATGTGTAATATATTCTTCACAATGACCATTCCACTGGTGTGCGCTCTGTAAATACCTGAGTGTACTTCAACTAGAATTTTATTAGCTTCATCTTGATTGAAACATCTAAAGAGAGCCCCATCATAGCCTCTTTGATAAAGGGTGTCAGTAAGGAGGGTGTAACGCGAGGCACATTATGCAAAGGCTCATTTATTGGTCAAGTTTAAAGTAGAATGATATGCTTTGGTTTGAATAAAGGTATATATATCTTGATACCATGGATGATTATAACCAAAAATCTCACAAACCATGGTGGACTCTGGAAAATTGTATACGGGCACCAAAATAAGTTCAAAGAGGAACTCGTTATGAGTTTGATTTGTGTCGAATGCAAGAAGGGATGAAATAGTTGTCATGGCATCCACTACTTTATTATGTGCATAAGGAACTTTTTTGAAGGTTATAATCTGAAAATACCCTTTGAGACTATCAACCATATGTTTTTAGGGAAAAAATTTCCCATCTTTAACTTGGTATTCACCATTGACTTGAATAATGATGAGAAGAAAACCTCTAACAATTGTCAATTCTTGTAAGTGTCAGAAAATAGCAAATATTGTGTTTGTTATCAATGCTTCATACTCAGTTATGTTGTTTGTGCAAGGGAATCTGATGTGATAAGGTTTGGGTATAAGATCCCCATTAGGTGTATGCAAAATAAATCTTGCTTTCGATTCATGGATGTTGCAGGATACGTTAAAGAATAGAGTCCATGAAGGGATTGTTTCTATGTATAGTAGGTATTCATCTAGAAATTCAAATTTTAATGGATGTGAGTTTGGCAGTGGCGTTATGGCCAGTTGATTTGTGAGTTTTTGAGCTTTTATAGCCTTCTACTTGATGATTTCAATGTCAAATTCACATAGGAGTTCAATCCAGCTGGACATCCATCTTGTTATGACTAGTCTCAAAAGTAGGTACTTAAGAGGATCAACCTTTGCAATTAACCTGGAGATATGATTCAATGAGTAGTGTCGTAACTTTCCAAAGGTGTAAGAAACTACTAAGAAAGCCTTTTCAACCTGTGAGTACTTACATTCATGTTCCAGCAGAGTCTTGCTCAAATAGTATATGACTTGTTATTGACCTTTATCATTATATTGTGTTAATAAAGCCCCAATGACATGCTCTGTTATAGAGGTGTACAACAATATAGGCTTATCTTGTATAGGTGGCATGAGGACTGGTAGAGAGGAAAAATATTCTTTCATTTTAGCAAAGGAGTCTTGACAGTCTTGTGTCCATTTGAATTGGACATCCTTCTTAAGTAAATGGTTGATTGAAGTGATGGTACTTGTCTGCTAATTGAGAGATAAATCTCCAAATAGATTGTATTTTTCCTTGTAGGCCTCTTAGTTGACGTAGATTCTGAGGAGGTGGTATATCTATTATATATTTGACCTTGGTAGGGTCCACTTTAATTCCTCTTTGTGAGACAATGAATCCTAGAAGCTTTCCCGAAGTGACACTAAAGACACATTTTTTTGGATTAAGGCAAACCTTGTATTCCCTTAATCACTCAAATAAACACCTAAGAATTGTTGGATGATCCACTCCGGTATTTGATTTGGAAATAATATCATCGACATAGTCCTCCATTATGTCACAAAGAAGGTTGTGGAAATTAACAGTCATGACACGTTGATAATTTGCTCCAGCGTTTTAAGGCCAAAAGGAATGACATTGTAACAAAATATCCCCCATGGGGTTGTGAAAGTTGTCTTATGATGGTCTTCTTCAACAATTTGAATTTGGTTATATCCTAAAAATCCATCCATAAGGGATAACATCTCATGTCCCACAGTAGAATCAACAATCATGTCAATGTTGGGTAGATGGAAATCATCCTTAGGACAAGCTTTGTTGATGTCTCAAAAATTTGTACATGTGTAAATCACAGGGGTCTTCTTTGCTATTGACACCATATTGGATATCCATTCTGAATAGTCAATAGACTGTATGAAGCCTACATCTAGTAATTTTTATAGTTTGGTCTTAATAAGAAATGTGACTTTGGGGTGCATCTTACGTAACTTTTGCTTTACAGGCTTGGCATCTGGTACACCATAAAGTGATAAACCATGATATAAGTATCAAGGCCCAACATATCTTTATAGGACCAATAAAATACATCTTGAAATTTGATCAAAAGCTTTGTGAAGGCCCTAATTTCTATATCTAAGAGACTGTTGCTAATTTGTAGTAATTTGGGTTGGTTTACTGTGCCAATATTGATAGTGGTCGTTTCTTCCACGAACATCTTAGAAGTATCATTTTTCTTGAAATTATGATGATGGTTTATGTAAATTATTGGGTGTTTCCAAATCGGAATCTCTTCTCTCTAGCGCCTCTAAAACAATTTCACTAGGAGATGTGTCCTTTTCTTTTTCTTTTTCAATTTTTGTCTCTCGCATAGCGCCTTAGAAAGGTTTTCACTATGCGAGATATGATTTTTCTTTTTCTTATTTTTCTTTTAGACTAGATATTTTGAGATATTTTCCAAAGTAATTAGTAGCTTCAAGGTATATATTAAAACCCTTTTTTGATTTGACAAATGAAAAGGGTCTCAAGCCCCAAGGAACTCTTAAATGGCCTCATTGTTCTGAAAGAGGTCCATGGAAGTATGACACTTTTGATCCTGATAAATAAGGGAAGGGTAGACAATGTTAAGGGTTATGATGGATAGGTTTTCAAGAAAAAGTATGGTTTCAATGAGGTCTTCGAACATGTTATTTATGGAATTGGTCTCAACGTCGGAATCTGAGTTCTCATCGTTATCTAATACATTAAATACAACCGGTATCTTCTCAAAGGTATTATACACTAGAGCATGAGTATAGATGTTATGTTCTTGTGGGAATAGCCCTCTGCAGTTCCAATTCATGTTTTTCATCATTCGATGTGCCTTGGTATATTCAGTGGATTCATAGCAATCTACTATCTCATCTTCATATAACCAAGATCTGTCAGAGCTCAGAATATGCTCATCTTTTATATATCCATGTTATCTCTAAAAAGTAGTTCCTAGATAGTAGATTGGGGGTTCTCGTAAATGAGGAGCATTAGGGTGGTCATAACTATGAGGTGAAAATGGGAGTTGGCCAACGAGCAATGAATTGTCAAGCATGTATTCACCAATACATTTATGGGAGAACTTAATCTTAGGTTATGATTTGGACGTAGATGCTTCTGAAGAATACACAGAGTCATGAGGGTGAAGCATTGTCTCAGTATCAACATGGTTGGTATCAATGGGGATGAAACAAGGCTCAGTTATGTAATCAGTAAATGGGAAATAATTTGTATTTTGGTGTTTTTCTTCAAAAATTTACAATACTCAAAAGGGTTGGCATCATCAAGCAAGGTGAACTCTTTGCCATTATGCAAGAATTTTATGCATTAATGGAAAGTGGATGGCACGGCTCACATTGCATGTATCCAAGGTCTACCCAAAAGGATGTTGTATGATGTGTCCATATCCACAACATGACAAAGGGTGTATAAAATTTGGGGACCAAATTATATGGGGAGGATGGTCATACCAAAATACTGAGGCTCAGTATTGTCATAGCTAAGAATGGTAATAACATTATCATCTAAGTCAACCACTATGTGACCAAGACAACGTAGCATTTTCATAGAGAAGATATTAAGAGCTACTCTATTGTCTACAAGAACTCTTTTGACCTTGTGTTCCATTATGTAATCTTTGATGTCCAAAAATTTATTGTTTTGGAGGTTAGGGTAGAAGATATCCTCATGGCCAAAAGATAAGATAAGACTTTTAGGTGAAAGATTTGCAATCACAACTTGAAACTGTTGAACGTTAAGGGTCGGTGATGAGTTGTATTAATTGCTTTCATAACAACTCATCTTTTGTATTTTGATAAGACCATTGTAGCCATGTGTTGGGCTAGTGAAAAAGTGACTAAGTATTAAATGTGCATGTGTTAGGGATGCGTAAAAAGGGGTGTGTAGGCGTATTTGAGTGGTTGGAAAAAGAAGGGCGCGCCTAGGAAGAAAAAGTTTGGGACTTATCCAATTTTGCATGACATGAGCTAAAAATAGGAAAGTGAGCTAGAGTGCAGTTCAAGAAAAGATAAAGGCATGAAGACTTCACTGCCAAGGAAGAGCTATTTTGGGAGCAAGCAGAAGACCAAGAGACACACATAATTTGTGCTAATAATAGCATTAAGATAGATTTTAATTATAGATTAATTTGTTATTAGCCTTCATGTAAAAGCATGTAGTTGTTGGCAGATGGCTATTTTGAGCATGCAACCTATTTTGAGAGTGCATGGGCAATGAAGGGAAAGTCGCCACCCCTATATATATGTAATGTATTTCACTATTTTGAAGGATCATGGAGATTCTGAGTTGTATTGGGGTTATGTTGATGGTATGAATTTGCACATGACTTTATGTTAGTATTATGATGTATCCAGTTATTGTTTTGTGATGAGTTAATACAATGGATCATTGTGGATGGATATTAGTGATTTATGTCTCTATTCATGGTACTTATATGGTAAATTGGATATTGATTCTTATTTAATTCATTATGCACTGTGGTTTTGATCTGATTCTTGTTAAGTTTTACACTTAATTACTTGATCTAGTTATGGGTTATATGAATATGCATGCTAACATCTTGACAAATCTCAAATAAAAGAGGGACCTGGTACCTTTGTGCACTTTAGGTGAGTGTCTGTCTGGATGAAGTGCTAGCGTACCTAGGCTTATGAGTGGGAAAATAAGACTACACCATGTCTATATAACTCCTAAATACATTACTGAACATTACTATTACAACCATGAAAATTTGGCATGATGACTAATTGATTAAGTTATATCTAATTATCTTTATTTTGTGATATTATGTGTGCATTTATTGTTATTATTCCAATAAATTGTTTGGATGATTATATGTGTTGATGCCACTCTTGGTTGTAAGTAATTAGTCATATGTAGCAAAGGAACCTATCCACAACAACTCCTCTGCAGCCAAAGAACTTGTCTGCAGTATAAGGAAATCATTCATAACAAAGAACTCGCATTTATGAAGATATTTTGAAACATGAAATGATGGAACTTAAGTCCTTACATGTCATTGGAGAGATAGCTATAACAGAAACATGGAAAATTGAGAAACAAATCAATCTTTGATTTGGTCATTGATTAAGAACTAGTGAAGAAATGATCGTTAGTTGAACACTTATTGTGTATTTCAAACGTGTGTTGAATATCTCACTTATTTTGTTGAAGATTCCTTATTTTATTCTTCATTTTCTCATGTGCTATAAATGATAGGATATAAAGGAAAGGGTTGGTGCCTTGCAATAAGTTAGTAAGTTAGTCAGATTGGGAATTGAGAAAAGAGTGAACATGGTTAGAAGAGAATCAAAGTAATCTCTTTTGTTCCTAGATGTAATGTTTTATGCAAATCAATAAAGAAATCTTAGTTTTCTTATTTTGTTTTTAATTACAGAGTTAGGAAGGGATTAACACCCAAGTTAGGTCCCACTTGAGGTCTGTTAAATCCCCTCCATTGTTTCATTTCATGCAAATTTCCTTAGAAAAAAACTTCTCTTAAATATGCAACTTTGTTTCAATAATAACATTTAGCAATAGTCCATTTTCAAGTTTGAGTTTTATTTTACTTTTAGAATTGTTATGTGACATTTATTTCCTTTCCAACCTCCTAAATCAACTATAACTATGTATACAGCACATGCATCATTTCAAGTCTATACTCACTAGTCTGATAACTAAATGAATGTAACTTAATGTACGACATATTACTGCAAGTTGATTTACACCACCATTTTTAGCATTTTTTTCGAGAATATTACCAAATTATAGGAGTTTGTGAGGTTTTGCATTTCTGAATTTCTTAGAACATAAATTAGGTTGTATAAATTCCACCTTCGAAAGCTCCCACTAATGAATGTTGATTGAGTTGATTCAGTTGATGTATGCATTGTCGTAGATATGCCTATGGTAGATTCCTACCCAATCCTCAAATGGTAGAAAGTACTTCTAATTCTTAAGAAGAAACATCCTCTTTTGTACTGGGTTTATTGATAGAACACTCCCTCCCAAGTGAGACTTCAGAGGCTATTCCTGAAAGGTCTAGCATGGCAGAGGAGGTGAATCGAAACATAGAAGAAGATGTAGGGAACCAAACACATTTGAGTTTCCTATATCCAATAACAATCAACATGCTCAAATGAAGAACATATCTCCATTAGCTCTTCCTAATTTTCATGAATCTATGACTGAAGACCCATACACTTTCTTGTTTGAGTTTGATGTCTTATGCAGGATTTATGACTACACAACTGATGCTCTCAAGTTGAAGTGGTTCCATGGCACACTCAAGGAGGTAGTCTTGAGATGGTTTATGGGCCTAGGAAGAAATGTTGGTACTACTTGGCAGGGGATGAAAGACAAGTTTTTGACCAAGCACCAAGAATACTGCAAGCTAAGTAGCAGAAGAGGAGATGAACTCTTTACGATGGGACACAAGGAAGATGAGCCACTAGAAGATTACCTGGAGAGATTAATATTTTGTGTTCAAAAGTCAAGACATACAAGGTTTCCTCCTGAGTCTCTCAAATTAATTTTCTTAAAAGGACTCAATCGGGAAGATATGGATGCATTGGACTTAATAAGAGATGAAGACGTCTCCAAATCTACTTTTAAGGAGATTTGTCAAGCCTACAAGAACTATTATAGAGCAACCATGAAAAGAATAAGAAGTGTTAGATCAAAGGGTGGAGCAACTACCAAAGGAATTGGGGAAATATCTAAATCATAAATTACAAACATGCTTAAAAGCATGAAACAAGAAATAGTTAATGACATGACCACCTAGTTTGATGCTTTGCATGTAAAGAAGAAGAGAGAGGATGCAGAGGCAACACTTGCAAGCTTCTTCCATTATTGTAGAACAAATAAAGTTGACTACACCTGTAGGGGACTGGCCAGCAATACAGAAGGAAAGGAGGTTGCACCTGGGTTCAACATGATAGAAATGGAGGATGGGAAAGTTTTCTACATTAAGCAAAGGAAACCATGGCCTCCAAGATAAGGAGGTATGTCACAAGATCCCATGTAATCTTTTCAAAATTGGGCTAGTTGTTCAAATAACAATATGCAACCTCCACCTGGGATAATATTTACTAAGGATGGACTCCTTTCCCTAGCCAATACCAACAACCATGACAACCTCAGTTCTCAGACCAACAGTGGCAGCACCCCCCTTATTCATGGAAGTAACCTTGGAGAGGAGGGTGGAAATGGAGCAATTAACCTCCTAACCACCAAAAATCCTAGCATTAACCTCCCTACCCACAACAACAAGCTTTAATGACAAACCCCCAATCTAGCTCTCAACCAAAAACTACTTAATTAATAGCTCAACCAACAACTAACCCCAGTAATAAAGCTACTCAGCCATCCTATAACATTGAATTAACCCAATACTCTGTTTATCCAGTTGATGTCAATAATATCCATCTTCGTTCAAGAAGAGCACTTATGCCACTAAGTAAACCAACAATCAAGGAGATACCAAATGAACCGCAGTTTCTGTAAGATGATCTGCAACAACATGAATAGAATTCTAGAAAAAGAAAGATATAAGTCAATAGACCCCCATTTCCATAAAGATTGTAAGAGACAAAATCTAACCCTAAATCATATTTTGATTTTGATTTTGTCAATCATTTGAAGGACATTTGCGTAAAAATTCCACTCATGTAAGCCATTAAGGGTGTGTATTTTCACAACAAGCTGATCAAGGATCTATGTATAAAGAAGTCAAATAAAAAAAGAAAAGATCCATACATTGTATAATTCATTGGAAATTTGGCTGACATCATGCTTGGAAACTCTATGCTACCTAAGTACATAGATCCAGGTAGTCCTTTGGTGAATGTTACTATCGATGGAACTACAATAAAAAATACCTTGATTGACTTAGGGGAAACATTCAATGTCATGACTAAGAAAATCATGGATGACATGAAATTGTGAGGACCAAGGCCAACAACTACAATATTACAACTAGCAGATAGATCAAAAGTAAGGCCTAAAGGAGTCCTTGAGGACATTATTGTGGTGGTAGAATCTTGGTAATATCCTATTGATTCCATTGTCCTACAACCAAAGGAAATTCTAAGAGGTTACCCTCTTATATTAGGAAGGCCATTGATGGCCAATGTTGATGCATTTATAAGGTACAGGTCTAGAAACATGATCAACTAGAATAGAAACTATACCAAGAAACTTATACTCTATCCTCCTGCCCAACCGTTGAATCATGAGGATCAAACAGTTCGGGTTGAAGAACTAGAAATTGATTGATGCTATATCCAGCAGATGATAATGTTGGAAAATTCTTGCACTATGAAAGATCAAGAGGAAGATGTTGTTCTCTCTAATATTTTACAGAATAAATGAATAAATTGATGATAGATTGAGGAGCTTGAGTTGTCCTTGAACCAAGTCTTACCACATCATAGCACCATGAGTATTCCAAGTAAAGATTATATTTTTCACCAACTTCTTCCTCATGATTGCATATTGAATTATGTTAATAACAATATGTGTTCAATGTTGGACCTCTTCAAGCAAGTAGAAATAACAACAGGGAGGTCACTAAATGTAAGCAAGATGTTGAATATACAATAGGAGCAATTGTTGATTGTTCTTATTTAAGAAAAATAATACAACATTTGCTTGGGATTATAGTGATATGCATGGGATTCATCCTAGACTTTGTACTCACAAAATTTATACTAAATAAAAATGTAAACCAATGAAACAGCCATAGAGGCGCATCAACCCAATAGTAAGAGAAATTTTGAAGGGTGAACTACAGAAGTTGCTAGATGTTGGATTCATATACCCCATATCATATAATCAGTGGGTATCACCTCTAGTAATTGTACCAAAGAAGTATGGGAAATGGAGAATTTGTGTGGATTACAGAGAACTAAATTCAGCCACAAAGAAAGACCACTTCCCATAGCCCTTTATTGATCAAGTGCTTGATACCCTAGCTGGTTAAAAGTACTCCTTTCTTGATGGATACATTGGTTACAATCATATCCAAATTGCACCAGAGGACCAAGATGTATGGACTAAATGCTATGAAAGTGTTTTTCAAACTTTAAAAGAGATGTTAACTATTTCTCCTATGTTGAGAGGGCCTGACTAGAACCTACCTTTTCACATCTATATAGATGCATCAGATCATGATATTGGAGTTTTCCTGAGTCAAAAATATGGTGATTTGAATTATGTAATATAATATGTCAACAAGAATTTGCAACATGATGAATTGAACTATACAGTAACAGAAAAAGAGTTCCAGGCAGTAGTATATTCCATAAACAAATTCAAACATTATATCACGTGATACCCAGTGTTTATTCACATTGATCATGCTATAATCAAGTATATAGTAAACAAACCAATAGTAAGCAACAGAATCATAAGGTGGTTATTCCTCTTGCAAGAATTTGATGTCACCATAGTGGACAAGCCTAACAAAGATAACATGGTTGTAGATTTCCTCTCAAGGACAGAGACCAAAAGTGAAGAGAAAATAGTTGATGATTCATTTCCAGATGAGCAATTGTTTGTTATTTCTACAAGAACACCCTAGTATGCAAACACATCTAAGTACTTGGTCTCAAGTAAAACACAACCAATTTTTTCATCCTTTAAGAAAAGGCATTTAGTTGAATAGATTTTACCCTTTTCTTGGATAACTGGACTTCTCTTTTATACATGTCTAGATCAAGCAATGAGAAGGTGTATAGATGATGAGGAGATATTTGATGTCCTCGGCGAGAAAATTTGTCTTGTGGACAAATTGGTGGGTTTCAAGCCAATGCTATGGGAATCTAAGTCCCTCTACTTGAACGGTGTAGCTTCCGTAGGTGCATGCATAAAAGGTGGATTTCAATGGTGGCCTTTTGACCAGAGATCCAACAGGGGCACTCCACTGACCCTGTGGCAAAGCTAGCAATGTCTCACTAGAGAAGAAACTTTGTCTTGGAAAGGGGAAGGGGAGTGGAAATGGAGGTAGGAGAAAACTAATGTTGTGAGTAGAATATTAGATGCCCACACACATTAATTAGAAATTTCATTTACATGCATTTATAGTTAGAAGAAAAACAAATCCGCAGGAGAAGCTACAAGACCGAATAAAATTCATTGGTCACAAGGTACCAATCAATCCCTCAATCAAAAAGGTGAAAATTCCTTCTTTTATTATTGAAGCTAAAGCAGAGTTTGTACAGAGCTTTGAGAATAGAGGAAATTCTAAGGAGAAGGGAAAATAGAATAAGTATGGCATTTTTGTCTTTTCCAGGTACAGAGCACTCTGGTCTTTTTTGAAATCAATCACCAGCCCTTGGAATGGCTCTGAGGAGCCATTATATCTCATTCCAAAATGGTTACAACTTTACAAATCATTTACGCCTCTTCAAATTCCTCCATTGCGAAGAAAACACTCATGGTGGGTTAAAAACTAGATCTTGCAACGTGAATGTTACATTTGATTTGCCAGTTTGAATACAGACCATTTGATTTTCTCTTATAACTTTGAAATTGGGCCGTCCACATGGTAGGAAGAGATTGGAGTGGGTACGGGGGAAAGCCCTTTGCATTTTGTGATTTTTTAGAGATTTGGCAATTTGGAACAAATTGGCCAGCACCCCGCTTCAACTTTTTAACTTAGGCACGTGGCACATTTTCATTGGAAATGGGGTCATGACTTTTTCTCAACATTTTAACCTTTTTTGGAAAAAGGCTCAAAAACTGCCGATCATGCTCCGATTGAACTCTTGACTTTTCAACATTTTTCAACGTGACCCACTCCGCTTTGATTGGAGCCCGAGACCTTGGGGCCATGGAGCATTCTAGAAATTTTACTTTTTTGGAAATGCTCAAAAACTCAAATTCCTCCGCGACCCGCTGCTTTGACTTTTTAACTCTTGACATTGGCATCCTCTAATTGGAAATGGGGTCATGACCCTTTTCTCAACATTTTAACCTTTTTTGGAAAAAGGCTCAAAAACTCAAATTTCTCCACGACCTGCTCTTCCGCTTTGACTTTTCAACGAGGCCCGAGACCTTGGTGGAGCCGCGGAGCATTCTAGAACTTTTACTTCACTTTTGGGAATTTGGTTAAATTTCCAAAAGTGCCCCGATGGGCATCCGCTTTGAATTTTCGTCTTCACCTTTGAAGCGGGCTTCAACTTTGACTTTTTCCCCTATGGGCTTCAACTTTGACTTTTCTCTGCGGGCTCAAAATTTGACTTTTACCTTTATAGCCTGATCGGGGCTGCGGGTCACTTTTTAACTTTTCACCTTTTTTACAAAGAGGCTCAAAAACACAAATTTCTCTGCCGACCCGCTTCCAATTAGGTATGTCCACATACCCGTGGATGATGGGGCCAAAATTTGACGGGGAAGAAAATGCCCATCATTCCCGACTGTGGGAAAAATACACAGAGGAAGAGAACTTCATCATTTTGAGTCCAATTTTTGAATTTCCTTCGCGAGCCGGAGGCATGGAGGAAAAACAATGATTTGATGACCCAGGCCATAGAACAAGTGAACAATTTTGATCAAAAAAGGAGATTGTAAAGAGGATATTACGTGCACAGACCGGGAGATGGAGAATTTCTCAAAATGAGCAAAACAGAGATTTAAACAACACTAGGGCATGGATTTTGCTATTTCTTTGAACCTTCAACTTGGCTTAAATACTTTAGGAGGGCGAGAGCTCAAAATTTCAAATTTAACTTGGAAAATGAAAAGTGGTTTTCGGGAGACAACAACTGGCTCTAGCTTGGGGACATGGCATGGACTGAGCATGACGAAGACATGGTATGAGGATCCAGAATCTCAATTTTTAAAACGTATAACGTTGACCAGTGCCTTATCCATTGGGCCTTGTAGAGTCATGTACAATTCTGAGAAATAATGGAAGAAGGAGGAAACACACAAGCCAAACCACACACAATAAAAACCAAACAAAACTAAACCAAAACCACACAACAGAAAAGGGAAAAACACACCTACAAAATCACCTATGGTACAAGGTGGGGGACAACCCGCTTTCACTGATGATACAGTTTCAAGTATTTCCCACTTCGAGGTAATTCCAATGGTGTTCCATCCAAGTATGAGAGGAGAAAAACATTCTCACCACAAGCTCCATGAATTTGGAATGGGCCAAGCCATAATGAATCAAACTTTCCATGGCTGCCCTTTGGTTCTCTTCTCTTGTCCCATAGCAGGACAAAGTCTCCAACCTTGAAATTCTCTGCCTTTTCCCTCTTGTCAAATATCTTCTTCACTTTCAATTGGTGTTCTTTAATTCTATCCACCACTTGGCATCTGCTTTCTTCCAGCTTCTCCAGGAAGAGGATCCTCTTGTCAATGGAGTCTTTGTATTGACCATCTTCTATTTCTTGCAGCAACTTGAGAGCTGGCATCTCAATTGTGAGGGGAATCTCTGCCTCAACTCCATACAACATTTGGAAAGGTGACATACCTATTGCCTTCTTAGGAGTGATCCTATCGGCCCACAATGCATCATATAACTTCTTGTGCCAGTTCCTTTGATTCTCATCTACCAGCTTGCGAACAATGGTCACAATGTTCTTGTTGCTTGACTCAGCTTGCCCATTTCCCTGTGGGTAGTAGTCAGAAGAGTGAGATAGGGAGATTCCAAAGCCATAACAAAAATTCTGTGAGCTCCTTGGAAGAGAAATAGGTGGCATTGTCTACAACAATTTTCTGTGGTATTCCAAAACGAACAATGATATTCTCCTTGATGAAGTTGCAGACTGTTTCAGAGCTGGCTTGCTTGGTTGGGATGGCTTCCACCCATTTAGTGAAGTAATCAGTTGCAGTGAGTACATAAGTATGCCCTGCACTAGAATGAGGATTCAGAACACCAATAAAATCTAGCCCCCATTGCTGAAATGGTTCTTCAATCACCACAGGCCTGAGTGGCAATGCAGCTAGTTGTGGCTTTCCAACAAATTGTTGGCATGCTTTGCATTTGGAAACCCAATCCTGAGTGTCTGCAAAGATGGAGGGCCAATAATATCTCCCTCTGAGGATCTTATGTGTGGTGACCATTGCTGAGAAATGTCCACCACAAGCTTGATCATGATATGCCCTGAGAAACTTTTCTTGTTGCTCCTTATCTACACACCTGAGGAAACAACCATCTAGGCCTCTCTTGTAAAGTGCATGATTCCAGATCACAAACTTGGCTGCCTTTAGCTTGAGTGTCCTTATTTGTTTGTAATCAAGATGAGGAGGGAATTCTCCATAAGTGAGGTAGTAAGCAATGTCAGCATACCACTCATCAGTAGTGGTGACAAAGAGTGCCTGTGGACTGTCTCCTGAACAGGTTGAGAAAACACCATCTTTTTCTCCCTGCTGAGCCCTGAGAGCTTCATCTTCAGCAATCAGCTTGGCACAAACCATTTCCTCTTACCAGATTAGAGGGTCTAATCTCCAAGTCATACTCTTGGGTCTTTGCAATCCAACTTCCTCTCTTAGCCCCAGGATCTTGTTGAGTCAAAATGGACTTGATTGCACTTCCAGGGACCATCACCACTGTATGGGAATTGAGAATGTAGAATCTGAAACTTTTAACAGCTTTGACCACTGCGTAGGCATGTTTCTCCAATTGGCTGTACTTTAGCTCATGATTTTTCAAAGGACAACTCATGAAAGCAATGGGTGCTTCCAAACCTTCATCATTTTTCTGAACAAGGACAACAGAGAGTGTATGTTCTGATGCATAGCAATACATGATGAACTCCTTGTTGAAATCTAGAGATACAAGAGTTGGAGCTTTGGCAATGGCTTTCTTGATCTCCTCAAATGTTGTTTTTCCTTCCTTATTCCACTTGAAACTTTCTTGAGGCTTCATCATGGAAGTTATATGCTTAGTCAGTTCAGAAAACTCAGGCACAAAATGACGAAGGAAGTTTACCTTTCCAAAGAATGAATGAACTCCCTTCTTGCTGGTTGGTAAGGCTAGTGCTTGGATAGCTCTGATCCTCTCAGGATCAATGTGTGCTCCATGTTTGTTCACAATGTGTCCCAACAACTTACCTTCTGTGACTCCAAAAATGCACTTCTTTGGATTTAGAGAAATGCCATGTTTCCTACACCTTGCAAGGACTTGCTCCAAATGACAGATATGATCTCCCCTCCTCTTTGAAAAAACCATGAGGTCATCAAGGTAAATGACAATGCAATGTTTCAAATCTTTGAAGGCCAAGTCCATTGCTCTCTGGAAAGTGGCTCCAACATTGATCAAGCCAAAAGGCATTCTGTTGTAGGAAAAAGTGCCCCAAGGTGTTGTGAAGGCTGTTTTGTTGCAATCCTCTTCTGCCACCTTGATTTGGTTGTACCCTGAGAATCCATCAAGAAAAGAGAGCATTTCAGATCCAGTGACTACTTGCAAAATATGATCCATGATTGGAAGAGGGTAGTTGTCCTTGAGAGATTCCTGATTCAGATTTCAGAAGTCTACACAAATCCTTATTTCCCCATTCTTCTTCCTTACTGGCACAATGTTAGCCACCCATGTTGAATGGTGGATGGGGAAGATGATTCTAGCATTGAGCATCTTTTTCACCTCTTCTTTGATAACATCAGAAATCTTTGGATTGTAGGGCCTTTGTTTTTTCCTGAAGGGCTTAGCTCCTTGCTTCAAAGGAATGGAGTGATGCATTTCCTTTGGCTGAAAAGATTTGAGTTCATCATAGGAATAGGCTAGGACATCTGAGTACTTTTTTAGCAGAGAAACAAACTTTCTCTTCTCTTCTGGTGAGCAACATTTACCAATGTTAACCATCCTTGGATTCTCTGAAGTGCCAATGTTTTCTTGATCAAAATCAGATGGACACCGAGAAGACTATTTTTCTTTCTCTTGGATGAACCTGTCATGCTTGTCAAAGAGGTCTTCCAAAGAAACTAGGCCTTTGGGGATTTTGTTTCCTTTCAGTTTGATTACTCCCTCTTCATCAATTCCCTCAATTCCTTCCTTCTCTTCTTTGGGGACTGATTCATGGTGTGGGTTTTCACTTCCTTCAAAGAAAATATTATTGAAGTTATCCCTTTGTTCTAAGAAGGCTAGGATCTGATTGTCATCATTGAAGACCTGCCAGTGATTTGCATTGTCTGGTATGCTGGGTCTGAACACCATCTCAATGGTCACTTTATCCTTGCCAAAAGAAGGATGAGGTGTCACTAAGGAAGCTGACACTGCTAGAGAATCAACCTTTTCATTCTGCTCCCTAGGGATAGCTTCAATGGAGAATGCATCAAAGGATTCAATGCAGTCCCACACTCTATTTCTATAGTGCCTGAGTCTGGGATTTTTCACCTGATATTGCTAATGGACCTACTTTACCACAACCTCTGCATCACCTTTGCATCTCAACTTCTTGATTCCCATGTCCTCTGTTGTATTCATGCCTAAGAGTAATGCTTCATACTCTGCTGTATTATTTGTATTATCAAATTGCAGCTTGTAGGCAAAAGGATATACCTCATTGGAGGGAGAGTATAATACTACACCAGCTCCTGAACCTGCTCTGGAATGACTGCCATCAAACTCCATTGTCCAGATTCGGTCTTCTTCTTCCTCCATGAGAAGTGGAAAGTCCTCTTCCTTTTGTGATGTAAGGAGGTAATTTCCAAGCCCACAATCTTGAAAAAGGATATCAGCTCTTGGATCATCATACTTCCTTACTGTGAACTTCATTTTTCTGACTGGCAGCAACTTCTTCATTTCTCCTTTCACTGGGATAGTTGCAGATGACCAATCCATTTTTATTTCTCCACCTAGATCTCTGCAAAAACTTCTACTCAATAGCATACCAAAAGATGTTGGGATGTCTGCCACCAAAATGGTCAGGAGTATCTTCTTGTCAGGGTAATCAGCTAGTGCAACCTGAGCATCCTTAATCCTTCCTACCAATGGAACTTGTTTGGATTCCATTGAGTAGCATGTGCCATTTACCTGGGTCAAAGTGAGGCCAAGAGCATTTGCAACTTTTACTGGCATCACATTATCTGAGGCTCCAGAATCTATAATGCAATTGTTCAGCTGGAAACCTTTGATGAGAAGTGACAGGTAAAAAGGCTCAACTCTGTTGGTGGTGGAGGCACTGAGGGCTAGCATGTTTTGAGAAGATGGTGTGGATGGTGTGGGAAGTAAGCCTTTAGAATTAGAGATTGGGGATGTAGAGTTACCACCCCAGACTGCCTTGATGAATCTGTCAAATTGGGTAGGATGTGTTTGTAGGTATTCAATTTCAGAGAGCTGGACTTTGGTTTTGCTAGCATGCTCTACAAAGTCAAATGAAGTTATGGTAGATGAGGAAGAGGTTCCAGCAGTGGATGAGGACTTAAATGGTAGATGCGTCATTACTTTTGGTGTTGGGTTCTCCTTTTCAAATGTAGCAATTGGCTTGGAAGGAGATGGGGGTGTAGCCTTTGATTGAAATTTAGATGTTCTTACAGAACCAACATTTAGAAGAGAATTGCTCTTAACAACTTTTGAGTTGGGAGAAGAATCAGATAACTTACTTGGCACAACAGTGTGATCCTTGACAACTGGTGAATCTGATTTCTCTCTAGCTGATTCCATGGAAGGTGGTAATGGTGATCCCCTGCTGATGATCTTGTTTAGTGGAGGCTTTGGAGAGCTATCTTCTTTGTTCTTCCTACTCTCAGTTGCAACTATTGAGGCTGAAACACCATTCTTGGATTGTGCACGAGTGAAAACAACACATGAAAAACTTGGAGCTTCTTCATCACCTTCCTCCTCATCATCAATGTATTCAATCAGGCCATTGTGCATGCCAACCTCTTCAATTTCAAGATAGTTTTCATAGTCATCCATGCTTTCTTCTTCAGTTTCCTCAATGTCTGCTCCTTCTTCTGATTCCCTAGTGTCACAGATGGCATTGAATGGTGGTGCTTCAAGAGCAAGCCTACGAGGAGGTGGAGCAATTCTTGGTCTATCAGGAGGATTTGGTCTCCTTGGAGCATTCCTCATTGTGATTTGTGACAGCTGCTTCTTCAAAGCAACTAGGTCATTTGCCATTTTTTGGAACATTGGATCAGTGGTGACTGAATTTGAACTCTGACCTTTTTGCTTCCCATTTGGTCCTTTCACTTTGCCAGAAAGAATTAGATCATCATCAGTCTCAATTGCAAAGTCTTGAGCTTCCCTCAATGTTCTTGGTTGGGCTCTTCTGAGGAAGAAACCAACTTCTGATGGCAAAGCACTGATGAAGAACCTTTTCAAGTTGTTTTCAGAGGGTACCACATCTTCTGGGATCCTTCTTGTCAACCTATCATACCTTGCTACAAAATCTCTCATTGATTCGGAGGTCTCCTTCTTCATCTGAACCAATTGGACTAGTAGATCCTGACAATCTTCTGTGCTCTTGAACCTATGTTCAAATGCACTTCTTATATCTTCCCAGCATGTGACAGATCTTGGGGGCAACATGTAGAACCATTCAACAGCTCTTTCTTGGAGTGACTCCACAAAGATCCTAACTGAAACATCTTCATCTTCAACTCCCAACACTCCACAAGCAGTGATGAATGCTGCTACATGTTCTTCGGGGAGCTGAGAACCATCCCCTTTGAATTTTGGGAAGTTCTTTCTTGAGCCTCTTGGGAGCTCATGAAGTGGTTGTGGAAGAGCAAGTGGACCAATATTTCTTCCCCATGGTACGTTAGGCCTGCGTACTTCATGCTCATGATCACCCATTCTATTCCTGTTTCTATCCTCCAGTCTTGCTAAGGCTACTTCTGCTACTGCTCTTTCTTCTGCTTCAATTTGGAGTCTTTCTATTTCTTCAAGTTGAGCCCTTATCTCCTCTTCAGCTCTTGCCTCTCTTTCAAGCTCTTCAAATGTGGGATCAATTTGTCCTCCTTGCCTCAGTTTCTGGGTGTATCTTCTATCAGCCAGCTTGAAAGTTTATGCTCTTCTCTGGGGTGCTGGAATTTGTCTCTGCCTTTCCAATTTGACAGCACATTCCTCTTCCAGGTCCAGAATCCTTATGGCAATGAAGTATTGATTGACACTTTGTCTATTATGCCAAATAGCTTCTCTCAGATCAGAAGCAATGTCTTCTTGGATGTGAAAGAGTAAATCAGGTCTCTCAACAGGAGGATTTCCCAGAATAGCCATGATTTACATCCATGTAGTTTGTGTGATTATTCAATCTCTAGAAACTTTTCTTCTAGAATATTTTTTTTGTATTTTATGACCCTGAGGTCATTTTTAGGTGCAGATGCTACAAAATCTGCCCCACGGTGGGTGCCAAAAACTGTTGGCGAGAAAATTTGTCTTGTGGACAAATTGGTGGGTTTCAAGCCAATGCTATGGGAATCTAAGTCCCTCTACTTGAACGGTGCAACTTCCATAGGTGCATGCATGAAAAGGTGGATTTCAATGGTGGCCTTTCGACCAGAGATCCAACAGGGGCACTCCACTGACCCTGTGGCAAAGCTAGCAATGTCTCACTAGAGAAGAAACTTTGTCTTGGAAAGGGGAAGGGGAGTGGAAATGGAGGTAGGAGAAAACTAATGTTGTGAGTAGAATATCAGATGCCCACACACATTAATTAGAAATTTCATTTACATGCATTTATAGTTAGAAGAAAAACAAATCCGCAGGAGAAGCTACAAGACCGAATAAAATTCATTGGTCACAAGGTACCAATCAATCCCTCAATCAAAAAGGTGAAAATTCCTTCTTTTATTATTGAAGCTAAAGCAGAGTTTGTACAGAGCTTTGAGAATAGAGGAAATTCTAAGGAGAAGGGAAAATAGAAGAAGTATGGCGTTTTCTGTCTTTTCCAGGTACAGAGCACTCTGGTCTTTTTGAAATCAATCGCTAGCCCCTGGAATGCTCTGAGGAGCCATTATATCTCATGCCAAAATGGTTACAACTTTACAAATCATTTACGCCTCTTCAAATTCCTCCATTGTGAAGAAAACACTCATGGCGGGTTAAAAACTAGATCTTGCAATGCGAATGTTACATTTGATTTTCTAGTTTGAATACAGACCATTTGATTTTCTCTTATAACTTTGAAATCGGGCCATCCACATGGTAGGAAGAGATTGGAGTGGGTACGGGGGAAAGCCCTTTGCATTTTGTGATTTTTTAGAGATTTGGCAATTTGGAACAAATTAGCCCGTCCCACACCCCCGCTTTCAACTTTTTAACTTAGGCACGTGGCACGTTTTCATTGGAAATGGGGTCGTGGCCCTTTTCTCAACATTTTAACCTTTTTTGGAAAAAGGCTCAAAAAATCAAATTCCTCCGCTGACCCGCTGCTCCGATTGAACTCTTGACACGTGGCATCCTTTGATTGGAAATGGGGTCGTGGCCCTTTTCTCAACATTTTAACCTTTTTTGGAAAAAGGCTCAAAAACTCAAATTCCTCCACCATTCCACTCTTCTGCTTTGACTTTTCAACGGCGGGCCCGAGACCTTGGCGGAGCCATGGAGCATTCTAGAACTTTTACTTCACTTTTGGGAATTTGGTTAAATTTCCAAAAGTTCCCCGATGGCCCCATGGCAACTTGTTTGAATTTTCAACAGTGGGCTTTGAACTTTTTCCCGGGCTTCAACTTTGACTTTTTCCCTGCAGGCTCAAAACTTTGACTTTTACCTTTATAGCCTGATCGGGGCTGTGGGTCACTTTTTAAATTTTCACCTTTTTTACAAAGAGGCTCAAAAACACAAATTTCTCTATTGACCCGCTTCCAATTAGGTATGTCCACATACCCGTGGATGATGGGGCAAAATTTGATGGGGAAGAAAATGCCCATCATTCCTGACTGTGGGAAAAATACACAGAGGAAGAGAACTTCATCATTTTGAGTCCAATTTTTGAATTTCCTTCACGAGCCGGAGGCATGGAGGCAAAACAATGATTTGATGACCCAGGCCATAGAACAATCAAACAATTTTGATCAAAAAAGGAGATTGTAAAGAGGATATTACGTGCACAGACCAGGAGATGGAGAATTTCTCAAAACGAGCAAAAAAGAGATTTAAACAACACTAGGGCATGGATTTTGCTATTTCTTTGAACCTTCAACTTGGCTTAAATACTTTAGGAGGGCGAGAGCTTGAAATTTCAAATTTAACTTGGAAAACAAAATGAGAGTTAATTCAAAAGTCACAAGAAATATCAATAATTCACATGTATCTGATGATTTCTTTTGGATTATGGAAATATTTAACTTAGTTTTATAGGGTCGACACCAACTGAGCTAGTTTGGCACCGACTATGGGGAAAATTTCAACCTCAATTGGTTCTGAATTTTTTTGCTTTAGGTTGGGATTTCATGATTTTTAAGGAGGGATAGACCATTTCATTTAAATCTTATGTGCGAGTATATAGGTTGGTCTGTACAGAGTACCTGAATCATGTGGTAGTTAGGTAAGATAGGAATGGGTACAAACCAGATCAGTGAGAATGTGGTTTATATTTCTAGGATGAAAAGCATATTTACCATAAATGGAGTCCCAAGTGAGATTAGGGAAAGACCAGGGGATATGACATTATACTGATTAATGTAATTATTTGATGGGAGTTAATTAATTAATGTGAATTAGGCATGGAAGGATCTAATGACATGCCATATCTATAATAAGTGGCCAAGTGGAGATTACAATATTTACGAGGGATAGAGGCCATATTGAATTAATAGGGGGACACTCCATAGAAGAGACTGGGCAGATAAGCTTCCAGAAGTAATCTGGGAATTCAATACAACATGGAAGACCACAACTGGCTTCACACCATTTAAACTATTATATGGCAAGATTGTTGTTTTGACAATAGAATTTGATCATAAAACATTGAGAACTGTACTTAAGCTGGGAGTAGACTTGTCAGAAGCTCAAAGACAGAGAATTCTCCAACTCAAAAAGTTGGATGAATTGAGAAATCAAGCGATTTAAACACACATACGTAGTGTAAAAACAAAGAATCAAATGGAATGACCAGTATATTAAAATAAGACAGTTCCAGGAAGGTGACTAGGCACTTTTGTTTGACTCAAAATACAAGGATTACAAAAGATCATAACAATATGGCTAGGCTCTTTTGAAATTGAGAAGATCTTCCCTAATGGAGTTGTGAAGCTTACTACTATTGATCCTATGAGATTCAAGTTGCTGGTGAATGGCCGCAGGTTAAGGTTTTATAAAAATCCAGTTGATAAAGGCTCATTAATGGAATTTTTCAGAGGAGATCAGAGAAAAATGTGAGAAAGACATCAGAATTAACTTCAGAGGTTGAGTCTGTTGGCTCACCTTCTAGGATTGCAAAGAATGAATGAGATTTTAGTAGCCTTGGAGCATTCAACTTGCTGAATACTTCAAGGATAAATAAAAGTGTTTTGATCTACCTTTCTAGGTGATCATTAGCATTCTGTTATCCCATTTTTTATATAGAAGTTTTTGTTTTGCAATTTTTATTAACAAGTGATTGCAGGAGAGTATGATCTCCATCACAATGAGAGAGTGCAATAACCAAGAGTTCAACTTACAGCCACAAGAATTAAGATCATGTTTGTTTAAAGCATCTAGAAGAACTCATGGTTACATAATGGACGTTAAGGATGCATACACAAGTGGATGATATACAAAGAATGATTAGTGCACCACAACCAATTGGAGTTCCATCTCTGGGAAGTATCTATTTGTAGTAAGGAGCTGTCAACACAAGTTAATACCACATCTGTAGCATCACAGGGAACTTACATGTAACCAAGACTCCAGTTTAATAAAGTATACACATCAATCCTTGTAAACCACAACAAGATAAGTGCACACATCTATTACTTTAATAAAACATGATTAAACTAATTATATTTAATTATGAGTGATGCCCAATCATTATGCATGAGACACATTAAAAGACCACTTCCTTTCAGTTATGATGTGTCCAATTAAGCTAGCATGTAACATCATTTTGCTTCATGTCACATCCACTTAATGATTAATCATTGTTAAATGTATTGCTTGTCCCCTTGGTTGTTGAGAATGAGAATGGAAGACCACATATAAGTCAAGATAATGATCAAAGAAAATGGAGTTCAGGATGTGATGGCATGCAGAGCCAGATGGAATAAAATTATCACCTGCACTCCAAAGGAAATAAATTCACTCATTTCCAAATATAATTTCAACTTTCCACAGGGTGAATAAGTATTTTAAAATAGCAAATGAATGTAACAATGATTAGTTTCCTATAACTTATCATCCTCCAATAGTTCATTTCCCAATTGCACCTTAGATAAGAAATTTACCAATCAATCAGAGGGTGCAAGAAAGAGTCTAAGACATTTTAAGGAGGAATTTTGGATATTTATTCTCAGAAGAGGAAGGCACAGGAATGCCCATAGATTTTAGGAAAGAATGTAGTTTCCAGCAGAGAAGATATGAAGCTCTTGAATGAGGACATTTAAGCGTTTAAGCTTAGGGGTATAACAAGCTATATTAATTGTTTTCATAACAACTCATATTTTGTATTTTGATAAGACCATTGTAGCCATGTCTATGTATCTCCTAAGTACATTGTTGAACATTACTATTACAACCATGTACTGTTGGCATAATGACTAATTGATATAGCTATATCTAATTGTCTTTATTTTGTGATATTATGTGTGCATTTATTCTTGTTATTCTAATAAATTATTTGCATGATTATGTGTGTTGATGCCACTCTTGGTTGTAAGTAATTTTTCATATACAACAAAGGAACTGTCTGCAACAACTCATCCGCAGCCAAATAACTTGTTCGTAGCAACTCATCTGCAGCATAACGAAATCATTCTCAGAAAAGAACCCATTTTTATGAAGATCTTTTGAAACATGAAGTGATGGAACTTAATTCCTTATACATCATTGGAGAAGTAGTTACAGCGGAAATGTGGAAAATTGAGAAACAGATCAATTTTTTATTTGGTCATTGATTAAAAACTAGTGAAGAACTGATCGTCAGTTAAACACTTGTTGCATGTTTCAAACACGAGTTGAATCTCTCACTTGTTCTGTTGAAGACTCCTTGTTGTATTCTTCTTTTTATCAAATGTTCACTTAACTGATAGGATATAAAGAAAAGAGCTAGTACCTTGTAACAAGTAAGTTAGTAAGTTAGAAGTTAGATTGGGAATTGAGAAAAGAGTGAAGAGAGTTAGAAGAGAATTCATAGAGTAATCTCTTTTGTTCCTAGATGTAATGTTTTATACAAATCAATAAAGAAATATGTCTTCTATTATTTAGTTTTTAGTTACAGAGTTAAGAAGGGATTAACACCCAATTCAAGGCCCACTTGAGGTCTGCTAAATCCCCTCCATTATTTCATTTCATGCATATTTCCTTAGGAACAAACTTCTCTCTGTAATTGCAAATTTGTTTCAATGCTAACATTTAGCAATAGTCCATTTTAAAGTTCTGGGTTTTTTTTTACTTTCAACATTGTTATGTGATAGTAATTTCCTTTCCAACTTCCTAGATCAACTATAACTGTGTATACAACACAGGCAATATTTCAAGTCTACACTCCCTGGTTTGATAAATAAATGAATGTAACTCAATGTACAACATATTAATTGTTGCAAGTTGATTTAGACCACCATTCGGTGGAATACATGCTTCATAAAGAGCACAAGGGAGGATGTCTTACAAGACAGATGAATCTTTCAATAAATCCATGAGAGATATGTGTGCAGGTGTAGTCATTAACTATTTAACAAGGTCAAAACTAACCAGGGGTAGAAGTTTTATCATTAGAATTTGACTTTTGATTTTGAGGAGCCCTTGTTTTAAATGTTTGAGGCTCGGTAGAAGATGTGGATAGTTGGTTTATCACAGGAACCTATATTTCTAGTGTGTGGAAACGACATTAGTTGGAGGTTTAAATTTAATGATGGCAACTGTAGGAGGCACTTTGTCAATAAATGACATAATTGATTTAAACTCAACATTATTGGAGGATGGGCCTTTATCATTGTTCTTATTATCGGCACGGTGTTTTGGGAAGGGGTTGGTGAACACCTTAAGATTGTCATTGGGTGTTTTGTTGGCTGAAGGTTCATCAACTATGATTTCTCCACTATCGATAAGGTCTTGGAAAAAGTGATGCAAACAAACACACCTATCAGTTATGTGACCATCAATGCGATGAAAATCATAATTAAGTGTCAGGTTTGTACCAAGCAGGTTTAGGTTCTCCTTCAACCACAGTCTTGTTATGGGTAATGTTACCATGTTGGCATTAAGAATTTTTTGCAATATTTTTGAGAGAGGTTTTCCCAAAGGAGTGAATCGACGTTGTTTAGAATTGCATGATAAAGATGCCTCTTTATTGGAAACAACAAGAGGTTGTTTACTTTTGTTTGGTTTATCCAGTGTTTTGAACATTATGGACATTGCAATTGTCCGTAAAACCATCATTGACCACATTGCGATTGTGGTTAACATGTTTGGATTTGTCTTGGTGAGAGCTATTATGATTTTTATTATGTTTCTCATTGTCCTTTGAGTGGGGTTTAATCAAACCTTTGATAACAAGGGATTTTTCAATATGTGTGACTCTTTTTTAATATCTTCCTCAAAAGTATTAAGGCGGTGCATTTGCATGTGAAAGCATAACTTGTTGTTGAGGTTAGGTACAAAGATGCTCATAAGTTTTTTCTCAAAAATTGAGCATGGGAAGTGACTAGCAATCCTGCGCCATCTTTGGAGGAACTTCGCAAAGGTTTCATTTGTTCATTGTTTAGCATTTCACAAATCCATCTTTGTAATTTTAGAGTCTAGATTGAATGATAAATGTTTGACGAACTTCTCTGAAAGGTTTGCGAAAGTTTTTACAGATCCCATGGGGAGGTGTAGAAACCAATCCAAGGTTTGTCCACCTATACTTCGCAGAAAAAGACGCATTAAAGAAGATATCGCTATTGGCCACCTCTTGACAAGCCATATAAAAATTCCTTAATGTGTTCTCTAGGATGATTCTTGCCCTTGTATTTATCGAATTTAGGTGTCTTAAAGGATTTGGGAAATGTTAAGTGTAAGATTCCTTATCAAAGCGATAAGGACACAACTCTTCAAAATTGAATTGTTTATGCTTGTGTTACATACCTGAAATGGTATCCTTCATCATTTTCCATTCTTGGGAAAATGGTGAATTGTTCTATATGATAGATAATGAACCAGGTAAGTGCACCAAGTTGGGGGGTTATAAAGGGGGGTCTTAAGTGGACACTTTTTTCTGAAGAATAAAAAACTTCCCTTGTACGACTTATTTCAGATAATTACACTCAAAATTTGAAGATGTTATACGAACATGAATTGTAGCATTTTGAGTCTAGTTTCTAAACTACTATTTTTTTTAAATGGTTAAGTGTATGTGGGTTAAATATCGAAAATGTTAATAGGTGCTCCTGTTTTTGTAAAAAAACATAGTAGATAATTGATCGCATTGCCCCCCCATTTTTTTAGCACTATTTAGTATTTTTGAAAACCCTTCAGTAGAAAGATAGATATGAGCATCTAGTTTGGGATTAAAAAAATTAGATTTTTTTAGCAAGTATTTATTTTTTAATTATTTTTCAAGTACAAATATTTTGAAAATTATAAAATAACTAATAGTTGACCGTGCCCCCCCTAACTACCTCAAAAAAATCAAAAATTAGAATTTTTTTGAATATGTATAGAATTAGGCCAAGTTTGGGACTGTATTATTTTTTTCAATTTGGAGAAGTGAAAAAAAAAGATACATGACAAAATATAAACGTTTACAATCACTAAAAATAGAGGTATAAAAGACATATTTTGAAATAAATATAAATAAAAACCTTTAAATAGTAAGAAAAATATAAAAAGCACATATTTAGAAAGAGGATAATTTTCTTGACGTTGTAGGAATTTTTTTAAGAAAGATAGAAAACATTTTTATAGGATTTAACATGGGGGAAGGTGATTTTTTGTATGTTTTGTCAAAAACACGCGGGTTGTTGTGTTGTTACAGGTCCAAGGTGCATGTTTGGGAAACCAAAGTAATTCCAAGCTTGTGAATTCTTGGTTTGGGGGAATAATATAGGGAACACGGGTACACGCTATAAACGCGTACCCGTTCCATGGGGTATAGGTATTATATGTGTTTTTGGCCTACTTTTATTTACAAAAATAAATGTTTTTCAAAAATAAATAATTATAAATGAAAAACTTATACTTTAAATTTATTTTAGTAAATATAAAAAATTAGGGTCACTTTGCACCTTATGGAACTAGTCTCACAGCTCTATGAGTCATGGTTTAGGAGATAGTTTTTTATAATCTAATTTGGGTAGTACATAGGTAATTTTTAGGATTTCAACATTCATCCTAAAGCTTTTAGTGTTTAAATTCTACAATCGATGTCTATTTTGGCAATGAATATAGTCATTGTTTAGGTTTTGGGGCCTTTAGGATTGTTTAATGACATTTGTAGGAGTGTTAGATGCTTCAAAATTAGATTTTACAAACCTCACAACTCTCAAAAGAAGCAATAGTTGCTCAAATATATGCATTCATGAAATGCCTTATAATACATAATAAATCAAAACGCATGTGTTGGACATAGTATCATTGGTGTTGTCATTGATGTCAAGTTGCATTGATGGAAAAGGGTGTCTAGGTGGAATATGATTCAACATGAGGTGCCAATCATCAAGAAGCATGAAGGCTAATTGGTAGTGCCCTATTTTGGTGTCATGAAGTGTTGCATTGGTGAAGTGTTGGTTTGGAAACAAAATGGGCAGATTCACTGTTTTTAAATTATTCATGATGCTTTTAAGCATTAGAGAAAAATGGATGTCTCCAACATGTAGAGGATTTACATAGCTTTCTAGAGCCTATTTATTTTCCTTCTAACTCTTTACAAAGCTCTTGGAATCTTCCAGAGAAGTTAGGTTTCACCATTAGAGTGTTTGTTTCATACGCCTAGAAAATATGATGTTGAGCAAATAGTCCTTGAATGATCAAACCTTTCTTAAATCTTCCTAAATTACCTTTAACACTTCCAAGATTCCCCGAAATCACCTTTGGATGCTTAATATATTTCCTAAACTCTCCCAGAGGGTGTTTTAATAGCTCTAGAATGGAAAAAATAACTAGCATGAAAATTGAAAATTTTGAAGCATGAAAACTAAGCCCTTAATTAAAAATAAGACTTCTTAGTCATTGTGCATCCTTCCTCTGGTGATGCAGGAACATATTTTTAATAATCAAATTTGGATTTCTTAGGTGATTATGGGTATCTTGAGTCCACTTGAGATGGTCATAGCTTCCACTAGTCCATTTGGACTCCATATGAAAGAATAGGGAGTTTCCCTCCAAATGTATAATTTGAATATTTGAACTAGCTATAGGTATGTTATAGGCTTAGGTGTTAAGTGACATAGTCCTCTCAGACCGAGATATAAGATACAGAGGTTAAATACTACATTACAACGCATTTTCACATGTAAATATCTTGTTTTGGATTTTCTTTTTATCTATAATGGTGTTCAAGGCTTCATGGAAGCCTCGTAGTGTCCAGGGAATGGAAAATAGATAGAAATACTTACTTAGATGAGACTATACCTTGTTTTAGAAGTTTAGTAGTATGTAGCATGAACATAATGATTCAATGGAATATTTGAGTCTATTTCAGGGCATTGATCATCAGGGACTTGGTGTTGCAAAAGTCAAGAAAAGGTAATAAGCCATCTAAAGGAGGATTTCCTAAATTAGATTTGCATTCACAATCCTAACTGTGTGTGCCTAGTTTTAAGGGCCTAGAGTAGAACATTCATTGTAAAAGTTAATACTTGTGCCTGACAGAGTCCTTGATAAGTGTTGAGGAAGGTTATAAGAATACCAAGAGTTTCAAAATCCCTAATATAGGTTGGAATAAGAATAAAATAAAAGGAATGTGAAAATATAATTTAGCAGTGTTAATGCCTAGTTTGAGGGCTAAGAAAGGTGTAATTTTAGAAAAATAGTCTTTATTCCATGTGTTTGAAGTTGGTGGAGCCTCTTACAAGTTGGAGGGAAACCTAAGGGCATTAATGACTCATAAAATTAGGGCATAAGGATAGAGTATTGAGTGGTTAGTAGGTAAAGGAAGCAATGTACAATCATGTTTATTTCTTGTGACTGTCAAGACCAACCTTCAGAAATAGTTGTTTTAGGAAAGAAAATCAAAAGGAAGTTGTATCTATCAATTAGGGAGTGGTGTTAGAATGTTTTTAATCCTTGATGAACAAGGGAAAATCCTTATACAAATTTAATCAAGAAGACATATTGACTGTCCTGCACAATTCCATAAAAAAACCTATAGAGAGTAAGGGTTTGTATGAAAAGCCTTAAGTGAAAGAGGAAGAGTTGAGTGATTTGCATTAGTGATTAGGAGAGGGGTAAACATAGTGAGATGAGTGAATATAATATTGAGTAAAATTCAAGGTGAAGGTGGAAAACAAGGTTAAGAAGATTGTTTAGAGCTTAAACAAACAAGGAATCTTAAAAAGCCAAAATTTGAAAATCTAGTAAGATGATGGATAAATGAGTAATGGAGCATTGAGGTGTGCGTGAGTAAGGTGTATGGGTGTGTTGAAAGGTGGATGCAAGGATAAAACATGTGGTAATCCATTAAACCCATAATTTTTCTTTCAAACCCTAACAAGACCTACTTGAAAGAGGGGAAAAGGAGAAATTTGAATTGGGGAAGTTGTATTTTGAGTCAAAGTTATATAAAGAGGATTACATGGTACTCTATATCATTTGGCCAACCTATCATCAGTTCAACCTTTACCCTGGCTAAAAATAAAGTCCTAACAAGATCATTCTATTTGTTTCAGTGTGTAGGGAATAGTGTCTAGAAAGTGATTGATCAACTCATTTAGTTTTGATGAGAAACTACTTCCTCCGAAGGCCTAAAAAGGCCATTTTGACTATTTTGTAGCTAATTGAACACCCTTCAGAAGTTTTTAGAGAAAATATAAAGCATTCTAAGGATGATTTTAGAGAGAATTAAATATGTCTAAGTAAATTTAGGAACGTTTAGGAAATAAAATCTGATTAAGGAGTAAATCTGTTTAAAACCAGGCTTTCAGGTGCAAGGAATGAAAGCTAAAACAATGAAAGATGACTTCTCTAGATGATTCTACGAGTTCTGGAAAGAGTTAGGATGAAAAAAAATAGGAATTTAAATGCTATTATAATACTCTATAAGATTGAATAATCAACATTGATTCAAGGCTTAAATATTTCTTTAGGTACTGCTAAACTCTATAGTTGACCTTCCCAGTTCAAAATGATATAGGACCTAAATTTTGAGTTGCAGGCATAATTAGATTTTTAGAATAGTTTCATTGATCGTAAAATGTGATTTGTAGTGTTTCAGTGAAGTATGGAGGTCAAGAACATGTAACTCATCCTCAAATTTCATTCAAGGATTCATCCCATATCTGGAGGAGGAAACCCATTTCCATGAGGAACAACTTGAGAAAAAAGTGTCTATGTACCATAAGCATGCTTACACCTAGTTGTCATCTTGGTTAATAAATTTAATTGTGAAGGACTCATCATATTCAAAGGTGAAATTTGGATCTCAAGGAGTGACTTGATGATCATCATATCTCGACTCTGTCATCGTATCCAAATCTCTCCAAAAAACAAGCTAAAATGAGCTAATCATGTCACCGAGGTATCAAGGACCATCATGTGTGAAGTATTAAGGCATTTCTATCTCCATGAGATACATATGAGTAAAAACATGTATGAGAATCGTGAATTTGAATCCATGAAAGGATGATATTAGATTCATGAAAGGTGGGGGGATGATCTTTATATGGAGCACCATATTTCTAACAATGAGCAATCATTTGAGTTCACTTGATGCAATTCCTTTGGTATTATTCGTAAAAACTCATTCAACACCTAGTAGTGTGATCACACCTTAAAGAGGAGGCACATTACAATCACCTCATTTTGGCCATAGGACATGAATCCCATTCAGGGAGCAATCCTCTATCTATGACATGAGGATCTCATTTTAGTAAGAATAAGACAAGCATCATAGAGTTGATTTGTGGTCACTAAAGTGAATTATGGACCAAATTTAAAAATTGGGACCAATTCAAGTAGTGGTAGGGCTAAAATCCAATCTAGAAGGTCAAAAAACCTACAAAATGACTATATGTTTTCCCAAAACAAAGACCGACTACAATATATATGCCCTGAAAATTTTAGGTCCTTTGTTGAAATCCTGAAAATGAGTAAGTATTGACCAAATTAGATTTTGAAAAAGTATCTTCTAGATTATAACTGTCAGAGCTATGGGACCACTTCCATCAGGTGTAGAGTAACCCTAATTTCCTATATTTACTAAAATAAATTTAAATTATAAGAAATAATAAAAGTATAAATAAATAATAAAAGAAATCTTATACTTACCATTTATTTTAGTAAGTATGCACCCTTCCCCCTTCTAAACTTCATATAACTAAAAACGTGTACGCGTTATAATGCATACACATTTCGAACAAATTAAAACATGTATGCGTTTTAGGCTTGGTAATTACCGAACCTACCAAAACATAACATGTGCGTGTTATTTCAAAATGCGTACGTGCTTTAGATATTTTTAGGATTTTGTCCACTTTTTAGCCCCCCAGATCCATGCACATACCCAACCATCACTCTTAGAGTTGGTGTTCTCTTTGTTAGGTACAATATGGATCTTAAATGAATCATCACTAGTTTTCTTTGGTGCCTCTTTTATATGAGGTTCATTAGTGGCTTTGGAATTTAGGATAACAAGTTGTTTAGCCATCTCATTGATTTGATCCATGAGGGATTTTGTGAGATTAGTGGCTGAATCAGTCGATTTTCCTTTGTTCCCGTCATTCGATTTGTCTTTGTTTGATTCATTGTTAGATTTGAATTTGATTCACCATTATTGGTGTTGTTCAAGGTGGATTTGTTTTTATCCTTGTTATTTGTGTGGATAAGGCCCGATCCATCATCATTATTATTTGACATGAAAGGGTTATCGGATTTTTTTGTCTTTTTTGATTTTGGCTTACCTAGTAATGTTTGTAAAACATCCTCATCAAATTCAAAGGGTAATTTTTCTCCCATCTCAAGGAGACGAAGTAAAAATTGATCTTTATTCATGTGTAATATATTCTCAACATGACTTTGTTCTTTGGGGGAAATATTTTTTTGAAGTCCCTCCTCGGTTTGGTCATCATCACTACAAATGTGATTGGCAAAAGGACTTTCCATGTTTTTAGTTCTCCCAAAAATGGCTATAGTATTTGTTTCATGTTCCCATTATTTTTGAAAGAGGGGGAAAGTAAAAAAAGAGACATGAAAAATTTCTCAACCCTTATCAACATGAATGTTAAGATGGAAAAGAGGTTTTGTGATAAAGTTCATAAATAACTTATCCCTTAACAAAGTGAATGTCAAAATGAGCAAGTAATGTTTTGGAATTTTTTAAAGGATGTGTCCCTTAAAAAATTAAATGTCAAGGTATATGCGTGTGAGAGTGATGAAAAGATCAACCCTTGGAAAAGTGAATGTCAAGATGGAAGAAGGATTTGACTGAAAATTCTCGTCCTCTAACAAAGTGAATGCTAGATGGGGAGAGAATTTGGCAATTAAGATATTGTGATTGAACTCAACCTCTAGCAACCTTAATACTAGAATGAAAGAGGGTATGAAAAAGGATTCAAATTGTATGCGACATGTGCAACCCTTAACAAGAAATAATTAAGAGGGAAGAGGTTTATCAATGAAATGATAAGACTCAAATATTAATGATGTGAATGCTTGTCGAAAATAGATGATGAAAGTGTCTAAAATTTTGAAAAAAGGGGTTTGTCAATTTAGAGACGTGACAAATGGACGCATATAGTTCAACAATGATGGTGTTGAACTACATGATGATAATATCTAGAATTTAACAAATTAAAGATGTGAGATATAAGGACGTATATTGGTTCAACAAATATTGTATTAAACTAAAGGATGTGAGAAGATGAGGAGTTTATCAAATCTTTATGAAAAATAAGAATGCTCGAGTGAGGACATGGATATCCATAACTCGAGACTTAATGTGAAATAAGGACTAAAAGCCTAAAGTTTTGGGGAATGTGCTCCAAAGTGTTAAAGCTTGGAATAAAATGGGGATAAGCTCAATATGAGATAAATCTGAAAGATAAGATGATTTGTTGATCCCAAAAAAGGAAGCCTCAAGGATGAAAATGAGAACTTCAAAAATGGATGAAAGAAGATCAAATAAGAAACATGAAAGAGATGATCCAAATGAAGAAAAATAATGAGATGAAGGAAAAGAGACACAATCTCTTAAAAGTGGATATTAGGAGTAAAAAGAGAAGTAGCAAATGACTAAAAATTTAGAAGAAGAATGTCAAGAAACAAGTCCAAACAAGGATAAATTTGGAGATTGTGAAAAGAATCGAAAATGAGCCCAAATAAGGAGTATTTGGGATAGTGAAGAGAAAGTGAAAAGAGAATTCCAGTAAAGATTAATTGGAAAAATTGGAAGAAGATGAAAGATGAATCCAAACAAGGAGTGTTTGGGATCCAAAAAAAGTGAGGAGATGTGAACGTGAAAAATGGACTCAAACAAGGAGTGTTTGAAAACTTCAAAAAATATACGAACGTGAAAGATGGATCTCAAACAAGGAGTGTTTGAGAAAAAACGAGTGTGGAACACTTCTACAAAAAGAAAGAAAAATAAAATAAAGAAACAAAAAAGAAAGAGTTTTTGTTTTTATGTTTGTTTTCATCCTCTACCTTATATTGTCTTGGACAATGTTTGGCTTCCTGGGTGACTCTCTCAACTAGGTGTCAATAGTATACCTGAGCGAGTGCAGTGTTATTGCTAGCTACCAACTTTAATTTACCCCCTCTAAAACCCTAAGCAAAGATCTCGATCAAAATGAATCGCACTAGGGTCACCACTACTAGATATATGTGACTCTAATCTCAAAGGTTTTACTAGTCAATTGGGATGGTGTACCCATTTCGTCAGCGAGTTCCCTCAATCTATCGACTACTTTGGGGTTTCTGTGGTAATCCTCACAATGTGTTTTATGGATTATGCTAAAATACTTCCCACAGTTAGACAGTTGGGAAATAGCCTTGTCAACTGCACATGCAAACACATTGTTTAGTGTTCATTTTATATTTATTAAGAAATGAGAATGTTTGAACCACCTGTCTTTAACAAAGGAAACCTATAGTTAGTAAACTATTTGAATTTTTTATGAAAGTAACCTACAATTAGTAGTTAAATGTTTTAAAAGCCACCTTTGAGAGCTGGTCCTACACACAAAAGTTAGGAATTTTTCTTGAGATAGGTAAAGGACAAAACAATAGAAGCAAGTTCGCAAAACTAATTTCCCAGATCGCGTAGAAAGCATAAGGAAAGAGCATACATGTGAACAAACTTTGATTAAAAAGAGAAAATAAAGATAAAATCCCCTTTAAACGTGATTCCGCAAATAAATCCTGATTAAGAAAAGAAAGTATTGATTTCCTTATTTAGAACTAAAAAATAGAAATAAACTTACATAAACATAATTAAATAAATAAACAAATAGATTAGAACAGATTAGATGCACTAGAAAAACAAAATTTGGAAAAACACAGGCCAACTACGCTCCTAGGTGAAGCAGTACGCTAACGCATGAACTATGGATGCACTAGTGTTAAAACAATAGTGTTATAAGGAAAACTGCAAAACATAGAGTTAAACAGATAAAGAAGAACAAAACACTAACGCAAGGTTAAACAACACTAGCGCAAGGACTGATGACACTAGTGTGTAAACCTCAACGTAAGCGCATACAGAAGTAACAGTAACACATGTACTTTAAAGGAAATTAAGACAGAGACAACACTAGTGTAGGTACTTGTACACTAGCACAAGCACCTTAACGCTAATGAAAATGTCGTGCATGCTAGCACAAGCAGTTCTGGAAAATTAAAAAAAAAATGTTAAAATGTGAATAAAAGATTGGTTTTATAATTTTCAAACTTATGTGATCCACCAAAGAACCTAAAAATTTAACATCAATGTTAAATAAGCACAAGGAACATGAAGAAAAAGTTATATCACGACATGATTAACTAAAATGAAGGAAAAAATATGGGTGGTCCACTGGGCGTGCATGAATGTAAACAACGAAAATCACAGACACAGAAGATAAATAAATAAGCAAGCAATTATACCTTCACTGCAATAATCTTGCAAACCTAAAGTAAGATTGTGAAGTGCTTAGACTTGTGTTGATCTTGTAAAGTTTGGATTGTGGATGATCTTTTATCTTATTCTCCAAATATGTTTACAGATGCTACAAACAAATTTCACAAGGATACAGGAACAAATTCAACAAAAGTTGGATACAATTTGCTCAAAGCTTTGGGGATGGATGTAAAGGAATTTGCAAGCTTTTATAGCTAAGGTTGAGGCCACGAAAAGTGGAACTTGGGTTGAATTGGCTCCAAAAGTAATAATTATAACTACCTAAACTAGTAAGATGACCATGTCTATGTAGTTGTATCTTTGCAGGGGCAATAATTATCTTTGAGTTCATTCAAGAAGTGGTTGCATGTACATTATTGTTGCCCCCACCTTTGTAGGCTTATCGAAGTAGAGCGAAGTGGAGTATGAGAGTATTAGTCTTTAATTGTGAGGGAATGATTAACCATTTATTTAATTAAATGTTTAATTATATTAGCAAAGGAGGGTGTAAAAATTAATTTAATTTATTCCAAAGGTACGTTAGAATTAAATTATTTAATTGTAAAGGGTAGGAACATGACTTTAGGAAATATAATTAATTTAATTAATTCCATAGGGGGTTGTTGGGGTAGAATAAAATTAATTTAATTAATTCTAATTAGATAACAACGAGATAGAAATATGTATGTATTTTTAGGGTATCTACAGTTGGCAGGTTGTGGTCATTGATGTCAAAATGGAGATTGTGCCTTGTTGATGCCAAAGAGTAATGTGACTATTATTGTTATGTGTCGTTGATGTTAAAGACAAGTGCATCATGTGTGAAGGTTGATTGGTGATGAGTGAGTGAAAGAGATAATTTGAAGACAATATGAAGACAAAGATGTCCTCGATAAGATGAGTGTACATAGGTGTAAGAGGATGTATGACATTGTTTGAGCTTGGGAACATTGTTTAGAATACATGAGCAGAGGCATGCAGGTCAGTTGAGACAAAAAAAGGTCATTTGAAACAAGAAGACCAAGGTGTAGATGAGCCAGATGAAGAAAATATAGAAAATTGTTGAAATATTATTGAAGGATAGAGCTTTGGAGTTTGTTCGAAGTCTATTCTATTTCCTTCGGAATCTTACCAGAAAGCTTTAGAGTCTAACCAAAGTGCTTCAAAAGTTTGTTATATTGCTTTGATTTATGTTTGGAGTATGTTATAATGCTTCAGAGTCTATCTGATTTTTTTTTTATTTGCTTCGGAGTCTAAATTGAATGCTTCGAAGTTTTTCCAAAGTTTATGGTTTGTTTTGATCTAGGACCAACGGTTTGGGCCGACTATTGCAATGCATTTCTAAGTTTGTTGGATCACTTTTTGTGATCATGTTCGACCGACCTTAAAAGTATTTGAAAGTATATTTGTGTTTTTTCTTCTTGTTAGCTGACAATTTTTGTTTCTGGCACGGAAATGTTCCATATGTTCTATTATCTATCTGACTTTGATGCTTTGCTAGAGAAAATGGAGATGTAAAGAGGAAAGTGTGAACTACTAAGAAGAAGAGAAAGAGAAAACTCAAGCAGATGAAGATTGAAATGACATAATTTGGTCATGACAGTTCATAAGAAGCCTTTGGTGTGATTATCCTATATTTTTCAAATGTTCTTGATGAATCACCATTACTCAAGCATGCAAGAATTCAACCATCAAGGGGTTTACATCAATCAATTCTCACTTTACTTTGGTATAAGAAGAACCAAACTAGTCTAGATGGCTTAGAACTTGCAACAAAGTAGACATCATCATGAATGGTTAAATTGATATCTTACCATGCTCTCAACATACTTTCCACAATGTCTATACAACTTGTTTCAGTTGGTTCAAAATGAGAGAACAACCCTCTAAACTTAACTTGCCAAATAAACTAACTCCTGTGTTCTTACTAGCTTCCTTGGATCAAGAATGCAACTTTACTCCATTGATTCTTTGGTGAACTCAAGGATCTCTTCCATGTTTCAACACTCCATATACATGTTAGAAAAATCATTATCTTTCTCAATCAACTCAAGACTTCATCTTTTCAAACCTAGCTCTAATCTTGCAATTTAAGCCCTTGAGATAGGTAGTTTTGCTTCAAGTATGGGTAGATAAATATAAATTCATTCAAAGAGTTATAATGGAATTCTTTAGTTCTCTTTTTTTGTATTTAAGGTGATCTTAAAATATTGAATCATAATTCTTCCCACAACTCTTCCTCATCTTCAACTCTGCTTGTAGGTCTCTTGAGTGTACATTCCTTGTTCCTTCCTAGGCTATGTACTTCTATAAATTCTCAAGATGATTCATCTCCTACCTTAATTCTCTCTTGGTATGTCTAATATGATCCCAAAACTTCAGGGCTTCACCCTCTATACATCTCTATAGATTTCATTTTTTTTGCAATTTTTGACTTAAACTCTCATTATGTCTTTGTGAGACAACTGTCATGCATAGTTTCTCTTAGCTGAGGTTACAATGCCTGCACTCATGGTTCCTAAACACCCTTTAATGCATATATCATCCCTCTAAAATTTCAATCCCTAGTTCATAAGAAAAGGACAACTTCCTTTGTTAATAGACCTCTAGAATTAGGTCTTAACTGTACCTTCTTCTCTCAGTCTTAAATGTCAAGAAAATTATCCAAATTTCAAGGTGGAACCTTTAAAATTATTTCAATATTCATGTAATATGCTTCAAAATATACCTCCTCACAAAATTTTAGCTTCCATATTTCAATGGTTAAATTTGGCCTAAAAAAACCTTGCCCTAGGTCAGCACACTGTGACAAGCTTGGGAGAAAGAAATGCTTATAAAATCTACAAAAGTGATCATTAAATTCAAGATCTAAAATTTTGCACTTAATATTGCCTCAACAGTTTTGAGACCATCTACAAATAATAATTACCATGTTGTGACATGGGCCAATCCTTCCTTATGGTACAAATTCTTTAATGTAATACACATTCTCCTTCTCTTTACTTGGTAAAAACTATGTATCTTGAGTTACCCTTGAGGGTTGTAATCAGAGTTTTAGGACTTAAGACTTTAAAATAACTTGTATCCACTTGTTTTTTAGTCTCCATACATTCACTAAACCCATATGAGTCTCCATAAACCAAGGAATATGGCATCCTAATCTTCAAAGAAAACAGTCATGAACAGATTGAGAAAACTATATGAGGTAGAGTATCCAAATTTTGACACATATAACTACAAAGGTCTTATAACATTCAATTTCCTCTCATTAAAATACAAATTTCATTATAATCTACAAACAATGATTCTTGGTATTCCATCAAAATTAAACCCTTAGAGTATGGGATATCTAGAAGAATATTGTAAGGCACCTTGAAGAGCTTCATCATTCACTAAATTTCCTCTTTTCACAGTCTTAGATTAAACAATTTTAGGCTTAGAATAAGATTTCAACATTTACTATCTTTATTGGTGATTACATAAGTTACTAACCCTTCTTTGAATGTCTTCACAAGTACATTAACTCTGACACATGAAGATATATCAAGGAAAATGCTTATTTTCACTCATAACTTAGAAATACATACCTCCAACCCAGGAATCCTTACCAAAAACCAAAATCAATTGTATAAAATCACTTATCTCATTAAAGACTCCATTCAAAAACCTTTACATTGAATTTTTCCTCAAGGTTGCATGAAAAAAAAAACTCCTATAATGAATATACCATCATGTAATAACAATCTTTACATAAGAACACACAAAATTTCTTTATCAAGAATGGGTATTTCCTTCATTAGTCTCATTTTCCCCAAACCTCCATTTGATTTTGTCCTCTCCTTATCCCCCAATAAGTCTTTCATTTAGTTAGTTAATTGAGTCTTTTAAATCCTTCTTGAAAGTTACAACTTATAATTGAGACCCTCTTATTCCTTAAACACATAATTTTAACCTTTTTACATACTTTGAACACAAACCCTAACTAGACTTTAAAACCCTAGGTCTAACAGAATGACACAAATTATACCTATTATTACTTATAAGTCCTTATTACACTTATTCCATGCTTTAAAAATAGACTTAGACTCCCTATACAAAGCCAAAAACCATCATAATGCTTCTTTAAAGAATTCAAATTACATTTTGGAGGCAAACTTCCTAATTCAAATTTCTTACATACCTAGACCAACTTAGGCATTTGAATGGACCTACTAGGACTCTACTGACATCCCCCAATCCTTTCTTAGGCTAACTCAACCCAAAATTGACCAATTTGAACAAAAACTCAAAATTGCTTGTTGGTGAGAAGATGCTCCTACATTAGTTCTTTGAGCTTTTATGTGGCTAACGTAAGTGGTCTTAGGTGTATGTGACTGACCTGGTTAATGTTTGATCTTAAGACATGTATATAAAGGATTATTTGAGAAGCTTGTGTGAGGAGAGAAAAATAACGAGCTTAAGGTTGCATGTAAGGGCAGAATAAGGTATTATAGACCATGTGAGGAGGTGAATTAGAAGATGAGTGAGCTAAAAGAGCTAGAGAGAGGTGTATGAGGTCGTAAACAACATGTAGAATGCATGCATGCTGAAAATATGAAGGTCTCCAACTATGAAAGGAAGTTCATCCATGACCTAGTGAAGGTGAAGAAGAAGAAGAATGAGTGAACTAAGGAGGAAGTTTTGAGTGTATTCAAGCGGATATGAGTTTGTGTATGAATATTAGTTGATGTTTGAGGATAAGAATGTGTGTTAGAGGCTTATTATTATGTTGTTATATTAGAGATAGAAGGAAAACCAAGAAGTAGAGAGAAGAAGTGCAAAGAAGTTCATCATTTGTTGAGTAAGCAACAAGAAGAAGGTAAATAACATTCTTAGGTGGTTGAGTTAGTGTTTGGTATTCCTTGTGGAGTTGGTGCTTCACTAAAACCCTAGGGGGTTAGTGCCTCCTTGCAAGTTGGTGCTTACTAAAATTAGGTTGGTGTCTGATAAATTAAGGGGTTGGTGCCTCCTTGTAAGTTAGTGCTTGATAAAGTCTAGTTGGGGCTAGAAAAATTAGGGGTTAATTCTCCTTGTGAAGTTGGTGCTTCACTAAATATTGATTGTTATATATCAATGCAATGTGTTGGTACCTAGATTTAGTCTCCTTCACAACTTGAGCAACATCATGGAGTTTACAAGACAATCAGAGGTAGGTAAATGATTTATATGTCATTTTGTAACCAGGGAAGCAATTTATCTGACTTATTAGCTTACAGGTTTTGAAGAAGTGGGTAGCACCTTGAAAGGATTTGATCTTATCCTCAATATTTTATGTTGTTCCTCTCAACCAAGGTAAGAGAACTTGTATTGTAGCCTCTATTTTATGAAGGGGTGGAAGATATCCTTGTATTATGTAGATTGTAGTATAGGTGGGACTAGGTGATTTAAATGAATTTTAAGGTGGGAGATTTTTAGACAAAACTAACCAAAATTTTCCAACTTCTTTGAGGACCTTTGCAAAACTTGAAAAACAAAACCCAAACAACAGAATGCTTTAAAGAGGTTAAGGTATTCCTTCAACCAAGATATGTGCATCAAATGGAAGCCCATATCTGCACTCTTCCACACAATCTCTGATGGTCTATCACAAAAGATTGAGCTACATGAATTAGTTAAGCATTTAGAAATTTTCATTTTATCATACCTAAGGTGCACCCATAGGTTTACAAACAATATTTGTATAAAGGAAGGTAGAGTGAATTTAAATTTGTTTATCCCTTTATCAGATGAAAGCTCTTATGATCTTGGGATTGAAAATACCACTAAGCTGTCACAAGAATGAGACCTGCATGATGAAAGAAACTCTAAACACCAGATTGCAAAAGGAGCAAGAAACACAAATTGAAAACATTCTAAAATATAAGCATATGCAAATTTTTCCCAAAGACAGCACAAAATAAACCAGAAATGACCAAAATTATCAGCAGGGGAATGTTACAAGAACAATCTCAGAGCTTGTTAGTGGCTACACATCTACAACCAACCTAACATGATACAAATTTGATGCAAAAAAAGGAATTAAAATGGTTCTCAGGTGGTTTCTTAGAGAATGGGATTCTTCCCAGATTTTCCCATGAAAATTCGAAGTTTCTCTGACCCTTTGCATGACAAGTTCATGTAATATATAACTTTCACTCACTCACTCACTTTGCCCCTCAAATCTTCCCTCCAAAAGTGGAATATTCGAAGCACCTTTGCTTTGCAATATTTTTGGAAAATGACACTTAACAAACTCACAAAAAGTTGTCAGTTGTTCTTTCAAAAGGTGAATCATTACAAAACTTTCATCATTCTTCAAAGTGGAAGCACGTTTTTTATTTCCCACGCACGTAGATCCCTTTCATTTCATCATTTCAACTTTTCCCTTCCCAATTTTTACTCTGCAACTTTGGATATGGTAATTCATGTTTTTCACGAACCAGAGTAAAAATTTATTAGAAAAATGCTTTGGATTCACAAATTGAACCCCTATATTGATTAATCCAAACCCTGCAAGCCAAAACGACATGAATTGGTAAAAAATTCGATGAAGATTAATGCAAAAAATGCATCTCCAAACTTCCTGGAGCTCAAATAGCAGCCAAACTGGTGAAATGCACAGCTACCATCGATCTGTTCCTCAACTTCAAATTTGAGCCCTTCACGTCTTTTTACCTTTTTACTACTTTTGGAAAATTTGCACAGTTTCTTGATTTCCTCTGCCGCTCTGCTGATGAGATTTGGGCCTGACACATGGCGCAATATGACTGGATATGGAATCGCAGCTCAATTATACACATTTTACATCTTTCTGAAAAAGGGAAAAAATTCATTTTTCCTCCGCAGCTCTACCCTTCTGCTTCAAGTTTCTAATGTGGGTCCCAGCAAAACCCCAGGTCCCTTTATGCCTTTAACTCCCTTTTCCCTCAAAGGGAATTTTTTTCACTTTTCCTTTGCTAGCCCGCACCTCCGCTATTGTCTTCTCAGATGAATTTTGACCTTTTACCCTCGAGCTTTCGGGTTAGTTTGATACTTTGAGTCATTTGAATACAAGAGGCAAAATTTCCAAGTTGCCCCCGATGGTCCACCTCCCTACCTCTTTGACTTTTCAAACTGCCACGTGTTACTATGGCGCAACTTGAGGTGGTCCCAAAAATTTGATACCTTAAACAAGCGTGGGCTCGCCATGTGTCCTGTTCCGACGAGATTTGTCTGAATGCTTGAAACCTAGAGGAAGGCACCTTGTGTCATGCTCCGAGGTAGTCTCCTTTTGGCTGTTGAAAATTCTAAGTAAAATGCAAAGCAAGTGGAGGCCTCCACGTGTCCCCATCTCACCAAGCCTCCACGTGTCCTCCCGGTGCTACTTCAAAGCCAGACCAAAAAGTTGATTCTTAAAATGAGCATCGTTCACCCACGTGGACATATTTATGAGTTTAGGCTTTTTATAGAATTTTTGAAGTATTTAGCTAAGTCGCGTCCAACCAAAAGGTGTCACATCCCCTGTAGATACAAGGATGCAAATTTGACAGGGAGAAAATGCTCGTCAAACCGTAAAAAATAGAAACACGAGCATTTGAGCTTGAAAATGAAGTTCTCTTCAATGACAGAGAGTTTAGACTGTTGCAAG
The DNA here is from genome assembly GCA_019776745.2 of Taxus chinensis. NCBI lineage: Eukaryota > Viridiplantae > Streptophyta > Pinopsida > Cupressales > Taxaceae > Taxus > Taxus chinensis. The sequence continues at coordinate 669,435,630 of CM034146.1, forward strand.
GCTCAAACATGATCCTTAGGGACACATCAACTCACTCTTCTTCAAGTATTTCAAGGCAAAACGTCAAGAACACAAATTCCGACTGTGGCAATAGAGGGAACGGGAAAACACAAGTTTTTTTAAAGGACAAAACCCAAGGAACTCAAAATAAAGACCTTTCCAAAGGAACAAAGAAACTAGGAGACCAATATGGACCCATACATGATCTTTGACCCAGGGGCAGACTAAAAATGGCAATAGAGACCAACCAAACACAACATGGGGAAGGATAAAATGACAGAGGCTATAAATCAATAAATTTCCAAGGGTAAAAATGGGGCGAGACAATTTTGAGCACCAACACAATGATCAGTGGGTTGTCTTTTCCTTAAGGGTTTCCCACCTATATGTTGTATTCATGTGTTCTATCTATTGTTTCATGCTCATATGGATGGTTGTTATGTTTTGCATTGTTATATCATGATGACTCGTTGAATGGTTCACACAAGTTAAGTAAATTCTCACTATTTCTCATATATCTTGAATGCAAGTTAAGATAACTGAAGTAAAAGTTTTAAAGGAAAATGATTCACCCCCCTCTCAGTGATTGTGCTTCCAACACGTACCAGAGAAAAAAAGAATCCCAAATCATGTGGATAAATCCGGGGCATGAAATAATCTATAATCATAAGGAGAAGACCTCAAGTTTATCCGCATCCAACCCCAATCCCCCTTCTAGTACTTCTCACATGTGATCCAATTTACCTAGGTTACCTAACCCTTATATAGGTCACTTCCTAGTCCAATACCCATATCTCTAACAACCCTTTTTTCCACTAGAAATTTACTACAAGACATCTCTATCTCCATGTTAACAACTTGTGCATACTAGAACTAGAACAAAAAAAACACCAACATTCCCAACCCCCTTTGTCAGGCTCAACATCCTCACCCACACTCTTCCCTAACAACCCTACCACTCCATCACCATAACTCACTTGGATTCCTATCCCTCTGCTCGGTTGCACCTGCGATTATGAAAGCCCCGTTCCACCTTCACCTGTAACCTCAAACCTAGCTCCCTCCTCTCATCTCTACCTCTTTCCCCTCCCAAAATTATCACTAATGGGATTGGTTCTAATCATGATTGACCCCTATATAAGTTCATTTTACACCAAATAAGTGTAAATATTACAATCTCAATCCCATTCATAGTTGTGATTGGGCGTAACATTCGGCTCCCTATGTTGGTCACGTGTGTAACCAACTCTGCATTTCATAAACCTAAAAAAACTAAATAAATAACTTGATCAAGACCGCAACAAGGTGAAATTCATGACACCCATGTCGGTCGCTTCTATGAATTACTTCCAAAAATGCATTGAAAAACCCAAAAAAAATCCCCAATCGATTTGAGGTCCTTGTATCTATTCACCATGCCTCGAGCATTCACTACCATTGTTAGCCTTGGTCAAAATTTCACAATTCATCCATCGCCATCATTGTTAGGAGTCTTTAAAATGACCAATGAACCATCACTTTTCATTTCCTATCACCTCCACTCCACATGCTCTCTGATCTGCCCCCACACTCACTCTACCCTATGATCTCTCTAGTCTACCGCCACATGCACTCTGTACCATGCTCTCTTCCATTTACTCTTATAGATACTTTGTCCCATACTCTCTTATGCACACTACTACATGTACTCTATCTCATGCTCTCGTTGGCCTCAAACTCTATAGGTAGAGTGAGGTATAGAGCATAGAGCGAAGCACGTGCGGCAGTGAGGCCATACCTATTTGGGTCACCCCCGCACGTGCTTCACTCTATATTCTCTTCGTCTCGCTCCTACACTCACTTTGCCCCATGCTCTCTCAAGACTGTCCCTACTCGGGCTCCACCCCGTGCCTTCTCTGGCCCACCATTATATGTTACTCATCCCATGTGTTTTCTACCTAATTTTTCTCCTTGCACATTCCACCTGCCACATCTTGTCACAATTCTTCTTAATTACATTATCTTGTTCCTCGCAACTTACATAATTTCTTCAACTGCCACCTTTTTTTATAGGTGTAGGTTGAGTGAGGTATATGCTCTGCCTCACACTCTATTTAGGTCACCCTCGCACGTGCTTTGCTCTATGCTCTCTTCGTCTTACTCCCGCACACACTCCGCCCCGTGCTCTCTCGAGACTACCCCTACTTTAACTCCACCCCATGCCCTCTTTGGCCCACCATTGCATGTTACTCATCCCATATGTTTTATGCCTCATTTTTCTCTTTGCACATTCCACTTGCCGCATCTTGTCACAATTCTTCTTTATTAAATTATCATGTTCCTTGCAACTTACATAATTTCTTCAACTGCCACCTTTTTGTCCTACTGGGAAAACATAATGCATCTAAAAATCTATCACTTAAGGGGGGATACCATACAAAATCCTTTTTGTCAAATCTTACAACACCCAATCGTCAACCATCTTAGTCAATTGACCACATAGTCTTTGCCTTGCGAAATTAACCTATCGATCTGTACACAAAATTTGACTGAAGTGGCCCATTGATCACATTTTTGGGTTCTTGTCTATCTAATCAACCACCTAAGCCCACATGTGCAACAACCATTGTTATAGGATTAGATGATCCCCATCTCATCTTCAGATTTTTCTCTACATCTTTTTTGCCACAACACTCAACCCAAAAGGGGAAAAATGTAAACACTAGAATACACACCTTGCGCATAAGGTCTCCTAATTCAAAAATGCTAAAAACATAATAATCCAAAAATAAATAAAATAACCCCATAAAATAAAGTACAAAATATAAAACCTCATAAAAAGTTGATAAAAAACACCTCATCACTTATTTACTAACCTTCACCCACTCATGTTTAATTTTGTCCATCCCACCCACCCATTTGCATCCCCAATACACTATGAACCCTTATCATCTCACCCATCTATGCACATTGCACCCATATGTGTCAACATCTTCTATACACTCAAAAACTATAAAATAACATGCACCCCCCTCATTCAAACCCCTTGAATCTTGGTGCACTTGAACCCATACCTTAGTTTTTGCTTCTTTGCTTGCATGTTTATGTATTATGGGCTTTCGAGAGGCAGATGGATCAAAAAGGACTAGTGTAACTCATGACATCACTGTTTTGGCAATATTCTAGCATAGGTGTTATTCGCATCTGTGACTAGCGTGTAACCTTCTTGTAATGTTCTTTGAATAAAGGCCGCAATTGATCTATAATTGAATCAAGTATATCAATTATATTATTCATTATTTTTTCAAATTTCTACAAATAAAATGTCTTTTATCTCCTTAAATGGTTAGGGATCTAATCAAAGCAGGTCCCCTAACTACCAAAAAAACTAATCTTATTTAAGTGTTCACATACAAGTTTTAGGTTCAAATCTGGAAGTTTACCCATTTTATTCATTGAAAGAACCCATGCTTGTCCTTTTCATTTTCAATGACAGCATAAGCCCATTTATTTAAGTGGCATTGATGTGGGGATTTTTATATCAAATAACACATCTTATAGGTGATCCGAATCTAGGCATACATTTTGGCAACCATGGTATAAAACTTTCAAATTCGTAAAAAGAGAAAGTCAAAAGACAAACAATATAAAATGTTCAAGAACACAAAAATGAATCGTGTGACTATCCATGTGCATTACTAATTCCATTTGTTTTCATGTATATATCCGCCCATCCATAATAAAATTTCCACCACTTCCATACTTGTATATAGATGATCTAATGCTAGTAGTCCCTTTAAACTTGGTTTTGACATATGGACGTTAGTCTTCACATGGTTAACTTTGATTTTTTGAGTATGGTCTTCATTGCTTGGCGGATTTAAGAACAACTTCATCTTCTAAGAGATCAACATGATATATACAAATTTAACATATTTTTACAAAGACAATGTGGCCTTATTTTTCACACACAAGCCAATGATGTCTACATTTTCACTCCCATCTCCTCCATCAAGCTATAATGGTTCTAAAGATCCAAGAGAAAATTGAATATCATGTCAAATAAAAAAAAATTAAAAATGGAAGATGCCCATTAAATTTGTAAGCTCAAACAATATCCAAAACTCTCTCAAAGGGGTCTTTCCAATATCTCTATTGGGGTTATGGATGTTTGGCTGGCAGCAGAGCAATGTTGCAACTATAATTAAATGCATCTTTTTCTAGGCTATAGATTTCTAAATGGTAGTGGAGCAATGCCTGACTCAAAATTACGGTCCACTACTCACAATCCACAAAATATGTTTCCATTACATACCCGCACATTGACTAACATGTCCTCATTTATTGCTTCTGAATAGTTTTTGCCTCCCATAAGCACGCACTAGCTCTCAATGGAATGAAGGGCTTGTTTGTCGCCTTGTAATTGCTAGAATTTGTTCAAATCGCTGATTTTCTCCATGTCTGTCTCACACGCGTTTGCGGCCTTACTTAAGTCTTAATGCAGCTGTAAGTATTGCATCACATTCACACCACATTTATAAACATGTCTTTAATTACCATCTCATATTGTATATCTCATGACATTGCACATATATATTCACACGACTCTCTCAAAAATACAATAATAATAACAAATTTATGTTTGTTAACCATTGTACATATCCATTTCATAGTAAAAATCAAAAGCACACACAAAAAAAAAAAAACCAAGATGACTCATACTGCGCCAAAAAGGGCGAGATCAATGTCTCATGTATATATATCTATTACCATCATTTATATGTATGAAATCATGACCACATATCAATACAATCACGAGGCAAGGCCCACATCAGGTCCTAGCCTGTCATCACCTATATGAGATCCTACTGGATGTACTGACTCACTCTTAGGAGGACCCAAGTTGGTCCTATGTGTCCTAGACTTAGATGATCTCGAAAAATGGATGCACTACAACAAGCAGGGTATGTACCTATAGTAGTGCCTCATAATAGCTTGTATGTGCAACCTCTCATATAATATCTTGACTAACATGGGCTAATGTATCTTATGTGAGCTCTCGACGGCCTCGCTTGTTCTCACTCTCTGCCATGACCTCCTATAACTAAGAAACTCGCTCTCGATCATGCTCTCGCTCATACACTATCACCTCTAGATCATTGTTACATCACACGACATCTAATTGCAATACTATATGGGTCTCTAACTCCTCAATCAAAACTCAATCCAACTCCTGACATCTTCATAGCTTTATCTAAGGTTATTAATGCTAAGTCTATAACACTCTCCACATATTGACGTCTCTCTTACCTTGGTTTTCCTGTCAATGCTCGTTACCCATTGCTCTCCCCCATCTCCACATATGACACTAACTCCTTCCCTTGCCTTCGTCATTGTGTCCTCTCTGTGACACAATCTATCTCCAATACTAGCTTATCTATCAACTTTCCATCCCCAATCTCCCTATTTGATGACACATCTTGTACCCCTATCTTTTACCCACATCACCACCTGCCTCACCATTGGCCTCCATTGATCGCTCTACTCTATGTCGTTGACTATGCACCAGAGTGTCATTGACATCTATCTCTACTATATGTCTCCTCATCCTCATTTGTCTCACTACCATCTTGTGGTTCTCTTATCTTTGGAGCTGGCCCTACTACATGTCCCCTCAATCATACACTACCCAACAAATGTCAAAATCTCATGTAGTTCCCACATCATCCCCTACGGAGAACTCTATTGACAAGTCATCCTTATCCCCTATCACCTCTTACACTAGAAATGGTTGACCATCTCCACTTAATTGTGAGTATTTGACTGGATTTGATGGTACTCCCTATCATAAACTGAATTGTCTCACCATGTGGCCATACATGAAACACTTATCTCTTGTACTCATCGCCCAATCACCTACATAGGCCTTTGTATCTTACATAACCATATTGCATCCTCCTATCATCCCACAAATCCATCTACCTCCTTGTACATCCTCCATATGATATCATCTAGCTTCAAACTAACCATCATATGCTGGCAGTGATCCATCACACCCTTATACGACCTTTATTTGTAGAGATCTTTATCTAATCTCCATCGCAAATAAAATGGTGCCTCATGTGAGAATTGCTCGTGAATCAAATATGACAACCCACGTGGTATGTCTATTGCTATATGGTCCCATGACTACACCTGCAATAGTACCCCCATGCTTAACCCAACCCATAGTTGATTGGTATATTGTTGTAACTTTGAATGTGTTTGTACTAATTAAGTGTGTCCCCATGCATATATTGTACCTCACTCTACGAGCTTTGCCAACACCTCACCCAACCCCCATGAGAATGTTTAACCTGACGAATATAACAAAATGATACTATAATTCACATTACATAGATAGGCCATCACCTGAGTACCTACTCCATGTTCATAGAACTCATGATACCAAAATCCCCCACTATCAATCTAAACCCCATCTGCCACTAGTCCATACAATCATCATAATATCCATCCCATATTGTTCGATCAACTACTAAGACTACATGCTCACCCTTTGGATTTTCGGGGCCTCCTTATGCCTTAGCCTTTTTTACCTTCTCACTCAAACCTATGGAACCACAGAATGCCATTATTGGTCCATGTGGGAGCAATCACATGTTCTCCGGGTTCATGGGTCTCCAGCTCTCCTCAAAGTTCTAAGGATTTTTAGACTCTTGGGGCATCCTTATGTCTTATCCAATTTTCCCTTCTCACTCAAACCTCGGGGACCGTGAATTGCTATCACTGGCCCACATGGCACCAATCACAAGTTTTTGGGTTCACGAGTCTCCAACTCTCCTCAGGATTTCTAGACTTTCAAGGTTTCTTTATGCCTTATTCACTTTTCCTCTCGCTCAAACCTTTGCGATTGTGAATTGCCCTCATTGGCCCATGTGGAACCATTGATGGTATTCCATGCTCTCGACCCTTATTATCCCCTCAGTATTCCATTGCTTAACCTCGACAACCTATCATGAGATTTCAGGTTTTTTGGATACTCTGGGTTGTCAAGAACTTCTTATGCCTTAGTTGTTTTAGTGACTTCCTCATAAAATCAAGTTTCAGGGATTGCACCACGTTGTGCAATCCCAACTACCTTTACCTCGCCTGCTAAATACCTTAGCCAATTTGAATTTGGCCAAAAAGTTGAACCTCAGAGCCTTTGCTCCACTTAAGTAAGGGAGCTATTTTGTATATAAGCCCAACCAAACTCCTCTTCCCAACAAATAAGGGATTAATCCCAAGTGAAAAATCAAATTTCAAGCACCATGTGTCCTTTCTTAGCTTGATTAAACTTAATGTTCATGTGGTTGAATTGTATTTTGAATTTTGTTATTTGCTAGTGCCATTTCAAAAGGATTAATAACCTTGATATTTTGGGTTATTCAAAAGAGTATCATGTCGAAGAAAATGCCTAAAATTCACAGTTAACAAGAGAAAGTAACGAAGATGATAAAGAGAGAATCAACTAAACACATTAACACGAAAATACCATTTATGAGATAGGTCTTTAGAATTATATGAAATAAAATACACACAATCAAAGCTTGGTAAATTTTCACCAAAATTTCACATTTGCTCTATTTAATTTAGGTAAGTAATGCCACAATCGTGGGCCCTTGTTTTACCTCCGCATTGATTTTGATTAACAATTTAAAACCGACATCCCATTTGATGACTTAATACTCAAGGAGATGCAAAATGAATATCAAAATTATTCTTAAAACTTGCAGTTGCTTCTCCAGGAGGAGCAAGGATACGCCGTGATTTCAACAGGGGAAGATGTCATAGTAACAATGCTTTTTTTTAATTTCTTTGTTTCTGCTTGGATATGACCTGCAATAGGAATTATGAATGTTAACTATGTAAACAAAGGTGCATTGAGCACCGTCCCATCCCTATTTCTTTTGTAAGCTATTCATTTTTATATTATTTTGGGGCTAATCATTTTTCAAATGATAATAGGCTAGTTGTTTCCAAATATTGTGAATACTACAACTCTAGCTATTGTGCACGTTCAGAGATATAGTAATCTGAGGGGCCAGGGCTATATCTTTTGCTTAATAAAAAAAAACTCAAAAAGGAAACCAACCACCACACTTTATTTGTAAGCCAATTTAGGGGTACCTTATATCAATTAATACTAACATATATGGTGCCGATTAGAACAACTGCTAAAATAACTTTATCAACTAAAAATTCTTCTACACTTATCGCTTATAATATGCTCACCCCCAAACTTACCAAAATAAATCTGAATACTCCTTACAACCTAAGATGGAAAATAAGATGCCTTATACGTTTTCAAAAAAAATCATAACATGAAACACTATAATTCATGTCACCATCTTTTAATTAATGACTAACTTAGATGTTATTTTTTTGGTTGATTGACAATGCCATCTTTAGGATACAATTGTTTCACATAATCCAATACATTTTTTTGAAGGAAAATTGTATCCTCCAATACTTTATTATCAAAATTCTATCCGAGAGTTATGTCTTGTAATAATTTATAGTGATATTGACCAATATTAGCAATGATTTCAAGTTGTATATTTTTGTTGATTCCAACATATGTATTACCTGCAACCAGCTAAGGTTCAACATTTTTCATTTATAGATTTTTAGATGAGATATCTTCATTAACACAATTTAGTAATTTTTTTTGTTTATATATAAATAGAAAATGTGGTGTGTAGGGGCATGGCCGTTCCATACTCAATTGCACCTCACAATAGAAGACTGATGGGCCTACTATAAACTAAGTACAATCATTTTTGATATTTGTCCATGCTCATTTTTTATATGACTTGAAACCATGCCTCAGCACAACGCCACTTTCATTCCAACTACAAAGCTGTCACAACAGGCTCTTACACTTGTGTTTTTCTCCTCCTTGTCTTCAGCGTCATCCGCAAAAGCTACAGTTGTGTTCTTGAAATAGAGGGTCACGAGTTCAAATCCTATAAGGGATAGGGTATGTACACCTCGTTGGTAGCACATTTAGGTGTCTCCTACATATTGGGAGTACGAGGTAGTCCTATATGCCATAAGCTAGTTGGAAACCCAAAAACATGTCACCCAACATCGTGGACTATAAAACAATTATTATTATTATTACACTTTCACCATGAAAGAAACTTCATGTAAGAAGCCAAGTATCAACAACATCTAACGACAACAATGATGGAAGTAAAAAACAAATACAAATCCGCGCGTCTTTGTTTAACGACCCTAAAAACATTAAACAAAACACAATGGTGTAACAAAAACAAGGACGACGAAATAACGTGAAAGTGCCCCACTATAGAAGACACCTACGTCGTAATAATTACAGAAATTGTATACAACATTGGATAGTATACAATGTTAAATCTTAGGAATCTTCAGTGGATAGTCTATAGTGTCAACTAATTATTTGACAAAATGCCCAGCATCAAAATCTCAGAAATTACACACAACATTGGATAGTCTACAGTGTCTACTAACTATTTGACGAAATGCCCAGCAGTAAAATCACAGAATTTACACTCAACATTGGATAACCTCCAATGTCTATTTGATGAATTTCTCTCTTAGAAGCTCTCAAATATTGCCTTTCTATGCAATGGAAACCAACCAAACCAACCAAACAAATATTGACGGAGCCATTGCGTGGCTAGAGACGAATCAATTGGGCCAAGTAAAAATTGTAGCCTCAGATAAGAGCAAGAAATGGATATGGGTGAATGCCAAACAATACAATGGAATTTTAAGGCATAGGGTTTCCTGTTTAAAATGGCTACAAACACGAAGAAAGAAATCTCAACAAGAAAGAGAGAAATCTCAACAAGAGACAAAGACTTCGCATGCTTAAAAGGTCAAAACCTAATAGATCAGCAATAAGGCACTCAAGTTTGAAATGCCCAAGCTACAAGACAACGAAGCAAAGGAAGACACAATCAACTACATTCCCATTTCTACGCCACTCACCTGGTCGGCACCCTTGCTTGTACAGGAGCTCCTATATGTCAAAAACAGAGTTGAGTATTTGGAAAAAATGGAAGGCAAAAAGAATTGCAAGATACAAGAAAGTATATTAGTGAACCAATCTTTAGCAAAAGATAACAAAGTATTAAAAGCGCAAATGATAGTGTTACAAGAAGCTATAACAGTAGGAAATCGAGAATGGCAGAACATGAAATCAGAATTGCAAAATATACAAGATTCAATTAAAGCAAATACTATCGCACTACATTCAAAGATAGCAGAAGCAAGGACATAAACACTTCACCAGGGGTATACTCGAAATTGGATGGTAATAGAAAATGAAAAAGAGAACAGGCCAAAAGAAACCAAATCATGAGCCCAAGTAGTCAAAGGCACATCAGACAAAAGTAAAATTGCAGGTCAAAGCAAGGAATAAGAAAGGGAAGACAAAGAAAGATAGGAAAGTGCAACAAACATAATTATCAGAGGGGTAAAATAATATGGCAAGAATGAAAATACCTTCAATATTATAACCAATTTCCTAAGAGAAAAAATATAATGGAAAGGTCAAATATATAAAGCACAAAGGATTGGAAAGACGAGGGAAGGGAACACGTGCAGCCTATTAAAGTTCACATGGCAAAAATAGAAGACAAACAACAAATTTTAAGAAAGAAGGGACTTTTGAAAAGTTCACGCTTCTTTATAGAGGAGGATTTAACACCAATGCAAGTTGAAGAGACAAGACAAGAATTGATCAAAGTAAGAGCAGCAAGAGATGAAGGTAAAAGAGCATGGTTATATAAAGGAAAAGCTATCATTGCCAATTTCATGCCTCTAAACTCAACAACTAAGCAAGACAACAACAACGGAAGACCACAAGAACATATGAACTACAAGGAATGCAATCAGACAAGTGCGGGTTGAGAAGTAGAAAGGATCTGCTGTGAGTCATCATCAACAACAAGATAAATAGCAAACATAGCTCCCCCCTCACCAAGCATGTTTAAAACTGGTATGTTGGAATTGTAGAGGATATCCTTAGAGGAGGGGACATGGCCTAGAACAGGTTGCAAAAGGAAGCAGACGTGATATGCCTCATAGAAACTCATGAACATGATGGTTGTAAAACTCCTTCTTTTGATGGCTATAAGAAGTTCACGGTTTGGAACAATACAGTGGGTAAGGAAAAAGGTTATGGTGGCATACTGGTGTTAATAAAAGCAGTAGAGGGCAGGCAAATCCAGTTGGTAAAAGAAGACACAAATAAACAATATATATGGTTCAAAATATCAGAAAATGGGAGACACTTAAGAATTGCAGCTTGTTATTTTGCATCGCAAGGCTAAAAAATCTACAAGAAAAATGGGTTAAATGGCAAGGATCCATATGCAGCTCTAAAAAATGATATAGCTGTGTACTCTCAACTCGGAGAAGTTCTTCTTTTGGGTGATTTCAATGCTGGGACAACGAATGAACAAGCTAACATTTTATGCAAAAAGGAGGATATCAATCCCATATGGCTCACCGAAGAAGAAACTCATCCATGGAGCAGATGTTCAGAAGACTACAAGGACACTGATCATTTTGGCAAAGAGTTAATTAATGTTTGTGGTATGTTTGATTTGATTATTTGCAATGGAGTAAATAAATGGAAAAAATATGGAAAATTTACATGCAAATACTTACAATGGGGCAAGTGTTGTTGACTATGTCATTTGTTCCCAAAGCATGATTGATAAAATAATCAATGTTTGGGTTGAGGAACCCATGCATGATCTGAAATCAGACCACAATTCAGTTAGCACAGTGATATCTTGGGGATCACAAAATCAATATACAGATAAAAGGCATTCTAGTCACCAATCTCCAACAAAGGGAAGAATTCTCATCACACAGGAAAATCGGGTCACCTTCAAGGAAAATTTAGAACGGCTAATGCAGACAAAAAGAGTCAATGAGCAGAACATCAAAAGTTATGAGCTGACAAACATTATTCAAGAAGCTCTTGGGAGTTGCAAGAGGTCCAAAAACAAGAGGAAAAAAATCAAATGATTTCCCAACAAATAAGTGGTTTGATGAGGAATGCAAAGCTGCAAGGAAAACTCTTAAAATTTCAGCGAAAGAGAAAACAGACATAAAGGCATACAGGTAGATTATTAAGAAAAAGAAGGATGAGTTCATGGCAAATAGGAGAGAAGAACTCATATATCTAGGGAAAAATACACCGAAGTTATTTTGGAGAGAACTCCATAAAAGAAACAAGCAAACAATAAATAACATTACAACGACTCAATGGCTAGAATATGCAAAAACTTTGTACGAGCAAGAGCAAGAGGTTAAGGCTCCACCTCTAGTGTACACCACAACAAGTCTTTTCACGTTACAGGAAGTCAAAACAGGCATCCAAAAGTTATGTGCAGGTAAGGCCAAGGACTTAGATGAGCTACAGGCAGAATACCTAAAATGGGGATCAGATATTCTGGCTCCTCACATTTTGCATATATTCAACAACATCATTTAGTGTGGTTTTCCAAATGATTGGACCACTAGTATGACAGTACCTCTTTTTAAGAGCGAAGATGTTGACAACCCAACCAATTACAGGACCATCATGATCAATCCCCTATTTGCAAAGTTAGTTGGTAGCATGGTTGAACACAAAATCAGCAAGTGGGCAGAAGACAATGAGAAGAGAGCAAAAGGGCAAGCTGGTTTCAGACCTAAGTACTCCACCCTAGATCATGGTGTTACACTAAGACATATCATTGAAAAAGCATGGGAGGAAAAGACAGAAATTTTCTGTTGTTTTGTTGACTTCAGGAAAGCTTTTGACACGGTCCCTAGGGATAAGTTATGGTGCAGAATGCAAGAGCTTGGTATACCATTGCAGTTTCGAGCAGCGGTTCATAGACTTTATGAAAGGGTGCGTATTAAAATCAGAACCAAAACAAGCATTTCAGAGAGCTTTAGGAGCGACATTGGTGTTAAGCAGGGTTGTCCTCTATCACCCACACTCTTTGGCTTATATATAGACCAGCTTGAAGAATTGTTAATTATGGAGGGTGGTGAAGGTATCCGGTTGGGTGAGTATGTTATAAGGCTTCTTCTATATGCTGATGACCTTATATTGATTGCTACGTCTGCTCAAGGTTTACAAAAACATTTGCTCACTCTTGAAGCCTTTTGCAAAAAAATAGGTATGCAAGTTAATATCAGCAAGACCAAGATTATGGTCTTTAGCAATAGAAGGAAAAGAAATCAACAACCATTTTTCTTTGAGGGTAGTATTCTAGAAGAAGTAACTGACTACAAATATTTGGGGATTGACTTCAACAACAAGCTTACTTGGGAGACTTGCAGAAAAAAGAGAACGACAGGAGGGTGGAAAGCCCTTTATGCTTTACAAAACAAATGCAAAGAAGCAGAGTTATGGGATTGGAAAACTACCTAAACACTTTTTGAAATATTAGTTATTCTTGTTGTTCTTTATGGGTGTGAAATATGGGCCAACAACATACCATTATCAAAATGGAAGCAAATTGAGAGAATTCAAAAGCATATGATTACCACCAAATTTAAGTTGAAAGTCTCGGTCCCTTATGAGATTCTTTTAGCTGAAACAGGTGCAGTTCCAATTGAAGCCATTGCTATGATTCGACTTCTCAGATACCTCAACAAAATTGAACAAATGACAACAAATAGGTGGCCCAAACTTGTCTTCAAAGAGCCGCTAGGCAGGAGGAAGAGGTCATGGATGAACCAAAACATCAAGTGGATGAAGAAGTGGAATATTGAATGGCATACATGGCCCCAAGGCAATAAAGAAATACACGCATTTGTTATTGATAAGGTCCGCAAAACTTTGTGGGACAATAGAGGCAGAAAAAAGAGATTCTATCTCGAAGAATTTAATCCCACTTGCGACCATCAACAAAAGGCATACATCGGGGCCCTCATTCCGTGGAGAGCTAAGATTCTCATAGCTCAACTAAGGACCAACTCCCACCGGCTTAGATGTGAAACAGGTAGATGGAAAAGACCTAAAGAAAAATGGGAAGAAAGACTTTGTGTCTTTTGTTCAGATGGGGCAGTGGAATCAGAAAAACACTTTATTACAAAATGCAGTGCCTATAATGACATTCGTTCCAAATATGCAATCAATTTCAAGACTTTGCCATTACAGGTCCTGTTTGATGAGGAGCGGATAACTGGAATGAGGAGACTTCATCATCAGGATTAACAAAAGAAGATCTGAATTGGTGAACTGTAAAGAAAGTGGTTTTACCGTCTCATAGGCTATTTTTAGCCTCGTGGACGCTAAAAGTTTATATTTCTATTTCAAAACCCCAGCAGGTCGTTAAATAAAAGACGAGTCTGTGAAAAGCCTCGTCCCAAACACTGCGAAAATTTAAAAAATCCTGTGCAAAATGGAAGAGGCAATGCATTGCGAGAAATGCGGAGAGGAGAGAGTGATAACGGATGCCATCACGGGGATGCTGGTGTGCGAGTCGTGTGGATTTGTAAATGAAGAAGCAGTTTACACGGCAGCGTGGGACTTCGCAACAGGAGAAGGGATGGGGAACTTTGTCTCGGCTACAGACAACCGGAGTCCGTGCTGCAAGTCGCTGGGTTAACAACAACAGAGCCTACGATTATCACCAAGGAAAAGAAGTAATTCTTCTTTTCAACTATTTTATTTGTGTTTCGGGTGCTCATTAGTCCTATATATACTTGGCTTTCGCGAATCAAAGAAGAGGTTGCACTGCAGGGCAGGGCAAATGGTTTTCTTTTTCTTAAAACATGATGTGTAGAATGGTAGGCGAATCTCGAGAGTTCAAAAAACAAGAAATAAATGAAGTATATGCTACTTCCAAGAAAAACGCAGGGTTTACTGTTAAATATATTCATGTTTTGGTGAATTTACTTGATTTTCATATATTTTGAATGAAATATTGGGATTCATTTTTTTTTTCCTTGGTAAATTTGCTAAACTGCGAATCTAGCTTGGTAAAATGTTGTGAAAACTTAGCCAATTCGAGAAAAAACAGCTTATAAAACTACATTGATGTATGGAATAAGCTTAGAGGCATTCTTAAAATTTGTAATCATGGATCGTTCTTGAATGTCTGATATGGAGAGAAATCTAAAAATATCTGGGGGCTACGGCTTTGGTCCCATAGACTGTTTGAATGTAACAAAATTAAAATTTTGTTCAAAACCTCACGACGTAGGTCTTTAAAGAAAAGACGAGTCTGTGATAAAAAGCCAAGTCACAATCTCACTGAAATTTTAAAAAATCAGGTGCTGTGCAAAATGGAATAAGCTTAGAGGCATTCTTAAAATTTTTAAACATGGATCGTTCTTGAATGTACCCCATGATATTGCCACATGTTCCCAGCAATTATGGACTGCTTTGTTGTGGTAGGGATTTGAATAAGCTTGAACACATTTGTTACACTACAACCTCAACACATGTTTGCTGGAGTTATGGACCACCTTATTTTCGTGGAGGCGTTTGAATAAACTTGAGCACATTCTTAAGATTTTTAAATGTAGTTCACCTTAGAACGCACCCCATAATTGCTACACCACTCCCTCGCTATGTGTTTTCTGTAACTACAGGCCTTATTATGGTGGGGAAGATGGATAAACTTGAATACATGTTTAAGATTTGTAAAGTACTGTACTGCCGGAACAGTGTAACAAGTGCCCCAATGATGATACAGGTCTCCTCGCAAGGTGTTCGGGATCCGGAAAAAGCTCTCCGAGTGTGCGTTAACATCCCGCATGCCCCGCTTAGCCCCCGCGTCCTTTGTTTTTCCTTTTTCCTCTCTTTTCTTGGCCTTTTGCTCTTCAGTGACGAAACCGCCGCCCTGCCTGGGTGGTGGTCTCGTGACCGCCGCCCTGATCAGGGCGGCGGTCCTGTAACCGCCGCCCTGCTCAGAGCGGCGGTCCTTTACGCGTTTTCCAGAAAGCGTTTTAACGCGACTCACGTAAAAATCAACGTTTTCACCAGCTTTCCTTGCCGACTTAGGCTTGCATTTATGTTTTTGGTCCCCTGGAATAGTGTTTGGCCATTGTTTATTGTTTTAGAGTTCAGTTTGGTTTTGATCTTTGGGTGAATGAAAAGCTATAAATAAATGGTTTGTGCACAAGCAAATGGTCTGCCCCTCATTCACTTTCATGCTCTGATTTTCATAGTTCAGTCTTTTATTCTGTTTAGAAGCCATAGTTTTAATTCCTTGCATGCTTAGTTAGCATTGTTCAGCTGTTGGTAAGCCACATACCCATCTTGTGCAGGCAGTACTGTTATTTCACCCAATCCATTGGAGTAGAATAGCTTAGGAAGCCATTAAAGTTGCAGGTTTTTCTCTTCAAACAGGATAGTTTCAGGTTCTGGACGCTTTATGTTGCATGACTCGCAGTAAATCCCGCTAGGAATTGCATAAGCCAAGCTCTGTACTCTTGCGCTATCCCTCTCCTACTCGCATTATATTCAGTCTGCATTCTGAGCTGCCTTTGTCCCAATATCTACTTCTGTTGATGCTAGCATTACACACTTTTCTGGATTCACGTGAATACGAAAGAACGAGGAGATCACACTGAGGGGACAAGATCACACACACCATCGGATTCGCCACTGTTCTGCGGAATCCAGGTTCTAGCTTTCAAAGTTCTAGTTAGAATCATATCAAATAGAGTAGATAATTGCTTCATTTCAGTAAATTCTATTCTCGATATTGCCAGGGAAGCTGTGAGGATTGATAGTTTCTGAGAAACTATGATTCACTCCTCACTTCTGAGGTAGGATCGAGAATCTTGCAGATAGATTAGATGAGCTATTTTATTTGTTTAGAATAAATCTACAAATTGCACAGGCAAATAACTACACTCGGTTATCTTGTTTGTTTTAAATTGTTATTTAGTTGTTATTTCTAGATACGTTTAAATAGTTGCTTTTCTTAAATTCTTAGAAAGTCTCATAGAGAAATAGAAGTTATATATGTTTTAGATTTATTCCACATAGTTAGAATTTGCTTTACTACAGTTAGATTTACATTTTGTTTTGTATGACAATCACGGGACCTAGGGAGCCCAGGGAATACGTATTTGAGCCAA
Source organism: Taxus chinensis (assembly GCA_019776745.2). NCBI lineage: Eukaryota > Viridiplantae > Streptophyta > Pinopsida > Cupressales > Taxaceae > Taxus > Taxus chinensis. The sequence continues at coordinate 669,452,745 of CM034146.1, forward strand.
TCGTGCCTCAGCCCAACCTCGTCACAGCAATAGTTGACATAGACCAGAACCTTAGAATACAAGTCTTCCAAACAACAACAGATTTACGACTGATCAGCTCTCAGTTGAGAGGATTAAATATAGAAGACGACCAAGCACACACGTTTTGGTCAAATCAACCGAACTACAGATTACCCTAGGCAAACATTCACATGACTGTAGAAGGGTTCGAAAGAGAACAAACCTTTGGTTGTGATCCTTTGGTCCCACAGCCAGATGCAGGAGACATTCTCACAGACATAGATACTAGTTTAAGAATCCAGGTTGCACGAACGCCTGTGAGGTATTCCGAGAAAATCACGCAGTTATTAAGTCTAAACATAGAAGCTGAGAAAGCGTATGATTACTGGATACTAGGGATTAGGACTTGATTTCGTACATGACCATAGCAGGACCGCAACAACCAAGAGTCTACGGTTGTGATCCACAAATCCCGCAGCCTAACGAATCCATAAGTCAATCAGATATAGACACTGGCCTACGCACGTTAGTATTCCAGTCCACTCCACTTCCACCCATCATCATCGAACAATTGTCCTTACTAGATATAGTGGCTAACAAAGCTAGAGAATTCTGGACTAGGCCAGAGAATCGTCCGTAGAGTCGATTGTATTCATTACCCACCATATGACCTTATCTGGAGATATACACGAAACTATCCCAGGTCATTTTCCACGTATTCCACAACCCATAGATCGAATCACGCCAGAACTCGATATTGATTGGAGCCTTCGAGCAGTCATCCTTGCTGATCGATCTATCACACCAGTCCAAGTTAGAAGGGCCTTCTTTGCCTTAGATTCACAAATTCCATTAGTGCGTGTCGAAGACATTAGATTGCCTAACTAGTTCGTTTGCATCCCACGCATATTCCATCCCCACCGGCTGTCTCGGCACGACCTCGGGAGGTCGGGTACGCGGAAGAGTTACCTGTAGATTCCCACGCTCGCTTGTCACTTTTCCGGCGTACAAAATTGGTGAACCCGACGTGAAACAAACAAAATTAGTGAAGCTGACGTAAACTTCCTACTTTCTAATTCGGAGTCATAGTATCACGTGTTCTTCCAAGTTTAGTTTACTTTTCATCTTCTCCGCCTCATTAGCCTTTCACAAATCACCTTCGCTCCTTCCCATTATTCTGCGGGTATTCATATACCCCCCGAATATGTCGGGATTCGATGCATATGGCAGACCCCTCTTGGGTCTTGAGGCATACTACGCCCAAAAAAATAGGCAATCATCACCCTCACTCTCGGTATGGGGGGACAACTACTCAACTAATCAGTTGTCAACACAAACTCCAAGAATCAGATATAATTCATCTTTTCAAACTGAGGAGTTGGATCAAACCCCTCGAACGCAACAAACAGAGCCTTCAGGCTCGAATAATATGACGTTTACCGGAGAATCTGGTTCGTCTCCTCAGATGCTACTTAGACCACAAATTAGTAGGCAATCAGACCCATACCTGGTCTTAGATGATGAACAGTCAATACGTTATCCTAGGGGTGAACAACGCTCCCGGGGTATCTACCCACCTATAGGAGGTTTACAAATACAACCCGAGGTCTCTTTTCAAGAAAATACCTCTATGCCACTACATATAGGAAATACTCTCGGAGAAACTTGGCAAGATAGCGATCAGTTCATAGCAGGATATCACATGCCTATACAACACCAGGGTATACAACAAACGCCGCTAAGGCAAAGCACCGTGACTTCACCAAATGAAGTCATTTCAACGTTAGTAGAAAAAGTGAGAGGGTTAGAACTTGCTCAAGCAAGTCAAAATTCTCAGTTCATGCAAGCAGGAAGTTCCAATCCTCCATACCACCCTGGCCAGGTAGATCTCCTCACAGGAGTAGGCACGTTAGGCATGCCTCCTCAGTATCCACAACAAATGCCAACAAGGCCCATCATCTCTAACACCTTTCCTCCCGGTCTAGTATCAAACAATCCATTACTAGACAATACCCCGTCATACTTAAACATGTACTCCAAATCACCACAAGGAGATATGTTCTCCTCTCCCGGCATGTTTTCTCAAACACAGGGACTTCCCTATGCCCCTGCCAATGCATACGCTGCGCCGTATCAACAACCCATCCCACCACCACTCCCTCAGCAACCACCATCAATGGTCGAAACCTATGCGATAGGGACTTATTCAGAATATCTGAAAGAGCCCTTAGACTTCACCATACGAAGCGTCATGCTTCCAAGACCTCTTCCCGATTTACCCAAGTACAAAGGCGAGGGAGATCCAAATGCGCATATCAAAGCTTACGCTACAGCCATACGCGAACTACTCCCTTGGGATGGGGTTGTTGCTAAAATATTCCCCAAAACCTTGGAAGGCATCGCTCTTGATTGGTATTATAGAATACCTGAGGCTTCCATCCATTCATTTAAACAACTCGTATCAGAGTTCATTAAGGCATTCGACATGAACAAGCTGTTAAGAACAGGAATCAGGGAGTTCTTACACATCAAACAAGAACACAACGAATCTGTCGCCCATTTCATCCAAAGGTGGCGTACAGTCCTTTATTCCTCGGCAAGTGCTCCAAATATGGATCAGATGGAACTATGTGATTTATTCCTTCATTCTCTCAGCAAAGAGGTGAAGGAAGAAGTCCAGAAGTTCCCACTAAAAACTTACGATGAAGTACTCGAGAGCGCTCTTCGAATAGATCAAGCAGCGATAGATAGTGGCCGTAAAACATATGGAGCAAACGGGAGGTTAATCACCCCCAATCAGAACACTACAAATTATCCCACTACCACAAACGTCAATCAGGGACCTAAAATCCTTAACAAAAATCGGGGTGTAACAACGGATGGAGTAACCGACCAGCCCAAGAAGGTAAATGTTGTCAATACTCCATCACAAACAAACAACCAACGAAACAACAACTTCACCCCGACAATCAATACAGTGGATTTTAACCATCCACAACAACAACAACAATGGCAAAATCCCATACAAGGGCCAAGCCAAAACTCATTTGGTTATCAAAACCAAAAACAACAAATGCAAAACTTTAATCCTAATAGGCAACAGTTTGATCAGAATTTTAGGCCACAATATACACCAAACCAACAAAACAGGAATTACAATCCCAATTCATATTGTGGATTCCACAAGATTCGAGGTCACGATACTAGAACGTGCCGTGACTACAACAAATTCATGCAACGTTTGCCAGAAGAACAAAGACAGTTCTTCACAGATTTGTTTTTGGCAGATCCCGTGTCACCGCCACCAAACACGCTCGCAGGGGCAGTTTCCCCTCAGAATGCTCCCCTCAAGATCTTTAACGATCCACTCCCAAATCATGATAGCAACAGGCTGAATCTAACTGGGACGAACAAGGGTGCAATGACGGGAAACAATGATCATGAAGCCTCGACTTCACTAAATCCATCAGTTGCGCCACAATTAGGAAATCAACCGAGACCCAAGATAGTCGGTTTGGTAGAACTAGACGCTGAACTACCTATCGAAGCTATAACAAGAACACGAGAGTATTTCTCTCAACCAAGCCCAAGTCATCTGCCAGAAACAGATAAGAGTCAACAAATAGTAGAAAAACCCGTAGGTGCCTATGATTTAATTAATGACCTAACAAAAACCTTCTCACACATTTCATTTTTGGACTTACTAAAGAACTCTCCTACTCACAGAGCTGCTCTTTTAGAAGCATTAGGTTTAGGTCATCTAATTAACATCACTCCACCTCCTGAAACACAAGTAAATCACGTAGATTTTGATATCCACCCTCCGGGGCAGCCGGACAAGGATGTCGAATTTATATTCGAAATAAGTAAAATGCCTACAGATGCTGAGATTGCACGCCGAGGTGATCCAGCCTTACACTTACAAGTATGGGTTTATAATAACTACGTAAAATGGGCAATGGTTGACGATGGGGCCGCAGTTAACATAGTCCCCTTCTCTTTCCTCCAAAAACTAGGATATGGGGAAACAAACTGTTCCACCACTCGAAATACATTGAGAGGCTATGATAGCCTTAAAGCCACTTCGATAGGAACTATAATACTACCGGTCACCTTAGGACCCAAAACAATCCTGACTGAGTTTTATATTATAGATCGGGAAACTAATTATAATATGATCCTCGGCCGACCATGGATACACCGAATGAAGGCAATCCCTTCTACTTTATTCCAAGAAGTAAGATTCCTGCATCTAGGAAAGGTATTTGTAGCCAAAGGTGATCCAAAACCTTTCGATATACACCTAGCTGACTTAAAGAAAAGACCAGGTGTGCACTCGGAATTTGAACTTCCAACAAACCAACTTAATAAACCCACTGACCCAAAACCAGAGGAGAAGTTGGTACCTACAACGGATCTTGAAACTATCAACATAGCCAAAACAACCCCAACCCCCAAAGATAAGGCTAAAGAAACGGTATCATTAGGGACTACTGCAAAAATCATTGAGTTAATAGAACAAGATTTACCAATGTTCTTACCATTTGATTCAGTAGGCATAGGATATTCACTAGGTGTTGGTTCCCTTCCATCAGAGGATCTCTGCATGGTAGAAGTGGAGTGCGCAAACGCAGCAGATGCCCCAACATCTATACTCCCAGCTAAGTATTGGACTCTCCATTTCGATGGAGCTAAATGCCGTTATGGAGTGGGGGCAGGTATAATTCTTACTTCGCCCGAAGAGAAAGTCCTCCCATTTGCCTTTAAGTTAAATTTTGAATGCACAAACAACGGCGCTGAGTACGAAGCCCTCCTCCTTGGCCTCACCTTAGCCAAAAGAATTGGTGTTGATGACATCAGAGTCTTAGGAGACTCGCAATTAGTGACAAACCAGGTTTCTGAAGTATACGAAACCAAAGCCGAACACTTGCAGCTTTACAAAGAAGCCGTATTAGATTTAAGCAAGGCGTTTAACTTCATATCCATTGAAGCAATCCCGCGAGAGAAAAATCTTCTCGCCGATTCAATAGCAACTTCAGCATCGCGTTTTACTCCAAGCAATGAGTTAGAAGATACTCATTTCACGGTGTCCATTCGTGATGAATCATTGATAAAAACAATGACAAATCCCCTTTCAACCGGAAGTGAATCTACCATCCTAGACCATGTTGATAGTGACATGGCCACTTTGGATTACTTAAACACCTATGCAGCACTACATCTCTCCTATCATATGCTAGATTTGTCCTTGATTCCACATTCGTCTTCCTATTTCGGAAATCCCATGATGGATCTCCCCTCACAAATGGAACCTAGCATATACGCAGTAGAAAATGGGGATGATTTGGATTTGCCTCCAGCACCACCTGAGTTTGAAGAGGGTAACGCCTCTTTAATTGAGGAAACAATCGATGTCAACATCGGGACAGATGACGAACCAAAAATCTTGAAATTAGGATCATCCTTAACCCCAGAAGAAGTAGAGATACACACTCAGATCCTCAAAGAACATCAAAAGGCATTTGCATTTAATTATAAGGAGATGACAGGAGTCGCACCCCACATTGCGGTGCACAATCTCGTCACTAAATCAGATGCAAAGCCAGTTAAACAAAAATCAAGACCCATGAAGCCCAAGGTAGCTCTCATGGTAAAGGAGGAAGTAATAAAACTCCTCCAAGTAGGATTTATCAAGCCAGTCGACTACTCCCAATGGGTATCGAACATCGTTCCCGTTCTCAAGAAGAATGGAAAGATACGCATCTGCATAGATTTCTGAGACATCAACAAAGCATGTCCTAAGGACGACTTCCCGTTACCATCTATCGATGTCATTGTTGATGCAACAGCTGGATTTGAACTTTTGTCTCTCATGGATGGATTCTCGGGATACAATCAAATCAAAATATCTGAGCAAGATCAAGCTAAAACTACATTTATAACTCCTTGGGGAACCTATTGCTACGCTGTTATGCCATTCGGTCTCAAAAATGCTGGTGCTACATACCAGCGGGCTATGACATATATATTCCATGATTTAATTCATAAAATCGTGGAATCCTACGTAGATGACTTGTTGGCTAAGGCCAAGAAGCGTTGTGACCATCCAGAAGTACTCCGCGTCATTCTTTCACGCCTAATAGAATACGGAGTCACACTAAATCCAGAAAAATGCGTCTTTGGCGTAACAGGAGGAAAGCTCCTAGGTTACATCATATCGTCACGAGGGATAGATGTTGATCCAACCAAAATTCGGGCTGTCCTCGAAATGGTCCCACCTTCGAATGAATCTGGAATCAGGTCATTTCTCGGAAAGCTGGGTGCAATACGAAGATTCATCCCAGACTTGAGCTTCGTCGTTCATCCAATCAACAATTTACTCAAGAAAGACTATAGCATTGATTGGACCGAAGACTGCAATGAAGCCTTTGATGCAGTTAAGTGTTTCCTATTGTCACCACCTACGCTAATGCCACCTAAACTAGATCACCCGTTAATTCTATATTCACGAGCTACCAATGTCTCATTAGCTTGTATGTTGGCCCAAGAGGACGATGACAAAAGAGAACGTGTGATTTATTTCATTAGTCGAACGTTACTTGACTATGAAACACGTTATACACAGGCAGAACGAGAATGCCTTGCCATAGTCTTTGCTACTAAATGCTTAAGACACTATATGCTGAATCAAGAAACGAGGGTCATGGTAAAAATGGACCACTTACGAACTTTCCTCACACAAGGGTCATTGTCTAAAAAGGCTGGACGTTTTATAACCTTAATGGGAGAATTCGAATTAACGTTTGTAAATCAGAAGTCAGTTAAGGGACAAATCATTGCGGATTGGTTAGCTGATAACCCATTAGATGGAGGCGATCTAGTAGATTTAGATTTTCCAGATGAGTGCGTATACTACATCGAAACCCGGCCTTCTATCTCTGAGTGTCCCTGGTACACTGATATCATTAATTATATCATGGACCATACATACCCAGAAGGAGCTACACCGCAACAAAGAAGGCGGTTACGTATTATCATAGCCAAGTACGTCATTATAGAGCAAGTGCTCTATCGAAAAGCGTTCGATGGAATGCTCCTAAGATGTGTCGACACAGAAGAATCCAAGAAGATTCTCCATGAATCCCACAGTGGAATATGTGGAGGCCACTTCGGTGGCCATGCCACCGCTCGAAAAATACATCGAATGGGCTATTTCTGGCCCACTCTAGAACATGACGCAATAGAGTTTGTACGCAGGTGTCATAAGTGCCAAGAATTCTCCCATGAGATTCATATGCCGGCACAAGCTCTGCAACCAATCACTACTCCATGGCCCTTTTCTACATGGGGCCTAGATTTGATAGGGAAATTCTCTCCCTCGTCTACAGATGGCCACAATTTTATAATCACGGCCACTGAATATTTCACCAAATGGGTAGAGGCTATGCCTCTTACTACTGTACCTGGTTCTGTAATCGCCAAGTTCATTTTGAACCAAATCATTTGTAGGTACGGTATCCCGCAAATCATTATCTCCGATAATGGAACTTCTTTTAAGAATGAAGAGGTTCGCGAACTATGCAACAAATTTAAGATAAGCCATCATACGGCTTCCTTGTATTACCCTCAAGCCAACGGACAGGCTGAAGTGACAAACAAGACACTGAAAGCCATTCTTCTTAAAACTGTGAAAGAAAACAAACGAGATTGGCATTTGAAGTTATATCTGGCCTTGTGGGCCCACCGAACCTCAATAAGAACACCCACGGGAGCAACGCCTTTTTCACTAGTATTCGGGGCAGAGGCAGTTCTCCCACTCGAGGTTGAAATACCCAGTCTCCGCATTTCATTACAAGGGATTCTGGATGAAGACGCTTACAGAGAAGCACGTCTTTCTCAACTAGAAAGCCTAGATGAAACTAGGTTAGATGTTGAACAGCGACATAGAATCTATGCTGACCGGATGTGCCGGCAGTACAACAAGAAGGTCTATGAACGCGACATATACGAAGGGGATCTAGTTCTAAGACTAGACAGCCGGATCGACAAGAAGACCGGCGAAGGAAGGAAATTCCGGCCCAAATGGTTGGGCCCATACCGAGTCATGAAGGACTACGGAAACGGTGCATACCTCTTATGTACGCTAGAAGGTGAGGAATTTGGTGAAACAGTCAATTCCCTTCACCTCAAGCGGTTCTACGCATAAGCGGCTAGCACTACTTATATATATTTACATTGCATCTTCATATAGATTAAGATCATTTTGTCCACCTGTTTCTTACATAAATGGTGATCAAGGAATCTATTCTCAAAGCAATTCATAGCAAACTCATGATGTTGTTCATGGCATGGCTCGCAGTAAACTCTTTAATCATACCTCTCCATTTTCATGATATCATCAAATTATCTCAGAATCTTTTATCAAATAAAAGTCAGACATGACAAAGTCTTAACGGTAACCATACCAAGATCTGCAAGTTTATTCTCGCTTTGATTTCTTCTTAGGGCAGGTGTCTTACCTATGGTCTGTTCTAGAAGCTTCATGGTGTCACATCTATCCCATATGTATATCTCTTTGGAAATAAACACATACTGACATTTTACTCAAATAAACAAGTCAAAAAGTTGATTAAACAGAAAATTTTAATTTTACACATTTCCTTGCCCCACCAACCTTCGGTGATGAGCTTGCATCTCTTACTAGTGACGTAGGGTTGGGAAGGGATGGAAATGCCCTTACTCGCCTATACCTTGCCCACGGTGATAAACCCACGCTTCTTACTAGTAGCATGGGGCAAAGTGTAGGGGGTCCTCTTGACAAATAAATGCAAATGATCATATGAAAACAATTCAAAACTTTGAAACTTTGAGTCAAAAACAAATGAATCAGATGTTCAAAATTCCAAGAGAGTTAAAATCCTAAAAACCCAGATTTTGTCTACTATGTGGCCATCTACGGATCTAAGTCTAGATAAACCGCAAAGTAAGTTGCATTCTAAACTATGAAGTCACTCGGGTAGAGTAAGCTTGTAGCTTCCAATTTGGTTCCACTAAAGCTTTGTCTGTCTTTCATCACTATCATTTCAGCTACACCTCATAACTTGTGCCCTTTCTAGCTCTTGGTGATGAGCCCTCGCATCTTACTAGTTGCGTGGAGTTAGGAGTGGGGCAAGTTAATCTGTTCATCATACTGGTTATATTCATCACTTTGCAAAACAAACATGAGATATCAAAAATTGCTTACGGAAGCTAAGATTCAAAATCACATTATATCTACATATATCAGCATCATGAAATACACAAAAGGAAACAAACATTTGCATCATTTGTTCTCCATTGCATACATTCTAAAAAGCATATAAACATACATCGTAGTATACACAAAGAAACTGGAAATAGAAAGGAAACCATGAGTGCCAAGATTTTGATCCAAAACGAATGCATATATATAAATGATCAACGTTTATATACAATGCCATCATGCACTAAGCATGGTCAAAACGCTCAAAGAGCCCGTGATATACAAAGAATATATAATACAAAATACACGAGAGCCAAGTGGCCTCTCAATCCCTACGCGACCCCTCCGAAGGTGCACGCCCGCGCCTAGGACTCCGGCTACGCCGGCGCTCTGAATGTACGGAGGGCTCAGGATCCCGAGGAGCAGCCACGGTCTCACCGCGAGAATGGCTCCTCATAAGACGCTCAGCCGTCCTATAGCCCGCTAGCTCGGTGCGAAGGGTCGATACCATCCTGGCCACATGCCAGACTGGAGCAAAAACGTCGGTATGCCTACCGGCTGCTGAAGGCTCCCCAGCATCTACGGACAGCTCTGCACGTGTCCTATCCATGGGGATCATCAGGGAATCGGTACATACCCTGCGGATCAAATCCCGCCACTCATCAACAGTCTCTGCAAACAAAGGAGAAAACGAATTAGAAACTAAGCAAGAGGCTAAAAGATACAAAATAGCAACTAAGGAGAGCCTACAAATAAACATTAAAAAGGAGAAAGGGTAACTTACTCGGATCACCAGGCCTCCAGGATGGGTCACTGGGGCCGGCACCTGCCGCGGATGCCGCTGCCGACTGAGGGGCTGCTCCTGTGGCAGGAGCAACGTGTCACCCTGCAACGGACTCATCCTCTCCACCATGGCCCTGGGAGAGGGGCTCCTCTGAAACTAGAGTATCCCTCTCTGCGCTCTGCTCAGCCCTCTCTGCCTGCATAATGTCCTGAGTGTCATGCCACTCAGGATCGCTGTCCTCGGTCTCCTCCTCTGTCCCTCCCTCTGTGAACTCCTCAGACTCGGAGTCAATATCAATAGGGTCATCGCTGCTATGAGCAGGACCCGCAGCAATCTGAAGCAAAGGTGCCCGAGGCGCACCGGCTCTCCCTCTAGCACGAACTATCCTCCTGGCTGCAATAGGAATGCCAGGAGTAATCACTGTCCAACCTCGGCCTCTAGGCCCCCCTCTGGCCTCGCGAACTGATCTGTAAACTGGCGCCACTGGGGGAAGCATACCCATATATGGTAGGCCAAACTGCTGAGGAACTCGGCCAAAGGGGTGCACCTCCACTCATCCCACTCGATCGATAAGCTGCCCTGTGGTGGAGCAGGAGATCAAGGTAAGAGTCTCCTCGCCCCATATGCCCGCCATGGTCTGATACGGTGTCACCTCCATGTCGGCAGTAGTCAGGGAGGCAACTGGCTGATGAGGTGCTCTAAGCACCGACATGTCTGTCCATCTGGCTGCCCTAACAGCTCCAGGATCTGCCACCTCCACACCCCTGCCATAAGGGATGAAATGCTCATAAACCCAACTCATGACTAGAGTCGGGTGGCTCAATGACTGTCCCTGTAAACGGACCACCCTGTATAGATCATGGTAGGTGGTCCCAAGAATGTCTGCTCCCCAAGCGTATATCCGGCCGTGCCCCTCTATCTGTGCAATAATGGGGGCCCAGCAGTATAACAATGTGTCCCCTCCCTTGTCCCCGATCAATCTCGAGGCAAGGATCCCCATGATGGCCTGTCGAAATACGGGGATGGGCAAAGAAGGAATGGATCGAACTCTCACCCCCTTCTTCGACCCCGTGGAGATGGCTGCATCTCCCATATAAGTCGCCCACTGTGCAATCTGTGCCCGTGAGCCCGTTGTCTCCAAAGTGAGTCGCCTCCCGATGATCGGGACCCCCAGAATGCGGTAGACGTCCTCCAATGTAATGGTCCACTCGCCACGGACCCCTGGCAATCGGAAGGTGTTCCGATCTGCATCCCAGTAAGAAAATAAGTCACAAAGGATGTGACTAGATGGTGCAACATGGGGCACGCGCGATATGCGCAGTATACCAGCCCTCTGAAGTGTGTCCTCCTCGTCCTGTGAGAGGGCATCTAATACCCCTGAGAGCCAATCACACTCTCTCTCTCTGCTCCATCGGATGTACTCCTCTCTCACCTGCATACACCCAAAAACACACAAAACAAAGTAAGTTAGCATCCAGGACAATGCTGAGAAAGTCATAAAAACACGTAGAAATGCTAAAAATACAAACACAATCTCAAAAACAAGTTCTTTTTGCATTCTGTGCAAAACCGCCACCCTGAGCAGGGAGGCGGTTTTGTAACCGCCGCCTTAAAGGCGGCGGTCGTGTAACCGCCGCCCTGAACAGGGCGGCGGTCATGTAACCGCCGCCCTGGCCAGGGCGGCGGTCGTGGTCCGAAAACCCACGCGGGTTTTTAACCTAAAAAGGCCTAAAAAGTGCAAAAAACGGCCATTTAACTTAAAAAAAGAACCTACCCAGTAGGCGCCCCCCCTAGGTGGACCTGTTAACACTAGCATTTTCAAAAATGACCCCCCCCATTGCAGAGTATTTAGCATTTCAAAATTAAGGGGGGGAAAACAATAAACTGAAGAAAACTAACCTGTGATCGCTGAGGTCGGTGTTCCGCACGTGGAGGCATGATCACGATCTCGCTGCGAACGTTTCGACTCTACTCACGCAAGAAACCGTCACCGTGGGTCCCAGAGCTCAAAATCAATCAAATCGACTCGCGCAAATGAATAGGAAAATGGGCCCACTTTCATATATATAGCACTCTGTTTCGTTTTAAAATGACTTTTTCACAGGTTTGGAGCGCTGATGGAGGTAAGTTCCTATCCCCGCACAAATGGTACGTTCTCATTCCCTGTTATTCTTAGTGTTTATTTTTCGAACTATTGTATCTATCTGCACTTGAGTTCTCTTTTCATTTTGCAGGTAGCGGGAATTTTGGATGGCGTCATTTCAGCACACGGACGTGTCAGGTATAACTTCTAACTTCCCATTTCGGGACTGCCATACTCGGACCCACCGTTTTACACCTCTTCATGGCTAAAACGCTTCTCCGAGGGGGCAATATGTACGTACCCAAAATTATAAGGTACTGTACTGCCGGAACAGTGTAACAAGTGCCCCAATGATGATACAGGTCTCCTCGCAAGGTGTTCGGGATCTGGAAAAAGCTCTCCGAGTGTGCGTTAACATCCCGCATGCCCCGCTTAGCCCCCGCGTCCTTTGTTTTTCCTTTTTCCTCTCTTTTCTTGGCCTTTTGCTCTTCAGTGACGAAACCGCCACCCTGCATGGGCGGCGGTCTCGTGACCGCCGCCCTGATCAGGGCGGCGGTCCTGTAACCGCCGCCCTGCTCAGAGCGGCGGTCCTTTACGCATTTTCCAGAAAGTGTTTTAACGTGACTCATGTAAAAATCAACGTTTCACCAGCTTTCCTTGCCGACTTAGGCTTGCATTTATGTTTTTGGTCCCCTGGAATAGTGTTTGGCCATTGTTTATTGTTTTAGAGTTCAGTTTGGTTTTGATCTTTGGGTGAATGAAAAGCTATAAATAAATGGTTTGTGCACAAGCAAATGGTCTGCCCCTCATTCACTTTCATGCTCTGATTTTCATAGTTCAGTCTTTTATTCTGTTTAGAAGCCATAGTTTTAATTCCTTGCATGCTTAGTTAGCATTGTTCAGCTGTTGGTAAGCCACATACCCATCTTGTGCAGGCAGTACTGTTATTTCACCCAATCCATTGGAGTAGAATAGCTTAGGAAGCCATTAAAGTTGCAGGTTTTGCTCTTCAAACAGGATAGTTTCAGGTTCTGGACGCTTTATGTTGCATGACTCGCAGTAAATCCCGCTAGGAATTGCATAAGCCAAGCTCTGTACTCTTGCGCTATCCCTCTCCTACTCGCATTATATTCAGTCTGCATTCTGAGCTGCCTTTGTCCCAATATCTACTTCTGTTGATGCTAGCATTACATGCTTTTCTGGATTCACGTGAATACGAAAGAACGAGGAGATCACACTGAGGGGACAAGATCACACACACCATCGGATTCGCCACTGTTCTGCGGAATCCAGGTTCTAGCTTTCAAAGTTCTAGTTAGAATCATATCAAATAGAGTAGATAATTGCTTCATTTCAGTAAATTCTATTCTCGATATTGCCAGGGAAGCTGTGAGGATTGATAGTTTCTGAGAAACTATGATTCACTCCTCACTTCTGAGGTAGGATCGAGAATCTTGCAGATAGATTAGATAAGCTATTTTATTTGTTTAGAATAAATCTACAAATTGCACAGGCAAATAACTACACTCGGTTATTTTGTTTGTTTTAAATTGTTATTTAGTTGTTATTTCTAGATACGTTTAAATAGCTGCTTTTCTTAAATTCTTAGAAAGTTTCTCAGAAAAATAGAAGTTATATATGTTTTAGATTTATTCCACATAGTTAGAATTTGCTTTGTTACAGTTAGATTTACATTTTGTTTTGTATGACAATCACGGGACCTAGGGAGCCCAGGGAATACGTATTTGAGCCAATCGTGCCTCAACCCAACCTCGTCACAGCAATAGTTGACATAGACCAGAACCTTAGAATACAAGTCTTCCAAACAACAACAGATTTACAACTGATCAACTCTCAGTTGAGAGGGTTAAATATAGAAGACGACCAAGCACACACGTTTTGGTCAAATCAACTGAACTACAGATTACCCTAGGCAAACATTCACATGACTGTAGAAGGGTTCGAAAGAGAACAAACCTTTGGTTGTGATCCTTTGGTCCCACAGCCAGATGCAGGAGACACTCTCACAGACATAGATACTAGTTTAAGAATCCAGGTTGCACGAACGCCTGTGAGGTATTATGAGAAAATCACACAGTTATTAAGTCTAAACATAGAAGCTGAGAAAGCGTATGATTACTGGATACTAGGGATTAGGACTTGATTTCGTACATGACCATAGCAGGACCGCAACAACCAAGAGTCTACGGTTGTGATCCACAAATCCCGCAGCCTAATGAATCCATAAGTCAGTCAGATATAGACACTGGCCTACGCACACTAGTATTCCAGTCCACTCCACTTCCACCCATCATCATCGAACAACTATCCTTACTAGATATAGCGGCTAACAAAGCTAGAGAATTCTGGACTAGGCCAGAGAATCGTCCGTAGAGTCGATTGTATTCATTACCCACCATATGACCTTATCTGGAGATATACACGAAACTATCCCAGGTCATTTTCCACGTATTCCACAACCCATAGATCGAATCATGCCAGAACTCGATATTGATTGGAGCCTTCGAGCAGTCATCCTTGCTGATCGATCTATCACACCAGTCCAAGTTAGAAGGGCCTTCTTTGCCTTAGATTCACAAATTCCATTAGTGCGTGTCGAAGACATTAGATTGCCTAACTAGTTCGTTTGCATCCCACGCATATTCCATCCCCACCGGCTGTCTCGGCACGACCTCGGGAGGTCGGGTACGCGGAAGAGTTACCTGTAGATTCCCACGCTCGCTTGTCGCTTTTCCGGCGTACCACATAAATGTTACACTACAACCTTGCTATATAGTTTCTGGAATTAGGGGTTGCTTGGTATTTTCCACCCAACTTTCTCCTGGTGGGCCTCCAGATTTAATGCAACCACTTTAACATGGGGAGCATGTTTAGTGGGGCTTAAACCCAGGTCACCATCACGACAATTGCTCCATCTTACTAAACCATGATCCATTGTGCCAGGATTGTACTGTTGATATTTTTCAGGTGGAAACTAATGAAAGTACCAGATCCCTGTAGTCAACTTTGATATCTAAAAGGAAATAGATGAACAAACACTTGCCACATCGTAGGGTAAGTTGGCACAGGCAGAAATATATTATCAACATTCCTCCCAAATGACCATGTAGTCCTGAGTTTATTCTACAAAAGCAAATATATTAATACTTACTAAGTTATATTTGGCTTACAGACTAATTGTAAAATTGATACCAAAGCTATTTATGAAAATTTATAATTAGGCTAAGTTAGGTGTTTTGAGTTAGCAACAAGTTGATTCACTGTGTAGTTATTGCTGATATGTTTATCAAGTGTTTGTCAAATCCTATGATCTGGCCTGCCAAGTCATTTCCAAGTCAGAGGCCCCTGACAATGGGCAAAATTCAGTCCCATGGAAGTTTTATCATGAATGTGAAGGTTCATTTATACATTATGCGACTCATGAGTCCAATCCTCTTCCTAAGTGGCCAAATACTCTTTTTAGTTTCAATCTACTCCTGGGGAAATTGAGCAATCAACTGTATTGCCATCAGATTAATCAGAAAATTGATCAAAACTATTTATGAAGTTTTACTTCAATTTTTTTTAATGCTAAGTTGAATCTTACACTTCAGGTGTGCTGAGCTGTTGCTGGTTCAAGTCATGTGAATTTTCATTAGGATGTTCAACATGTTTAGAATTGTTTACCAGTCAGTTATCTTCTACTATTTGTATCAGACAACCTAGCTGGTGTTAGAAATTTTTCAATGTGGTGCCGAAGTCATTTTAATACAATGAACTAAACTTTGGGTGGGCCTATTTCTACATCGAGTAACCAAACTCTAGATTGCCAAAACTGCTTATGTTCCATTGTTATTCTCATGCTCTTGATTTACTTTTCATTGTATAATTAATTTAGGCTGGCATTTATAGCTGTAGGATTTGTTAAAATAATTGAATAACAAAGTATGGTGAATTGTTTCTCATCAATTTTTTTTCTTTCTAGGTGATTGCAATGAAGAAATTGGAGGATATCACATCGTTACTGAGATTACCTGTAGAAAGAGTGTGTGAGGTTAAATACATGGTGGAAAAACTTTCACAGGGACGGTGGGGTGCGGGAAGATGGTTTGATATTCTAATTGGTGCTTGTATCTATGTGATTGTTCGACAAAGTCATCTTCCTTTGACGATAATAGAGATTGCGGTATGTAAATGCCGTTTTGGAACATATGTTGAAGTTGCTTCCCAATTGCTATTCTATTAGTTTTGTGGGAAATGATTTATTATGATACTTTTTTGTGTTTCTATGGATAGTTTGTCTTTTCCTTTTTTTTGCATTGGGTGGTTATTAGAACGGGTTTGCAAACACAACCAGTGTGATCTATAATGAAATTGTTTACTCCTCTAACTAATGGTGCATGCACTCTAGTTAGTTAGGATTGTAAACCATAAGACTTTATGAAAGAAGATGATTGTATATGGTTCTTAATGAAATTCATGGCAGTACCAGAAAGTAACATGCATTGAACTTTGTTAACTAACACAAATGTAAATTTAGCATAAAAAGATCCACAAAATGAAGGTTTCTGTAAGCATCTCTTACGGCATTCACATCAGTCACAAGCAATTCAATTCCATTACGTTTTAACGTATCTATTCAGAATAATTTGAAAACTATTTTGGGCTAAGTAATTTGACTTTTGTGACATCTCTTACCTCCTAAATCCAGTGTTTTATTGGATTTTATGTCTTTGATGCAGGTAATCATTAACTGCGATGTCAGCGAACTGGGGCGCATGTACAATAGAGTTCTCAAGTACTTAGATATCAAATTGGCGAGTGACTACTTTTCTGTAATGTGTGTTAATTTTGGTTGAACATGATTCTCATGAAGATAAATTTTAGCTAATGGAATACATTAACAAGCAATTTCAAGTAAATTTTATATTTTAGTGCTCAAATTATGATTCTATAAGAAAAATGATCTGACATAAATAGATGGCCAGCCAATGTGGTCATTAATGAGAGCTCCGACACCAATAAATGAACATGCAATTATTGAGAAGGTCCAACATGGCTAAATCTTTGATATTAAAGAAAAATCGAAATCCCAATATAAACTCTCGAGTTGGTGGAATCATCAATAAGAAAAGTGAAATCTAGCAATGTTCTTATGGGGTTTGTTCTTCATTTTTTAGAAACTTAAATATGTTTTAGCAATAGTTATTAGCAGGAGTCAAATCTTGATAGTCTAGAAATTTGTATCTCTTGTTTGTTATCTTTTACAAATATCTATTGTCAGGAACAGGATCAGAAAAGTCTTGATATTGACATTCCATATTTTTGTTTCTTTCACAACGTCGTCTAATATATTATAGGAGGATTATTAGAAAGGAGCCTTAGCAAGGAAAGCTGCAAGATGGTTGAGGCCTGATAACCTTAGATGGACTCATCAGTGCTGGGACCTAAGTTTTTCATTCCACTGATTCGAATTTTTGATTGCTTATTGGTCAAAACTTGAAACTATCCAAATCCAAGAAACCAACCAATTTTGTTATTTATAGGCACTAAATGGATAAATATTTATGTGCACTTTAACTTCCGCATCAAAGAATATTTTCATTTTGTTTGAGGCAAATGACGTATAAATTTAAATATTAAGATATTTGACCTCTATCTTATTTTTCATTCAAAATTGAAAATTTGTGCAGCCAGACGTAGATTTGTTCATTTTCTTGGAGCGAGCAATCACTTCCTTCCCACTATTTTCTGTAAGTTCTTTGCCCTGCTTCTTCGTCGAAATTGTTATATGGAATATGCTTTTTTTGTTTTACAACCATCTACTTAAAAGTAAATTTTTTTTTTCATATGAATGCTAGAAATTTAGACAGGATTTCCCATTCTTCATAATGTGTATGTGTGCGTGTGCGTGTATGTTAATGGCTTTTTATCGAATATAACAGTCAAGTTTTCATGAACTTGGTCTTCAAATGTGGAAATGTTCATCATCTTTGCATATTGAAGTATGTTCTAACTGTGTAAATAGGTACTGATAACAACTGATAACATGGGAATAATAAGAGCTCATAAAGATGGTCTACATTGTACTAGAAATCAATAAGAAAAATAATTAAGATCATTTCCAAATTTATGCAAAGCAATGAAGCATACAATAGTCCCAAAAGTAGCTGCTTTTACTAAATGGTACTTGAGGGAAAAAACCTGGAACCTGATCCCAGAGAAAGGAAAAATTATATGAGACCGCCTACTGGGGTCAACCTCACATGTACAGATTGCCACCATGAAGGGTTGATTCTTTAAGGACAGGAAAACCTGCTTCATCTAACTCGAGACTGCAATTATGTGACTGCATGACTCAACCATTTTAAACTGAAAACTAATCTCCTTCTCTGGATGCAGACTAAAAAAAAGGATCATTGTGCAGCATAGCTGACATTGACATACCAAAAGAACAATAGATTCATCTTTCATCATAGTCTCACGTGCACACGTTATCTATCTGAATATGATCTGTATATTGGCTGGATTTTGATCAGTTACAATTTTGGCAGGCATGCAACAAAAATGAAAGTAGAAGTCTACGCGTTGCAGGAATCAGCACACTATGACATCATCAATACAACTCCTTTTATTTAGGGAATAAAATAACATCGACATTATTCCCTAACGTTAGCTTTATAACACAATTTATCCATGTCCATTTATTTGTAGGAAAATTAAAAATACTAAACTATGATTAGTGTGTGCCCCTAAAATAGCATATTGCAGTAGCTCCCAAACACAGGTTTCAGGTTGATCACCCAAAAGAAACCTGCCACATTTATTTTTATTTATATATAAATGCCATTGAATATACTGTTCATGTAGGCTTGCTGGCCACAGAAAATAGGGAGTTCCATGTAATGTCCCCTTTCCTACGCCATCGGACTAGGGGCCAACTCGAGTCCAGGCCTTGGTCATATCCAAGGGGTTATGGACGCTGGGAGCTATTGGGTATGAATATCTAGTCCATTTTATTATTATTCTTCATTGACATGTGCATAAGTGGTTTTGGAGGGACTAGATGTTATGTTTTGTCATTAGGGAGGGGCCACATGGTACTTATGTTCTAATTTTGCATTCGGGGTCACTTTTGGACCATGGCGACTTAAAAGGTGAAAAGTAACTTAAGTTACTTTATGTTATTGGCCCATCTTAAGGAAAAATGCAACTAAGACCTTTTAAGGTTTCTTTTGCATTGGAAAAAGTTATATAAGGAGTTGAGGGGAGAAAGGAAATGAGACTTTTATGCATACTCAACTATTTCTTTTTATGTGCAACTGCTGTTTGCAAATCTTCAGCTTGTGGAGTGAGATCCCACAGGAACCCTAACTTCGGTGGTGAGAGATCCATCCCTAGCTAGCAGGGCATTCTTCGGTAGTGAGAGATCTACTCTAGCTTGTCATTTTGGAGCTGTTTTCAGGGCTGATTCACAGAGATATTTGCAGGGGTTTCAGAGATAGGGTTTTGAGGGTTTTTGAGAGGTTTGGTGAATCTTTCAGCTCCAAAATGACAAACTAGGGTGGATCTTTCACCACCGAAGAGTGCCGTACTAGCTAGGGATGGATCTTTCACCATTGCCAAAGAGGATGCCGTAGATCTGCCTAGAAAAACCCAGAAATCTCTCCTCCAAAAATCCCCAAAAACCTCCACTGAAACCCTCTGAAAATATCTCTGAAGAACAGCTTTGATTTCAGCTCCAAAATGACAAACTAGGGTGGATCTTTCACCACCGAAGAGTGCCCTACTAGCTAGGGATGGATCTTTCACCACCGAAGCTAGGGTTCCCGTGGGATCTTACTCCACAAGCTGGATATTTGCAAACAGTAGTTGCACATGAAAGAAAATATAAGTGTATGCATGAATGATCTTCCTTTCACCCCTCTTCTCCTTTTATAAGTTTTCCCATGATAAAGAACCCTAAAAAACCCAAGTCGCATTTTCCCCTAGGGAAGACCAAAATAATAAAGTAACTTAAAGTTACTTTTTCCTTTGCAAGTCGCCATGGTCCAAAAAGGTGACCCCAACGCAAAATTAGAACATTAGGAGTTAAATGGCCCCTTCGAACGATAAAACATAACATCTAGTCCCTTCGAAAGCACTTTATAACTCTGTCAACGGAAAATTATAACTGGACTAGATATTCATACCCAATAGCTCATAGCGTCCGTAACTCCTTGGGCATGACTAGGGTTAGGACCCGTACTGGCCCTCAGCCTGTGGCGAGGGAAAGGGGACATTACAAAATAACATAATAACAAGACTGTAAACTAGAAGAGAAACATGACAGCACCATTCCCTCTGTAAGTTGTGATCTGCTACCATCATTTTGGAATAAGCATAAGTCAGCCCATTCTCAGCAACTGGATTATCGGTGAAATGGCTCAAATATGGCAGACACCAGTATTCTTGACGGCACCATCCCCTCTGTAAGTTGTGATCTGTTGCTATCATTTTGGAATAAGCATAAGTCAGCTCATGTTCAGCAACTGGGTTATTGGTGGAATGGCCCAGATATGGCAGACACCATAAAATTAAACAGACCATCATTCCAAAGTACTGCTTTATCACCACAAAACTTTACCAAGCAAAACAGGGGAAATCGTAAACCATGGTTAATTGAAGCATGAACTAGTAGACTATTGTTTTATGTAAATATATAAGCTGCCATATACTAGATATCCTCCCATTGCACAACATATAAAAACTGATTACAAAAGACGTTAAGTATAGCTTTCAAACCTGGACGGGCTTCTCTCAGGCTTCCATTGATGCTCGTGCTCCATCTCAGAGTCATTGATTCCATGCCCATTAGAGGGGATGTATTCATGCTTGCTGCAGAGCTTAAAGCTCAATGCGAAGATAGATAAGTCCAGCTGACCGATCAGAAGATTTAATTTAAATTTCAGATTGTCCATACGAGCCTGAATGGCAATGTTAAACTTCTGGACCAGGTTTTGTGTGTTATAAGTAGTTGTAATTTGCAAGTCCATGTCGTTGATGAGGGTTTTGAACCCAAGTCACTGTAAGGGATACTATCCTGCAGTAAAGGGCACTGGTTACCAAACAAAATTCACAAAAAAATATATATGCTATATATCAAAAGTTTGTATGAATGTAGTTTTTCAAAGAAAGGAAGGAAATGAAAGCTGATAAACTCAATTTAAAAGGTTTTTTGGAAATGATTTTACCCTAATTCCTATCAGCCATGTGGGAAACAGCTAAAACAATAGACTTTAACAGAAACGATTTCACTCTAGTTCTGATTTAATCTAACCTCTATCTAGAAAACATCCAGAGATATCAATCTTAAGGTCCTTATCTTGAATTTTTATTTACCACAGTGATTAATAACTTCATCACCTTATCTGCGAAATTTTAACGCACCGGTTACAATTGGTGTCCATCTAGCTGCACCAGTGTCAGACTTGAAAAGATCTTTCCAAGAAAAAAATGGACTCCAAACTCCACCATACAGCCAAGATATTATGATTGATTTCTTCAAGACAAAAAAGAAAAATCTAACTGATGGTTTAATGGACGCCAAATTTAATGTTGAAATTCCCTTGTGAAGGTCAAATTTAAAGTCAGAGATAGTTGTGAACAAGTCATGACATTAAAATCCATCACCACCCCCACTACCATTGTAGAATTCCTATCGGCACAATAAATGTGAGAAAAAGATAATTTCTACTTTAAATTCATGAAAGCTGCTCTACCAATAAAAAACGCTTTCACCTTAATTCTAATCAGTAAATAAAAGAAAAGAATTCACAAAACAATTCTAGCTGTGCAAGTCACATTAAGAATTAACTAACACACCCCAATATTTCTATTACTGCAGTGTATGAGTAACATATCATCAGAATATCACTTTTAAACCACAATAAATAAACAGATGTTTTGCAGAGATTTCTTCAAGAAATTAGTTCGTGTTAACTTCAGGAACTTTAATAGGTCGCATTAGACTATCTTTATAGCGTAATAAGTTTTTGATCCTGGTTTTACTCGACTTAATGTCAATGCCAGAGCCCAGTTACCTCCGATTCCCCCTAGGACTAAGTGAGCTATTTGCAGAATTTAATGGCTCACTCGCCTGCTGCCTTAGACCTAATACATAGCTATGTCACTGCTTTGGCCCTACACAAACTGTGCTCTATCAGTCGAGTAGTTTCTTTGCATCGCAATTCGGTGATTCCATCTCTCATGATGCTGCCAAAATGCATTTTACAGGTGGTTTGCCTCCCCCGCATGCCCAGGGCTCCCATTCTGGGAATCAGAGTGGCTGTGCACATTCAAGTCAATGCATTAACCTGGCCTACAGAGACTTTCTACTCATTTCCTCCATTCAAACCATTGAGCATAGCTTTGCCACTTTGAGAAAACAAATTGCAGAGAAGGGTTTTCTCAACCCTATGCTGGAACAGTGTTTTGTTGATCCGGTTCGGATCGGGAATCTGGTGGACAATACACTGTATTGTTGAACTTAATGTGCTATGGTCAGAAGTGATTTAATTACAACTAGTTTAAAATAATATTGCGGAACTATAGCAAAATGAACCATAAACGAATGAAATAAAAAATACATACAGAGTACAAATTCTGAAAAAAGGAATTTACTGCTTCATTGATATGGGAGGTATGTATGGCTATCTCTAAGAAGAGACACAAGCTGCTCTCTTTGAGAAGAAACGATCAATTCATGAGGTTTCCAATGCATATTTTGCTTTCAAATTCCAAGCTATAGCCAAGGAGTTATGACCTTGACAAAGTGATGTACTAGCGATATAATAGTTTTTTTTTTTTGGTGTTTTGCCCAAAAGACTCACAAACTGCCATCTGGATCATTCGCCCTTACTTGAGAAACAATGGACCCCATTGTTCTTAGTTTTAATTTGTGTTGAAAATAGGAAACTCATAGTGCAAAAGTGATTTTCTTCTGTTGGAGTGGGGTTACCCATCCATCTTCTCATTGTTGAAAAACATACATAATTCAATAGTGAGGTTTCTAATGGTATTTTTTCTCTCATGCTCTTCTCATCCCCAAACCAACACTCTTAACTCGAGTAATAATCAGACTCTCTCTCCCTCTCAAGCTACTAACTGGTTCGCTCAAGTTGTTTCGAGTGAGGAGGCCACTACCTCCTCTCCTCGTGGCCATAATCTGAACACTAGTTTCAAAATAACACCCTCTCTGCAAGTAAATCAGATCTGCAAGGAGGATTTGAAGCAGATCATATGGCACCATGCCCAGAAACAGTTATCATGACCTTATTCCTTGCTAAAAAGAGACTGGCTCCTACTTGTGAGGATCTCTAAAACAAGCCCTGATTCAATTTTCTACGGAAGAAATGGGCTAGGCTATGGATCCTCAAGGAGCAAGCTGCTAAACCTGGATGCTTTGGGTGCAAGAAAATTGGAAACTAATGGGCTCTGTGTAGTTGCTCTTTTATCATGTGTGATGGTATCTATTTCTGATCTTCTTCATTCAAACCATACTTGTGCTTGAAAGACCAAAAGGGATCCTTAAAAAAGGGTTACCATTTTGGGCTGGATAACCTCACCACATCCTTTATGATATGATGAGCGTTGCCTACATATCAATACTTTGAAGAGGTATCAAGCCACATGTAGTTCTCTTTCCTATGGAATGTGCATAAACTCACGTGCTTGAACAATTGACCCTTATGGACTTTGACATTTGGTATCATGCAACTTTGACCTCTTTGAATTCAGATTTGGCTATATGGTTTTTTCTAGGGATGCTTGTTGAATATTTCAGATATGCTATTGCTCTTTGATAATGATCCTCAATGTAGTGAGGGTGCTCTAAAAGAGTGTGAGGTGTGTAAGAGGCGACGAAGGTGAGTAATGACCTCATGAATGATTTATATATTGTTGACTATTCATTAATTTCCTGCCATATCTGACTCATGAAATGTGTCTAGGTTGACCTAATGGAGATCGACCAATTTGAAAACTAGCCATTGAAGGCTCTTGGACACTATCGACTGAAGGCAACCCCTGTGGTAACCAACATTGTCCATGTTTAATGGTAGTGTCCTGGGACTGTTGAACATGGATTTGAGGCATGGAGAATGTTTGTCTAGGATTCTAAAGGCGTTCCTATATAGATGAAGCTGATCCTTAATAGATATGATTGAAAGATAGAGGTGGCTAAGACAACGGGTGGGTAGATCAATAGAATAAAAGTGTGCACAAGAGTCAAATATATGTGAATTCTTCGAGTGTGTTAGAGTATGTCAAGGTATGTCAAAATTGATGTTGCCAAAGTACTAAAGACCAAATTTAGTTATCTATAAATGTCCCTCTTTTAATCTAATATGGAAAACGCTAAATTAAAAGGAATAAAATGCCCCCCTTTGAGGCATGGAGAATGTCTGTCTAGGATTATAAAGGTGTTCATGTATAAACCAAGCTGATCCTTGATAGATATGAGTAGTAGATAGAAGTGGCTAAGACAACAGGTGGGTAGACAAGGAGAGGTAAAGTGTGCACAAGAGTCAAATATACGTGTATTGTCCTAGTGTGTTAGAGTATGTCTAATTCGAGGTCGCCAAAGTGCCAATGATCAAATTTCGGTGTCTACAGATGCCCTTCGTTTAATCTAATATTCAAAATGCTAAATTAAAAGGAATAAAACTAGTTTGGTTCCTGTTATGACTGTGTTAGGTGTTGACATGTCTAACCAAAATGTGCCATTTGCTCAATGTGAAATCTGCAAGAAAACATATGTAAATTAATGTCTTCTCATGATTAAAAAAATCTAAAATATCCAAACCATTGAAAAGACTGAAATTAAAAGAGCTAAAGAACAAACACACCTGATGGTATGTTAACCAAGCTGCCATTGAAATGCACTCGTGTTGATTGGAGTGAAGATGTCACCGGTCTCGAATGACCCAACTTATATAGTGAAAGTTGATCAAGCCATGTCCTCCTCTTAGCCAAAGAATCAAACAAGGTGTTACAATTGCTCTTCAATGCGGGACCTTGATGCAGGAGCATCAGGATATGACTATGTACATGATGTAAATATCAAAATTTGTATGCATTATAGTGTGAGGGTGTTTTAGGAGTTTTTCAAAGTCAATAAGGAGCTATTGACGCTTCACTTGCTCTTAAGTAGGCAATACTAAATTTTCACTCCAATTGGCAAAGTTTGAAAATTTGAATAGTAGGGATATGGTCGTCTGTAAAAGGTCCTAGGAGTTTGTCAATATTATTCCATCAATTTGAAGTTGTCAAAGACTCCTCAACAACCCCCTAAATGGATATAGCTACGTTGAAAATAGCAAGAGCAGCAAGTTGACAAAGTAAGAGCAGTTGAGAAGACTTAGGAGATTGTTTCAACCTACTTCTAAACTTGGCAAAGTTGTTTCTATCATGGAGGAGTTCGACCCATCTGACTAGGAGAATAAAATCTCAATAAATAACAGTTGAGAAAGTTATTAAGCATAGTTGGTAACCATTGTAGTAGAGTTTTTCATAATGAAATAAGCCTTTAGTAGGCAATTGTATATATAATACTGTGGTTTGTATATAGATCATGTTAGTTCAAGAAGAAATGTTAAGAATCTATTGAAGGTTTTCATTCTTCTGAGTTGTCTTAAAGTGGATTGATGTGTGTTAATGAGGCAGAGGTTAAATTTGTCCTGATATCTTGCAAATATCCTTGAGATCTGCCCTGTTTCCTTTAACTGTGTTGTGTTTTTTAGTGAAAGCTTATGGTGCAGGTCTATAGAAGCATCTCCAAGCCAACTTCACTAAAGGAAGAACGTGTATCAAGGTCTCACAGAGCTTTTCCAACACTGTTTGGGATTTGAAGAGGTTTTAAAACATAGACAAGTCAGATTACCTCCTATTGGACTGTTACAAACCCGCATCTAGGGTTTTAATGTAAATATTTGATATCTTTGTTATTATTAAGTATCACGGCCTAAATCATGTAGAGGGTGTCTAGATCACATTGCAAAAGGTTTTGTATCATTTCATGCCCGCACGTGCAAGTTGCAGCTGACAGTCTTGGAGGTAGTATACTAAATCCGCCTAGAGGCCTAATTGCAAATCCTAAATGTGAACTGTACAGATTCTGTGAAGAATTGAATTCTAATATTTTGTGAACTTTAAATATAAGAATAAGGCTACTTAAAAAGTTTGACAGTGAACTGAAAATCTGAGTTTTGTGAAATTTAGATCAAATCTTAACTCAAAACAGACCTACAAGACTGAATGAAAACAGAGTACTAGAGCGAAAAGTGGAAGATCTTGGTAAATAATATCGATTTGTTTTCCCTATCTACAAATTCATGATATATGATGAATTCAGGTGGATGAAGACTGTTGAATGATTGGTTTGCATGTTCTAAGCTTTGTTTGAGACAATTGGAATCCTTTCTAGTAAGACACTAAAGAGTTGAATAAGAATGAAGCCTCATTCCAAAACAGTCATAAGAGTAGAATGGAATTTAAACTTATGGAAGGAAACAGGCATCCTATCTTAAGCGAATTGAGCCTGCCAGGTTAAACCAGGAGTGTAGATGACTAGATCATTGGAGGTATGGTTAAACCTCTATAAATTCCTTAAGAACGGTTTGTAGTATACCGATCTTCCTATTTTCAAGAATATAGAAGTGATTGGATATATAAATGCATGAAGAGTCATCTTGATGGTAGGCAGAGTTCATTGTTTACATGAAATTTCTTGTACATTGGAGGATGCATGTTTGATACTTTAGGGTAAACTGTCATTTGCAAGGTCATGACTTCTAAAGTTTCTCACCACTGTTTGGGCAGAGGATCTTCAATGAAAGTATGATTGCGAGTATAAGAATACCTATACATCATTTATGAAGTAGAATAGGTGGATGCTAGAGGTTATGAAAGGTTACCCTTCTTGTTGTTTGTTAAAAGGAAGGACAGTGTATAGATTGGTAGTTTAAGGGGAATATCTCATCAGTTTGTACAGTGAAGTGGAAATGGTGTCTTGTAAGGGAATTTGATCTCTTAAAATATGCTGATACTTGACTAAGAATGAAGGTGTTTGCAGACTCAGTATCAAAGAAGGAGCTATAGGTAAGGGCAATGGTTGGAAACATCAACCAAAGGTCCTTAAAGACCAAGTTTCATTTTTGAAGAATTTTTCAAGACAAAATTTTAAGAGGAATTCAAATTCCAGATGAATGTTATTCCTAGACACAGGATGAGATAGTAGATTGAGTTGACAAACTTGTTATCATAATCCAAATTTGGAATGTCTATTATAAGACTGTGGAGACTTGAAATCAAGTTCTAAGGTGAGTTAGTAGATTGCTATCAGAACCCATATCAGATCCATGAAAATTAGCTCATCCGCTACAAATGGATATTGATCCAAAAGTGTAACATAATACCGCTTGCTCCTCATTGATCTTGAAATGTAAAAACAAAATCTGTAAATAAATGAAATCCATGCCCCAAGTGATCCATTTGTTCCACAAAGTGACATACCTAATTGTTCCTCCAAATGATATAGAATGTCATCGTTTGTTTCTTAGAATGTCATAGTATATCTCAATTGTTCCTAAAAAGGCATGTGGATATCTCAATATTCCCAATCTGACCCATACAAATCATATAATCTGTCTTAGAAAGTGGACATGTTCTGTTCGAAATGGCCTAGATCTCTAAAACAAGCCCATTTTGTGCCCTGTTTTTGGTATGAGGGATGAAGCTTATGAATCCATCATTTCAAAAGAAAGAGCTGTGCTCATCACATGTTGTATAGAAAAATCATAATCCTGTAAAGCCCATATATACACATGATAGGATACATCAACATATAAAGAATTGAACTTTCAAGCAGTATGAAACATGTAATCCAAGGCAATGACAGTTGTTTTTCAGTAGCAAAGAAGATATATTCATGGAAATCTAGTAGAGATAGGTGTCAATGTCAACTAGATATATCAATGAAGCTCATAATAGTATCACAAAAAATGCATTATATAAATCATGGCATCATGCATCTCCTTTGAGGTTGCTGAAGACTGTATCTGTTTGTGATTAGAGCAAGTTGTAATTCCTCATTCAAAGTCAAGAAAGTGTTGTTTACTCATTTTTCTTCCGCGTGTAAGGTTGCAAGTCAGTCAAGTTTGTTTTTGATCTCCAAGCTGTGTGGTATAAGGCTGTCCTTAATTGGATTCCCTCACTGTGTATTCATCATAATTTTTTGTGTGATTTTTAAATTACAAATAAATACAAAAAAGATTAGATTGCGAGGAACTGGAATAACGTACCATGTTTTCCTCTTTTTTTGTCTGCCTGTCTCCAACATCTTCTTCTCTATTATTTTTTAAATTCATCTTATTGGATGGATAGGCCCTTCTAAATTTCATTACAAAATACTTATTTTTATTTAAGTTTTTTGTTTAAGCTTGTGCATAGCTTCATTGCACCTTTCCTTTGCTCAAAGTAATCCTTCCACGATGCGGATTCTAAATTGTTAAAGATTCTTGTACATTTCTATCATTTGCTCCATGATGATGCTAAGGCTTTAATCTTTAACTATTGATTTTCTTTTCAAGGAGTGACTTGTGCCCATTTCGTGGTGTCGAAAATGGATACACATCTTGAATGGGGTCCTTTTGCAAATTTTTCCCATTGACATTCCCACGACTTCAAAACTCTTGCAAAATGTATGTATTTTTTTCCTGCTCCAATACCAATGATCTGGATTAGATTAGTAATCTAGTGGGCAACATGGTAATATCCCCTTCTCAGTTGAAGAACTTTAGCCCAATTCAGTTTCCCGACGGCTAAAGGGTGTTAGAAAGGGAAACTTATCATAATAAATTAATTATAAAATTGCAATATAAAATATTATCATAAGCAATTTATATTAATTTATTAATGATAAAGTTAATTTAAAAATAGAAAAGACAAATATAAAGTGATAAAGTAAAAATAAGAAAAAAAAGAAATATTACTTTATGTTATTGTTGTCCCCTAGGAGAAAATGCGACCCCTTTGGAGGATGAAAAAGGTGGAAAAAAACATTAAAGGCGAGGGGTGAAATCTGATTGGAAATTGGGGAGGCTATTTGGCCCATTACATCTATAAAAGCAAGTTTACTTGCTTGTAGAAGACATGCTTTTCTATTTTACACAAATATGATTTTTGTATGAGCCTAGAGCTTTTACAAAATATTTCTAAGAACGAAAACCTTTAGAAATAATCTTTGGAGGACGAAAACCCTCTAAGAGATGTAGTAGAAGGACGAAAACCCTTCTCCTAGTTGAGAGGATTCTCTACACAAGGGTTTCCATTGTGCATAAAGGAAATAGCCGATTTTCAGTAGTTTTCCAGCGTATTTGAGGTCTGAAGTTTGCAGATTTGGACAAGGGTTTGGAGGAGAGGAATTGTTACTATATCTCTTCTTTATTTTCAGCTTGCCCTAGGTGGTGTGACTTGTATAAGTGGATTGTTTGGAGGTGTTTGGGGCTACTAAAACCAGATTTGGATTTCTGTTATCATTGCAGATTTTTAGTGATCTGAATTAGCCTTTGTGGAGGGGATTTTGGCTCCAAATTATCATATTTACAGTTGTGTCTGAAGGCAAGTATCCGCAGATTTTTAATAAATTATTTCAGCCTCTTTTTGGGTCTCAAATATGGAATTATCTGTGTTTTGGCTTTATAAATTAAGTAGATTAGTTTATGAGGAAAATGTCATGATTTATCTTCTACTTTGATGCGTCTCATATCCATAGCTAATTGCTATTTCCTTATAAAATTCAGATCTGCTCTATATCTTTTGTTATATCTTTCTATGATTTGCATTTGGGATTTGCCTAAAATCCGCTTGGGGTCAAAAAGCATCCTTTTGGGGACATTACAAACACACTGAATTCAGTAACTTAATGCGTTATTGGTGGAAGCAATTTCATTACAACATTTTTTGCATAATATAATATTGTGAAACTATAAAAAAGGAACCTCAAATGAATGGAAATAAAATAGACAAAGAGAACAAATTTTGAATAAATGAATTTACTTCTTCACTGATATAAGAGTTATGTATGCCTATCTTTCTGAAAGATGTGAGCAATTTCTCTTATGCTATTGCAAAAAGAAGGTAGCGATCTTTGGGAAGAGATGTGAAACTACCACTGTCTATTCTGCTTATTACAAAATGGTAGAAATCTTTGCAAAGACATGAGAAGCTATTAAGACTATTAATCTTCTGTCTATGTTCTCTTCTTCGTTTTACATTTCCTCATATCTCCTGTCTTTATATCTATTTTTAGGAGTAAATAGTCTAAAATTAGAATATGAAATGACTCGACTTGGAATGTGAGGTTCTCCCCTAAGAAGTTGAGACGCTTTTTCTTGACTCAAATCACAAAAATACAAAAATACAATTTTAGTCTTTTTATGTATTTTTTTACGTCGTCGTACTTAATGCATTTTTGAGGCCCTTTGGATTGTTTTTTGGCCTTGAAACTTTAGTCAAAAGTCCAAAATAGCTTTTGGGAGCATTTATTTAGGATTTCTAAACTAGTTCACTATTAGAATGTAAGGCTTATTAAATAAGGACATCATTAGTTATTTAACTAAAAGATGGTTGTAACCGGTTGTAATATATCAATTGCTTTGTAACTACATGGTGTCCCCAGATTTCACCCTGAAATTTGGGACTACCCTATGTAAATTTTTTTTCGTATTTTTAAAATAATGGGTCGTTTTGTGTTTTTATTGCCAGAAAGTTTCTGTATTGAGTCATGATATTTCCAAGGAGCCATATAAGCCATTTTCGACAAAAACCTAGATGCCCAAAATTGTTATATTCTGTCGTTGGGGTTTGCCTGCGGGAAATTTGAATTTAATTATTTTGAGTCCCATTTGAGGTAAATTGTGCTCCGGTTTAACTCTGTTGTGATTGTACATATCATTATTCCCATATACCAGTAGGGTTTTAACCAGGAATGAATCCTGGGCTTTATTTGTGACTTCTGGCAACATTTTGTGTTTTCCCATTTCGTTTTTTGTGGAATTTTTCTAGATCAATTCCTTTGCCAGTTTGGCTTGATTCTTGGCCTGGAGTATCTGGAGATCACCTATGAACGTTGTGCCAGAAGGAATTCGCCATCAGAGGTCTTGTTCTCTCAGAAAAGACGAAGTCGTGCACAAAAAAGCCTCTTCTGGGCTGGCCGCATTTTTGGAAAAAGAGGGTTTGAAGTGAATCATGGGATTTTTTGGAAGCAGCAGGCAGGTGGAAATTTTGTACGTGCTTAGCAGGGTACTTTTTCCATGAAGGTAATGCCACTTAAGCCATAATGGGAAAATTAGAGGCAACAGGCAGGCGGGAATTTCTTACCTGCCTTGCAAGGTAAAAATTCCCATTGTGAAATAAAAGGAAAATCACTCAAGGCATTAATGGGATTTTATTACCTGCCTTGTAAGGTAAATAATCCCACTATGAAAGTCAAACAGTTTAAGTGAATCATGGGATTTTCGGAGCTGCCTTGCAGGATAAATAATCCCATTGTCAATTGACTTTTAAAAATAGAAATTACTCATGCCAAAAAGTGCGACCCCTTTAGGAAAAGAAGGGCAACTTTTAATGCAATTAATTAATTTCTTCTCCAATTTTGGCGCCCGGGCTTGTGGAAAAGTCAACGAAGGGAAAGTGGACAAAGCAAGTCAGAATTAGAAGTTCTAAAATTAAATAAATATTATTTATTTAATGCAGCCCCCTTCATGTCAAAAAGTGCGCCCCATTTGGGGAGAGAAATAATACTTTTTAAAGTATTAATTGATTTAATTAATTCCTATTTTCAGTGGCTAAGGTCAAAGCATACTGTGAGGCTTGAGTTAACTGGAAGTAGAAAGCTTAAATTAAATAAATTTAATTTATTTAATGGCAGCCATGAGCATGCACAAAATAGGCGCCCCCTTTGAAGAGTAAAGCTTATTTAATACTTAATTATTTGCCAGGAATAGGAAAGGAATTAATTAATTATAGAATTATGAGGATTATATAAGCAGGGACTGCCATAAGGATGAATTAATTAATTCAAAAGCAGAGAAGTGCAGCCCAGACAATAAGTGTGCCCCATTTGGAGAGCAATTTTGCTCAGAAGAAAGTGTAATTAATGCTGGAAGCTTCCAAATTTGGCACCTAGGTTGAAAGAGGTTGATTTGTGTCTGGAGAATTGTTTGCATAAGTGATACAGGTGCTCAGGTGAAGTTGGTAAAATTCATGTTTACTTTGCATGCAAATAAAACATCAAAATTTGGGGCAGGAGGTTTGAATTATGCAGATTTTTATGATTAAAATCCAGTGTTCATGTTCCGGTTGCCATCTTTGTTTGAATTAACTGCAGGAATTCATTACAGGTGCTTTTATAAGAGAAAGGGAGCTTAAATTAATGTCCAATACATTGAATATATCCTCTGAATATGAAGAATTATCCAGATCTGCACCGGTTGTGAAGAATTCCGGCCGAATAAAGAGAAAAAGAATTGTTCAGACAAAGATAGATACGGCCATGGCAAAGAGGGATGAAAAAGAGAGCACAATTGAGTCATGCATCACTTCTAAATTTGCAGACATTGGAGACACAGATCTAGGTCCGGAACTTCTTTCCAAATTGATTGAAAGATCCAGAGCAGGAAAGACTTCTCTCATGCGAGTAGTCAAAAGCAGTGAAATTATTCGAGTTGCAGTGTTTCCATACACAACCCAGTTGCCAGAGTTCGTTATGGAGTGTACTAGGTCTTACCATCCATCATCTAGATCAGTCTGAGATGCTACGGGGAAAACAATAATCCGGTTGGACGCACAGTTCATCAATTATTGCTTGAAGATTCCGGCACGAAAGGTGGTGACTTCAATTAGCATTCAGGATGTCAGCAGTAGGTGGGAGAAGCATAGAGTTGACTGCGTGAATATAATGAACAACAGATACATGAAGAAGCCCAGATCTCCTTCCAAGTTCCCAAGAACTCTTCTGTGGTCCAATTTGGTACAAGAAGTGGATGATATTGCCAAATTGTTATGCAAGATAAATGGCGAAGCAAACGCTCACACCTTCCGCACATGGATGTATGCTTTCATCAGGACCATTGAAATCAACAAGGCTGATTCAATAATCAATTGGTCAGAAATTATTAGCGACAACATTGGTGGGCAACTTCGGAACGTGAGGCATACTTTTAGCTTCAAAATGACTTCCTATTTGGTATACGTAGCAGCTTCACATGGCATCTTCTCCAAGCTGGGTAGATGTGGTGTTCTTTCCGAGGACCCTATTTTTGAGTGCTACCCACAACTTACTATACCTACGTGCAAGAAAGATTTCAAAGTGGTCAATGATGGATTCTTCTATGAATTCATTTGTAGGCTGGACAGGGATCTAAAGGTCAACAGGGTGAGTAAGGAAGCGTGGGAAGTTGTGTCCAGAATTGGTAGTCTCTTCATCAAATTTGTGGATTTCACATACCTCAGGGTCACCGACTTTTTTGGAGAACCAGTTAAGTTGCCTAGATATCTGAATGATAGATTGGTCACCATGGAGCTGAGCAGACAATTTTTGGAGATGCACGACCTTCGGTCGAAACGTCACAAGTCTACGGGCTTCTTCCCGATCACTGTGGGCCATTATAGTTGCCAGAGCATTCATAAGGCCCGAGGAGTGGAAGCGGAAATGTTCTCTGAGTACGAGCAAGAGTTCTTCCCAGCACGGTTGAACTTCGATCCATTTGGAGTGGCCAGGAAGACGATCTCCCAGGAGTACACACATGTGCCTTCATTAGAAGATTTCTAGATGAAGTGTAGAAGTGAGTACGAGGTTAGAAAGAAAGATTTCAGCAGGCTATCAGCACGACAAGTGTTTGACTTTGGATTAGCACGGATACCTGCAGATCTTAAAGATGATGGGCCTGTGTTACTTGACACATACCATCAAATGGGAGGAGATAGAGCTGTACTTCAGTGAGAACTTAGGGAGATGCCATACGATTGAGGAAAGGTCTGTTGCTGTTCTGGTGAACACTTCAAACTGGTTACTGATGAAGGGATATTGCCTTCATGAATCAAATCATGGGCAACTTCGGCACAGGAGATTCCCTCAAGAGGAAGCATGGAGGCGAAAGCAGCAGAAGGCCTGAGAAGATGAAAGTGCACAGAAGGTCTCAATCAAAGGAGAAGATCACTTCCACGGCTATGATGTTAGTTCCGGCTTCTCCAACATCCAGTACTTCACCGACTGTTGCACCTCAACAGGACACTGCCATTCCTCCGTTGAATCTGGCAACATTCATCTTCTCTCCTCAGCCACTCCGTTCAGCGCCTCTTCCTGAAGAAATGTTAAAGCTGCAGATGGCCGAATTTGAAAGAGCTTTGTCTTTGGATGGCTCAGAGGATGGCAACCACAACACTATAGCGGTTTCAGACGGAGAGGAGTCTGAGTGTGAGATAGTGGTACACTCAAAAACTTCTCATTCTCCGAGAAGTAATTTCTCGGAATGGTTGACTTCACAGTTGGTTCCATAGGCTAGAGTGGAAATCAACTTGGAGGAACACGACTTGCAGCTGCTCCTGAGTCTAGGCGGAAAAGACAAAAAACCTAAAGTTGCTAAGGTAACTTCAAGGTTGATCATCGAGGAGTCAGGACAGAAGTTTGCTAAGATGCCAGTTTCGGCAGAAGGGAAGGAGGATGAGCTCACGACAGAAGACATAACAGTAACCAGAGTACCCATAGGTCAAACCACTACAGAAGGATTGAAGCAGGATACAGACATTGATAGATGCTCTATATGCCTTGGGCTTGAAAGAGAAAAGA
Source organism: Taxus chinensis (assembly GCA_019776745.2). Lineage (NCBI taxonomy): Eukaryota > Viridiplantae > Streptophyta > Pinopsida > Cupressales > Taxaceae > Taxus > Taxus chinensis. Next base: position 669,487,741 of record CM034146.1, read on the forward strand.
CAGAAAAAAATTGAACTTCAGAAGCAGGTATCTCAGTTGTGCGAGATCATTGCCAAGGTTGCTAAATCTTCCACTTAGCCCATTTCAGCTCAAGAGCAGGTGAGTGATCATCTGATACAGGAAATGGAAGATGCAAGTAACCAGGTTAAAGCTATCGACGAATGGAAAAGTATGATTATTTGTCAAGCTTCTGTACAACTTGGAGAGGTGCCAACCTGCCTAAAGGTTATGAAAGACGCAACAGATCAGCTGAAGCAACTGATGACAAGCACGGTAGATATGAACACAGTTGCTAAGAGTAACCTGAGTACTTTGGCCGAAATCAATAAACTGCCGAGAGATGTGTTGATTGCGGAACAAATTGTACCTGACGGATTAGTTGAGAAGGGGAAGCCGTTGGAGTTTGCAGTATCTTTCAGTTTGGAGATCTACAGAATTATGCTGAAGAGGATGCAGGCACTTGAGAGTATGGCATCGTCTTTACCAAACAATATCATTGCTTTCACTCATGAGGAAGTGGTCGAAAATGTTACTTCATACACACGGATCAGTTCTAGCAGAGTGCCTAATTCCTTGGAAGGGTCTCTTTTGATGGTTCAAGGGAGAATTGATGGATCCATTAAGCCTTTCACGATGAATTCCATCAGCAGACTGGTGGCACTTCAGTTAGATATTGCAAAGTTTGGGCCGAACTTGGAGGAGGTAGAAGCATGTATTAGGGTGTTGAATGAAGGATTGCTGCAGTTTAGGACAGAAAAAGAAGCTGTGGCTAAGATAGATGGGAAGATGCTGAATTACATGTTCGACAAGTATATTCAGTATCAGAACAAAAATAAGATATAGATGTTATAGCTGGCGTGTGTTTCTTCTTCTACTTTTTCTTCTTCTATTTTCCACGTTCCCGGATGAAATTGTAAAACTTTAAAGTTATTGGTTTTGAAACCATTACTTTAAGTTATGTGGAACAATTCTATTAGTTAAGTGACAGTTGTGTCACTTAAAGAGGAATTAGAGGAGGATGATTAATAGATGTTATCTTTACCTTTTGTTTATGTTTCAGTTTAGTTGAGTTTCCCATTTGTACTTTCCCTTCTACATTTTATAAGTAGAAGAAGAACCTTCGGGTTAATGATCAAAATTTGTAAGCAGCATTCTTGTGTTCCAGACTTTGTGCTGAAACCCCTGATAGCCACTTGAATAAAAGGAATATAAAGGAGCAGATTTCCGGAGAACTTTGTGTCACGGTGCATTTTGTTTCTAACTTTCTATCTTAGATCTTTTAATAAACTATGTTATTTTAGATCTAGATCTGGAGTTGCCTTTGCTTATAATTCTGTGTGTTGATATCTATTGGTTTCTTCTATATGCATGCAATCAACTCTGTTATCTATTGATTGGGTTGCACATCTTCCCTATTTCTTCCCTTTGTTTTATTATTTCCTTTTTCTATAAATATTTCCTTTCTTAAATAGCTGCTTACTTATTGCAAAACTATATAGCTATGGTTCATGAGCTGCATGGTTAAAGTAAAACTCCCATACAGATACTAGCATATTTTATTGACAAATCCAACACGGGAGCCTCACCAGTAAATAAGGGAGATTTATCTCATGACTGCCTAGGTTTTCAGCTATGCAGAAAATCTAGCCAACAAGCCTAGAGAAAAAATGTTTCTCCTGTAACATTGACTCGCCAAAATAAATCGAGGGAGAGATTTTGGCAACATTAAGGGGTTTAGAGAATGTTGAGATAGGAGCTGCAGTTGCAACACGCGAAAAAGAGTGCTGCTTAAAGGAATCTTGTTGAGGATGAACAATCTCAACAAAGCTCTTCTTCCCACTCGCATCAACAATAGGAACAAAGCACCTCGCCATCGAAGAGTCCCCAAACCCAGAAATGAACGCACCATTGCCCACATCCTAGACAGAACCAACAGATCCTAAGCCCGACCCACCACTGCTCGCAACGCGGAAACTGGTTTTGTGCATGCTGCCGCTACAGAGCACGCCGTCAGAGACCTGAGCACCTTCGCCATGCGCAGAAGCATTTCCATTGAAACCAGAACCCGGGTAAGGGAAAGGGGGAGAAGGCGGGGAAGAAGCCGAAGACAACATCGCAGATCTTTGAAGCTTAGTTAGTTGCTTGCTTCCTTAATATCTTCTTTTAAAACTTTGGATGGTAAACACTTTTATTATACCAGAGCTATGAACTGGAGTGGTGGAGGAGCACTTTCTCTAAGTGGGACATGGGGGTGGGCTTGAGTCCTTAATGTCCGCCGAGTGATTTGCATTCAGAGTGCCCCACTATGTTTTGCTTGGTCCATATGGAGAAGTTCGACCCCTACGTCAAGGTGTCCCCATGGCCACTTATTGAAAGCATCCAATGAACTCAATGGGAATGGAACTTGGGTTGATGAGTACAAACTACTTGTAACTCACCAATAGCCCAAGACCTTGAGTTCGTGAATTATACGTTATAAATGGATGGAAATTTGGTTTTGTAATAATTTACATTTTGCAAAAATAAATGACTGAACAATTGATGGCATAGAATATCATAGAAATTTATTTATTAACTACAACAGATCTAGAAGTACTTGATAAGTCACAGTCCATTTCAGGATATAAGCCGACTGCTTTTCTTGATTTATATCAAAAGATAGTATCACCGAGTCCTTTGATAATACCAAAATTTGATTTCAGACCTTTTTCATTCAAAAGAATACAATAGGAGCACATAGGCCCAAGATCTACGAGAACACAATTTCATATGACTCTACACTCTTGACATTGCAAGCACAAAATATAATAGAAAACAAAGGCTCTAGAATATTGTTGATCCTCAATTTTCCATAAGTAACATTCTAAGCTACTTAAGCTATAATTGCTTTTCATCTGGATACAGATTTAATTTTATCTAAGATTGTTGAATAGCTCTCACTGGTTAGGTATCTTTTCTTATTATTATGCACTGATTTAAGAAAATTTCCCTTAAGAGTAAAAATTAATAATTCTAACTCATTTGCATGACAATTTTCAAGATTTGTTCACTTGATTAAGAGCTAAGAAATATAACCTATCTTGTCTTTGTGCAGGATATTGGTCTTGAAAAAACAAATAAAATGATGAAACATGGACGATTCCTTTTGCAGTGTGCTTTCCAATGGTTTTTGACTACAGGACGTCATCCCCTTCCGGTAAGAATTTTAAAAAACCTAAAGACTGTTGCTACTCTTTAATTGTTAATGAGAATTTCTATACAATCTTTGGATTTTGACATTTTGTTTGCAATTTTTTTGGGGATAGGTTTACCTTAAAAATTGTTGTAAGTAAACAATTTTTCCCATTCATTCTTATACCTACAAGCAGAAACAGGCACCTTCCCCCTACGCGCAGAAGTTATGATAAATTATTAAGCTACCTGAAAATGGTGGATGCCATGGAGACTGGTCGATGGCCCAAATCAGTAATGGAAGAGGAACTGAGCAGATGAAAAGATACATTGATGAGACAGAAAAAAATGTGGTTTGACAGGTGGGGCATCAGCTTGCATGAGTGTCCAATCAAGCTAGGGAGAAAACAAGAATACTACCTCAAAGAATTTAACCTGACCTATGAATACAACAGAAGCCTATTTGGGAGCAAAAATTAAGTGGAAAATTAAGAGGATTATAACTCAAATGAGGACCGCCTCACACCAAATCAGATGTGAAACTAGTAGAGGGATGGCACATAGTGAGGAATGGGAAGAGAGGACATGCTTATTCTGGACCTCAGGGGCAATTGAGAAAGGGAAACACTTCATTATGAAATTCCCAGCATATGGTGACATCCAAGATAGATACACTGACATCTTGAAGGTGAGTTTTATAATGGATCTTTTTGAAGAAACCATAATAAAGAGAGCAGGGGAACTATTAATAAGATACACAACAAAAGATTGACACATCAGAAGGAAATGCATGTTCTTATTGGTAAGCTCGGTTAAGCAAGTTTCCATGGTGATTGCCTGGTTGACATGTGTAATGCTACTTTTGTTTCCAAACTGTTTTGATCTCATGGAGATAGGTAATGAATTACAATTTTAATTACAACTCCAAGACTTTGAGTCGTGAATCATAAATACTATGTTAATGTTATCAATTACATCTCTTTCAGTTGTATTAAACAAACTATAGGATGGCATAGTAGCACACAATAAGAATCAATGTTAGATCATCCTTCCATTAGGAAAGAAGAGTACGTGAATAGTTATTATAGATTTACACAAAAACAATGAAATGGTTGTTAGCAAAGATGAATGCAGTCAACCATCTTAGGATCATCATTTAATGGTTCCTAAAACGGTTCATCATATAATGAGCCTCTCCATTCACTTTTGGCTTATTGATCCTTGTGGCTTTTAAAGAAATTCTTTTTCTTATTCGAGATACAACCAAGTACAATAGTTTGTGCTTTATTTTACCCCTGTAAGGGATTTTTCGCAAATATTTAATACCTGGTTGGTCCCCAAACTCTTAAATTTTGTTGTACTTGTGGACCTACATCTAGGTTAGAACTAGCTTAATGGGCTACTTTAGTATTCTATTGGTAGTGTAAAAACAATTGGAGCATTGGTTAATTTGCAACAAGGCGTGTTAAGTTCTCTTTCTTACATAACACATCTTCGCTGTGATTTTAGATTTGAAAATTGCATTTGACAAGAACGATATTTGAAAATTTGCACCCACGATAAATAGTTGAAGTTTTAAACAAATAAGAATAAGATAATAATGATTAAGTATTATGAGATTTTACAGGGTTCGATTGAGGCCACATTGAAGCACATGATGTGACTTTCAAGGCTAGTTGTACAAAAAAGACATAAGAAATCACCTGAGAATTATTAACTACCGACCTACACACTCTTAGAAGTGTGATTGTCCAAAATGAAAATCAAGCAGACATAAATAGGACAACCTATTGACATAAATATGGGGATTGAAAGACATAGATAACATACTTGTTACTGATCCGATTTCAGAAAGTGAGATGTAGGCAACTAGGAAAGAACTTTGGTGTTGTGTAAGGAAAGAGTGTAACTCTAACAAGCTCTTATAAGAGGAGGGTGCTTGGTGTTTGAAGGCAAATTTCTATTCGTACAAGGTTAAATTAGCACCGAATGCAAGATTCTATAAAATATTTCAGATTTATGGAGGGATACTTGTTATACGTGAAATAGGGCTCATGTTACCAGGATTGGGATTGCCACCCATATTGCTATCGACACTTGCTTGGGCTAGAATTCAATCTTCTAGAGATACTCTTCACTATCTAGTATACTTTCTGCCTTCTTGAAGGGTTAGGTGGCCTAGGGATGTTGTGATCTTCATTGGTTGCCACAGTTGCTTGCGGGGATTGGGAAATATTAATGATAGGATTTAGGAATAACCGCCTCTTGTGATTAATTTACATTAGAAATGGAGTAAAGGTGGTCTTATATAATTAGTGGTATAAGTGCGACTTTATCATCTTAAAGATGTCCTATTTGGGTAAGAAAGAATTAATATGTTAATGAAAGAGTTATGGGGGCTTGGCAGGATTCTTTGATATATTTTATGTGAGTGTTCATGTGTTACATGAAATTTTGGTGCAACACACAATTATGTTTATGGAGATCCACATGGCATAAGGAAATGCTTTCCATCAAAATTCTCATGTTTGGTGGTTTCGGTTTGAGGGTTGGAAACAATCTTGTAAGTTTGTGTGGCTTTTGTTGCTTTCACATTGGGTTGAGATGCGTTCACAAGTGTCTACTTTAAAATACAATTTATAGTAAATTATACCAGGCTCATAACTTTGACATCTTAAAGTTGCTCTTCCATTGTTCTATTGTGAAGCTCCAGGGTCACAAAGGTGATGTTGTCAAGGATAGGGGGTCAATTGAATACCGCAACTCTGCCCTTGCAGCCACTAACCACTCACACACAACAACAATCATACACTCAGAAAATTTGGAGACTAGAGACAAAGACAAGGATAGTGGGGTGATTGAATATCAACCTTGTCCTTGCATTAATTAACCACCCACACTCGACAACATACACGCAAACAATTTGGAGACTAGAGACAAAGACAACCACTTTGTTCACCTTCTCACAAGGAATTACAGAGATTTAATTACCCACACTCACTCGACCCTCTCGTTGAATACAAAACAAGAGGATGAAATACATACCATAAACCTTCAATTGGATCAACTCACACACTCTTTGTTCCTATGTCTCTCCCAAATCACCCCCCTCTCCTCGCAAGTCTTCTCTCACTCCAACTTGCCTTCTCCAACCCCTTCCCCTTCCTTTTTGTGTGTGGAGTGGCTCTTGGTCTTTCTTGTGATCTTGGAAATGTTCAAAATGAGCTCCCAAATGTTTTTGGGCTGTTACTTGACATGAACAACTGTTGTAGGAGAAATTGTCAGTTTGTACAGGCCAACAGTTTCGAAACTGCAGTGGCAGTTTTGCGATGAGACAGAGAATTCTCTATCTAGAGGTTGACACTGCTTTTTCCCCAATTTCCAAGGATTGGACAAGTATTATTTCTCTTTTTGGATGATTGTTAGCTGTCCTCACACTGCCGATTGGACCGGATTGTGCACAAACATACTAAATTTTTCTTTTGGTTAATGCAAGATTGCTTGTGGAACCGGATGCTTCTGCAACATACATCCTGGGTAAGTGTTGTGAGCATGATGGTCACAAACTTGGGCTGGATGGTAGAACCATCCTTTTTACTTGAGGAGTAAGGCCACACGATGCCCTTCCCCGATGCTATGTACTTCCTTTGTCTCCGGCCACCCGCTGGACTATAGATCATCCTGTGCCAAATTTTCCCAACACTACTCTTGTCCGAACTCCCACTAACCATGGGCGAACCCTTTCACCTTCTCAATTGCAACACCATCCTTTGTTGCTTGCTCACATACTGCTATCACACTTGGACAATTGGGTTTGCTTCTTCACTCACCTTCATTTGGGTTGCATTCCTCTTCACAAACATTGTAGCGCATTCTTCTTTCTCTTCTTCTAGCAAAACATGCCTGTCCTTACACATGACAAGATGACTCCTGTGCTCAGGTTTGTCTTCCTTCTCCTTTAAGGGACTGAATGTATCCCTCAGTCCACCCTTCTTGACACACATAATATTTGCCTTCCCATGATACAACATCTTATGATCAAACTGCCATGGTCACCCCCAGAAAACATGGAATATCCATAAAAAAGACATCACACAAGACCTTGTATGTGTATCTGATAATCTATATATCAACTTCACATCGCTCCCATACATTGATATCACTACCTTTTATTAATCATGAAACTCTATATGGGTGTGGTGTACATACCAATTTAGCTTGACTACCATTTCTATGAATGCTAAATTGTTCGTGCTTCCACTATCAATCACAACAATGCAACCTTACCTTTTGTTTTGTACTTCGTTTGGAAAATGTTTCTTATTTGACAGGCTTCTTCTTTCTTCCCTTTAACCTTAAAGACTCTCCTCCTTGTTAGTGAATTCTCTTCTTGCTCAGGCTTCTCAGCATGTTTGGGAAAGGCCAAGGATTTTGCATCTGCTTTTAGAACTTGTGCACCACTGTCATTTCCTTGTTCACTATCACAACATGTATGAGGACACTCATAACCACAGTGGCCAACATATCCACATTTGAAGCATTTTCCATTGAATGCTCTTCCTCTTCCCCTTTTGTAGCTACCTCATTGTCTTTCAAGGTGGCTTCACCTCTTGCTTGCTGATTTTGTACATGAGGAGTGCTAGAACCTTGTTCATTCCACTGCTGATTATTATTACGAGATAGCTGGTATCCATCACTGCTGAACCTTCCTCGTCCTCTTGATGCACTTGATTGTCTTCTTGACTGCTTTTCTTTCGCCTTTAACACATGCTGGTATGATTTTTCCACTGTATGCAACCTCACCATTTTTATTTCATCTTGAATGTTTAACTGCAGTTTGTTTATGTATGTTACCACATTTTCTTGATCCATCTCATTGTGGCCAGCCCGGATTGTGATTTTGTAGAAATCTTCCCTGTAGTCCTTGATGCTTAGCTCATCTTGCCTCAAATTTGGTAGCCTCTTCCACAAATCTAACTGGTTATCTTTTCCTTACCCTTCTTGCTCCTTTGAGTCTTCACTGCACCACTTTCCACTCTAGGGTTACATGCCCTTTGAGCTTGTTCTAAGCTACCTTTACCTTCCTCAGTTGGCCGGTTCATCAAATTCAAAATATTCTTCCATTTCAGTGGACCAATCAATCAACTCCGCTGGATTCAAAGTTATTGAAAAGCTTGGTTCCTCCATCTTGGTTGCTCTTCCAATCTTTGAGATAGCTCCAATGAGCCTATCTTTACCTGCCTCTTGATTATTACTGCGGCTGGGTCAGGTCTCCTACTCCCAAGTCTTCATATTTAGTATCACTCACATCATCCCTCGGGACAAATTCCCTTCATTGATCTTTTTCAACAACTAGCCGTGTCTCCATAACTCTCAACATCTTTGTAATCTCATGTAATCTTCCTACCATATTAGTAGTTACCGCTCCAACTCTACCTGCCACTCATTTTGGATGCATCTCAATCTGACCTTACTTTCACAATCTTTGTTCACAACCCTACGGAGGTACTGCCCTCGACAAACTAGATTCGAAACCAGCTTTGATACCATATGATACAGTCAAGGGTAAGGGGTCAATTGAATGAAAGCTTTGTCCCTGCAACCATTGACAAATTCACACACAACAACAAACACACACACAAACAATTTGGAGATTAGAGACAAAGAAAACCACTTTATTCAACGTCTTGTGACGAATTATAGAGATTCAATTACACACGTACTCACCCCTCTCGCTGATTACAAAACAAGAGGACTAACAAAACCCTCAACGGGCTCGACTCTCACTCTCTCTCCTCCTCTGTGACTCCCAATCGCCGCACGCTCCTTGAAATTATTCTCTCACTCTAGCTTGCCTTCCTCCTTTGTCCATTCTATGCATGGAGTGGCTCTTGGTCTTCCTCGTGATCTTGAAAACGTTCATAAAGAGTTCCCAAATGTTTCTAGGCCGTTAATATGCACAACCGTTGTGGGTGAAACTGCTGATTTGTGTAACTGCTGGTTGATACAGACTTTTGTTGACCAGTGGTTTTACCATGAGACTCTGTCACTAGGGTTCATCCCCCACCCTCCTGTACCCCTTGGATACATACCTAGTACGGATACGTCTTGAGTACGGTACCGATACATATCAGGTACGTCCAAGTACATACTGGGTATGCCATGGGTATGTTTTGATGTACCCGGGATGTACCTAGATGTACCCGTAAGGTTGGGCAGTGGGGGGGCTCTAAAAATGTTTAAAAAAAAAATTTAACTCACAAACTTAAGTTTTATCAAGGACTAGACTAAAGGGCATGGCAACCACAAAGAAACCTGAAGATTGTTTAATATCCCTCTAGTTTATTGAAGAGAAAATATTCAAAGGATATCAAGTATGTTTGAGGTAATTATTTGGGATCATCGCAATTGGCCTAGGAAAGAAGCTTTTCATAGAATTTTGGACATATATCTGAGCCTATGTACAAGTTATTTGTGAGATCAAATCTTAGGTGATCTTCAATAGTAATAGAAAAATTTGGAACTGCAAAGTGCATAGCTTAAAGTTTCAAAGAGCATACTTTTCCCAGAAACTACCAAGGCACAACATTGACTCCTTCCTGCATCCTTAAGGAGGATTAGAAGGCGATTTTGGATTATATGAATGCAAGAACCAACCATTGGACTGACCTCTTTAGTTATCATTGGTAGGTTAGAGTCAGCCTAATTAAATAGGTCCTTCAGGAGCTCGCTATATACATCTTTTATGGCCACCATCTCAACACAAAAATTAATCTGAAAGGAAATGGATGAAACACAAAGGAATATAATATTCATACATCATAGACAATGTAAAATCGTAAGTATATTGAATGTTTCTGAACATTGATTGTACTATATTTTTCAAGTTTTGTATTTCTTATGGACTAAAAAATGAGTAAAATGAGTATATGAATAAAATATATATATTTTTATTTTTTATATTTTTTTAATATAAATGCACGGACGTATTCTATTCCAAGGGTTTTTTAAGGATTGACGTATCTGTGTATCGAACCCGTACCCGTAGGTGTATTCCTGAGCAACATAGCCGTTTAAACATAACCAAGAAGTCTGCTTGTATGTGAAGGGTATATTCGTAATAAATTTGGACAAGGGCTTCTTCACTAGAAATTTAGTATTTCTCCAGTCCCATAGATGAGATGGAATGGGGGTTTTTACTTCTGCCGCAAATTTACTAGTAAGGCAATGCCTCTAGCGTGAAATGGCGTTTCAGATTGTCAGGACAACAGTGACGGCGCATTCTTACTGCTGACATTCTATTGATGCTCACACGTGCGTTGAAGAGTTGAATGCTCATTAATGTTATCATTGGGCGAATGACTTTTTGTGTGCTATTGGTTTGCCACGCTTCAACAGTGGCGTTGCCTTTGTATTTGTTGAGAACCTGTTGATAATCCGTCCCTGCCAAAAGCAAGCTGGTGTGCAGTTCATAGATAATCCTATATGGCTTCGACCCGTATACTGTGGCAATTCTGGCCTCCGATGTAGCGAATTACTGTTTAGCATATTCTGAGCTGTGCATGTGAATCTTTGTTCCTAATCTTCATCGGGGGTCAACAGTGGGTGTCTTCAGTGATCCTTGAGACAACGGTTCGGAATTCTCCTAGCCCCTTTTACTGAGTCTCTCATAATGTATGCCCGGGGAGCAGGCTGCCAACCGTGCCAGTTTTTTAAATATTCTAATGTGCACACATATTCTTCTTGCGCTCCGTTATACCTTAATCTTGCATGGTTGTGGATCGAGCTTGCTGTTATCAGTTATCAGGGGCCATAATGTTTTTTTTCTGGCTGTACTATTCTTTGAATGCTTTGATAGGTGAAAGTTGTAATCTCAAAATTGCTGCCAAACTTGGTCTGGTATCTCAGGCTGCATAGATAATCCTATCACCTTCAAGTATGGACTGCAATCCCTCTCTATGCCGTAGTACCACAGTTATAGCATATCCTAAGATAATTTTTGCCTATGTTCGTGTATATCCTGATGCTTTCATGCTCTTATGCAGAACTGCACGCATCCTTGAACAATTTAGGAAGTCTCTGAGACCGGGCCTTTATTTCTGTCTCTTAGGCAATCCCAGTCATATTCAACCTACAGCTTTATCTAGTCAGATTTCATGGTTTGGGCCTCTTCAAGTAGCATATATGGATTCAATGCTTCCTGATCCATATCCCGAGAGTTATTTGGGGGATCAACATATACAAATATTGAACCCGTAGATGTACTAGTATCCTGTGCAACATGAAGCAATATTAAACAAATAATTCTGTGTCTAGTGGATGAAACCAATTTTTCTAAGAAAATGAAGGCATAGAGAAGTATAATTCAATTGAAATGGAAAACTTTAAATTTATCTATGCCTTCCGTACATGGCATACGGAAGATCTCTTGTGATGTGATGGCAAGCCTATCTTGCTGACCTAGCTATGCTCCTTTATCAAAATGGATATTTGATGCTAACTACCCATGCTGTACATGTTTACATAAAATTGAAAAACAAGCCAAGGCTAGCAAGAAAACAATGTTATGGGGAAAACACTATGAATGGCTGCACTTCCAATGTGTGACTCTTCACCTTCCAGTACAGATTGAGCTGAACGGTGTCAAATATTTGCAACGGTATAGAAATGTGGTACAGCGGGGCAATATGGGAGCACTAAATTCAAACTCAAATCTTGCAAGGGGAATCCCTTGAGTCCTTTCTTGGGGGCCCCACCTCTTCCAGGAATAAAGGGAGTCCTGAGGAGTTATCACAATAAAGACATGTTTTATGGTGTAGTACGAAGCATGAGGTTAGGTAACATTCATGAGAAATGCTTTGAAATTCCCGTAAGAGATACTCTTGTTCATGTTTGTATATTTAATTGCTATTGAGGTCAGATTGCAAAATTCTTTGTGACGTAACTGCTTTGCAATGAGCGAGTCATATTCTGAAGTGGGGACTTTGCAACGTAGATGTCCTGCAACGAGCTTCAGAAAGTGGCTTGCAATTTTTTCTGAACATAACGCAAATCTTGAAAAAGGTGTACCCAAACTCTTCATTGCTAGGCAAGAATCTGACTCCAAAGTAGTTGTGTTCAGATCACTGCCTTGAGACAAGCTTGTTTGGTGGAAAGGAGACAAACAGCTTGTGTTATGTAATAGAATCCAGATTCAGATTGTATAGTATCACTAGCTTGATGTCCACGAGTATGCAACACTTTCCTACACCAGAGCTTATTCCAAGGTGCATTCAATACTAGAAGTTTGTTAGATGAATATAAATTGCTTCATGTCATTTCTAACAAATTAATGTTGCAAATCCTAAAGATACAACAGACTAAAAACTGATGATGAACCATGGGTGTCGAATAAAAAATAAAATGATTAAAAGATTCTTACATAGTTTCAATCCAGAATCCGGTTTTGCATCTCATGGACTGTTAAAATATCACATGTTTAAAAAGGAATGGCCTGAAGGGTGCAATGAAGGTTGCAAATCAACTAGCGTTGATACATTTAAAAGAGTTAATGGCCTGAAGGTTGCAGTGAAGGTAATGTCAATCCAAGCATTACATGCAAGATTATAAAAGGAATGAAACTGATATTGGTGTCTAGGAGTGGCCAAGGTTGGTCAATGGGACACAAAACTACAATTAATTGATAATAGGAATGGCACTGAAGGGTGCCAATGAAAGTCATGCACAATGAATGCAAAGTACCTAGAAGTAGCACCAATATATGCAAATTCTACAATGGGTACTAACTGCATTGTATTACATACATGGATTCCTGTAGGTATGCATTACCTCTAAGATACATATGTAAAGGCTTATACCTCTCTATATAGCTCTTTAATATCTTTGGATCTATATTGCGAATTGCATATATCAATTCTGATTTCTATTGTGGCTTCTTCAGGTAATGGTAGATTTTCATAGCAGCTGAGCGACATATATAGCTTCGAGGAGCCAGTTCTCGGAGATTGGTTTGGAATCACTATGTCATCAATGGTACAACATACATTCAACAATTGGACTTTCACATCCACATATGAGTGGGGAAAAAATAATATCAGGAGATATAACTATGCATTTGCATTAAGTTTGATTAGGGATTATGACATATTTTTTGTGTGAAAGTCAGAGAACTTATATGAGACAATGATTACGCTGTAATGATCTAAGGCAATGGATCTCCAGTAGTAGCACTATGGTTAACAGACACTAGACTATGACCTTACTATGCGGAACAGGTCTGAATGTTTGATGCACCCAGATGTTAAATTTCACCTTTCGTGTGGCCATTAAACCATCCGGGATGTACTCAGTACCCCCGGTTGCAGGACACTGCTGGTGCCCATATCTAGCATGCCTTTCACCTGAAATGTTCATCACTGGCAAAGCAATTTGAATTACTTCCATTCTAGAGCTAAATTGCACCAAGTCCTTAAGATTCTTTCTATAACCCTCTTCTCGTCTCAAATTTACACTACAGTTTCCTCATGGTTCTCTAATGTTTCTATCACATCCTGTATTATGTACAAGACAACACTAGGTGGTTACGAATTAATACAATGGTCATGTGCTCGAACACCTATGTCACTTTCATTAAGATTCTTTAATCAAATGCTCGGGATATTCATTCCTACACTTAAGGTGATTTTAAGCGACTAGCTTTTTATTTACTAACGATCCTATTCTGTTTCACAAATCAAATTAGGTAATTTAACAATGTTCAACAAGTCTTTTATGCTTACTAATATCCCTTCATGGGATTTAGTCACATAACAAAAAGAGTGCAAACCCTAAAGAGACAAGACTAAAAGCTAATGGTTAAGAGCACATTTTTTTTTCCAAAGTATTTATGGTTGGGTAGACTGAAAGAGGTAATCCCCAAAAATCTCAGTAAATATAATGTCATTGCAAGCATTACGAATAATATTATAAATCAAATGAAATTATATTAATGTCTATGAATGTCCAGAAGTAGGTCAAATTAGACTCAAGAATGTTAAGCCAGGGATGGATTGAGAAATTTAGTAAACTAAACTTTTGTAAACCAAAATTATATCCATTAGCTAAAAATGAAATGCAATTACATATTTATTACAAAGAGAAATGACAGTTTAGTTCATCTCCAGGATGATTTTTTCAGTTTACCTTTAGATGTCTCTTGACATTCTACAAGAAGCAATTGCTTGAGCCTAGGATTAATAATATACTATGTACAATAATATTACGTCTCCCTGAAATCCGAAGGGGTGATAGTGAGACCAAACATGCCTCTGAACTTTTCAAATTTCTCTCTTCCAAGCGCCTTTGTTAGAATATTCGTTGGTTGCTTTGCTGTTGGAAATTGTAGCAATTTGCCATTGATGTCTTTCATGTGATGCCAAATCAAATGATATTTGGTGTTTATGTGATTGGTTCAGTCGTGAAATACTAGATTCTTGTCCATTGCGATTGTTTAAGTGTTATCATCAATGTTGTAGAAGAAAACTTTTTTAACTTATAAATCTGTAAGAATCCTTCTGAGCCATAGTATTTCCTTGGTTGCCTCTGCAACTGCCATGTAGTTTGCTTTTGCTGAAGAAATTGTTGGCAGCAAGTGCTTCTTTGACTTCCAAGAGATGACTATTGTTCCCATGTGTATCAAGAAAGTTGCGGTTGATTTCCCATCATCAAAATCACCTCCATAGTCAAAATATGAATAACTAGCTAGTTTGAAATCCACTGCCATTGAGAATTTGAGCCCAAATTTTTGTGTTCCCTTTAGATATCGAAGCACTTTTTTTGCTGCTACCCATTGAATTTATCTAGGTTGTATGAATCTAGAAAGAGCACCAATTGCAAAAGAAATGTATGGTCTAATTGTAATTACACGGACCAGACTTCCAATGAGCTGTCTGTACTTAGTTGTATCTACAAGGTCTGAAGGATCATTTGATGTTACCTTTTAATTTAGTTCCACGGGTGTGCTAAGTAGTTTAGAGTCTTTCATTCCAAATTTTCTCATAATTTTATGTGTGTATTTTTATTGTGTGATGAAGATGTACGTAGATTTTTGAATCACTTCAATTCCAAAATAGTAATGAAGGTATACCCCAAATATGTTATTTCAAAGCCTTTAATCAAATCTGCTTTGATGTTTTCAGTATATCTTTCATTGTTTCGTGTGAGGAGCAAATCATCTACATATACAATTGTTTTGAAAAATAGAGTTGCATCTTCAAATTCAAAATGCTGAAAGTTCATGTTTAGGAGGTGTTCAGTAAGCTTTTCATGCCATGTTGTGGGGGCTTGTTTCAACCCATATGCCAATTTCTGTGATTTGCACACTTTGTGCTCTTGGCTTTCTACCGCAAATCCCACTGGCCGAGTCATGTACATTGTTTCTTTGAGATCACCATTCAAAAAAGCATTTTTTACGTCTGTTTGATGAATTTTCCATCTGGTCTATGTTACGAAAACCAACAAAGTCTGAATAGTAGTCTATTTCCCTGTAGGTGGAAAGGTCTTACTGTAGTCTATCCCTTCCTTTAGGGCAAACCCCTTTGGGACAATCCATGCTTTGTGTTTGTCAAGTGAGCCATCTGCTTTGTACTTGTTGTGAAAGACCCACTTACAACTGATTGGTTTACAACTAATTGAAGGATCAACCAACTTCCATGACCCATTTTTGACCAAGACATCATATTCACCTTTTATCGCTTTTATCCATACATCCATCTTTTCCGCTTGTTTGAAAGAGGTTGGCTTGGAGTCAAAAGCATAATTGACTTCTTCTAGATGGTCAAAAGTTGGGTTATATTCGGGTCCACCCTCCAAGGTCCAATTTTCCATTTTTTCTTGAATCTCTTCAAGCATTTTATCTATTTTCTGATTTGTTTTACACGTGTTTTTGATGCATGTTTTCCCAACTTCATCAACTCTCACATTAGCTAGTGTCTATGTGGGCCATTTAGGCATCTTCTTATGTGTCTCTTGGAGAACAATTGGTGCCTCGATTTTCGTATTCTAAAGCATTTTCATTTTCTGACAATTGCTTCGGAAACACTTGCTAATCCTTGAACGAAGTTTGAATTTCTTCTGCAAGGGGTGTTTCATTTTCAATTATAAGAGATGATACAAATTTAAGTGATTGCCAACTACATGCCCCCCTCATTGTTTGCGATTGCTTTATCTATCTTCTTGTAAACATCAAATTTGAAAAATTTCTCAAGTTGACTCAATTGTCGATCTATGTTGGTTGTGTCTTTTGCGGTTTCACAAAAAAACATCTCTTGCAATGAGAAATTTCTTGTTCTTGTTATCGTATAACCTGTATGCTTTTGAGAATTTTGAATATCCCAAAAGGATGCATTTTTGAATCTTGTATTCTAGCCTGTTCCTTTTTTCCTTTGGAATCAATGCGTTGCATGTGGATCGGGAAACTCAAAGATGTTGCACTAAAGAAAAATGATCACACCAAAGTTCATATGGAGTCTTGATTTGAAGGGATATATTGTTATTTGAGGTGATTTTGTTCAGAAATGTAGATTAACCCATTTGAAATACAACATTGAATGAACCATGTCCATCAAAATTCTATTCATTCTCTCAGCCCCTCCATTTTGTCGAGGAGTGCGAGTGATTGTTAGATGATGCTTGATTCCATTTTGCTTTAGATAGGCCTCGAACACCTTTCAACTGAATTTGCCACCATTGCCAGTCCTAAGTGTCCCAATGCGTGATTGCACTTCATTTTCAACTATTGTTGAACCTTTGAAAAGTTTTGAAGGCTTTTGATTTATGTTTCATAAAGTAGATCCATGTCATCTTGCTATAGTGATCAATAACAACATGAAGTATTTGTGACCACCATAAAAAAGAATTGGTAGAGAACACAAACTAGAGTGAAATAATTGCAACTTTCTATCAGTTTTCCATCCTGATGTTTGAAATGGTTCCCTTCAGTGTTTAACCAAGATGCAGGCTTCACATTTTTTCAATTTTCTTGGACAGAGTTGGAAATCCTACAACACCTTTATTTTGCATTGCACAAATGGTGTCATAGTTTGTGTGCCCAAATCTGGCATGCCACAAAAGACTTGGAGACATCCCTTCTTCTATGAGATAAGCAAAGTTCCTTGAGACTGAAGGCTCACCCCTAAGTTTTAACAACTCGCCTTCCTCAACTCCAGTCATTAGAACTAGTTTATCACATTTTCTTGTGATTTTTACTTCTTCATCATCTAACAAAATGGAATGGCCTTAGTGTCAGATTAACACCAGGGACAAGTTTCTTTTCAGTTGAGGAAGATATAGGTCATTTTTTAAGATGAAATCTGGAAGATGTGGTGACGTGAGTCGAATTGTCCACAACTTTTTTCAGATACTCAAAGAAGTTCTTTCAAAAAATCATGTGTTGTGTGGCATTGATGTCTAGGACCCAAGCATCAAACCGAGTTGTATTTGTGAGGTGTTATTGAATTCATTTGAAATGGAAAACATTTCTTCACTTGTGAATTGAGTATAGTTCAATTCTTATGCTTTCTTCTTCTTTTTGTTTTTTTATTTTTCGTTTTTGATAGGCCTCAATTTTGTCCCATGATGTTTTGCATAAATGAGCTTCATGTCTCACTTTTTGACCACAACGTTTGCAGAACATGTTTTGTTCCTCATTTTGCTCCTTCTGCTTGTGCCCATTATTATTTCTAGATATGCCTCCTCACCGTATATGTCTTCCCTTGCTTCTATTACTAGAAGTGAAAGCTTATAGGAAGAATTGCCCTTTTGATGAGCATGACAGATACTAACCCCTGAGTTTTTAGTCTTTCTTTCAAAGGCTTTTTTCCTTTCAACCATTTTTTTAACCAATTGATCAAAAGAGAGTGTTTTCAACAGATTGCTTGCCTGTAAAGACTCTAAATAGGATGAGTGTGTGGGAAGGACTTTTATGAAAGTAGTCATATATACATCAATTTTGACACCAACAATTTCAATATCACACTTGATAGCACAAATTTCTAACACTAGACTCATTATTTCATTGTTTTTCAACTCAAGATTTCACGATTTCAGTTGCAATTGTATGAATTCCAATTTTGAATGAGAATCATACAAATCCTTTAGTTTTTATAGTACTTCCCAAGGTGTGTTGCACCCTTTTATGTGACAAAAAACTTCACCATCCACTGCAGCCCTTATCAAATCCAATGCCTTATACTTCTTTTCTTTCCATATTTGTGATTCTACCTTTGCTATTGGTTCCGTGGTTGTGTCTTTCCATCAGAATTGTCGAACCACAAATCATTGAAGAAGAGAGTGTTCTCAACTTGTCGCAACTAGTCCAACCAGGTGTACTTCTCGTTTAGTGTTGTGCCAACAATTGAATTTATTGAATGCATTTTTCTATGAATCGAGGTGGATTGGTTCCCATTTCTATATATCACTAAACCAATACACCAAACCTCTTGATATGCTCGCCCTTCCTATATACCTATTACTACGTGGAAGAAGTTCGTGTATGGTAGGAAGAATGTGTTTCAATGGCTTGCAGTCCCAGGTTTTCCGTTCTACAAGGGTATGAGGCAATGAAGAGGAGACACACATGGATCAACACATATTTGATTGATTTAAAAGGGGCTACAACGAGTGCTAAGGTCGCATATTTAGAGGGCAGTGATCCCTATGCTAGGTCATCCTAGGGTTTTGAAGGCCCGCGGTTGAAGATAGGGTACTTTTTTAGGATATCGGTTAATGGGGGAGAGATAGATCGATAGAAAGATAACACAAGCATGCATAATCTATATTCCATACAACTGAAATATAACTAAAATGAAAGAAAGCTAAAGAGTTGATCATGTAAGAGCAATATGCTAACTAGGACCGATGTCAATACAATACTAAGCTAACATAAAACAATGGGAAAGGAGATGAAATAATCTATGCAAAATGACAAAGAGGGTTAGAGCACTTACTTGTGGGGTGGTCGCTGATGCATTTATCTCTATAGAGAAACAATACACCGAGAGAAAATTGCTATGGGTGGAGAAGGAGAACACCATTTCTGTCCTAGACTCACTATAGATGACCTAATCATGCAAGCAATCCAACAACCAAGAAGAGTGTCCAATCCAAATCAAATGCGAGATAGACCAAGAGAAGAGCGAGCAGATGTGAAGATGGCGCAAAAGAGCAGAGCAGATGGCTATTCGTTCATGTCATTCCTTTCTTCCATGAGATGTCAGGGTGTGATGTGCATATATACCCAATGACATCGTTCATGGGCGATGGTGTTGGCCAAGTGAAAACCTAATACCGACACCATCGCTCGCCATCGCCCTCGAGCGATGGCGTCAGCCAAGGACAACCCTAATGTCAAGTGGGGTAAAAATGTGTCATGGATCAAGGGCAAGTCAACGGATCCAAGGGCAAGTCAACGGAATAAGTGTCAATGACAAAGTCAAATGCAAGCAAGTGTCGGGAGTGTTATTGTGTGCAACATAAAAAGATTGATGGAGGCAAGGGTAACTAAGGCTAGGGCTACATAGTGGTATGTCTCCTTGTGTATACTGTATTGTCTCTAATCCCATAACGACCATGTGTATAGTCATACCCCATCCCTAGTATGCCCCTTAAGGCATCTGCTCGAGAAATAGATGCATCAACGACCCTTATTTACACAAAAGAGTTGTAACAACATGAAAAATTAGGTGTATAGTCCATCCTTTCTATATACTTGTTGGTATGTGAAAGAGACGTTAAAGCACATGAGAGAAAAATGATACGTGGTACCTAGGTAGTACGTGAAAATGATTCACTCTATTAATGACACTTGCTTAGTAAGAAAACCTTGTACATACGTGCCCTATATATTTGGTATTCCTTACTCTTGGGATTTATGTCTTGCGATAGACATGAATAGGTAATAGAGGGAATGAGAAAATGAAAATTTTCGTTATTTTTTACTTGATGACTTATAGGGACGATGCCAAAGATGTCATTGTTGCAGCTGTATTAGGCTATAGATGTAGTAGTTTGATTACAACGACATTACTTGTAAGTGCGAACCAAAGGCATCATTAATTCCGAATGCTGTGATTGATTTGAATTTGCAAAATTTGCTTGATTTTGATTAAGAAATTTACTTTTGAGTTGATATTCACAATAAATGAGCTATTAAAAGTTGAAAATTAAAAAAATTCCCTTTGCTTTTAGGGAATATCCTCCAAAATAAAAAATTATATGCCTTCTTTTCTTTAAAAAATATTCTCCAATATTAATTTTTTTTGCTTTTCCAAAAGAGGCTCAAAAAATCATAAAGTTTCCTAAAGTTGAAAAAGGCTTAGCTGTGAACTGCCACATAAACTTTGGATTTTTGAAAAGGGTTTGAGTAAGTGTCAGTCCAGCTGCGGCCTTAAAAACATTTGAGGGTTTAATGTAGAAGCCAAATGCTTTTGCTTAGACCTCAAACACATCGTGTTTTATACACAATTCCAGCTGTAGCAGTGCCTAATGTGTGCAATTCCAACACTGGTTTTGTTGAGTTGATGGCAGCGGCAGTGCACAATGGGTGGTGCTGGTGGATGACAAGTAACACTTCAGCACTTTGATCAAATGACTGAGCATGACAGTCTTCTCATGGAATATCTAAATTGCAGCTTACACAGGTCTGGGCATCCTCATGTGGTTCTCAAACTGAAATGCCAATGAGAAAGTGTGCAGGTTTGGACAGATTTTAAATAAAAATGCACAATTCTAGCCCTTCAATTGATGCTATAGCAGTGCTGTATGGCGGGCACAGGGATTAGAATGGTTGGAAATAGAAACTTACAGTGCGGGGAGAAGATTTGGAGGATAAAAAATGAATGAATGAGCCTGAGCTTTAATACCAATGTCAGACCAGGAGTGGACTGAGAAATTTAGGAAACTAAATTTGTGCAAACCAAAATGGTATTCATTAGCTAAAATATGAGTTGCAATTACATATTTATTACAAAGAGAAATGACTGTTCACTTCATGTCCAAGATGACTGTTCAGTTTACCTTCAAATTTCTGTTGAGATTCTACAAGAAGACAAATGCCTACTCCTAAGATTAATAGTATATTATGTACATTAATATTACAAAGAATACATCCAATTACAATAGAAAGTGCTAGGGTAAAAGGACCTAGGATCAAGGAAGAACTAAATAAAAAGAACAAAAGCACTGAAAATAAATGATGGGTAAACCCCAAATCCATGTTGTTAATGTACCATTACAAATAGCCCTGTGGGGGGAGTGAAAACCCCAAAAGGGTATGGGTTGATGAAAATGGGAAACACTAAAGGGTAGTTCCATCAAACATCTTTGAGCATGCTTGGGACAAAGGAATCATCTGTGTCATCATGTATCACTATGAAAGGGCCAATGCAACATATAATAATGCTCATCGTCGAGTGTTTAGGGATAAGGGGGATGGGTTGGATGATTGTAGGAGGAAGTGACACACCCCCCCTTAAAATCCCTCCTAACATCCAATGATCCATGTGTAGCCGCACAACCGCACACACTCCTTTGCACACTTGCACAACTTGCACACTTCTCAATGTGGAGTTCCATTCTTGCGCAATGCACCTTGCAACACGTGCAAGAACACAAGTGTCACAAGCGATTAGATTGCTTAGAGCATCGTGCAGAACTTGTTTACGCACAAGCCTTAGGGCCCTCTTGTGCTTGCTCGCAGTATTGCACAGAACTTGTTCTTATGCAGAGCCTTCAGAGCCTCACAAAGACCATTGGCATGTTGCGCACCTGCACATAGCTTGCCTCATGTCATCACCATAGTCATCTTTGCGACACACACTTGCGTAGTTCTCGCATTGTTCGTAGCAGCACCTCACAACATCCACATGCGAACTCTTTGTTTCAGCAGCTTGCCAAGTTGCACTTTCAAGTTCCGCGACATGTTAGAGAATCTTGCAACGTAGCCGTCAGAGCCGAAAGCTCAACTGCCATGCACTTGGAGGAAGTTCAACCATCACATAGTTGGAAGATCGAACAACTGGTATTTGTTTCTCTTTGTAACCGCTTTTAGTTGTAACTATCTTCTTGCATTGTTGTATAACTAGGTAACATACACAACTGCCCAAGGGTTGACATTCTTGAGAGCCAAACAAGATCATAATGATTATTGGCATGCCCTAAGTATCCAATATTTCTCATATGAATCTGTATATGGATGTCTAGTTAGGAAAATCCAAACAATTGTTTCCCCTTCTGATCACAGGAGCCTGCTCTCCTAGCCTTGCTATAGCTTGCACACCTCTGTACATATTCTGCATTCACCATTAATGAATAGAAGTTGCATTTCCTGTAAATAAACTTCCACTATATCATTGTGTCTTTGGTTCATGGTGGGTTAATGCTATCGTTAACTCTTGCATGCATTCTTTATAATCCTTGCAGCTATCTCTAGCACTGGATTGCCCCCGCACATGATCCTAGGCTCGACATTGTGGAACACACAAAGCTGACGAAACTCCCTAGGTAGCGAAGAAACTCGTAATGTGTGCTTGTCCCTGTGGTCCAGGGAGTGGTGAAAAAGGAATAGATCCATGATGCTAAGGAGCGTATCCCCATTGCTATGGAGAACAATTTCTGTCTCTAGAGAAGAAGATGTAATGTCCCCTTTCCTACGCCATAGGCCTAGGGGCCAACTCAAGTCCAGGCCTTGGTCATACGCAAGGGGTTATGGACGATGGGAGCTATTGGGTATGAATATCTAGTCCATTTTATTATTATTCTTCATTGACATGTGCATAAGTGGTTTTGGAGGGACTAGATGTTATGTTTTGTTATTAGGGAGGGGCCACATGGTACTTATGTTCTAATTTTGTGTTGGTGGTCACTTTTGGACCATGGCGACTTAAAAGGTGAAAAGTAACTTAAGTTACTATTGGCCCATCCTAAGGAAAAATGCGGCTAGGACCTTTTAGGGTTTCTTTTGCATTGGAAAAAGTTATATAACGAGTTGAGGGGAGAAAGGAAAGGAGACTTTTATGCATACTCAACTATTTCTTTTCATGTGCAACTGCTGTTTGCAAATCTTCAGCTTGTGGAGTGAGATCCCATAGGAACCCTAGCTTCGGTGGTGAGGGATCCATCCCTAGCTAGCAGGGCATTCTTCAGTGGTGAGAGATCTACCCTAGCTTGTCATTTTGGAGCTATTTTCAGGGCTGATTCACAGAGATATTTGCAGGGGTTTCAGAGATAGGGTTTTTGAGAAGTTTGGTGAAGATATTCAGTGAATTTTCAGATCAGATTTACGGCAGCAATAAAAGAAGGGTTTGGCATCATTTTCAGAGGATTTTGCAAGGGTTTCAACCACCTACCAAAAAAGGCGACTTGTTTTGGAGATTGTAGCCTTTATTTGGAGGGTTTCCAGTTGGTCATTTTCAGATCTGAAGGTTGGAATATCATTTTATATATTTATAATTATTATTTCCAAAGTTTCATAATTTTTGCACTTGTATTCAAGGAGATATGAATTTTAGAAGTTTTCCAGCTGTTTAGGGCACGCTGTAATTTTCTGGCAGTTTTTCATTATCTGAAAAATTCCAAAAATAATTTCCTAGTGTTAGTTTAATTGTTATCAAGCTTTCTATAAATTTTCAAGTGATTCGGGCAAGTATTTTGTGAGTTATAGATTTATTTCTATTCACTGCCCTAGTTTTTATTTTCTGCAAAAATCAGAATTCTGTTTGGCTGCAAATTGTGAGTATTTTGTGCTTTTCTAAGTGGTATCCCACAAGGGATATTTCAGATATCATTGATGCAGACCTAGAAAGGGGATGGTGGCTGGTTCTAGTCTGTATTAGATGGAGGACAAGCATCCCCATAAACCACCATGAAAGAGCCAACACAAGATCTATCAATGCCCATAAAAGAACAGCTTGGGCCAAGTGGACCCGGATCGTAGATCCTCATCGGAGAGATGTTTCATGTCTTGTTATATGTGAAAGGTGAAAATCAGGTTTATGTGTAGATGCCATTGACTTGAAGGGAAATGGTGCTATGACCACTTAGCATTGACTATTGAAGAGAGATATTTATGAGTAGTTTGCACTGTCCATATAACATAGTTCTGAAAGATTATCTCCCATGGAACAACAAAGGAATGCTAGAATAGGTATGCCTATGT
This sequence comes from Taxus chinensis, assembly GCA_019776745.2. Taxonomy (NCBI): domain Eukaryota; kingdom Viridiplantae; phylum Streptophyta; class Pinopsida; order Cupressales; family Taxaceae; genus Taxus; species Taxus chinensis. Next base: position 669,512,102 of record CM034146.1, read on the forward strand.
GCTAAATTAACAATTGTTTCCAGTAATCATTCTGTATCAGAGGCAAGCAAATGCCGTTCTTTAGAAGTAGTGTTGAAGCTCGGTAATAGGGTTTCTTTGTGTCACTATGGAACTTGGAAGACATAGTTCCAAAAGAAAATTCTGAACTACATTTCTCCTATAATTGCATGAGATGGTAAACGGATAGGGGAATCATATTTTGACTACCCATAGATGGAAGGAATTGTGATCCACGAGTGAGTGAAGGATATTGAAATACTTTAAATATATGGAAGGATATAGATTCTCCTCCTAAAGTATGTAGTTGCTGCCATTATGTAGAATATTGGGGATGTCATGTTAGCTATACCTTGTATCTAATACGAGCATGATATTTGTCATTTTCGTGTGGAAATCCAGTTTGATTTAACACTGTTATGATCATGAGGTAGTTAGAGTTGAGATGAAATGCTTAAGTTGTGGTGCTCCTTTCTTAATCTAAGCTATAGGCTTAAACTAGGTTGGAGATGCCTCGTACACTCCCCTACTTTATCTTCCATGTTTCTATAGTGCTATTGATCATTTCTGGTCATTGGAGGATGCTAATATAGCTTTACTTTTTCTCCCTGTCGAGAATGTTTGTAGAGTTTTTATGCTTGATTTTGTTGGCATCCAATTTTAATTAATGTCATTTTAAAAATACATTGCAGATTGTTGCTGCTATATTGGCATTTATTGCCGAGGTTGATGAGGTAATAGCTTTGTCTCATTCAGAATATGTCTCTTTACTGATACTGCAGCTATATTATGGAGGTTGTTTGAAACACTCGAAATTTCTAAGAAAATCTCAAATTTCTAAGAAAATCTCAAATTTCTTTGCTTGACATTTTGTAAAAGAACTAAATAGGTTATGGATGTGTGCAACAGGTCAATGTTGGGCTTGAAGACATTTCCAAAGAATTGAATGTTCCAATGCACACTTGCAAGCTACGATACAAAGAGCTTCAGGTTGATAATTTGCTATATGAAAACGTAAAGCAACCTTAATTTCACATTTGCTACTCCTCAAAGCATTTTGTAGCAGTGTTTTATAAATTTTCACTTTGTTACATTGTTTGGGTGGTGTGACTGTCACAAAATCCCATTTCACATGGTTACACATTGTTTGTATGCTATAGAAAAAATATGGATATTAAGAAAGTATAATATAGGTTTAGGATTTTTGGAAGTGCCTTTCTTCTAGTCTATCATTGGTTACAAAATATGCTGTGTTATGATCTAAGAACAACCTGTGGTCCACACATCTTATAGATTTTTGGACGAGAGGCACAGACCTTAATCATGTGTGCCAACATCCAAATCTCCTTAGAGCATCTAATATATGCAAGTATGAGACTTGTAATCATGTTATGATGGCGTATTGTTTTGTCGATATAAGGAAAAACAAGTATCCCTTGATGTTTTTCTTAAGTAAAGCTAATTTCTTATTTATATAGTGGAGGCCATAGAATAGATATGTAACATACTTATAGCCAGTATATCTGACTTTCAACTTAAGGAAGGCTTACCAAAACAGATATACGATTCTGCTGTATATTAGAAAACATAAGACCAAGAGCAAAACTTAACTAGCTATCAACAATAAAGCTGTAGTCACTAGCTGGAAAATCAAATGACAGAAGGATGAATAATTTGAGATACATTTCTGGAGCTTGGACAGATATCTCTCCTGCTTGCAGGCCACCACAGTATATCTGATTTTTTAAAAGCCTGAGATGGTTGAATACAGTCTTATGGTGCTGTGGCACTCTTCAATATAATATTCAAGTTGTAGTCACTAGTTTATAAGTATTCTTCCAAAATGAGCTGTATATTGAAATCATAACTGCTCATAATATTTTGAAGGTTGATCTTAATAGCAGTTGCTATCTTGTATGCTTCTTGATGCCCTGTTGTTGTATTGAAGTTGGGACAGATATCCTCAAGGTTGATGGTGGTCTCCATAGACTACCCCTCCTTTTGCTCGTTGTCCTTTGTCTTCTCGCATCCTTGAGATTCTTCAGACAAAATGGACCTCTTGATCTTTGGTTCTTGCATTCACGTTCTGCCTGTAGGAGCTTTCCAAAATTTGCAGCGGGTATCTTTTCTTTCTTTTTCCTTTGGCCCTTTTCCTGCCATAGTCTCAGAGCAAAAATCAGGCTCCTTGTTGGAAAGTGATAATAATGTAGTCTATAGATGCCCAACTGTATTCCCAAATAATAGTCATATATTCACATTTTCAGGTGAAAACAATGTTATATAATAGCCTGTAATATCCCCTTTTGGGATATTATTTAAATCTGCAAATTAATTAACCAAATCGACTCTAGAAGGATTAAATCCTCCTAGCTTGACCTCAAATAACCCAACGTCAGTTTTAATGCAACCCAAATGGGGTTGGAGTAAGCCAAAGCAGTGGGTTAAATGGGAGAACTAGTTAGGAAATTAATCTTTTCCAGATCTGAAATTTATTGCAGCAGTTAATTAATTAAAACTGCAGCAGAACAACTGAAACTTCAAAAATTAATATCTCACTCAAAACTCAATATTTTTCCACCAAATAAAATGCAGAATAATCTATAAATCAAGGCCTTTCCAATGAGCAATAAATCTGAATTTTCTGATAACTGAAACCACCTCAAAACAACCCCCAAAATCTGAAAACCAGTCGCTAGGGTTAGGATAATTTGCATAAATTATTACCAGCACTTAATAACCCTCCAATACACTCAAAATAGCTGCCCCACACTTAGCAAAATATGCCAACATAGATCAGATTAAATATATTTCTTGTTCACCCTTAAAACATGACACAATATGACCCAAATCAAGTTGCCATAGCTGGAATCATAGTTCGCATATTCGTACTCGGCAAACCCCAAAAAAAAACCTCGGCAAAAACTCGGCAACATTCGGCCAATACTCGGGAATACTCGACAACTTAAAAAATACTCAAATTTCCTTAAAAAACTTAAATTTTAAGGAACATAGCTACAAAATGTATCAAATGAGCCCATAAAATGTTGGAAAAGTGTTTTCTATTAGATTTGAATACATATACAATACAAAATCGCATCATCATGCGAATATAACAGCTGACTGATAAATAATATGGATTTATGATGATTGACATTGAAAAATATCATCACAAATTTCATATGTATGCAAGTTACAATATACAATAAGTTACATTTTCCTCTTCCCCAATCTAGAGAAAAATTGGGGAGAGGGTCTAGTGCCTCTATTAGTCCCCACACTTGGCTGCGTCTCCTCGCTCCTCCTAGAAGGCTGCGACTTTGGGTTAATCCTGGAAGTAGATGGTGGTGCTGGTGGCTCTGCTGCATGTTGGAGATCACCTCCAAAGATGTCAACCAATCCACTATCTCCTTGGAGTCCTGCTAGTGCTTCTCCCTCCAGAGCTTCCCTCTCAAAAGAAGCAGTCTCTTCCTCTGTGAATGTCGGGTTTTCCTCTTCTTGCCTAGTCTACTCGCTGTATGGATCTATCTCATCCAAATCAATGAGCTCCTCTCATGGGGCCTCCACTTTTCTTGTGCGAAGCCGGAGATTGTATTGCACAAAAACCAAGTCGTTGAGCTGTTTTTCACTCAACTTGTTGCGCTTCTTTGTGTGAATGCCCTTAAACAAACTCCAGTTGCGTTCACATTCAGAAGTGCTACAAGGTTGAGATAGAATTTTGAGGGCTAGCTTTTGAAGATGCGGGGTATTCCCTCCCCAATCCTCCCTCCAAGAACCCACAAACAAGATAATAATTTTTTTATAACTAATTAATAAAATCAAATCTGTAACTAATAAGTAACTTGGTAAACATTCTAATTTTTATTACCTGGTGACTGTGTGGCTCTCCCTCGAATAGGTAGCACCGAAGAAAAGAGCCCTAACATATTTGTAAGTCTGCAGCTCTAAAATGACGAGGTCCCTTGTCTCAACATTTGGTATCATCCTCTCAATACATGTTGAAAGGCACTCCATAACCTCTCCGTTCGCATCTGTGAAGTTGTCGGAGTAGAAATACTTAGGGTTGAGGTAGTACCCCGCCGCATGAATAGGTTGGTGGAGTTGATTGTTCCACGTCCGATCAATAATCTCCCAAAAAGGACCATGTCTGACGATTTCCCCCTATAATAGTTTTGGATAGACTTTTTGGCCCTATGCATGGCCTCATATATAAACCCCATGGGGTTTTGCTCCCAATCAACCAAATGCAAAACCCTCACCAACGGCTCTGACACCTACACACAAATTAAAATGTAAGGTTGCAAATTTACAATACAAATAAAGTAAAAAAGTGAAAAGTAAAACAATATATTTGTAATTTAACAAAATTAAAATAAAGGAATGAAATATAAATCGAAGTTTGAAATTACCTTGATGATCTCTATAGCTCTCTTTACAAAGATATCATCAAAAACTATCTTTGCAACCCTCTCTCCGTCAGCTTTCTTTGAATATTGTGAGTCTAGCCATGCTTGACTCACAAACATTTGTTTCAAAGGTGTCAACAAACTAGAAATACTTTGCAATGTTAAGAAGTTAGTTGAAACCTTGTGACTCTGGCTCGAACAAGCTCTTTCCCCTTTGTGTGTTCTCTCATCAAGCTCAGAACTCAAGGGTGATTGTATATGTACTTCGTTATGGTTCTTGCATCTTCTACAACCGGTCCCACCCAATTAATTTTGCCTGTCCTCCAAAAAAAGGTCAAAACAATGAGCTACGCAAGGAGTCCAAAAGAGTGATAGATGTCACTCCTGCAGTAGTCTCCCAGCTGCCACATATGCTGCTGCATTGTCTGTGACAACTTGCACAACATTCTGAACACCAACCTTTAATACAACCATCTCTAACATAACACTTAAATTCTCTGCATTTTTTACTATGTTAGAGGCATCAATAGACTTCAAAAACACCATCTCACCATTTGAAGCCGCTAAAAAATTAACGAGGGTGCAATTCCTTCCATCCGTCCACCCATCTGAAAGAATGGTGCATCTGAATTTTTGCCATTATTTCTTTTGGTCTTCTAGAATGGTAGTGGCATCTGCAACTGCACCCTCAAGCAATTTCCCACTCACCTTTCCCTGCTTTGTACCCTTTTCCTGCAACTGTCAATGCTGTCACCAAATACTCCCAGTATGGGATCTTTGCCACATTGAACGACAAGTTGTTGTAGTACCAGAAATTTGCACAAGCTTTATCGGCTTCCTCGTTTATATCTTTGTTCCAGACTATACCTTCCAATGAAGGTTGTGCTCTAGGTGTCTTCTTTGGCACAAAAAAACTCTGTATGCCTTTGCTTGAACTCGATGAAGATGCGTCTCTTCCGGCTCTTCCGCTTCGTATGCGTGGACCACGAGTAGAGCCCACAATTGTTGCCGCATCATCCTCTAAATTTTCTGTCATTGCAGCCCTAGGTCTAATAGCTTGTGCTATGGCTGCTTGCACCCTTGCCTTCTCTAGTTTCTTCTCCTCTAGCTCTGCCAGCTCTGCTCTCATCTCTCGCTTTGCCTCTTCCGACACGTTGGGACAAACCGTAACATCTCGACAAACAATACATGAAAGGTGATATTTCAAACGATTGATGCCTCCAGACATTTTTCTGCCACAAAAATTGCAAATAACTTCATTTTCAGTAGCTCCACGTACACCATACTTCCATGCTTTGGAACGGGCATTCGCAGGAACAGTCCCTGTTAGTGATGCTGACCTAGATGCTGAACCTGATGCTGAGCCTGATGCCATTGTTAAGCTTTAATTTGCAACACAATGCACATTTAAAAAATTAGAAAAACGCAAGCTTAATGTAATTTTTAAAAAAATGTGCCTGAATAACAAATTTGCGTAAAAAAAACATAACTCTGGTTGCAAATGACTATAAAAAATTTACAAGCATTCAATTTTACATAACATGTATTTAGAATTACAAAATGAATCAATTACAATACACATACATAAAATTTAACTAGTTTAGAATGAATTTGCATAAAAAATAATACATACCTTTGGTTGCAAATGAGTATAAAAAAATTACAAGCATTCGATTTTACATTACATGTATTTAGAATTACAATATGAATGTATAAAACATAAATAATATACACAAAATTTGAAAAAACTGGAAAGAATTAAAAAAAAAAACCTACCTCTCTTCAAATTCGCTCCAAAATCCACTCAACACAAGCAATGCAAGCTCAAATGGTTGTGTGGTGAAAATGAGGGAGTGGAGGGTCCTAGAAAGAGCCAAAACCGTGTATTTGCATTGTTTTTTTCCTGTGAAACCCGTGTTTCCGCTTACAGGCAGGGTATGGCGAGTTTTTTACATGAACTTGCCAAGTTAACTTGGTGAGTTTTATGGGCGAGTATTTGTTTGCAGAGACGAGTGGCGAGTACTCGCCGAGTATTCCATCTATGACTGGAATTAATGCAACAATAACATCAGACCATAAACACTATTAAATCTTCTAAATCACTTAAAAATGGAACCCACCCCAACATGCAGATTTAACTCAACAAAATTAATGCACCAACATATAAGCCAAATCACCAATCTTGAAATGAATATATCATGCAATATTCACTCAAAATAGCGTAGAAGGCTTCACACTCGCCACAATAATGGTGGTGTTGAAGAACACCTTTGTTTGAGATTTCAATGGCATACATCCCTTCTTCAAGCATGAAGAAATTTTAATAAAATCAACAACATGCCCCCAAGGGGTCACCACATCTCCTTCTATAGCTTTGGCATTTCAAATTTCCAAGTTTCCCTCCTTTCTATGACACATTTCCTCATGTAGAAGGGTCACTTTTAATATGGGTTTCTTTTCTTGAAAAGTGACACTCCAATTAAAACATTAATTTCCCCTTTTTCATATTTTAAATAAAACATAAGAGGAGAATTAATTATTTAATTCAAAAAGGGAGTAGTGACATTTTCCCAATTTAAATCCTTTAATCCATGGGAATGGTGTATTAAAGGTCTCCAATATTTTAATTTAATTAATGTCCCAAAAAGGTGACATTACAGTCCTTCCTTCCCAAACATTGCTTGTCCTCGAGCAATATTCAAGTTCTCAACCCATGAGCCAAAGTATCTATGCTATAAAATTTACACAAACGAGCTCCTGTTCCTGTCAAATGAGAGAGCTGATGCAAAAACAACACCTTGCAATGGCTGCCCCATTCTTCTTTGAATTCCCAAGGCTGCCGACGAAAACCAACTGTTGTCGTACCAAACATTGACAAGAAATCTGAAAAGTAATCATGAATTTGACAAGAACAAACAATTTCCAGCTTGTCCCATGCATCAATAATGTTCCACAAAGTGTAAGAGAGCTCTTCAATCATGAGCATGAAAGCGCTCGAGTAATATAAGTGGCTGTAATAATTGATTACAACAACCTTAGGGTCTTTAAATAAGCATATGATAGCTTTGAAACAATCCCTTTCAATCTTAGAAAAGGATAGAACATTCCCATCTTTTTCCTTCACTTGATTTTTAGGTTCTTGGGCATGAATCATTAACATATGAGCCATATGAACATGCATTTTTTGTATTAACCAACGGTACAAGGAAGGCATCCCAAAAAATATGAAAAGACTTGCCAAATCTTTTCTCATATCACAACAAAAATCAGTCATCATGCCTACTTGAAAATTCATTACGTAGTGGTGCCGTACACTAGATGTACTCAAATAATTACCTTGAGGTGGGAGAACTTTTCCTTTCCCAAGATTGAATGCTTGGAACACCCAAAAGAGTATTCCAGGCTGTGTACTTACTGCTGTCCATAACCCCAACAAATTGTTCAATTCATGACCGGAAATGTGTGTCCTACTCTCCAACGAAGTGACAACCATCAAACATTCATCACGAGTGATTAGCATAAGCTTAAAAAGTTGAAAATTACCATTTCCTATGGTTGCCCTCTTTCTTGTGATAGTGAGCATGATGTGGATAGCAAGTGGAATAAAGGTGCAATTACTATAATATCCAAAACTCTTCCTAGAGCTCTAGAATGTCAAGGATGTGGTCACTAAAAACAACTCGAAAATTCATCCCGGTTATGACATTCCTTATATGTATGGCGGCAAACCAAGAGTAGGGCCAACCAAAGATGTTGAAATCAACAGTACTAGTTTTTAGGCCAACCAATATTAGAAGCAACACACAAAAAGAAGATGGTACATCAGTGTTACCTTGTGAGACCATTAGCATTTGGAACCACCAAGCATGTTCTTTGTCATATCTCCTCAAGTCCCAAACCACAATCTTTTCCTCACATGCATTAGCCCAAGTAATGTAGTCAAAACTGAAGTGAGTGGAAATAAAACTAATGTAGTCAAAACTGAAGTGAGTGGAAATAAAACTAATTGTCTTACCACATTTTGAAATCACTTCTTTTCTGCCCTTACTTTCACTTGAACTGAATTTTAGAAGGTGTTGGCCTTCTCGCCAATGATTCGGGGCTGCCTTAGGAAGATTCTTTGTCCACTTAGTACCTTTCACCTTGTCTTCATTGTTAGCACCATATTCATAATGAGCAAAGCAAGGCAAGGACAAAGTATGATGATGATACAACAAATCAAAGTGCTTACCCTTAGGAGTTGCCATAACAAGTTTCCCAATCAGAAAGTCATCATTAACTCCTTGAAAAATACCTTTCCTTCTTACTTCCGGACTCCCTAAAGCCCAACCATGCTTTCCAACACTTATGCTTGCCATAGACAATTCTGAATTTTCACTTATTCCCATTAAATCAGCTGTAAAAATCACAAAATCAGAACTGATAATCTTTGTAGAAAGTGGAAAATCACTTGGTTCCCATACCTTAGAGTGCACATATGTGTGACCTTGACCCAAGGAGTCTTCTTGCCCCATTTTGCAGCTCATAATCCTTATTTTATCTCTGTCTCTTACATGTTTCTCATGAGGAATACAAATCTGAAATAAAGAAGTATGCAACCATGAATCAACCTCTTCATACCTTGAAATGTTACCATGTGAGCTGTCCCTTTCAGCTTAACGGGGAAGTTCTGATATACCCTCTTCATGCTCAAACCGATTGCCAACATTATTACTCGAAATGGTGGCTTCAACCACCAAACTCTCTTTACCCTTGATCCATCCTTCTGAAATTTCACTACCACACATGCAATCATTGGAAAGTAAGTGAACATCTTTTACTAATACAAAATCTTTACCTTGCATGATATCTTGTGGATCTACATTTGATAGTTCACTCGAAGCAAGCTCCTCATTAGTCAAATATGGTCTCAATTTCTCTTTACATAGATCTACCATACTTTGAGCTAGTGCTTTTACTGCGGGTGACATTTCCTGCTTCTCCTTTCTCATATAGGCAAATAAAATGTTTAAAAGTGACATCAAAATATCATCCTCATTCAAAATTGAAGACATGATTGTTTTCATTGAGGAAACAATAATTTCTGCATGATCCTTATGAATAATAGTAAATAAATTATTAAACATTTGGAAAATGAGTTCATAACACTCCAAATCTACCATTAGTAGCCAAGATCTAATGTTTGCCATAATTTCCAGAATAGCGACCCTCTTAGCAAAAAGAGCACTTGTGGTGTCACCAAGATCCTTAAAACTTTCCACCACGAGCTGAAATATTTCCTTCATGATGTTGTCACTATATGGTGGTTCTAGAGCTTTTATCCTCATAATTTCATTGATACAAGTGACAACTACATTACAAAGAATTCATTGCAAAGGACACCACTTGATAATCCGATTGTTTAACCATGTACAAACAATTTGCAGCTTCCTCCAAAATGTCGAGCAACCCATCCCTCGAAAGGGGCGGAGGATCAAGCCTTTTCTCCAATCTGTAAAACTGCGTTTTTAATTCTCCTTCACTTGTTAACCCCATGATTCATACACTATGTATCCACTGTAAAGTCCTCTTTCTAGGACAAGTTAGAAATTTGATCACACAACTAAAAATAATTAATAATCAAACCCTAGACTGCTGCAATTTTCAAAAATTCATAACTTGTGATAGAGAAGTCCAAATGAGTTGAAATTTTGGATCTTGGGCCATTAAAATATGAGGAATAATATTCCAAATTTAGTTTTTGCACAACAAACACGAAACCCTAATTTTTCCCAAAAAAATAGGTCGCTAAACACATTTAGGGCATCAAATCAGCTCCAAAAATTATGAAATTAATTCCTCCTTACTCCTAATTTTTGCCAAGACAAACCCCACAAGAGTAGAGAAAAATTATGATACTATTGTAATATCTCCTTTTGGAATGTTATTTAAATTTGCAAATTAATTAACTTAATCGACTCTAGAAGGATTAAATCTTCCTAGCTCAACCTCAAATAACTCAATGTCAGCTTTAATACAACCCAAATGGGGTTGGAGTAAGCCAAAATAGTGGGTTAGATGAGAGAACTAGTTAGGAAATTAATCTTTTCTAGATCTTAAATTTATTGCAGCAGTTAATTAATTAAAAATGCACCAGAATAACTGAAACTTTAAAAATTAATATCTCACTCAAAACTCAATATTTTTCCACCAAATAAAATGTAGAATAATCTATAAATCAAGGCTTTTCCAATGAGCTATAAATATGAATTTTTTGATAACTGAAACCACCTCAAAACAACCCCCAAAATCTGAAAACCAGCCGCTAGGGTTAGGATAATTTGCATAAATTATTACCAACACTTAATAACTCTACAATACACTCAAAATAGCTGCGCCACACTTAGAAAATTATGCCAACATAGATCAGATTTAATATATTGCTTGTTCACCCTTAAAACATGCCACAATATGACCCAAATCAAGTCGCCATGGCTGAAATTAATGCAGCAATAACATCAGACCATAAACACTATTAAATCCTTCCAAATCACTTAAAAATGGAACACCAACATGCAGATTTAACTCAACAAATTAATGCACCAACATATAAGCCAAGTTGCCAATCTTGGAATTAACATATCATGCAATATTCACTCAAAATAGCATAGAAGGGTTCATACTCTCTACAATAATGGCGGTGTTGAAGAACACCGTTGTTTGAGATCTCAATGGGCATACATCCCTTCTTCAAGCATAAATAAATTTTAATAAAATCAACAACATGCCCCCAAGGGGTCACCGCATCTCCTTATATAGCTTTGACATTTCAAATTTCCAAGTTTCCCTCCTTTCTATGGCGCATTTGCTTATGTAGAAGGGTCACTTTTAATATAGGTTTTTTTTTTTGAAAAGTCACACTCCAATGAAACATTAATTTCCCTTTTTTAATATTTTAAATAAAACATAAGAGGAGAATTAATTATTTAATTGAAAAATAAAGGGAGTAGTGACATTTTCCCAATTTAAATCCTTTAATCCATGGGAAGGGTAGATTAAAGGTCTCCAATATTTTTATATTTAATTAATGTTCCAAAAAGGGGACATTACATAGCCAAAAGTAATAAATTGATGATAAGGGAAAAGGATTTAGAGTGAGTGGTTGGGAGTGATGAGTTTCATACCATAGACTCAAGTGCCATTCCCATGGGTGGGCACCTTGTAGTGGCCATGGGGACACCTTGAGGTAGGGGTCGAACTTATGGCAATGCACAGACGTAAGCCCAACCCTATGTGCTGCCATGGGGAATCCTAGAAGTGCGGTTGAGAGTAACCATATTAAGGACCCAAGCACACCCATGTTCTCTACAAGCTCTTCCCTAATGTTTACTAGAGCATTTTTTCCCAAATAGTTAATTCAATTGATTAAATATGTGGGTTGTTACGAACTCCACTCAGATTCTAATTTCATAGACATGAGGTTTACTAGTTATGTGGCTGATTGTAATAGCAGTTCATAACTCCGGTCAAAAGAGTTTACCCTTAGTGAAAATATTTGATGACAAAAACCCAATGGCCAAAGATTCATAAGTAGCCAACAAAAAAAGCTCTCAATCTCTAAGAACTTAGAAACTAAGAAATGCAAAAACAAAACCAAATATTTAAAAAAGAAAATTTTCGTGCAAATATGCAAGTGAGGGAAGGGCCCTCCAATGAACAAGATGATAAATTTGAAGATAATAAGTTGCTTGCCTAATCTTGCAATTGAAACTCTAATTTTCTGTTAAATTCAAATCACACACATGGATAATCATTATGTTGAACTGTGCAAAATAGTAAATCCTTAACAGAAACTCTTGGAAAAACTCTATTACTTTTATTAATTTGTTAGATCTTGACTAATGACTATGATAGTTGAGCACAGAATAACTTAGATGTTCTAACATGGAATGCTGTGTAGGAATCCTTAGTTCGAGTTGGGCAGAGCTTACCTTGGGGAAAGGATATAACGATAAAAACTGTTATAAGGCACGGATCCTTTCTTTTGCAGGTAATTTGTTCCTTCTCCTTTCTATCCTTGTTTTCAATATTGTATTTCTCTTATATTTGCAATTTAATTTATTTCAAATATGAAGAAGTACACTGGCTTCTGACCTCCTTAGTTAACAAAAAAGAGCAAAGCATAATTTAGGATACATTGGGAAGATACGGTGGTTCTCTTGGAGTAGTCATTACTGGTCTTACGATATCACTAGAAAACATTTTATTCATTGTCTTCACACGCAGTTATGTTATTCTTCGAAGATGCCTAGATTCTGTAAAATGTATCATATTATTTGTAGAAATGTATTATTTATGTTTCATGTTCTTGACCTGTGCCACTTGAATTTTGTTGTGACATAGGGTTATTGATTAAAATTGATAACAAGATACACTGATTACAATTTGTAATAGATCAATGGACGATGGCATATTTAGTGCAGTTTATATCTGCTATCTGTGGAGGACCAAGTATTTATTTGTTGACAGGCATGCTATGAATTTTTAAAGTTTCCCACTTTTTTTAAACTTTTGGGTGCAATGAGACGCCCTTTGAACATGTATTGAGATTTGGCAAAGGACATGAATGAAGCCATTAATATGTATATATAGTATGAATAATAACTAAGATGAGCTCATTTATTTTTAGTGATTTGATTCTTTTTATTTAGTCTTTCTTTGATCCTAGGATACATTTACCCTAACACTTTCTATTGTAATTGGATGTATTTTTGAGTTCCAATGACCTACATTTGGTCATTCGTAGACATTAATATAATTTAGTTTCACTTCATTTCATTTCACCTATAGTAATGTGCATACACAAAATAACCATTGGGCCATTTTAGCAATCATATTGACTCTGATGGATAAACAGCTTGGAAGGTTTGAGAGTAAGACTACCTATAAAGCAGACCATTATAATTATGAAAAATTGCAAACAAAAACCATATCTTATAACTTTGTACCGAGTTGCCTAATTCTTAGCTTCGGGTTATAGTCAGAAGGTAACCATATTTACTTTCCAGGAGTTGTGTTTGCTTCTTCAATTCACCTATGACTTGATTAACTTATGCTTAAAAGGTACTTGTAATTGAAGCTTCAATCTGTCAAGGAGAATATTCACTACATATCTCACTAGTAGCATTTATATGTGCTAGAGTTGCTTCAATTTTGTTTTCAAAGGTCCTGTCGATCTGACTCAAATCCAAGTCCAGAGCAAAATTTTGGTGTCTTGTTTGTACAAAAACAAGTTGGTGTTAGGATATGTGTCTTGTGACTCTAATAGTGTTTTCTTTCTTAAAGGATGTCATTGGTCCACTTAATGCATATTAAAGTGTACATTACCCTATTGCCCACTCAAAAATCTCTTTCTAAATGGGAATTTGGCTTGCCTGCATCAAATAAGTCTATAAAACGTTGGGGAAGTGTTTTCTATTAGATTTAACTACAAATATAGTACAAAATCATATCATCATGCGAATACAACCAACTGATAAGTGTTATGAATTTATGATGATTGTCATTGAAAATTATCATCATAAATTGCATATCTATGCAAGATACAAATGAAAATAATATACATTTTCCTCTATGCCATTCTAGAGAAATATTGGGGAGAGGGTTTAGTGCCTCTACGATTCCCCACACTTGGTTGCGATTGCTCACTCCTTAGAAGGCTGCAATTGCGGCTCCACTTTGGTAGTTGATAGCGGTGGCTCCTCTGCTGCATGTTCAACATCATCTCCAAAGATATCATCTAATCTGATATCTCCGACTTGTGCTTCTCTCTCCATAGCTTCCCTCTTGAAAGCAACAATCTTGTCTGTGTCAATGTAAGGATTTCCTCTTTTTTGCATAATCGGAGTCCTTGTATGGTTCAATCTCATCCAAATCAATAGGTTCCTTCGATGTGGCCTCCACCTTTCTTGTGTCATGTCCCCTTTTTTCAAATAACAGAAAAATAATAAATTTAATGTTTTTAAGTTGTCAAGTTACTGACTTTTTATTAAAAAGGTGACAACTTAATATAACTTTATTATTAAAATAAAAATAAAGGTGACTTTCCAAATAAAGTAAAAGCCAACAATAAATTAGAAGATGGAAAGTCACTTTAGTAATCCCACATGGAGCGCCCAACTTGGGAAAAAGCAATGGAAAATTATAAAAGGAGGGGTTGGGGTTTCATTTGACACACTTTTTGGCATTTCTACATTTCATTTTGGAGAGTTTGGGCTTGTTGCTCCTACTTTCAGCTATTGGGGATGAAAACCCTCATTGGCTAGTTGTTGAGGACGAAAAACCCTCATTAGCATTCAAATTTTGGGGACGAAAACCCTCAATTTCTCCTTGGTGGTCTGATACGGAGATCACACTTGAGCTTATATCACATTCTCAAAGGAAAAGATCAGATTTTCAGAGCTAGGGCACACTTTCTGGGGCACGTTTTCTACATTTCCCACTTCAGATCTGCATTTCAAGCGAAGAAATTCAGCCAGTGGAGAGACATCTGCCAAGACTTCAAGTAAGGACAACTAGGGCACGATTTGCAGCCATATCTAGGGCTATCTACACCCTTGTGGGTGGATTTTGATGCATTCTGGGAGGGCACGGTTGTTCCGGATCTCATCACCAATTGCTTTGCCATAAATTAATGGAGGCCATATTCAACTTTGTTTCATAAGATAAATTTGGGCTTGGGATCACTTCTTTCCAGCCATTTCTGTAAGTTGTATTTCTGCAGTCCAAAAATAAAATTCCAACTGCTTGGTTCAAGGGTCCCAAAAATTCAGGATATTTTGGTGTTCTTGCATTCATAATTGATTATAAATATTGGCATAAGATTTGGGTAATTTGAGATCATATTCAAAGTACTTTGTTGGCTCTTTTGTCTCCATAACAGCTCGCCATACCTATGGTTTGTTTCAGATTTCTATTTTTTTGTGAAAAAAATACATTGTTGTCCTAATATCTCTATTTCCAGCATACTGCAATAAATTCAGAATTTTCAGGTGTTCCCTTTGAGTTAAAAAATCTTCTGAATTGGGACACATTACAGTGGTATCAGAGCTGTGATTCTCCCATCCTATGAAGGAGAAGATCAAGTTTTGCATGGACACAGGTGAAGGGGGTTTTAGATATCACTACTCAAGAAGAACTCCAGGAAAGGAAGGTATGGGTGATAGAGAAAGGCCTCCACCAACAGATGAGATGAGCTATTTGAATGAAGTGTTCACTAGAGGCAACAGAGAATTGCAAACCCGTTTGTTGGATGCTCAAAGGGATCTAAGAGACTCCTTTGTAGGAGTTATTGCTGATTTAAATCGATCTATACAAGGGCTAAGCACTACCATACCGAATCTCCAAGGAAATCAAGGTAATCATGGTGAAGGAAGCTCTTTTGCCAATCATGGAGAAAGGGTCTCAAGCAAGACCCCCTCTAAATTCTTCCAATGCCAAATTCCTTCAAAGAGAAGAACCTCCAAGTTTAGTTAGATCCGCCAAGTGACACGGAGGACCTAGAGGCATGGGGTGAAGAATATGCAGCCCTCAGCTATAGGGTGACGAGATATGTTGTCCTTAAGAGCATTTCTGCAACAGTTGAAGAGATAAGGGTGCCTTTCAGAATAGAATATTGCCAACTAAGGAGAGCCAGTGTAGTAGAAGACCATGGACACTTATGGTGAAGAATATACAGCCCTAGAATTTTGCAACACGTGAGATGAGCCATTCAGAAGAGATATCTGTCACTTGAAAAGAATTGGGTAATCACTCACAAGCTTCCCACATATGATAAAAAGTTTAGCTGATTTTACTTTTGAAGATTTTTATGAAGAGGTTGGTGGGAGAAGGTTGGAGAAGAAGGAAGAGCAGCTGGAGCTCAAAGCCTCAAGAAGTTGCTAAGGAAGAAATTTTGATGGTGGAGCATAAGAAAGAAGAAAAATCCGATCTGCAAGGTTATGGAGAAAATTTGGTGGTTAAAGCCAAATTTCTAGATGATAAGGTTGATGTTCAACTTGTTGGAATTTTCATAGCAGCAACTAATGGTAAGCAATTTGATTATCTC
The DNA here is from genome assembly GCA_019776745.2 of Taxus chinensis. Lineage (NCBI taxonomy): Eukaryota > Viridiplantae > Streptophyta > Pinopsida > Cupressales > Taxaceae > Taxus > Taxus chinensis. Next base: position 669,528,587 of record CM034146.1, read on the forward strand.
CATAGAAAGGATTTATTGTATCACCCTCATACTATGTCCTTACAATGTTTTGATCATCATGAGAATTTTTCTAACAATGAAGGATAAGATGAAAGGTACCAAATGGAAAGAGGATCTTTTCCAAGAAGCCTCTATCCATCTTCCAAGCATTCCAAAGATTGAGCTATGGCCATATGAGATGGATTTTCAAGATAGCTATGGAAGGGCACTTGAAAAGAATGGTTGTGATAAGGCAAATCTAACAAAAGCTTCTACTTCAGTCAAGGGAGATAAGCATTCTAATGACAGCCCAAGGAATGATGGTCATGTCCCATATTCAGTCCTCCATACTACGGCAGTTCCAAATTGTTGTCAAGAGGGTAAGCACCCTTATAATTTCAATTTGAGTTATGGTGAGGACATCAAAGAACTATTCCAGCCTTGCCATCACTCAAAAAATGGAAAAAGGATGAAGGTAGAACCTTGGGTTCTAAATTGTCCTAAGAAGCCACTATGGGTTGTCCAACGAATCAAAGCAAGCAGCAATGGAACAATTCAAAAATCAGGTAAACCAACTCATACAATCTTTGCTAGCTTCATATTTGATATTCAAAATGGGATTTGCATGGGCCAATACATATGTTATGAGAAGTGGAGGTAAATGGATAGATGATTGCCTTCTAGACAAGGTCCAAGGCATGCTAGATAGGGCAACGGCATACTCCTTTCATATTATTTTTGACTCAGCTGGTAAGCATGCATTTGAGGAGAAAATTGTGGGTCGCAAGGATGGAAGTGTCGAGAGTATCTCAACAATTCCTATTTTGGCAAAGGAAGAAAGAAAACTCATGAAGAAGCATACAAGATATGTTGTGAATCCTAACAAAAGGGTGAAGGACCAATTCATAAGTCACTCCTTGGAGCAAAATTCTAAGCTTGAAGACTTGGTTAAGAAGACGGTCATTGTTGCGGGGATGATCAAGCTGTTTAAAAGAGTTCAAGAAGGGTGAGATATGGGTAGAAATGGGATCAATTCGGTCATATGTTATCAACTTAACATAATTGGTATAGTTATGGGTAACAAGAAACATAACCCATGGCTCATTGAAGAGTGCTGTCACAAGCTTTTGGACTACTGTCTTCCACATTTCCGGATTTGATGCAGCAATAAAAGAAGGGTTTTATCACTAGAAAGATTCATACTCCATCCACGGACAGCTTCCAGTACCTAGTGACCACAAGCCCAAGGTTGAAAGAGAAAATACAATGCTACAGCCATGGTATGATGTTCTTTCTAAATTCATGTTTTGGAAGGATAGTACTCTCCTTGGATAGTTGTAGGTTGACAAATATGATGAAGTTCTTTTGGCCTAACATGATGTGTGAAAGAGATCACTTGAGGGGATCATTAAGTGCAAAAATTCCAACACCCTTCTGGCTGTTTGGGAAGGAATTCAAGAGCGAGGGTTGATGATCTGCCTACCACCCACGGAAAGGGGGAACATAATGGGGACAACCATTTTCTGAACTTCCAACTTGAAGGCTGAATGTCATTACCGATTCCAGCAGCTACCACTGCCTCATTGACAGCCATACAAATGCGTTTGGTCATAAGATTGAATGATGCTGCTGCCCGTAAAGTGTTTTCAGTCATAGTTGGGTTGTTTCCGGTCCCTATACTACTGTTATTACTAATTGGTGTGAAGGATTTCATAGTATTGCAATTGTTGCATCTTTCTCATGTTACAAATATCCAAGGATTTTGAGTTGAGATTGTTGTGAACAATCACATACAGCCACGAGTTGATTGATTTGAAAAATTCCAGAGCTATGTATGATTGTTACACTCATCCATCAGCACTCATAGGATCTAATCCGAGCCAATTTTTGAAGAAAATTCTGTGGGGCAGCATGGAGGCAGCTTTTGGAACCCAAAATAAGCAAGGTAACAACAATCAAATAGAGGTGAGCATAAGTATTGGCATACATTGGTTGAGATTGTTTTATAGAATGGAATTCAAAGATGTAGAAAAGAAAGCAATATTTCAAGGTATTAGTGGATAAAGTTCCAAGCATGACTACCACTACGGAAAGAAATATATATTTTCAAAGCACTCAATGCACTGAGATACTCCATTGTGGCAATTGTTGGTTGGTTTCAAACACACTCACTACTACTGGCCCTATGGTGGACACTTGAAGAACTATGTGCAAAATGGAGCCTTCTTGTTGAAGGCCATCTTCTACACATAAGTTGGTATAAGTATGGACTGTAAGAATTTTGAACTAAGGGCCAATATGTTTATTGTTTCCACTTGTAGATCTGCTTTTCTCAAATTTTCAGTTCTTGTATGGCAATTTTCAGTTTCTACACTGCTCATGATTTTGTATTTTCTCAATAATATTTCAGTCTGTTGGCCTGTTATACCAATGCCATATGGCTGAGTTTGAAAAACTCAGGCTTGGAACTGCTGTTAGCAGTCATGGACAGCTGCAAGTTTGCACATTTAAAAAGGATTCCATCATTGGATGATGTGGACAAAAGGCTATACCACAGAAGAAAACAAACAAATCACATCCAATAGCCCTGATTTGGATAAAATTCCAAGGTGATTTATGGTTGTTGCAACTTGTTTCCAGCCTATCCTCAGTCTGATTTGCATCATATATTGAGAGGGACAGCTCGCCAAATCAGGGAAGGATCCATGACGGACTCGAGGTTATGATATTTCAGATTTTTCATTATATCGAATTGCTCTAGTTGAACTTACCCATGTTATTTTGCATTGTTGGCTAAAGATGCAAGTGGACAATTGCATGGTATTAGGACAGTATGAAGAGTGGTCTAGACTCTAGTCAAGGAACTGATTTCCTAGTTGAAGATGGTGATGGTTTTCAAAAACTTCCTAGATCCCAGCTAACTCGTGATTCAACGATCATAGATTCACTCAATGAGACTGTTAGAGATGCATTACCTGTTACCGGGCCTCCAAGTTCCTCATTATATCAGAGAAGTGCAGCAGAAGCCAACTACATCACAACGAGGAATGGAAGGAAAAAAAATATTGATTTGGGATCTTGGGACTACAGCAATGGCTCAGTTGGGAAGAGTCGGAACAATTGAGCTAACAATTGCTTAAGGACAAGAAATTTTGGAAAGGGCGAACTGTCATGTCCCCTTTTTCAAATAAAAAAAAATAATGAACTTAATGTTTTTAAGTTCTCAACTCACTCACTTTTTATTAAAAAGGTGACAACTTAATATCCTTTATTATTAAAATAAAAATAAATGTGACTTTCCAAATAAAGTAAAATTCAACAATAAATTAGAGGATGGAAAGTCACTTTAGTAATCCCACATGGAGCGCCTAACATGGGAAAAGACAATGGAAAATTATAAAAGGAAGTAATGTCCCTTTCTAGGGATAAAAATGAAAATAAGGGTTTGGCCACAATCCCAAATGAATCAAATTGGAAAATACACTCTCAACCAACAAGCATCAATTTGAAAATGACTGGAAACACACTTTAACCCTATTCGAGAAAAATCAATAATCAGTCCTTTAGGGAAGCGAACTGTATAGGCACTTCAAATCATCATGCAACCATGCAATAACAGATGAAAATGCTTCTAAATAATTATTTCAAGCACGACAACATTTATCCATCCAAATTACATCAAAATACTAGAGAAAATAAGACATTACACCCAATTGCAATTAATTTTATGACAGTAGTAGGGAAACCACAAACAAGGGCTGAAAATAGCTCATAAACCTCTCCAAAAATCACCAAATTGTAGATTCCAATCTTTTAAAATATGAAGAACAATAATATCAACTCAAATTGTCCAAAAGTTCCCTAGATATCAAACCCTTCACCCAAGCAAGTTTCCTAGGGTTAGAAGGGAAGAAATAAATATGAAATCCTCCTTAAAGCTCACTTGTGACCTCCGTATGAAGCCACCAATGCACAAATGAGGGTTTCTGTCCCCAAGTGTGATCCTATTTAAGGATTTCGTCCTCAATAGGTGACCAAGGAAGGGTTTTCGTCCTTCAATGGCAAGAAGAGAGGCTACACTAGCTCCAATGCCAAGTAAATGTCAAAATAGATGAATGATGATGATGCTCCTCTCCATTCGAACTTCCGTAAGTACCCCTCCTTTGGCGCCAATGATGAATTAGAAGCCCCAACTTCATTGCTGACCTCTTAATGCACTTTTTTTAATTTTCACTTAAAAAGACCGACCTCATAATGAAGAAATAAAAATCCTCCTTGCTAAGTCTTCTTTCCCCTAGTTGAACCATTCCAATGCCATGATTAGTAAATAAAATAATAAATCATGAAGGTACATCACACACAACCATGGCGAGTTCCCCTCCTTTGCTCCTTCTTTGATGCCCACAGGAGGAGGAATGGGCATAAGGTCTTCCGTAGTGACTATCTTGGAAAAGGGGACATTATAGTACTCCCTTCCCAATTTTGCTTGTCCTCAAGCAAATGCACGTGCCCGGATCCCAAGTGAATTTCAACTGCTTCTTTGATGTTCCTGCACATGAAGCAAACGGATCAAAGGAAACACAAGTGTTTAACAACACTTTTACAATCTCTTCATCAAGCCTTAGGGACATGATAGCTAGCTCCCTTCCTTTGCTTGCCACCATCTCATAATTTCCATCCAAATGATGGATTCCCAATACTTCAATAATGTTGTCCCCAAAAAAGTTGTAACTGTGCATTTTTTTCAAAAAAATCAGAATGTAGGTGGTTGAAAACCACCCCAAATCAGCCACAAATATGCCAATGTTAGTAGCAGCTTGGAATTTCTTCAATCGTATGATTGGAAGCTCTTTTCCACGTGTCTTAAAAGTAAAAAAGTGGTTGGAAAAGTTGTGAGCAATAGATGAAAGGAAAGTACAACAGCTGTAAGCATGACATCTCTTTAAAAATTTCCACACTATCAATGACATGAGAGCTGGAAACAAAGTATGACAGTCATAAATCTCCTGATTTTTCACCCAATTTGGAGCTATGTTGGTTGAAGTAGTTGTCCAACTAGAACCATCTACCACTATTTTCCAATGACTTAATGGCCTCAAAATGATCACTCTTGCAACTGTTCAAGTCTGAAAACAACTCATAATATAATTTTATCAAAATCAACAACTACAAAAATGAAACCTCGCAAAATTAGGAATTGTGAGCATGGAAATGACTAAAAACACCTATCTAAAGGCTGAAAATTTTCTCCCAACATTCATCAATTGAAAAATGCTCCATCCCTTGACTGAAAATACTTGCCTACCCACTTGTATGTATGCAAACGAAATCATGTGGTGGCTGATATGAATAATGACAACACCAAGTTTGAAATTCTGAGCTATAGTTCTCCAAGGTACATTCCTTTTATCACTACTAACCACCCACATACCTTTTGGTGATGTCTTACACGAATATTCAACCATGAGGTAGCTCCACCATGCTTATGTTGTGCCACTCCGACAATATACTTGGCTGAAAGTGGACAAAATTGGGAATATTTTGCAAGTCTATCAATTGCAACATACAAACAATCGTTACCTTGAACCATGGGCAGCCCGATGATGAAGACTATGGAAATGTTTTCCCATTTTTGATTGATTTGGAAACCAAATAGACTCTATTCTCGCAGAGAATGAGCCCATCCTTTATTTTGTACCTTTCATCCACAATTTCTTCCCCAAAAGCAACATTAACAAACGTTCTTTTGTTACACTCAACTGTAACTAAAGACTTCCAATCTGCTATTATCCTAGATAAAGAGCAAAAATATGTGGACAAAACATATTCTACCAAATATTTTATTTGAGTGGTTTCCGGAATCTTACCTTGAAGAATCACCTTCTTGCCTTTGTCCATGAAGCTCAACTCCATACTTTGGTAGTTGGGAGTGAGTTCTCCCAATAAATGTAACCATTGGACCCCAAGCACAAGATTTGTACTAACTATGCCAATTATATAAAGATCATCACATACCTCATGTTCTCCCAATGTGAAAAGGAGTTGGGGCCTCCTACTAACGCATGACATGCAATAGCCATCCACTACTTAGACCGTGAAGCCTTTAAGGTCTTCTACCTTTGAATCCATCTTTGCAACCAAGCTCTTCTCAACACAAACTTCTTTCTTTTTCTTATGACTCAAAGGATCATCCGAAACCCAAATCAATTATGTTCACATAACCTTGAGCTTACCATAAAAGATCTATGTGCCATATGTTATTCAACCTTCACATTACAAGGCATCAAACATGACATGTGATCAATCTGACATAGGGGAGGATAAAATGTGATGATTTCTATCATACCTTGGGCTTCCAAAAGGATCCCACCCTTATTTTGTTGGTACTTGTTTGAAATATCTCTGGAGCTCTCTCCAAGGCTATAAACTCCCTCAATCTGCCCATCATTGATTGCTGTTTGGGAATTTCCAGTGAGCTGAAAGTAATCACGAGGAACCAGAGGTGTTCTTCCTTCCATAATGTCATCCTCATAAACGTCATGCAAATCTGATTTTTCTTCTTTGTTTTTTTACAACATGCCATCATTAGAAATCAAGGAATCATCATTAAGTATCAAAAGATTTTTACCTTCTAACTCGTGCTTCATGACTTCCCTCTCTTCCCTATGCTCGTGCTTTGAGATTTCTTCAAACCCTTGACCCTTCATACTGTTATTCTAAAAATCAATCAATGACTCATCCTTGGAAAGAGTGATGGGTACATTTAGGGCTTCACTGGGTTGTTCCCTCTCAATGCTCATCAACTCTGGTTGTTCTTCCTTATTTGGCTCAAGCTCCACGATTTCTCCCTCTTCATTTTTCTTCTTGTGTAGCTTGTGACCTAGACTTGGGCTTTGATCTTCCCTTGCTTACTTCCATGAATTCCAAAAATGACATGGTATCACTTATCTGCTCCAGAAGAGCCCTTATTCCTCATACCATGTAGCAATGTTGTCCGCTTTGGATGGTTGAGTATTATTGACTTCCTTTGAAGAGCTCCCTCCACCATTCAGATCTTGAAGGGTATGGATTAGTTGCGCCATTTTATTGGCCAATTTTTTTTGCCCTGAGGCAAGCCTATCAAATCTAGCATCCTCAAAAATTCTATCCGCCAATTGATCTTTTTTGCAAGAAAACCCTTAGGTTGGGAAGACCAAAGCTCTGATTCCACTGTAATGCCCCTTTCTAGGGCTAAAACTGAAAATAAAGGTTTGGCCACAATTCCAAATGAATCAAATCTGAAAATACACCATCAACCGACAAGCATCAATCTGAAAATGATTGGAAACACACTTTAATCCTATTCGAGCAAAATCAATAATCAGTCCTTTAGCGCAGTGAAACTGTATATGCACTTCTAATCATCATGCAACCATGCAATAACAACTGAAAATGCTTCTAAATAATTATTTCAAGAATGACAACATTTATCCATCCAAATTACATCAAAATTCTAGAGAAAATAAGAGATTACACCCAACTGCAATTAAGTTTATGACAGCAGTAGAGCAACCACAAACAAGGGCTGAAAATAGCTCATAAACCTCTCCAAAAATCACCAAATTATAGATTCTAATCTTGTAAAATATGAAGAACAATAATATCAACTCAAATTGTCCAAAAGTTCCCTAGATGATATCAATCCCTTCACCCAAAAAAGTCACCTAGGATTAGAAGGGAAGAAATAAATATGAAATCCTCCTTGAAGCTCACTTGTGACTTCTGTATGAAGCCACCAATGAACCAATGCAAAAAGTCCCCAAGCGTGATCCTATTAAAGGGTTTTGTTCTCAATAGGTGACCAAGGAAGGATTTTCGTCCTTCAATTGCAAGAAGAGAGGCTACACTAGCTCCAACGCCAAGTAAATGTCAAAATAGATGAAAGATGATGATGCTCCTCTCCATTCAAACTTCCTTAAGTACCCCTCCTTTAACGCCAATTATGAATTAGAAGCCCCAACTTCATTGCCGACCTCTTAATACTCTTTTTTAATTTTGACTTAAGAAGACCAACCTCATAATGAAGAAATAAAAATTCTCCTTGCTAAGTCTTTTTTCCCCTAGTCGAATCATTCCAATGCCATGATTAGTAAATAAAATAATAAATCTTGAAGGTACATCACGTACAACCATGGCAAGTTCCCTTCTTTTGCTTGTTCCTTGATGTTGACAGGAGGAGGAATGGGCATAAGGTCTTCTGTAGTGACTAGTTTGGAAAAGGGGACATTTCAAAGGAGGGGTTGGGTTTTCATCTGACACACTTTTTGGCATTTCTACATTTCATTTTGGAGAGTTTGGGCTTGTTGCTCCTACTTTCAGCTACTGGGGACGAAAACTCTCATTGGCTAGTTGTCAAGGACAAAAACCTTCATTAGCATTGAAATTTGGGGACGAAAACCCTCAATTTCTCCTTGGTGGTCTCATACGAAGATCACACTTGAGCTTATATCAGATTCTCAGAGGAAAAAATATGATTTTCAGAGCTAGGGCACACTTTCCGGGCACGATATCTATATTTCCCGCTTCAGATATGCATTTCAAGTGAAAAAATTCAGCCAATGTAAAGACATCTGCCAAGACTTCAGGTACGGACAACTAGGGCATGATTGACAGCCATATCGTGGGCTATCTTCACCCTTTTGGGTGGAGTTTGATGCATTCTAGGGCACGGCTATTTTGGATCTCATCACCAATTGCTTTGCCATAATTTTGGAGGCCATATTCAGTTTTGTTTTGGAGGATTTGTGCTTGGGATCGCTTCTTTCCAGCCATTTCTGTAAGCTGTCTTTCTATAGTCTAAAAATAAAATATCAGCTCTTGTTTTGAGTCCTAAAAATTATGTATTTTCGTGTTCTTGCATTCGTAATTTTTTATAAATATTTTGGCATAATGTTTGGGTAATTTGAGATTAAATTCAAGGTACTTTGTGGCTCTTTTGTTTCCACAACAGCTCGCCATACCTAGGGTTTGTGGTTAGATTTCTATTTTTTTGTGAAAAAAATACATTCCTGTCCTAATATCTCTATTTCCACGTATTGCAATAAATCATAATTCTTAGGTGTTCCCTTTGTGTTAAAAATATTCCATTGGGGGACATTACATCTTGTGAGAAGCCAGAGGTTGTATTGTGCAGAAACCAAGTCATTTAGGTGTTTTTTGAGTCAGCTTGTTGCACTTTCAAGCGGTGAAACCCTCACCGATGGCTCTGACAACTACACACAAATTAAACTTAACAGTTTACGAACATACAAATAAAGTAAATAACAATACACTAAAAAAATGAAAATAAAAGAATTGACTTGAAATTTAAATTGAAGTTTTAAGGTTTACTTTAATGATATTTGCAAGGACAACATCAAAAAATGTTTTTGTAGTCCTTTCCATTGACTTTATTTGTATATTGTGAGTCTAGCCATGCTTGACTCACAAAACACTTGCTTCATTGATGTCAACAAACTTGAAATAATTTTTAATGTTAGGAAGTTAGTTGTAAACCTAGTGAAACCCGCTGGCACAAGTTCTTTCCCCTCGGTGTGTTTTCTCATTAAGTTGAGAACCCAAGGGTGATTATATATGTACTTGGTCATATTTCTTGCATCTTCTATAACCGGTCTCACCCAATCAATTTTGTTTATGTTCTTCAAAAGAAGGTCAAGGCAATGGGCTGCACACGGGGTCCAAAAGAGTGATGGATTGCTCTCCTGTAGTAGTTTCCCAGCCACCACAATATGTTGCTGCATTGTTAGTGACAATTTGCACAACATTTTGGATACCCACCTCTAAGACAAACTCCTCCAACATACGACTCTAATTTTCTGCATTTTTAACTATGTTAAAGACATCAATTGATTTTAAAAAACCATCTCACCATTTGAAGCCGCTAAAAAATTGATTAGTGTAATGTCCCCTCTTTCCGCCTAAGCTTGGACGAGGACCTTTGGCCCTTTATGTCTACCCGACGGCCAAGGGGGAGTTTTTAGGGTGACATAACTTTATTGTTTTATTATATTGTGCTATTAATTTCTAAAAAATAATAATATTATGAAAAGCACATATAATAAATGATAAAGTTTAATAATAAATTAAAATACAATCAAAAGTAATTGTATTAGAAAGAAGAAAGTGTGACTTGCCTTAGGAGGCATTTTTGGGAAAGCGTGCCAATTAGCCCAAAGAAGGAAAATGCGACCAGCATAGGGGAATGAAACAATTTGATTGGGCGACTTGGAGGGTGGTAGTTGGGCTGATCTCCCTTTAAATAAACAAGTCGACTTGTATGGGAGTATCCATATTTTTATTATCATCTTTTGCATTGTTAAGAGCTCTGAGCTTTTATCAGAAATTCCAAGGACGAAAACCCTTGTGAATTTATCTCTTGCGGACGAAAACCCCGAGGGATTGAGAGGGGGTTTCACTCAGGAATTCCCAACGTTATTCTTCAGATTTCCAGGTTCAGTTTAGCCGTGTTTGTAAGGAGATTTGAAGGTGTTTTGCAGTGGTTTTCAACCAGCAGTTGGGTCGGCCCATTGTAAGCAGTCTGGCAGAGAACTCAGAGGTATTTTCATCTAAAAATATTTGTCAAATATTTGCCAGCATACTGTAAACTGATCGCTGTACTTTTTATCATTTCTGAAGTGTATTTTTGAAGATTTTCAATCAGAATAATAACAGACTTCAGATCTGATTTTCTAGGCCATTTTTGGACTGTAATAAGTTCAGTTTTTATGTAATTCAGTCCCCAAATATCCGGGCAGTCATTAGAAATTAGAAGTATTTTTATTTGGTGTGATTTACATTGATATCTCTCTTAAACCCTAGTTGCACTTTCCAGATCTGCACTAAGAACTTGACATAAAATACACATAAATCTGTATTTGTTGTTTTTGTTTGAAAAAAAAAAATCATTAGAGTGTAAGGAGGATCCATCTAGGGATCTTTCAATGAGGGTGTGGTTTCTTCCATTTGAAAGTATGGCACTTCCGTATTTCTGCTATTTCTTCTTTTGATCTTCTAGGATGGATGTTACATCTACAACTACACCCTAGAGCAATTTTCTGCTTAAGTCTTTTGGAGAGGGTGCTTTGTACCCTTTCCCTACAATTGTCAATTCTGTCACAAAATACTCCTAATATGGGCTCTTTTACCACATTGAAGGGAAGGGTTGTTGTTAGTACTAGAAATTTACACATGGTTTATTTGCTTCCTCGTGTGCATCCTTGTTCCAACTCATATCTTGCGGTGAAGGTTGTGCCCTAGGTTGTTTCTAGGTATAAAAAACTATGCATTCCTTTGCTTGAACTCGATAAACCAGATATGCCTCTTCTGCTTTGTATTTGTGGACTGCAAGCTAAGCTCACAATCATTGTTGCATTGTCCTTTGATTCCTATTCCATTGTAGGGTCCAATCGCTGCGTGCACCCTTGCCCTCTATAGTTTCTTCTCAGCCAACTCTGCCATCTCTGCCTTCATCTCTCGATATGCCTTTTCCATAATTTTGGGGACATATGACAACGTCGTGGCAAATAATAGATGCAATATGATACTTGAGGTGATTGATGCCTCCAAAAAACATCTTCCCTCAAAAATTGCAAACTGTAGTCCCGACAACCGCTCCATGTACAACATACTTCCAAGCAATGGTACATGCATTCGTGGAAATGGTTCCTGTTAGTGATTTTGAGCCTAATGTTGAACTTGATACTGATGTAGATGCCGTTGTATGCTAAGCTCCAATATGCAACACTATGCATGTTTAAAGAATTGGAGTACATTAAAAAACTGTAAATTTAATTAAAAAGCAACATTAAAAATTGTTTAAAAAATTAAAAAAAATTAAAACTATATGTAAACATAATTGCAAATTTGTAATTGTAAACCGTACAAACAAGAATAATTAAAATAAAAATAAAGTCACCCATTGTATTGATAAATATTAGATTACATACTCTAACATGCCAAACATGGAAGCTATTAGCCATATCTCTAGCACTATAAACAACAAGAAACATATGAACAATCATTATGAAGAGTCAAGATTTATGATTTTCTTGATATCTTCTTGTATCTTAGTTGACCACCATAGGGGAGGTAGTGCATAGCAAATGATGTCTTTGTTGTCAAGTGCCCAATTAGCTAGACCATCAGCAACCTTATTACTTTGTCTACGAATATGGAAGAATTGAATCTCCTGAACTTGTTGCTGAAATTTTTCGAATTTCACACACTTCCTTGGCAATTCTCCACTGTGGAGGATTACACTTACAAGAATCCCTCAACAAGTTCATCATGATCCTGGAGTCGATTGGATTTTGATCTTTTTCCATCCTACTTTGATAGCCTCTTGTATTCCTCTACAGATAGCTCTAATTTCAGCCAAGTTGTTTGTGGAAATGCCCTAGTTTTCAGCAAGTACAAACTGGACCTCTCCATCTCTATAATGGCCAATTACTCCCATAACATTTCTACTTGGATTGCCTCTAGAAGCTCCATCCGTGTCAACTACCCCATCAAAGGCCATTCTATCTTGATCTTGATTAGACTGAAAGACTAACTTATCCTTTTTCTTGTGAAAACGTGGCATAGTGGCAAGCTGGGGATCCAAAGAAAGTTGTTGGAAGATATGTTGCTATTCTTGAGTAGGTTGTTCAGGTATAGAAACCTTGTGTTTAAGGCTCTCACTCAGATTGCTTTTAATCTTTTCCCGCACAAATACAACTTTTCTGCTAGTTTTGCGAAATATTCTGTAATTCCTCTCTTTCCATGTGTTCCAAAGGAGTAGTGAGATGCCACTCCACATAGCAGGTTACAAATTCTAACTTGTATGAATGGCTTTCTTCCAGGTTTCATTTATCTGCTCTAGGGAATCCCATGTAATTAAAAAATAGCATTTAAGACGGTACATTCAAACAAATTTGTTCATTAACGATGATAAACAAGCATAAATAACAATTAAACTCATTTGGAATTGAATGGAATGTATTTAAACTTGTAAATCACATTTGGATACTACAAAAAAAATACAAAAAGAAATTACATTCTTGAAAAGATAAAAGAAAATAAATAAGGAACTTACCTCCAAATGAAATTCTTCAAATTTGCTCTTCGAATTTATGTCATTGGTAATGAACATTTGTTTTGAGTGCCAAGGAAGTGATAAATTACTATATCGTGCAATATGCTCCAATAGTGATGCCTGTAAATATTACGACGATTCCATGCCTGTAAATATTACCACGATTGGTAATTCCATGTTGCGATCCTTTCTCCCTAGTTTCGCTATGGTTTTTGAGCTTGTCGTGATTGTGTGAGGTCGCGTTTTTTCTTCTCCCTTACTCAACCATTCGGGTCGGGAAAGGGTTTTCGTTCCTGTGCCGTCTTGAACCTCCTTTTCTCTGTTTCAATTTTCTTTTTGACCGATCGTGAGGATATGGAAAATGCAAAGAAGACCTCAATGATGAATGGGGGTGAACAGACTTTTAAAGATGCATTGAGAGGTCCTTCTTCCTCCAATACGACTTCAAGGAATTTTCAGAAATTGCCATTACGCATGCCTAAATTTGATCCAAGGAGAAATGATAAGGGGTGTTTAAGAGCTACTGATGGTGTTCCCGTCATTCAACTCAAGGAAGATATACAAGATAATATTCATGAACTTAAGAATCAAGGATTGATTATCAGATTTCTGGAATTTCGTCCTCCATTGTCAAGTCTTAAAGAATGGGCGAAGAAAACGTGGCAAATTAAAAGGTGATGTTACTTTTTCCATGTGCCCTAATGGTTATTTTCTTGTGGTTTTTACTTTAGCTATAGATAGGGAATATGTTTTCTAGGGTGGTCCATGGTTTATGGGTTGATAAGGTCTTTTCTTGAAACCCCGACACCCTATGGTCAAACCGGAAGAAGAACTGTTTGTATGGTTTGCCGGCTAAATATTGGAATCAGGTTGTTCTTACAGCTATTGGTAATACACTGGGAAAATTTATTATGATAGCCGATACTACGATCCAATTGGAAAAGATGATCTATGCTAGGATTTTTGTTCGAATGGATCTAAATAACCCTTTACCAGTTAAAATCTCTCTGGAAATTGAGAATGATAAATGGGAACAAATGGTAGATAATGAGAATATTCCCTTTCGGTGTCGAATTTGTCATGAATATGGACATTTGGTTAAAGATTGTCCGGCTAACCAGCCATAATTCAAAGAGGGGAAAAAATATAGATGGATTTGTTAATCTGAAGAAGAAGCATGTCTCCAAATTATCTGAAAAGGATCAAGTTGGAATTAGCAACTCAAATAAATATGCTAGTCTTCAAGTGGAAGATGAAGAAGAAAAAGAGGAGGATCTTATGGATTCATAGATTCTAGAAACTCAGCCAGATAAACGTACAATAATAGCGAGTACATTGCAGCCATTGGAAACACAACATCAAATGGTTATCTTTCAGGCCACTCCCAATGCTAATGCTCAGTTAGGAATGAAAAGCTATTAGAGGAAAAATTAAGTTTCAAGACAAGTTTCAGGTACAAGGTCAAGAACAGAAAGAAACAGAGAATATGAAAAAGGCTTTAATAATTAAAGAGAAAAATAAACTTGGTCAAGAGGAACTTTATTTTGGGGTGGAACATGATCAGAATAAGAAATTCAAAGTTGATGCAAATACAAAAGTGAGAAGAAAATCTAACCAGCTTAAGATTCAATAGGAAGGCCAAAAGTTGAGTGATTCAGGAAAAACTAGAGATCTGTCTTACTATTTACAAAAGTCTTCTCAATGAAGATAATTACTTGGAATGTACGAGGTTTGAAGGGTTCCCCTTCAAAGTTTCAAGAGATTAAAAGAATGATTCTTCATCATCAACCTTCTATGGTTTGTCCCCAGAAAACTAAAACATCCATTCATCTCATGTCTACTATGGCTGATAATGTGTGGCCTAGATCCCAACACATTTCTATTAATTCCTCTAGTGCTTCTAGTGGTCTTGTTTCTATTGGGATCCACAGGTTTTTTTTTGTTATCAATTCTAGTGTTATGAAAGGTATGATTTGCTTACATTTTCTCAATAAAGAAGATAACCAATAGTTCCTAATTTGTAATGTGTATGCCCCTACTTCTTTAGAAGAAAAGAGACAATAGAGGAAAGGTATGGACTATATAATTCGGTGCTTTCCCCATTTACCGCTCATTTTAGGAGGAGATTTTAATACTATTTTATATTTCTCTGAAAAACAAGGAGGTAACAGTATCCTGGATGCTAGTTCAAATGAATTATATCAATTCATCCAATCACACAATTCAATGGATGTGCCCTTTGAAAATGGGATAGTGACATGGTCTAATAGAAGACAAGGGCATCATTGTATTCTTGAAAAGCTTGATCGTTTTCTTATATCTGAAGAATGGTGGTTAAATGGAGCTGCTCCTAAAGCTTGGATTTTGGATAACAGTGGCTCGGATCATTGGCCACTTTGTTTGCAAATAGGGAAAACCCTTCATGTCAAAACTCCTTTCAGATTCCAGCTAATGTGGCTTAGGCACGGATCTCTTAGTGACCTTGTTAAGAAATGGTGGGTGGAAGGAAATCCTAGGCATGGAACAAATATGTTTAAATTTGTCCAAAAGCTCAATTATCTCAAGGTTCAACTCAAGAAATGGAACTGGACAAGTTTTGGAGATATTGCTAAAGAAAAAGAGAAAATATGCCAAGAATTGGAAAAGATAAATGAGGTCCATCGTACAACAGGTAGTTCCTTGGATCTCTTTAAGAAGGAATGCAGCCTTAAGGAAGAACTCAAAGAATGGGAAGCTCGTGAAGAAATTCTGTGCAGGCAAAAATCTAGAATTCAATGGCTTAAGGAAGGTGACAAAAATACCTCCTTTTTTCATAAGACTTTGTTATATAGAAGAGCTCCTAATTATATTCATTCTTTGTCAAAAGAAGGTGGGTCTAAGGAATCTTCAATGAAAGGTATGAAACAGGTGGCTTGTCAATACTTCCAGGAATTATTTACGGCACAATCATTGGATTTGAGAGCTCAGTAGAAGTTTCTTGATTTGCTTCCGAAAGAAATTAACCAACATGATAATGAGAAGCCTACCCAACTTGTTACGGAAGATGAGTTGAGGAAGATTGTCTTTAGTTTGAAGAAAGGGAAAACTCCGGGGCCCGATGGATTTCCGATTGAATTCTTTCAATCGTTTTGGGAAATTATAAACTTTGATTTGCTACAGGTGGTGGAAGAGGCGAGAGTAGCTAAAACTATTTTGAAAGAGTTGAATAAAACCTTTATAGCTCTCATCCGAAAGCTAGAGATGTTGAAGATATATATGGTTTTTGACCTATAGCTTTATGTAATGTGGTTTATAAGATAATTACCAAAATCATAGCAGAGAGATTGAAACCTTTGCTTACTAAAATAATATCACCTGAACAAAGGTGGTTTTGTACCAGGGAGACATATTCATGATGGAATTGTTCTTGCTCAGGAGATTTTACATTCAATGGAAATTCAAAAGAAACCTTCAATGTTCATCAAGCTGGACTTGCCTAAAGCCTATGATAGGGTGGATTGGACTTTCCTTCAAAAAGTTTTGGAGCAGTTTGGCTTTTCTATGGATTGGATACAATGGGTCTATGCTTGCTTATCAACTGTCTCCTTTGCTGTTTTAGTCAATGGTTCTCCTTCGGAATTCTTTGGACTGTCAAGGGGAATAAGACAAGGTGACCCTTTATCTCCTTTTTTGTTTATGATTCTTGCTGAATGCTTGGGTAGAATGTGTCGTAAGGAGTGTCAGGAAAAGAACATTAAGGGAGTTAAATTGGTTAGAAATCTTCAGCCTTTGTCTCTTCATCAGTTTGTGGATGATTCTTCTATGATGAGCAGTGCTACTACAGTTGAAGCAACACATATTCAAAAGACTCTTCAATCTTTTTCTTCTGCTACTAGGCAGAGTATAAATAAAGGAAAATCCCATATTTATTTTTTATATTGCTCTCGAAGAGAAGAAGAACAAATCCTACATATTCTTCAGTTCCAAAAAGGAGTTCTTCCTGTGAAATATTTGGGTATTCCCTTAGCTCCAATTAAACCCAAAGAATGGAAATGGTTAATTGACAGGTTTGAGCAGAAAATTCAAAAATGGACAAACAAATGGCTATCTTATGGGGGAAGGATGACTTTTATTAAGGCAATTCTTCAAGCTATGCCTATTTATATGGCCTCTGTTATGAATATTCCTGCTACTATATTGAAAAAGATAGATTGTATATGTCAAAAATTTCTTTGGAGTGGAGCTCAAAAAAAGAGAAAGTGGGCATTGGTAAAATGGTCTTCTCTGTGCAAACCTAAACAACAGGGAGGTTTGGGATTCGGATCATCCTTACAACAGAATATAGCTTTGGCAGCCAAATTATACTGGAGGCTCATAAACCATCCTGATGAACTGTGGGCTGTTAATTTCAGAGGAAAATATGTGGAAAGTAGTTGACCAGAGAGAATCATCAGGACAACTCTTCCCAATAATGGTTCTCCTGCTTTAAAGTTCATTAAAAATGGTGAAAAATTGATTAAAAACAATTTGTTCTGCATTGTCCATAATGGCCAGTCTGCCAAGTTCTGGATGGACTCTTGGGATGGTTTTCCCCCAATTCTTTCTAACTTTCCAGACCTTCACGATATATAGGTTCAATTGCGTGAGAAAGGATGGATCACGTTAAACCATTATATTCAGACTTCTTCTCAGCCATGGGGCATGGACATTCATTGGAAACCTCTTACGGAATGGCCTGTTAGGATACAACAGAAACGTCTTGACTTGTTGACCAAAATTATGAATGATAGACCTATTCTTTTTTCAGCTGAACCTGATGAGATTGGGTGGGGTGGTAGTTCTTCAGGGAATTATGATGTTGCTTCTGGATATGCTAAACTCATTTCTACTGCTATTCATCCCCAAAAATCATTGTTCAAGTGTATATGGCAGCCACAAATATGGTCCAAGGTAAGTTTCTTTCTTTGTTTGGTTACAAGTGAGGAAGTGTGAAGCATTTATAATACAAAAATTAGTGTTTTGTCAGCTTAAAAAACATGCTTTACCAGTTTTCCATGTCCTTGCTGCATATGGTGAGTCCGCAGCAAATATTTGCCGACTTCTGGTGAGTCTAAGCGAATATTTGCAAAGAGTTTTTAGTGGAAACTCGCTGAGTCCTGTGCTGCGAGTTATTGGGGCGAATATTTACCTAGGCAGAAAAGTGACAAGTACTCGCTGAGTTTGCAAACTCATCTGATCATATTAAATTTTTTTACTGCTGAGTATTGGAACAAGACATCTGTTTAACCAAGAAGGCACTTCCCATTCTACTCATCACCATATTGTAAGTTATTGCAAACAACTACTAAGCCAAAGCTTGTGACAACCGCAAATGTTTATCATTTAAAACATAAAGGTGACTGACAACTAAATGGGCAATATGACCAGTCCACACACTAACGAGACCAAAACTTGAGCGTACTAACTGCTTAATTTCAGACTAAATGTGATCGGTTGAAGGGTAAACATATACTTGTATTATTGCAATGACTAAGTGTTTACGACAATTTTCAGCTCTTCTGCCAAGAGGCAGTAATTCACCCCAACATTCAACAGTTGATCAACACCATACCAGGGCAGTACGAGGAATGGGGATAGTGCTTAAATGTGAAATTAGATCTTTTGAATCCATTGGTGCAAATTTAAGAGAAGCTGCAATTTGGAAAATAGCATGAAGCATCAATTCCACAACTGATTTCCTATCCATAGAAGCAAAAAATATTGTCTTTAAAGGCATAAGGTATCGCCTATTAATGGTACCTTTGGTTGGCAGAAGATTCACTAGGTTGTCACATGGAATACTTTTGTTACAGACTAGGTGTTGAAGTCAATTATTTTAATTTCCTAAGTTATTTGTACCAATTGAGATGAATACTTGTCTAGGTGGGAAGGTCTATCAGTCCACTTTTAAAATATCGCAAAAATGATTTGAAGGTATTCTATATTAGAAGGCTGAAAGCGACATTAGGAACAATCTGAAGCTGCATTCCCTTTCTACAGTGCAAGAGGCTATGCAAAAAGCTTAAATAGAAAAATTGTGGCCCAACAAAATTGATTACTTCGATTCGATGAGAATTACACTCGTGCTGATTTCCCCCTCTTGTAAAATTCACATTCATTGTAAAGATTTCTCCTTCCTCATGTTTTAGTTTACTATAGCCCTTCTTGATTACATGTAAACTAGACTGAGGTGTAATCTGGGCACTCTACACATGCATGGCCTTATCCGATCAGCACTCATCCTCCTCGTGTAAATTTAATTAACCTTGCTAATAAAGAATGTAAAGGCGTGGTTTTTGGCAATTAATTCCTCATTTCATTCTACTGTTCTGATTTTGAGTGAGGTCATACGGCGATCATTAGGGAATACAAAGAATGAGTTAACTGATTACAAAAATATGAAACCCTTGTAGTAACATCACCAAGCCCAACTGAGCAAGAATGTACCAAGGAAAAGAATTATTGTTGAATAAAGTTATCCAAAAGAAACTATGAAGATGAGGATAAATCACGAGTTACTAGACTGAAGTTGAATCAGTATTTGAAGGAAACAGTAATGATCCCCCAATTGTATCTCTGGCTGCTGTAACAAGAATTGTGCATTTTAAAATGCTCTCAATGAAGGGGCATATCAAAAAATCAATAGTCATGCTACTTATTAACATTGGAAGCACTCGTGATTTTTCTGTTATTCCTATCTTTAGACGATTGAATTTGTTGGCATGACTAATGAAAGTTTTTGAGGTGATGGTCACAAAGGGATCAGCTCACAAAAGGAAGCTCTTTGCTTATGTTGAGAAATGTCATAATGCAACTCTTATCACAGTTATGGGCGGTCTGACAAGTACTTGTTTCCTAAATGAAATGCAAAGCCACAAGCTAAGCTTTTGAACAAACTCTCCAGATAAGTCAGGAACCAGAAAATGATTGGTCTAGTTTAAGTGGAGACCGTCTCCAAACCGTGACCTGTGGAGGAGTGTCCTTTGACAATCAATCCCATAAGGCATCCTAATTTGGGACTCCAACCAGCTCCACCTCCATCACGCAACCAGAAAATAAATATAAATATTGCAATGAAAGCAACTTAATATAACTATTCAGCACAATTCGTTTCCATTTCTATACATTTGTATTCAGTTTTACTAACATCCATCATGGAACTGTGGGATAAATCCTATCACCATCCTTATGGGACTGTTTCCTATTTATTAAAATCATCACTGCCACCATCTACGGGACTGTGGGCTTATCAGTCATGCCTCCATCCACAGGATTGTTGGCTAGTCATTTATTTTCTCTCTATTTTCATCTCTCTAGGAACTTGGATGTACCTTGTTTAGTCATGCGATCATCTGCAGGACGGTTGTCTCATCAATCATGTCACTACTCATGAGGTTGGGTTATCAATCATGCTGCCATCCACTAGAATGTTAGCTAAAAATTCACAGCGATCACCATTTCACTTGAGACTGTTGTTAAAAACTCAAGGGTAGACATTTCAGTCAAATGGTCAACCTTGAAAGCACAGCACCAAATATTTTCACATTTAAATCAATTCTTCAGCCATGTAAAGTCATTTCATTTTAGCATGCGTTCAAAATGTCAAATGAAAGAGTCAAAATACCTTTGGAGTTTGGTCAAAGCTAATAATCGACTGTCCTCTAGTTGTGTCAGTGTTGCAAAAAGCCACATTGATACACCATTGTCATTGCTGTAAAATATGGCCAATACCATTGTAAAAGGTCAGCATACTAGTAAGTTAGTACTTGCGGTCAACACAATCGAGGGCAACAATAATGACTGTGAGAACACCCAAAAAATCAGCCCTTCTGCAAAAGTCATATGGTTTGTAGTAATTGTAAACAGTTCTGTTGGTTCAGATTATTTTAGGACAGGTGATTCCATTAGTGCCTTTTAGGAGTTATGAAAGATTTTTGTTATCTTTGAAGTTTCCATCCATTCAAATCTTTAAAGTTGGATATTGGATACTAGGGGTAGGGGCATACCTACTCATTTCATTCTCAAAATCTTGCTGATGACTATGATTCAGGACTTGTATTTTGATGTTGGTTGTTTAGATATACCATTCTTGAATCCTGTTTACAGTACACTATATTTCGGGACTTGTATTTTGATGTTGGTTGTTTAGATATACTGTTCTTGAATCCTGCTTAGAGTACACTAATTTTATCTGGTACTTGTAATCTGATCTAGCTATGGAGACAATAAATGCTTGGGTGAAATCGTTAGAGATATAATAATGTTTGCATCCTAGATCTACAAGAATTAATGTGCTACAGTTTACTTTTCGTCAAGCTTAGTGGAATGAAATCTTTTGCATGATTTTCTACTAAGTTCTAGGTGGTTTATTACTCGAGTTTTCTTACTTTGGAGTCTACATTGTTTATTTGGTTTTTTTCTTTGTTTTGTGGTTGAATTGTGTTTTCTTCTTGTTTGGATTTCCATCAACTCTCTCCAGGTGTAATTAAAGCATCTAAAGCAAAAAGAGCTTGATAGCTTTGTGGTTCTCTATATCAGGGGCCATAGTAATTCTCCTCTCCATGGGGCTTGGCTCCAATCTTTTTTCTCCACTACCATAATGCTGCAGGTAGAACTTTTGGTGAAGGAAATTGCCCAAGTTCTCCATGCTCTTCTTGGTAACCAGAAAAGCTTCTGTGGCATTTTTTCACCAACATGATCTCGGCCTCTTGCACAACTTTTGGACTTGAGCCCCTTTCATTTAGCTTTTTAACAAATTTGCAGCATGCAGCCTGATGGCCTTCTCAAGATTGCTGAGTTCTTTTGCAAGCTCTTTTGTCCTGGTGCTGAATGCTGCTGCCTTGCCCTTAAGATTATCCTTTCCACCACCCTTTGGATTCTCGATCCTATCTCTGGTCGCTATCATCTTTTCTTGCTGTATTACTCCCACATCTGTATTTGCCACTTTACTTCTCCTCTTCTTACTAGCAAATGCGGGACCATGAAGCAAGCTTGTATTAAGACCCTTATTCAAACATCTTTAAATGGAAGGGGATCCGATGCTCCTCAACAAATGCTGCCCACAATCTCTTCAAGGTTGCAAGGTTCCATCTTGCATATCCATAGTCTTTATCCTTGAAAATATTCTCTTCCAGTTTCGCTTGATCTTTCCTTTTTCTCTTGCAGCTGTGCTCTCCTCCAGTTCTAGTGGCATTCCACACTTGCAAATTCTCATCCTGAATTTCTCTAGAGAGATAATTGGCCGCTTATACCTTTAAAGCATCTCCGATATGTCCAAACTTTCTCCTTGTGCTTTCTATCTCTCTCTTGCTTTTGTAAATTCAAAATATCATCTTGTGGCCCCAACTTTTGATATTCAAGACGAGCATTCCCTCTCTTATTTGGATCATTGACACTGCATACGTTTAGGCTCTCTTCCTTTGAATAGTCAGAGATCTCAATGTAGTGGACAGCATTCAAGATTGGGTCCATCAACTTGGCACCATGACAAAACAACTGAAGTAAAAATAGGAGATAAACCGCTACCTTGACAAAAAAAATGATGCAATCACAGTTAGGGGGTTGAGCGAACAACGACCTTTGACCATGAAGCCAGGGATCTCTCACACTCAGAAACGGATACACACAGAAACTTGCGCCAGAATGGGGAGCCAGAGACATCTTATTCTTTGTACGTTCACTGCATAATTCTAAGCATATAGACAATACACTTTTTAAGCTGAAAAAGTAACTACAGAATATGCAGAAGATACAATATCCATCCCTCAATGGATGTGATCCAACTCTACATCTCTTGCACAAACACCCCCCTTTTCAGAAGTAACACCTTTCCCTCATTAAGTCTTTGATCAAGAACCATTGTAGATGTCTAAATGCTTGAGCTTCTATATGTGAAACAACTGGACTTCCCTTTGTGACTCTTCACCTGACGTTGGTCACAAGGCTCTGGTTGCCCGGGCACAGATGTTTGAGCTTGTGTGCATGTAAGTCACAGTTCTGGTACTTCCCTGAAATTGTTCTGAACTTGATTTGAGGGAGACATTGCACAGACATCAATTCGTGGGACATTGTGTAGATGTTGATCTGCACAACTCTTCTCTCCTTCGAAGTGAAAGCATAGTGTGAATTCCAACCAACATGTTCTTACACTGTGCAGAGGCTGTGGGTAGTTGCATTTCTGTAGTTGTCCGAGTTTTGCAATGTTGTGCAGGGATGATCACACAATCACAGTAGCTATGGAAGAAGGTCATCTCCAGGACCAAGCAGCAAGTGTCCTTGAATTGCGTGAGATGTGTTGGTCTCTCTCTGTGCAGGGTGATTTACCATGAACTTCACAGATAGATAAAGTTGCATGGGACCTACACAAACTCTCAGATTAATTAAGTTGCACGGAACTTCATAGTCAACTCAATCACTGCAAAAGTTGAATCCCATGCGACTACGTGCAGGTCCTGATTTTGCCAAGAGTTTCCCAATAATTGAAAGAAAAACATCTTATCATTACTTATATTTTTGGTGGATGCAATAGTACTTGTGGACCTGGATGCTCTTGCATCAAAAAATGAAAGACATCCATAGTACAAAATTCTCACTTTGAGGTATGGCTTATATGTTTATTTTGAGTTTTCATTTTGAGGGCGTGCAGGACACAAAAATCTTACTTTTAAATCAACCTACAAAGAGTCAACATCTTTCCTAAAAGCCAGAAATCTAGATGTAATATCTTCCGCTAAGCATATTGTAAAACAGTCAAGCTTTCCTAGTTGCAAGGATATTGCTCTCTTAGAAAAGTGGTCTGACACCTTTCTAAATAAAAGAAATGGTTCAAAGTTTAGTTTTCCATATCACTTTCCCAACCTCCATGATCATCCAGGTAGTGTCCTGAAAACATCCTTTCCAACTCAAATGATCCACAAAAAGACTGCTATATTTTGTCTGGATCCACATTCTTAAGGTTCTGGCTGATTTGCAATCCCTAAAATGTATGCAATGCTATTCACTTTATGGCGTGTAACACAGGTATTGTTGCTTAATTTAGCTTAGTTAAATCATGCCTTGAATACTAGTCTTGGGTTTAGAATTAACCAATTAAAAGTGTTTTGTTTGAATGCGATTATAGACTTACATTTAGGTACCAATGCATGCCTTATTTAGTAGAGAAAGAATATGAAATTTATGTCCAACCTTGTCAGTAAAGTTTTTTTAGCTTCATAAAGGAGAAGACTTCTCATTACTTCATCTCCAAACTTTTCGAACAGATCTCAGCACTTTATTTTGTACATTATTAAAACACTCTTTAGGGACAAACTTGCAGTTCTCTTAGTAGATAGGTTTATCTGCTTAAGTCAACTATTTTGTGTGGTTTAAACTTTAAAGCCCTCCCATCTACACTAGGGTGTTGATCTTTTCTCATAGGTTTTTCCATCAAAAGATCTACTCTCTTGGCAACTGCTTCCATTAAGTTAGCGATCTAACTCAGTTATCCTCTAGGTGAGGAAAATGCCCATATGGGCCTTGTAGTAGAACCCAAGCATCATGCAGTCCTAATTCCCGATGCAATTGGTTGGAAATAAATTAAAATGTTGGCCAATGTCTTTAGAGAATCATAAAATCATTATGATAAAATCATTCAGTGTTAACTCGCTTAGTCCTATATACTTTCAACTGGAAAACATCCATTTTCTGAGGTGATCTTCTTCCCTTCCCCAGCTCCCATTCCATGGAGTCTTGGAGGAAACTCTAGCTGTCTCTGAAACTCATAACCTCATATATTTCGCTGCCCCCTTACACAAACTTTGGGTTAATATATATTTTTGACTATTGGTTCCCTACAAACATCGTTTACATGATTTCTTTTTCTACTCAGGATAATCCATGATCAGCTGTAGCCTAATAATCTAATAAATATTTTCTCTAGGAATGCAAGAAAGACTTTTTCCATAAATTGAGATGAGTAGACATCCCATTTTATTTGTAAGAATAGGCTTCAACTATTCCAATTTTTACATTCAGTTTCTTTAGTTTAGTAAGTTGGATAATTGTTGTGATACTTAGAAATGTTAATGAAACTGTTTCTTATATCTTTAGGGTTTATCCAAAAATATTATAGTCCAGATTAGTAAGCAAAAGATTAGGTAACTACCTTTGTGTTGTTCACGAGTTTTTCGTTCAGAAAAACATAAACATCACACTATCTGGTCACATACAGATAATGACTGTAATTGCTAAACATATTTCAGTCCATGCAAACAATATTACCCCGTTTGTTCCTGAACAGAAGTTTTCACAATTCAATAATATATATTTTTTCTTGAAAGTTAGCTTGGACCATTTTCTAAAGTGTGACATCAATCTTATAATACGATCACTAATTTGAGGTCAGAGAGCATGCCTAGTTAGATATATTTCAGCCAGACACTTTAAATGAAATTAATTTCTTGTCATATTTTCTAATTTTTCTTTTTTGCAGTATTTGGAGATAAAGGAAAATTCAAAATCCAAGGGAAACAAAAGCGTTGCTAAAGACAAGGAAATTCCAAAGGACAGAATTGGAACTGACAAAGCTGTGTTACTTCCTTTTGAAGTCGGAACATCTCCAACTCTGCCTTGTAAAGCATCCATGTACTCAACTATAGAAGAAAACTCAAGGTTGGCCATGGAAAAGGATAACTCTAGAATGCATGTAGGCATTACTGGGGAACTCTCAAATGGATGTGCAGCATTCACGACCATACTTACTTATTGGTGACACAAACAATGCATTCTTGTTCAAGGAGCCACGAGTTGGAGTGGATGTGGAAGATACTTGTGGATCTAAGATATCAGCAAAGTCCTTAGCTAGTATTTATGACCAGTTTTTACAAGAACTTCCTTTGACAAGAGAAAAAGTGGTTACAAGTGAAAATCATATAAAGAAGAGAAAGCGGAAAATCGTGGGACAGAATCAAAGATGTGACCATAATACCCTGGCCAAACATCCTGGCAGATCAACTCTTCCACAGGAAAAGGTTGCAATGCAACAGCTTTTGAATAAGCAAGTAGATTCTGATGCTCTGCCACCATCTTTTTTTGGCAAGTGTGAAAGCCCGTGCAAGGTAAATACAGTGATAATTTAAACAGATCTCTTACATCTTTGCTAGATATCCGTTCTTTGTTTGTTAGGAAAAAATACTTGTCCGAATACATGACTACTAAGCTACACGCAGGAAAGTGGGTGTGATCTAATAATGGTCAGGATGACATTTGCCAAGAAATGCCCAGTTACATAGAGCTTATAGAGGCATCATCTTCACAATATATGTTTCTTAGTGTGACTAACATGCAAGATTCAAGTTCTGCAAATCCTAAGCCACAAAAACCTAGAAAATGTGTCTTTCTGTTGTTCCTTGTTTGAATTAGATTTTAAAATACAAGAAAGTTCCTTTGATAATCGGGGCTTGATCCAACATTTCTCCATGGTGACCTGTTGGAAATATTGAGAAATTCAGATATTTCTGGAGTGCGTTTTCAATGCAAAAATGTTTAGGGGAATATGAAATCTGCTCAATGCATAACAGACCAATCATGTAAAAAGCAATGTTCTTGGTTCACAGATAATAATTTGTCAAAACTCAAAATTATTTTGATTAGATGCACTTAAATGAATAGTTTCTGTTAATGCTTGAAATTGTGCATTCTGGCTTTGCATAAAATCGAACTTCATTGTATTAAATTCAAATTTAGTGCTCTTTTCCATGGGCTTTGCGCTAGTCTATGTTGATATCCTGTTTGTATGCAAGCCATTCTGCATCTAATTGTTTGAATGCTGATAAAAACTCTCTTCCACATGTTGCAGACAAGCCAAATCTCTTGTTTCCTTGTCATTTTTAAAAATTAATTCTCATTTGGAACAATGTTTAAATTACAGGCGCTGTGATAAAATCAATGCTGCCAAGTTACGTATAAGTGAAATTAAGAAATCAATTAGCAAATATTTGTGTTGGAAGGATAATGCTGGACAAAGTTACAAAGAACGAATGAAAGATAATTTGCGAAAAACAGGTGCTTTGTCATTTTTATCAAAGAAAAGAAAAAGGAAGGATGGGAAATGTGGGATTGATTGGGAAGACTACATAATAGAGTGCCTTCTCCTCCATGAGGTATGTATCATTCATTTTTGTAATGATGTATAAAGAGAAACATGTTTGTATGCCCTGATGGTTTTGTGCTTTTTAAGGATTGCTTGTTTCTGCTTCTACTCATGGCATGCAAGAAAATTGCAATTTTACATGAGGGTGGATTGACATAATTTGATAGCCTAGGTAAATGAGAGTAATCTCTAGTTCATAACCGATTATTATATTGCATGTTTGAGAGGAAATAAAATGTGTTTCCTTGTAATTGCGTGCTATCTGATCTAA
Source organism: Taxus chinensis (assembly GCA_019776745.2). NCBI lineage: Eukaryota > Viridiplantae > Streptophyta > Pinopsida > Cupressales > Taxaceae > Taxus > Taxus chinensis. The sequence goes on from CM034146.1 coordinate 669,556,094, forward strand.
TGTGCCTGTTATTACAGATGGTACAATTTAAAATAGCCACACGATGATGAAATAATATTATGTATCTTGAACATTTAATGATCTGGATCCTAGGATGTATCTGGCGGACAGCATACCAATAAAGGATTCAATATGTTATAGTGGTGTCATGGAAGTGTGCAAAATCATGTGCGAGACAATCTAAGATACCGCTAAGCCAGTAATAAGAAAAACAAAACAGAATGCACAATGCATGGAGATAAAATAGGGCTTTTAGAACCGTGATCTCATTACTGATATACATGAATCTATGCAAAGAGATGTAAACTTAGTTTTGAACTTATAGGACTGATCAAGAAAACTAGATGCATCTCTCATGCTTAAATCCAGTAGTTTTCCATCTGTACAGCTTCTGATTTCTTCCACCATTTTCATGGCCTCCTCTACCTTGCTTTGGCCCTCTTTTTTAGGCAGCAATTGCACAGGAATTTGCTCAGGATTTTCAGAGATAATCTACTCAAAATTTTAGACTGACATCCTTAAAATCAGTTGTTAAGCCCACTGTCCTGGCTAAGATGAGTAATCTATGCACAAGATATAGAAACAGAGATTATGGTATCTCAAAGAATAGGTCTGATAAGTCGTTCTATGGGCCTATATTCAGGTGCAAAATAACCTCCATGCTTGGATTTACAAGAATTGGAAACCTACAGACTCCATAGATATTACAAATAATGCATAGTGATGAAATTGATATCAGGATCGAATAAAAAGTGAATCAATCAAAATTCAATGCTCAATTTAAAATAGGTACTAGTGTATTCTTATTGTATTCACAACTCTCTCTAATGATAATAGGACTAGGTACAACTTTACACCCTACTATAATATCAAAACTAGGGTTAATCTAATTAAGATATTCCTCAATGTTGTATATGATAATCTAGATAATAAAAAACTGTCCTAGATTATGTAAGGATGCAATTTTTACTCAACACAACTTCTAGAAAGTAGATAACTGTAATCAGGGTTAGGGTTTGGAACATATTCACCCTGAATCAGACTCAAACTGTGTAATATTGATATGAAACTAGATGAGAAGGCTGTGTAGGGTGTCATAAATCTACTTGTGAAATATGGGAGCCTAAAACTGAGCTGAGGAAAAATTTGTCCGTTTGGGACAAGTTTGCTCTGAATGTTCCTAGGGTTGACAATTGTGTCGTTTGGTACTATAATTGCAATCTATCTCTGGCATCCGCTTTGTCTTGAGTCTTTGGACTTGTTTCTTATGTTTGGATCTCCACGATGATTCATCTATGCCTATATACGTCTTCGCTTTGTCTCCAAGCCCGAGCTCTCCTTTGAACTAAACAGAGGTTAGTATGATTTGAGATGGATTGACCTCAGCCCAGCCCCACTGAGGCTGCAATACACACCAATGTGTCAAAGCGAGATCATTCCACATGTAGTTCTTCAAGTCCTATGATGATGCGGAGAATAACAAATGTAAATAGAGACGGAGCTCTTATTCGGCCCTCAACACTTGGCAATGACGCTCGACTTCATTGTAATGCAATAGAGATCTGGGATCTAGGGAAGCAATAAAGATGTATTTAGATTTGAGTAGCTTTTCTACTATGTGATCTAAGAGAGAAATGCTTCAATGTTTGGCTCGATGACCTTCTTAGAGTGTGCTTTGCTATGGGATCTCAAGATGCCCATAATGTGTAAGAGTACATTTGTTTATAAAGATGACATATTGTAATGTCCTCAATTGGGATGAATAGACTAAATTATGAATTTATAGCAATCCCAAATCACAAGATGCAGATTTCTATGGGTTAGGGTATTTAAAGCTAGGGCAGATCTGAATTTTGAAGGAAAATGCGACTAGGGTTTTGTAGAAAATCCAACAAAATCAGCATAAAAAATTACATCCTTTCTTTTCAATCTGATTTTTATAATTTTAACAGTCCATACATTAACAAATACACATTTTTGAAGGTGAACAACAAGCTGCAATAACACAGAAAATATGCACTTTAAGAGGACTGAAAATAACACTTTTCTTTCCTTCAAAAATTCTGAAAATGATTTATTTGGGCTTCCAAAAATCAGTACAAACTATGACTATGAAATTCAGACTTGGAATGTGTTCTAAACATTGCAAACGATCCACAGAATGGGTCGCTCCAAGAGAGAAAGATAGAATATCACTGCTTCAATATTGTCTTCATAACCTGGATACAAAATCTGCCCAAAATCTTCACAACCTCTGCTGGAAAATGACTGAAAATTCACTTGCAAGCACAATAGGATTCCCTGTGTGGAAATCCCTCTCCTTCTCTAAGAGGTTTTTTGTCCTCTAGAGTATTTTCTACAAAAGCACCAGGCTTAAGATAAATTCAGAAAATGATAGAATAAGTATGAGATCCTTCATCTAAGTCAACCTCTCCTTTATAAGGAAAAATGACCCAAAGGCAACCCTTTCCCTATCCAATTAGTTATAATGGTCTTCCTTATGCACATTTTTCCCTCCTAGGCCTAGTCGCATTTTTGCCTAGGGAAGATACAAAATAAGTATGGGTCTATTTTTCTTTCTAGGCAGCCATTATTACTCTCCTAGACAAGCCGCCAATCTTCCTAGGGAGGATACAACATAACATTAGACCCTTGTAACACATTATTTGCCCCCTTTGCACTTTTCTAGATATTACAACTTTTATTTATAAGTGCATACTTATATTAAGCCAAATAAATTAATTATAAGTGCTTTAATAATTTTATTTTATTTTCTTTAGGCACTTATAATAATTTATTGTGACTTAAGTCACTCTTGCTCACATCCTTTGGCCGTCGAGTAGACTAAATAGGCCAAAAGGTCTTCGATATTATTATTCGAGAAAAAGGGACATTTCACATATTGAAATGATTTCCCCTTCAACCAACGGTAAGCCGATTAAGGTATCTTATGCATTTGAAAAGATGGCTATTACAAGTACAAGGGAAAGGTTCATCATCTTGGGGATAGATTTGTCGGCCAAGCTTTTCCTGGGTGCATGACCCTATCTAGAATTGAGATAGACCCATATCTGAGACAAGAGATCGTTTGTAGAGTTTGAAGATGTGTTTTATATAAGGTGCAATGATTCTTGAAGTGCCGAGCTGAAGAAGTAGCTAGACCTAGTGGAAACAGATTGTAGGATTAAGTAGGAAGCTTTAAGTTTAGGAGATAAATAGGTAAATGGGATAATGCCGAGATAAATGTTAAAGTATTATTTCAAGTGCCATAGGACCAAATTTTGGGTTCTAGATTTGCCCCCTTTTAATTTAGTAATGAAAGTGTTGGTTTATAAGTAAAAGGAACAAGTGAACACAAACCTCTCACCCCAATTGTAAGAAGATGATATGCAAACTGAAGGGTATGCCTCCACGTGAATCCAATTTGAATTTCTGTAATCACATGGCAAAGACGTGTATTAATGCTCTAGAGATATAAAATCAGCATTTAGAAAACTGAAGTATGTAAATGACATAAAAACATGAAATGATTACATCAGATTGCCCCCAATGTGCTTTATATAGGGAATGCATGAAGATTTTGTGTGAGAACTAGCATTTGGCTGCTATCTCACCATCTATCATTAGGCAGCTATGTCACCATGTAGCATTAGGCAGCTATGTCACCATCTAGCATTTTTCTGCTATGTCACCATTGCATTGGTCATAGAATCTATAAATGTCATCAACGTGATTGACTCTATAAGATGAACTTGTGCCAAGTCCATGCAAATCTGTTATAAAATCTATATCTGTAATGATGAACTATGTCGAGTCCATGCAAATCTGCCATAAATATCTATAATGATTAACCACCTAGTCCATGTATTTGTGATTATGTAATGCCCCCTTTTTCGAATTAAGGCCAAATGAAGACTTCTTGCCATTCCCATTCCATGGCGAAGAAGAATAAGTGAACAAGGGAAGGAAATGCAATTCATTTCAGTTTTCTTTAATTAGATTTAATGTTTCCTTGTCGTGTTTTTCCTTTATGAGGTAGGTCGACTGGGTTTGGAAGAATTAAAGAGGCAAATTAAAGATAAATTAAAGCTTAAGAGGTCGGTCCTCATCTAATTGGCCTTTCGTGCCAAGGAAGGAGTATACAAGGGATTGAATGACATCATTTGAAGTTCATCTTTGGCGCATTTTATATCTCCATTTGGTTTGTTGGGCTTGTTGCTCAATACCATTCCACTTGAGGACGAAAACCCTTTTGTGTGGCATCCAAGGAGGATGGAAACCTTCCTTGTGGCTTGGTAGAGAACATAAACTCTCCATGGTGGTGCATTGAAGACATCTCTTGAAGACTTGCTTGCTGATTTGGATTAGAGACATCAGGAAGAAGGATTACAAAAACTTTGCATGATTTTTGGAGGAGCAACTAGGGTTTGGTGCCTTCTAGGGCACATAATCCATATATATTTTATATTTTGATTCTCCATACTTTATAAGGCCGGAATCCATAATTTGGCTATTTTTGGAGAGGTTTATCTATTGTTATCAACCCTTGTTTGTGGCCTGCCCTGCTGCTGTCACTAATTTAATTACAACAGTGTATCTTCACTGATTTTCTCCATTTATTTGTTGCAAATTGGATGGATATTGGTTGCTGTAGTTAAAGTCATAATTTAGACGTAATTTCAAGTTATTGTGCATGGTTTTAGGGTGCATTTGAGTCCCTATACAAGGCACTACTAGGGTTTTAAAGTATATTATAGTTTCTGTTATAAAATCAGGTTTTGCTTCATTCGGGTTTGTGTGGTTCACTTCTTTTTCAGTTTTAGCTCTTGAAAGGGATATTACAGATAAATGTTTGTGATCTGTATTGAATATTTGGATTTTACTGGACGTGAATTGTTATCACACCAGCTACCTTGTGGCACTTTGGCCATGATTTGTGTTAACTTCTGGAAGAGCACACAATATGCCCCCCTTTGAAGACAAGGGATGCTGCCATGTATCACTTAGCTCAAAAGAGAATGTGTTAGATGTAACAAGTATATAATCAAAACATCCAGGATGTGATCCATTTAAAGAATATAAACTAAACATGGTGATTTAAGCAATGTCCATTAGATATGATCATTAGAGAACAAGTAGTAAACATGGTGAGTCATCCATAGAGATTGATATCAAAGATAATAAGAATGAGTGGCAGAACAATATGTTAGTAGGCACATTAGTCGACACTAATGGATCCATTGGGACTTGCGGCATGACATGACACGACACGACATGATAGACCCACCATAAAGAGAGATAATTGACAAGACATGTTGACTTTACTAGTATTAGGATTAGTGAGTTGTGTATGCTAAATAAGTGTACATCAACCAATTGTATTTGTTAGACAATATGTGCATCAATCATGTGTCAATAACATATATCCAACAATATGTATCTTGCAATGTGTTATAAGCAATGTGGCTCAAGCAAGATATGTCTCTAACAATGTGTCCTAAGCTATGTGCGCCATAAGCAATGTTTGTTCTAAAGAATGAGTGTCATACATTGTGTGTTATATGCAATGTAGCTCAAGAAAAATGTCTTAAATGATGTGTTTTAATCAATAGATGTATCAATTAACGCGTCCATTAAGCAATATGGGTGACAGACACCATGTAATCAAACAAGCATAGAGTAGGCAAGTATCAAGGAGCTAATTCATAGAGCATACAAAGTTTAAAACATAGAGTGACAAAGCAAACATAGCATAGAGCCTTTTTCTTAAGCTTCTTGATCTCATTTAGGGCACAAATTGAGTTCTTCTTCTAGATCCTCTTCCCCATCTATTTCAGCATTTTCTTCCTCTTTTGAATACTTCTCTTCTTTTCTTTTGTCTTCACTTTCTAAGATATCCCCTTTGATTTTATTTCCATGAATAGAATTTCTTCTCCATCACTAGCAGAGATAATTTCATTACTCTCTTCAGATGAGCTACTTTCCTCTTTGGAATAGAGGTTTTTCTTGTGCTTATGAAGTTCTTCGTTTTCTCAGGTTTTTCTTGTTTGTAGCTCTTTTTATATTGATGATGTTTGTTACCTTTCTTCATGTTATGATCTTCTTTAGCATTCACTATTTTCACTTTCTGCATATGGACATTTAACGGAAAAATGTCCTACTTTTCCACAATTAAAGCATTTAAAGGGTGACTTACCTTTGTACTTTCCAGATCCTTTCTTAAGCTTCCTTACAAAACGAGCTTCCTCTTTGTTTGATTCATTGTTGGAGCTATCACATGGCTCAAGCTTTTTATTCTTCATCTTCTTTGAGGCTTTGAAGGTTGCTTCTTGCTTGATGATTTCTCCTTTTCGGTTCTCATTTCATATGCCGTTAGGATCCCATGCAATCCATTCATTGTTAGAGTATCTAGATACTTCATTTCTTCAATGGTGAAAAATTTGGCATCGAACCTCAAGGGAAGGGACCTTAACACATTTTGCAGAATCATTGCATCTTCAACTTTTTCTCCAAGACTTCTGATGGTGTTGACGATTTCATCCACACGAAAAAGATAAGCTGCAATGTTTTCTTCATCTTTCATTTTCAAACTCTCGAATTGTCTTCTATGAGTTTGAAGCTTGGCTTTCTTCACTTTGTCATCTCCTTCATAGATGTTCTTAAGTTTGTCCCAAATTTCTTTCACTGATTCACAATGCATCACCTTGACAAACTCCGATTCTGATAGACCACACAAGATTGCATTCATGGCTTTTGAATTATTTTCACTAGCCTTCTTTCCAGTCATATCCGTTGGTGGAGATGATGGAGCTACATAACCGCTTACAACTAATTGCCAAATATCAAAGCCAAGAGCCATTAGATAAGTTCACATTCTTATGCTCCAAAATGCATAGTTTGTTTCGTCAAACAATGGAGCTCTATTTGAAGAGAAACCTTCTTGACTAGTCATGTGTGCTCTCGAGATCTACATTTTAGTGGTTAGATTGTTTTTAAAGGAACCTGCTTTGATACCAATTAATGAACACACACTTATACTGAGAGGGGGGGTGAACCAATATAAGATAATCTTTTACTTATTTGAAAGCTTAATAATCACAATAACAACAATCATGCGCGATCTAACAATTATGAAACACAAGATTTACGTGGAAAATCTTTCGAGAGAAAACCACGGAGAAAAGACTACTTGCATCTATTGTCTAAATCCAGTAATAAAATAATAAAAATATCTTACAAAAATTTGTAAGCACCAACCCACTGGAGACACCAATCCCCACCATTAAGCAATTTGTAGGCATAACCTCTTGGAATCACCAATTCCCATTTCTAAGCATCAACTTAGCAAGAGACACCAATCTCTTTTCTTAGGAAGCACCAACCTCCAAAAAAAAACTTTGTCAATGGATGACAATTAAATAGATCTCCTTTTATAAAAATCTGCCTTGAATGATCTCTTATTTTTCTCTCCTTCAAAAATTTGCTCGAGTTTGAATGATATATCTTTATTATTCCTCACACGCTTTCTTTTCAACGACATCTCCTCTTATACCTTCTCATGGCACTTCCAAGGGGTGTTATTTCTCTCAAGGGACACTCTTTATTTTCTTGGGCGCTAGACATAGGTCGGCGCATAATTTAAATATTAACACCAAAATAGAGGGGGGTTGGCCAATATTCTTCAATGATCATAAATTTGTCTTTAATGCCTTGGAATGGTGCGATTTGCCTTTGAATAATGGATATTCGAAACTGATTTTTTTGGACAATGATTAGTGGCCGATAATGATTTCCTTTGATAGCAAATTCTTTTGACATCAATGATAGTTAATCCAACATGAAGGCTAAAATCATCACTACTTCTAGCTGCTTCATTGCATCATTTGCTACCATACAAGTCGGTTTACATGCGCCTTCAATCAGGGGAAGGAGTTCTTGTTAGTTTGTGACTACAAATATGATATTCTCAGTCCTTACATGGCTATTCTCAGCCACTACATTGCTCACATTGTTGATTTTTGCAAAAAGGTTTCAATTTGGTACATGTTATACCTTTTTCATGTTGCTAGTCATACAAATAAAAGGTATAGGACTGCTGTTATGCTAAGGACAACTGCGAGCTTGCACAAAATAAAGGAAAGTCTTTGATGGAAGAAGTTTGAGAAAGAGTTCAGTTGAAGATCTTCATGGCAGCCACCAGGGTACATAGTTGGATGAAAATGCAAGTGATTTGTGGCCATTATAATCCATCTCCAGCCTATCCGCCATCTGATTTTTTATGAGATATGGGGAGGAACAATTTGCCAAATCATGGTGGGAGCCATTAGGACCCAAGGATTTGGTATCCCAAAACCTTCTTTGCATAGGAGGAGCTAAGTAAGACAACAACAACACAATGACATGGACATAGAGCAGCCTTTAGTCTTGCAGGAGTATACAGATGTTTCCAGATATCTACAATTTTTTGAGGATCAATTTGAGGTAGAGTGGAATTCATTATCCATTTGGGATATATCATACTATGTTCTTTGGCAGGAGCTATCCCATTTGATAGGTATAGGGTCCAGGCTCTATGAGCACTACAATATGACTCATCACTTTGGTATAGTGATACTTGCGCATATGAGCTGGCGTTTGCTTGAGGGCAAGCAAATTTGGGAAGGGTGGACTATAAAGTCCCCTTTTCTAGATTAAAATGATTAATAATATTATTTAAGTTGGGCTTGGTCATTTCTAATCTTTGGGAAACTTAATAATATTTTACTAAAATAAAAAAACATTTTTAAATACTTGAAGTAAAATTAATGATTTAATTATGTCGACCAAAAAAAAAAAAAAAAAAGAAACTTATACAAGGAGGTTGGACTGCTTTGGGGGATAATTTCTTTGAGTTGGAGCACAAAATTGCTCTCTCTTCATCCATTGAGGCGCGAAAACCCTCGATGGAGGTCTACTGATGACGAAATCCCTCAATAGCAATCAAATTTGAGGACGAAAACCTTCCAAATATCCATAGGTGGTCTCATTTCAGAGATCACATTGGGCTACAATCAGATTTCCTTCATGCATTTTTTCAGTTTTCATGCATTTTCAGCTAGGGTTTCTACTTTAGATCTGATTTTCAGAAATTTTGAGTGTGGAACAACCACAAGGCGTAGTGCTTGGATCAGCCAAGGGTTTTGTGATCAATAATTCATCGATTTGCAAAGGTAGTGCCAAGCATTTGAGGGCTTATTTATCAAAGTCCTTACCCTCTCCTAGGGTAGCGACTTGCATAGTGGTGGCATTTAGTGATATCTATTGCACGACGCTTCATTCTTTGTTGATATTTGGATTGTTCATAATTTCTAAGGTTGGTTGCATTTGCTGGATTGAATTTTGGGCCTTGGAATCTCAACTTTAGGCCATTTTTGCAAGTGGATTCGTTGTTGTGCAAATTTAATTCAATACACTCCAGTTGAGAGTTTTAAAACTCATTTCTTAGCTTGTACTTCTAAATTATTTATAGAATTTCTTACATGCTTTGGATTTTGTAAAAGTGGTTTTGGTGGTGAATTATTGCAATTTTCCTGCTGCTATCATAATATTTCAGACTGTTGTACTGTGTTGTCCAAAAATTCACTTGAGTATTATAATTTTCAGTTTGCTTTGAGTTGGGTTTTTGCCATTTCCATTCTTTTTCAGTTTCAGCCTGGAAAGTGACACTATATACTTGATCCTTGTAGTGACTAATGGCTTGAAACGAGAGAAAAATTTTCAAAAAACCTTGGGGACATCTGTACAATATATATATATATATATATCTATATGGGATAAGGCATAATTGATAAAGCACTCAAAATATTTTGTACACTCCTTAAAACTTTTATGTTACATTATTATAGTAATTTCTTACCTTAAGTAGCTTTTAGGAAGTGGGCAAGTTTATAGGCAGATTATCCTTTAGGTGCAATGGCCCATGAATATTTTTCAGATCTGTTTTTACTGTGTATGGTGCTTTAAACATTAAAAAAACCGTCGGAAACGGCTGGGATGTTTTCGAAAACATTTCAGACGTTTCCACAACGTTTGAGTTGGCGTTCCATACCTGCCATTTGCATTCTTTGAACAGTTTCCAAGCCTGGAAACGTGTCCCCTTAGGCGTTTCCTGGCTTCACAACTCGTAGTGACTAATGGCTTGAAAGAGAAATGGGGAACACATCATGGGAAGGCAACACCCTTACTTTTATTCATATTAACCAGCTATTATCCATTAGTTAGCCCAAACCACCTTACAAAACAAACTTCCTAAACCTTTTGTTGTCAAAAAATATTAGACTTGAGGAATTTGACAGTGTCTTGTCTCTTATAAAAATTGCCTTCTCATTGGTGGCGCAATATTTTCCTTACCTCCATTATTTCCCCTTGACAATTAATCGTAGTACCTAAGACTTCGGGACGGTGGGACGTGGGGATGGAGTTTCTGAGACGGCAAAAATTTGCCAAAATTTCGGGACAACGGGGGGATTGGATGGGGGCGGCCATTAAAATAATATATAAAATTATAAATATTAAAAATATACAGATAAATTTTAAATTATTTATGAATAGCAATTCATATTTATATACTGGTCCACCATGTGCATACAATCGACATTCAGGCGTCCATATTAAAAACTCGCAACATACATATAGCTATACTAATGTTATATGTCCATATAACTTTTAATATTAATATGTATGCTACTGGTTTTAATAGCATGTTGTTATAATCAATGTGCATTTGTGCTCGAAAATTTATGTATTCATATATCACTATTGTTTCTTAATATGTCTTTGTAGTACAATACAATCGGGTTATGGTTAACAGGTAAACATTTATAAAGAGAACAATAAAAAAATTAATTTAAAAAAATTAAAAAATTTGAACAAAAAAAAAAAAAAAAAAAACCAAAATTCCCCAAAACATTTTGGGGACGTCCATCCATTCCCGCCATCCTCTCAATGTCCCATACTTCCCTGAGACGTTTCTCCTCCTCTTCAAACATCCCGGGGACGTTTCCTTTGCCCCTCTCTTATAAAGGCGCAATATTTTCCTTACGTGCATTATTTCCCCTTGACAATTAATCATAGTTACCTAAGACTCTAAGACGACAGGACGGAGTTTCCGGGATGGCAAAAAATTTCCAAAATTTCGGGACGGTGGGGGGATAATACAGGGGCTGCTATTAAAATAATATATAAAATTATAAATTTTAAAAATATACAGATAAATTTAAATTTTTTTATGAATAACAATTCATATTTATCTATTGGTCCACCATGTGCATAGTCCACATTCAGACGTCCATATTAAAACTCGCAGCATACATATAGCTATACTAATGTTATATGTCCATATAACTTTTAATATTAATATGTATGCTACTAGTTTTCATAACATGTTACAATCCATGTGCATTTGTGCTCGAAAATTTATGTATTCATATATCACTCTTGTTTCTTAATATGGCTTTGTAATACAATACAACGGGTTATGGTTAACGGGTAAACATTTATAAAGAGAACAATAAACAAATTAATTTTAAAAAAAATTAAAAAATTATAAAAAAAACCAGAAGTCGCCAAAACGTTTCAGGGACGTCCAGCCGTCCCCGCTGTCCCCCAAACAACCCATACGTCCCCAGGACGTTTCTCCTCCTCTCCAAATGTCCCGGGGACGTTTCCTCTGCTCCTTGACCTGTGGGAAACATGGGGGAAACGTTTCCCCCCGGTCCCGGCGTCCCCAAAACGTCTGGGACTTCAGGATTTTGGGGGGGACGCGTCCTCGCGTAGCTATGCAATTAATTGTGTTTCTAAGTTTCTCCTTGTTTCGTGACACCTTATTCTTCTCCTCCTTTAGACAAGCTAGCATCGTGACAACATTTGTGTTTAGGGGTTTAAGATTGTAACCCCTGGGGAATCAATTGGGCTTTCCCTTTGAGCCATCCCTACTTGAATAAGCATTGCATCTTTGGTTTTCAGTATGCTCTCAACCATTTCTTCTTTCAAGAATTCTTCTTGGTTATGTTTGGGATCCATAACCTCTTACATATCACTTCTTTGGGCTGTCCAAACCTTATATAGGCTTTACTTTCTGGCTATTCATACCTGTCCTACAACTTCATTCCTTTGGGTCTTCCAAATGTAATCTAGCCTTTATTTCGTGGTTATCTAGGCCCATCCTAACATCCAATTACCCTTGGATCTTCCAAACCTAATGCAGCCTTTACCTTGTGGCTATCCGGACCCATCCTAGTACCATATTATTGAGAGCTATCATATTGCATAGACTTGCATTTAGATTCATTTCCATACGCTAGCTTTGCATTAGTCCATGCAGTCTTGCATCAAGGCTAACAAAAGCATATTTTGATGGTAAAATGAGCATTACTTGCACCCTTTGAAGGTATATGAGTGCACTAATTCAATCGAAAGGTACATTGGTGTATATACATTTCATTCTTTGCTTCTAAATTATTTAATTATAGTCATTTATTATCTTTGGTACAATGTTTTTTCATGAACCACCATCTTTCGCTACATTATTTTTGGCGAGCGATGAGCTATAGGGTGCATATGTATGCACATTATTTTCACTTTACTAACACTTTGTTTTTCCAAGGCTTGGCAATGCGTTATTCTTTCCAAGGGTATATCTATGCATACATTGGAAACAAAGTGGGCCAGGTTTTAGTACTTTGTAAGAGACATGTCATGCACCATCCTTCTTACTATCATCTTCACATCACCATCGTATCAGCTGATTTTTCCTCCTTGGTTTCCGTTCCCTTCCTCTTTCCACCTTTTCTCATTCCTTACGCATAATCGATGTCATTGATGTCCCTTAACACCTGATTTTTGTCCATGTCATCAGCTGGGCCGATGACTTATTCTTTTTAGTAGAAATCATTGTGTATCACCATTCAGGCCAATGACATCAACCAAAACTGAGTTATGAATTATGGGGTATTGATTCATATTTACAAGGTTTCCTTTTGTCATTTCTATTTGCTATTCTTGTGCACAAAATCCTCCTTAGGAAGAAAAGGATTTAAGGCTAATAGGAGCTTACACTAAGACAAGTTAGGATAAAGGCTTTGACGATATCATAAATAAGAGCTACACCCCTGAAGTTCACCATGTCTTTAGAGTTCCCAACTTTGGTTTACTTAGGGCTTCACCTATCCATCTTGATTTCACCTACAACCATCTCTCACAAACTAGACTGCACGGAAACGCCAAGTACCCCTCCGTACTAGGCCTGATATGTACCGGGTATTGGTACTGGTACGTACCCACCGGCCCTGGGTATGGAAATCCGTACCCAGGACGTACCTAGGGCCTGTGGGTACATACCCACAATGTACCCACATGGTTTATTTAACTTTTTAAGTGCAAAAAAATAAATAAAACTTGAGGGCTTTAATTGGAATTGTACCTTGTAAAGTTCGTGTGAGATTCAATATTTCCAATAGGCTCTGAAGGGTCAAGAGAGATGAAAATGACTTCATTTGGCTGACTTACTATTTGGGTGCTTTCTTGTTGCTCCTCATGGGTCCTTTATTCTTCAGTCAATTTGGAAGGCATGGGAACAAGTGAATCACTCAGTGGTTGGGCAGCCTACTCTTCCTTTGACACTAGTTGCCAAGCCTACAAATCGATTTTGTCGAATCTGAAATATAATGACAAGATCCTTTCCTTGAAAAGAGGCTGCTCTGCCCTCCTTTGTTTGAGAAAGGAATTAAAATATCTCATGACTTCTACAGATTTGGGAAGTGGATGGAATGGACAGACCTTAAAGCTTTCTATAAGCTTCCTCAATCTCAATTCAGAATGTATACAATGCTCAGAAATGCTTTCACAGCTCCCTCTACTGGACTAATTATGGAGGATGAGAATGACTTTTGGGATACTGTGAGGTGACTCCAGATTGCCTTCTCCGCAAACCTTTCCCTGGGCCTTAACAATAAGTGGAATGTTAATGTTTTGTGGTCTTCTTGTATTAGTCAAAGAAATCTTGCTTTAGATGGCTTCTGATTCCTAATAAGTTTGTTGTCGGCTTCTAATATTTTACAGGTTGTTGAGACTATAAGCTTCTTGTTTTCTTTAAATTTTTATATATATTTAAATTTTTTACTTTTTAAAAATATATTGTATGAATGTACCCACAACTTACCATACCCAAGGTTTTTAAAAATTTGCCATTTCAGCGTACTGTATCCGTGCCTGTATCCGTATCCATACCTGTACCGAAACAGTCTAGCTCACAAAGTGTTACAAGCCAAGGGGTAGATTAATGCACTGCCAAGTCAACAAAAGTTAAGTATCCATAACCCTAATCTCTCTTTCTTTTGTACTTTGGCCAATATTGTGGATTTTCTATGCTTCACATATTAGATAGTCTGGTTCAATGCATGCTTGTTACTTTTGTTGCTATCTTTTATTTTATTGTCATTCCCAGCTCTTGCTTTACCGCTTGTGGCGTTTCACCTTATAGCTCGTCTACCTCCTGGTGTCACCTTCATACCTTTAGTTTACATAGTTTTTTCTTCACTGTCTAATGACACCCTAGACCTATAGAGGCACTACACAATCTCTTTGGAGATTGTATGTGTAGACTCACCTCATAGATTCATCACAACCTCTTTTGATCAGAACTCATCTACAGCCTCAGACTACTTTGTGGACTGGCAACTTTCTTGTGTTGGATCTAGAATGGTCATCTACCTTTTTCCTATTTAGAGGATCCTTATCTTATAGACCTATTTTAGGCCCAATAACACAATATTCTTATGATACAGCCCTTTAATGGCCAAAGTTGTGGAACTCAAAGGCATGGCCTAAAGTAATAATCTTTCTTTGGCTGGTATTCCATAAAAAGTCTGCAGCATATTTTCTTGCTAAGAATGGTTGGGTTGGACCTTCAAGGTGTCCCAATTGTATGAAGGCTAGTAAAACAATTCAGGCTTTGATGCAGATTCAGCATTGACGAATGATTGTTGATTTTGAAAGCAGCATCCTTTGCACCTATGTCACAAGGTACACCGAATTTAATGGAAAAAGATTGAATTTTTCCGATCTTTGTCCTCACTGATTTTGAACTCAAACTTTATCCATTATTTTTGCACGGGAAGTTTTTGACATGAATTTGCATTTTTTTTATAAATGTGCATATCAGCAGAGGCTTGAAACTCTCTCACCCAGTCTCTCTGACATATTTATGCATGTTTTTTAGAAAATTAAAATCATAAAAAAATCTGTAATTCGAACTTTAAGACATTTTGTTTTTCAAACTTTATCCACTGGTGAACTTGAACTGAACTTTATCCTCGTTGAACATGAACTCAAGCTCGAACGTTGTGACTTAGCTTTGCAAAGTGTATTGGCCCAACGCCATTGTTGGAGTGTAAGAGGACAGAATTTACCACCTCTGATGTGGGTGTAGAGTTGGTCTTGGTGCTTGATTGATATGAATCTGCTTGGCCCAGACATGAAGTCTTGGTGTGCAAGTTGAGTTGGGTGTAAGGTGCTAGAGGGTGAATTACGAGACAAGGGAGTGTGGAAAGTTTCAACACAACTTTGCATGGAATTTGGTAACTCAAAGATTGGTGCAAACTTATGTTGCTAGAAATTAGAAATAGGAAGTGTAATGACAATGATAACATGGCAAGAGATGGGGTAGGGGAGGTTTTGGCGTAGGAAACATGTAAATACCTATGTGCGTGTCTTTGCATGTACATGTATATCAAAGTTGCAATGCTGTGCGAATATGCAGGGTGCGGGCACCGAACACATAGGGCAGGCCTCCGAAGTTCTGGTGCGTGGGTGCAGGGGTATGTATGGTATGGACCCCCAAGACTTAGGTACATTGTAGTCTTGCAAATTTAAGGTCCGAACATTTATTGTTGAAAGTTGAAACATAAGATCATGATACTTGGTAAATCAAATATCATATTATGTAAATCAATGCATTATCATATTTATACATTGAATTAAGCAATAGGAGAGACATCAATTAAATGAGGCACGAACAAGAGGTAATTTTACTGATCTAGGAATGATATTTATGCATGCTTTAATGTTAGGTATGTAACTGCTTGATGTTTATATGAGATTCACCATTCACTAATAACATTCTTTATTAATAACCTCATTTCACTTCAATTATAACTATTGTAAACCTTCTATAGGCCAAAAAGGTAAATGGATGTTATACTTCTAATATGCATCAAGATATGCTACTTGGAAGTCTAGACTAGGAGCAAGCTGTCGAACAATTTGAAATCGTTGGCTGAAATGTAAATCAGGCATATGGTGCAATGGATTGTAGTCTGATACAGACAATTATAGCATGAATACAAACAAACAATGTCATACGTGTTAGTGTATTTCCACAAAATAATTATGTCTCTTTGATATTTTGAGTTTTTCTTTTAAAACTTCTTTTTATCTTTTTTGAAGTACATCCAATATTAGGGTAAACACATCAGTGAAATGTGGGAATATTAGGCTGCACCAGGTGTATCTAGGGTGAGGCATTGGGTCTGTTTTCAACCGTAACCTGCATTCCGGGTGTGGGTGTGACCTAGCTTTAGTTGTGTATGCACACCCTAAAAATTCTGTTAATAAAATTTTCAAATTGTACAGAAATTCATCAATCACATTGCCGATGTTTTTTGTTTTATATGCAAAAAAGGGATTCAATATGAAATTGACAAAAGGGAGTTTTGAAAATGGCTAGCTAGGGTTGTGACTATGAACACTAACAGAAACATAAAATTTGAATGGTCAGCCGTGCAAAATATGAACCTAAACCCCTGAAAAATACAATATAGTCTGACCTCATCAGACCTTGTAGAAACACCAAAAAGTATCCTGTGTCTAACTGAATAAATACCATGGCGAGACATCTCAAAGATCATGGCTTAAGAATTTTCAAATTTTGCACTCTAAATCCTCCGATGTCCTCCTTTTATTCTGTTCTTGTGCGCAGAGAAAGGAACATTGTAGGAAAAAAATGGATGCCAATAGTGATTCTTTTTCCTATAACATGTTTATCCTTTTTTAGCTTCATTAGTGCCCAATCCAATTTGTGGTTGCTTTGCAAATGTCCAGGCTGATAATGATTGAAGATGCACCTAAAGTGGTTACTGACTCAACTGTTCTTAAGTTCTTCATTCTTGTAGGTGGCTTGCAGGTATTTGAGGCATGTCCATGCATTAGTTGAATTACCATCTGATGAAGGATAGTCTATTTGTCCTCTTGAAGCTCCACAATGTTACATACCGTTGCCACTTGAGAGGACTTTACAACCCATTGGACTTGTCGAAGCTTATGAGGAAAATGACCTCTTGTAAGAAAGATGTTGGAGGAGTCTCTTGTGGGACAATAGTGAGTGCATGGCTGAGGAAGCATAGATCTTCAACCATAGGGTTGTGTGTGGCATTCCTTGAGAGTTATTGGTAAAGGGTCAAATGGTTGAACAATAGCGGTGAGGAAAAGAAACGGGGCTCTTTTGACAATTGGATACTGAATTGTATTAGTAGTATGTGGATGGGACTGAACTGGAAAAGGAATCAAATGTTGGTTCTTCTAGAAGGTGTTTTGGATTTTCTTCGTTGAGGGTGGGATTTGAAGCTCTGTAAGTTATTGTATGGCAAGAGAGAGGCCTGGAATGATTTTTGGTTATTTAAATCTTTCAAATGGCCTCTCAAGCTATGGCTTGAGTCTCGACTTGGTAATGGTTCAATCATAAAAGGCCAGACATGGCTATCATGGTTCACCAAAACACAAACATGATAAGTGTCACAATATTCTATATTGATTGGCACAAATCGTAAAATAAATAATAAAGCATAATTTTTTTGAAATTTTAAAAATAAGAAAGCAAACACTAGTAACAAAGTGTTTCACTAATAAATTCTATTTTCAGAAGTAAATAGGATAACCTGACATCAATAGTCACATAAATGAGTATGAAGCAAGAACTATGCGTGCCTAGTCACATTGCACACGAGACTAATGATGAAATGTTACAAATATAAAGATCATTCGAAATGATGCTAATGTTCAGTAAGAGTTCCTTTTCCTTCCTCCATTGAAGATATTCTATCATGAGAAACACTGTTTGGTGGGCCTAGGAAATGGCCTGTATTGACTGGGAACAATGGCATTTCTTAACAATCAGGAAAAAAATTTCTCGAGCCAAGAAGCAGTCAGTTTGTCCAGCAATACATTTCTCAGACTAAAAATTGATGAATTCTATTTTCTGAAGAAAACACAGATAACTGTATTTTCTGAAGTAAATAGGGTAATGTGATATCCATAATCACAGAAATAGTAACGAAGCACTGTCATTAATTTCTGTTGATGTTGCACATGATGTAAGGAGAAGAAATGTTACAGAAAGAAAGATCTATCAAAATGATGAGAGTTTGGTTTGAGGGCCTTGCCCTTCCTCCATTGAAGACTTTTTTGAGAAAAACTGATTTTTCAGGTGGGATGGCTCAGAAATAGACACATTGACCAGGGACAACCATGTTTCTGAACCATCAAGAAACTTGTTTTTTAGGCCAATAAAGGCGAGGATATGCTTAGAAACAGTTGTTTGTTCTTGGGTTTGCTCCCCAAGGTCTTGTGTTCGACTCCGGTGCCCGGGTTTACCCGATGCATGTGGCTAGTGGGTGGTTGCGTGCATCTCCAGGGGACTAGTCTCGCCCCATTTCGCCCCTTCCTGAACCCCAGCTTCGCAGCAAGTAAGTCCAAGGCAAGGCAGGTCTGGTCGCTGGGATGGGTCGTGGGGATACTCCTGGGCAGAAAAAAAAAACATTTCTCAGCCTAAAAAACTGAAACATTGGCCGAAGGTCTCATTTCTTGCAACTAAGTTGCAAACTTTGTCACCAATATGGATTTACTGATTAGTATAATAGCCTTAATGAATAATCCAAGTCACTCGAGTCCAATGTTTTTTTTTAGGTAGGTCAAATAATAATTCTGTTTTTTTCTTCGTCAATGAACAGAAAGCAACTTTTACATAAATAAGAAATGCCATTAATGTTTTTCAAAAGATGTTTAGGGTGGCATTAACTTTCCATTAAACCTGCATCAAAATGACTATTAAGATATTAAAGGTGTAAACCTACTTCTTCCTAGATTTTTTCCAAGCATTCACTCCCTTGCCTTTGCTAAAAAATTACTAGAAATTTGCAGTCCACCCAAAGCACCATGAAGGCATTAATGGGGCACACTTACCTCTTTCTAGATTTTCACAAGCATTCACTCCTTGCCTGAAAAACCATCATCTGAAAAACTCAGGGCAGTTGGATGTTGCCATAGGAAGACTCAGATCTGCAACGAACTACACACACATGTTCTGGAAGAGAAAGAAAACAAGATAACTCCAATGTACGGTCTATGAAATTGTAGATCTACAATGACCAATGTTAGATTTGATAAATCAAACGAAGAAACACAATAAGGGGAGAAATCTAATATGAAGAAACTTAAGTTGTGATATCCACAAGGCTGGAATTATAAATTTGAAAGATCTAAGTGAACATCTGTGAATTGATAGAACCCATATCATCTGTGAGATTCACCTTTCTGTGTTGCCAATTCTGAAAAATGTAAGAGTAGAGAATAATAAAACCCTACAAAGAGGTAGATATTTCTTGAAACCTATAAAACCGTTCATCATTATTCCTCCTGTTGCCAGACAAAGAAATTACCAAGCAATAACCCTAGAGCTAAATATGACAACAAAAAGATGCCTGATCTGAAAGAGAATGCCGTAACCTGTTAGCAGAAGAAAACTGAGAAAGGAAAGAGGACCAAAACTGCACTGCTGTAATGGACGCAGGCAGAGTACATTTATTCTAATAGAAGGTGCTTACATTTAGTTATTGGTTATGGCTGGTACAACTGTATAAGTGCTCTAAAACTGAACAGTACATTATATATTCAACACCCCCTCATAATGACCAACCTGGAAACAACACCAAGTTTATCTCTAAACTTGACAAACAACAAAGGAGCAAGAGGTTTAGTCATTACATCAGCAGGCTGATCCAAAGAAGGACAGAAATGAAGAGAGATATCACCTGAGTCAACCAACTGTCGAATATAGTGATGATGGATCTCAATATGTTTAGTGCGGGCATGATCGACATGATTCTTCACCATCTTTAGAACACCTTTATTATCACAAAAGAGTGAAAAAAGTGTAGCAGTAGCTCGGAGAAACTGAAAATCAGTCAGAGTTCGACTAAGCCATACTACTTCACAACTGGCACTAACAACAACCTTGTATGTTGTTTCAGTAGAAGAGATGGCGACAGTGGGCTGAAGCTTACTCTTCCAAGAAACAACTCTTGAACCAAAAGAGGATATATCTAGTGGTGGATCGCCGAGTATCCATGGAGCCTCCCCAATTAGAGTCGGTATAGGCAATCAATCTAAAGTCTACAACTCTCTGATATAGAATGCCAAAGTCGAGTACCTTTGACATATCTTAGAACTGGTTTTGCTGCTCCCCAGTGAATGAGTTTCAGTTTAGACACGAATCGGGAAAGATAGCGAACAACAAAACATAGATTTGGGCGTGTAGTTGTGAGATAAATCAAGCTACCCACCAATTGTCTGTATAATGATGGTGAATCATCATGAGCTGAGAGATTTAACCCAACCTCCATAGGTGTAGAAGAAGAATTGCAATCATACATTTGAAATTTTTGTAAGAGGTTCGTGGTATACTTAACTTGAGAAATGAAAATCAAGCGAGTATGTTGCCAAATTCTACACCAAGACAATAGTGAAGGAGGCCTAAATCAGTCATGTCAAAAGCAACACTTAAATCTGATTTTACCTTACAAATCTCAACATCTCCACTTCCTGTGATGGCAATATCATCAACATAAACAATAAGAATAACATTGTCATCACCATCACTTTTGACACAAAGATTCGGATTAGAATGAATTTGTGTGAAACCTAAATCTCTAAGATGTTTATCTATTTTGATATACTAGGCTCGAGGAGCCTGGTTAAGTCCATACAAGGACTTAATCAATCTGCATTCCAGATATTCACGACCACATGCCTGAAAACCCTCAGGTTGTGTCATGTACACTTCTTCTTCCAAATCCTCATTCAAGAAAGCACTTTTGACATCCATCTGATATACTTTGCAACCAAACTGAGCTGCAAAGGAAAGAAGTAACCGAAAAATGACCATCTTTGCAGTAGGACCAAAAGTCTCCTCATAATTTATCCCCTCCTGTTGCAAAAATCCTTTCGCAACAAGTCGAGCCTTGTACTTATCCAAAGTATCATATGCTTTACACTTGATTTTATACACCTATTTACAACCAATGGGGTGTTTCCTTGGAGGAAACGATACCGACTCCCAAGTATTATTTTTAATCAAGGCATTATACTCTAGTTGCATGGCTATTTCGCATTCCGGTATGTCTCCTGCTTCACAATATTTCTGTGGCTCGTCAATATAAAGAAGACGAGAAGCAAGAGAAAACTGAGCTTGTTCGGAATAATCAATCTGCTTATCAGTTCGTCGAGACCAACCATCTAAGAGAGGAGACAATTCTTCCTTCCTCAGATCTTGGATAGTGGAGTAAAACCCACTTAGGATGCCACTGAAATGAGGATGTGGTATCCTGTTGTGGTGCCTCCGTAGGCGAAACCAACGCGAGTTGATTTCCTGGAGATTCAAAAGTCTCAGCGAGAGATTGCATAGACTGTACTAGAGTCTGTGGAAGAGTATGAGAAGGACCAGACTCATCATTGGGCAAGGAAAGAGAACCAATCTCCATTATTACCCCTTGCTGATTGTTGCCCCCTTGCTGGTCCCCTTTCTGATTACAACCAAAAAAAGACTTTGTTTCTTTTACATTAACATCCTAATTAACAATGATTTTATTAGTGGAAGTATCAATCAATCTATAGGCTTTAAAATGATCACTATAACCAACAAAGAAATATCTAGAACATTTGGAATCTAACTTACTCCTCTTACAATTAGGAACCAAAGTATAAGCAACGGAACCAAAAACATGAAATGTTGATACCTCTGATTTGATTTTGGACCAAGCCTCTTCTGATATGTTGTCCTGCAAGGCTTTGCAAGGACTCCAATTGAGAATATATATTGTTGTGTTAAAAGCTTCTCCCCAATTTTTATATGGCACTCCTCAGGTGTGCATCCTGCACCTTGCCATCTCCATGATGGTTTTGTTCTTCCTTTCTACCGCCCCATACTATTGTTGGGTATAAAGGGCTGTCAACTGGCGTTGAATCCCTTGTTTGCCGCAGAAATCTGCAAACTATTTAGAGGTGAACTCACCCCCATTATTGGATTGCAAAGTCTTGATCTGCCGGCTGGTTTGATTCTCCACCAAGACTTTGAAATTGACAAAAGAAGCAAAACAATCAAACTTCTTCAAAAAATAGACCCACATTTTCCGGGAATGATCATCCACAACAAGAGAAAATAACATGCACCAAGGACTGTGGGAGTCTTCCACGATGGCTCACATAGATCTGCATGCACAAGATCTAAGAGCCCCTTTGCACACCAAACTCCTTTGGTGGGAAAAGGCTTCCGCTTTTACTTTCCTACAAAAAAACCAACACATATCCTATTTTTCCTAGATAGGAGGCAAACCAACAACCATACTGGCTTTACGAAGGCGGGCTAGATACTGAAGGTTGAGATGACCATATCTTTCATGCCACAAAACACCGGTATTGCCTTCCACAACTAAGGCATGTAAGTTGACTGTGGCAGGGTCAACAAGCCTATATAGATCACCATGCCCAATCCCCAGGGCAACAACCTTATTTTGCTTGATATCAGAAATAATATATTGTTTTCCCGAAAAGTTTACAGAGATATTAGGATTATTCATGTTAGGCTCATATCTAACATTTTTTACAAGCCGTTTGGTGTTATTATTTAACACAATACAGACATCCCCAATCCCGTCTACAACATGTAATCTCCCATCCCCTAAAGTAACTGCGTCAGAAGAACATAAATAAAATTTGAAATACCAATTTTTTTGACATGTGAAATGTCGTGATGCTCTGAAATAAAAAAATCAACATTGAGCAGGGCTGCCATTATCCATGCAAGATGCCATGAGGGCATACTCATCTTCTGACTCGTGTTCCACTGTTGCCACATGTGCCTACCCCTTTTGCTTCTTCAAGGAATTGAGTCGTTACTGAAAGTTCTTCAGATGACCAAGTTTGTGACAAAAGTAACACTTCACTTGGGATTTAGGAGAAGTAGATGTCTCAGCCTATCGTTTCCACTTCCCTTTGGACTGAGCAACAAAAGCGCTTTCAGCTTATCCAAAATTAGACTCTTGAGCCTGTATTTGTCTTCATTCCTTTTGCAACAGGTAGGAACTCACCTTGTCAAACGTAAGAGTTTGAGTCTCAACCATTAAATGGCGTGCCTCCACAAATGACTCATATGAAGAAGGTAAGCTGCTCAAAACCAAAGCCACCATATTGTCACTATCCACCTTTTTATTGATGGAAGATAACTGGTCTTGGAGGTCTTTCATCCAAAGTAGGTGCTCAGACAACGATCCACCTTCTTGTAACTTCAAAGCAAACAATGTATTCTTTAGGTATAAAACTTGTCCTTTCTCTGATGTCTGATCTTTATCTTTCAGACTCGTCCACAACGTGCTTGCCACAGTGGCATTCCACACTCCCAGTATCATATCATCTGAAACCGACAACTTGAGAAGTAATAGAGCCTTTTTATGAAGTCTGTCATAATTAACTAAGTTCGCAACAGGTCTGCCCTCGCTGCCTGTGATTATATTATCACAATCTTGAAATTCTGCAAGCGTCAAAATCTTATGGCTCCATACATTGAAACTTTTGCCTGTTAACTTTTGCCCGTTAAGAATCGGGTTTGATATATTTGCCATAACTCACAATGTTCGATTTTCTGACTTTTCCTTCGAAATGCATTTTCGAATAGAATTACTGCCCTCTTCCCAACTGTTGTACCCTTGCAATTAAATGCTTTCCGTGTCTGAAAAAGGCTTACGTATCTGTTGAAACTTGTGACTATCAAAATAGTACGAAATAGGAAATCGCGGCCTCTAAAATAACAGAAAATCACGACTGCAGGAATACTTCCGTGACTTACTGGCGACAGCGACCTCTCCCTTTGTATTTGCAACTGGGGAAAATCATTTTTCTTCTTTGTATTTGCCCTCGCGACTATGCACGATTACAAACTTTCTTTCATTCAAGTAGTGATTGGACTTCCTAGTATGGCTTCGAAAATAAAGCCCGCGACTATGTGTGAATACAGACTTCGAAACTGAGCAGAGTTTTATCTATTAGTCTTCTACAGCAAATGAAAAACGAAAACGACTTCAGTTTGTGCAAAACGAGCAAAACGACTTCAGTTTGTGCCCTATTAGGGCTTCCTCAAACTCTGTTTCACTCTCCTGTACCTTTAAGGGGTTTTCTCGGGCTCTGATACCAATGTTAGCAGAAGAAAACTGAGAAAGGAAAGAGAGGACCAAAACTGCACTGCTGGAATGGATGCATGCAGAGTATATTTATTCTATAGAAGGTAGTTACATTTAGTTATTGGTTATGGCAGGTACAACTGTGTAACTTCTCTAGAACCGAACAGTACATTATATATTCAACATAACCTTCCTCCAAAGAACAACATGCCTGCAAGAAAAAGCAAAAACCCATTAACCATTAATATCAAAACTAAAAAAAATAGAGGAAATGTGTAAATCCCCTGTCAAATCCAGAATTGAGTTGATTGTTGAAGATGAACTGGGTGCAGATTTTGTCATCAGAAGTGATACAGAATTTGAAAATCGCTGATTTAGAAATTGTTGTCTTCGTGGACTTGGCCAAGTTTGATCTCAAGTCCTGATCATTCATCCTTCTTAAGTCAACAACAATTCAGTTCATTCCAGAGACTAAGTGTGGAAATCTCTATTTAATTTGTTACTTAGTTAACCACTTAGCTTGCACAGGCAACCATCCAGCTGTCACAATGTGAAAGTCGGAACAAAAAGAATGTCCAATTATTTGCAAATATGCTTCAACTAGTATTTGACGATTTGATTTCTCTCCACTCGAATCATACTACCTGAACCAAGATCTGTAGGATGCTCAATCTGAGGTGTAGATTGGTCCATCAAACATGGGAAGTAGGGTGTGAGTAATTTGTCGAGAACAGGATGCTGACAAGGTATAGCAGGAAAGCAAGCTATAAGACATTGTCTCTTACCTTCTTGGTGACAGATCATAGGAGACATTGAAGTTGGCGAGCTCTAATATCAGGAGGAATCACCCCTGGCCTAGGAACATCAAAATTTATTATTCTGAAGAGTTCTTAGAACCCGTAAACTTGAATAGTTCTATAGCTCCAATTCCCTAAACTTGTTTTCAGTGCAAAGCTGTATGAATGCCTATTATTCTCTTATTGTAGTGGATTCCAGTATTTTCTCCTAGTGTGAGTAATTCTGACTGTTTTTAGGGTCTTGTATCTCTCTTTTCTGCTAAATACATGCATGATTTATATGTTTTGCAAGAGTTGAACCATTTTGTTAAGTGTTTCCATATTCCTACATGTTATAGAAACCTATGTCAAAATCAGTGTTACGTGGGGACACGTCTCCCAGATTTTGGCGACTTCCCAAACATTTTGGGGGCTTGAAGGGACGTCCCCTAATTTTTAAAAATCTTTCAAAAGTTTTTTGGTGTTTTTACTTTTAAAATGTTGTTATTTTACCAAGAACATTAAATTATGATGTTGAAAGTACCTAATATACATTAAACACAATTTAAATCCCTAAATTTCATTGAATACAATTAAAATATTCAAACATTAATTTTTATATATTATTTTAACAACCGTCCCCCTTGCTGTCCCCAAAATTTGGGATTTTTTTTGCCATCCCAAAACCCGTCCCTCTGCCTCCTTGTACCCCCATCCCCGAGACTTAGGTAATAATGGTCAAAATACACCAAATCTGATTAGCTGTTGGATCCTATCCTTTTTAAACAAGATGGAAATTTTGTCATGCTGAGCTGTTTATGGAGATTTAGTGTGTTCTAGCTGCCAAGAAATGCTTACAGATTTTTTTGTACTCTACTACCTTTTAGGTGTAGTGTATTGCTTGGGTATTAAACTCAGTTTGAATTTTATCATACTTTTGTTGGACATGTAGGCAGATGAGAAACAAATCGAAGATGGTCACTATAGTGCTCTACTAGATCTACATGTGTTTAAATCAGATGAAATTATTTCAGAGGAAGAGTTGCAACAGTATTTCCGTAGTAAAGGAGAGGTGAATACTTCAAATATACTTTCCTTTTATAAAGTTTTACTTCCATTATGAATAATATTTGTTTTCGTTAACATAGTCAGATCCTTTACAATGCACAGCAATATCCCCCTTTTGTGCTCTTTATAGGATTAGACAAACTGTGATATTAGTTGTAAGTGTTTTTGGAATATTATTTTTGATGCTCTTCATGTTAATCATCTTATTTTGTCAGGTTGCTCTGATGTCCATGCTTCAAAAGGATTTGCATGTTTATCCTTGGATAAGTATGGTGGGCCTCTGATGTTTGGTTTAATTGGTGATGCACAAGAAGTTTACTATTTTGGCACGGGTGCAAGTGCCTCTCTATGAGAGGTTATTCCTTGAGTTTGGATTTGTCTTCTCAAGATGTTTTCTGGTATCATGGTATGTTATACTACCTAAAAAGTTTCTTTCACTTCAAAAAATAAATAAAAGATGTTTGTTGGCATTCACTCATTTACTATCTTGTCTCCACTGTTTTGGGTTATGCTTATGTCCCGCCTTGCATGCTGCATCTGAAACTTATTTCTAAAATGTCTGTGTGTTCCTTGGACATTTGTATAAGATTCAGTTCTAATTTTGTTTCAAACAAGGTGGCAAGGTGCAAACAGAAAATAAGTTTTCCATTGTAGGCATTATATTCAAAGGGCGCAAGGGGTAAAAATACCCAATGTTTGCTTGCACCATTTGTGACAATCTCCTCACACTAATCATCAACAGTCGTCCCTGCCTTTTGATACCCCTATGAATCCAATATATTCTTGTGATTTAGTTCTTCTGCCTGGACAAGCAATATGCCCTATAAAATATGCCATATGACACCAAGGGTTTCAATTTCAAACCCATGGCTCTGATAACATGTCAAATATAACAGATCATGTTAGGAAATCATATTTGTTAAGTGCTCACATTAGTATGGTTTGAATATATTTGTAATATATTATTATTATAAGGGTTTATAACTCAATAATAATAATATACATAATGTGAGTGAAATAGTATTGTTAATATTTAGAGTGTTAGTTGTGAGATATAATCTCACGTATATTGTATTTGTTAGAGGTTGTTGATTTGTTTGAAACAACACATGTATTTTGGGTAGAGCGTTTCTAGCTCCCCTATTTTGTAGGATTCATATTGCCTATAAATTAGGCAATCCTTTCCATATGGAATATAGTGTGGGTTATTATCAATTATTCTCTGTGTAAACATTCTGTAGCTCCTTCATTTGGTACTAGAGCGAAGTTTAATCCTATTTTTGTGATGGAGAATTAATCGTTCTACAAGGCAACTTGGTTATCCTTTGTTGTCTGAGATATGAGATCTGCGTCTGTGGAAGTATTCAGAGCTTAGACTGATTATTGTGTGTTAATGTGTCGATCGTTGATGCTTCGACTCGTCGGAAATAATAGTTCACAGCCCGTTAATTAGCTTGTGTCAGACATTTGGGCAATAATTCAGTCATATCTCTAAATTTGTGCACTAGCAAAGAATAAAAAAGAGACAAAGCATGTGCAGACCGTTCAGGCCATCAAGATTATCTTTGAGAATTGCCCACGATCGTGGCAACAACATTCTTTCATATGTATCTCTTTTCTGATAGCAGTCACCTTAGCTCCGCAATAAACCCCGCATCAGTGATTATTCACTTCTTGTTGCCGTACGGTGTGATCATCACTTGTGCATCCTCAAAAATCATCAAATTGTTGCATGTCTCTGTAACATTCACCATTTCAACTGTGCCATCACGTTGCAGCAGGATTCTCATCAAAATTCTTGGCGTCAACAATTATTTGCCCACATACCGTGTGTATCACCCTTTCAAATCTGATCTTGAATCGTCCATACAGATATTCACATCTTGTATGCAGATCCGGTCAATGGTGAATGAGCAGTTGGAATCGGTATGATATTTATTGAGCCGCTTCATCAAGATGCCTAACTATTAGTTTGTGTTAAGTTTGTTGTCAAAATAGTGTTAATAGGTTTTTTTGTTTGGTCAAGTGGATTAGTTACTGATTCCAATCTTTAATTGGAATTTGTTATCTATTGTTGTAATTATTTTATTTGCTTTCTCAAGTCAATGTTATATTTTTTATTTGTGTTGTCAAATCTCCATGTTATCGGTGTCATAGTCAAAACAAAAGTGTCAATTGTGAGTCATTAGTTGTATTGTCAAAATCAAAAAATGAGTCGAGAATTATTTTGTGTGTTAAGTTTTACGTTATATAGAGTCAAAATTGTAAAAATAAAAATAAAAAATTTGCCTCACAAATGCATTTTTGGTGTTACTTGACGTCCGAGTCCAAATCAAGGGGGCGGCATTTCAAATTGAGCTCCATGTTCAAATTCAGCTGAGTTAAACAGCACACCTACTGGAGGTCAGAGGCAACGGAGGATGCAGTACGATCAGCGCCTCTTGTTAGTCACCAACGACAGGGTCGCATACAACACAGGTGACACCTTTTTATATTATTTCAGTTGTTTGCTTTGAGTGGCTTGTGCAGAAATAAAACATGGTTTTCATTCCCTTGCTATGATTGAAATGCGGAGGATGTGCATTTTGGAATCTGTGAGCAGTTGTATAAGAGGGCAGCTGAACTGGAGTGATCCTCTAACTGTAGAGATCCTTTGACTGTCGTACTTCTAATATCGATTGGCTGGTGAATTCTAGCGTTCACTGGAAGTGAAAGCGGGAACTGTTGAGTTCGTGTATGTAGGTGAATCGGTGGAAGTGTATTCATCTGGTATGGGATTCATTGTGGTGAAGTGGATTGATCATGTGCAACAAGATCTAGACAACAAGATCCAAACTAGTAGTATGCAGACCTAAAAGTATGTGGAGGCATACGATTCTATTTCCAGTTTCTGAGATGTGATTTCTCACAATGTTCGCACTAAGGGGGGGGAATGTTGGGAAATCATATTTGTTAGTGCTCACATTAGTATGGTTTGAATAATATTTGTAATATATTATTATTATAAGGGTTTATAATTCAATAATAATAATATACATAATGTGAGTGAAATAGTATTGTTAATATTTAGAGTGTTAGTTGTGAGATATAATCTCATGTACGTTGTATTTGTTAGAGTTGTTGATTTGTTTGAAACAACACATGTATTTTGGGTAAGAGCGTTTCTAGCTCCCCTATTTTGTAGGATTCATATTGCCTATAAATTAGGCAATCCTTTCCATTTGGAATATAGTGTGTGTTATTATCAATTATTCTTTGTGTAAACATTATGTAGCTCCTTCAGATCAATGCACCCAAAGTATTACTGGAGGTCTTAAATTAATGTAAGCCTTTGATCACATGCATAGAGGAAAAACAAAATATTTGGTTGCAATTGCACCACAATTAAAATCTGAACTTCAGGGGCCAGACACATTGAACCAAAGATATTGATTTATTGTTACCTATTTTTGTTCGATATGCGTGCAGTTCATGGTGCATTTTCCTCAGTATATTGAGTTTGTTTAATAATTTGGCATTTAATCATTTCTATCCTTGTGATGTAGACATTCTAGGTTGGACACAGAATATGCACTGCAATTATTACCAGAATTATTTGCCAAACTGACATCACAACTAGCAAGGTTGTTTCCACACATGTTAGATCCTTCTTATCAGGAACTATGAGTGCCTGGGAAGATCCTTTTTTTTTTGCGAGTATAGATTCCATGAGCAAGTGCTTCCATCATGCCATATCTTGGAGGTTTGCATTAGGTCTTTCATTGTGGATTGTTTTTTCAACAGGGTTCATCTTGAAGTAAGTTGCGATATAAATAGGCTTGGGAGGATTTGTAATTATTGATTTTTTATTTGTCATTGTTAAATTGTACTTTCTAAATTGATTCATGAGTACTTGTATCTTTTGATCTGTCTTCCTCTGCATCATATTATACTTTGGCAGTTCTAATGATAGAATCTTTTGGACAAAAGAGATGTGAGATGAACCTTTGAATTCAGCTGCAAAATGTGTAATATTTGCTTTTATCTGTCAGTTATATGGTTCTTGAGGAACACTTGCCTTGTGTATATGAGAACACTTTCCCGAATCCATTTGAAGTGCGGCCAAATGTCCCTCATCTTGGTCCAAATAGTAGACCAGTTTCATATGCAAAATTATTTTAGCTGAATATCTAATTGCTTTGTAGAGTATTCTCTCATTGGAGGCCATGTGGTGGATCAATTTTAGCTTTCATTAAATATATGATATTGGCATATTGGCATGCTTTGTGTTAGGGAGATCACTATAATAGACACATGTTGTTCACGTCTTCTGTAAAAAATAAGTGCTGCAAAGTGGCTAGTACTGCCATAACTGTTAAGTGTCATAATTATATGGTAATGATATAATAAGCTATAGAGCTCAAAACTTAAAATGGACTTTTGGATCAATTCTATCAAGCAGAAAATGAATGCAATATACCTGTGTAATGGATTTGAAGAGGTCTGTAATGTAAATACTAAAAATATCAAGAAGAGCACAGCTGAACTTATAAGTGAACATGGTGATTTCCAGAGATGATCTAATGTAGAGTATTGAGATGTGACTCCATTTGTTACTGGATCAAACTGAAATTATTAAATGGATGAACATACTAAAAGTTGCGACTTCTGTGTAAGAAAATAATTGACATTAACCAACACTTATAGTATCCTACATTATTTTGAAATTTGAAGTGCTTGAATAATGTGCTGTTCAAGGCTACTGATGTGTAATGATTCTTTTATAAACGAAGATGTTAGTTTTTGACTAGTAACTTGTTTTATTGTGTTATTTAGAGAATATTTAAACAATCTTGTAGGGTACATATGATATAGATTCCAGATGAAATCTTTGACATTAGTATATGACATCCTGTGTTGATATTTATTGTGGCATCAATATTTTCAATAGATATTTATAATTTCTTTCTGGTTTGTGTCTTCAACTAGAATTTACCATGTTTGTATGTACTTTGTAATAATCTGTCCTGTTTTATCAATATCATTTTTGCTAGTAAATATAACGTGTGTAGGCTAGTATATAATGATATGATATGTGAAGGTCAGAGTAAGCAGCACGAAAGATGCTTCAAAAAAGCAAACACGTCAGTGATGAGAACTTAAAAAAAAATTGGATACCCACCACCAACATGACAAACCTGTGTGATACAACATTATATAGGTACTAGTGTATGTACCAGAGATGAACTGACCACATAACACATATTGGAAAAAAAGATCAAGAGGGTATGTGAACGTCATTGTAGAAGTAGCAGTAGAACTAGAGAATAAGATTGTAAATCATGACCAAAACTATTATATGAGACTCAATGGTCATAGTGAATTATATTTGTGATGTCTAACAACTCACAAACTTCCGCTTTATGTGGAATAAATTTCTGAACCGGGTTACCAATTTTGTTTTACCTTGATTTTTTAATCCGATATCTTAGCAGGAAGTAGATTATGAGTTTTCAAATGAACACTTCATCAAACCCGAGATTACAAGTTCTATGTCAAAAGTTTTGGGGAGGGAAAATTTGTTTGCTATCTTTTATTTATTTTTAAAAATCTCTCCGCGGTCTTCAATTTTCCAGGAACATAGTGACACAATTGAAAAACACAATTTCAAGTTGCTAAAAAATGAACAGTTTATCCCACAATTAAAAAAACAGTTACCGTTGCTAAAACTTGAAAAGTTTCTCATACAATGTTTACAAGGAAAACAATTACAAAGCTGCATTAGAAATCTAACAAGAGGCATTCATACCATGTTTTCAAATAGAAACAAGCATGTATTTTGACATTCATGAGTGCAAATCCATTTGTGTTTGCAATTAACGTCAATTCTCTTGTAAGGCTTCAATTTGTTATTGATATATACACTAGAAATTTTACAATACGAATAATGAAACATTTGGTTACTAAGACAAATTAAAAATAAATAATGTAGATCATAAATTGTGTGAGTGGTAGAACATGACATTAGCAATCGTAACATTCCCGAGCAAGAAGATTTTTCAAGAAAACATCATTTCTCACCGCAAATGGAATGTAAAAGGGAACAATTTTGATTTTCTTTCCGTCTCTTGATGTATTCCCAGCCAATTGGAAAACCTGTAGAAAACCATACAAAGCCATCAAACACGCAAAAAATTAAATGGAAAGTCGGTCAAGATCAAGAAAGAAAGCAACACCAACATAAACTCAAGTGAGATCATTGGCCCAAATAAAAATAAAATATCTTAAAAGTTAAATTCTCAAATCATAAGAATTGAAATTGTAGTTTGCATATCTTGGTAGTAAGATACTCAAGAATGGTTACAAGATAAACGAAGGCATTAAGGTATACTAACTTGTTACATTTTCTAGCCTTAAGGAACTTGACAATTTGATCCATAGGAAACAACCTTTCTTTAACATACAAGGTTATGTTAACAAACGAGCACTTTTTTGAAAGTGGGAGTTACAGGTGTGTAATGAGAAACCCTCCAAACAAAATTACAAGGGACATCACCAAAATCATCAATAATTCCTATGAGACAATATGGCTACCAAAGACAACCTATGGGACAATAGATCTTGCTAAAGATCTTTTTGACATTCAGATCTCCTGTTGGTGAGTTTGATAATTAGCTCCTTGTTTTTTCAACCATATTCTTCCTAAATGTTTTTTGAAAGATGTAGTAGCTACTGTGCTAGCAAACTGGGCCCTAATATCATTATAAGCATTACACTCCAATATGAAATGTTTCTCTGACTCCACGACACTAGACGTGTAAAAACCATTCTCTCTTCCCATGCCTCTTTAGGTCTTTTCCATCTTCTTGCTTAACACTGAAGACACTGTGAAATAAGTCTCAATTGAGCTATGAAGATGTTTGCTTTCCATGGGATATTAGCCCCTATAAAAACAATTTGTTGATGATCACATGTAGAGTTAGATTCTTCCAAATAATACCTCTAGCTATTATTAGGACACGCGTTTAACTAAATGTTCCACTTTTAAAGCCATTTATTGTTTTGATTCATCCACGACTTCTTTCTTTTCTTCAAAAAATCATTAAGGACAACTTTAGGCCATCTACTACCTTCCATTTGTTCGATTCTGAACCATAACAATAGCTTCTAGAGGTACAAACCCCGTTTTAGCTAGAAAAATCTCATATGGGAACACGATCTTTAATTTAAACTTGCTATTAATCATGTTTTTTTGAATCCTCTCAAATTGTTTCCACTTTGAGTTTGAAATGCTACTAGCCCAAGCCTCACATCCATAAAGTACCACTGGAGTTACTAAAAGCCCAAACAAAATTTGCATAGTTTTTCAATACCATAATTCCACCTCTTTGCATTTGTTTTAGAAAACATAAAAAGCTCTCCACCTTGCTAAAGTTCTATTTTTGCAACAAATCTCCCAACTGAGCTTGTTATTAAAGTCAAATCCAAGATATTTATACTCCATTACTTCCTTCAAGTTTCCATCGAAATAGAAATCATATTGAGCTCTTTTCTTTCTATTGGAAAAGATCATAATCTCGGTCTTATTAGTGTTGACTTGCATCCCCACTTCTTTGCAAAAGTGCTCAAGCGCACATAAATGCTTTTGAAGGCCTTGAGCGGACCTATTAATCAAGATAAGATCATCAACATAAAGGAGAAGTCTTACAACGTACTCTCCTAGGAAAACACCTTCACTCTGTATATTTAACCATTCCCAAGTTTGTTGATATATAGGCCAAATAAAGTAGGTAATAATGGCCATTCTTGTTCTACCCCAATATCACTCTTGAAACTTTTTGAGATACCAGTTAGGTTCTAATTTTGACTCGTACCTTCTCATAAAGTCTATGAACGACGACTCTGTGATGCATTGGAATACTTTTTCATTTTATCCCATAGCTTGTTCCTAGAAACTGTGTCAAAAACCTTCTTTATGTCAACAAAACATTAGTGAGCTTCCTCTTTATCATTCCAAACTTTTTCAATAATGTGTCTCAAATTAATACCATGATCAATTGTTGAATATTTAGGTTTGTACACTGCTTGCCCTTTTGCTCTATTATCTTTTTCTTTTGCCCACTTATTGATTCTACATTCCATCATGCTATCAAACAACTCTGCAAACAATCGATTGATCATGACGGTTCTATAATTAGAAGGATTGTTAACATCTCCACTCTTAAAAAGAGGTATTGCAAGACTAGTAGTCCAATCTCTAGGAAAACCTTATTGAATGATGTTGTTGAATATGTCGACAATGAGAGGAGCGAGAAATTTTTTCCCCCATTTTAAATATTCATCCTGAAACTCATCCAAGTCTTTGGCTTTTCCAACCCCCAATTTTGTAATACCCTCTTCAACTTCTTGCACAATAAAAAGCTTTGTTGTCGTGTTGACCAAAGGGGGGCTTTCAACTTCTGGATCTTGCTCATAAAGTTATTTTGCAAACTCAAACCATTGATTGCTTGTGATATTGTTGTGATATGTATGTTTTTTCTTTGATTGAAGCTCCTTCCAAAATACTTTTGGGTTATGTTTCCTTAAGTGTATAAGCTCTTCCCTCCTTATGGTCATGAACTTATCTTTTTTTTTTTTTTATGATCTGTTTGTACAACTTTGTGTTCAACTTCTCTTTACCTTTTTTTTTAATAGCTCTCCTTGCCGCTTTACAATCCTCATCAAACCATCTATTTAACGGAAAACAATTTGTTTACTGCTTTTTTTTTTTTTTAATCTTTTACAACTTATAAGGGCCTTCTTAATTATGTTTGTTAACTCATAGCTTTTAAGGCATTGTAATCTTGTTTTCCTTTCTTGCATTAAGCGACTCAATGCCACTTTGAAGATACCACAATTTTCTAATGTTACAAGAATCCTTCCTTTTTCCAAAAGATGTGTTGAGATTATTCTTTCCTTGTGAGCCAATCCTTGCTCGACTAATCTGCCACTATGGAAATTAGATTATGATATGACTTTAGGTCCTTGATAGAATCATCAATCTCCACTTCTTTTATAATGTCGATTAAACTTTGCGAGTAAATTGCATAATCAACAACACTTGCCCCACCTTAAGTTTTACAAGTAAAATTTCTGGATGTATACCATCTTTCCATACTATTGCAAATAATCAAATCAAACATGCCACAAAGAGTTAATAATTCTTTGCCAAAATGATTCCCTGTTGTCTTCCGACCATCTTATCCACTGTTGATTTTGTTCCATGAGACATAGCGAATTATGGTTCTTCTTACAATTCCAAGTATTAGCTTGCTCATTTACTGTCCTCACATTGAAATCACCTAAAAGAAGAACTTCCACTCGTGAAAACTCTGAAATATCTTTTTTTAGGGCTGCATAAGGATCTTTCCCATTTACGACCCCCTTTTTGTATGTTATTGAGACTTGAGGTGCAAAGTAACAAGCTACTATTATAATGTTACTCCCATTTTCTGATATTCTAAACCAAATGAACTGTTTGTTTGTGTCGTCTCTTACCTGTTGAATCTTTACACCCTCCACTTCTCTAACTAAAACCATTATACCTCCAAAACCTTTCCCATTGCTAGCTACCTCATTCCAGACTGCAAACTTCCTATAACCTTCAAAAGAAAGAGTCTTGCAACCATTATGTTCATGAGTTTTCGTGGGACATTACATCACTCCCTTGTGCTACAGGTCTTAACCCAGGGCCCCTTCTCCAAGGATAACCTCTACAGTTCCAACATGCAAGTTTTAACAATACTTAGGAGTGCCTTGATTTCTATTTATTTTGGTGTTGAGAGCTCAAAGCATGTTTCTCATAACTTTGCATTCACGACTAACCTAACTCTTTCCTCGTTGACATCAATTTCATTTTCTCCTATTGTCATCCATTTGCGAAGAATATTGTGACATTATCTTGCTAATAACAGTTTTTTCGTCGCACAACCATGCTCTTTTGCCTTTGTCTCTTGCTGCTCTTACTTTATTTAATTCTTTCCTTTTGTCCTCCAATTGTATTGAAGTTAAATCATCATCTAAAAAGAAATTTGACCCCCTCAAGAGTCCCTTCTTACTCAAAAGTTGGTTCTTGTCTTTTAATCTCCTCATCACAACTTTGATAGGTCTAGCCCTTTCTTCACCTACCTTTACGATTCTCCTTGCTTGCATGATCAACCATTGCCATTGTAGTTTCTCTCTTAGAAAGTCACTTGCCAAAATGAATGTGTTTTCATTTTTGCTATACTCTTTTACCCCTTTGATAATTAGATTTTTTTATTCTGTCATGCCCTTCTCTATGTTCGCTTTCTTGCATTCTGCTTAAATTTGCACCTACCTCGCAGTCCTTATTCGATGGTCCCTTAACAACATGAGACCATGACTTGGTTTCGTTTGCGTTTATATCTTTAGCACATTCCTCAACCACAAAGCCTTGAGAGTTTGTTCCTTGATCCTTCTGAGTTCTTATTTATGTTGTTTTTAAGTCTGTTACACACATACTCAATTTTATCGATGCTAACATGTCTTGCCAAGTTGTTTTCACCCTTTCATTATCATTTTTCAATTTTTGCCATTCTTGTTTTCCTATTTGTAAGGCCTCTTGAAGCATTGCCACTTGCTCCTTTAAAACTTTGTTGTCTTCTACAAGAGTCTAGTTTGTTGTTAGAATCTCTTGGATCGTGTAATTTTTCTCTTGCTCCTGAGTTTCCATGTGTTCCATTCTGCTTTTAACATTCATACTCTTGAACATATAACTCAGATGACCAAGTCAGAGGAGTGGAAAAACAAATGTAGACTTCTTCCACACCTTTGTTTATAGTCACGTGCCTCCCATTTGTGTGCTCCATTTTTTATTGGATTTTTTGACTTTTGTTTGAGTGGAGTAGTTTTCATCTTCTGATCTTGGTGTCTTCTTTGAAGTTCCCATTTAATGCATGAAAGTCTGTGTTTTATTATACCTTGATATTGCTTTGCATTGACCCACACCCATTTCACACTTTTGTCTGCTAGTGCAATTTTGCCCAAGTTTCTTCTGATCTTAATGTGGAGCTCAAAATAAAGCTCAAGCCCAAAGGCCCGATTTTGCCAAGGATTTATGGATTACCTAAAGAACATAAAGTGGGAATATCTGTAAGGCCCATTGTTGACACAATGGATTCTACTACATACATTTAGTTCAAATACCCAACTAACCATTTGCAGGTAAGACTTCTCTCATGCCAAAGATTCTAATGACTTTGTTTGCAAACTTGAAGGGAAAATTGTTAGTAATAAAGATTTGCTAGTGAGTTTTGACGTGGTTTCATATATAATAAGATTCCTTTAGAGGAGGTTATTAAAGTCATAATAGAAATCACTAACAATAAAACTACCGAGCTTGTGGAGTTTTGCTTAAGGTCCGCGTTCTTCACCTTTCTTGGTGAGTTTTATGAGCATAACATAGGTGTGGCAATGGGCTCCCCACTCTTCCCAATTGTGGCAAACTTATTCATGGAGAAATTTGAGGGAAAAACCTTGGATTCATTTTCATCAAAACCTGAATGGTGGGTCAGATATGTGGATGACATGAAAGTGAGTCGACAACATGGAATGGATAACTTGAATACATTTCTAGATCACCTAAACACACAATCAAAGCAGATCAAATTCACAATGGAGGTTGAAGAGAATGGAATACACTTGTTTCTAGAAGCCTTGAATATTAGCGGCAAGGATGGAAGATTAGTACACCAGGTTTACAGAACGAAAACACATTGAAGTGTACATTAGGGTTGACTCACACCACCATCCTTTACTAAAAGTGGGTGTCCTTAATACACTCTTCACAAGAGCACTATAGATCTCTATTGGCACACATTTGGAAGAGGATGAAAAACACCTCACTAAGGTTCTCAAATGCAATGGATATAATAAAGGGAAAATCAAGACTATGGCTGAGAAGGAGAGAAAAGATTCGGAAATAATGGAAATAGATTCAAGGGTCAAAATGAGGCACACAAATTAAAGGCATTTATTCTACATTGAAGGCACTTCAAAGAGACTATCACAGATACTAAGGAGAAAGGGCATTAAACCCTCTTTCAAACCTATCAACATAATTAGAAATAAACTAAGAAATCCAAATGACAAAGCATGTGCCAATCTAAGGGGGTCTACTTAATCCCTTGTTCATGCAGGAAATACTATAATTGGTGAGACAATTCATTTACTCCGAAGACGATTAAAAGAGCACTGCAAAGATTTGGAACATGCAGGAATTAGCATATTTGCGCTTGTTGAACATGAAGGGGATACCAAACACTTTATATGCATAGACAATGCAAAATTAATTGCAATGTAAAGTTATTACACTGATAGGAAGAGCTGGAAAGCAAAGGAGATTGAAAACACCTGAACAACCTAAATCAGGATGATGGATGAACATTAAGTCACTCTTAGAAACTGGTTTTACATCAGCATCACACCCATTAGCCCCACAATTTCCTTTTCTCATACCCATAGCTTCTCCTCACCATTTTCGGTTATTAATTAATTACTAACGTAATTAATTAACAACCTTTCCCCATTAATTAATTAATTAACTAGATCAATTAAATTAATATTTTTAGTTTAATTATGCACATTAATTTATTAATAAAAAAATTCACCTCTCATCATTTCCTAACCCGACACTCTTCTCTCATCTCACACCATACATACACTCTCCGAAATTGACATATTTACAATATGATTGATTTTCTAAACTTTACTTAAGCATTGACTTCATAACCTTGATGATGGATCAAACACTTCACTCAAAATGTTGGAAACGATAATTATTTACGCAATTAATCCAATTTTTTTAATATAAATATCAAAACCCTAACCTTTCTTTCCCTCATATTTTACTCTATCAGACACTTTTTCACATTTGAGTGCATTACCAACATCATAATATGTTGTTATTAACTACCTTGCATGCAATGTTGTATTTGAGGTGACTTGATCCAAAAATAGATCTAAAATACCCAATTCTATGTATTCTCCATATTTGTTAGTTACAGTACAGATTCTCAACATATTTTTTCTTCGAAGGATGGTCTAGTCAGGCTAAGGGCGACCGAGACACCTTCAGATGACATTTGCATGCCATCGTTGTTCTGTTTGGGAGTTTTCTGTGTGACGGTTATGTAACCGCCGTTCTTCACAGAGCAATGGTTGTGCAATTGCCGGTTATAGGGAATGGTGGTTGTGCAACCACCAGTTATAGGGAATGGTGGTTGTTCATCCGCCTCGACGGTTATGCAACCACCCCCATGGTTGCATAACCACCACTCTGTTTTTACCAAGCGGTCCTGTCCCCAACGATGCCAAAACTTGAGAATCTCAACAATTGCAAATGTTTGGGCTTCCAAATGGTTCGATTCGTTTTTCCATCCGTCCTTGTGTAGAGTAACTATAAATATGCTTGCATTTGATCATTTTAGACAAGTGTTTTGGGTGAATTCAAATTGTGAGCAAAAGAGGGAGTTGAAATTCTTTTTGTTTGTTTAACGAAGAGTTGAGTTCTTTCTTGTTAAGAGTTGTAAGCTAGTTATACAATTAGTTAGAATCCTTCTTGAAGGTCATTGTATGATAATGAAATTGTATTGTTTGTAGATTTTTATAGTGAAGGTAAGCAATTGCTTACCCAGATGGAGTTTTTCCCACATTGGGTTTCTCTAGTATAAATCTTGTTGTCTCATTGTCTTGTGCTTTCCCATTTTCAGTATGTATGGATGTTTATTTCATAAACGTGTTGGTATAACGAACTTAGTTAGAATGTTCATTCATTAGCACTTAAACATGATCTTTTTATTGTTTTATGAGGCATATTACAAATCAGATTGGTATAAGATAAGATTAGGTCAATTGTTTTTGTGTTGTTAACTTGTGCTGACAATTGCAGTAGGGTACCTCTTACCTAAAAGGGAAAAGAAAGCGGTGAAGGTTTCCTCATTCCTTATGAAGCAGAGATATCCACTAGGAAGTGGAAGCAAGGAATCCGAGACATGGCTCGTAGAGAAGATGCGGATGAGACTAAAGAATAGCGTTTCTCCAAGTTGGAGGCGAATGTGGCAAGTCTATCCAAGGATATGGACAATATTTCCTTGTCCATAAGGAAATTGGAGTCCATCATGGGATTGCTCATGGAGAAACTTGGTGTTCCGAATGAGGTGCTAGGATCCCATGCAAAAGATACTCGTGAGTATGAAGAAGAGCAACCTTGTGCCATCCCTACACCTCTTTGATTCAAAACAGAGGAGAAGATAGAGATTCAACCTTATGATGGATATGTGAATACTGAAAAGCTAGACCATTAGCTAGCTCAACATGAGGTATATTTTAGTTTGCATCAAATCAATGGGAGTCCATAGATTTCCTTATCAAGGTTAAAATTGACCAATCATGCTTTAACTTAGTTTGAAAGTTATATTCATTGATTGGTTGTTAAGAAGCTTCCTCTACTTATAATTACTAAGTGGGATGAATTTAAAAGGCTAATCTAAAAGTAGTTCTATCATATTTGCTATGAGGAAGAGAGGTCCATG
Source organism: Taxus chinensis (assembly GCA_019776745.2). Taxonomy (NCBI): domain Eukaryota; kingdom Viridiplantae; phylum Streptophyta; class Pinopsida; order Cupressales; family Taxaceae; genus Taxus; species Taxus chinensis. The sequence goes on from CM034146.1 coordinate 669,597,047, forward strand.
TATTAGCAGTATCTCAAGTAGAAATAAAGCCAAAATGTGTAAGAGTACACTAGTGAGTTCCAAAAGAAAGTTTCCCAGATGAGCAAAGATGAGATTGTTGCATCTAAAAGCACTTGTAACATGTTTTCTAATTAAGAGCAGTAACATATAAAAGAGTTGGTTCAATAATTCAACGAAGTTTTCCAAGAGCCTACGGCGCTGCCCCCGGTGAGGCCAATTGAGCATGAGATACACTTGCTACCCAATAGTTTGCGTCCAAACGTGGGATTATATAATAAGTCTTTGAAAGATGCCAATGAGGTAAAACAATAGTTGCAGTCTTTGATTAAACAAGGTATAATCCGTCCTAACACATCTCCATGTGGTTCTCCTATTGTTTTAGTACCTAAGAAAGATGGTTCATGGAGAATGTGTGTTGATTATAAAGCATTAAATAAAATAACGATCAAGAATAGGCACCCTCTCCGTCGCATTGATGATTTGTTGGATCAGTTACAACAAACTAAGGAAGATGACATCTACAAAACAACGATCAAGATCAGGCATGAGTTATATGAATGGTTGGTGTTGTTGTTCGAACTATGCAATGCACCAACTACCTTCATGAGGTTGATGAATGAGGTAATGAGGCCGTTTATTGATTCCTTTGTTATTTTGTACTTGTATGACATTTTGGTTTATAGCTAAACTTTTGAAGAGCATATTGACCATTTGCATCAATTTTTGCAAGTTTTTAAGGAGAAACGCCAAGTGTTCAATGAGAAAAAGTGCAAATTTTCTCAATAGTCGCTTGTCTTTTAGGGACATGTGGTTGGAGATGGAGAGTTGAGGATTAACCCGACTAAGATAGAGGCTATTCTGAATTGGCCACACCATTAAATTTGACCAAGACCAGGAGTTTTGTTGGTGCAAATCAGTATTTGAGAAATTTCATCAAGAACATTTTGTCTATAACATCGTCCCTGCATTTAGTGATAATAGGGGATAAGGATTTTGATTGGGGTAAGAAACAACATATTTCTATTGAATCATTTAAACATAATATTAGTCATGCTCCAACTTTGGAACTACCCAACTTACAGTTTCCTTTCGAAGTGAAAACTGATGCCAGTGACTATCATATGGGGGTTATCCAACTTTAGGGAGGTAAGCCCATATGTTATCACTCTGAATTGTTTCATGGTGCAGTTATGAATTATTGTACATAGGATAAGGAATTGTATGCTCTTGTGTAAGTGGTCAAGAAATTGAAACATTATCTGATGGGTAAAGAAACTATCATTAACACGGATTGTCAACCTCTCCAATATCGGCAAGCTCAGAACAAACTTCAACATGCTAGACACTATAAATGGATGAGTTTTCTACAACAATTCATTTGATGATCAAATATAAGAAAAGTGTGACTAATAAGTTAGTTGATATGTTATCTAGGCCTATTTTTCTTTCATCTATGGGCACGTTAACTCTTCTTGATTTTTTTTTTGTGTGAAGAATATCAAGAAGGTTATGAGCATGATCCAAATTTTGCAGAGATAGTTCAAAAGAAACCTCCAAGTGAGGGATTTGCATCGAGGGGAGAATAATACTTCGAGGATGGGTTGATTTACAAAAACGAGAAACTTTGTGTGCCTAAGAGGGAGAGAGTTCAGTTGATGAGGGAAGCAAACACTTCTAAGGTAGCTAGTCACCTTGGTGTGACAAATACTGTAGCGCACTTACAAAGGTATTTTTATTGGCCAAACATGCAATAAGAGATTGTTAAATTCATCAAGGGTTGTGTTTTATGTAGTGCAAACAATCCTAATGACAAAAAAAATGGGGTTATATATGCCCTTTCCAGTTCCTTCCCGACCATGGAAAAACATTTGTATGAATTTTTTTGGGCAGTTTGCGTACTTCCAAGAAAGTTCATTATTGCATTTTTTGGTAATAGACCGATTTAGCAAAATATGTATTCTAATTCCTTTTAGGAAGACCATCAAGGAGAATGATGCAGCTAAGTTATTTTTTTAGCTAATGCGTGGGTTTATTTTGGATTGCCTAATCCTATTGTGTCAGAAAATGACTCACAATTCATAGGAAATGGTCTACTTTGTGGGAGAATATGGATACAAAGCTGAAGAAGTCTACCACTTTTCATCCACAAACAAATGGGAAAATAGAAGTGGTAAACCATACCTTGGTCCAACTCTTGAGAGGGTACAACAAGAAACATCTAAGAACTTGGTATATATCTAACATTCGTATAACAAGGCGGTTCATGCTTCGACTAGGAAGACTACTTTTGAGACATGTTTTGGTTATTTTCCTACTGGTGAAATAATTTGTCATATGGAAAATTATGTGTTTCCACTAATGCTCATAGGGCTACGCCCCTCTTTGTGTATGAGGAGGCTCCCATTATTGAATGTAAACTATCCTAATCCTATCTAATGATGTGGGGATGGATAGTAGGATGGGGATCACACATGACACTTCATTGAACCTGTGAGAAAGTGTTTATATGAGGTACAAGGGAGGAATTTGCAGCGATGAGGGGTGAAGGAGAGAAATTATGAGAGATGATTATTGTTGTGAGTAGGCAATAACAAAGTTCACACACAATAACCAGATTAGTTCAACATTCAATTAGAGGAAAAAAACAATGTAAGCCATTTGTGAGACTAACAAATTAAAGACACACCGTTCTTTAGATTCATCTATTAAGGATGCAAAGTTCCTTCTTGATCACTATACTTGCAAAGTGCATAATAGAGAGAGGAACGAGGAAAACATGAGAAAGGGAAATGGAATAAATGTAGCTTTTATTTCTTATGTTGGTGATACAAAGTTCGACATTCAAATCACAATCCACAATTGCTACAGAAGAATAAAATTCAGGATTTTCAGGATCCTTTGGTATGGAGAAGCCATCCCAATTCATAGCATTGTGAATTGACTCTTCAAATACTCCCCACATGACTCTTCATGTTCTCATTCATTTTGTGACTTTACATCTTTCTAGGAAATGAGAAATAAGTTTTGTTTTTATAAATCAAAGGGACTTTTACAATTCAAATTTAGAAAGTCACTTAAGTGAATGAGAAAAACTATCATGATTGCATACAATGAAGAATTAGAAAGGGGTAGGGAAGAAAGAGGGAGAAAGAGCGAAAGAGGAAGGAGTTGTCATATCTGATGAATAAGATCCTTTGATGAAGAACTTGTTGATTTATGATCCCTGATGAAGAGTCTTTGAAATGGGATCTTGTCCTTTGAACTCCTTGTTGAATTGAGCCACCACAATTGTCAACTTATCTGCCTTTGGAATGCAAGCGTATCCCAATACCTTGATCCATGCCACAGGAATTTGATTGATGTTCTTGCATTGACTGAGGTGTCTTTCGTGATCTTTTACAATTTCCAAAAAAGGAGTTTCTGATGTTTTCTAGGGAATCTAAGTTATATTCATTGAAGAAGAGAGAGTCTCTTGATTCTTTCTTGACCAACTCCTTGGAAGGAAACAAGATGTTCTTCTGATGATTAATTCTCATTGAGTGGAGGAAACTCAAGTTTCCAAAAATAGTTGCAGAACTCATTAAAGATCTCAAAAGCATGTTGTCCACAAGAGTCCAATTCAAAGATGATATTTTTGAACATTCCATATCTCGCATCCATGATAAGGATCCAAACTTGAGACAAGTTCTCAACAATTGATGCAAACTTGAGACAAGTTCTCAGCAATTGAACATTCCATATCTCACATCCATGATGTGGATCTCCTCCTTTGCTTTATTTACTTATTACAAGATGGAAAAAATGTACTTGATGAGAGAGATGACCTCTGGAAACAACGTCTGTACCTTTCTCAATGATCTTCTCAATCCACTTCTCATTGGCCTTCCCCTACATCATATAACCTTGTACTTTCTTGATCACCTTATGATCAAAGCTATTGATCAAAAGAATGTCTTCTATAGGAAGAGATGATGTTGAATTGGGCTTCAAGAGGGGTTGAATGTGAACACTGAGAGTTTTTACCTATTCCTCCAATTTTTCAATTATTTTCTTGTACTCTTCATTCCTAGCAAGGGTGCGAGAAGAAGATTGCTGGAACAGATGAGAATCACCCTCATGTGAAGCTTGACCAAATGAGATGCTGATCAAATCATAGTCTGGCGGGGTCATCTCTTTGGTAGGCTTTTCAAAACTAGGCCTAATAACTATAACATATTGGTCACCTGAGGTACCACTGAAGTAGCATGAAGTTGTCTGGACTTCTTCTTTCACTTGATTTGAAATTTATTCGAGGCTAGGCATGATAGCTTGTTGCATTGTTCTTGGTTCACTTTCTAGCATTTTTTGAATCAATGGGAATGGCTCTTAAAGAGTTGTTATGATGTTTGTCACCAGAGCACTTTCAGGAACCTGATGCAAGATCACTTATTGTTTATCATGGGAAATCTCCACCATTGAAGACATACCTGGATGCCCTTGATAAGAAGGATATTGCAATGGATCACTCTTTCGTGCCACGAGAAGTTCTTTGGGATATACAAAGAGATTTTCCTCCTTACGATCTCTCCTCGAATTTTGGAATCACTTTGTGCTCTTTGTTCATCATCATCCCTTTTAAATGCCCATGCTTGATAGATCTTACTTGCAATGCTTTACCTCAACCAGCTCGCCGAGCTCAACTCAAGTAACACAACTCAAACAACCCACCGAACTCAACTCAACCAGCTCACTGAAGAGAGGTGATGATGGATCCAAATTTACTGATGAGTTGCTATGATCAACAGAGCTCTTGACTCTTTTAGAATATTTTCCAACTGCACAATGTTTATGGTTTTCACTTGTTGTGCCTTGATATGCTCTGCCTTGCTCCCGAACACAATTGCGATCATAATGATGCTTCAAGACCTTAGTGAAGGATGAATTTCCTTGTTTGATCTATGAAACCACCTTACCACCATGTGAAGATATGCCAAAAAGCAACAAGATGAGTGGAAACAAAGCCAACTGCAACTTTCTGCATCCAAAACTGTGACTTTCTATTTTTAGCAGGTGGGACCAAGACCTATGCTATTTTGAGTTATTTAACCTATTTTTCTCAAATTTTAACATCTCAATCCTTTGAAATACTCAATTCAAATCTATTGATGATCCTTTACCCTTTGGGAAATTTTTTCTATTTTTTACAGTTACTATTTTTGCTTTTTTTTGTTTTTCGGAAAAATTGTCAATTTTGTCCTCTTTGTTATTTTGCACTATTTCCAGATTAGCTATAGTGATCAGATCTTGACTATTTGTTGGAATTACTATTTTTAGCATGTATATTTTGGACCTAAGATACTTACTATTTTTAGTTAGTACTCATCCCATGGCCTCAATTTTCATTGAAAACATTATTTTTGGATTTGACTCCTCGTTATGTTCTTGTGCTCCAAATTTCAGCTCGATCCATCCGTCTGAATGCTTGTAAATTGAAAAGGAAACATCTAGGGAAAAAACTAGAGTTTTCTACCATTAAAAATCTAGGGTGTCATTCACTTTGTTGTTAGGAATAAAGAACAACTGAGAAAATTTCACCATGCATGTTTGAGAGTTATGATTTTTTCTCCATTTTTTGCATTCGTGGCTACCATGGATGACTTTTTCCAGTGTCTGGTGAATTTGTAGGTTTTTAGAGGATTAATATTTCATTCATGGCAACAAGGGTCGGACCAGTGAAGAAATAGAGGTAAGCAGAAGTTATTTTATGTTTTTGAGTGTACAGATGAGGTATAAACAGTTAGTTCAAAGTTAGGATTTTAAAATGTTGACATGGGGAAAAATTTTCTGCCCCCATTGTCCCCTTTGGAATGAGGAAAATAGGTGCAAGAAAAAGTGCCTCATTCTAGGCTTAACAAGTGTCACTGTATGAATGGACGATGGGGAAACAACAAAAATCACCATTTAACACTGAGGAGCCAAGTCCAGGTCACATGAAGAATCATGACAAGGGTTAGAGTGGGGCACATTTTCTTTTCCCCTATGTCCCATTGGGATGGGGACATAAGGGACAGAAAAATCCACCCTCACGTAGTGATGACAAGTGGCTCAACGTGATTTGGTTAGGAGGAGATGGGGAAAGACTAGCTTAGATACCCAGGAGCTTGAAAAAGGTCATATGAAAAACCATGACAAGGGATAGAGAGAAGTGGATTTTATCATCCCATTTATCCCATTTGTAATGGAAATACGAGAGGAACAAATTTTTTTTCCCTCATGTGGTGGTGACAAGTGGCACAGTTTGATTGCATGATGAGAAGAGCTAGGAATAGACAGATAAGCCTTGCGAAGTGTTTGTCATGGTCCAAAACATGTGAGGAACTTGGAGGAAAATAAGATGGGGTGGGGCACATTTTCTTTTCCCCTCTATCCCCTTGGGAATTGGGAAAAGAGGAACACAAAAATGTGTCTCAACCTAGAGGTGACAAGTGTCCACTTGCAAAATCGACTAAGTGCGAGAAGTGTACATGCGAGAGAGAAGACTTGAAGACGATGTTTCCAGAGCTCCAGGAGTTGTTTTTGTGAAGGATCATATGATTTTGACTCCTAAGAGCCTTACAAGATCAATGGGATTGGTCTTATCCTTTAATTCTTTCTAAAACTCCCTTAAAATAACTCCCCTTTTTCTCAGGATAGTAGTGTGTGTCTGCACAATTTGAGTTTCCCTGAGAGGTGAACATGTATTGTGAAGATTTCATGATTCCATAATGTAGATAATTATTCAAAATTTCCAATGACTATTTGTTTGATTCCTGAATCCTTACGGAGCTCTTGGAATCATCCTCAGAAGATCAGCTACCTGTTTTGACTGCATAAATGTTACACCTTAAAAACCCGATGTTGCTCAGTTTGTCCCTAAACCTTTAAAACTTCCCTAAACTTTCCTAAATAAATTCCAACATTTTCTATACTCTCTAGCACCACTTCTAGATGATTTTGGGATTTCAAATCTGTCTCGGGGGATGCACATATGTCGTGAAACAAGTGAAATTTTCCTTTCTAGGCCTTGCCGGAAGACTAACCTTTGAAAACAATTCATGGTATGAGATGAATGACTTATGTAACAATATTGAAAACAATAGGAAAATCTTATTAAACACATGGGAAACACTTATAAGGTTAGGATGAGTATGGTACGGGAGGAAAAATGATCGGGGAGAAGGAATCGGGAAGACTCAGGAGCAAATTTTTTCACATTTTGGGTTAGTTGTCATGCTTGAAAGTTTGAAATTTTTATGCAACACATTTGCATGACAACATTTAGCTCTAGCTTGGGGACTTGTTCTTGATCAAGTGCAAGAAGGACAGGAAATGCAAAAACCTCATAATCTTAAGACACTATGTGCCCAGTGATTTGTCCATTGGGCTTATGGAGTAATTTATTCCAAACCAAAACACACGAACAAACAAATTGACGAAATGGAAACACACCAAAAGTGTAAAAAAACATACAACAGAAAAGGGAAATTATATTACAGGGGAGGGAAATTTGTAGAGACAGGGGTAGAATGTACACATACTTGGACAATGGGTTGGGAGAAGTACACACGTCATGGAACAACCAACTGAAATCTGACCTCTGAAGCTCAAAGATCACTACATCATCATGTCGTTCTCTCGTGATGGATTAGTATTGATTGAGAAGAAGGAGAGAGACTATGATCCCATATTCATACATATAATGCACTGAAAACACTGTTGCATTCAATGGATACTTTGTTACCTTCTTGGAAATCTTTCTTCTTGTATCCCCAACCTAATGTTTTTTGAATTAGAGAAGCCTATCCTCCATGTTTTCAAAAGCGGAAACATTGATTTTTTCATGAAAACATTCATAGTCCTTTACTTGCAACATGAAATCATTCCTTGAGTCAGCAAGGCACTTAGAGGAAGTGAGAGAAAACTAATTCTCTTCCCATTCGACAACTATTTCTTACTTTTGTGAACAATTGCTTTCAAAAATTGAGACCACCTTAATGATACAAAGGTCTTCATCATCAAAAAAGTGAATGTTGCAGCATAGACTCGTGTTGAAAACCAACAAGGACTTTGGAAACAGTGAGTACAATCTAATTTTGAATCCTTTCACAAGAGTCATGCACATTCTCACTTTGTTGTCTAGAACAATTGCTTTCAATACAAATTAGCCCAACATTGACCTTGACATCATTTTCAAAACTGCAACCCTTAGTCTTTTCATGGAAGCATTCATCACCCTTGAGTGAATGTTACAGTATGAACTCTTGTTTAAAATTGTTAGGGCATCCAAATTTGTGAGAACAGGTTGACTGTGTCTCCATTCACAAGATTCTTACACCTTTTCACTTTGTTCTGAACATATGTCTTCAATACAAATCAGCTCAATGTTGATCTTTTCATCATTTTTAATGGTGGGGATGTTATCTCCATGAGTGAGAATATCTATAGGATATTCCATACTTTCCTCCATCTCTTTCTTATCATGTATGCATTCTTCTTCACAAACTGAGAGTGTTGAAATCTTAGCTTCAAGATTCATGCTCATCTTGTAGGGCATTGAGGATAACATCGAGCTCATCTGATTACTTAGTATCATCATCAAACATTGGTGCATGGAAGGGGAAAACATAACTTGCTTCGTACCTATCTTGTATTTCCATGGCCCGGGTCAGGATCTAAAGACTGAGATGAGGATCTTCTATTTCTTCTGTAGTCTTCAAGATGTCCTCCAACGATTGCTCCTTCAAATATACCATATACTCATTGTCATCATCATTAGAAGAGTCTTTGCATTGTGTTTTGATGAGATGATTGAAAATATGATCCACATATGGCCAGAAATCATTTGAAACATTATTGTTTTCTTGCTCTACAATTCTTGTCATCGGAGGCTCACATTCTTGCAAGACTAAGCATATTTAGTTTTCACTGTTTTAGGATAGGGAGAAGAGATCCAATCTACGTGGGAAGGGCACACGTTTGAGCTCAAGATCCATTAGATCATCCTCATAATAGGAAGGAGGATATAGTGTTGGGACAACAACATGAGAGAAAACTTCAACTCCATTTTGATCATTCCTTAAAGTTAACAAGGAAAAGGAAAGACCCCATACTCACCGTGATGATCAATATTACGCTCCCTTGGTGAAGATGATGAAATCGTCTCCTCGAAGAGATCATATTCAATTTTCTCTTCTACATTGGTTTTGAGAAAAAATTAGACTCTTCCATTTGCTCATCCATGATTGTATCAAGAAGGGAATTTGATTCTTCAATTATCTCCATTTCATCATTCAACATTTCTGCATCACTTGAAGAGTCAAATTTGGAAAGGAGAATATCCATGATTACCTTGAATCCATCTTGTTGAGTTCGGGCTGAAGGATTTCTTTCTCGTACTTCTTCATTGTTGATGGAGTCCTCAGAAAGTGCTATATCATTTGTCATAGAACAAGAATATTCATCTCTTTAATTCATTGTCACTCTGATGGGTTGTGCCTCAAGCCAAAATGAGTTGTTAAATGGAGGTTTCACTACTGTATCTACTTCATTATCCTCTAAGGTGCTGATTTGATTCTCATCAAAAGATTCAAGGATATAACATTCATTAGAAGTGCACAAGAATCTTCCACAAATGAACACCTCATAATGTGGATAGTTATCAAGATCTTCCTTTGAAAGATGAGTTTCTTCTTCCTCAATATTTTGAAGTGTTTCAAGATGTTCATACCTTCTTTGCAAGGCCAATGCATAACTCCAAACTTCGTGGTAGGTGTCGAGATCATAGTTTCCTTCTTCTGCACTCAGTAGTTTTTGCACAAACTCTCTTCTCAAAAATTCCATGTCTTCATCTCTGTATGCAAGGAAATCATCTAGGGGAAGGGAGACAAAAGACAATGTTTTTAACTTAGTCAACTCTGTAAAGTTGAAATTGTTACCTTATGCAGATTCTACACCATCATGCCCTTCATACAACATTTTGTATCTCTTATGAATTTTCTTCATCTATTTCTTTAATTCTCAATCATCAGCAAAGGAAATTCCCATTTCCTTCCGTCTAACGGAAGTCCATTTAAATTAAAGCCACCATGATTTGCTAACAGGATCTTCACAAACAACAATATTCTCCATTCTAGACAATCTTTTCATAACTACTGCAGAGATAACACAAACCTTCTTTCCCTTCGCTTTATCGACTTTGCAAGAGATGTTCCAGAATGAGGGTTGATCAAAGATTTTCATATCATGGTCTTCTTCTTCTTCATAACCTATGTTGTCACTCATTGGTGTTAAACACCAATCTTGCGACTTTATCATTGTGTTGTGGGAAACAAACGTGACACATTTTCATTCCTTGACGAAGTCGCCTTCAAAATATGATTTTCTTTGAAACTTGTTTTTTTGGAATATATATATATTATATATATATATATATAGTATTTTGTGGTGATCTTTGCGGGTGCACGTGGATAGATCTCTCCCCATCGGAATCACCAAAAACTATTGGTGAAATAATTTGTCATATAGAAAATTATGTGTTTCCACCAACAACAAGGCTACACCCATCCTTCTTGTGTATGGAGAGGCTCCCATTATTGAATGTAAACTATCCTAATCCTATATAATATTGTGGGGATGACTAGTAGGCCAGAAATCACACAGGACACTTCACTGAATATGTGGCAAAGTGTTAGTATGAGATACAAAGGAGGAATTTGCAATGATGAAGGATGAAGGAGAGAAATTAGGAGAGAGGGTTATTGTTGTGAGTAGGCAATAACATATTTCACACACAATAACCGGAGTAGTTCAACATTCAATTAGAGGAAAGCAATAATGTAAGCCATTTGTGAGACTAACAAATTAAAGACACGTGGTTCCTTATATTCATTTATCAAAGTGGCAAAGTTCCTTCTTGATCATTATACTTGCAAATTGTGAAATAGAGAGAGGAAAGGGGAAAACATGATAAAGGGAAATGGAATAAATGTAGCTTTGATTTCTTGTGTGGGTGATACAAAGTTTAACATCCAAACCACAATTTACAATTGCTACATAAGAGTAAAATTAAATATTTTCATAATCCTTTGGAATAGAGAAGCCATCCCAATTTACACTATTGTGAATTGAATCTTCACCTACCCCCACATGAATCTTCATGTTCTCATTCATCTTTCGAATTTACATCTTCCTAGGAAATGGGAAATAAGTTCCCTTTTTATAAATCAAAGAAAATTTTACAATTAAACTTCAGAAAGTCACTTAAGTGAATGCGACAAAATATCATGATTTTGTACAATGAAGAATTAGAAAGGGGGAGAGAAGAAAGAGGTAGAAAGAGAGAAATAGGAAGGAGTTGACATATTTGATGAAGAAGATCCTTTGATGAAGAACTTTCTGATTTGTGATCCCCGATGAAGAGTCTCTAACACAAACTCTTTTCCTTTGAACTCCTTGTTGAATTGAGTCACAATAAGTGTCAACTTTTCCACCTCTGGAATGCAAACACAGCCTAACACCTTGATCCATGTCGTGGGAGCTTTGTTTATCTTCATGCATTGACTAAGCCATCTTTAATGATCTTTTGCAATTTCCAAAATGGATTTTCTGATGTTGGCCAAGGAATTTAAGGTATCTTCATTGAAGAAGAGAGAGTCTCCTAATTCTTTCTTGACGAACTCCTGGAAGAAAACAATGAGTTCTTCTGATGATGAATTATTAGTGAGTGGAGGGAACTCAAGTTTCTAAACACATTTGTAGATCTCATTCAAGATCTTAAAAACATGTTATCCACAATATTTTAAATTAGAGATTGCATCTTTGAGCATTCCATATCTTGCATCCATGATGTGAATCCAAATTTGAGAGAAATTCTCAGCATATGATGCCAACACATTCTTATGCACAATGGTGTGAGAGTCAAAGGAGCTCATCGCGGACACAAGTGGAAACACCTCATGCAAGTGGATCATCTCTTTTATGATCTGCTCATTTACTTTCTTTACTTATGATAAGATGGAAAAAATGTACATAATGGGAGAGACTGCCTATGTGAATAATTCCTTTCCTTTCTCGATGATCTTCTCAATCCATTTCTCATTGGCCATCCCCTGCATCATATAACCTTATTCTTTCTTGATCACCTAAGGATCAAAACCGTTGATGAGAAGACTATCTTCTATAGGAAGAGATGCTGTTGAATTGGGATCCAAGAAGGGTTTAATGTGAGCATTGAGATTTTTTCCCCTGTTCCTCAAATTGTTAAATTATTTGCTTGTACTCTTCACTCCAAGCAAGGAGATGGGAAGAGGATTCTTTGAACAGATGAGAATCATCCTCATGTGAAGCTTGAACCAATGAGATGCGGATCAAGTCATAGTCTGAAGACGTCATCTCTTCGATAAGATTTTCATGTTTAGTCCTAGAAACTTCAACATATTGGTTACCTGAGGTGCCACTAAAGAAGTGAGAAGTTGTCTAGGCCTTCTTCCTTCACTTTAATTTCAAATTTTTTAAGATTGCTTCTAGGTTAGGCATGATAGTTTGGTGCATTATTCCTAGCTCACTTTCTAGCATTTCCTTATATCCATGGGAATGGATCTTTAGAAGTTGTTATGATGTTTATCACCAGAGCACTTTTAGGAACCTAACGCAAGATAAATTCTTGTTCATCATGGTAAAGCTCCACCATTGGGAAGACATACTTTGATGCCCTTTCTGAGAAGGATATTGCAACAAATCACTTCTCATGCCTCGAGAAGTTCTGTGGGATCTATAATGAGCTTTTCCTACTTACGAGCTCTCCTAGAATATGGAATCACTTTGAGTTTTTTTTTCATTCTCCCCCTTTTCGAAAAACATATGTTTGATAGATCTTACTTACAATGCTTTACCTCAACCATCTTGTTGAGCTTAACTCAACCAACCCAACTCAAATAACCCACCGAGCTCAACTCAACCAACTCACCAAAGAGAGATGATGATGGATCCAACTTGACTGATGAGTTATTATGATTAGTGGAGCTCTTGAATCTTTTAGAATCTTTTCCAACTTCACAATGTTTCTGGTTTTCACCTATTGCACCTTGATATGTTTTGGCTTGATCCCAGACACAATTACGATCAAAATGATGCTTCAAGACCCGAGTGAAGGATGAATTTAGTTTTTGATATAAGAAAGCACATTACTACCCTATAAACATATCAAAAAGAAGCAAGATGAGTGAAAACAGAGCCAAAAACAACTTTCTGCATAAAAAAATGATACTTTCTATTTTTAGTAGGTGGGACCAGGACCTACTATTTTGGGATATTTCACCTGTTTTGTTCAAATTTAAACTTCTCAATCCTCTGAAATACTCAATTTAACTCTATTGATGATGCCTTACCCTTTTCAGAATTTTTATATTTTTAGCAGTTGTTTTTTTTGCTTTTGTTTATTCGGGAAAATTGTAAAGGTGTCCTCTTCGCTGTTTAGCACTGTTTTCATATGAGTTGAGTGATAAGATTATAAAATTTGAGGGATTTAATAATTTTAGCATGCATATGGGAATAACATATGATATTTTTAGTATGTAGTCATTCTAGCCTTGGTTTGCATTAGAAACATTATGTTTGAATTTGCATTAGAAACATTATGTTTGAATTTGGCTCCTCATTACGATCTTGAGCTCGAAATTTCACCTCGAATCGTCTGCCAAAAAGCTTGGAAATTGAAAAGGCAACATCTAGGGCACAAAACTAGGGTTTCCTAATATTAAAAAATTAGGGCATCATTCACTTTTCTGTTACAATCTTCTTGAAGGCTCTTGAAATGAATAACAACTAAGAAAAATTGATTAGAGTCTGCTTATAGGTTTAAGAGTTATAATTTTTTCTCCGTTTTTGCATTCATGGCTGTCATGTATGAATTTTGATAGAGTTTCTAGTGAATTTTCAGGTTTTTGGAGTTTTAATATCTTCATTCATGATAGAAAGGGTTGGACCAGTGAAAAAATAGAGGTAAGTAGAAGTTATTTTATTTTTTTAGCTTCCCGACAGTGTTTTGAGTGTTTGGATGAAGTAGAAGTAGTTTGTTAAAAACATAGTATTTTAAATTCTTGGCATGGGGAATTTTTTTATGTCCCCATAATCCCCTTGGGAATGGGAACAAGAGGTTTAAAAAAATGTGTCTCATTCTATGCTTAACAAGTGTCATTGCATGATTGGATGATGGGGAAACACTAAAAAAACAACATTTAACACTAAGGGGCTAAGTCTGGGTCACATGGAGAATCATGACAAGGGAAAGAGTGGGGAATATTTTATCGTCCTCTCTTTACCCTCGGGAATGGGTACATGAAGGATAAAAAATGCACCCTCATGATGTGGTGATGACAAGTGGCACAACATGACTAGGTGAGGAGGAGACAGGGAAAGACTAGTTTATACACCTAAGACCTCGAAAAAGGTCGTGTGAAAAACCATGGCAAGGGATGGAAAGGGAAGAATTTTTTTATCCTCCATGTCCCCTTGGGAATTGTGACAAGGGATACAATAAAATGTTCCCTCATGTGGTGGTGAAAATTGGCACAACCCGATTCTACGGCGAGAGGAGTTAGGAATAGGCAGATAAGCTCTACGGAGTGTTTTTCATGGTTATGTGAGGAACCTAGAGGAAAGGTTGGTGTAGGGTGAATATTTTGTTCCCCTATGTCCCCTTGAGAATGGGGACAATAGGGACACAAAGATGTGCCTCAACTTGGAGGTGACAAGTGTCCACTTAAAAAATTGACTAACTGCGAGAAGCGTACTTGCAAGAGAAAAGACTTGAAGATGATATTGTTGGAGCTCCAAGAGGTTTTTTTTGGTGAATAATTATATTATTTTTAACCCCAAGAGACTTACAAGATCGATGGGATAGGTCTCATCCTTCAATTCTTCCTGTAAATCCCTGAAATAACTCCTTTTTCCTCGAGACAACAAGGTTTGTCTGCAAAGTTTGAGATGACCTGAGAGGTGAACATGTCTTGTGAAGGATTTCATGATTCCATCATGTATAGAAATATTCAAGATTTCCAATGACTATTTTTTTGACCCCTAAATCCTTACGAAGTTCCCGAAATCATCCGTGGAAGATCATGTCCCTGTTTTCACTGCCCACTCCTTGCACCTTAGAAACCCTATGTTGTTCAGTTTGTCCTTAAACATTCAAAACTTCCCTAAAATTTCTTAAATCACTTCCAACATGTTCTATACTCTCAAACACCACTTATATATGATTTTATACTTTCAACTTTGTCTCGAGGGATGCACACCTGTCGTGAAAAAAACTAAAATTTGCATTTCTTGGCCTGCTAGAACACTAGCCTTTTAAAAGACTTCATGGTATGAGATGAATGGCCTTGTCACAATATTGCAAACAATATTACAGAATTTTTTAACACATGGTAAGAAATTATATGGTCGAGATGAGTATGGTACGAGAGGAAACCTTATTGGGGAGGGGAATTGAGAAAACTCAGGAGCAAAATTTTCACATTTTGGTTCAGTTGTCATGCTTGAAAGTTTGAAAATTTTATGCAACATAGTTACATTACAACATTGCATAAGAGTGATTTTTATGTTATTTTGATATTACCATTCATAGACAACAAAAAATTGGAATTGAAGGTCCACAAGATTGAGAACTTCATAGAAAAAATTTAGCAAATACACGATGTACAAAAGAGGTTGGCAGAGTCATAGGCCAATTACAAAGCATGGCATGATTTGCACAATACTGAACATTCCTTCCTTTTTGAAGAAAAAGGTACGATTGTACTTGAGCAGAGATAGGCTCTAAGGAAATAATAAGAAACTCAAGCCTCTTTGGTATGGTCCATTTAAGATTCTAGAACATGTGGGTAAGAATGCATTTCACTTGGATTTTCCTCCTTATATGAGGATCTACATAGTTGTGAATGTTGAAAATTTATGTCTCTTTGACCCCTTTATGTTGCATGAAGAAGAAGAGGGGGTGTTACTACCATTTATTGAGAATCTTTCTCTAGAAAGTTAGTTGGAATTGGAGGAAGATGTGGTATTACAGCGGAAAGAGAGGAAAAAATAGAGAGGAATACAAGACAAATGGTTGATTGGGTTGAAAGGACAGTTACCTACCAAGGCCAAGTGGTATTGCAGAGAAGATCGGGAATAAATTTCTTCACCTCATGATTCCTTGAAAATTTTAAGGATTTAAACTCCTCAAATTAGGGAGGTATGATCCAAAAATGAATCTTAAATACCCAACTCCATGTAATCTCCATATTTGATACTTGCAGTACATATTCTGAACATATTCTTTCTTCAGAGGATGGTCTAGTTAGGATGAGGGTGATCCAGATACCTTTGAATGACATTTGTGGACCATCATTGTTCTGTTCGAGATTTTTAAGTGTGACAGTTACACAACTGCCCCGACGATTACGTAACTGCCACTATTCATAGAGTGGCAATTACATAATCATCGTGGCCGTTACACAACCACCAGTTAAAGAGACTAGCATTTGCACAACCACCACTCTATTTTTACCAGCAGTCCTCCCTCGATGATGCCAAAACTCAAGAGTCTCAACATTTGCAAATATTTGGGCTTTCAAATGTATCAGTTCTTCTTTCTACATTTCCATGGCAAATTAACTATAAATATGGTTGCATTTGATCATTTTAGACATTTTTTTTTGGGTGGATTCAAAGTGTGAGCAAAAAAGGGAGTTGATATTGTTCTTGTTTGTTCAAAGAAGATCTGAGTTCTTTCTTGTTGAGATTTGTAAGCAAATTATACAAGGAGTTAGAATCCTTGTTAAAGGTCATTGTATGACAGTAAACTTGTACTTTTTGGAGTTTTGTATAGTGAAGGGAAGCAATTGCTTACCCAACTAAATTTTTTCCCACATTCGGTTTCTATAGGATAAATCTTGTTGTCTCCTTGTCTTGCATTTTCCCATTTTCAATATTGTATGGATGTTTCTTTCATAAACGTGTTGGTATAGCAAAATTAGTTAGATTGTTCATTCATTACTACTTAAACATGATTTTTTTATTGTTTTAAGAGGTAGTTTATAGATCATGATTGATAAAGTCTCAATTGCCTAATTTTTGGACTCATTCTATTATATGAACAAGAAAAAAAAAAGAGCCTTATAGATGCTTGCAAATAATCTTTTTTGGTTCTTCAAATGGAATTTATGAAACCTATGCACAAAATTAGAGGCATTGGGGTAGAAAAAACAAAATCATAGAAAGAAATGGAAGATGAATCCTTGACTAATATTCACTAATACAAAGATACATGGCTCGAATAAAAGGGTATGTTGACCTTTTTTTTGCCTATTTTAATTGTATTTTACGACTTAAAATTTTTATATATTTAGTTGATAAATTTTATGCAAAACACGGCTTAAAAAATTAAACCACATATTTAGATTTGTTAATATTTTATTTAAAACATAAATTTGACAACTTGTTTGACCAATAAACCACATATATTTGATGTAGTCAAATATAATATTTGAAGTAAAATATAATATGTTAGAATAATTTTTTATAGTTTTCAGAAATTACATTGTTAAAATATTCATAGGATGATTTTTTTTAAAGAAATACATATTGTTGAAGAAATGAACTCAGTAATTAATTATAGAATCGTAAATTGTAAGGATACATTTTAGAATTTTACTTCTATATACACTTTAATATTTAACCCATTTTTTTTTCATTCTTCATCCTCTTTTGGGTTCTGATAAAATTTTCAGTGCATATTGTCTTTTCTTTGCTGGTATCTTTTAGAAAATATACAATGTTTACACTAAAATACATAAAAAAAATTAATGGATGCAATCATAGAAAGATATTGTGTATTATTTGACTTAGGATACATCTTTCTATCAATATGCTTTTTCTAAAATTTCTCATTAATTTGTTTTTTTTATTCTATTTTTTTAAATGTTTAAAAAATAAGTGTTGTATGGACATTTTTTGCATGTTCAAAATTAAATTATATGTGCATGAAAATTAGGAAGTTTTTTGTTGAAATTATTTATTTATTTCAAAGGAAAAAAAATCACCATTTTGAAGTATTGAAAACTATGAAATTGCATAAATTGCTAAAATATGAGAATCTATAATATTCCATAAATGTAAGTTGAAATGTAGATAAACGATCAAACCGACATAAATTTTTATTTTGACGTGCACTATATCTAGAAAATCTGTCTTATGATGAATCAATTAGTGATCTTTTAAAGACATATGAGTGTTACAAAGAATTTTTTGATAATGTGAATGACTCTAGACTCCGATATCTTACAACACACGAGATCCCCTTTAACCTAAGTGAAGTTGGTTACTATTTTTCTAAAAAATATATCTCCAAAATCCCTAACAAATGCCACAATTAACGAGGCCATAATATAATAAATCCTATCGAATAAGATACATTTTGGGTAAAGAAGAAGAGAAAAAAAATGAGGTGGATGTTGATTCTTTTGTACATTTATTCAAATGTGTTATGAAGGAGAATATGGTTGTTAAGGTTGTTGATATATGAAAACTGAATTATTATTAGGTAATTTTTTGCGAATAATAAGTTGATATACATTATTTTTAGAGTTTTCTTAATTCAAGGTTTTTTTGAAATGTTGGTTTAGTATAATTAAATTTTAAAACCAAGAATGTGGCTTCATGACTTGTGTATTACCAAGGATGCATAATTACATTGCATGTAATTAAGTGTAATAAGCGTTAAACATTGTAGTGTAGCATAGATTTATGAGTAAGATATCTTATATACATGTAATTATATATTTAGTAAAATATGTATAGCCCCACATGTTTAGTAGTTATCCCCTGGAAGATGCTAACATTATTGCTTTCAAATTGCTGTCAAAATTCCTCATGCTTGTGTCTTGACATGTGATGCCTTAAAGAGTATTTTCTAGCAGTTTCTTATGTATATCCATAAGAGTAGGAAACCGAAACCCTTATCGCATCATCTTGAGAATTTCATGGAACGAAGTATTGTTTTCTTCCATCAATGAATATTCAAGTCAACCCAATATCCAAGATGGAAGCCTCGAGATTGACATCATGTATATCCCTTGGTGTTTTCAAAGAGATGTCTCTAAAATATAAATAATACAATAAATGCTTATAACATTGATAGACATTACTTATAATGGTAGCAAGGTGGATATACATATACATATACATATTATACATACATCCCCATACATACATACATACATACATACATACATACATACATACATACATACATACATACATATATATATATATAATATATATATATATATATTATAATGTCCCCTTTTCCTGTGCCAAAGGCCTAAGGGCCAGGTTGAGTCCTAGCCATGGTTAGACCCAGGGGGTCATGGACAATGGAAGCTTTTGGGAAGGGGCCCCATGGTTTTAATATCCCAGTTTTGCGTTGGGGGTCACTTTTGGATAGGGCGACTCAAAAAGGGAAAAAAATAACTATAGTTAATTTTTTTAACCGGCCCCTCCGTGGAAAAGGAATGCATCTAGGTTTTTATTGGGGCTCTTATTGCCTTGGGGAAGTATATAAGTGCTGGGAGAGAGAAGGAGAGGGACAATTTTTGCATATACATTTTATTGACCCCTTTTTGTGTGGTTGTTGCTGTTGTGTTTCTACATCTTGTGGAGTCAAATCCCACAGGGACCCTAGCTTTGGTGATGAGAGAGTCGTCCCTAGCTAGCAGGGCATTCTTCGGTAGTGAGAGATCTACCCTAGTCTATCATTTTTGGAGCTGCTTTCAGGGCCATGTGGCAGAGACATTAACAGAGGTTTTAGAGGAAGGATCTCGAGGGTTTTGGGGGCATTTGAGGAATACAATCAGAGGGGATCCATATTTGATTCACGGCAGCCATTTGGGTTGGGCATGGCGGCACATTGAAGGTGCCTCCATCATTTCCCGACCCCATTCCAAGCGAGGCGACTTGTAGCCTCTATTTGGGGGTTTTTTTCAGTCGTCCATTCCATATCTGAAGGTGTAACCTTTATTTGGAGGGTTTTCCAATTGGCCATTCCCAGATTTGAAGGTGGAATTACTATTTCCTATATCTATCATTGTTATTTCCAAAGACCCTTAATTTCTACTCCGGTATTTGGAGAGTTACGAGCCTCTGTAGTTTTCCCGCTATCTAGGGCATGTTGTTCTTTTTTCTGGCAGTAATTTAATATCTGTAAAAGTCCAGATTTTTTTTTCCTTATGTCCTTTTTAATAATATCAAGCTCTATTTAAATTTTTGAGTATTTCGGGTGGACATTTTGGCAAATATTAAGTTTCTTTAGTTCGTTGTCCCAATTGTAAAAATATGGTAAAACCAGTATTTTATTTGGCTACAAGTTTCAATATTTTTTGTGCATTTTTAAGTGGTATCCCATCAGGGATATTTTAGTGGTATCAGAGCGGTTGTTCCTCCAACCTGTGTGGGTTAAATATGGCAGTTTGGAAAGATCTCAATGTGGGGGTTTATGAAGGAAATGTTCACCAACATGGCGAAACAATAGGAAGCCACTAACCTTTATTTGAGTTAGCTCACTCAAAATGTGAATCAAAATAGATCTAGGGTCAATAAGGAACATGGTGAGAATAGTGATAAAGGGCGGCCAATAGAGGTGTTTGATGAGGATTCTTGTTGGAACGAAATATCAATCTTTGAGTAAGGATTTCATAGATAATATGCCATTTCTAGATTATTGCATAATGAAGATTGGTAGCAAGCCCAAGAAAGATCATCATATGTTGGTACTTGAGTTACAAAGGAACCCACTTGAAGAAGAAGGAGCTTCTAGAGAAAAAGGTATGATTTCCATTGATAAAAATAATCGCATTAGTCAAACTTTGCTTGTTGGAGAAAATTATTCCAGCTCATGAGAAGGAATTTGTATATGCAAGCAAAGAGGATGCAATGGAAACTCTAAAATGGTGTGAGGAATGGAATAGTGGAGCTAGACCTACTAGATTGATAGCCGCCCAAGCGAGACAAACACCAATAAGAGTTCAAGGAAAAAATGTGGAAAAATGATGCAAGGAAGCCTACACCCACAAAAGAAGACTCTATGGAGCAACTAACACATGAGGAGGAGCCTCACATGGACACTAGTGTCAAATTGCAGCCTTCTTTAATTTCCAAACCAACAACTATTGATAAGATTTCAGATACTTTCAACAGGCACTCATGAAACAATGTTGGGGCAGCTCAACAGATGTCTATCTTGAACACACAGAGGACATTAATGGCCTTGAAAGGTACGAAGAGCACACTAATGTGACTTGTTTATGGTGGCCTATTCCCATTTATTTCCATCATGAGAGGCATGGTAAGGTAGATGATGAAGTCTTCATCATGGGGCTTGTTGGACCATTGCTCTAACTATGTGTATATGAGCATTTGGTGGATGATATATGGTGGCAATTTTTAGCTCACTTAACAGATACAAGGGCTCATGGGCATTATAAGCTATGGGATCCTGGTAATATGTGGCCATCATAAAAAACTATCTATTCTGATTTTAAAAACTTTGCGACTGACTTCATAAGCCAAAGAAGGAACTCAAATGTCTCTTATCGGATTACAAGGGTTGGCAAGCATGATTTCTTCATTGGAGACTCCAGTGCAAGAAGGGAGAGTACCTCTCCAGGTACTAGCGTTGGTTCTATGTTTGCTAAAAAGGGGAAGAGAATATTTTTTAATCATCTACAACTTGCTGGACTATGTATAACAACAGTCATAAATAGAGGAGAAATTAGCAGTATGGGACAATAGGGTCAAAGAGGTGAGAGTGGACAGTTAGGGCATCGGCCTCCCCATTCTTTTGCCAGACCCTTAGGGCTTCAAAGAGTTTCATAGGTACAACAACTAGCAGATATTTTGGATGAGGAGTCTTGTTAGGAGAGGTACCAGACCTTGAGTGAGGGCCTTCGTAACAACATGCCATACCAAGAATATTACAAAATGAAGATTGGCAATAGACCCAAGAGAGATCATGAGACACAAGTACCCGAGTTACAAAGGAGATTGGGACAGATTTCCCTTCCACACTTTGATGGCTCTAAGAAGTGTACTGCATAGTCTTGGGTTTAGAAGTTGAAGACATACTCCGGCTTGAACCCTACGCATGAGGAAGATGCAATTAAGTTTACAATATTACATCTCGAGGGAGATGCTTGTGATTGGGGGCATCATGGGTTGATTACTCAGGGACACATATGCATTACTTCTTATGTAGAGCTCGCTCAGAGACTGGGGAGTAGATTTGATAGAAGGGACCTTGACAGGTATTTCAGGGAGTTGACTCATTTGAGACAAACCGGCCCCCTGGATCAGTGTATCGCAGATTTTCAGAGATTATCAGTCATGGTACCCAAAGTCACGGAGATGAGGTTGATTTCATTATTCGCGGCAGGTTTGACAGAAGCTCTCGTTGGGTTTGTAAAGGCATCCAAGCCTTCCTCTTTGCACGAGGCTATTAGGAAAGCTCACGACTTGGTGTTATCCACTCCAAACTTGAGGGCTCCACCATGCGTATAGCGAAGGGAACCTCCATCTGGATCATACTAACTTTAGTAGAGGGAGCCCCCACCGAGGTTGGAGGTGGCTAAGAAGCCAATCAATTCCCAAGAGGACAGAGATGAGTTGAGGCAAGAGAAACTATGTTTCGATTGCCACACGCCTTGGATTCCAGAACATTGAGGTCTTCGAGGAGAGAAATGGCAACAAAGGGGAGGAGATACAGACTTGCGAGGTGGATGATGGAGATGGGGTTGCATTAGATAGTGCTGAAGCAGGGCAGGAGGAGGAAAATTTTCCTCGGGAGATTAAAGCCACATTGTATAGTACTTTGATGTACAAGGCATTTAGCATTAGAGGAGTTATGCAGGGTCAGAAAGTTGGGGCACTCATTGAGAGTGGGGAAACCCACAACTATATTGATGCCTCATTGGTTGAGAGGTGAGGATTACAAATAAATGATTTTGAGATCCTCAATGGGGTTATTGCCAATGGAGAGTCTATGAGGGGCACACGACGGCTCCCCCAAGTGAGCATCACGATGGGTAACTATACAGTTACTGATGATCTCCACATCTATTGTATGGGAGTGGCTAACATAGTGTTGGGAGTGCAGTGGCTTCACCCTCTTGGTGAGCTTTGAACTAACTTTCAGACGATGGAGCTGAAGTTTAAATCCGAGGGAAAGAATTTGATTTTGAGGGGATTATCTATAGGAGCACCTAGGGTGGTTACAACTGAGGGGATGGAGAGGATGATCTAACATGGTGAGGAGTTTTATTGTTATAGATTGATGTGGAGTATAATGGATGTGGGTGTGGCCAGAAATGTTGCACATGAGACTGTTATTGAGAGTGGGATTGGAGGTTCAGATCATCCAAGTTTATCTTTATGCTAGTTATCTGAAGTCTTGGTTGATGGGGGAACTCATTGGCTTGTTGAGTAATCCAAGAACTAACACACTTGTGAGACTCTGGATGGTCACTTACAAGAAGACATCTATAGATTGGAGGATGAGATGATCCTCTCTCAGGGAAGATGGAGCCTTGTGTTAGATTCATGGTAGAGGATGGAGATATTGCGACTTGTGCATTGTTCTTCCTTGACTAGACACTTGAGCTTCAATGAGACCTTTAGGATCATGTCTGAGAGGATCATATGGCAGAGGTTGAGGGAGGATTTCCTCAACTCTATACAGGCATATATGGTTTGTCACTATGACAAGTCTGAGCTTACGGGATCATTTTTTTTAATTGACATGGAACAACACTCCTATGCTTTTTGCTACTTCTATGCCCGGTGAGCACCTCACCCACGTTTTAGTCAGTAGAGAGATGAAAGTGACCCATGGTTATTCAGTAGGTTCACATTCAACACAAGAGGTGGACTATGTGGATCTGATATTGTTGGTTGACTATCTACTGGAGTCTTGGGACTTTTCCTCCACATGGCACATCGAGATATTGTATGAGGAGCCTGGCTCTCACACGAGTGCATGTCAGGTGGGGGAGTTAGCACCATTTGTGCGTAAACAGGTTGTTTCACTGGCTAATATGGGGGACTCTACGGGATTCAGAGTGAACTTTCATACCCATGAGTTGATTGGAGAGGCCGTGGGTGATTCCGTGATGAGAACCTTGCATTGGCAGGGATTGGATCGATTGGAAATTTTGGTGCGAGTACCATTGGAGAGTCGGTTTGGGTATCATTCTGCTTCACGGATAACATTTCTCTCTGTACCATATGGAGGTCATGATGATGACACGGGGTTTTTTGGTTATTCCGCATTACACGGATCCTTGGTAGACGACATAGTGAGATGGAGAAACTTACGGCGTAATATTCAGCTGCTGCCATAGGACAAGATAATACTTGGGATAAATCATTTCTTGGGAAGGGAGGATTATAATGTCCCCTTTTCCTACACCAAAGGCCTAAGGGCTAGGTCGAGTCCTAGCCGTGGTCAGACCCAGGCAGTCATGGACACTGGAAGCTTTTGGGAAGGGTCCTCGTGGTTTTAATATCCCAGTTTTGCGTTGGGGGTCACTTTTGGATAGGGAAACTCAAAAAGGGAAAAATAACTATAGTTAATTTTTTTTATCAGCCCATATGTGGAAAAGGAATGCGTCTAGGGTCTATTAGGGCTCTTTTGCCTTGGAGAAGTATATAAGAGTTGGGAGAGAAAGGAGAGGGACACTTTTTTCATATACATTTTATTGACCCCTTTTCGTGTGGCTATTGCTGTTACGTTTCTACAGCTTGTGGAGTCAAATCCCACAGGGACCCTAGCTTCGGTTGTGAGAGACCTATCCCTAGCTAGCAGGGCATTCTTCAGTAGTGAGAGATCTACCCTAGTCTATCATTTTTGGAGCTGCTTTCAGGGTTATGTGGTAGAGACATTAATAGAGGTTTCAGAGGAAGGATCTTGAGGCTTTTGGGGGCATTTGAGGAAGACAATCAGAGGGGCTCCAGATCTGATTCATGATAGCCATTTGGGCTGGGCATGGTAGCACATTGAAGGTGGCTCCATCATTTCCTGACCCCATTCCAAGCGAGGTGACTTGCAGCCTCTATTTGCGGGTTTTTCTAGTCGGCCATTCCAGATCTAAAGGTGCAGCCTTTATTTGGAGAGTTTTCTAGTCGGCCATTCCCATATCTGAAGGTGGAATTACTATTTCCTATATCTGTCATTGTTATTTCCAAAGACCCTTAATTTCTGCTCCGGTATTTGGAGAGTTATGAGCCTCTGTAGTTTTCCTACCATCTAGGGCACACTGTGCTTTTTCTAGTAGCAATTTAATCTCTGTAAAAGTCCAGAAAAAATTTCCTTATGTTTTTTATAATAATATCAAGCTCTATTTAAATTTTTGAGTATTTCGGGTGGACATTTTGGCAAATATTAAGTTTCTTTAGTTCACTGTCTCAACTGTAAAAATCTGGTAAACTCAGTATTTTATTTGGCTGCAAGTTTCAATATTTTTTGTGCATTTTTAAATGGTATCCCATCAGGGATATTTCATATATATATATATATATATATATATATATATATATATATATATATATATATATCGTGCTAGGTGAAGGAAAAAATCAAGTTGGCCTTAATTTAGCACATGTACTTTTATTTTAGACATGCTGTAATGTCTCTATTTATAAGCAACTTAATAATATTATTATTAAAATAAAAGGTATTTTAAATTACTAAAGGATAAAGAAGACCCTTGGCCTATTTTCATTGTATTTAATTGGCTAAAAGGTGGGGGGAAGGAAGTAAATTAATAATTTAATGTTAAGTGCTAAATTAATTTTAATTATTGGCACTTTAAGTAAATTATTAAAAAAGGGAAAAGTGCATTTAATTAATTATTTTTTAAATGCCCAAATGAAGCTAAAAAGGAAATGAGGCATTTAATTTATTTTAAATTAATGCAACATTGGAGCGACCCAAATGGGAGGAGAAAATGAGGGAAAATAAGGGTCAAATTAAAGCAAACTAAATCCCAAGTTGGGTGACCCATTTGGGGAAGTCTTATGGGGTTTTGTGATACCAATTGCCTATATGTGGAGGTTTTTTGGCTCATTTGTGGATCATCTTGTCTCCTGATAAGTTTACATGGTTTTTGGGCTGTTTACTCAACTGTTTCCTCTTGAGGATGAAGACCCTCTTGTTTGGCTAACAAGTAAGGATGAAAACCTTCTTTATTTGATTGAAGAACGAAAAAAAATTCAATTCAGTGAGGATTCTCCATCTCAGGGTTTCCAAGGAGCTTTAAAAAAGATTGACTTTGTAGATTTTTAGCTAGGGTTTGGTTGATGAAGGGTTGTTAGGGTTCTGTAGAGATTTCCAGGCCCTCTCCTAGGGTAGTGCCATACCTTGTGGAGGAGTTTGGGGGTTTCAAGGGCACACAAATTTGGAATTTTTTCACATTCAACTTATTCATAATTATTGGTGTTTGTGTATGTATTTTTTGGTTGTGTCAAGCTTGGAATCATACATTTTAATATGTGCTTTTGAAAGATATTGTTGTTGTCATATTTCTATTTCTAGTTGTTTGAAAAATAAAAAATTCTCGTGTTCCATTATTCATTTGTTTCATGTTTGTTCCATCCATCAAGTAAATATATTTTAAAGATTTTCCTATAATTCTTTCTAGCCATTTGGTATGTATGGTGCCCTAGAAAAACAAAAATTAGATTGTTGTTAGGGTTCGGATAAATATTTCAGTTTGTTGGTTGAGTTTGATAAAATTTTAGGTTACTATCATAAATATTAGTAATGTTCCATTAAGGTTTTGGGGATAATCCAAATTCCTCAAATTTTTGGATTTTTAGATTAGTATGAATACTAGTGAGGAACAATTTAAAGTTTGTCAAAGGAATTTGACAAAGAACATGGGGGATAAGGATCAAATACCTCCATAAAGAAGCTAGAATTAATAGTTATTTTTGAGGAATTAGAGAGATATGGTTCAAATCTTCCAAATGACCATGAGGGCTTCAATGTTTGAGTTGATTAAGGCAATCCAAGGTGCTTAGGAATTCAAAAAAAACCAAGGTGATGGCGACTCGTAAGACAATGAAATAAATTCCATTAATCCTCCCACAAGAACCTTTCATGCTAAAATTTTGCAAAGGGAAGAAAAAACCAAGTGGAAGAGGGGGAAAATTGGAGATAATGATATGGGTTGATTCTATGTGGAGTACCAAGCTTTAAGCCCAACCATACACCAGTAACTATCTTTCATTGATTATTTCACTTTGAATTCAAATAATGGTCATAAGGGTGGAAAAATATTTCATAACGACCGACCCTAGAATGATATTCAATAAAGGTTGAAGAAAAACTTTGAAGAACCTTGGGTGCCAAGCTATAATGGCCTAAACAAAAGGTCATGAAGAAGTGTTGCTAGAAGAAGAACCAAAGAAAGGTATGACTTATGATAAACATGTGGTTTTTATTAATAATGTTAAGGAAGAACAATTAGAGTTGTAAGAAAGTGAGGAACAACCCATAGAAAAATCCACCGGACAAGATGAAGAGATTTATGATGAAGAGTCAGGTTAGGTTAGCAATAAGATATAGTTCTACATCATGCGTGAGAACCTCAAAAGTAGATGCTACAACAAATAAAATTGGTCTTGCAAGTTGGAATGATCGATCCTTTAATGCACCAAGAATCAGAAAATATTAGTCTACCTAACTTCATCAAGGAAGAAAAATGTAAGTATTCCAATCATTCTTATGAGTGCAACTCAAGATATGAAAAATAATGTAATGGTATAGTTCTACTTCTCACTAGGTCCTTTCAACAATTTTGTCATCATGGAAAGCATTTTATGAAGTGTGTCAAGATCAAGGACACAACTTGTAGTTGTGGGCATGTATTTGTAGACACAAAATCACACACTATGGTACATTTATAGGTCCTAAAAGCATAATTGCATTTATATGATTCTTAAGCAAGAAAACTAGTAATTGACAACTATCTTTGGCCTCTTTGCTTTGTTTCTTGTCTTCTTTTTGGTATTTTACATTCTAAAACCCAGTTTATACTTTACTTTCTTATATTTTACGGCTTCAGACACTAGCGTCGAGCCAGGATGCTAGCACATAGGCACCCTCATCCCCTCAAAGAGCCCTTGACCCTTTTTATTTTACTCACTTATTTTGGGTCTCTTTTATCTTTTGGGCATCTTATTTTCTTATGGGTCTTCCTTCTAGTTGTCAATTACGAAATTCAACTAACAAAATCATATAAAAAACAAATCTATGTGACCAAAATTAAGGACCAAACTCTAAGCATCTTTTATCATCACCTAAGGTTACATCCAAATGTATTTAAGTGTATGAAACACATCCATCTAGCACTCATCGAAGTGAAAAGGGACTACATTTTCTGCATACACGCATAGGATGGGAAGTTTTTTTTTTCATCCATAAATCTATTTACATTGCTACGTCTAGCTATCACCCGATATCACGTGCACTTACACAAGGGCTTCCTAGGTAACAATTCTATCGCACATGCACAAGAACTACATTGAGTATGAGATGTAGTGCAATGCTCGATCATAAGTTCACTCAGTCAAGTGATTTTTGAGGTCAATCCAACCCCTCATATAACATCTTTTATTTTCGGGATTTGATGTGGTTTGAGGGTTGTTGGAGCTCAAAATTGCACGCATCATAAATCACAAGAATCTAGGGGTGATTGTCTCCAAGTTGTGGGACTCGAATTGATACAGACCTCCAGAGAAGCCCGACTTCCTCTACCTATTCCTAATGCTAAACTACTCCTAGGAATTGAAATGCAACTATCTAACTCTAATCTAAAATTCCAAGGGACCAGGGTGAGAAGGAGATGCATAAAAAATAAACCTAAACTTGAGAGGTGATAACACTAGAAAGAGGGTGGAAATATTCCATTAAGGGAGAAGGAGAAGGAAAATGGAGTAGGAAGAGGCCAAACATCTATGACACAAACCCAAATCTTCATTCACTACCAAATATCTATGAAACACAACAATAAGAACCTAAAAATGAGGAATACATGCATAAAATAGAACAAAAAGAATGGAAAGGCAAGGAAATACAACGAAATAAATTCTATGGTTGAAGATACACCACAAAACATAGATTTTATTGCTTCAAAATTTTGCACAGTCCACTACATGTGTAGAATAGAGGCATTGGAACAATTACTAGACACATGAGAATATTTTCAGCTCATTGGTGTTGAGAATTTTTTTTTATAGAGTTTCCTCACATCCTATAATATCTCTCCCTTCAAAATGAGAAGTCTTTTACAATATATAAAAGTGATGAGAAAAGAGGGAAAGAAGAGTAACTTGGATTTATACTCCTAACCACCAAAAAATAACATTGAATGCTTTGAAAAATAAATGGGCACCTCTAAAAACCCATCCCCCAATGTACTTTAGCTTTTGGAAGAAGAAATGAGGACCATACTTCATTAATGCTGGTAGTTGGATGCATGGAACTGTAATTTTTCATGCTAGATAATTTTTCCTTTTTTTCTTATATCCAACATCAATAAAATTAAGAATTCTAATTTCCATGTTGTAGAGGATGTCAAGACCTTTCTAATGATATAAAGTTCATGGAAATCAGAGCAGTAGGTCAAAAGTTATGACCATTTTAAGTTCACGCGAAAAACTATCGTTTTTCGATTATACGTGGCTTTGAAGTTATGTGTGGCTTTTGCAGTTATTCACGACTTTTCTAGCTATGCACGAATTTTGTAGTGTTGCGTGAATGTTACAATTTTTCCTGCCTTTTGCAGTTATGCGTAGATTTTGCAGTGTTGCATGGATTTTGTAGTGTTGCTCAACTTTTGTAGTTTTGCGTGGATTTTGCAGTTATACACAGCTTTTGCACTTATGTGTTTCTTTTGTAGTGTTGCATGACTTTGACAGCTTTGCACGGGTTTTACAGTTATGCGTGAATTTTTTAGTTATGTGTGGATTTTGTAGTGTTGCATGACTTTTCCTCATTTTTCATCTTTTCCCAAGTATGCATCCAAATAATTCCAAGTGCCCAAAAAACATGAAATTCGCGTGTTTTTTTTTGATTCATCATTGACGTCCCAAGATTTTATCTCAAGTCTAGATTTCTCAAGTTGTCCATTTTTTCCAGGGGATAAAAATGGACAACATTTTTGGCCACTCACAGGAGCCATATGTCTTTTAAATGAGTTGATCAATAGCCTTGAAGCATCCATTAGGAATGGAGTTAGCTTGATAAACTTGAAAGTAATATGAAACTTTGAAGAACAACCCCTGAGATCACTTAACGTGCTGCTGAACCTGAAGTTGATATGAAGCTTGAACTTGGATTTCCAATCTCATTGTAGAAACTTTCTGAATTAAGGTTTTATGACACTAGAAAATTGTTAGAATCTAAAAATTTACTTCTCTTGTCTGCAGCTAATATGTTGGGATGAAGAATGAGCATTGAAAACCATACCAAAATCTGATTTTTCACCAAGTTTCAAAGAAAATTGAACTGAAACAATAACAAGTATGAAATATTGTAGAGTTCTAGGTTTCTTGTTGATTTGGATACACTTGGAACTACCTTCAAATAACTGATTCCCCAAACATTTCCCTCTAAACTAAATTGTGCAAGAGCAACAAAACACCACAAAACTATATACAAAGTGGAAAATCATACATGTTCTAAGTGGAAACATGTAGAGTGTGCACACACACTTATTCTGCTGAAAGAAAACCTACTCCTACCCGACACTAACCAGAGAAATGAGAAACTCTAAAAATCTTGCAACTGACAGGGAGAAGTAGCTTCCCTTCCTTACAATTTGAGACCATGTGTTTGATTTGATGTTGAACATGGTCATAAGTAAGAGTGAAAAATTAACTAGAAGATGGTTCCACTTTATCCATCAAAGTATTGGTAACTAACAAAATGATTACCTTCTTTAGTTGCTTTGCATTTGTTTGGAGGTGTTGAAGATGACCTTTAGTACACTGAGACTCATCCTTGTGCTCTAAATTGAGCATGACTGGTTGCAACTCTTATTTTGGATCCAATCTAGCCAAATACTTGATTGGGCAAGGGAATTTTTGAATGATTGGGTTGATCCTTGTGATTTTCCCACTGTTTTGAAGATCAACTCCATGAATGGAATCATCTTGTATACGTTCTTCTTGAAGGTTGTTGTTTATAGGTTGATTCATGCTTTGCTTTGTATCCACCTTAATGGTTGTTGATTTTGTACTTGGTACTCCAAGGGTATCTTCACTCCCTATTCCATCTTGATCCTTTGACATAAGTGAAGCAAGCTCCAAACATGCAGAATAATGAGGGTCACTGCATTCCAACAAAGAACCTTGCTCACTTTCAATGGATTTTACCTCAAGACCTTGGGTGCCAATAATGTTAAAAAACAATTTCTCCACTTCCCCAACCTTGCTAATTTGATTTCTATTTAAATATTCCTACTTTATTTTGATATGTAGCTTCTCCTTTTGAACAATTTGGATTTTCTCATCTTCCCAATTGAAATCGGAACAATCTTAAACTGATACAAAACCTTCATCCTTTATAATATTGGTTGGAGGAGAAGTATAGGGAAGAGACTGCTTTATTTGTTTCATGCTTGGGCATAAGTGTTTTATGCTCAAGGGACTTGGTTTGGTCACTTGGAGAAGCCAAATGACCCTTTAAAACATGTCCCCTACTTTGCTGATCCGCACTTTCCAAAACAACTACATGGTTTTTCCATAAGCCTTGTTGTTTGGGGTGTTTCATGGGGTTTTCCCTTTCATGAAAAGTATAACAGTCTCTCTTTCTACCAATCTTATAGGATAAGCCGGTTTAGTGATTGTTGGGTAGGAGGTAGGGACACCATATGAAATACCACAATTCCTAGGAACATTAGTGCATGGTTTAGAGAAGTTGAGTAGTTCCCTGGGTGGAGATGGGAGGGGTTTTTGCAAAGTTTGGGGAATGCTCTGGGAATATAAATGTTGTGAGACATCAAATGAAGGACAATGAAGGAAAGAAACTTCTTGATTTTGGAAAGGAATGATGGATTTTTCATTATTTGCACAAGGGGAAGGAAGAATTGTAGTAGCAGAGATGGATTTTCATTTTCCATCTTGAATGAGAATCTTCTCAAATTGGGATGCAATGGAAAAATCTTGAGGAAGATTGCCTCCCCTAGAGATTGAATCAATATAGTCGAATCAACATCAAAGGATCTCAAATAATACAAAAATGACGTACCTTGTGAAGGTTTATCCTCTTGAGGAATTTTGTGCCAGGTCCTTATAAATCTGATGTTGAAATTTGAAATGAATTCGATTGGAGCCCATTGTATTTTGCTAAGATGTTCCATAAGTCAAATACCATCTGCATCCTCCTTGAACTAGTTGTGAAGTTTTCTCCCATTTGATTCCATGTGGAAATGGTTTGTGGAGCCACACTATTGTACTCGTCTCTTGCTTTGCCTTTGAAAGATGAAACCAGAAGTTTGAGGAAAACACTCTCTTATTTGACATCATGAATGACACAATGGTTTGTAATATCTTGAATATGATCAATAGGAGATTGATCTCTATTTCGATAGAAAAGAGGCAGATTTTTTAGAGTTGTTTTGGGGATGACATCCAACTGTTGCAATTAGATAGGGATGGAACTAAAATGAGGGAATGTAAGAGATCTTTGGAGAGCCATACTTAAATGGAAACATTAAAATGAATGGAGCGATGGAGGGAAGGTCTGCAATTGAGATAATGGGCTTCTTAAATCTGTGGACTTGCAAGATATGTTTGAAATTTACCTCCAAAGGTTGAGATCTCACCAAGAGCACATCAAACTTGTTGAGATGAAGATGTAAACCAAGATACACACTTGTGAAATATATAGCTTTCAATGCTTTTCCCACAGGTGTTCCAAAACTATTTGAGGTCAAAATTACACCCGTCCTAAATCACAAGAATCTAGGGATTTGAGGAAACATGGGGTTGTATCCAAACTGTGGGACTCGAACTGAGACAAACCTTCGGAGAAGGCCAACTTCCTCTACTTATTCCTAATGCTAAACTACTCCTAGGAATTGAAATGCAACGATATAACTCTACTCTAAAATTCCAAGGGACCAGGGTGAGAAGGAGATTAATAAAACAAAAACCTAAACTAGAGAGGTGATAGCACCAGAAAGAGGGTGAAAATATCCTGTTGAGGGAGAAGGAGAAGGTAAATAGAGTAGGGAGAGGCCAAACAACTATGACACGGACCCAAATCTTCATTCACCACCAATCCTCCATGAAACTCAACAACAAGAACCTGCAAATGAGGAATACACACACATAATTGAACAACAAGAATGGAAAGGCAAGGAAATACAAAAAAATAAATTCCAGGGTTGAAGAAACACCACAAAACATAGATTGTATTGCTTCAAAATGTTACACAGTCTATTACATGTGTAGAATAGAGGCATTAGAACAATTGTTAGGCCCATGAGAAGGTTTCTAGCTCATTGGTATTGAGAAATACATTTTACAGAGTTTCTCCACATCCCAAAATATATCTCCCTTCAAAATGAGAAGTCTTTTACAATATATAAAAGTGATGAGAAAAGAGAGAAAGAAGAGGAACTCGGATTTCTGGTCCCACCCACCAATAAATGACATTAAATGCTCTAAAAAAGGCATGAGAACCTCTGAAAACCCATCCCCCAATTTGCTATATCTTCTGGAAGAAGAAAAGAAGACCATACTTCATTAATGTTAGTAGTTAGATGCCTGGAACTGTACTTTTTCATACTGGAGATGTTTTCTAAATTTTCTCATATCTAACCTTAATAAAATTTAAATTCAATTTCCATTTTGTAGAGGATGTCGAGACCTTTTCAATGATATAAATTTCACAAAAATCGGAGCAGTAGGTCAAACGTTATGGCCATTTTAAGTTCACATGAAAAACTGGCATTTTTCAGTTATGCCCGACTTTTGTAGTTATGTGTGGATTTTGCAGTTATGTGTGTCTTTTCCAGTTATGTGTGGCTTTTGAAGTGTTTCGTGACTTTTGCAGTTTTTTGTAGCTTTTGCAGTTTTTTGTAGCTTTTGCAGTTATGCGTGGATTTTATAGTTATGTGCGACTTTTTGCAGTGTTGTGCAAATTTTGCAATTTTGCTCAGCTTTTGCAGTTATGCACAACTTTTATAGTGTTGCACGACTTTTGCAGTGTTGCGCGTATTTTGTAGTTTTACGCAGGTTTTTTAGTTATGCATGGTTTTTGCAGTGTTGCACATATTTTGTAGTTTTGAGCGGATTTTACACTTATGTGCAACTTTTGCAGTGTTGCGCGACTTTTGTAGTGTTACGCGACTTTTGCAGTTTTGTGTGGCTTTTGCAGTGTTGTGAGGTGTTTGTAGTGTTGCGCAATTTTTCCTCATTTTTTATTTTTTCACCAAGTATGGATTTCTTTGAGCCTGAAGAAATGGGGATGTGCATCCAAATAATCCCAAGTGCCCAAAATACATGAAATTTTCTTTTTTTTTTAGATTCATCATTAATGTCCCATGATTTATACTAGGGATAAAAATGGACAAGGGTTTTGTAGGTCATCATTTCTTTCCAGTTTATAAGTGAATTCTTCGATCATAGTGTGACACACAGGTGACCAATAACTACCACCAATGACCATCTTGTGACATTGGAAAAATAAGGTTTTGAGCTCCTATGCAATTACAGGCACCCACCATAGGTCTCTAGTGCCCATGCGCCTTCTCCCTAGTCCAAAAACTCTAGTCCATGTTCGTTCAAAAACTCTAGAATTTTCTAAGCACAGTTGCAACAGTCTGCCTTTTCTGTTTATTAGTTTTTCTATTCTGTACAATCTCAACATTAGACATAAATTAGCTAAGTCATTCTCTCTCTCTCTTACACATAGGGTTTTGTATTTATCTAGTTTATTGCTTGTGCCAAATATGTACTTTAACATTTATTTATCATACGTGACTCTGCAATTAGGGTTTTACAAATTTCATTTTTGTTAAATTATTTTGCGAACCCATCACTCTAACCCAAACTTGCTTTGAGGTCTTTTCTCATTCTTTTATCATGACTACAACTCATGCCCCCTTTACCGATGTAGACCTTCACGATCTCAATGTTCATCTTGTTAAACATCTGCAAGATCTAGATTTTCTCCTATATTTTACTTGTGGGGAGGCCCCTGATCTCGTTAAGCTTAATATTCCTACATCTACTCCTTCTTCTATGCATATTAATACTCAACCCCTTAATTCTACCCTTTTTGCTACTTCTTTTGTTCATGTATCTATTCCTACTCCCACCAAACACTTCACTCCAACTCTTATTTCTCACTTGTGGCAAGTCTCTTCCACTGGCACTCAAGACCTAGCCTCTCTATATGAAGATCTCCAAGTTCAAATATGTCAACTTTAGTAGGCTACTTCTCATGCATCTCCATATCTTGATTCCACCTTACTTTTTCATACAACTTTTGCACCTGTCATCTCCACTTATGCACTTCCTCCTAACTTCGTTATTCCTAGGCTACCCACATTCAATGGCGATGGTGAGCCTCAACAACATATATGAAATTTTCATGTGGCATGTCTAGATTATGCGGATGATCATACATTATTAGCTATGCTATATCCACGGAGTCTCCATGATTATGCTATGTGTTAGTTTTACAATATACCTGTTCATTCAGTAACATCATTCACACATTTAACCGATGCTTTTATCATTGTTTTTTCCATTAATATAGGTTATAAGATATCATATGCTCAACTTGTACATATTAAACAAAGATCTAATGAGCATCTAGTTGACTATGTATTATGCTACAACAACAACTTCACTAAGATGACCAATGTGCTTCTTGACTTGAAACTTTAAGATCTATTTTTCCAAAGTCTCTTACCACCTCTACAAGAGAGTTTCATCTTTGATACATATCCTTCATTTGATCAATTATATCATATTATTAAATTACGTGAAGGAAAACTTATCTCTATGGGTAGACTCAAGTACCATGATCAAGCTTCTTCATCTTATAATCAGTTTCAAAGAAAATCAACTTTGAATCCATATCCTAAGCCCACTAAAGAAAAATCTATTGTTAATGTTGTCTCTACTCCTGAAAAACTTCAATGGAAACCTCTAAAGTGTACATTCATAAAATTACCTTGTGTTCCGTGTATTCTATTGCCTCAACTTATTGAAAGAAATCTTATTATGATTCCACCACTGCTGAATCTAGATCCATCTCACCCTAAAGGACGTAATTATGAAGAAAACACTCGATGTGACTATCACCAATGCATTAGGCATCTTATTGATTGATGTTTCAAAATTAAGCATCTCATTCAAGATCTTATTGATAATAATGCAATCGAGCTCCATGAGCCTTCAATATTTAACACAGTCAATGAAAACAAAAATCTTAAGATCTTTAATGATCCTTATTGGATTTTTCTACGAGGATCAACTCGGAACCCCATGCACATCGAGCAAGGTTGTACTTGAATGGAGTCATGAATGCTTCACGTAGTAAGAAAGAGATAAAACACAAAATGGGAATCAAGTATAGAAAGACAACAATTTTTTTGGCATGCTCATGGATCTGAAAATAAAGGTGCATATAGGAGTGTTGTGTAACTCCTGTATGATACATGTACATAACCCTAAATAAACCTATTGACCTAATCTACTATGACCTATTCTCACTAAGTGAGATGACTAACCATTTATGGTGGACAATTCATCAAATGACAACAAAACAAGTCATATAAACCTACACCCCCTTCATCAAAGCTGAGGTAGAGGTCATGTAAAGTCAGAAATGAAATAGATCTCCCCTAGAAAACTAAGAAAGATGTGTCAATGGGGCCCAACTACTAAGTCTGATAAGGTACCCATGTATAAACAACAACTATTTTGAAAAGAGAAAGACGAGAAGAATGGGTCCCAACTACTAGGCCTAATGAGGTACCCATGTATAATAAGGATATCAAGTAATGAAGGAAAAAAACTGATGGAAAACACCACTTACAAGAGATAAAAGAGACCCCTAAACAACCTAATAAAGATGCATCAAATGAATCTTGACAACTAAATTCCAAATAAGGTATTCATGTACAAACTGCAATCTTTCTAAAAGAAGAGAAGAGATGAAGAAATGTTATCCAACTTCCCAAGACAAATAACATGCTGAAGAACACAGTGCATCAAGTGAAGAAGAAGATCCCCAAAGTGACAAAGTGTGGTTCCTATCCAAAGAACGATGATCCATATGTGAGGTGGAAGTGACAACTACTCCATGATGGGATGGTGAATCTGAAGCATTGGTGAAGAAGAAATATGGAATGGAATCCTAAAGACAAGAGAAATATAAGAAGGCCTAACAAAGATGTGAGGAAGCAGTACTTGACCTCACCCCAGGACTAGATCACAAGTAAGGATACTTGGCTTCAGTGAAGGGTTCGGTAAAGAAGCCTGCAACTAGATTTGAAGTCTAAAACTCTATGAAGTCTCCAAGAAGAGTGTCAATGATGTGGTGTTCTTCCTGCAAACTAAAGAAGATCCATCCACATCGAGTAGTAATCCTAACCTTAAGAAGGACATAAATGGAGTACTAGAAGTCCACCCACTCCGTAAATAAAATTGAAGGAAGCAATACAAAGAACTTTGAATCTGGTGCTCGGAAATGTGGAAAAGGTATAACAAGTAAGTGAACAAGATCCAAAGGTAGTGCTAACAACATAAAACAATCAGAGTGTAATAAGGGAACATCCACTAAAGGGATGCCAAAGTGAAGTGAAGGAAAAGTAACAACTCCCACAACAGTAGAAGGAGGATCCATAAGAAATGGTGGATCAATGTAATACCTCGGTATTATGCTTCGTCAAACTAAGGTATTTTTTTGCCCAATTAATTAACTTGATGCCTTCAATGATTTTAACACGCAACAATTAAAATCCAACATACTATGCCTTCAATTATTATCCACACAAAGAAGATTAATATAACATTAACTGATGTTTAGAATCCATCTTGACAACCTATGATAACCATGTGTATTTGTAAGGGTTTACAGATCCTACCCCATCCCCCCTTCAATGCCCTACACAAGCCAATATACCCAGTATATCATTTTGTTAGACCCTTTTAAAGGTCCAAAGAATCATGTCTATTTTCTTAGTGTCATATAGAAAATTACACAACTACTTCACTCTCACTCACGAAATAGTTTAAAAGAAGAAATGGTGACAGAAAATGCAATCAATCCTTTCCATTATTATGGCCATAATTTTCTGGCATTGCACTAGCAAGCCGGTTTTTTTGACTGCACATAATCCACTTAATACATGCCCTTCTATTCACTGCACAACCATATCAACATAGTGTCAGGATTATTTTCCATTGTTTACTTATTAAATTTATAATTACTCTTCTTAAGTAATCATTAATAAATAAGTTCAAACAAAGAAACTATAGACATCATAACTCGGAATTCTGGTCATGCGGTTCATGCCTGCATCACTTTGAGATACCTAAAGGAAAATTTATGTTCATGTGATGACCCAAGTCATTACGCATTTTTCCCTCTCCCATAGCCATCTGAAATTGGTACGGGTATGACTTGCATGACATGAAGGTCATCTCATGATTTTTTCCTCTGATTACTATTAATTTTCAAGAAATGTACACTCATTTTATTATGTTTCATTTGTTAATGATTAGAAATCATGACATAGCAATGAGACGTAATTTATTATGATTATATCTTTTGTGTTATCACAACATTAGGTTGATAATATTGTATATATGATTAATCAGTGAACATATGATTAATCACCGTACTTATATCATTTAATGCATAATTACACATGTCATCATATTTAATAAATAGAAAATGTGACTTAACAGTGTTTGTATATTGTCTATGAATTTGTGAAATAAGTTGTCTCATCTTATCATGCATTCATAATCAAATCATAATGGAACCAACCATCAAATTGTACTTGCAATAATCCATTCATAATCTGTTGTAATTTCGGCATTATAACACTTTGTAAAACTAAAGTAGGTTGTAAAGAAACAACATATATATTCCTATGATGGAGGATAAACCACGTCACTAACTACATAATGATAATGAAATGAATAACAAGTACAACAAGCTTTAAAATGCCTTATTACAACATGTGAAGTGACACTTTTGCTTTAAATCAAATACGATACATTTATTACATTTCACCAATCAGAACAATATCAATCACATAAGACAAAATGCATTCTTTAAACTTTTTGTTATTACTTGCAAATCTTGCAATCTAAAAATGATGAAGTACAACAATGTACATGGTCAGTTCACAAGAACTAACATAGAACATATAATTTTGTGTCTAGTTGCTTTGTTGCAAAGTAATGGAATATTAACTGTCTTGATTAATGATATTCCATTTAGTATCATCTTCTCAAACATAGGAACTTAAGCACAATGTTCTTGAATATCGAACTAGTTCTTTTCTTCTGTCATTATTTAAACATATTTCCAATTCTTTAACTCATCAACGTATTATAACCAAAGTACAAAGTCTGTCTAACAACCCTTTTTCCTTTCCTTAACAATATAATAGTAAGGAAATGTTTCTCAATAATATTTAAAAAAATTATATGATAATACTAATCAATATAAAATTGATAAGACCACTTCTCACTATTTCAACTTTTCAAGTTTTAGTACAAGCCATCAAACAAAGCACATAAACATAAAATAGACAAGGGTATTCACCCATCCTTTCCT
Organism: Taxus chinensis; assembly: GCA_019776745.2. Lineage (NCBI taxonomy): Eukaryota > Viridiplantae > Streptophyta > Pinopsida > Cupressales > Taxaceae > Taxus > Taxus chinensis. The sequence continues at coordinate 669,636,975 of CM034146.1, forward strand.
TTTGATTAACACTATCAATCAAATTACAACGTTTTAAGCCAATCCCGGGGGTGAATGTCCCAAAAATAATTTCAACAAGTTATTTAATGACAAAACTATATTATTCCAATCGTTTCTTAATCAACTAGATAAATGATCCACTAGATTCAACTCTTATCTTCTTAAATAACCTGTTGTAATATACATATAGGAGTAATAAAATCTAGTTACATCTATACAAGTCTTGGAAATAATTGACTTTGTCAAATGCTACCTTCAATAAGACAACTAATATCTAGTTTACTATCCACCTTACTCTGTATAACTCTTCATTACAGATTTAGATAGAATTTCAATTTGTTAGAGTCATATTTTAAATACTTAAAACCTTAATTGAGCTCATGGAAGGATGTTTAAGTCATCTTCATAAACGATTCAATAGATTGAATTAAAAAATTCCCACATGATAATCGTAATGAGCACTTCATTCAAACAAGGATAATAAAATGGAACAGTTCACAAACAATCATTCACCGTTAAAAAAATGGTCAAATTAATGGTTGGGTTCAGATCAAACCCTCCTCCACATTTAGGAAAAGTAACTCCTAGGTCAAAACTCCAAACAAATCGACTCTCTTCGACATGCAGACCGAGAGATAACAAGACTAGATGCCAGAAAAGGAACTCAGAAAGAAAACAACTCAAGGAAGTCAACATAAACCCACAAATTCCAATACCCTTCGTGATGAGATTATGGTTATATATATATATATATATATATATATATATATATATATATGTATGTATATTCCAAAATAAAGAGAGTTCACATGACCCACATACAATCGAGCATAGTGACTTAGTGTCACGTCTACCAAGAGGGGGATATATATGTATATCCTCACATAAATCATAGAGGTTTTGAGCTAATTTTTTTTTTTTAAATTACCTCTAGAGCCAACATGTTTGCTTTATGCTCTGAAACAGATTCATACCAAACCTTCACATCTAAGAAACTAGTAAACAAGTATTTAAAACCCTATTATTTTCTTTGCTCAACCTAATAGAAAAAATAAGGTGTACAGACTCGAAGGTGGAATAAAAGAACTTCAACAATAACACTTTACAAGGATAAAAACCGAACACCATGAACGTTATGAATACCCAACTCAAGAAAATAACCATAAAACATATGACTCGAATAGGCTAACCCACCATGCAAGGCTTCCAAATTAAATTATATAAACAACCAGAAAAAAATTCCATTAATTTGTAATGAAATTACCATAAAAGAAAGTGTATAACCATGCCTGCAATTAAGAATATCTCAGAAACTTTCTTCCTCGATAATTACTTCAAAGGCTTCCAACAAACACTACCTCACTCGCCCCAGACTCAAAAAAATAACAATCCCTAAAGTTTAACAACAGTGATAAATATTGTGGGGTCAGCCATCACAAGGATCTCTCTAAAAATAAATCCTCAAATTGTATGCAAATATCCAAAATAACCATGCACAACTAACAGAGCTTCCTCAAAACTAAAATCAATAATAAAACCAAGTAATACATGCAGATAAATAGAAACATCTATTTTTTAAACTAAGGAGCCAAAATAGCTATTACCAGTAAGAGAAAACCCTCATGCAATGCCCGAAGTTCCATCGATCAAAGCAGGACCTAGAGTTTACAAACTCACAAAAATAAAAGATTGATGCAAAGTTGCATGTGATATCTTCCTTTACAAGCTTTGTGGTCTTAAATGCATTCAATGACCATTCAATGCATTCAATACCATAGTGCCACGTAGTAGCCTCATTTAAATTTTCACAAATCTTCCCTCCAACTTTGAAGGTAAGTTAAATCGATCAGTCCAAGATTTCAATATTAAACAAAATAACATTAACCCAAATGTGCATGGTAGGGTCGATTTAACCAATTGAGCTAACATTCAAAAATCATGCCTCGAGACCATATAATTAAAAAACATTAGAATGGCCAATGAGTATGGTGATGTATAAATCACTAACTTATATACATTGTTAATTAAAATTATCAATCAACATTAAATTTTTTCATTTGGTCGAGGCCATCCAAGTTAAATTTAAAATATGCCTTAGGCCATTAAAAATACCTAACAATTTAATTCCCTCCATCATGGTCTTGGACCATTCAAACAAAACAAAACAATTATAAATAATTTTCTATCAGTTTTAGTCAATTTTATAATAGCAATCAAACCCTTTTCATGTCAGCCATGTGGTATTTAGACCATTTTCATTTCTATTCCAATACCATCACCTGTTTGGATTTAAGGACTTAGGCCAATGGTTGTAAAAATACAATTGATTAGTGGCCTGCAACAACTCTTCCAAATCGACATGATCGAATTGTTAAGTATGAAACATTTAAATATCCTTATACCATTACGATACACACACAGTTTGAGATAGAATTTTTATCATCAACACAATAATAAAATCCCCTTTTAATGTACTATGGTCAACGACCAATCAAACCAAAGAAGTTTAGCATTATACGATCATATATTTTATCTTAATACTAATATAACAGTCTTGTAACCATGTATAAATCCCTTACATTATGAAATCATTATTTCAAGCTAGATAAAACATAATATCAATATTAGATTCAGTAACTAAGCAATATACCACTGTATTGAATCATTTTTATCAGTAAAGTGGATAACTCATAACTCACTACATATCATGGTGCACTACAATATTCATTACAAGTATAACAATCACATAGTACATCATGCACCAAAATCATTGCACACAACATGGTAAGTACATACAAACATCGCACCAAAACAAGAATAAGTCATAAATGCTAAGTACATTACAAGTGCTAAACGAAAAATGTTGTTGCGCGGTTATACATGAAACTACAACTAAGTGTGTATATCTATTTCAGGATATGCATACGCACATGTGGATGTATATGCAACTATTAAACATAGCTTAATATTTATCTCTTGTAATCACACTCTTCATTTACAACTTATCCCTTTTTACGAAACATACTAAATTTATGGGATGTGACAATTAATGATGGTCTCCAAAATAGTGGAAGTGGTAAGAGTCCCAGAAGGGGAACTCCCTACAAAGGAGATGGACTCCTCCAAAACACCTGTAAAAGGATAAAAGACTCCTTGTACTGTGCCACAAGTAGGCACTTCAAAAAGAAGAAGGTCTAGAAGATACTCGTCCCAAAAAGGTGGCTCAACCAACAAAAGAGAAATGTCAGACAAGTATGAATCATCAACACATATAGGAGGAGGAGTGGAAAGGGCCTCACATACTGGAAGTGTAAAGGAGGTAAATGTAATGAGCGTGTGAGGTTGAGAATAAGACTTCTTTATGTCTGATCAGAAGGGAGAAATGTCAACATTATCTGAAAGGTGGCCAAGAGAAGGAGGATATAAGTCCTCATCTTTACTCTCATCATCAGGAATAGAAATAGGTAAATCAGTGTCACCAGAGTTGTCATCATATGAGGAAGATAAGGAGACAAATGTATCAATTGGAGAAGCAACAACAACAATCTTTGAAGGGTCTCCAAATAAGGAATGAAGGATGCTCCAAATAGTGCGATAACACTTTGTGTGCGCCACATAATGATGGAGTGGTTTGCAAATGTTCGTCAACAAATGACCAATAACCATGCTATAAGTGTCAAGCCAATCTTCAAGCTGATCATGACCACTGGGTGTAGGTACTGGTCCATAAAAATAGAGATAGATATCATCATGAATAAGAAGACATTCCATGCTCGAATTCCACAATGCATATTTAGTCTTACAAAGAAGAATATGTTGAGGTTGTAATGCAGAAATGGTCCTATGAAGCGTAGGTTTGGGAAAAACAATCTCCATAGTACAAATACAAAAAGAGCAATAAATGTAGAATGCAAAAAGAAGGGGGCAAGAATACACACAAGTTTTCAAGATGTTAGACTCGACCGAGAATGTGTTTGCATGCAATATAACACCTAAGAACAATAACAACCCCATGTGTGTGGCACTTTATAAGTAGTGCATTGATTACAATAGGGTGTGTTTGTGTGATGTGGGATAGTTGACCACTCACCTTGCAATAGGCGATGAATCACACAATATGTGATATCACAATAAGTCTTAATAAGAAGCAACGAATAACACGTAAAAAAGCACAAAAAGGCATAAGTAATGAACAAGGGGACAAGATAAAGTCTAGTGTGAGAAAATTCGTCTCACGTCACAGTAGAAACCCCTTTGCTGCAAGACTGTGGCGAATGCACTCACTAGTCTACAAAAAATAATAAGGGTGATTACAATGCAAAAAACGGGTTCAAGATGAGTCCTGAGGACCTCTAGGATGCCGAAAATGCTCTCGGAAGGAAAAAAAACGCTAGAAATAATACAACACACTCTAGCACATGATTAGTAGAAAAACACCCAATAATGCTTAAAATCGTATTGTTGAAAAATGGCAATTTATCTAATTTGGAGATAAAAAGGCTAAAATGGCATTTAATAAAATGTTTAGTTGAACAAGAAATAAATCTACTAATAGATTAAAAGGAGAAAGGAGATATTATTAAAAATTTAGATATCGAAACTAACTAACAAGCTCCTAAGATTAATTAAGTTAACCTTAATAAATTTAAATTAGATAAAAAAACAAGTAATATATAATAAAAACTTAGCCCTACTTTAATTAAAAGCCACCTTAAATTAGATATTAGATCTAACTAATATAAAAGGCACCCCACTTTTTTTAAACAGTGAACCGATAAATTAGACCCACCCCACTTTTAATTCAACTACCATTTAACTTGCAAATAATTAAAAATCTTAGCACAATGGGCTACTGAAAATCCCCAAACCCTAATCACTTTTTGAAGAAACCTCCCTCGGCTTGTCGACACTAAAATTTTCCTCCGTAATTTCTATTTCATTAATGTATGTATTAGGAATAGGATGTTGTTAAGTATAATTAGTAGTAGCGTCTGATAGAAGATAACGTCGCCGTCAGTACGGTGCCGCCAATAATGTGGAGTACGGTAACAGTCAAAGTACAATAGGAATGTTGTAAAAAGTAAATATTTGTCGTAAGTGGTCTGATAATGTTAAAATGTCAAAGTTTGGGTAATTAGAGAAGTAGGGTCTAGATGATTAGGAATTAGAAATATTATATTGGTAATAAAGACAAGGAGTGAGGTCATAAATATTTTTTGTATTTTATTTGTAAAAAGTCTAAAAATGTAGAACCCATGTAAAATGATAAGGTTTATCTTATCTTAACAGATAAGCTTACATGTACAGATAAGAGTTAAGGTATGGAATATGATTCGTTAGAGTGGATTTCTTATCCTATCTTAGAGATAAGATGGATAAGCCTGGAAGTTCTATAAATAGAGAGGCTACCCCCCTCATTTAGCATAGAAGGAAGTAGTGAGAAATATTGTAGGAAGTGTGCGAAGGAAGCCATCAGTTTAAAGGTGTGTTGAAGAAGCCATTAAGAGGTGTAATTGTAAAGTTTCTCCCATAGTCTTGGTGAAAGGCAAGTGAAGTCAATAATACTTGAAGTACCTCATGGGTGAGATTGTAACAGTTTCATTTTAATATTATAATTTATTTTGATATTTCAGATTTGTCATCATTCTGTCTTATCATAGTCGATGGTATTCTTGTGTTATGTTGTTGTTTTGTTTCCAGATTACATCCACCAAACTAAAGGCTGTGCATTAGTAAATAATCATAGCACGAGGAGTTCCTGGTGAAGAATTATCGTAGTGCCGGATTGGTGATGACATTTTGGTTCCGTTTCCGGGACCATTCCTCGTTGGTGGATTTTCTAGAGAGATATTCCCACTTAGTCAAAAATCAATTAGAGGGTAACCTTGTTTTTACTGTGCATAGTAGTTACCATGGTAAAGTCATTTTTACCATGAATAGTAGTTACCACGGTAAAGTCATTTTTGCTGGAATAGTATTTACCGCAGTAACTTCACTTTTTACCATGAATAGTATTTACCGCAGTAACTTCACTTTTTACTGTGAATAGTGTTTACCACAGTAAAATAAGTTTTTACCGTAGTAAGTCAAGTTTTACCATAGTTTACCGTGGTCATTTCTATTTTACTATAGAAAGGTGCAAAGTCACTTTCTAGTATAGTGATTCCAAGTATTTGTACACATAAGTCTTGTTGATTGTACTTGTGAGTAGGTATTTCACGGTGGTTACTTTTGAAAATGGGAAAGATTCCTATTTTTTCAGCTCAATCTAATGAAGATACTTCTTCTTTCATTCAAGAGTTTAAGCAATCTTGTATTTGTAATGGCCTTATAAGAAGGGAACAATGGAGTGAATTTTTTCCTACCTTTTTGGATGGTTCAACACTTAGGTGGTTTGAAACACTAGGTGATAATGTGAAAAATTCATGGGATTTATTAATTGAAAGTTTTCTTGAAGAATTTGGTGAACAACAGAAATATGCAGATCTCATGATCAAGATCACAAAGTTATCCCAAGGAGAGAAGGAGAAGATAAGGGATTATCATGCTCGTGTTCTAGAGCTAAGGAGGAAGCTCGATGCCCAGATCCGGAAGGAAGGACTAGTGGATGGGTTGATGAATGGCATGGATAATCTCCTCTGTAAGCACTTCATTCTTGGGATGAAGCTAGAGATCAGACAATGAGTGAAGTATGACCGCCCAGCTACCATTGAACAAGCAAAGGAGATTGCAAGAAGGCAAGAAGAAAGCATGGAAGAGGAGCCCAAAGAAATTATTGCTAAAGTAGAGCCTACACCAGCACCTTTGGTCCAGAATCAACAACCACTCCCGGTGAGCACAAATATATCTCCTAGTACATCTACTGAGTATGAAGATCTACTCAAAAAGATGGGTCAGTTAACTATTAATCTTCTTCAAGGAAAATAATTTAGTTCTCAGGGAGGAGATAGAGGTCCAAAAAGAAATATTTATGAAGTTGTATGTTATGGTTGTTATAAAAAGAGTCATTATAAGTATAATTGTCCAGATAGAGCTTCTACATCTAGTAAAGAAGATAATGATAAAGGAAAATCACCTATGAATTCTTTTGATGTAGTAGATAAGAGCAGAAATAATGAAGTAGATGTGTTTGTAACAAAAAGAAAGAAAGAAAAAGATAATCAAGATGGAAATGATCCTAAGAAGATGAAAGAAGAAACTAGTAAGAAACATAGGAGAAGAAAGTTGGGTGTGCAAGATTTTTTGATTTCACAGGGGCAAGGACCATACTCCATCTTGGAAGATCTATCCAAAAGGCCTACAAATATTACATATGGTCAACTCTTGGCTATGTCTTCTGAGAAGAGGCGGGAGTTGCAAGGTGGACTCAATGCTCGAAGAAGGAAGGAGGTTGAGGTCCCTGTTTTGGAAGCAGAGGAAGATCCCTATGCTCCACAAGCTGAGGTATTATGTAATGGTATTTCAATTCATGATGTCTTAGTTAATGGAGGTGCTGCAGTTAATGTAATGACCGAGTCTGTAATGAATATGTTGGGTTTAAAAATTGATCGCCCTTCAACACTTATGTTAAGGTCATTAAATAAGGGAAAAACTAAACCAGAAGGTGTAGTCTCAAATGTGGCAATATCTGTTATGGGTGTTGTATGTGTGGTAGACTTTCAGGTGATGAAAAATGGTACTGGTGCGTACCCAATGTTGTTGGGAAGACCATGTCTAAGGAGAGTTCATGCAAGAAACTACTGGAATGAAGGTTTCATGACACTTGGACGTGGTAGAGAGAGGGTGAAGATAAACATGATCCCTCGACATCATAAAGCAGAACCTGTGGATTCAAGTGATGAAACTGATGATTAGACATCCTCTGATTACTCTAGTACCAGTGAAGTGGACACTGGAGATGAAGAAAGCGAGGTGGATGTTTCAGTCATGGATATCCTTCCAGTCACACCAACTCATGACCCCATAAAATTATCTGAAGAAGAATTTGATGATCGTCTCCAAAAAATAAAGATTGGTGATGCTGTGATGGAGAGTGAGAAGGAATCCTACCTCCAGCTCTTTCGAAGGTACATACACCTATTCACTTTTGATTACAAGGAACTCAGTCAAGTAAGTTGGGTAGAACATTGTATTGAGCTGGTATATGGTGCTAAGCCCATAAAGCAAATGCCATAGAGAATGAATCCTAATTTTTCCAAGACTGTAAAAGAAGAAATAGATAAGTTGCTTTATGCAGGATTCATATTTGCTGTGGAGAATTCAGAATGGGTTTCTCCCATTGTGATCTCAATAGAAAAGAATGGGAAGCTACGCATTTGTGTTGATTACAGGAAGCTGAATAAGGCAACAAAGAAGGATCATTACCCTCTTCCATTTTCAGATCAGATCTTGGACGAAGTACCTGGCCAGGAGTGTTATAGTTTTGCTAATGGATATAGCGGCTATAACCAAGTTCGTATAGCAGAGAAAGATCAGCTGAAAACCACATTCACCACTCCTTGGGGAACGTTTTCTTATAGAGTTATGCCTTTTGGGTTGTGTAATGCTCCAGCAACATTCCAGCGTTTGATGAATAGGGTGTTCGAACCCTACATTGGGACCTTCATCAGAGTATTTCTGGATGATTTTTGCATCTATGGGAGCAGGTTGGACCACCTGCACCAGATGGAGACAACATTTCAAAGGTTAGATGAAGCACAAGCCTCACTAAACCCTACAAAGTGTGTCTTTGGATATTCTAAAGGCGTTTTGTTATGGCATGTTGTATCCAGAGATGGTAATGGTATTGATCCTGATAAAATTTCAAAAATCAAAGATTTACCATTTCCTATGAATAGAAGTAAGTTGAGATCATTTTTAGGCCATGTGGGTTACTATAGAAGGTTCATCAAGAATTTCTCAAAGATTGCACAGCCACTAACCCAGTTCTTGAAGAAGGATGTTACTTATGAACTAGGAAATAAGGCGCATGAAGCTTTTGGACAACTAAAGGAAGCCCTGGTGTCTTCACCTGTTTTGAAGAATCCAGATTGGAGCAAGCCATTCATTATGTACACTGATTCCTCAGATGCAGCACTAGGAAGTACTTTGAGCCAAAATGATGAAAATGAGAATGAACATCCAATTTACTTTAGGAGCAGACAAATGAGCAGTGCTGAGGTAAATTATACTGTAACTGAAAAAGAGGCTCTGGCTATCATTTTTGCTATAAAGAAGTTTAGAAATTACTTGCTAGGGTAAAAATTTCTAGTTGTAACAGACCATCAGGCTCTAAAATATATTGTAAATAAGCCTAACCCATCAGGGAGGATAACAAGATGGATAATTTTGCTATGAGAATTTGAATTTGATATTATAGATAGGCCAGGAAAGAAGCATGTCAATGCAGATGCACTCTCTCGAGCCTATGATAGTTTAGGATCATCTTGTGATGATGATGATTTCCCCGATGCAGCATTGTTATCCCTTGACACAATCCCTAGTGAATACATAGATATTTGGAATTATCTGAATGAATTCAAGTTTCCTGATGGTGCCAATGCAAAGACTAAGAGAAAGATTACTCAAGCCACTCATCCATATTCTATTATGCATGGAGTATTATTTCGAATAGGACCTGATGGACAGTACAAGAGGGCAGTTGGATGTGATCAAGGGAAGGAACTGCTAGAAGAATTCCACAATGGTACATGTGGAGGACACTTCTCTGGACAACTTACAACAAGAAGGATCGTGGATGCAGGTTATCACTGGCCCACTCTTTTTAAAGATTGTTATAATTATTGTAAGACATGTGATATTTGTCAAACACATGGTAACCATAAGACTTCATCAGCTCCATTATGTCCTATTCTTCCCCTTGGTCCCTTTGAAAAGTGGGGAATAGACATTGTAGGTCCACTTCCAACTACATCACGCCAAAATAAGTATATTGTAGTTGCCACAGATTATTTAACCAAGTGGGTTGAAGCTAGGCCATTGAAAACAACTTCCATGGATGAAGTGGCAAGGTTCATGTATGAACGCATTGTCACCAGATTTGGTTGCCCATTAGAAATTGTAACAGATCAAGGAAGCCACTTCATTAATGAGGTGGTAGAAGCCCTAGTCAATAAGTTTTCTATTAAGCACAGGAAGGCAACAACATACAAGCCAAGCACAAATGGACAGGTGGAACAAACAAATTTTGTGTTGTGTCAAATTCTAGCAAAAGATGCAGCCTTGCAGGTACATAAATGAGATAAAAGGATTCATGTAGCATTGTGGGCATATAGGGCAACATCAAAGTCAGCAACAGGATACTCCCCATTTCAGTTGGCCTATGGCATTGATCCAGTTCTTCCTATTGAGTTTGATATTGTTACTGTGAGAGTTATGAAAAATGGAAGGATGGATGAAAGTGATTCAATAAAATAAAGGTTGGTACATCTTCATTTGCTGGAGGAAATGAGAGAAATAGCACAGGATACAAGCCATAGGAAGAAAATGAAGCAGAAGAAATACTTTTATCAAAAGTTCCAGTGGTCTCCATTTCATGTGAATGACTTGGTTCTAGTATATGATTCCAGATACAAAAAAAGAAAACAGAGAAAATTTCTTCCAAAATGGATGGGGCCCTACAAAATAGTAGCTGTGCATGGAAATGGTACGTACCGAATGGAGGAATTGGATGGCACTCCCATTACGAAATGGGTCAACCACGACAAGTTGAAGATTTTCCAAGCACCAGAATAGTCTACTCCGAGGACGGAGTAGAAGCTAGGAGGGGGGGAAGATGTCGAAAATAAAATTTTCTTCCGTAATTTCTATTTCATTAATGTATGTATTAGGAATAGGAATGTTGTAAAAAGTAAATATTTGTACAATGGGAATGTTGTAAAAAGTAAATATTTGTCGTAAGTGGTCCGGTAATGTTAAAATGTCAAAGTTTGGGTAATTAGAGAAGTAGGGTCTACATGATTAGGAATTAGAAATATTATATTGGTAATAAAGACAAGGAGTGAGGTCATAAATATTTTGTGTATTTTATTTGTAAAAAGTCTAAAAATGTGGAACCCATGTAAAATGATAAGGTTTATCTTATCTTAACAGATAAGCTTACATGTACAGATAAGAGTTAAGGTATGGAATATGATTCGTCAGAGTGGATTTCTTATCCTATCTTAGAGATAAGATGGATAAGCCTGGAAGTTCTATAAATAGAAAGGCCACCCCCCTCATTTAGCATAGAAGGAAGTAGTGAGAAATATTGTAGGAAGTGTGCGAAGGAAGCCATCAGTTTAAAGGTGTGTTGAAGAAGCCATTAAGAGGTGTAATTGTAAAGTTTCTCCCATAGTCTTGGTGAAAGGCAAGTGAAGTCAATAACACTTGAAGTACCTCATGGGTGAGATTGTAACAGTTTCATGTTAATATTATAATTTACTTTGATATTTCAGATTTGTCATCATTCCGTCTTATCATAGTCGATGGTATTCTTGTGTTATGTTGTTGTTTTGTTTCCAGATTACATCCACCAAACTAAAGGCTTTGCATTAGTAAATAATCATAGCACGAGGAGTTCCTGGTGAAGAATTATCATAGTGCCGGATTGGTGATGACAGGCTCCCGCTTTGGGCGAGAAGGATGCAGACGGTATAGGTTTTGATGTCTCAGGTGTGCAGGTTTCGATATTTGGTGGCTTTTTTGAGGGCTCTAGTGGCGGCTCTTCTCAGGTGGAATCCGGTGTTTAGGACGCTCTAGATTCTTCTCTCTGCTGTGGTATTGGGCCCATAGATGGTAGCAAGTGTCCCCCCTCTGCTGTTGAAAAGGTGAGATCTGATGCGGTTGCTGAAAAACGCTCTTATGCGTTGGCTTCCACTTATTTGTTCTCTAAACCCCTCTTTGCTACCAAGTCTACACCTCTTGTCACTCTTGGTAAATCTGTGCTTGAGACCGAGTATTTCTTTTCCTCCAATGGTTTGATATTCCGCTTCAATGGACTCTAGCTAGACCTTCCACTTCTTCACTCGTGGATTTCTTCTAACTAGCACCCTATTGTTTCTGGTAGGATTGACATTTACCCTTGTGCAAGGAATTTTTTTATTGTTGATTTTAGTGCGGAGGATGATAGGGATATCATTATCTCTAAGATATGGGAATTGCAAAATCATCACCTATTGATGAAACCTTGGTTCCCGACTTTCAACCCACTCACAGATTCTTTCACTGTTAAATCGGTATGGATTTGTTTACCCCATATGCCATTGTAGTTTTGGGGAGAGGAAATTCTAATTGCTATTAGCAATGCTTTGTGTAAATTTTTATCCATTGATTCCAATACGAAATCTTACACTTACAATACTTTTGCACAGATTTTGGTGGATCTGGATATTTCTCTCGACCTACCTGCTTCAATTGACGTTAAAGTGTTGGATAGGGTTTGGTCATAGCCCCTTGATTATGAAGGATTTCCCTTCAGATGTAGAAAACAAATTTAACCTTGGACATCTTGCTTCCAATTTTCAGATGGTGAAACAAAAAACTAAGAAGGAAAAGGTTTCTCGGTGGAAATACTCTCATCAAGCTATTTTATTTATTGATGTGGAATGAGAATCAGTTACTAACACTAAGGAGGACTCTGATAAGGAATCCACTCTAAACTCATGGCCTACATATGAGAAGGTCGAAGTAATTATGGTGGATCAGGTGCCAACACTGATTCCAAATGCTACTACTAATGATGTTGTTACTAGTTCCACTACTACTAACGGTGTTGTTACTAGTTCCACTACTAAGAAGACCAATTCTAGTAGTTTGGCTTCTTCTAATATTTGACCTCCAGCTCACTCAACTGAAAAATTCATATCCTAATAGGAGTGATGACTGGACGGTCGTTAAACAAAAAAATAATGCTTTTTCTATGCACCTAAGATCCCATGTAAGGGATGTTACAAGGTAATCTGGTTGCAGTGATACAATGAGTGTTGTAGTCTTATTTTTCTTTTTCACCATTGTTTTTCTTTTGTTGTTCCCCTTTGAGGTTAGGGGATTTCTCTTTGTTATGCTTAAATGTTTTATATAGCCTCGAGGGCTTGTTGTACAAGGATGCGGGTCCTTTCGAAACCCTCAACTTTTACCAATTTCCAAAAAAAAACTACCGCTTAACTTAAAACAACCTCCCCTCTTTTAACCACCGACCCAGTTTTCAAAAAAAACTTCCACTGTTTTTTAATATAACATCCACACAAATAACAGGGGGTCGAAAATGATACGAAAAAAGCGGGAGTTCATTAAAAACAACATACTTGGATGGTTCAACGTATGAGGGGCACAACACTCATGTCAGGTGGAGGAGAACGAAGTGGGTCATGATGAGCACGAGACCTGGGGAAAGGATGAGATGAATCAGAGGAAAACTTAGGCATATGAGAATAATTCACAGTAACCGCTGAGGCAGGGGGTGAGATCCCTAGTATGAACACAAGGTAGCATCCAGAGCATGCAATACACAATAGAGGGAAAGATACCAACGTGATTATAATGAGCACGAGGTTGACAACACATGCAGGAGGCCAAGAAAACAAGAAATAGGGGCAAAGTGTGATCAAAGCAGGATCGACACACACAAACACAGGGGACCGAAAAAAACACAAGCACAGGAGGAAAACTACGAACTCACATGTGTAGGGAAACACAAACCAAACGGTAAAGGTAGGGAGCCCACGAACAGAGAGGCGACACAAAGGGGTCCCAGGTAGCTTAGCACACGAATGGTCAAAGAAAACCTAACACAAAATACACAACCTGTAGGGATAAAACATGACTTAGACATGTATATAACTCGACCTATCAGGAGAAAAATGAACCTGAAAAACAAGAAAACTTGACACTCAAGAAAATATGAAAAAACTAACTCGTGAGGGGAAAACACATGTAAGGAAAGAACAGCCAACACAAGCGGATCACAAACCAGCTCGAATGGGAAAAGAAAAATAATGCATAACAAACATGAATGCACAAACTAGTGTAAGAAAATCCAAAAAATCCGGGCAATGAACCATTGCAACTTGCGATAAAGGGGGAGTCAAATCGCTTTGTAATGCAACAAAAAGAGGAAATCAACCCTAGCTCACTGAAGAGCTCAACTCGATGAGTTGAAAAAAGGGCAACTCTTTGGGGTGAGCAAGAAATGGAGAGGGCAGTAAGGAAAAGAGAAAACCATGTAGGAGGGAAGGCCAAAATATTTTCCAAAAACCAATTTTGTTTGAAAATAATTCACTTACAATTTTAAAAAACTAATAAGAAACCAGAGATGTAAAAAATGGCACCTACCTCTAGATTTAGTGGTTCCACAAAACTTGGTTGCAGCTAGCTAGATCTAGCTGGAAAACCCATGTAACATGCACATGCACAATCAAAAAATCCACACAAACTCCAAAAATTAGAAGGTTAAACCTAGAAACAAGATTCCAAAATAACAAAAAACTTACACGAGAAGTGTAAAAACTAGAAATTGAAGTAATATCAGCCATATTCAAATGAGTGCATGTTTACTAAACAATCACTTTGATACCATATTAGATTTTTCTATGAAGATCAACTCGAAACCCCGTGCACATCGAGCAAGGTTGTACTTCAATGGAGTCTTGAACGCTTCATGTAGTAAGCAAGAGATCAAAACATAAAATGATAATCAAGTACTTAAATACAACGGTGTGTCTGACATGCTTATAGATTAGAAAATAAAGGTACATATAGGAGTGTTGTGTAACTCCTATGCATGACACATGTACATAACCATAACTAACCCTATTGACCTATTCCACTATGACCTATTGTCACTAAGTGATATGAATAACCATCTATGGTGGAAAAGTCATCGAATGACAACAAAACAATTCATATTTACCAACAATCCTCTTCCTAAGAATGGCAAACAAGCTGATGATTCTTTGGTCAATCATGCATATCACATTGTGTGCACTCCTTCATCGGGGCCTCTTGATTTTCTAATTACTAATGTTGATGCATCTCCACCACTCATCACATTCTCTAATCATGACTACCATGTTACATTTTCTTCTAATACACCACATTAATGCTTCTATAGGATCTTATACTATCAATAATACCATGATTGATCCATCGGCTCCTATTGGTGCGTGCTCTCTTACACTCCTTGTTGCTATCAACTATCCACTATCTCAAATTTCATATCCAATTCCAAAATCTTATGGTTTCATCAAGCTTCTAGTTACAGTTGGGCCTCTCACCATGTTTGGGGCATTTGTTATGGCACTTATCGTCAAAGGTTGTGACATGGTCTTAGGTCTTCCTTGGTTTTATGCCACTAAGGATATCTTTTCAATTACCCACCTGTGTCTCAAATTCATTCACAATAAGAAAATTTTCACTCTCAAAGGTATTTCACCATCCACTCCATTGCCTTTGCCTCCTCTCACTAGCTGTAACATCTAGCCCCCCCTAGGCCTCTCAAATCTAAGGTAGATTACGCACCTAGATCTCTTATTCGCACACGACCTACTCATTATTATCGATCTACTAGTCTATCTTCTTGGCCTAAGTCCCCTACTTTGGCAGCCTCTTCACATAAGAGTTCACCTCCTAGGTCTACTTCACATAGGTGCTCATCACCTCCTCAGTCACCTTCACATAGGTGTTCATTACCTCCTCGAACTCCTTAACATAGGTGCTCTTCACCTCCTAGGATTCCTTCACACATATATCATCAATCTTGTTGGTTGGAAAATATGTACCTCTATGCAAGCAACAGTTCAGGGGACAACAATCCCTTCTCTTTATAGGAGAGGTTCCCTTATTCACAAGTAAAATGAAAATCTACTTATTTACAAATGCACAGTCTAACAATATTCAAGTGATGATTTTGATGTGAAAAATGTTCCCATTTTCAAGAATAATATCAATAAAGAAGACATAGGGGATATAAGAGTTTTTTAAAGGAAACAATAGCTTTAAATAAGAAAGGTTGGTTTAAAGGAAATGCTAAGTTCAACTTCTCACCTATCAAGAACACAAGTGTTCTCCCTAGTTACCCAAGATCACTCACTATTGTAAGAATGGGAACAAAAGAAGGAAACACTTTCAGATATGCAAATTACAAAAAAATATCATACTAATGCGTGCAATGAATCTTAAGGATATATATATATATATATATATATATATATATATATATTTAAAATAACCCACATGATATATATACAATAGACGCAAAGTTCTCAGCATTTACATCAAATGAGTTGAACACAAAGTTTCATATTCAATATACCAAATCCACATTTGCAAGTTAAAGAATAGAAACAGAAAGGACACAAGAAATGAGAGAGAAATTTATTTTGTATTGATTCTTGTAGTTATGTGTTTCTTACATTTCAAACATCCAAAATCTAACCACATTTATAATTAAAGAAAGCCTTATATAGGCATCAGGGCATTTGTAACTAACCTCTCCTAGTTCTATTGAATTTTAATTAAGTGTTTCCACTTAATTAATACATTATACTTTAGCTAGCTTTTACAATTTCAAATTATTTTGGAATAATAAAGCTAACATGAATTTTGAAAAATAGAAAGAAAAAGTTTATGAACTCGAAGAAGGAACACTCGAGGACGATATTGTCACACTCTTCATTTTGAGCACTTGATTCGTGAATTTAATTAGAGCCCCAACAATCTCCATGCCAATAGGAATGGTGGTGTTTGTCATTTCATTTGTCCATTTGCTTAAGCAATCTTCCATTTCTTTCCTATGTTTGCATTCTGTCATAGGCCTTTGGTCGCTTCAATGACCATATCCTGTAGTGCACTAGTCTCCTCCATTTTCTCTCTAGTTGTAGTTTTCGACTTGAAAAATCTTATTTGATAAGAGCCCAAAATTTTTGCCTTGATATCCTACACTACATGTCTCTCTATATAATTATCTTTATAGAATTGTCACCAAATATCTTGAAATTTAGTCATTATTGCATCTTTTAAGGCTTCTCCTTTTTCCACCATATTCTTTAGTTCATCAATTACTTCCTCCAGCATTTTCATCTTCCACTCCACGTCGAACACCCACCCATTTATTGGAGAGATTGTTCTTTGAGTCATCAAATAATTTATGTGCAAGAAGAACTTGTTCATCTGTATCATTCATGAGCCTGAGATCTTGAATACATTATGTCCATAGTTTGAGTTCTTTCTCAGAGCCAATGGTGGTTGAATCAAACTTCTTTTGTATGAAATTAATGTTATCATACGTTTTGTGTGCTTCTTCAATGAAATTCAAGCAGGAAAACAACATTCCATCAGGCATTTCCTGTTTTTCCATAAGCAACATGCTTATGAATGTCCTTAATAGTTTGTACTTCTTCATCAGACATGATAATGGGAGGAGGAATTGAAGTCATGGGGGTAGGATCCAGTACCTTATCACTTTCTAGAAGAGATTTAATGAAACCAGAGAGGGCATGCACCTTCTCTTCAAGTTGTTGATGTGTTTTCTTCCCCTTCTCCACTCTTTCAATGACTCTGGAGATTGTTTCTTTCAAATTATGAACATCTACCTCAGGAGTAGATTCACCTAATGGAATTATGGTGAGCTCCAGGTCAGCAATAGTCAAATACTTTTCATCTCTCTCTACTCTTGGCTTTGTTATTTCCAAGAATTTCTTACTTGTTGAATCAGACACCAGTCTTGAAGTAGTTTTGGCTTTCTTGGTAGAGGGATTAGTGGTTGTACCCAAGAGGGAAGCCATAACATCACATTTGGGAGTATTTATTTGAGAGGAAGCCTTCCTTTTCTTGTTATCTATGAAGGATTAAACTCATGTGAAGGTGTCACTAGAAGATGGAGCAATAGTAGGACCCAAGGCAAGTGTATTCAATGAGCCAAGAATTTAGGCAACAGACACTTCCAAGGTAGGTGTCCCAAAAATTAAAGAGGATAATTATTTTACATGAGATTTTGGCTTAGGAATGAATTTTCTTAGAAACCAACTTAGTATCTTTGAATTTTTTTCCATCGTCTTATTCCTTCTCAGTACTGCTTCCCTCATAATTTATTTCCTCGTGCTCCTCTATTTCTTTATCTTCTCCTTTTGAATGTATAATAATTTGATCTGTTTCTGGAATATTTTCTGCTGACTTTGGAGAGAGATATTTCTTATCTTCTTTCTCAATCATTTATTTTGTCTTATTAGTTTTCTCAGTCTTCCCTTTCTTAGAGTACACCAAAGTTGTGGATTCCAAAGGAGAATGGGTTGATTGGGTATGAAATTTTGGTGCTGGAGTGGCTATCTCCCTTTGATATGTGGATGCTCCATGAGAAGAGGATTTAATCATACCTATCTTGTATGATTTCATCTTCATATCAAGCTAGATCTTGGTCCTCACCATGACTGGATTTATTATCTCTTGTAGATCATCATTTTATTTCTGGAACCAATTGATGGTGGGAAGGGGTGTATGCTGAATAGATTTATTATATTCAAGGGAATGCAAATATTCATCATCATCTGTAAAATCCTCGGGTACTTTATAAATTTCAAAATATTTGATCTGCTATAAGGAAAGCCTTTCATAATATCTCCTTCTTGCTTCATAATCATCTAAACAGTCTGCCCAATAATCTTATGAGGTAGGCTTGTGATAAAAACCCATTCTAAGGTTGTTGGAAATGAAACCTTTGATGTCAAAGTAGGACCTCTTCTAAAAAGTATAAAATTTGAAAGCAACAATACTTATTTCCACATTTTGTGCGTCAATTGTTATTCTGTAGGTGTAATTTCCCAAAGTGATTAGAAATTGAATGCTAGATATTTTCTTGTCCCTGCATGTTATATGCAACATATCAAGTTTCCTACAAACTTCCACAAGAACTATTTTTTCATTGTAATACATGGGAAGTTTGTTGGGTGCTCCTTTAAAACCGACCAATATGATATATGTGAATCTCTTGAATTGGATGAACAAACTGGCATAAGTTGAGATTAATTGTTTTGCTTCCGCAGATATCCTCTCAGCTGTGTTATCTTCTAGGTGTTTGACAATGTACATTATGAAAGCATCATTGTCTCTTTTAAAATGATGCTTACTGTTCTCAAGAGTCAATTGTGGATAATACTCATACACTGGTACACTCTTCCTGTCATCCACTAGAGAAATTCCTAACCACACCCTGTATAATGCAATAGTATACATCAATTATGAATTCATGTTAAAATATTGGCTTTGTTGTCTATTGAAAAGTTGCTTAGTGAGGTTCTCACAAATTATTTCTCCCCAATTCAGACTCGGCTTCCCTTCACAGATAATATTTATATAAGGGCACATCCATAAGTGAAACTCATTAGTTGAAAGAAGACCCATGATCCTAGATAGTAGAGTGATAATATCTAAAATATTTTCTTTGAAATAAACCATGTACATAGTCTTTGGCAGTTTGGATGCTCCTTTCTTTGGAACCTTGAACCAAGACTTAACTATCATTGTTTTTATATTTCTTCTTATCTTGCTCAAAAAGGCCCTAACCTTGTGTCATGGTGAGAGTATTTGTATTTTCAACAACAGGAATCCCAAAAGCAACATTTATGCAACCAACATACAATTTAGAGATCACTTTCCCATGAGGATATTTAATTTATTTTGACTTTGAATCGAAATAAGATGCACAAACCAAAATGGTTTCTTGACACTAGAATGAAGTAGGAAAACCACCGGCATGAGCAATTCCACAATCTTTGATGCATTGGGCCATAGAAGTGGAGTTTACATCAGAAATTTAGGCCTAAAACTTATTGAAGTTGAGATGTTGTACATCATTATCTCATATGTTGAGTGTTATTGTTTCAAGGGATGAAATATGCTCATACCCCCCATAATGATACTTCATGATGGTCAGTGTATTAAGAAATAGACACTCAAGAGAATGAAATATCAAAGACATTTTTGAAGGGAAATGGTATGGAAGGGCACCAAACTATTTTGACATCAAAACCCTCACATGAAGTTACAAAATAACTCACCAAAACTGTAAGAAGGAAGACGTTCCTTACAGGATCACAATGCAATTGGGATTTTTGAAAATGGTTAAGAAATGCTTAGTCTACAGCTAAAAATGGATTTTATGATACAGGAATAGGAAAACTGTGTTTTAGTAAAAGCTCTTAACTGTAATGATGAATATGGGGAACTATTTTACCCTTTTATACTTTTCGTTCAAAGTTTTATTTGATTGAATACATTAACTAGGAGTCCAAATATATTGCGGAGAATGGAATGGATCATGACACAACTTACCAACTTTACCCTTTGAAGTGTGGTTATGAAAAATATATGGAGAACAGAAGGCCCAAAGAAACTAGGGACACGAAACCCTAAAATCTCTGTAACATACAAGAAAGCTTATAACATGCGGCGAAAATGGGCTTGTGGTGAACATGAGGTACGGGTGCACATGGGACAAAAGTTCCTTGAAAACCCAAAATTTCTACAATGTAATAAAAACCAATAAAATGTGGATAGATCAGGCGGATGACGCACACAAGGCCCATAGGACATGGGCACGTGAGTTCTCTACAAATCCGCAATGCCCTCAATATAAAGAACACTTAGGAAAATTTGGGAAGAAGCTTTTTAGGTTATAAATGAATGCGGAGAACACGAGGATGCAGAGAAATGACATCCAGGAAGCACAAGCGCCGCAGGATTTATGGAAAGCCGAAACGTCTGCAACACAAAGGAAGACTACAAAGTTTTTGGAAACAAGGCTAATGCGGTAAATACGGAGATGAAGAAAATAGAAGGTTCATACGAACTAGGGAAATTAGTTCTCCTAAAAGCCAAAATTTCTGCAATACAAAGGAAAATACGCAAAAACTCAAAGTGCCTTAAAAAACTGACTAATTACTGGGATCATTTTTCTTCCATGAGACTTCATAAAGGCAAACAAATTCATCATAGGATTCACTTTACCAAATTTTTTGAAAAACAATACACACATTTTTTGGGTAAGTGACAACAAGTCTTATACACCACCGATCTTAGAGCATGGTCACATGCCTTTATCTCCTCAAACATTGGGTGGAGGACCCTTTCCCTTCACCTTCGTTGGATAGCTAACTCATCATCATACACTTGAGGGGCATCATGCTTATTTTTCTTTCCCCCTCCTCTTAACATCATCAGGTGTCTATCATTACACTTTGTGCTTCATGATTCATATTTCTAAGCATTCTTACACAACTTGATACACATATTGTATCGTCATACTACCCTATGATGCATTCTAGTTCCACAGTTTATACTCGACTACTGAGGGTATAACTCTGAAATGTACCTCACCTCTTCTACACATTACACTCTATGTTTCATTGATCTATCTTTCTAGTGCACATTATCAAACCATTTCCCAATGATGCACTCTTGTTCTATTGTTCATTCTTGATTGTTAAGGGGTTTTGTACAAATGCACCTCATCTCATACTCATCCACATCCACTAGGGGCACGCTGCTCCTATCATATTCATAATGCATACAATTCCATCTCACTCATTTAAATCATACTGTGTATCTTTGTTGCATCTATTCTTTCTTGTTTATACTTACATATACACTTTGCTTACTATGTTAGTTGGATACTATGTATGTCATTATATTTTCTAAATACACATATGTGTTCAATTGGTCTTCACTTGTGAATGCAAACTTTCTATAAATCTTTACATGCAATAATGATGCTTGGAATTGTACCTCTTACATGTCCCACCAAGGCTCATGGGGGCATCTACTTTCTCGCACACTACAACTGATATCATTTCATTAAATGCTACTTTCTACTTTTACTAGCACACTACTTACTCTATCAATACATACTCTTCTTGACATAATATTTATCTTTCTGACATGCTAATGAGTGCTTCATGTGCCACATTTTATTTGCAAGAACTATTTTCCACCATGGTTGTCTGTTACTCTTTGCTTACCACTATTTTCTATTGTATGCCATTGTTTGCAGGCTTTTCCTTATGTCTTTCTTGATCATTTGTTGTATGCTTTTGGCTGCTATGACCCTGACTATTTTGTGACATTATGAGTGATGTCCCATGTTTGAAACCCATTTTTTGTGTTCTAGTCTGTCTACACTGATGCTTGTTTACATTTTCTTCTATAGCTTGCTTGTCATTTTTATACTAATAAATATTTTTAGCCACTTTGTTTACATGTGCCTTGGTTTCTACCATTCACAATCCTCCCTGCAGGGATACAATTTTAGATCATCATCAAATCCTCTCCTTTGGGCCATATTCTCCTAGCGATGTCGCATGTACCCCAAATTATAGGGGCATACATTGGGTGAATTAGTCACCCCATACAACATCTCAGAGCTACAATACAATACAATTCAGCATAGGAACAACATAGTCTACAATTACATAAATGACCCAAGTATTGACTTATGTTATTAGTTCAACAACACACACTCTAGTTCCCAACTACAAAAAACTAAATCCTAGAAACTCTTGACCTCTCTTAGGCTCCTATGTCCTAGGGGAAGATACAATTAGTTTATCATATCATAACAGTCTACATTAGTTTACAGAGAAGTTTCCACAGTATAGGCACAGTCCTACAACAATCAAAATGAATTGTTTCTCCATTTTATACACATGAAATACGTAACTAATATATAACTAAGCATGAATCGCACCACCTATATTGGTGTATAATTCGGGAAGCAGTCATGGAAGGAGAGTAAAACTAGACCTCTCATCCCAACACTCATCTGTCATGGTGTGAGATCTCCCAAAAAACTCGCTTGGTGTGAGACCACACAAAAAAACTCGCTATTGGCATGAGATCACCCAAAAATATCACTCTACAAGGCATTTTCGGGACATATTTCTATCCTTTTACACTCATGATCATCAAGTGCACACTTTCCTTTTACTACTTTTACTCATACTTTTCATAATACATAACTCTTATTACTCTTTCGCTCTTCTTTTGCAAGTCCATCCTTAATACACAAACAAAAAACAACCCTACATCAGGAAAAATATTAGGTACAACATGATACAACACAATACACTTCACTCCTAGGGTCACTTCCTCTTTCTTAGTTTCCATGCTTTAGTTTTTCATGCTTTCACTTGTCTCTTCGGCACACTATCACCATCACATTCTACATGGTTATCAGGTAGGAATATCTTATCTACTTTATGCT
Organism: Taxus chinensis; assembly: GCA_019776745.2. NCBI lineage: Eukaryota > Viridiplantae > Streptophyta > Pinopsida > Cupressales > Taxaceae > Taxus > Taxus chinensis. Next base: position 669,660,202 of record CM034146.1, read on the forward strand.
ATTGAGTATTCACTCAAAAACATAAAGTGGGGGCAAATGTATAAACAAAATCATGCACTTGGGTAAATTTCTAGGTCATAAAAGCATACTTGCATTCAAATGATTCCTAAGGGAGAAAACTAGTAATTGACAATTATCGTTGGCCTCTTTGTTTTGTTTCTAGTTTTGTTTCTAGTCTTTTACACCCTATAATCCAGTCGATACTTTACTTAATTATCTTTTATGTCTTCTGACACCAACATCCAGGCACCCTTATCCCCTCTAGGAATACCTAACCCTTTTCTACCTTATTCACTTCTTTTGGTTCTCTTTTATCTTTTGGGCATCTTATTTTCTTATGGGTCAAACTTCCAGTTGTAAATTATAAAATTTAACCAAGGAAACATATAAATACAACACTATGCGACCAAAATCACGGACCAATATTTAAGCATCTATTATCATCACCTAAGGTTGCATCCAAATGTATGCAAGAGCATCAAAGGCATCCATCTAGCAATCATCCAAAGGAAAATGGATTGCATTTTCTATATACATGCATGGGAGGGGAAGTTCATCTTGACATCCACACATCTAATTTCATTGGTACATCTAGTTATCACCCAATATCATGTGCACTTGCGTAAGGGCTTCATAGGGCATGATTCTATCACACACGCCAAACTACATGGAGTCTGAGATGTAGTGCAGTGCTCAGTTGTAATTTCACTCTGTTGGGTGACCGTCAGGGCCAATATGACTCCTCATATTGGATCTTTTACTTTTGGGATTTGATGTCGTTTGATGGTTTTATAGGTCATCATTTCTTTTCAAGTTACAAGTGCATTCTATAATCATAGTGTGACACAAGTAACCAAAAATGACTATCAGTGACTATCTTACGACACCAGAAAAACCAGGTTTTGAGCTCTTGTGTAGTTAAAAATACCTAGCAGAGGTCTCTGGTGCCTAGGCACCCTCACCCCAGTCTAGGCACCATAATCCAGGCTTGTCTAAAAACTCTAGAATTTTGTAAGCATAGTTGTGACTGTCTGCCTTTTTTGTTTATCAGTTTCTTCATTCTACACAATCTCGACATCATGCATAAATAAGTTAATTCCTTATCTCTCTCTTACACTTGGGGTTTTATATTTATCTAGCTTATTTATTATGTAAAATCTATACTTTAACATTTATTTATCATACGGGACTCTACAATTAGGGATTTACAAACTCTATTTTTGTTAGATCAGTATCTTCTTTCAATCAAATTTAAGATTGTTTTGGCATGGGGATTCTAAATGATCTTTAGAGAATCAAGGTAAATGTATGTATTAAGTTTCCCATATCTTGCACTTGGAATGTAAGGAAATTTAGGAAGATGTATATAAATCTTGTTGTGCATTCTAACAACATGGGGAAGGATGAGTTACTATACAGGGGCACCATCATTCCTTACACCATAAGGATAAAAATAAGATTTATTTAGCTAGAAGACACATATTAGATTGGGAAAATGAGAAAACATTTGTATTCAAGGCATCCCATGATCTAATTTACATGAAAAACTATTAAAAGTATTAAGAGAGGTCACCATACTATTTATGTGCTTTCAACATAGGCATTGGAACAAATGGAGCCAACGATGATAACAAGAAACATAACAAATAGAGGTCATATTTCATGGGAAACACATTAGTTGGTAAGCTCTACATTTTTTTGTTTTTAGTACAATATGCATGCCATGAGAATATTCAACCCTAATTGTTAAGTATGCACTAGAAAAGATTCATTTAGGGAATGTGGGGCACTCTAACAAAGTGTGGAGGTTAAATGAACACACTTCGTAAGACACTCCTGAGAGCCAAGTGTTATACTTGGAGAAAAAGATAAGGAGTTAGTCTGAATTGTAGGGACAAAAAGGTTCTTGTTATAAGAAGAAGAATTCATTAAGGGTTAGCAAAACAAATATTACCTTGTTAATCAAGATGCTATGAACCAAAATGACATGGTGGGGATGAAGATGGGTAATGAGAACTATAACTCGTGTTTTCTTGAAGAATGTTTTCATAAATGTTTATGTCATTATCAAAATTTTCCATTTTCAAAATACTTTTGTTGTTGCCACACGAAAGAAAATAGACATGAAATGGGATAATTTTCAGTCTATTAAAGCATTTTCAATCATTTTTGGGTTATTTCCATCCCCTATATAATTCACATTGTGATATTCCACAAGGAGTTTTTCAGTTTGATAGCTATTGTACACTTTTTTCATTTGTTGTCTGCAATACTTCCATCTTAATATCCACTTTTTAGACATCAAGAGATGAGTATCCATCCATGCGGTTGAAGGGTTTATAGTTTACTATCATCATTGATGTGTTTTTAACTATCATAAAAAGGATCCCAACCACTATCCTTTTGATTTCGGGGGATAAACTACATGGTTATAACTTTGTTTGGGACATCATGGTTAAATTTTTGAGCATCCATCACTTGAGTGGAGAATACAAGATGATTGCAAGCAATGTGAGAGAGCTAGCCACCATATCCATAATGCATGAAGAATGATGATGGAAACTGTTGTTTTCTTCAATGAGTTTGTTCCATGTGCAAGTACATGTATAAAAAAGAAACAATAGTTTATTTTTCTTTCCCCTCAAGAAAATGATGGAGTATATGAGGTTCCATCTGAAGATGAAGATGACATATTGAAGGATAACAAGTTTGTGATTGAAAAATATCTCCAACAAAGCATGGAGGAGATGTAGGATGTTGTGTTGCTACCACCAAATGTTAGAAGAAGTGCTTCCAATAAAACCATGCATCAAATCGTCATAGTTAATGCTATTGTCATCATTTTTAGCATAACCCACATTATTTCAATTGCATTCATTTGTATGGTTGTAAGATGATCTTCCACCATATTTGATAAGGTTGAAACGGAAATTGAAGATGCCACATTGGAATGTGTTTTAGCTTGTCACGTTTTTTATTATTACTTGATTTTTTGCTCTATGACTAAGATTAGATTAGATTGGAAAGCTTTTTTGTACAACTAAGTATGCAAAGAGAAAAGTTGTTAATGCTATTTTTGAAGGTGAAGGTGAAGAGGGTAGAATTAAGGTAGTAGCTTATTTATTTTTCAAGGAAGTTGTTAAAATTCACACGCTTTCAAAGTACATCAATAAGAAGAGGGAAAACATATATATGAGCTTGTTTTGACAAAATATCTTTCATTTTATAGGTACACAATCTAGATTATTGGAGCATTATATCATAATTCTTCACTTTGGCATGATGGTACTTGGGCATGAGATCTTGCATGTGTTTGAGGGAAAAAAAATTTGGGGAGGGATGACTGTAATGTCCCCTTTTCTGAATTAGAAATACTTAATAATATTTTTAAGTTAAGCCCATATAAATCTCTATTTTTGGGAAACTTAATAAGTATTATTATTAAAATAAAATGTATTTTTAAATACTAAAGAAGAAAGAAAACCCTTAGCCTATTTTCATTATTTTCAGTTGGCTAAAAGGGGGGAGGAAGGAAGTAAATTAATAATTTAATTTTAAGCGCTAAAGTAATTTTAATTATTGGCACTTTAATTAAATTATTAAAAAGAGATATACATGCAAATAATTAATTGTTTTTAAATGCCTAAGTGGAGCAACTCAAAAAGAGAACTAAAAAGGGGAAAATATTTATTTTATTTATTTTAAATTAATGTCACATTGGAGTAACCTAAATGAAAGGGGAAAATGAGATAAAATGAGGGAAAATAAGGGAAAAATTAATTCAAATTAAATCCCAAATTGGGTGACCCATTTGTGGAAGTCTTATGGGTTTTTGTACCGCCAATTGCCTATATATGAAGGTCACTTGCCTCATTTATGGTTCATCTTGTCTATTGATAACTTTGCATAGTTTTGGGGCCGATTTCTCAAGTATTTCCACTTCAAGATGAAAACACTCTTGTGTGGACAACATGTGAGAATGAAAACCTGTTGATTGAAATATGAAAAATATTCAATCCATTAAGGATTCTCCATCATAGGGTTTCCAAGGAGGTTCAAAGAAGATTTACTTTGTATATATTCAGCTACGGTTTGGTTGAAGAAGGGTTACGAGGGTCCTACGAATATTTTCAAGCCCTCTGATATGGTATTGGCCCTCATTATGGAGGAGTTTCTAAGGAACAACAATTTAGAATTCTTTCATATTTATATTCTTCATAATTTTTGGTGTTTGTGTGCATTATGTGGTTGCGTTGGGCTTGGAATCATAAATTTCCATATGCATTTATGAAAGATATTGTTGTTCTCATATTTCTATTTCTTGTTGTTTGAAAAATACAAAATTCTCTTGTTCTAGTGTTCATTTATTTCATGTTTGTTTCAAACATCATGTAAAAATATTTTGAAGAATTTCCTATAATTATTGCCATCCATTTGGCATGTATGATGCCCTAGAAAAGTAAAAACCATATTGTTGTTAGGTTTGGATTAATTTTTCAGTTTGTTGGGTTGAGTTCGATAATTTTTTCAGGGTTGTCATAAATACCAACAATGTTTTCCATTAGGGTTTTAGGGGAAAATACAAATTCCTAATTCCTCAAATTGGAGCCCAAAAGGGGAAATTACACAGAGAGAGAGAGAGAGAGAGAGAGAGAGAGAGAGAGAGAGAGAGAGAGAGAGCATAGACGAGAGATATAGAGAGATAGACTCGAGAGAGAGAGAAGATAGAGCGAGTATCTAGCGATCGTAGCGATAGCGAGATAGATATAGAGAGCTCGCGACTATATCGACGATCAGCGATCTCGCTCTATCTATACGTCTCTCGTCTCTATATCGCTCTATCTCGCTCTCGCTCTGCTCTCTCGATCTCTCTCTTCTCTCCTCTCTCGATCTCTCTCTCTCTCTCTCTTCTCTCTCGCGCTCTCTCTTTCTATCGTCTCTCGCTCTCTCTCTCTCGCCTCGCCTCTCTCTCTCTCTCTCTCTCTCTCTCTCTCCCTCTCTCTCCTCTCTCTGCTCTCTCTCGCCTCTCCTCGCTCTCTCTACGCTCTCCTCCCTCCTTCTCTCCCATCTCTCTCTACTCTCTCTCCGTCTTCGTCTCTCCTCCTCTCTTCTGCTCCCCTCTCGCTCTCTCTCCTCTCTCTCTCTCGCTCTCTCTCTCTCTCTCTCCTCTCTCCGACTCTGCTCTCCTCTCTCTCTCTCTCCGTCTGCTCTCTCTCATACCATCCTCTCTCTCTCTTCTCGCTCCTCGCTCTCTCCGCCTGCTCAGCTAAACGTCATCTTCTGCTCTCGCCCTACTCTCTTCCCCCTCCCTCCCTTCTCTCTCCTCTCTCCCTCACTCTCTGCGGTCTCTTCTTGCTCTCTCTCTCTCTCTCTCCTCCTCTCTCTTTTCTCTCTCTTCTACTCTCACTCTCGTCGTCTCTCTCGTACTCTTACTCGCTCCTTCTCTCTCTCTCTGTTCGCCCTCTCTGTCTCTCTGTGGGTACAAAATGAGCTCTCTCTCTCTCTCCTCTCTCTCATTCTGCCTGCGTTCGTTTCCTTTTAGGCTCTCTGCTCCGTCTATCTGAAGCTCGTACTTCAGAAAAGAAAGGCCAGTCCCGTGTATATGACTGTCAAAATCGTGGGGGTTGTCCGAGGAATGCGTTCCTGACTTTTTAGGCCAGGTCCTGCAACTCTACTCTACTCCTTTGAGTACAAGAGTGCCAATAACAAATTAACTATCTAAAAAAATAAGACTCAGGTTGTTTAAAAATTTGTTTTAAGTTTCTCATTATATTTTATAGAGCGATGCCTATTTTTGAGATGTGGTTTAGACCATTGATCTTTAAAAATGCATATTTATGTAGCTGTCATAGAAAATTTTCTCCAAATAATATTAGCTGTAAATAATTGGAAAGTACACAACTCCACAAAGCGTGTCCTACATTACCCCCTCCACCCTCCCCACCACACCTCTTTGGTTTCTTCCCCTGTTACTCCGTTTTTGATAATTCTCCTCCTTGTAATACATTTCAAACTCCACACATTATCTTCTTACTTCTACTACATATCATACATGCTTTTTGATTTCTACACATTACACATCCTCACACATCAAACATATTACACATCTACGACATCTTCCTCTTACATATATTATACATCTTACGCACTTTGTGCTTTATACACCTGTACATCTCACACAATCTACAAATCTCACGTTGCACATTACACATCATCACACTCAGCCCACTCAAAACACATATTTCTAGTTTTGCAATAAAAAAGAACACACTACACACTTATAATCTAAAATATTCTAGCACATATTACTCATGCATCTTCCTCTTTTATTCTATAGTATACACTCCATGATCGATTCATTCTAGTGCACATCTCATTACCCGACCACACACTCTAGTACTATGGTTCATACTCGACTATTGAGGGTGTCAACCTATATTGAACGTCACTTGCTAACATTCACATCATTCTATACTTGTTCTTCACAATCAATCAATCTTTCTAGCTATCCCATCATACGAAACTATTCTACAATTTACACTCCGCACTTACAAACAATAATTTTTATCCTCTTATTCACACATTCTACAATCTATACTCCATGATAGATCATTAATAATTATAGCATCTTAACTCATATCTCCTTACATATTCCACATCATACGACATTAGCCTACAATCTACACTCTGCAGTCTCTTTCTCGACTTTTTCTATATACAACACATCGTTAGAACCATTTCCCGATGACACATTCTTGCTATATGGTTCATTCATGACCGTGGAGGGGTCTTGTATAAATGAACCTACTTTCACTCATGCCTACATCCATACTTAGTGGGCACGCTTCCCTATCACACTCATATTGCATTCCATTCCATCTCATTCACATCATGTTGCATATCTTGGTTGCACATAGTTCTTACTCGCTTATGCTTACAAATACACTTTATTACACATGCTAGATAGATATATTGTATGTCATTATCTTTATCATATACACATGTGTGTTTAATTAATTTCTAGTTGTGATTGTATACTCTACACAGATCGATACATGCAGTATGGATGTTTGGCAGAGTACCTCATACCAGTCCCGCAGCGACTCTCGGGGGCATCCACATTTGTACACATTTTAGGTGCTATTGTTTCATTATTATACATTGCACATTACTATATCATATTATATACGCTTTGACATATTTTACATCTTTCTAACATGCTAATGGGTGCTTCATGTGTAGCATTTACCTTGTGGGGCCTATTTACCACCATGGTTATCTGATGTTTTTTTACTCTTGTTTGACATTGTTTGCAGGATTTTACCTATGCTTTGTCTTGTGTGCACACTGTATGATTTTGGCCATTGTGGCCTTGATTGTCTTGCGACATCATGAGTGATGTCACATGTTTGCAACCCACTTTTTGTGGTCTACATTGTCTTCTTTCTTGGTAGCTTACACTATGTTCTATACACATGTTTGTTTGCACTAACACTTGTCTTCTAGCCACTGTTTGCATGTGTCTTGGTTTCTACCAAGAACATTCCCTCCTACATACCAGTATCACTTCAGCATAGGGTTCTATTTTGGGCCTCATCCTCCTAGTGATGTCGCATATGCCCTAAACGAGGGGGGCATCTATAGGGTGAATCAGTCATCCCATTCAGTAGTTATAGTCACATTTCAACAATCTAAAATCACAGTTCAGTACAGTACAACACAAAATTTGTAGTCTATAGACTCAGACATGGCTTAGAATAAGACTTGGGTCCTTACTTCAACATAGACACTAGCGCCTAGAATCATACTTGGGAACATAAGTGCTTTTGTCCATTCCTAGGTTCCTGAGACCAGAGAGAAGATACACAACATTTTCCAGCTCAGTATAGTTTTCAGCATTATCACAAGGCAGGAAATCCTTCAGCACTTGGAAATCACGTTTGATCACACTTATTCACGTTGGATTGGAATTGTACATACTATTTGTAGTGGTTTTTTTACTCTAGGAAATAGTCAAAGGTTGGAGAATGGAACTGGAATTTTCTCCCTACACTACTTCTACCGTGGCGTGAGATTGCCCAAAAAAATTGCTCTTCATCAACATCTTCAGGATCCTTTCTATCACTTTTTCTCATCATGGATTAGGTGCACATGTTCCTTTTTTCTACTATTTACACATTTTTACACACTTTTTACATGCATTTTTAGATATACACACATATTATACTACTTGTTTGTTATTCCCTTTTGCAGGTCTGTCTTTATGGGAAGTGGTAGTCAACATCAACACACAACCATCACGCTCTTAGCACATCATCAACAAAAGGTACAACATCACATCTACACATGTTTTTTCACCTTAGGTTCATTATTTATCACTTTTCTTTTTAGTTCCTCTTCTTTAGCATCCATGCTTCACACTTTCTATCACTCCATGCATTTTCTTGTCTTGGTACCTCTTCTACATCGATCTACATTATTATCGGGTATGTATCTCTATCTACTTTATGTTACCAAGATTTCTCTCACCAACATAAAGTGGGGGTGAATGTAGACACTAAATCATGCACTTTAGGTACATTACTAGGTCCTAATCACATACTACCATTCATATTCTTCTTACGAGAGAAAAGTACTAATTGATCATTATATTTGGCCTCTTAGTTTCCTTTCTATCTTCCCTCTTGGCCTTACAGACCTCACTACCTAGTCTGACCCTTCATACCTCTCCTTTTCTGGCTCTGGAAACCAGCGCCTAGGTGCCCTCGTCCCCTTTGGTGGCTTTAGAGTGCTTTATAATTTACTCACTCATTTTTGGGTCCTTTCTAGTAGTTAGAAATCACATATTATCACTTAAGGTTACATCTCACAAGAACTCAAGAGCATCTCTACATTCTTCTAGTACCATTACAAGGGACAAGGGTTGGTTTTCTACATCACATGTATAGGAGGGAAGTTAATTTATTCCATGTACACATCTATTACATATTTTTACATCTAGCTAATTTTCTCGCTATCAATTGTGACACGCACAAGAGCCACCTAGGAAAAAATTCCACACACACACACATGGAATTACATTGGGTCTGAGATGTAGTGCAGCGCTAAGTCCTAAGATCACTTGTATGACAACTGAGGACAATCTGAACCCTCATTTTTCATCTTTCTTTTTTAGGATTTGATGTTCTTTTGAGGTTTTTATAGGTGATCTATTTATTGTAAGTTATTAGCGACATCGGCGATCATAGTGTGAACCATTTAGTGAAAAACAAAAAGGGTTTCAAATTAACAACCCACCCTGTAAAATTCATCTCTGGAGCTCTTAGAGAGACCTTGGTGCATGAGAAGGGATCTTAGCTCCCAGGTGCCCTGGTCCCTACCCATACTGCACTCTTGCATTTTTCTGGGTTCAGTTTTGAGGTCTTGTATTGTCGTTATACCAATCTTCCACCTTTGTACACTGTTAGAATTATTGTGAAATCAACTAAGTAACCTAACTCTATATTTCACTTAGGGTTTTACTTTCATTGCTTATTGCTTGGGTCATATTTCTATACTTTACTATCATATCTACTTATTGTAGCATACATAAGAATTTAACAAAGTAATATACACCCTAGTTTTATTTTTATTAAATCACATGTGAGTTTATGGTTAGAGCAACCTAGGCACACCCAAAAAAACTAATCACACTTCCAAGTACCATTTTTCCTCCTTGATGTGTGTGCAAAATTTCACACTTCAACTCTTTGGCTAAGTGTCTTTTTCAACCTCACTCCTCCTTCACTTGCTTGAATTCCTTGTAGCCCTACCTTAAGTGCTTTTCAACCTTAAATTTTGAAATATGCACTCATTTGAGAAAATAAAAACATCCTCGGATACCCATTTTTCCCTTCTTCCTGTGTAAAAAATTTTAGGGTGACTTTATTCACAAAATTTCCCTCAAATCCTTTGTTTCAGTTGTCCATTAAGATCTCTAAATTGTAGAAACACTAGTAATCATGTCTATCATGCATAAATTTGGTTTCCTCACTCATCAACACTCCTAACCTCCTTCAAATATTTCTAACTGCTCTCCAAATACTATGTATGAGTTTTTAGGTTTCAATTCAAATGATCAAAGCTTAAATCTCAAATTTAGAAGCAAACCCTCGTTTTCTACTTTCACAGACTTGGAAAAGGACTGTCATGGATATCTACTAAATGCTACATCATTTTGCAATGCTTCTTTTTTAATATGTTTAGACATCCTAATAAGATGATTTCTTCAAATTTCTAGAGCTTGGAACATTGTTTAAAACCTTGTACAACTAAACCACCTTAAACCCTAGAGAGGGTTTCCTACAAACTTGGGGAAGGGTATTTGCACACTAAATCCTTTACATGTATTTCCAAAGCCTCAAATAAATTTATTTAGATTTTTTTGACTCTTATAAATATTTTGAATTTAATAGTAAGGTTCTTCCTCTCAGATAACTATGTAAATGGCTTGATTTCTAACTGTTCTGCCTTTAAAATCATGAGTTCCTAAGCATTCACTAATGTAACAAAATAACTAATGGATTTTCCTTCTTTGATAAATATTTCTGAGAATTTTTAAGCCTTAAACGAATCATATAACCCTCTCAACCACATACTCCATCCTTTTTTTTAATAGGGGTTTCACCATAATAACAATCTTGGATGAACTAGTGTCTCTAAACACTTAGCTACATGATTACAAACTTGTTCTAGAAATAACCTTCAACTAGACATTGAATAACCTTTAAGTCAACCAAGATAATAAATATAAATTCTTACCCAAATGCGAAGTTATTTCTCAACTAAAATATATTAGGTGGAATGTCCACAAATATTCATGCACAAATTTTAGAATTGTCATCAATTAGTTTTGCAAAACCAAAATTTTCACACAAATTTTTTTTCCACAACTATTAGAGCTCTTCTCTGAATCTCATTCAAATGGCATGATGAAAATTAGTTATATTTTGCATTTTATATTCCTTCAATCAGTTTCCAACCGAATGGAAGCTTTTAAGACCTCTCGGTCATATGATTTTCTTTAAACACAACATTGAGATTTTGGGTTAGAACTCCAAGAACCTAACACCTAAACACTTGCCAAGGCTTATAGACATCTATAGGTCCTATCACATGCTTATAGTCCATAAATGACCCATAGGGTACATTAAAACTCTTAATCCAAGCCAAAATGGCCTTCAAAATTCAAATGTGCACTTTTGGAGGGAAAATGCAAAATTTAAATTTGTGAAGGACTAGATACAAACTAACACACCTAGATGACTCTAAATGACCTCTTAAACCTACAAACACACTATCAAACCAAAATTTGGATATTACAACACATGTTTACATGCTTGGAGTGATGCTCCTATATCATATTCCAAGGGAAAGAGAAAGTTTCCCCATAACTTGTATTTTACAAGCTTGTCTTCTTCATCTTCTTTTGTTTCCAGCTAATGATGTTCTTCTTGAGGTGGAGATTGACTACATACCATGCCTTCATCAACTCCTTCATGCTGCTCACAAGCTTCTTTGTCCTTGCATTGATCTTGTTCTTGAGTAAGATGATGCTTATAGGACAATGTGTTGCCTTTTTGTACTTGATAATCTACACCTAATTCATGTTCACATGGAATGTATCTTCATCATTCAAGACTGATAAATTATCCATATCCTCCTTCTTTGGCCTTCTTTGAGTCTTCAAGTTCTTGGAATTTGAATCTAGGATCCTTTGCTTGAAATAATCATCTCCTTATAATTGTCCTTTCACTATCTCAGATGTCATACCTATATACTAAACTCTCAAAGAAATATTAGACTAAAAATATTGATCTCCATCCACCATTTCCATCTCACATTTGTTTCCTTCTTAACTTTGCTCTTCCTTTGCTTCTTGGGCTGTTTTTACACACTTTCCAAGATTTTTTTCATCTCTACCAGTGTGTGATTTCTTCATGACTTTGATCAAAAGATTTAAATCTTCATTTAAATTACTTGTACCTACACAATCAAAACTCAAATCAATGTTAGATTCAAAAATTGGGGGCTTAAATGCATGTTCCATCTTCTTCATAACCTTCTCTTTGGCTTCTGTGTCTTTTTCTCTATCTCACTTTCCTCATCAACTACATCAGCTAACTCATCATCATCCAATAGACATTCTTTTGGTTCTAAAAGCACTTCATCATGTTCTTCTTCACTCTTTCTTTCATCCCTCTCTTGTTTCACTATGTCAACTTCACTTTTCTTGACCTCTTCTTTCCTTAAGGCCTTCACAACTTCTTTATAAACCTGATTTTCATCCTTTGATACTACTTCATGCTCTCTCTCCCTCCCTCCCTCCCTCCCTCCCTCTCTCTCTCTCTCTCTCTCTCTCTTCCTTAGACTTCTCTGCATCTTCCCTCTTAAGTTCCTTTTTATGCACCATACCTTTCTTGTTGTCATTAAATTATAGAAACATGTTTAAGGCCTCTTCTAAGACCTTTTCATCTTATTGTTCACTTACTCTATGCCTTTGACTTGGCATTTGATTTTGCTTATCCTCTTTTCTCTCAAGAATCCCACAAAACTAAAAAATCTTCCTTTACCTTCATACATGCACCATCATCATCAAAATAAATTGTTAAATAAGAAATATAAGGCTTAACATCCATGTGTAAGGTCTCTTTCCATACTTCTATAGTTCTCATCAAGAATTTCTTAACTGAAAACATCATAACCAACCCTGTTTGTGATTCTTGTTCACATGTAATCATATTTCTTGAACTGATTTCCTTCTTTTCAACATGTGGTTTGAACAAATCTTCATAATTTATATGATTATCAAATATGCTTTCTTATTTTTCTTGGGTAGTTACAAACAAGAAACCTTTATTTTGCGCATGATTTTGTTTACATACCTTATTGACAAGTTGATCTCTTGTTGCTGCACCTATTTTGTATTCATTCAATTTTTATTTCCTTCATACATAACTTCTTTGACTACTTCTTTCTCTGATTTCCTTATCTTCTTTTCTTCCTTCTTAATCATCTCTTTCAATTGCTTCCTTTTTTCTCTCCTCCCAAGTAGCTCCACAACCCACTTAACCTTCTTGTCAATCAATTTTACCACTTAGTTCTTTATTCTTCTCATACTTATTGCCCTTTCTATCAGCTGCTCCACATATCTTTTTAGTTTGTGAATCTCTTGTTGCATCCATCTCTCTTTCTTGCTTGCTTCCTCTTTCATCTTTTTCTATTTCTCTTTCCTTCCCTTATCTCTCATATATTTTATCAGTTTCTCTATTTCTTCCATTTGGTCATGTTGCATACCAATGGTCATCTTGACACTCTCTCTATCTTCCTCTTTCTTTCACTCTTGTACTCTTCTCAGCCACTTTTCACCTTCACCTCTTCTCAACTCTTCACTTGCACCTGTCAATATTCATTCGCACACTCACACAATTCATTATTAGCAATAAAAAATAATTAATTTTCAATGAAAATCCTGCTTTGATACCAAATGATGTAGAGCTACATTCACTTACAATCAAAACCAAGGTTATTTTAACCAAATACTCCAAAAATTCTTTTCCACAAGAAAAAATACTCACCTTTGAAGGCATAAAACTCTTCCTTTTTGATCCAAATATTACCTTAAACAAATAATTGGGATTAGATTCTCATTCAATGCTAACTCAACCATAAAAGTGGTATAATACAAATATTAACTTCAATTCTCTTCCCTTTTCTCAAACTTTCTTCTCAAGGCTTCTTAAGAACATTCTATTCCCTTTTCTCAAATTTTGCACACACATGAAGGAGGAAAAATGTTACTTTGAAGGTTATTAAGAAATATAGAACAAAATAATCACACTTCTAAGTAACATTTTTCCTCCTTCATGTGTGTGCAAAATTTCACCTTTCAAATCTTTGGCAAAGTGTTTTTTTCAACCTCACTCCTCCTTCACTTTCCTAAACTCCTTCTAGCCTTGCCTTTGGTTTTTTTTAACCTTAAATTTTTAAATATGCACTCATTTGAGAAAATACAAAACAACCTAGGATACCCATTTGGCCCTTCTTCTTGTGTACAAAATTTTAGGGTGACTTTCTTCACAAAACTACCCTTAAATCTTTTGTTTCAGTTACCCGTTAAGGTCTCTAGACTGTAAAAACACTAGTAATCATGACTATCATGCATAAATTTTGTTTCTTGGCTCATCAACACTCCTAAAATCCTTCAAAATTTTCCAAATGATATCTATATGCTATGTATGAGTTATTAGGTGTTAATTCAAAGGATCAAAGCTTAAATCTCAAATTTAGGAGCAAACCCTCCCTTTTTACTTTCATAGACTCGGAAAGGACTATCATGGATATATGCTAGATGTTACCTCCTTTATCAATTATTATTTTTTAATATGTTTAGAGATTCTGAGAAGATGATTCCTGTAAATTTTTGAATCTTTAATTGTTGTTTAATACCTCATATAGCTAAACCACCTTAAACCCTAGTGAGGGTTTCCTACAAACACGGGGAAGGGTATTTTATCATTAAACCATTTACATGTATTTCCTGGGCCTCAAATAAATATCCTTAGATCCGTGTCATTCTTATAAATATTTTTAACTTAATAGTAAGGTTCTTCCTCTAAGATAACTATGTAAATGACTCGATATTTCTAGTTGTTTTGCCTCTAAAAACATGGGAACCTAAGCATTCACTAATGTAACATAACAAATAATGGATTTTAATTATTTGATAAATATTTATAAGGATTTTTAAGCCTTACACGAATCATGTAACCCTCTCAACCACATACTCCATCCTTTTTTTGATCAAGGTTTTCACCACAATAACAATCTTGGATCAACTAGGGTCTCTAAACAATTAGCTACATGATTAAAAACTTGTTCAAGAAATAACCATCAACTAGATAGTGAATACACCTTTAAGTCAACCAAGATAATGAATAGAAATTCTTACCCAAACATGAAGTTACTTCTCAACTGAAATACATTAGATGGAATGTCCAAAAATATTCATGCACATATTTCAAAAGAACTGTCATCAATTAGTTTTGCAAAACCAAAATTTTCACACAAAACGTCTTTCCATAACTCTTAGAGCTCTCCTCTAATTCTCATTTGAATGGAATGATAATCAGTTCCATTTTTCATTTTATATTCCTTGAATCAGTTTCCAAACAAATGGAAGCTTCTAAAACCTCTTAGTCACATGATTTGCTTTAAACATAACGTTAATATTTTGGGTTAGAACTCCAAGAACCTAACACCTAAACACTCATTAAGACTCCTAAACCTCTATAGGTCCTACCAAATGCTGTATAGTCCATAAATGACCTATAGAGTACAATAAAACTCCTAAGACAAGAAAAAATGGCCTTCAAAATTCAAATTTGCACTTTTGAATGGAAACTGAGTAATTTAAATTTGTGAATGACTAGATACAAACTAACACACCTAGATGACTCTAAATGACCTCTTAAACCTAAAAACACACTATCAAACCAAAATTTAGAGATTGCAACCCATATTTACATGCTTAGGGTGATTCTCTTGCATCATTGTGACATTGGTTGAATATTTGTCATCATGATATTGTGTGTTCTTCAAGTTGGTGTAAATGTTACATGTGGTGTTGTACAATCTCTTGTGAGTCTTTTTGGTTTTGCATAGTTTTATCAAGTAAAATGAAAGTAAAAAAGACATCCTTCTATATTTGGTCTTGCGTTTGGGTCCCACATGGGTGGGCACTACACATCTATCTATGCACATTCTCGATTTTCCATTTTTCTATGGTGTTAATATTGTTGGTCTTGCACATTGACTTAATGATTCCTTGATCAAATTTTTTTTCCAACAATTCAAAAAATTGATTTTTTATCTATGTATTTTTCTTTGAAGTCAACTTATATAGTACTTTATTTATTAGACTCAATCCTAGGATAAAATCCATTTGATGACTAGTGTTTCTCATCAATAGTAATCTTTAGGTAGATTGTAAGAAAAAATATAGGTAACTTTACCCATCAAAGCATTTACCTATTGTAGAAGTGGTACTTATATTTAATCTCTATACCTGAATTCTACATAGACTTATATAAACACAAAATAATTCATCTAGTCTCTTGTATAGACTTCTATAAGCAAAAAATAATTCATCTAGGTGTAGAAACTAGGCACAAAATAAGTTTCTACCTAGCATCAACATTACTTTTTTATTTTTTGTCCATTTTTTCACACCTTTCCTTCACGGGATTCAAATTTCACTCAACTACATCCTTTTCCACCAACTTATACATGTTTGCATAATCATTATGTCGTGCCTTGCAATCAGACTACCAATGCCTCACAATCAATATATGGAAAGTTTTGATATGCATGATATCACATATAACCTTATATTTATATTTTCTAATTTCGAAATTCGCCAAGAATTTATCATTCATGGTGCAGTATCTAATGATATTTCAATAGCCTCAAATCCTTATATGGATTCTAATATGTCATCCTCCTCAAATTTAGCTTGTTCACCATTTATTGTAAGACAATGTTGCTAGTATTTACACTATCAATTATTGACTTACAACACATGCCATTTGATTTATAAATTATCCTAAAAAAGTTCTTACATTTCTTGAGAACATCCTCTTCTTTTCCAAGATTTAATAACACCCTCTTCACCATGAGTGTTTCCCCTATTTTACTATCACTAGTATGACACACTAATGAAAAACTATCTTTATTTGTTTTTTTCCCATATGTGCAATTTCATTTCTACCACCACCCAAATGTGTATAGGGAAACTCAAATGACATATATCCCGCATATCCCCATTTGAAACATGTGCCAATGAATCCACATTCACAACATCAACCATAATATCCTCTACCTCTATATTCTCCTCTACCTCTTTATGTACCATCATATTATTGTGATGTGCTTGAATCTTCTTGTTTCATAAAAGTTTCTCTACCACTTCCCTGTCCCTAATCTCAAGTGAAATTTGATTTTCCTCGCATTGTGATTTTATACTTGTGCACCAACTTCTCATCTACCTTCAACATGCAATGATAATATTTCTCTATAGATTATATCATTGTAATTCTAAATTCATCCTAAATTGCATGCGCAACCCATTCATATAAACAAAAATATTTTTTTGTGAAATCTTCAATATGCCCAATTCTAATAGTAAACTTGTAAAAATCCTTCCTTAAAAGATTCATATGGTAGCCTTGAAAAATGAACTTTTCCTTCTGTTTCATCAAAAATATATTCCAATTCTTGATCTTATCTTTAGCTTTCTATAATATCTCATTTTTACATGTTCCCACTATATAGATCCATGAAATTTCAATTTTTATCCATTAAATTTGAATCTCTTTTGATCTTCCAAATTATTGTATTCAAAATAATTTTAAATCTCAACAATATAGTTGGTAAGCTTTTATGATTCAATCTACCAAAATAACATGGACCATCCAACTTTCATATACTTTTCATTCTTGTGACACCTTTGTAAAATGCATGTTCATGTTTTTCAAACTCTTCTTCTTTGATTTGAGTTACCTCTTCTACAACATCGATATTGATTGTGTCATATAAAATAACAACACTTGAAGTTTATCTATTTCTATCACGTCTATATGAGCTTGCTTTTCTTTCATTGAACCTACCGGATTTGCATGTTTGAGTGTTCTTCCATAATTACCTCTAATTTGTAGTACATTTTTATTTCCTCAGTTTTCTATTTTTTCATAAAAGAGTTTATTTGTGCTTATTTTAATCATATCTTCTATCCAACTCATTATCTAGAATATGTCAACCATAATCAAGTGAATATGGTCCCCTACACCCTATCTCCAACTTGCATTGGAAGATGTCTTTAATAAGTTTTATTTTACAGTTGCAAATGTGAAAAGAAAAAATACTAGATGATTACAATCATTTCAATACAAAATGATGTACTTAGAGATATTCAATTAATGTTGAACTTGCAAAAACTAAAATATCCACTCTATTACAAAATGATCTAGTTACGGCTACGTTTCCCTATTATGGGATGCCTTAGACCACATAGCCCATAGAATACATAACAAGATACTATGTATAAAATGCATTATCACAAACAAAAACACAAAGTATGCAACTTTAAACTCGACAATATTTTATTTAATCACAATAATTAACATATGTAAACGTAAATAGCTATCTTATAGGTGAGATGCTACAAAAACTTTATATTCTAACATCTTTTCTTGCTAATCCATTGTATTTTCGTAGAAATACAACACAAATAACACCTTAAACTAACTATTCCAAACTATATCATTAATTTTAAAATGGTCATCCTTAACATAAGAGTAATGGTATATAATGAAAAACCCATCTACATACAATATCTCCTTGAATTTATAAGTGAATATTTTGATACCACTATTTATTCATATCCCC
Source organism: Taxus chinensis (assembly GCA_019776745.2). NCBI lineage: Eukaryota > Viridiplantae > Streptophyta > Pinopsida > Cupressales > Taxaceae > Taxus > Taxus chinensis. The sequence continues at coordinate 669,678,685 of CM034146.1, forward strand.
TATGCAAGTTAGGGGCCAATACACAACTTGATGAAAAATTAGTCGAGTCAATGCTTACAATGATTGGATTTGGTAAAATCCATGTTGTCTCATATAATATTTCCCATTTGAAACTCTGTAATTTACACCATGTTTTCACTATCACACATAATATGCTCTCTAAAATACTCCACTAGATTCTTTCACGTGTTATCTCAGTATAGCTTCAATGACTCTGAAATTCCATGTGAAGATGTGTGTCGTCGAATATAACATGTTTTGTTAATGTGAGATATTATAAAATCTTGATGCATTACTACACACAAAACATGTGACTTTATTATGCAATACCAGAATCAACTTCCTTTTTGCCAATTTATGAAACCTTATGTTATCAATCCAAAGCTCCTGTTTAGTTTTAGAACTTAGTTATGAAATTCAGAAGTTATAATGTGCTTGATGAAGTCTTCCGAACATTCCATATCCACTTTTACAAACTAATATAAAAAATACTTGTGTAATCAATCGATAACATATAATACTATAAATATTTTTTGCAATAGAAACTATGTACAAAACAAAAATAAATCAGTGTCACCTCAACACTCTTGTGAAAAACAAGGCTATTTTGTAGAAGAGAACTTGTATGGAACAAATAGTAGATACCCACGTAACCAAAACTTGTGCAAAAACTAAGCTCCAATATTTTAAGGTGATGTAAGACTGTAAATAAACCTAGAAGCACTTGCATTAGGTCAAAGTATTTTTTACAAAAAAAGGGCCATGCTCAATAATAGCCATGCAATGATCCAATATAGAAAACCTAAATGGAAATAACCCTTCGATATATTTTTCATGCCATTAAGATTTATATTGTACAGGTGTTGAGTGGTTTGAAATGATTATGCCTACAAAGCATCCTACTAAAGTAAAATTATCAAACAATTTACAAGCAATTTCAAAATCAAAATTTGTATAATAATATCATGTGTATTGTCATTCTTGAACTTTGAGGATGGATTTTTGAGCCCTTATGGTGTCAAAATTGCTATTAACTCCACAAAATAGTTACATATATAGATGGTGGATTATGTTCCAAAAGGCCTTTAATTTAAATTAAAGAAACCGTTTCCCAAAAGGTAGTGTGTTTGTTAGTGTATATGACTTGTCTCGTCGTCATTCGACATCTTGTCCACCATATATGGTTAGTCATCTCACTTAGTGAAATCATAGGTTATTAGCGCTAGTTAGGGATGTGTCCACGTGTCATGCACAAGAGTTACACAACACTCCTATATGTACCTCCTTTTTTGATCTATGAGAATGAGTAGAACTTGTTTCTTGTCATACTTGATTCTTATTTTGTGATTCTGAGTCTCTTGTTGATTGTTTGGAGCATTCATGTCACCATTGGAAGTGAAACCATCTTCGATGTGCATAGGGCTCCGTATTGATCCTTATAGAACAATCCGATATGGTATCAGAGCTATTATTTGGTAAACATGTCCACTCATTTGATTTCTGGTTGCTAATTACTTCATTTTTTGGTTTTCATGATTCTCGTGCAAGTTTTCAATTATATTTTGGAATCTTGTTTACAGGTTTAACAATATCATTTTTTGGAGTTTGTGCTGGGTTTTCTGGTTATGCATGTGTAGGTTTTAGGTGTTTCTCATCCAGATCTAGCTATCTACTGCTAAGTTTGGAGGGAATAGATAAATTAAGAGTGCAGGTTCTTACATTTGGTTTTATCAGTTTTTTAATTAAAAGTGATTTTTTTTAAAATTTACCTAGTTGGACCTTGCGTCCTCTTCTACCTGGTTCACATTTCTCAAAGTTTTTAGCACCCAGTTCTGTTTACCCCCTATCAACTCAACTCAAGCTCTTGCAGAGCTCGACAAGCTCCTCAATGAGCTATTCTCTGCATTACCTTAGGTGAGTTGTTGTTTCCTTGTTCCTGGATGAGTTGGGTTGGCGATTTTTAATTGTTCTTCTTGCACATTTTGCATCAAGTTGGTTTAGGTTTGAGAGATTACATTGCTTTCTGTTTCTTTTGCATTTGGGTTGCTTGTCATCGACTTGGAGTTTTGTTTGTGAGTCTGGTTTGGATTGCAAGTTATCTGCTTTATGTTGTGTGTCGATCTAATTTTTGAACTCTTTCGAGTTGATCTTTGCTGAGCATACTTTGACAGTTGGGTTTTTTTGTGTTGCCCTTGGCAAGTTGTGTTTTCCTTGTGATCCGAATTACTTTTTTCTATGTTTGTGAATTGGACGATGTCAGTTTGTTTCATTGAGTGGTTGGGTTTTTTGCTTCAATCTTGTTTGTGATTGTATTTTTTTTTGGCCTGCATTCAGCCTGCATAGGGTTGAGCTCATTGTATACTCTTTTGAGCTCTACAGTTATTTGTTTTTCCTTACATTGGTAAGTCGTACAACCTATGCATTTCTTCTTTCCTGGTGTTGGATCAGCCCTACTTCGAGTGGACTTTCTTGTGATCTGTTTCTTCCCTCATGACTCAGTATGACCTACATACCTATGACTCGTTCTTTTTGCTAACTTGATCTACAGACATGGTTCACTCTTCCTACACCGATCTTCCCACTGAGCCTGTGCATGTATTCGTGTCACTCATCCTTAATCCATAATTGCCCATGGTCTTCTTGGCTTTACCTAATTTATCCTACCAAGCCTCCTCTACTTGACTGAGCTCATTTGGCGTTTAACCCGACGGTTCGAGCCCCTCAATGGCTTGTCTTCCGAGCCCTCACCAAGTCCTTCGATTTTTTTAACTAGTTTTTCCCGCTTTGTAAAAATTTTAACATAGTTTTTTGGTTATATTGTGGTCACATTAAACTTTAAAACATAGGTTAATCTTTTTTTTAATAATGGTGTGTTTAAGTTTAAAGTGGGATGTGTTTTCTTGAGATAGGGGGGTTATTCCAAAATCAAAGGTAGGGTTTGCTTTTTTAAGTTAGGTCTTAAGTGTATTGTATTAGGATATAATTTTTATTAAAGTAGTTTTAAAGTAGGATCTAATTCTTATTCAAATGTGATCTTATTTAATTGGGTAATTTAATTTAATTAAGGACTTAATTAAATTTAGAATCTCAATTAATAGTTCAAGTTTAATCATTTTTCTAACGTTATAGTCAAATTTTCCCTGTAATTTTTCAAATTAAGTTAATAAGGAAAATTCAAAGTTTGATTTATAGTGTTATTGGCAATTTTTTTCTACTAATTATTTGTTGGAGAGTGTAGTGCCCCTCCTAGCTATTTTTCACCTTTTGGGAGCATTTTCGGCATCTTGGAGGTCTCCTGGAATTGTGTTGAACCAATTTTCCGCACCTCATTGTAATTGCTCTTCTTATTGCTTTCGGGTTAGTGAGTGCATCTGCCAAAACCTTACGGAAAGAGAGCCTCCTTTCCCTTCTTTCTAGATTTTGTGTTTGTTTCCTTATTTCGTTGCACACGACTAAGCTTATTATGGTCTCCATGCTTGTGTGATATTTAGCTAATTACAAGGTAAATGACTAACTGTCTCACATTGCACAAACACTTGGGTGTAATCAACGCACTACTTATAAAATGCCACAATTAGGGGGTGCTCATTTTATGTGGTTATTTTCTTTCCGCTATCTTCTTTTCTCATTCTTATTTGCCATGGATCTCAATGTTGTTCCCTTACTTACCCCATTTAACTATCACGAATGGAAATATCTCGTATCTCTCGCCTTAGGAAAACAAAAACTTTATTGGATAACTATGGGATTGCAAGCTGAACCAATAGATATAGAGAAAGAAAATTGGTTTGAAAATTTTGATGAAGCTTTTGGGCTTTTGTATCGTTTTGTATCACCAGAACTGTGCTTTCATATTAACACAACCAAATCACCCAAGAAAGTTTGAGGATTCCTTAGACAAACATTTTGGGAAACATGATGAAATGAGAGGGTGTAAACTGGAAAATGAGTTGATTAGTCTCAACCCTAGAAATTTTGACACTCTCCACGACCTTTTCACAAAACTTGAATTTCTAAGATTGCAATTTAAGAATTGAGGAATTGACAAAAATGACTCACAACTCATACTTTCCGTCCTTTCCAAACTTGGTCTTGACTATTGTATTTTTGTCTCTACCTTCCATGCTACAAAAAGGGCACTTAGTGCAAGTTGGACAATGCCCTCCTTCGATGAGTTTTTTGCTTATTTGATTAGTGAACATGATAAGTTCAAATGAGTACTCTAAAATTCACAAAACCCCATGCTCTCATTGTTGGTCATGAAAAACTAAAGGTTTCAAAAGAGAAGAAACAAAACAACAAGGATCATGAGAACAAAAAGGACCAATCCACCACCAAATTAAACTTTTCCAATTCTTCTTCTAGTTATAAATCTCCTATAGAACAGATCAAGAAACAATGAAGAAAAATGTTTGAAGAAAGAGATTGACCTTTTCAGTCTTCTTAAGAAGAAGAACATACGAGTTCTCGAGTCTCTCAAGCCATCTTCATCATCAAATCACAAAATTTATAAGAAAAAATACAATGGAAAGGGGAAAGCGAAATAGAAAGATAAAAATAATCAACTAAGGTGAAAACAAAGGGAAGAGCTTTAGTTGCAGTTGTGTCATCTAATCCTACACAAGTTATTGATTTGGGTGCATCTCAACATATGGCCTCATTAGACATTGAGTTTACTTCATTAGATCCATGTGAGGTGTCTTCTATCCGGCTTGGTGAAAATAATTCTACACCAGTTTTTGGGAGATGGTCTGTTGAATTGAATGGTGAAACTTTCAACAATATACTTAGTGTTCCTTCATTTACAACTAATCTACTTTAAGTTTATCATATTACTCACCTTAATCTGGGCATGTGGGTTAATTTCACTCCGGATTCTATTTATATCAGAGAGCCACACAGTGACACTATCATTACAATTGGTAAAGTTGATCATCACACTCAACTTTACTCCTTTTCTCACTTTGTTCCTCCTTCAGATTCTTCATCCGACTCACCTGGGATTGATGATATTTCTGAGCTCACTTATGAAGATGGTGAATTATCTTCTAGCACAATTGATTTTCATAGTGATGGGGATCCACCTCCACCATCCTCTTATCACCTAACACATCTTGAGGAGTTATTTCTTGATCCACCTACTTATGGTCCATAACAAACTTTTCATGGAGCATGTAATTTGATTCGGAACTCATCAGACATTAGGAACTCTTCTATACAATTACAGGACATTCCACCTTCCTTCTTTGCCATTGTTTCAGATTCACCATCTCTTCATGGAGTAGTTGGCACTTCTACCTCACATATGGACCATCATTCCTTGGATGGGAATAACACCTTTTAACTTTTGGGATATTCGTATTCTTCACTTGATATAGGGTAGCCTTTAACAAGTTATTTTTCTTGGGAGGTTTGATAACATTTCTTATTCTCTTCTCTTCTTTTAGAAATATTGCAGTTTATACATGGGTACCTTATAAGGTCTTTAGTTGTCGGGATCCATTCGACACAAATTTCTTAGGTTGTTTAAGGGAGTCTTTTATCTCTTGTAAGTGGATGTTTTTCCCTTGTGGTTTTCCTCCATTACTTGAGATCATGATTCTACATGGGTACCTCATCAGACCTAGTTTTCAGGACCCATTTCTCTTCTCCTCTTATTATTTTCTAGAAATATCATTGTTTGTACATATGTATCTTATCATACATTTAGTTTTTGGGCCCCATTGACACATCTTTATTAGTTGTCTAGGCGATTTCTCTTTTTGTTCTGACTTTCCATCTCTACCTCGACTTTGATGAAGGGGGTGTTAGTGTATATGAATTTTCTTGTCATCATTTGGCATCTTATCCACCACATATGATTATTCATATCACTTAGTTATATCATAGGTCATTAGGGTTAATTAGGGTTTTGTCAATGTGTCATGCACTGGAGTCACACAACAGTCCTATATGTACCTCCTTTTTTATCTATGAGAATGTTAGACCTTGTTTCTTTCATATTTGATTCCCATTTGTGATTCAAGTTCTTTCTTACTACTTAGAGCTTTCACGTCACCATTGGAAGTGTAAATTTTTTGATGTGCACATGGTTCCGTATTGATCTTCACACAAAAATCCAATAACATTAACTTGTATCCAATCAATTTGTACTAACTCTATAAAATTATAGTAAGGCTTAATACAATAGTGGAGTGATACATAACCTACCATAAATACAAGATAATCCATAACCTCATCTAATTTAAATATTATATGTAGACATCTAAAAATGTTGACATAATTAATTACGATTAGTTTTTCCCGCAAATACTCTAACATCATCACTATCTAAATCTATATAATAATTAATCATAATATTAATTATTATTAATCCCTTTTATCACATATACCTTTCATCATTTATCTAATATCATATCTTTCCATCATTAATCATTTAATTTATCCCATTATCTCACTTTAATCCTTATTATCATTTTCTAGGAATTTAATATTCCTACACCTACCTACCCACCTACTCTACACCTATCATACACCTAGCCTTTCTATGTAATACCTCCCTAGCCATCTTTTATTAACCTAAAATAATCTTAAATTAATCAAATCCTCCACCTCTAAATATAGAGGCTTCTATATCTAGAAGCCTCTCTAAACTTCTCCTTCCACTGAATTTTAAATTCAATGGAAGCTTCTTCCCTCCATGGAATTTTGAATTCAAACTCTAGAATTCTCCATTCTAGAATCCTCCAATCCTCTCCTCAATTTCTAACCATTGATCCTCATCGCACTTGGATGGATATTCACCCTCCATTTTCTCTCCCACAAGCTATAAATTTAGCTCTCCTCCTTTATGAGAGCCAACACATAGAATCCATAACAAATATATGTAATTTTATTTCATCAGTCATCCATAATCTTCAATACATATCCAATGCAATCTATCAATCCACTCATCCTTAATTAATCAATCCAAGTAAAATAAAGGGGAGGTGTTTCCCAAGTGTCTCCACCAAAATTTGAAGCAAATCAACACCAATCCACGAGAAAATACAACACAACAAAAGAGGAGCATTGCATCTTCTTGGTAATTGTCGGTATTGATTCCCTCCCCCTTTCTATCTCTTTCTCAATCTGAGGTATTGTTGCAAATATTAGCATAGGAAGACAATCTCTTTGTTTTATCATATTCACAACTAATCTTTTCTAACATATGAATTTTGGAGCCCACTGTGGGGCTTACTTGCCACTTCTTTATCATTTTCAATAGTATTTTATCCCTACAATAAGCTACTAAAGTTTCAAGAATTTTAATCTTAGTTTACACCTTAAAATTTTTAATTTCTGTGTTAATTTGTCATTTTTCACACATTTTGACGCATTTGCCCTATTTTGGCACCTTTTCCCTACTTTTTCACCTATGCTACATAGTTAAATTCCTATGCTATGTGTTGTAGTGATTTTGTTTTGCCTTCCTTACGAGAGCTATAACTTTTGATCCCAAACTTGAAACGACTCCATTTTTTCCCATAAAGGTAGAATATATATATATATATATATATATATATATATATATATGCAATGAAAGTGTTGATTTAGAATTTTATAGGATGATTTATTCATGGTTTTAATTTTACTAAATCTTGTCATTTTAACTACATATAGAGTTAAATTTTTCTTACTCCAGACTACTAACACTTTGTGTGCATTTTTCTATGTTTACCAAAGATAAAAACCAATCTAAAACTACTAACCCTTTGTTTTGTATCATGATCGGTTCAAGAGGTTGGGTTTATAAATCAAATTAATAATATTTTTTTGTAGGGCCTCTTCTTGAAGACCTAATCACATAATCTTTATCATTTAATTTTATTGTATCTATTTTTTTGCATCATCTTTCTTGTGTGTTTATCCCAAAGGTGAAACTGTGTATGATCTCCTCTCACATCCCAGGATGATCTTGAGGATCAAAAGTGGCTAGCCTTCCACTTTTTATTTTATAGGAGAAAAATGACATGAAAGTGACATCCACACATTTTGCATAGTCCTAGGAGTCTCATGATTGTGGGCTTCACTTCCACGCATGTAGACACACCCCATGTTCTAACAGGGTATATAAATCCTTGGAGAGATGTATTTATTGGATAAGAACTTGCTTGTTTTAAGAGCGGCATGAAGTGAGGGGATTCCACGTCCCAATACCCAATCCTTAGACAACATCCTTGCAACACGGACTTGGATCCCACATACTGTAAGGTATATTTGGGACTCCCTTAGTGAGCTCATACATCCTAGAATAGGAAACCTTTTAGCTGCAATCAAACCATAGTGCAAGGAGTCCACACTCCCTAAGATTATTCGTTAGCCGACCACACATTGACACATAGGTGGAGATCCAGCTTTTAGCACCATCATTAGTGTGTGGTATTTAAATTGGGATATAGTTTGATTGTAATCCCACTTGACTAGTTAGGGTGTGTGTTGCATGTTTTTTCATTTTCTTATGAACACCCTTAACCATCCTATCACCTTAAAATTTTAATCAATCAAACGTCATCATAATCAACCATCCTTATTCAAACAATCCCAATCCAAATCCACCATCCTTAATCAACCAACCTAATCTGAATCTAATCACCCGCACACCCTATCAAACCATGGAATTTGATCCTCAATCCCCATCCTCTCTAAACCAACATCCAAACAACTTCATCTTTTCTAAATACATCAACCAAGCTATCCCATCATCCCCCACCCATCAAATTCAACCATCTTGCTTTGATCATGAAATCCCACACACTATCCAACACCTTAATAAAAAAATCTCAAATCTCACATCCTACCTCAACCAATCCCCTCCTCACCATCCAAATAAACTATACCATGTTGATCCTAACATCCTAAAAACCATAATCAACAAATATCTTATCTTAAATCATGTATCAACCAATCACCTCCTAAACCATCATCTCCTAACCAACCCCACCCAAAATTTCCCATTCCTAAGTTCTTTACCCCTCACCCCATTGAATTCCTCTTTGAGGAACCCAAACCATCTCAATCCACACCCCAACCTAATCAACATAAACCACTATCCCTACAAGCCAATTTCATTGACTTTCACAACCTCAATAACTTTGACCTAGAATAAGAGGACCTCCTTTATGTCCTTGTTAATCTAGGAACCAATCTCAAGCCCACACAACCATCCCAAATTCCAACCTCTGAATCCCCTATCGATCATCCTGACCTACACCTTCCTACCATCAAAACTCAAGTGAATAATTCACCACCACCCAAAATATCAACTCCAAAATCCAATCATCGTAAAACCTATAATTGAGTCACATTCACATATCCAAAACAATCCCAACAACTTAACCCAAAATTATTATCCCCCACATCTAATCTTAGTCCTATATCCTCTTCATGTTCATCATCCCAATCTGATCCTATGGAATTTCTCCTAGAGAGTCCCACATCCCCTAATCCACCATGAAATTTATCCTCTAAGTATATTTAATTCCCTTCATCACCTACGCCTAATCGTGTCAAAATTGTCTTGTCCATCGTGACTACTAAATCACCCTCATCTCTTCATCTAAAACCAATCCTATCTTACCCCCTTCATCACCTAAAATTAATACTATCTTATCCTCTAATCCTATTTCAAATCCACCATCGCCTAATCCTAAAAAATCTAGCGTGACTCCTAAACCAAAAAAATCCAATACTAATCTTCTCCCCACCCCCATCTCCTACCCAATCTAATGAGGTTCCTATGCCATCTTCATCTACTTCATCCCCTAAATTGGCCAAATCTAATGTGGATCCTACACCACACCCATCTCCCAAATCTAATGTGACCCTCATATCATACCCATCCCCTTCATCTAAATCGACCCCATACCCTTCATTTAAATCTACTAATCCCAAACAATCTAACCCTAAGCCAAAACCATATACCTCAAAACCACATACTCCAACCAATCTAAAATCAATCAAATCTATTTTTTCCTTCAATCCCAAACCATTCACTTCAGCCCCCAGGCCTAATCCATCCCCTTCATCTTCTAAGCCACAAAAATATAATCCAACTCATAAATCTAAATCAACCAAAACATCTCATAATCCACCCAATCTTGTACCTTTACTTCCTACTCCCCCAGAACCATTTAACCTAAACTACTTCACTCCTTTAGGATAATCCTTAACCACCATATTCCATCATCTAAAAACCTTCCCATGATCATGATAATCCATTCCCCAATCAAATCACATGATTAAAACCTTCCCAAACCATCTTGGTTTTGGGAACACTATTATTGTGACTTCCATCGCACTCATGGACATTCGACCAATCATTTCATGCAATTGAGGTCTTATTTCCAAACCCTCATTAATTAAGGAATTTTTGTCCTTGTACCTCTTTATCCACCACCTTTCCATCCCAATCCTCTCCCTAACCATCGTCCACCATCTAAATCCCACTCAATATCCAATCATTGTCAACCATACAAATCCCATCGTATATCCAAACATCTATCACTGACCAAACACCAAAACAAATTTCACCTCCCATCCTTTGTTAAGTTCAACCTCTTAGCAGATGACAAAACTAAAATCCCCAATCCCATGATGACTACATGACACCTTCTTCCCCATCCAATTTATATCCTATAGCCAAAAATATGTTGGCTAATATGAAATACTGAGGCAAAGGATTAGGCATCCATGAATAAGGCATTTGTGAACCCATCTCATTTCATCAAACTTTGGTTCGTTTAGGCTTAGGGTATAAACCTAACACTAAAAATGTCCCTCCCACTACTCCATCACAACCCATTTCTACCACTCCTCTTATTGATTCTACCATCCTAACCACTCAACCCAATCACAAACCATTTAACCCCCCTATAAATACCAAACACCTTAAAATGGATTCAACACATAATTCACCACCTATGCACGAATATTATTTCCTTCACACTCATCCTCCTTCCATGCAAGATCCAAATCCCTTTCCATCTAATCCATTTTTATCATCACATCCATTCATATCCTTTTCCAACCCATTCATTTGAACACTTTGTTAGGAAATAAGGGATAAAATATGCAGATGAGTCCCTCACAAAATCACAACAATAGAAACTAATATGTAGAAAATATTATAGATCTGAAATAAAAGTGCAGAATAAAAATAACACAACACAAAGAGACAATATTTAACGTGGTTCACCCAATTTGGGCTACGTCCACTAAGAATCACTTGCTCATATTTTATTACAAGCCACCATTCTCTCAATACAATACCCAGATCTGTTTGGAGCTATGCTCAACAAACTCTACAGAATTCACACCTGAATTCATACACATATATGCTACATCATCACTACCATATGCACAAAACCACATAAGTAGACAATTGCTTAAGCAGTTTTACAAAACCATGGGTATCAAAACCATGGGTAAAAACCACCCCATAAACCTATGGGTCAAAAATCCTGCCCATATGAGAAAAAACAAACTTCCCGGTATATCGGGTATGTTTTGTTTCGAGGCCCAAAAAACCCCCAGCAAGATAACTTTGGAAAGTGTACAGTACTCTTAGTGTACAATCTTTAACACTTTCACACATGAACACAGGCTCCACAACCTAACACACTTGATCAGATTACACACACATGTTGTAAGACAATAGTACCTATTACAACCTTGTGACCTTGGTCTATCATTACCTCCAACATCCAATCATAATTGTCCTCTTCTAGATCCACAAAATTTAACCAACTTAATACACTCATGGTGAAGACCCTTGGGCATGTCTTTTGACACTCTAGCCTATTTCATCTCCACACTCAAGCCACTAGTGATTCTTAACCCCTTAAGAGCTCTCAAGAGAGTGGAACCTCTTTATGCAAAAATTCAAATATCAAAAAGCAAAAAAATCATATCAAAATTTTAAAAATAAAATAAAATACACCTCAAGACTCTCTCTAGAGGTTTTTCCAGCATCTCTATTGGGGATATGGATGCTTAGATGGCACTAGAGAAATGTTGTGACAATAATCAAATGCATCTTCATTGGGGCTATGGATGCCTAGCTGGAAGCAGAGAAATGCATGGTTTATCCTTCCGTTCACCCTCCATCCACATATTTGACTTAATCCTTCCCTATACATTGGTTAGTTATTTTTCACATACTATCCATTAAGCATTCACTTCAAGCAGTAATGAGCCATCCCAATCACACACACTTTGATCTCGCAGAGACATAGGGCTAGCATGTTGTCAGGTATTTTTTAGACCTTGGTCACATTTTTGTTTTAATACAACTCTTGCCTTATAACATGTGTCGTTCAACTCATCTTTTGTTCATCACTAATGTCATTTTCCTTCCATCCATCACATCCACATACTTTTTCCATTTGGATTGAACATCCATGGGTAGACAATGACCATTTCCTTTTCATCCAATCCTCCTTGTGTCCATTTTCAACTGTCATCATCATGACTGGGGGAAGCCTTACTATCATCTAGCATCATCCATTTTAGATACCCCTCACATCCCATCCTACGCTATACCTGGAGGTGTAAAATATCATATTTAATATCCCCCATCTTATCCTATACCACATCCCTCATCCCATCTATATATCTCCCATCCCACACCTCATCTAATCCTAACCTATCAACCAATCCCCATCCTATCCAACCTATCCAATTTCCCTTAATCCTTCCCTTTCACCCTACCCAAACATACTTTTGGACTTATAAGAGAAATTCCCATCCCACCATCCCCCCATGAGCTATCCCATCCTGGATCCTTTCATCTTACCTAATCTCAACCATTCCCCCATCCTAAATCCAAACAATCAACATCTAACATCAAATAATCTAAACATCCAAAATCCAAAATATAAAAAATCAAAAAATTCAAAAAAATCCATTAAAAAATCACAAAATTACACCAAAAAAACAAAAAAATACAAAAAATGAAATGTGTGTATTTTTGTTTTTGTTTGTTTGTTTGTTTGCTTTTACATTTTATCTAATGATATGAGGCCCCTTTTGTTTCTTTTACTTTAAGCACGGTCTAATGATATGAGGAGCATTTTTTTTATTAATTTGTCTAATGATATGAGGACAAGGGCACTCGACAATTTAATCATCATGGTCTTTATACCTTGATACTTATTTCTCTATGCCACATCAATAACAATGCTAATGATGATGATCGTGTGCACTTTATGGTAGCACACCTGCTTCTATAATCATCTTCCATGCCTAATCCTCATCATCTTCAAACTAACTACCTAACCTCATCACCCTCCTATTTAATACATTGATTATCAATCAATTCATATCCACAACCAAATCACATCATCTCGCATCTAATATCCAAACTCCTCACCCCTTGGCTAGGGCATCTTCTAATATCCTCTCATCAATTAAACTTGAACATTCCCTCTCATCACTTCATCAATATCATCATCCCAATCCTCTCCTCATAAATTTCCTATCATCCAAATCGAACAAAAAAAAAATCCTTATTCTCTCATCTAAACATCCTCAATCTTCTAATCCTCTAAATCCAACATCCTATACCCTATCTTCCTATCCAAACAATCAAACCTCACATATAACATCCTCAACACCAACACCCTCAAATCTAAAATTGTAAAATACATAATCCTCAAATCTAAACCCCCAAATCCTCAAAACCTAACCCCTTGACTGGGGCATTCCTCTAATCCACCAATCCTAAATCTTCACCCTTGGCATACATCACTGACTAGGGCATCCTCTACTCCAAAATCCAATATCTCCTACTCCTCTAATCCTCTCATCATGCATCCCTCATTAACAATCCTCTTATTCTCTCATCCTCAAATCAAATATCCTTAATATAAACCCCTTGGTTGAGGCATCCATTAATCCAACCACCCCTTCAATTAATCTTATAATCCTCTTTACTTTTCTATAATCCTCAATCTTCTCATCTTATAATCCTATCTCATCTAATAACTTGGGCCTCTCCTCTTTTCGAGTGGTTTCCCGAATCATTCCTCCCCACCTAACCCCTTGAGGGGGCATCATATCACCATCATAACATCTCATATTATTTTTCTTTGAATGGTCATTGATACGTAATAACCATTCAAAGAGGGGCAAAATGTAGACATCTACAATGTTGACATAATTAATTACAATTAGTTTATCCCGCAAATACTCTAACATCATAACTATCTAAATATCTATAATAATTAATTATTATCAATCCCTTTTATCACATATACCTTTCATCATTTATCTAATATCCTATCATTCCATCATTAATCCTTTAATTTATCCCAATATCTCACTTTAGTCCTTATCATTTTCTAGGAATTCAATATTTCTACACCTACCATACCCTCCTACTCTATACCTACCCTACATCTAGTCTTTCTGTGTAATCCATCCCTAACCATATTTTATTAACTTAACCTAATCTTAAACTAACCACATCCTCCACCTCTAAATCTAGAGGATTCTATTTCTATAATCCTCTCTAAAATCTTCTCCTTCCCATTGAATTTAAAAATTCAATTGAAGCTTCTTCCCTCCATGGAATTTTGAATTAAAATTCTAGAATCCTCCAATCCTCTCATAAATTTCTAACCATTGATCCTCATCCTACATGGATGGATCTTCACCCCTCCATTTTTTCTACCACAAGCTATAAATCTAGCTCTCCTCCTCCACAAGAGCCAACACATAGAATCCATAACAAATATATGTCGTTTGATTTCATCAATCATACACAATCTTTAATCCATATCCAATCCAATCTATCAATCCTTTCATCCTTCATCAATCAATCCAAGAAAAATCCAGGGGATGTTTTTTCCCAAGTTTCTCCACCAAAATCTGAAGCAAATCAACACCAATCCATGAGCAAATCCAACAAAACAAAGGAGGAGCATTGCATCTTCGTAGTAAGTGCAGGTATTGATTCCCTCCCCTTTTATATCTCTTGCTCAATCTGAGGTATTGTTGGAAATATTATCATAGGAAGACAATCTCTTTGTTTTCTCATATTCACAACTAATATTTTTCAACATTTACACTATATAATATTGATAAAATAATTATGGGAACTCATTTCTATATGAGTAATCTACAACACTTTAGCATACATGTGAGTTAGCTTAATGGTGAAGAATTTGTGCTTTTTAAAGGGATATCAAGTGTGAATCATGCATGGATAGGGTATGTATATGTCATCTTCAAATCACATGGAATGTTTGCCTCATATTTAAACCAAAATTAATTGCTTCCTACATACTAGGAGACGAGGACTAAATTTGATGGCATTACCTCAGTAATTTATATTTTTATCTATAAAAACACATAATATTGATTTTTATCATTCTATTCAATGTGTTATTTTCTTTAGCATGATTTGCACTTTCTTTCAACATCTATGATAAATGTTTGTATCTATTATTTACTAGAGTCACCGTGTGTAAAGTAGAGTTTTTTTGCTCAAGTTTTCAATAAATAAATATGCATGTGATAAAATTTTATTCTATATAAGTTTCTTCATGAAATAATTTTCAACCCAATACACAACATATATTTACATTCATATGAATTATATTGTGGAGCAACATTATTTGCATACTTCAATTGATGGTTAACAGTTTGGGCAAGAACTTTAGGTCAATCCAAACCATTGAAGTTGATGGTTGGGATTTATTGGAAGCATGGAATAATTTAATTATTAGCAGAGGTCCTTAGAATAACTCATCAAGACATCCAATTAGTGTTAGTATAGGGGAAATGCAACCTATCCCATTTAATACTCTTAAAACAATTCACAAATGATAAAATAGAGTTTAACATACATAAGAAGAGTAGATACATAACAAAAACAATTGAAGTAAATATATAAACAAGAGATAGGAAGATGAAATAATAGAATAGAATTATATTACTGAATCAAGAACTTGGACATGAATTTAGAGTGGAAGTAAGGTCAACCTTCTATGCAGTGCAATTACATAAATTTATATTATTCTAGGTGATTGTTGGCTTACCAATCCCTTCTTATTCCATTTAATGACAAAAGAGGCTATTCACATTCTCTCCTTATGCTTAGAGAGTGCATACTCAATACTTTATCTTATCTAAACTATGCACATGAATTAGGAATTGTGCAATATACAACAATATATAAACTACATCAAATCATATTTTTAACCCTTATACAATCCCAACACTATTCTAGACTTAAATGGCTATCTCATCCTGAGGAAAAAGATGTTTCACGAATTTGGGGGGTGCTCTACTTTGTTGTTCTATCCTTTCCCTAATGTTGACTGATATATTTGTACTAAGGTCATTTACTCGTAGTTAGCACAAATGACACAATTTATTGATTTTCATCCTCTCTACACTACTTAACTACCCTCAAGGGTTTTTCAATAAGTATTATTTCCAAAAAACCACCCTTTCATGTTTTCAATCTACATAAAATCCCTCACAAATTTCCCAAGTAGGTTTTTAATCTATGTGTGCCTGCTTATATATATATATATATCTATTCAAAATTGTGTAATTAATCCTTTGAAAATTTACTTTTCACAAAATTGTATTACAACTAAAATTATTTTTGTTGCTATGACTACTCAGTTGAGGGTGATTAGACATGCACTACTAGAGTGGTAGATGGAGGTGGTAATGTTTGAATATCCTTAATCTTCATGAATATAATGGGAGGGAGGATATATTTTGGGGTGTTTTTCATTATTTTCATGTTTTCTTTATATACATTCCAATTTTAAGAGATTCATTTACTCTACCAAAATATAGTTTCAATTATGCCAATTTTTACATAATTTCAAATGGAGTATCTACTTTTGCATTTTATGCAATTAGATCATGAAACAAGAAAACATTCCATATATCCTAAATCAAATCCTCTAGGTGATACCTCATGCATTGTGCTTACACTGTCTAAAATGTATTGTGTGACATATTATGCTCTCATTTCTCACCTTCTATAAGTGACATTATCTCAAGTCTACAAGGATTCTCATAGTGTCGTATCCACATATTTATCATTTGTATCCATTGTCATCTATACATGCATTATTCTTCCAATGTCTATGTCAGCTTAGTTCTCACTCATTATATTTAATAGCCGAGTGTTTGAATCCATGAGCTCAAATGTGATCTATTTAGTTTATGCTTCAACTTGCTAGAACAAGTTGATATATTCACACAATATCATATTTACATCATTTAATTCCGTCTGGTTTGAGCAACTTGGGCCTTCACCTTTGTCATATTTTCCTGCTCTTACCAATTTTCCACAAGCTTACAAACCAAAGTGGTTAATTACATTTTGTTTACTCATAATTTTGTCACTTATAACTTTCGTTTCAAGTTTAGGAAAAATTTCTTATTTATTAATTTTAGGATACACATTTTATGCTCTAGTGTTGCTTTTTTGGGCCAATCAGATTGTGGTTACATGAATATTTTCTTGAAGCATTTGAACTCCCTCAATTTGTATTTGTAGAGGTAGATTCTCAATATCTACCTCCACCATGTTGACAAGGGATTGTGAGGTTTTCAT